>OZ010795.1:563142564-565642564 GCA_963932465.1 Maratus speciosus | reverse complement strand
GACATTGGATGAAAGTTGAAAAATAGATATGGGGATAAAGCTTGATTTTGTTCTTTTATTTTAATTAAAATAAACATTTCGGTTAATTATTCCAAATTGTTGATTTATAGTATTTTGTTATGTCAGTATTACCGTAATTATTTAGGTGACACAAAGAATAACTGGGTTATCTTCCCCCCCCCCCTCCTCCTCCTCCACGAACAGTTGAACTCGCCTCCATTTATAAAATGTTGGGAGGAAGATCCATATTCTGGGGAAAAGTTGAATTTCAAGCCCTGAACTAAGTCAGCAGAGCAGAAAAGTTAGAAAAGGTTAACTTCGTGAGTTGAGGGAGCAAAAAAGAATTTATTTTTTGGAGGGGGGAAGGGAGTTTTTTTAGATGAATTATTAATCATATATTAAAGATTTACAAAATACAATCGGCCCCCAATTTAATTAATTTCTCGATTTAGTGCATTTTTTAATGCTCCTGACGAAAATGGAACAAAAAATTTTGATTTAACGAATTGATAATCCCAATTTAACAAATAACAGGCCTATTTACAAAATTTAAATTATTTTTAATGAAATAGGTTCCTTCATAAAATTCCCCTTAAAATAGTTCCCTTCACAAAATTATCACTACTTTTTTGTTTTGTTAGACTTTAAAATGTAATTTGCAATCAAAACATGCTTACCAGAAAGGAAAAAATTAGCAGAAGATATGATTAATAAATACTTGGCTCGAATTTGAGTAACAATGAGGATTTCATCTTTCATTACAAAATATACAGTGGCTCACATTTGTTTTTGGACACTTGTGTTTTTGAAACTTACTTATAAAAAACATCTAAATATTAAAGGATCTAGTTATATTTTCATATGAACTTTATTTTCCGTATAATAAAACCTACATATTGTAATGAAAATATATTCAAAACTTTTTTTCCAAAAAATTAATTTACCGAGAAAGTGTTAAAAACAATCTCACATAAGTAATTGGACACTTGAAAGATTTACTAAATTTTTTGACAGACGATATTTTTTGTTATTTATTTTTTATTATAAATGGAATATATATCAATTATTATCGTCTGCACTTTGAAATTACTACCAATTCATGTAAATTTGTTTACATTTCTATATTTGAAGCGAACATGGCCGGACGCTACAACGTTACATCAAATTCCATTCGTAATTTAATCATAGAACATTTTAAAGATGGTAAAAGCATCAGAACTATCGCAAAACTTGTTAAAGTGAATCATTCAACTGTTTTTGCTATTATAAAACGATGGAAACTACGTGAAACTGTTGAAAAAGCACTAAAATCAGGAGCTTCTCACAAGCTAACTCTCAGGAATCTAAGGTTTATTATGCATAAAATCAAGAAAAAACTAGGAATTTGTGCAATGAAACTTACAACAGAATTAGAAAACAGATTTGCAATAAAAATAAACCCTGAAACTGTTAGACAAGTTATCAGATTATATGGATACAACAGTAGAGTTGCCAGAAGAAAAAATTCATTAATGAAAGAGTAAGAAAGTTACGTTTGGATTTTGCAAAATCCATGTTAGACAAGGATGTATCGTTTTATAAAAACGTGATATTTGTGGATGAATCAAAATTTAACATATTTGGGTCTGATGGTCGAATAACTGTGTGGAGAAAGCCCAACGAAGAGGTCAATCTGAAAAATGTATTGTCAACTGTCAAACATGGGTATGGAAGCATAATGGTTTGGGGATGTTTTGCTACTTCTGATATGTGAAATTTAGTTTCCATTGGAAATAATATGGACCAATATAAGTATATAAATATCCTGAAAGAAAGCTTGAAAATATCTGCCCAAAAACTTGGAATTCAAAACGCATGCAACTTGTATCAAGATAATGATCCCAAACATACAGCCCTAAATGTTTGCTTATGGCTGCTGTACAACTGTTCCAAAGTTATCAAGACTCCACCATATTCTCCAGATTTAAACTCAATTGAAAATGTGCGCCATGAACTGGAGAAAAGTAGAAAACATGGATATTTCTTCGAAAGAACAACTTAAAACAGTATTAACAGAGAAATGGAACAAAATTGAACATTCTTACACAAAAAACTAGTTGCATTCATGCCAAAACGTTTTAAAAGTATGATTTCAGCTAAAGGATACCCAACAAAGTATTAAAATGTTTGATTATTTGCATATTTTTGTTTACATTTGTTGAATCTTCAAAGTGTCCAATTACTTATGTGAGATTTTTTTTAGCCCTTTCTCAGTAGACTAATTTTTTGAAAAAAAAAGTTTTGAATTTATTTTCATTACAAAATATGTTTTATTATAGAGAAAATAAAGTTTGTATGAAAATTTTTTTAAGTAAATCCTTTAATATTTAGATGATGTTTTTTATAAGTAAGTTTCAAAAACGCAAGTGTCCGAAAACAAATGTGAGCCACTGTATTTTTCACAAAAATAATTTGCGAAATGGACACCATAAAAAAAAAAACTGCATAGACTGCCCTCCTGAAATTTTAATTACTATTTTTAAAATCTTTACAGTACCACAAATTATATTAGACTATGAAATAAAAACAATGAAAAATTTTCCGAAAATAAATGAATTGTCTCATTAAAAATTAAACTTTGCTGTTTTTTCCAATTGCATAGGATTCTTTTCCCCCCAAGGATTTTCCCTGGTTATTTCGCATGTTTTCTGATTTCCTAAATAACTGGAATCTAAAGTTATATTTGCAATCAATATAAGACCTCAAGACCCAAATAAACGTACAAATGATCATATTTCCAAGTGACTGTATTACATGTGTGGAAATGAGTATACTACTATTTTACTGCGCAATCACGATATCAAATGAGAATTTACATATTACATAAATACTACACTATGAAAAATTAAAATAAACTTTACTTACCTCTTAAATTAAAAAAAGAAGAGTCGGACTTTATCAGCAAAAACTAGCGTTACGAAGGCAACAGGAAATAGGAAATGCAATGCTAGCTCGCTCGCTCGCTGAGATGAAACTTCAAAAGCTTATATCAAGTTGAAGTGCGCGAAGTGCTGATGCGAATGGATAGATATTTTCGAAGATTACAGTTAAAAAAAACTGCTTCAATGGAAAAATGCATATTTCCATTCTGAGTTATTAAAATTATATCTTTAGAAAAACTTTCTTTAAAATACAAATGTATATTGTATTACCATGTTTAATAAGATGATTGTTCCATCGCTCACATTGTTTATTTTATAATTTATTGGATAACATGTTTGGTTTGCGTCTTTCTACGTTATTATTCACAACCACACATATCTTATGATTATATTTCAGAGTCAAATTATAAATATATATTTGTTATTTTTAACAAAAATCTATTGAATACCAAATAAATGACTTCCTAGGGATGTCCCCAGGAGGGTCTTCCCAGGGATGTCCCCAGGAAGGTCTTCCTAGAAGGTGGCCTCCTAGGTACATCCCCAGGAATGTTGTCCCGGGGAGGTTGCTCCTCGGGAATCTCTCAGGACGTTACTCCTCAGGATATCCTTAAATTAGCTTCCTCAGGAGAGCCTGCATTTGTCATTTTAATTTTGGGAGCAATTTGGGATGAGTTGGAGCTCCCGGGGAGGAATCTGGGAGCTCCTGTGCTATATGGGATCCTGTTTGAAAAAGTGTAAACAACTAAAAAAAATAAATAAATAAACCAGGTACATCATGTACATTGTATATCAACTAAAGGGAGTTAAAAAGGCCACCTTTACTGTCAATGTGTGTAAAAAAAGCACTAAAAGTGAAAATATTTGATTTATTTATACAAAAAACATAAAATTAACTAAGTACTTATGTAATTTAGTATTGGTAATAAGTATAAAAGTTACATGGGTATCTGAAGGAAAAATATAACAAAATAAATCTATGAACAAACGGCTGCGTAAGCACTTAAGTATCTCATGATCTTTTTTATTTACCACAGTAGAAGTTCGATATGTCCAATAAACCTGTGGAGTATGTAACCATATTTTTATATCGAACAGAACTATTTTTTTATTCGTTTCGATAATTTTCTAATAATCTCACTTTGACTTATGTACGCCTCTTCATCTGTATCGTAAAATTTCGAGCTATAGCTTCACACTTAAGAAATTTGGTTTGATACCCCAACATGATTTTTTTTAAATTTTAATAGTAATTTTAATAAGGTATTATGCAATTTTCTTTATTGCAAGTAAAAAACAATGGAGAAATGAATTTTCCGTAGTAAGAGAAGCTCAAAAAGATATTTATAACTGTTGGGAAACTAGATCCTATATGGTCCAGTTACCCCATTCTTGCAAAATTTATGGGGTAACTGGAACACCGGCCTTATGTTTGAAACATGAAGTAAATATGCATAGATACCTAATAATATTAATGTAGTTATATGCCTAATCTTTAAATAAAAAGATTTTATAGTAAAAGTACTTACCGTATTTTAATAAAAAGCCGAGGAAGTTGAACCAAATGGACGTTGTTTTTAAAAAAAGAAACCTAAATTTTCGGCAACCTATCACAGCAAAGGCACAGTTATGATTGAGTTGACCCACATTGTTCTAAGAAGTGGAAGTGGGGGTGCAATGTTGATAAAAGCTAAAACTTAATAAACATTAGCCGGTTTTTATAAAATAGCCTATGGCCCAGTTACCTCGTAGGTTCAGTTACCCCAGCTTACCGTATATAGTATGCTAAACGGTAAAAAACAAATTGTAAATTTACGTGTATTTTACCGTGAATTGCTTCCATAAATTTGCAGAAAATGCCACTTTTCCAAATAAACGGTCAAATCCCGTAAATTTCCTGTTTTACGGACAAAACCCGTTTATTTAAAGCGAAAGCCCGTTTATACAGGAGCAAAGCCCGTTTTTTATATGCCTTTCCCTGGAATCTTTGCTGTAGTAAAATTACTGCAGCATTTTTTTACAGTGTATAAGTTAGCTCAATTAAACGCATAGCGAAGTTGAAAGTTTCCATTCAGGAATTTTCGCCAATTATCGGATCTTGTTGAGAAATTATTAGCTGCCCTTTACAAAATCTAAAGAATTCACAAACACCAAGTAATATTTAAATTAATAATTTAAATTAATAGTTACATTTTAAAGCGCATTCCAAAACTGAAAACGCACTTCCAAGAGTTATTGTTCGTAGGTTTCAATAGAACAATTAGTGTTCATTTTCTTCTGAAACCAAATTCTTTTGGGACACCATATTCAATGATTAGAGCCTTGTAGTACACCTCAGTTATATGTTTTAATTTCAATATTTTTAAGGTGTCTCAAGACTCTTAAAATTGGAAGAAAAAAAGACCATTTTCAACATTTAATATTTTAAAATGCAATTTTTATTGAGATGGAAGATATAAATATGATCTTTCATTTCATGCATTGAAAAATTTACAAGATGCAGAATTGGCTTTTATAGAGGGCTCCACACTGTTAAACATTTTACGAGCAGAACATCGGTTTAACAGCTACGCGCATGATTACAAAATAAATTTTCTAACTAGAATGAAATTTTTGGTGTCTACTTATACTTTACACTGTATTAATTACCTTGAATCTAAATAAATTTGTATTTAATGCATTTTTATATTTTTAATACAAAGTTGTATTTAGCTAATGCCAAATTTTGAAAATTTCAACAGTATAATCACCTAAAAAAATTTTTTTTTGGAACAGTAAAAGTGAAATTTTAGGTTCAGGTTATACAGACTAACATGAAACATACGTCTTGAAAATTTCGTGAACAAATGTTCAGAAGATTTTGAGATATCTTGCGCGTTATGCCCAAAAACGTTATTTGGAGAAAAATCACTTCGAAATTAAAGCTGTTGAGCGGGTATAATTCTAAAAGCCATAAATTCTGTTCTAATGGGTACTTCCAGGAACTAATTATATAAAAATTTTCAGAAAAGGTAAGGTTTCAGATAATGTTTAGCATATAAAATTATTAAATTTTCGAAACTTTTGAAGCTTTAAAAGTCCTAAGACCCCTTAAAATAGTGCAATATCATTAAAAGACACCGTAAACGATCTCCCTCCACAGTCAGCAAAGTAACGGAATTCTTTTGAGTATCCCTGTAGATGAATCGTAAATACTACACACTTCATTTTCAATACTTAACATAGGATGGTAAACCCCATTAACATATACCAATTTCATGGCAATCGGGCAATATTTACGCCAGTTAGAGTACAGAATGACAGACAGATGGATAGACAAACCGAATTAATAAACACTTTCGAACTATATTGGAAAGTGTTAAAAATAGATTAATGTGTATTAAAGTGTAAGTAATCATCGCAAAGAAAATTGAAAAGGGACTAAAATGACGAACTGAATGAAAGAAATAAATTTGTTTAATGTTTTAAGTAAATGTCGTAAAAAAAATATCCCTGAAGATAAAATTTCAAACTTATTTTGTAAAGATATGTATTATAAGTACCTAAACATTGGTTAATCTTTAACAAATGATTATGTAGAAGATGAATTCTTAATATTAATTAATAAGAAAAATTTAAGTTACCGTGTAAACACTTGGTTATATAAACCACGATTTTATTCGAAATGTCAGAAATATAACGCAGTTTTAAAAAGATTTTTAAGTTAAATAAAATTTTCCACGCTGACAATAGCTAAAAAACTCCAATTTATTTCCTTTAGAAACCCATATTAAAATTTGCAAAAGTTTCAAATAAATTGTCTTTTATAAAGTCGTTTTCTTTTATTCTCTTACATATCCTCTAATTCTGGGTAAAATCACATAAAGTAAAATAAAAGTGAATAGACTCTTGAAACGTTAAGAGACATCCTCTAATATGCTCTTTTGTGAAAATTCTTTTTATTGAATGTATGATATTCAAGAACCCCTTTTCACTTTTAAAATCTCAACCATTCGAAATCATATTATTTTATTGAACGAGGAATGCTTTTTGTTAACATCATCATTATAAGTTTAAGGAAATTTAAATTCATTTTTCTTTTAAAACACTTTCCTGAGAGTGTAAATGAGAACTTTCAAGCAGTAGAATAATTAAACACGAGCGAAATATCATGCGTATAGTATAGATTATGATAGATTAACACTTTCCAACTCATTCAGATTTCTACAGCAAAACTTCACATCAATGACCAAGAATGGTCATTAAAATATACGATTTTTTGTGCAGCCCTGTATATGATCTACATATATGTATGCATACTACATAGTATGCTAAATTTTAGTTCAGTTAAGCGCATAGCACAGTTGAAAATTTCCTCTCAGCAATTTACATGAATAAAGGGAAATGTAGTTGAGAACTTTTGTGCAGCCCTGTTATATAATCTACAGAATTGATACACACCAAGAAATATTTAAAACATAGTTAAATTTAAAAACGCGTACCACAACTGAAAACGCACTTCCAGCAATTATTGATATGCTTTGATAGTTCAATTATTCTTCAATTCCTTCTAGATTTAAATTTTTTGTGTGTTCCTGTAAAAGAACGATAAACTATATGCACACAATATTCTATAATAAGAATTTTATAGTACACCTCAGTGATATACAGGGTGTTTATAAAGTCCCGGACCCATTTTGATGTTTAATAACTCATTAAATAATGAAGATATAAACAAACTTATGGCATTTATTGATGGAATAACTCATATATTTTCCTTTTCAGGTTTGAATAGCTTTACTTTTGTACAGAAATTTTACCAGAATTACAACCGCAATAGCCTCTGTGGATGCCGACATGCTTGCCGCTACCTGGCGTGAAATTGACTATCGACTTGATATTCTCCGTGCGACGAAGGGGGCACACGTGGAAGTTCATTGACAAGGGTCATGAAACTTTTTGAGTCTATCTAACCATTTATGTTATTAATTGTCTGAGCGAAGTGAAGGCTAATACACAACGCAGTATTACTTTCCGGTCAAAAACAGCTACGATGGATATTAAAACTTTTCGTCAAGTATAACTCAAAAAATATTTGTCGGATTTCGGTTCTGGTTTTACCAGAAGGTACCTATGAGGGTAACCTATTGAATGCACCTACTATGAAAAATAAGTTCCAATTCGTTTAAAAATTACATTAAAATAACTGATAAAAAAGCACAATTTATCTACATGCGTCACGGAAATTTAGTGTATGTCATTTTCACCGGCTGGATGTTTTCGTAGAAAACCGAATTATAGCACATGGAGCAAAGAAAATATGCCCGCACTAATATTAAAGTGCAAAAAAACATATTTAAATTTAATCAAACAGGAAAATAAATCTGGATTTTTTTCTATTTCAAAGAAAAAAGCCATAATAACGTTGGATTTCAGATTTTACGATAATCTACCCAATAGCATTATTTAATCGCCAAAAGCAACCAACATTTATATTTTGCGTGTGAAAATTTGAAACAGTTATTTCATGTTTAAATAAACAATTTTTATTTGTGGCATCACTTATTCTTAATTTATTTATTTTTGTCTCTTTAGTATTTTAAATGAAATTTGGGTGCTTGTTAGTTATCCCGTCAACCAATTTCGCCAAATTATATAAATCGCCAAACCACCCGCCAAATTATACAAATTGACACAATTTGTTTTAAATAACTTTTTTTAAAAATAACTTAATATTAATACTAAATAACTTAAATATTTTAAAGAACAAATAAATTAGTATAACATTTATAAAAATACAAATAAAACGTCGAAATTAAAATCTTTTGATGACGTAAACACGTGTTGTCAAGTGAATGTGACATTTAAGATCAATCATTATTGGCATTTAATCTTACAATTTGGCGGCAGTAATTTGGTCGACGGGATAACTAACAAGTACCGAAATTTGTACTTTTCCAGAATAGGCGTCTTATAGGTAAAGAAAATGGGTTTCGCGTGAGAAGTAAACTTTTCCTGCATATTTTCTGGTAATCTACTCATTTTTTCATGTACCCAAGCAATTTTTTTAAAAATTTAAACATTTAATTTAGTGTAAACAAGACATTTACGCACAGATGTCACATGCGCACCACGTTGGCGCGATTTTTTTTCTGACGCACCGGGGTACTTAACTGGTGCCAAAGTGTCGTTATTTTGCTTGATGGTAGTCTAGATGTTGTTTTTTATTTATTAATAAATTGTTTATTTACTTTTTTAAATTATATAATTTGTTTTGTTCTACAGTTATTAATTAATTTTTTTTTTTATTTATTGTTATTCCCTTTTTAAAAATATATATGTAACTGGGATTCGAAAACGAGGTTTTCGCCAAATTGGTGTCAGAAAAACGCGAAGAAAACGTGTCAGAAAAATGTGGTGCGTATGTGACATCTGTGCCAAAAAGGTTTATATTTATTTGTAAAAAATAAACATAAACGTTCATCGGGTTTGTAATAAATTGTCAGGTTTGTATCTTTTTGTAACAAATCTCACTTTCTGAAGCCAAAACTGCATAAAGCTTTAAAAAAAAAAAAAAAAAAAAACGCCAATGCAAACATAATGTTGTTAAAGCACAGTGAAATTAGTTAAAAAAACGTGTATTTTAAATGAAGTGAATGAAAGCTTTATATTTTAAATGAAATGAATGCAAGATGAATATAGTATGGAAAAAATATTGTCAATTTATCACCTGCGCTTGACTAACTTAAAAATATCAATATTGCAATTGGTACATGCTATGCAAAATGAAACAATTATGTTATAACTACTCTTCGTGCAAGAAAAATGGCCAATAATTCGTATTCAGATACACAGGCAAGGTTGACGTCAAACAAGAGTAATACTAACAGCAACATTGTTATAACGGACGGGAGTTATAATAGCTAAGTAATAATGGCTTTAAGCACACATACCACACAAGCAGTTTTTTACATATGTTTCGAGTGAAGCTCGATCATCAAGGTGCTAATTATTCATAAAGCAACCGTTACATAAACGAAAGTTTAAAATTTAAATGTAAACATATGCAATCTTGCATTCTCCCCCCCCCCCCCCCAAAAAAAAAAAAATAAAATAAAATAAAATAAAATAAAATAAAATGTTACAGCAATGAAATTTAATTGGAGTTAAGCGAAACTTTTTAAAATACGATATTGGTTGAAAACCAGATTACGGAATATTCCTATAATATTTGAATTAATCACGATACATTTTTTTTAGCCCGGTTCAGATCTTGCCAAGAGTATTTTATTTTTATTTTTTGTCAAAAGCCGCCTTTTTCCCCGCAAGTGTAACTTGTGTTGATGTTGAAATAAATGTTTTGACTTATGCTATTATCTCTTTTTATTATTTTTATTTATTTACTTATTATTATTTTTAATTAAGTGAGTCAAATCGTGTTTATAAATTTATTTAATATGTGTATTTTATATTAAAAGAATACATTACGAAAGATGGCGATAAAAACAATATTTGACGATTTATCAATTGCGCTCACCTAAATGCTTTATAACCATGTGTTTAATTCCCTTCATGGAATTTCATTGTTATATGGACTTTGCTTTTTAAAAAAGCTTGACGCAATTCGAGTTTAAGAAAGTGAGATTTATTGCCAAATGATATAAACGACTATGAAAATAAAACTGAAGAAGTATTATACTGGTTTATGTATGTATTTTAACAAATGCAAAAATGTCGGTATGAACAGCGAATAGGTTGTCCGAAAGTACTTTTCTAGGCTGTTCTATCTCTTGCCAGGGCCTTTAACAGAGGGAAGACCTGGTTTAAAATTCATATGGATTTTTTTTTCAGGTTCACTAATCTAGATATTTCATCATTTGAATTAGTAACCAGTATATGGCCAATTAATGATAGCATCTCATTTTCTTTACTTGCAACAAGTTGTTATTAAATCTACGTTCTCAGCAATATCGCTCAGACTAATCCCTCAGAGGGAAGGCTTAGTTTTAGTCTATCTTTATTATTTTATGAGTTATTAAACATCAAAATGGGTCCGGGACTTTATAAACACCCTGTATATCAATTTTAACGAGTTTAAAGTAATGTAATATCATTAAAATACAATGTAAACGATTTTTCCCATAGACCGCAATGTAACGGAATACTTTTGAGTGTCTCTCAATAGATGAGCCTTAAATGCTACTCTCTTTATTTTCAATACCGAACATAACATAGTAAACTCCATTAACATATATCAATTTCATGGCAATCGGACTACATTTACGCCTGTTACAGTACGGACAGACAAACCGAATTAATAAACATGTTTCAACTATATTTGAAATGAGTTAAGGATAATTTAATGTGTATTGGAGTGTAAGTAATCATCGCAAAAATAACAAACAAGTTGGAAATTGCTCGTCAAACGTGGCAAATGAGTTGCTTTCGTACTATGACTAGTTTTATAAATATCTTTTGCACCGCATATTGTACTGAATGTATATTTTAGTGCACTTCATAAGTGCATATCCATTTCATTCTGTTCGATAGCCTGCAATATCATTAAAATGCACTTACAATAATTTTTTCCCATTAGCCGCAATGTAACGGAAATCGTTTGAATGTTCCTGTCATTAAACTATACATCCGATTTTCATAAAATTTGAAATGTCTCAAAAAATTTTTACAAGATTAATATATTTAAAATTTTAGACCATTCTGTTGGGTAGTTTTTGCTCTGTTATATGCGGACGAACAGACAGACAGTCAGACGGGCCGAACGACGACTATAGGTGCTACGTATTTATATAATTACGAACGCACCTAAAAAGGATTAAAATGACGAATTGGAACGGAAAAAAAAAATATTTTTTAAAAGTTTTAAGTGTCTGGCGTAAAAAACCCCGAGGATAACATTTCAAACTTATTACTTAATTATATCTTTACAAGAAGAAAGTATTGGATTCGTGAAAGCTTTCGACTTCCGGTTTTTGACGGAGTTACACGTTTTAGGCGTCAGATATTCCAAAAAACATGTTTTTACAAAATGTCTGTCTATGAGTCTGTGTATCTGTGAGTCTGTCTGTCTGTATGTGAGACAAATTTTTTGGGCACTCTATCTCTAGAAATAATGCACGGAATTTAATAAAAATTTATATTCAGTTAGTCCCTGATATAAGTTGATGCTGATTAGCATTTGGTGCAAATCGCCGAACAGGTGGCTCTGCTATGCCGCATTATTCATGATTTACACAATAGCTATATCTCAAGAAGTAACGCACAGATTTTCAGAAAACTTCTGGTTCAGTTAATCCTTGATATAATTTGGTGCTGATAACTTTTTGGGTATAAATCGCCCAATAGGTGGCGCTGCTATACTGCATTTTGCAGGATTTGCATGATTTCCGCAATACCTCTATCTCAAGAATTAATGCACGGATTTTCATCAAACTTGAAATTCAGTTCGTCCTTGGTATGAATTGGTGCTGACTACGTGTTGGTGTAAATCGCCCTTCAGGTGGTGCTATTGTGCTGCCTTTTTAAGGATTCCCGAAATAGCTCTATCTCAAGAACAAATGCACGAATTTTCACCAAACTTTAGATTTTGTTAGACGTTGACACTAGTTGTTGCTGGTTAGGTTTCAGTACTAATTGTCCAGCATGTGGCGCTGCTATGGTGCAATTTTCACGATTTTCGCAATAGCTCTATCTCAAAAACTAATTCAAGGATTTTCTCCAAACATGAGATTACGTTAGACGTTGACAGAAGATGTTGCTGATTAGGTTTTGGTATAAATCCCCCAATATTTGGTGCTGTTAGGCTACACTTTGTAGGATTTACATGATTTGAGCTATAGTCATATCTCAAGAACTAATGCACGGAATTCCATATCTTTAGAGTCCTGGTGAGGGATATAGGTGGCCACTTAATTTTGGCAGTGTGCTAGCGTATTTTGAAGTATTAACACATATCAGATAGATGACTGTTTTGGGATTGGTACATCCGACTAGTTTCATAAATAAATGTTTTGTAAGTACATAAACATTGGATAGCATTTAATACATAATAATGTATAAGAAGAATTCTTAATATTAATTAATAAAAACAATTCAGATATTCGTTCATACATTTGTGTAAATAAATCAGGAATTACTTTACTCGAAAATGTCAGAAATTTAACACATTTTTTTTTAAAAGATTTTTAAGTTACATAAAATTTGTTGGCAATAACTAAAAAACTCCACTTTATTTCCTTTAGAAACCCATATTAAAATTTGCAAAACTTTCAAATAAATTGTCCTTTATAAAGTCGTTTTCTTTTATCCTCATACATATCCTGTAAACCGGGTAAAGTCATATAAAGTAAAATGAAACTGAATAGACTCTTCAAAAGTTAAGTGACATACTCTAAATATGCCCTTTTGTGAAAATTCTTTTTATTGAATATATGATTTTCAAGAACCCCTTTTCACTTTTAAAATCTCAACCATTCGAAATCATTATTTTATTGAACGAGGAATGCTTTTTGTTAACATCATCGTTATAAGTATAAGGAAATTTAAATTCATTCTTCTTTTGAAAAATTTTCTGAAGAGTGTGAATGAGAACTTTCAAGAAGTTGAATAATTAAACCGGATAATAAAAAAGAAAAGTGTCCAGTTAAACTGATGGCATTGAGCTTACAGGCTATTCACACTAATTGTATATTATACTCTTATTTCAAATAATAATGCCCTTCGAAAAATAAATTAAGGGGGTATTACATCCCCCGTTTCCCCTCTTTATACTTAATCAATGAGCTTCCAAATCTTATTAGGGAAGCGCCTTATCAAAATAAACCGGTATACCAAATTTGCAGCAAATCGGATAGAAAACCCCCTTTATCTAAATTAAGAGGGGGGTTAGCTCCCAGTTTCCCCCTTTTGACTTAAGCAATGAACCTTCAAATCTAATCATGAAAGTGCTTTATCAGAATTAACTGGATTACCAATTTAGAAGAAAATCTGATAATTCTGCATAAAAAACCCATTTATCTAAGTTAAGGGGGGTTAGACCACCGTTCCTCCTTTACATTTAACCAATGAACCCACAAATGTAATCTGGGAAGCGCCTTATTAGAATAAACCTTGAAAAAAAATTGAATTAAATCGGATATTTCTATCAAGATTTATCGCGTTACGTGCATACGGAACATACATACATACAGAACAGGCGGGCGCATTAGGTGATAGGATTTGATAGCCTGTGAGTTAAAAACAAAGAAAGTTAAAGAAATATGTATTTACGTGATTCGACATTGCAGTTATACCGGTCAATTCTCTTCTCTCCCATTTTTGAAATCGGAACAGGGGTAAAGGGGATAGACGCTAGAAAGTGATTTGAAGACAAAATAAAAAGAAAAGTTGGAAATTGCTCGTCAAACGTGGCAAATGAGGCGCGTTCGTACCATAACTAGTTTCATAAATATTTTTTGCACAGCATATTGTACTGAATGTATATTTTATTGCACTTCATAAGTGCATATCAATTTCATTCTATTCGAAAGGCTGTAACATCATTAAAATGCACTTGCAATAATTTATTCCCATTGGTCGTAATGTAACGGAAAAATTTTGACTGTCCCTGTAATTAAACTATACATCCGATGTTCATAGAATTTGAAATGACTCGACAAAATTGTGCAACAATTATATACTTGCATTTAAAATTTCAGACCATTCAGTTTAGTTTTTGCTGTTATATGCTGATGGACAGACAGACAGACGGACAGACAAAACGACGACTATAGGTTCTACGTATTTATATAATTACAAACGCACCTAAAAAGTATATAGTTAAACTGATGACATTTAGCTCACAGGCTATTTACACTAATTGTATATTATACTCTTATTTCAAACCTGCCCTTCGAAAAATAAAGAAATCGTCAAAAAAACCCATTTAGCTAAATTAAGGGGACGGATTAGCTCCCCCACTTCTTCCCTTTATACTTAACCAATGAACCTCCAAATCTAATCAGGGAAGCGCTTTTCAGAATAAACCGGTATACCAAATTTAAAGCAGATCGGATAATCCTGCATGAAAAACCATTTATCTAAATTAAGGTGGGGGGTTAGCTCCCTGTTCCCTCCTTTATACTTAACCAATGAACTCCATAAACTAATCAGAGAAGCGCCTTATCAGAATGAACCGATATCCAATTTGAAGCAAATCGGATATTTCTATCAAGAGTTATGGTGCTACGTACGTACATACTTACATACATACGTAGGTACATACAGAACCTGTGGGCACATTAGCTCTCAGGTTTTGATAGCCTGTGAGTTAAAAAAAAAAAACAAAAAAACACATGATTTTAAGTAAATTTTAATTTTATATTTTTACTAGGGGGTTCCACCCACCAGCTCGCTACGCTCACCAATCGTTTCGCGATTCCATTTGGTATCGCTAAGCAATCCCTATTTTCTAGCCAACCCCAGACGTAATTGTTTCCCGTTTCCCTTCTGGATCGCTTCCCTTATTTTCTATGCAGTCAATATTTAGATTCCACGTGGTAAAAACGCGCTCCTCCCCAACTCCTGACAATTTTATTTCGCTATCTCCAAGCACATAATCATTAGACCTTACAGAGTTTCATAATTATGAGAAATATTAAATATAAAATTATATATGTAGTGTTACGAATATAGTAAATAGTTAGTGTTTGTGCTTAAAAATAATGTGAATAGTTCAATTAAGCTCTATTCATAAGCAAAAATTAGTTTTTGTTGCATTGAAATATCTCAATTTGTTGATTTTCTGCAAGCAAGTAAACCCTATTGGATTTCAATGGGTGTCTATGGAAATTTGGCGAAATTCTGGAAAAAGCGCCAAGTTAGCCTTGCTTTTGGCGACTAACTTTGGTCGCCAAATTTGGCGATATATCGCCATGTCAGCGACAAACTTGGCGACGTTTGGCGACAGGGCCGCCGCCCCCTCTTGGTAACTCCCTTAGAACGTCAGAAAGCTCTGACCAATCAGACACGTTTCGCGGTATCTACGCATATTTTCATTGGTACATTTCCAGATCGTTACTTTTTCAATTCGTACTATTAGTTCACACTCTCCCTATATTTTGTATACAGGGTGATTCATAAATATCAAAACAATAGGCTATCTCCTTAAATATTGCCCCTAGGCACATACTTCCAATTGCAAAGTTTCATAAAAAAAAGGTGCAAAATTTGATGAGATAAGTTTCAACTCCATAGGGGGTCTATATGAGAAAATACAAAAATTAAATTTTTATACGGCCCCCGTATAGTAAAATTTCTAATTAGGAAATTTTTCCTTATGCATTCTGGAATTAAACACAAAAAAATTCATCTTGGTATCTTCAAAATTCGCTGAGATATCAAAATCCAAAATTCGTTACTTACACCATTTATCCATGCCTCTGAACAACGAGTTTTTGACTCATTTTTAATGCAAGATAGGGATCATCCACAAATTGTACATTATTAAAAGTCGATATAAGACAGCGCCTCTCCTTTGGACATAAAATAGGCTGCGTATAAATTTTACGTTAAACCTGTTTTCAAAGCATGCTGGTGGTCTGCACTAGAGATCTGCACGTGTCGAAATATCTAGGTCCGGTCCTGAACCGACCCATAGGAGAAAAGGTTTGGCACTGCCTGGAAAAAAGTTCAAATCGTAGCCTGGACCGGCTTGACTGAATTTCTACATAGTTTTTTTTACATCCACTGTAAATTGAAATGTCTGAAATTCAGACACATAAGTGTCTGAAACGGAGTGTTCAATTTTCAGACATTTTAAAGTGTCTAAATTTTTAAGACGCTTATATGTGTCTAAATTTAAGACACTTCAAATGTCTGAAATGCATCCATGTTTGACCACCTTTAATTTCTCTGCAAAAGCAGCCATTTTTCGGAAAGCCTTATACACAGAATAAAAAATCCTTCAAAATATAAAAATTGTACCGTCAATCAAGACGCCAGTACAATTTACGTATTTTAATGAAAATTTTCTTCAATTTCTGGAAAAATTTATTTATTTATTTATTTATTTATTGGAAAATTTCTGTATTTAAAAAAAAAAAAAAAAAAAAAAAAAGAGAAGGGTACACATGTATTTCAATACAAAGTCTTGCACATTTTACATGATTAACTACTTTTACAACACCAGTGAATTTAACATACACCTTAACAACATTGCACCTACCCGTCGCGGGATACGAACTCGCGACCTTATGGTCCGTAGACTGTGCGATAATCCCTCTCGGCCACGATTTCACACTTAGGATGTTCAAATATTGTTAGTTACTTGTGACTCACAATTTATTTTACGGAAATGGTAAATATTTTGTCTATCTGCTTATAATTTTAACAGATTTCACACATCTTCTCTCTAGAATTTTGAATATTTTGCTTTTCCTGCAATGTAAGATTAGCAGAAGGTTTTCTACTTCTACCGAAGAAATTTTCAGAACAGAAATATTATTGTTAATACAGATAACAGACGTTATTTTTGAAATATTAAAATATTTAAAATGTTTTAACAGTGCATATGTATATATATTACATATATATTTAATTCATATCTATATATATTTAATTCGGGCTTGTCCCGTTTCAGTTGTGTGTTTGGGGAAGGGGCGTAATTCAACGCCCACTAAAAATAAAATCAATTTTTCATTAAAAAAATGCATATATTTTTGCCCAAAGCCTGTGTTTAATGTTAATGCGAAGGTATGTGTATATAAAAGTGTGTGAAGAAATATAGTGTTCTATTTTTTGATTTTTCTTTCTTTCTTTTTTTTTTTTCAGATCGGTTGAATATATGGCAATTTTTTTTTTAAATTGGACTCATTAATTCCTATATATTCCATATGCCATATATTCTGAACAAAATTTCTCAGTTATAAATATTGTATATAATTTTTCTTCAAAAATAATAAAAACCAGTGTTTTATAGTTGCACAAATAATTTTTATCTTCCTTTTTTTCGATCGAAATACAGGTTAAAAGTTTTCGATGAGACTAATTTTCTTACGGTGAAATGAGATCATTCCTGAATTAAATCAATACTCAATCATTAGTTAAAACGTTATGTAGTAAAAAATTTCAGAAATATTCCATATAATTCCAAAATAATAGTTATAACGAACTAAAATAACCACCATCGAACACTTAAATGCGCAAATTAATAATAAGTTCGATATTTCTTATGCAATATAGATGGCGCCACAGTTTTGAGATATATTCCAGTTATTTTTCTTTCTTCAAATTTCAGAGGGAAATAGAATCAGCATACACTTTGGATACCACAGAGATTCAGTGGTGCATCCAGAATTGCGATTTGGAGGGGACTAGCATATTTTAGAGGCAGTGTTATAGCTGTAAAAAAAAAATACAAGCGTCGTAACAAGCTAGAAAGTTTTGGTTGGTGTAATTCTGAATGCTTTTAAAATGTTAAATAATGAAATACTGTACTGTACTAATATATACCTTTGTTTTTGCGATTTTTTTGGTGTGTTTCCGTATTTGGATAATTTTAAAGTGCGTTTGCAATCAAACAATTTAAAGTTTTATTATTAAATTATCAAAATATTATAAAGGTTAAAGTGTGCAAAAAGTTGCACTGGATCTTAAATTTATAATTAAGTAAATAGCTTTTTTTTCTAAAGTAAATTTAAAAAACATCAATTAATTAGTTTACTTAAGTATAATTAAGTAATTAAGGTTTATAATTAAGTAAATTTTAAACATGCTATAATTTCGAATTTCATAATAAAATTTAAAAAAGAGAAAAAAAAATGTGCGACAAAATTAATATCTTTTTAAAAATTCCGATTTTTTAGCAAAAAATGGAAAATTTTCTGGAATTTACGGAAGTAAATTTCTATTAAAATACGTAAATTGGCGTCCCAATTGGCAATATAATTTCCATATTGTAACGGTTATTTTTTACAGTGTATAAAGCTTACAAAAAACAGTGAACAATTGATTACCTATAGCAAAACTTGCTGGGTGATCAAAAATGGATGCTATTCAGATGTTTTAAATGTCTTAAATTCAGACATATACACGTGTCTTAAAAATTAAGACACTTTAAAATGTCTGAAAATTGAACACTCCAGTTTCAGACACTTATGTGTCTGAATTTCAGACATTTCAGTTTACAGTGTTTATACCATGATCATATAGTAAGACACTTAAGTGTCTTAATTTCAGATACCTATGATGTCTGAAATTCCATATTCAGACACTTAAGTGTCTGAATTACTCTTTCAGTCACATATGTGTCTGAATTTAAGACGCCCTTATTTGCAGTGCGATATGGTTAAAAGTTGTTTCGTATGGAGGAGTTCTGACCAAAAATACTTATTATATCCTTTCTGTTTTCATTCTTATAATTATTATTTTTAAAGAAGCGCCAGATGCTGAGATTATTTGTTTTATTAATGACTCTCTATTTATATGTAAATGATCCACTTCTCCTTTAATACCGTTAATCCATATTCCATGTGATGGAGACAATGAAAAATGCTATAAAGTAAAATCTTTTAAGATGGAATCACATAGGAAAGAAAAAAAAGCGTTATAGACATGTTCCCTTCTTAGGAGTTGTAAATGTAGTCAATTTTTTCTCAGGTATTATTATATTCATTTTCCATGGATCAATAGATTTTTCCGTTTAAGAAAGGATTCCGTCATAGGCAAATTTTTTTCACTAGTTTTACTGTATTTTAATTTTTGAGCCTTAAAAGGTAGTATCCTTCAAAAATATGAATTTTAAAGTTTTATTGTAAAATAATGGCCATCTAAAAATATATGCATTTGTTGTAAACGTTTTTGGGCTAAGCCAAGTTTTAGTTATTTTTGCACGGATTAAGTCAGTCAGAGATAATGATTTTAATACGGGTTGTCCCGAGGACAGGACTAAAAATTTCGACCAGGGGAGACCTAGTAATAAGGAAGCCAGCCAGTCCTGGTTTGGTAACCATTGACCGAGAGGTTCTGCTCTCAAAGCTGGTAGCTAGGAGGTACTGGGTTCGAACCCAATCGCGCCCTTCGGCACAATCGTTCGGAGTTTTTAGTGGTTGTCTTCGAACCTTGGATATCCTTGCGTAAATATGGGTTGGGTTCCCTTAGAAAGACCTCCACGGAAGGCACTCCCCCCTATCGTGCCCATATTCCTCGTGTAGATAACCGTATAAAAATTTAATTTTCATATTTTTTCAAATAGACCCACCATGGAGTTGCAACTTATGCCATTAAAAGTTGCATCTTTTTTTATGAAACTTTGCAATTGGAAGTATGGGTCTAGGGGCAATATTTAATGAATTAGCCTATTGTTTCAATATTTATGAATCACCCTGTATATATATTTATTTAAACTTAAACCTACACTATGTGCAAAATTACTTAAACATGACAAAGTATTTAAAAATGTTAAATTATTTTAATACCTTAGAACTTTCAACTATAAAAAACATAGTCTTCCTCAGAGGAATATAAGAAATAGAACAGTTATTGACGCCTAATTTTCAAAATCCACGTAGATGGTGACGAAAGGAGTAAATCAGAGAACTGGATAAACCAGAAGCAGAACATGCAAGTTAATTTCGAAGACGTAAAAATTAAATATCCCTCAAAGAATTATCATGATTTAATTATCCACGAATCAATAGAAATTATTACTAAAGAAAATACTGTTTGTAATGACGTTTTATCCTAACACATACCCAAAATTTGGCTCAGTTTGCTTAAAGAATGATAAAACGAGTAATTTTCCACTTCCCTATACCCATGTTTTATTTTCCCAATGTTTCCGGATCTATAAATTAACTTCCACTTTCGCTCCTTTCGTCACCATCTACGTGGATTTTGAAAATTAGGCGTCAATAACTGTTCTATTTCTTATATTCCTCTGAAGAAGGCTATGTTTTTTATAGTTGAAAGTTCTAAGGTATTAAAATAATTTAACATTTTTAAATACTTTGTCATCTTTTAAGTAATTCTGCACATAGTGTAAGTTTAACTTTTAAAGATGAGTTAAGCATTTATTTTTATTTATTTACTGATATATTTATTTATTTATATACTTACTAGGGGGCTCTGCCCCCTGCAAGCTACGCTCGCCAACCCCGTTCAGACACCGCAGAATCTAAAAACACGCTAATCGGTTTTAAAAATATTATAGAAGATTGAATTATACTGAAAAAAGCTGTGCAGATCTCCCTGTAAACGGGTTTCTATTAAATTTCCTTTGATTTCAAAAATTTAAGGCCGAATCAGTTGCTGTTAAGACATCCAATGGTTATTTTCGTGTTTGATTAAAGAGGATCAGTTAAACGTTTGAAAAGAAGCTAAAATAAAATGAATTAAGTGCGCAGAGTCTTTGTCTCTCGGTATTTTAAAACAATTTCTATAACAATAGCCTAAGTCATGTGACTATCATCAACAGTTCCGGGTGAACCACTTCGCTTTTTATATTCCTGGAGCCATTTTGGTACTTTAATGTTAGCCAGGTACAGGTGATAAGTCGCCAAATATTATTCTATCGCCATCATTTCATCTATATTATAATAGTCCAAGTCATGTAACTGCCATAAATAAATATGCTCTGATCCCTACGCTTTTCATATGAAAGTTTGGCCCAGATATCATATACGGCCCCATATTGGCGCGATTTTTTTCCGACGCTAATTTGGGGAAAACATCAACAGCATAAACAACAACATCCGGCTTATCAAATCAAGCAAAATAACGACACTATGGCGCCAGTTAAGTACCCGTTGCGTATATGACACTGGCGTCAGAAAAAAATCGTGTCAATATTGGTCCGTATATGACATCTGTGCCGAAAGTTTTTCCTTTTGATTAAAAAATTAAATTTCTTTTTCGAATAAAACTACATAAAAGTTTCCATTTTCGCAAAGAATTCTTGGTACATGGTTGGCGCCCCAACACTGTTACGCTAGCCAGGTGCAAATCTCGCCAATAGCTATTTTTCAAGTCGCCAGTTAGCATTTTTTTTTTTTTTTCGAGTGGTAAATTAAAACATTGCTTTGAAGTTGAAATTAAATGTCATAGTTTGTTACATCATTTAATATTTGGCCAGATGCCATATACGCACCGGGTTTGGCGTGATTTTTTTACAAAAATTTGGTGAAAACCTCGTTTTCGAATACCAGTTGCATATGCATTTTTGGTACTATTTAGTTATCCCGTCGACCAAAAATCTATCATCAAACTATAAGATTAAATGCCAATAATGGTTGATCGTAAATGTCACATTCACTTGACTTTAAGCAAGTTACACGTCTTTACGTCATCAAGTGATTTTTATTTCGACGTTTTATTTTTATATTTATTAATGTTATGCTATTTTTTTTTGTTCTTTCGTTATTTAAAATAAAAATTATGTCAATTTGTATAATTTGGCAAAATGGGTCGATGGAATAACTATGTAGTACCGTATTTTTTAATTAATTTCTATTATTTTTTATTTTTAAAGGAAAATAAGCAAAAAAAATAAATAACTATGGAACAAAACAATTTATGTAATTTAAAAAAGAAAATACAGTAAATAAACATTTATCATTAAATAAACAACAATAGCCGGGCTACCATGTCAACCAAAATAATGCCATTTTGGCACCAATTAGGTACCCCGGTGCGTATATGATATCTGTGCCTAATATTTTTCTTTTCCTTTCGTTTAAAAAAATAAAGAAGTGAAAGTCATTTATTTTTAATATTTCAGTTTGTATTAAATAAAATGAAAATGAAATACAAATTGAATTATGAATAAAAGTAACATGATACATTTCTTAGCATACATTTAATGGAGGCCAAACTTCTCGCCAAATTAGTTTTAAATAGTAACCTTTTCTAAAATCTGAAAAAAAAAAATCTGTTTGATTAAAATTTGAGTTGCCATCATTAGAAAAATGTATATAAAATTAGAAAAAAATTAATATTTCAAAAACTAATTCGAATTTAAAAACTCTAATACCAGTTTTGAAATCTGCGGATCAATATTAATTTTTGGTGTTAATTTCATCGCAAAGTATTCCATATTTTAGGAGAAATCGCCATGAAACTTAATCAGTTGTTTAATCTGCCGATTCCATACTTCTGTTTCATACTTCCGTTTCATTAATTCGTTTCATTAGGATTTTATATATACTAGGGGATCGTACCCGGGCTTCCCGGGTTAAAGAATATAGGTGAAAACATTTTTTTAAATTGAAAAGTAATTTTTTTATATGCAGTAATTTTTTTAGATTACCCACTTACATTAAAAAAGCATTTTTCATATGGAAAATGCGAATTATACAATCAAATAAATTTTTGAAATTTATCAAAAGCAATATTTTCTTAATAGCCGTATACTAAGAGTTATTTGACCAAGATTTTGCTACTTATGACATCCTTTTATATTCTGATAATTTCAAAGCATTGAAATTATTATTAACATAACAAACATTAACAAACATTATCACGGAATAACAGACAATATTTTTGACATAGCCGATATTTTAATTTCAACTTTTTTTTTCAGGTTTTATGAGAAAATGACATCAAAAAGATACAGTATCTCCTATTTTCGACTGTTTTCCGTCATGTTTTCCGACATGTCTGTTAAATTTCTGTTTTATTTATATTGTTTTATTTATTTATTCATAGGCATTTTTTTTTAAATGGATATTAGCCGTAAGAAAATGATGAACTCTTTATTTTGTTTTAAGGGCAAGAGGATTAATCTTTCGTAACGTAATAATAATCATCTGTAATCTAAATCGCCATTATTTACATGCCACCTATCTTTTATAAATACACTCAAAATTTTTGTAAAACATTGCGTTTTATCAGAGTGCGATTTTGATTACATTACATTACATTACATTCAAAAGTGAAGCATTTTCACGTGTGAAGAATTTCAAAGCGGCCGGGCTGTGAAAATGACGCACTTCTACAAAACATAATTCAGCTTTAAGAATTAAAATACATGCTTTTTTATAAAATGACGTCATTTGCATCTGCTTAAGCAATGCACTTTTACAATCCAGTCTTAATATAAACTTCGTCTATAGAAAAAGATGCATATGACGTCATTATCACGGAATAACAGACAATATTTTTGACATAGCCGATAATTTAATTTCAACTTTTTTTTTCAGGTTTTATGAGAAAATGACATCAAAAAGATACAGTATCTCCTATTTTCGACTGTTTTCCGTTTACTTTCAATGACTTTCAATAGAAATGGGGTAGTTTTGTTGCCACGATAAGAAAAATGGTATTTAAAACTACAAAAAAATTAATATCTCAAAAATAAATTGAGATACAGTTTTCAAACAAATTGCATTTAAAAGAGCATTTTTTTCCTCATACGATGGTGTACAAATTTAAAAGGTGCAATGTTTAGAAGTTTAAAAATTTGCAGTAGAGAAAATTGCAAAACCAAAATTTTATTTCAAATTTCAAAGTGTTGCCATTCGCAAAATGACGTATGCGTTACGCACAGATATGTTTGTCCTTTATAATATAGATAGGGTAGATATATTTAATTTTATAATTATATTTGATTAAGCTAAGTTATTACTTAGTACGTTGGTCGCCTATCTTGAAATATTTTTCGAAATCACACAAACTAGACCTTGGCAGTCCTGAAGCATGTAGTTAATAAACTAGTCAGACAGGTGGCACTATGAAGCAATCAGTGCAGCAAAACCTACTACATATGGTTAAGCTCCAAAAATGTTTCCCCATAAACCATTATGTAACTAAATTATTTTGTGTGACCCTATAAATAAACTAGTCACACGTGCCAATCCCAAAACTTTCTTCCACCTCATACATGTTAATACGTCAAAATTCGCCATCACAGTGCCAAAATTAAATGGCAATCTATGCCCATCATGCACATTCGAAACATATGAAATTCCGTGCATTAATTCTTGAGATATGACTATCGCGATAATCGTGTCGATCCCATAAAACGCAATGTAGCAGCGCCAACTGTTGGGTGGTTTACACAAAAACTAATCAGCAACAACTTATGTCATCGTCTAACTAAATGTGAAGTTTGATGAAAATCCATGCTTTAGTTTTCGAGATAGAGCTATTGCGAAAAGCGTGAAAAATACAGCATAGCAGCACCGCCTGTTGGGTGATTTACACCAAAATATAACCAGCACTAATTATTATCAAGGCATACTTTAATCTGAAATTTGTTGAAAATTCGTGCATTTGCTCTTGAGATAGAGCTATTGCGGATATCGTGAAAAAGTCAACATAGCAGTGCCAACTTTTAGACGATTTACACCAAAACCTAATCAGCATTAATTTATAACAGGGACTAAGTAAATATATTTTTTTAATAAATTCCGTGTATTAGTTCTTGAGATGGAACGCCTACAAAATTTGTGTCACACACAGGCAGACAGACAGATTTTTTTTTTTTTTTTTTTTTTTAATATGACTCCCCGTAAAAAAGGATTGTAGAAAATCAAGGTAGTCATAAAATCATTTCAATTCATTAATTATCACTCTACGATTTAAGATTATCTAAATTTTTGTATCGATATGTAAAATTTGATCTAATCACAGTATATAATTATGTATGGACAGCAATATCAAACTAATAAAAATATAAGAAACAATTTTTCAAAATCTCATATACTGCACGGAAACAATCTAGAATATTTTAAGATATTATTCGATTACATATTTAATTACATTAATTGTACTATATTTAATTATATCGAGGTATATTATAAAGGACTCCTTAAGAGGGACGCAAAATTCTATTTTTTATTTACAGATATTTTCGAATGGATTTTATTTTTCTGAAATATGTGTTTTTATAATAAAAATATTGCACGTGAAAAAATACTGGAAACTTCAAAACTTTAAAAAAAATGAAACATATTTAAAAAAGTCATAAGACGAAACGCAATTTTCACCTTTATGGAAACATAAAATATATAAAGTTTCGATACATAATTAGCCCAGTGGTTAGGGGGTTGAATTCGAAATTAATTAGGGGAAAGCTGGAAATTGTTTTAATCCCTTCTGTTTAGGTCTAGAATGAATATGCTATGTTTTCCCCCTCGTACTAGGTGAGCGTTAGGAAATATGTATAGAATTATAGTCAAAAAACACGTTTTTTTGCATACCATAACAATATCTCAAAACAGCTAACTCTGTCAAAAACATTGTCAATACAAATGTTGTAGAGTAACTTAATAATATCTCAAAATAGCTAACTCTATCAAAAACATTGTTAATACAAAAGCTATAGAGCCTAAAATTCTGAGTAAAATGAGTACCTACACTTAATATTTTTGTTCAATATTAAGGCCGCAATTTGAAATATTGTTAAGTTAACTTGGTCTCTCCCGGCTTCAAGCTCTTGATTTGAAAAATTTTGAAATAGAACTGCGACCTTAATGTTGATAAAAATATTAATGATGGTACTCATTTCATTTAGAATTTTAAGCTCTACAACATTTGTTTTGACAATGTTTTTTATAGAGTTAGTTGTTTTGAGATATTGTTAAGGAAACTAAAAGAAACGTGTTTTTCGAAAGCAAATATGTACATATTTTCTAACATTCACCCAAGTACGAGGAAGAAAACATAGTACGTTCATTTTAGACCTAAACTGAAGGGATTAAAACAATTTCCAGTTTTCACCTAATTAATTCTATGGTCATCCCCATGATGATGGGTCTAAAACTTTGAAGTACAATTGTGACCTTAATATTCAACATAAGTATTGAGTGTAATGTACTCATTTTACTCAGAATTTTAAGTTAACTTGGTCTCTTCTGGCCTCAAGCTATTGATTATCGATTAAGGCAAAATTTTGAAATAGAATTGCGACCTTAATGTTGAACAAAAATATTAATGATGGTACTCATTTTAATCAGAATTTTAAGCTCTACAACATTTGTATTGACAATGTTTTTTATACAGGTAGTTGTTTTGAGATATTGTTAAGGAAACTAAAAAAAAACGTGTTTTTCGAAAATAAATATGTACATATTTTCTAACATTCACCCAAGTACGAGGAAGAAAACATAGTACGTTCATTTTAGACCTAAACTGAAGGGATTAAAACAATTTCCAGTTTTCACCTAATTAATTCTATGGTCATCCCCATGATGATGGGTCTAAAACTTTGAAGTACAATTGTGACCTTAATATTCAACATAAGTATTGAGTGTAATGTACTCATTTTACTCAGAATTTTAAGTTAACTTGGTCTCTTCTGGCCTCAAGCTATTGATTATCGATTAAGGCAAAATTTTGAAATAGAATTGCGACCTTAATGTTGAACAAAAATATTAATGATGGTACTCATTTTAATCAGAATTTTAAGCTCTACAACATTTGTATTGACAATGTTTTTTATACAGGTAGTTGTTTTGAGATATTGTTAAGGAAACTAAAAAAAAACGTGTTTTTCGAAAATACATATGTACATATTTTCTAACATTCACCCAATTACGAGGAAGAAAACATAGTACGTTCATTTTAGACCTAAACTGAAGGGATTAAAACAATTTCCAGTTTTCTCCTAATTAATTCTGAGGTCATCCCCTGATGATGGGTCTAAAATTTTGAAGTAGAATTGTGACCTTAATATTCAGCATAAGTATTGAGTGTAAGTACTCATTTTACTCAGAAGTTTAAGCTCTACAACATTTGTATTGACAATGTTTTTGGCAGAGTTAGCTGTTTTGAGATATTGTTATGGTATGCAAAAAAACGTGTTTTTTGACTATAATTCTATACATATTTCCCGAGTCTCACCTAGTACGAGGAGGAAAACATAGCATATTCATTCTAGACCTAAACAGAAGAGATTAAAACAATTTCCAGCTTCCCCCTAATGAATTCCGAATTCCGCCTTTTTTTGCTCCCCTACCACTGTGCTAAACATCTACCCTATATATATAAAATCCGAATTTATGAAACGGATATTATGAAACCAATTTATGAAACGATTCTTTGAAACGACTGAATAAACAACTGATTATGTTTCACGGCGATTTCTTCTAAAATATGGAATACTTCGCGATGAAATTAACACGAAAAATCAGTATTGATCCGCAGGTTTCAAAAGTGGTATTAGAATTTTAAAATTCGAATTAGTTTTAAAAATATTAATTTTTTTCTCATTTTAAATAATTTTCTCTAACGATGGCAACTCAAATTTTAATCATAACAGATTTTATTTTCATATTTTAAAAAAGGTTATTATTATAAACTAATTTCGCGACCAGTTTTCCTCCCTTAATTTTATGCTAAGAACAATGATTTTTTTGTATTTCATTATCATTTTATTTAGCACAAAACTTTTATTTAAAACTGGAATATTTAAAATTAATGGCTTTCATTTCTTTCTTTTTTTAAAACGAAACGAAAAGAAAAATATTAGGCGCAGATGTCATATATGCGCCGGGATACCTAAATGGCGCCAAAATGGCGTTATTTTGCTTGACATTGTAACCAGGCTATTGTTTCTTATTTATTAATAAATGTTTATTTACATTTATTTTCTTTTTATTAAAAAATATTTTTTTTTATTTATTGTTATTTCATTTTAAAAATATTAGAAAATAATTTAAAAATACATATGTAACTGGTATTCGAAAACGAGGTTTTCGCAAATTGTCGAAAAAAAAAATCACGCCAAACCCGATTAAATAATGCAACAAATCCTGACATTTAATTTCAAATTCAAAGCAATGTTTTAATGGTACTACTTAGTTATCCTGTCGACCAATTCGCCAAATTATATAAACCGCCAAACCACTCACCAAATTATAATTATACAAATTGACGTAATTTTTATTTTAAATAACGAAAGAACAAATAAATTAATATAACATTAATAAAAAGTCCTTCCGCCCAGTGCCGGGAGGAAGAGGTAGCTTTCATATTCCTTATTTTAAAAAAGCCAACTTATATTATTCAAACACACGAAGCTCAATTTAGTGCAAACCGAATATAGGAGATTCAATACTAATTTTTATCAATACTAAATCATTATGAATGAGAATTTCGCGAAATTAGTCAGCTTTATCCGAGCTGCTTTTATTTAAAGTAACTTATATTTGGCTGCCAAATTCGGCGATTTCTTAAAGTGCCTGCCATTTTAAGAGAACATGGTGGATGAGGCTAACCAGTGTACTTGGTCGAGACCTTAGTAATTGCTGTGCACATGCTCACTCACATCGGAATCGATTGATATATACGAGTGCTGTCGCAGGCAAAAAATCAGATTTTTCAAAATGTCACACACATTAGATATTGAAATTGCTATATCTGAGCCATTTTTGAAGATAAAGACAAACAAAAAATGCTCCTGAATCCTTATATCAAGGTCAAATACTTAAGAAAGAAACCTTTTTCAATTTCTAGTTTTTTTCCACCTCACTTTAAATATAATTTTTTTTAATTTAATGGCCGCCATTTTGAAACGAGATGGCTGGTGAAGCTGGCCAGCGAACTTGGTCGAGATATTGATGTGTACTATCCACATGCCTTCTTACATCGAAATAGACGAATACGTGTGTTATCGCGTGACAAATACAAGATCGTTTCAAAATGTTAGCCATACTAGAAATTCAAAGTGCAATAATTCAACCATTTTTTAAGATATAAACAAAAGAGCAAATTTTCAGAAACAAAAACTGCTCCGGAATCTTTGTATGAAGGCCAAACACATAAAAAAAATCTTTTTCATTTTCCAATTTTTTAATACCTCATTTTTAATTTTAATTTTTTTTTAAATGGCAACCCTTTTGAAACAAGATGGCGAATGAAGCTGGCCAACGAACTCGGTCGAGACATTGGTATGTACTATGTACAGACTAAGTTACATCCATATCGGTTCATAAATACGCCTGTTATCGCATGACAAAAATCAGGTCGTTTTAAAATATCCGCCACAACAGACATTCAAAATGCTATAACTCAGCCATTTTTTTAGATATGGACGAAACAAAAACTGTTCCGGAATCTTTGTATTAATGTCAAACACATACGAAAAAAATCTTTTTCATTTTCCAATTTTTTGGTATCTCATTTTAAATTTAATTTATTTTTAAATTTTTTAAATGGCTGCCATTTTGAAACAAGATGGCGGATGAAGCTGGACAACGAACTCGGTTGAGACATTGGTATGTACTATGTACACACCAAGGTACATCCAAATCGGCTCATAAATACATGGGCATGGATTTTTTTTTTTTTTTTTTTTTTTTTTTTTTTTTACAGGGTATGACTGGAATCTCTGCTGCCGGCCTCTGCCCGTGATTTTACAGGGATATTTTTAACAGTGTACTTAAAACTACGATTTCAACAAACACTTTAAAAATGAATTAACAAGACTTGCATTTTTTAATTCGACAAATAATAATATTTCTCGGACTTTCAAAATTATCTCTATTTTAAAAACAAATTAACTACTGCTATCGCTGCCGCAAATGCATTTTTTGTGCCCGGAGGTCTTGCGGTGTGAGAATTGGTAGTTTTATAGATAAATGTTCTACAACCACGCTTCGGCATACAGTTTTTAAACCCAAGAATTATTTTACGCTTTATTAATGTTGAAATCGGCCAGTATAGTACCTTTAAAACAGTTTTATACTATCCAAAACTATGCATTGCAATTTAATCATATTTCACAGACACATACTATTGATGATCTTGTGATGTGCAGTGTGCAATCCCTATTTTTTTTTTTTTTTGTCTAATTTTAAGGGGTTTTTTTTCAATTTTTTATTCAAAATTTCATTATTTCAATAGAGACTTATATCGAATACGTAATTATTATATATTTTTGCTAAAAAAAAAAAAAAAAAAAAAAAAAAAAAACACAAATGAAAAACAACAACAACAACAACAAACACAAACAAAATTTCAAAAGTTTTTCCAATTGAAAACTATAATTACACGTGAATATTGAAAGAGAAAGAAAACTTTAAAATAATTAAATTATTATAATTAAAACAATGCATTTAAAACGCTCATTTTAAAAAAAAATAAAAAAAAAATCTTATAATGCCTTTATAAAATTTCAGGATTTCAGTAGATTCGGCCTTAATAAGCGAAAAAACAATCAGTTAAAAGCAACCCAATTGCAGATGATCGCCATTGGTCTTTTAATTATGTGTCAATCTTCCGTAATCTTTTTAAAACAGACCAAATTAGCGCGCTTTTAGATGCTACTGTATCTGAACGAGACTAGTTATGGTTATTCGAAGGAGGTAGTGTTGATATAAAATTTGAGTATGCCATGTAATTCCGTATTAATTGTACAATTAATACTACAGTAAGCTAAGTTTTCAGTAATAGTTTTCCTAAAATCCCACTTTTGATTTTTATCCTGAATTGTAAATTTATCATTAAAAGATTGAAAAAATTGAAAAAGATTGAAAAATCCTGTTTTTATTTAATTTACGGTAATTTGGTAATTTCCTGTTTTTTATCAGTCAAAATGGAAATGAAAGAAAACTCATTAAAGACAATAAGTGAAATGGAAGGCAGATTACCATATGAATAGGGTATTAAATTTCCTAATGAATATATTTTTAAAAAATTTCCTTTCAAAATCAATAAGAATTTTTTTGAAAAAAAATACTCGAACCACACTAAAATTAAAACGTCTCTTTCATTAGAATTTCCCAAACTTTACATTCAGTTGATTATATTCTTTATTTTTTTAAATCACACCATTTTTTTCTGTTTCTAAAAGCTTATTAAGCAAAGATTTCCCAAAGTTTTATAGGCGAAATGGGGCAATAAAGATTAAACAAATGAGTTTATTTAAGTATTACTTGAAAAAAAAAATATTTTATTCAAACCATTGAATATTCTAAAGAACTCATTTTGATGAAAAACATTAAAGGGATATACTAAATGGGATAGAACTAATTGATTAAAGGTGCCTCACCGAAGTTAAAAAAAAAAAAAAATCTTGTAGATCTAAAGAAATTTCTCCATAAAATATAAATGGAAAATATTTAAATAAGTTTTTTTCTGCAGAAGCTTCTTTAAAGTATTTCTTTTTCATTTATGACATAGAATAATCTGCCTATCTACTTACCTATCTATTTACCGTAAAATCCGGCGTATAACGCGCACTTACGAATTGAAACGCACAGACAATCACCTCATCGAGTTTACGGCTGAAATTCCAGAATTAGTCAAAACTCGATTCGCATATTAAAACGCAATTGGTCTGTCATGTCATATCTTGGTGGAAAACACCAGAAAACCCGATTACAGCGGTTGACTCGTATGTTTACTATTGTGTTTTCTTGCTCCCAGTTCTCCACATTTTCATACCTTTTGGTGCAAGAAAACACAGTTGTAAGCCTACGAGTCAACCGCTAAAATCGGAATTTCAGGTGTTTTCCACAAGATATGGCTTCGCAGACCGATAGCGTTTTAATATGCGATACGAATTTTGACTAATTCTGAAATTTCAGCCGTGAAATCGATGAGGTGGTTGTCTGTTCTGATGCCTCCCGATCTAAAAGGAACGTAAAATGTGGGCGACATACATACATGTAGGCAACATACGCGATGCTCTTATCTTTTGAAGTCCAAAGAATTATAAGGATTTTCCTAGGCTTTCGAACAATGGTACACTGAAATGAGAAGCATTAGGAGGAACAATATTTTCAAAGACAAGCACTTTTACTTACAATATGGAAAAAAAAACATGGATGAAAAGGCAGTAACGTTTGATATGATAGGAAACATACATATATAAAATATAATATACTCTCAACAGCATTATCAAGGTTAAACTTGAAAAAAGATATCGACATAGACTTCAGAAACGCAAGAATCATAGCTCAGAGTTTGCATTATTACACCTACATAATCAGAGAATCATTGGAAGTTTTAACCAAAGTAAGAATCACTTTTAATGATATGTTCTCCTACAATATACCACGCATCTGGTATAACAAACTAAATATCACTGGTGCATTTGGAGCGTAACCACTAAACACCCCACCCCCCCCCTTCTTTATGATGTTCCCCTTCCTTATGAAATAGACTCGTCTCCAATTGTTTAACCAACCATCACTCATGAACAATCTCATATTAATTTTTTCCCCTGATGATGACTATTTGAAATAGTCGAAAGCGCTTGGGTGTCAACTTTTTAACATCTTCAACATTTTTATATTTTAAAAACCTACTTTATGTATTTTTACTAACTTTTTAGTAAGATAAATCATAATTTTGATTTTTGTACATTTAAATGACATAAAAAAATTGTAAATTTTCAACCAAAAGTATTTCATTATTTAAAGTTACGCAGAGAAGCAAGATAGAAGTATTTCGAAACTATCCTACATATTTTACTGGAAAATAGGTGATTATTTATAAAAGATCAACTTCATCGATTGAAAACCTGATGAAGTCAGGTGTCCACGCATTTGAAAACTGTTGTTTTTACAAAAGGAAAAAGGGCTTAGAGTTTTCCCACTGTATCATTACTGTTGGCGCGATATACTTCTGTAGTTCTAAATTTGTTATTTCGCATTTTCGGTATCGATTTCTCACTAACAAAATAGGATTTTTGTGTATATAAAGAGCACTTTAGGCGACAAAAAAAAAAATCGAACATTTTTTTACTCAGAGATCGCAGCAATCCTAAATTTTTCTACTTATGCTACTGACATTGTAAAACTGTTATCTTCATTTCAAAAATATATATTCTAAAAACACACTCAAAATATATATTAAACATTTAATTGCTAAAAAGGACGTCAAATGTTAATAAAATACATTAAAAGATCTTAATAATTTGACATGTTTCGATTGAATTTACTCAATCATCATCAAGACTATGGATTCATATTGGGAAATGGTTGATAAATACCTCCTCTACTTTTTGACAGATTGCACCAGAAAATTGTATGTTATAGAGAAATACAGAACAAAAAGAAAATAAACACGCAGAACAACAAGATTCAGAAATTACGTATGGTATTCCCAAAGAAACGAAATAAAGAAAGAGTTGAATACGTTAATTTATCGGATCATCGTTTCAATAACTATGAAGATAATATCTTACAACTTGGCTCGAAATTCATGTTTGAAAGACGCCCAGATGCTAAAGAAATGATTACAGAATGTGAAAATTTTGTACAATCTGCACCTACAAATCACAAAGAAGAAATACGATGTTTGCTTTTTAATAGATTCACTAAATTCAATAAACAAGCCAATAATTCTGTCAATAGAATAAGTAAATCAGTAAATAAACAACAATCTGATACCATTAAACGGTTACAATCATATAATGATAATGGTATTATTCTGACTGATAAATCTAATCGTCTTGCTGTCCTTAATAGAGAAGACTATATTAGTAAAATGCAGGATTGTACTGATAAGATGGAATGTATAGCAGTAAAACATAATCCCCTAAATAAAATATGTGCGAAAACGAAAGAAATAATAGAGAAAGGTAAATGGCCAGATTTTATGAAAGTTAACCTCAAGTTAAATAAAGTTGCAGTTATTCCAAGATTTGTTGGCAGATTGAAGGACCATAAACAAGATCATCCTCTTCGCCCGATTGTCACTAAATGTCAAGGCCCAACATATTACTTAGAGCGTGCATTCCTTCCATTACTGAAACAGTTATTGCCTCCCTCCACTTTCACGGTTGATTCCCGTATTGACTTCATCGGAAGATTAGAGAAAATCGACATTACAGATGATTGCATTTTAGCAGGCTTAGACATTGTGTCATTATATCCATCAGTAGTTCAAACCATCTAACAGTTCATTGACAATAGAGAAGATTTTGACATACCAATGAAAAACACTTTAAAAAGTGGCCTAAACCTAATAATTAATAGTAATTATTTTATTTTTAACAATATAATTTATCAACAATCAGACGGTGCCCCAATGGGATCTCCAATTTCAGGCCTCCTAGCCGAATTCAAATTACTCCCCCCCCCCCCCCCATTGAATCAAAAATTTTCAGTACTTTTAAATTATTACCTTTAGTATGGCTACGTTATGTAGATGATATTTTTATTGTTTGGAAAGGGGAAGCTGATAAATAGTTAGTTTTTATTCAACAGTTAAATGATTTAGATAATAAGATTAAATTTACTTTTGAACTTGAAACCGATAAGAAATTACCTTTTTTAGATGTTGAATTAAAAAGAGAAAATACTAAACTAATTCGTTCAATATATCGTAAGCCAATAACTAACTTAAATGTTATACCTTTTGATGCTTGCACTCCATATTCTTATAAATTATCTACCTTTAGATTCCTTATTAACAGAGCTTTTAGAATTTGTTCCCCTGAAAATTTAAATGATGAATTAGATAAAATTAAAACAATAGCTATTAACAACGGATATCAAGTTAAAATAGTTAATAAATTAATTAAACAGTTTATTAACAAAATGAACGATACAGTTTTTGAGAATAAAACCGACAGAGAAAATAACATGAAAAGGGTGGTTATAAATTATTATCCAAATTTCTTCGAACCCGCTAAAACTCAACTAAAAAAGTTTGATTTAAATTTAATTGCTAGACCCCCTCCAAAATTAAAATCAATTTTAACCACTAGAATTGACCCTATTGATAAATTTGACCTTTCTGGTGTTTATATCATTCCTTTTCTTAAAAAAGGTGGTTATAGAAATTATTATATTAGCATGACTCAGAGAAAATTCAAAGTGAGATGTAAAGAACACATTGCAGACACAAAATTTAATAGAGGTAAAACCGCATTATCTAGGCTAAATAAAATAAAAAACATAAATATTTTGTTTAATGAAAGTAGATTAATTTATAGGTCAGATTTTTATTTGCAACTTTTTATTAGAGAATCTATTGAAATTTACGTCAGAAACTCAATGGTCTGCAATGATTCCTTGTCATTTCAAATCCCAAATATTTGGATTGGATTGTTAGATAATTTGAAAATAAAATAGGGCAACGTGAAACATGTTAAAATATTACGCGCGTGATTTTTATTTATTTATTTTTAAATTTCATTTGTAATAGTTTATTGTCATTTTCCATCTTAGTGTTTATTTGTTTTTCTGATGATGATTCAGTAAATTCAATCAAAACATGTCAAATTATTAAGATCTTTTAATGTATTTTATTAACATTTCACGCCTTTTTTAGCAATTAAATGTTTAATATATATTTTGAGTGTGTTTTTAGAATATATGTTACATTATTAAATCTAATTCCGCGATTTCCTTATCTTATTCTAAATTACTACTTTATATTCACATTAATTGTTTTGATATATTATTATTATACAAGGTTATTATAAGATTATTTATTTATTTATTATTATTATAATTTATTATTTATTGTTATTAGTATTTAATATTATTAGTGCAACAAAGTCTGTGATATAAAATTTAAGCGACCAAAAACTCTTATGAACTCTACAAATCCATATTTCAGTACGGACTAAAAATCACTAGAGGACATATAATTTAGTGAATATACTGAATAAATATGGTATGGTTTTGAAAATTGTGTCACTGTTGCTAACTAATGAACTGATATTAATATTGCTGTATTAATTCACAGAAAGCAAAACTGTTGCTAATTTTGAATTTTAACCAAATATTATTATAATTGTTTTTATTATTGTACATGTACTTATTACAGCAGTTTCCACTAAGACGCGAATTTTTTTTAAATTTTTAATTATAATTTTTTTTCTTCCTTTCAAAATGAAATTAAAGCTTTGAGCAACGCGATTTGGTGACCAAGTGACGGAATCATTTTAAAGATGATTGTGAAACAAAGAAACAAAAATTGTAAAACGAGTATCTGCTTTCTTTCAATGAACTCGCAGTTCATCGGGACCGACTAGTTCATTCATTTTTTGAGGGGAAGGATTTTGTTACATTATTAGATCTAATTCCACGATTTCCTTATCTTATTCTAAATTACTACTTTATATTCACTAAATCCTTATCCTTAAATAATCTTTATCGTTAACTCTGTTAAATTCCCTTTAATTTAATGTCTCACTTGTCTTAATCGCTTTAATATTACGCTTTTAGTATTCTTAAATTAAATGTTCCATTCCCGCGCTTTTTTCTTTCGAGATTATTTTCTTTTAGCTTCCATTTTTACTTCCCCGCGCATTTCTGATGTTATCCTTTTTTCCTTCAAATCCATCCGCTAGTTCTGTTCGCACTCTTTATATGACGTGACATTCTTAATTATTCATTGGTTGAGAGCGCGATCTACGTCATATTTGTATCCTTACACGTGAGGAACAAAAAGTTGATACTCGCTGAGTTTCAGGAGATTTGAGTCGTATTTCCAGTTTTCATCCATCCCCTGGTCACCGTCCTGTTATTCGATTATCTGGAACTTTGTTTAAACCTAATTACTACTACGGAGCGATGGCTAATTATCTTGGTGGAAACTGCACTTTTTGAAAAATGTTCTAATAAAGTGCTTAGTTGATTATGAGTTGTTTCAATTTCTTCTGGGGAAACTTCACGGAACAATGCATTCCATTGTTTTCACTCGACAACTACATTTCAGCAATTGGTTCTACTAACATAACAGATTCGAAGTATCTGTTCTGACCACTTCTTTTACGTCATTATCGCTGCATGTGATCCACAGCTACTATCGTGACAGCCAGTACGGCATTTTCAACGATAAAGAAAATCCAATGTTGCTAGAATGCAACATATATATTTTTGAAATATTTTTATTGGACGTATAAGAGAACTTCTGTTTATAATTTAATATGTTATCTTCATGTTAAATTCCTTTAATAGCTGCAATGCATTTGTACTCCAAAAAATGTTGTAACAAAAATAGAAAATTTATGGAACATTGCGAGTCCTGTTTATCCCTTCAAATTCAAAATGCATTTTCTAACAAATTATTATATTTTCTTACAAGTAGATATCTAGATCTGAACCTCTAACTGTTGATCGATTTACTTTATTTATTTATTTAGCATACTTACATAAAATAAAGTAATTTTAAAAAGTTCATTCAAGGGGCACACACTGTCTTTGAGCAAGAATTACTGGAACTGAATTTCAATTTTGGCAAGCATTTTCAAATTTAACAACTTTTTTTCCATGTTGCTAATGTATAAATTCTAGAGACCTTCTACAGGGAAATTCTAGTACTTTTCTTTTTTTTTTTTTTGCAGGAAATTTCTGAAGACTAATTTTCAACTGCGTTGCATGTGTCCTAACTGAATTAAATTTATGCATACTATGTAGCATATATACCGGGTGTCCCAAAAATGATTGATGGATTTTAAAATTCAATAACTTGCAAACGGTAACAGATATTAAAAAAATTCTTGCAGGAGGGTTATGTATGATATCAGGAGTTTTTTACAGTGATTCTTGATTTTAGTTCGAATTTCAAACAATAGATGGCGTTGACAGCAATATGTGCTGAATACAGACCCGATTTTTATTACTTCGAGATCCATTCAATGCATTTTAATCTCCTTTGTTCTCATGGAAGAAGAGAGAGGCCGAAAAATAGAGCCTGGATTTAGCGGTTATTGCTTGCAGAGCCATCTATCGATGCTATTTGTGACAATAACTGAGAAACACAGCACATAAACTCCTGACATTTTACATAACACTCCTGCAACAATTTTTTAAATATCTGTCACCGTTTGCAAGTTATTGAATTTTAAAATCCATCAGTCATTTTTGGGACACCCGGTATATACAAATACTATTTGTATATTATATATACATACTACATAGTATGAAAAATTTTGTCCAGTTTATATCATATACAGGGTTGCACAAAATATTTTGCTGACTATTGATAGTTACTGCTGAAACTGGATTTTGAAATGTGTTATGAGTTTTAGAATTTTTCAGTTAGACAACATCTTTCACCCTATTAGACTGTGAAGTTTTGTTAGATTATTCTGAATCTGTTGCAAAGTGTTTCATAATCTGCGCATGGCGAATGATTTTTTTTTTTTTTTTTTTTTTTTTTTTTTTTTTTTTTTTACATGATCAAATTACTTTTAGTTCGTTAAATATTTGTTTGGATTTTCTTTAGTACTTGAAGGCAGAAACAAATTGCGATTTCTTATAATCAGATTGTTTCTTTCTTTAGAGAAATTTCAAGTAAAATTTAGATTACTTATTAGCAATTTCTAACGACTGGCAACGTTTTTCCTTAAGATATATGGGGGAGACGGGGATGCGTGTGAACGGTTCACATAAATATAGCTTTTTCCGATACCTGGGTTAATTTCTAATAACAAAAACTACTCAATATATTAAACAGAACATTTTTTTTTTTTTTACACATGGTATTTTTTTTAAATCACCTTTGTCGTTCTTCTTACTTTTTTTAATAGTTTCATAAATTCAAAAAAAAAAAAAAAATATGTTCACTTGTTCCTCACCGTCGAGGTTGTTGTGAATACAAGTGGGGCAGATGTGAACACAAGGACAAATATCCTTTGATATAATTTTTATTCTGTTATTCATTTGTCATCATAATCATTAGTTATATTATCTATTAAATTCAGCATAAAGGAAAAAAAATATATTTCTCTAGATTCTGGGTGATAAAAAAATATATATATATCGATTATAAGCCCCAACCAAATTTAACTGCTGTTGCTTTTGTAAGGGTGGGGGGGGGGGGGGTAAGGGTTCTGCATCATTTTTAATTATTGCATTTAATTTTCTCTAATCTATACATAGTCGGGTATTTTTGCCTTTCTCTCTTTTCATAGCTAAAGTGATAGGGGCAGAATAAGGGCTATTACTTTCCTTTACGAGTCCAGCCGCTAATACAGGTTGAATTGGATTTTTCGTTTCTTTTTCTTCTAAGAGGGAGTTCTATAGGGCCTCAAAGATACAGGTAGGTCAGATTTTTGAAAAACGCGTTGTGGCTTTATCTTGCCCACATCATATTTATGTTTTGCAAAAATATCACTATAATTTATCTTTTTGTATTAACAGTGCAGGAAAAATATTGTTGTAAATCGTTTAGTAAAATAATAGATAACGCTTATTGCATTTTAGAAAACATTAAATTTATTTAAATTACAATTGAACGCAAACGAGCTAATTGCCGTTTATGTAATTGCTGACAGATATGTTTGTGGAAGTTTAGTTTCAATACAAAATCAACTTTTCATGACGGAAATGTCTTCTATTTCTGGAAAATTATAGATATTGGAGCTGACGATATTTCTCACAAAGTTAACTGAAAGGAACAGAATTACAGAATGATTATTGGGGCACTTATGAACTGTTCATATCTACCCCCAACTAGTCTTCACAAGTGCCTCACATGGTTTCAAGAGTTAAAATGATAAATCTTTAACATTTATCAATTTTAGAAGTAAAAAACCTTATTAAAAATATTTATTAGTACTCATAGTATATGTTAACATCAAAATTCAAATAAAAGAATAAATAAATAAAGTTATTCGCTTATCATATTGAAACTGAGATTTTACATTTAAGATCTATAAACAATGCTTTGGCTACTGGGGATAAACAAAATGTCAAAGGGCTTCAAAAATGTTTTACCATATGTCTACAGGTACTGCCATCTTTGGTAATAAAAAAAATACACATATAATAACTACTGAAAAACTGTGTGGTTCACTTCTGGCCCATGTTCACATGTGCCCCCTTCTCTTCTACATTATGAGTTAACATATTCACAAAAAATATTATCAAAATTAAATTAAAATTTTACTTAACATTTAATAACAAATAAAGTAATTTGCAATACTTAACATTATACAAAATATTTTATAATATTTAATAATATAAAAAATGGGTTGACAAATATACATTATACAGTTACATGCTAGTTATTTAAAACTATAATAGTATTTTTTTTTTTGTTAGTATAGTTGTCAAATGATATTATAGTAGGAAGCAAAATGTATTCTTAATAAATTTTCAGAAAATAGATATTTAAAATAGTAAAGTTAAATAATTAAAACCTATTATTTTATGAAAAGTTAGATTTCATATTTAGAGGTGTTTCTCTGGGCAACTATTTATGATATTACTTTGTCTACGACTATTTCCAAACAATAATAATATAATAAGATGATTAATGGAAATCAAATAAGAAAATAATTGTTTGGAAATAGTTGTAGACAAAGTAATAAAATATAGTCTCCTATGACAATGCAGATTTTATAATTCTAATTTAAAATATTGCACTAGATTATGAAGAATTTTAAAACCTAAAATTTGTATTTGGAATCATAATTATTTTCAAACCTTAATCGTACACTGTAAAATTTTAAAGAATGTACTTTGTATGGATTTATTAAAGTAACTCTAAGACTTTTCAACAAACAAGTTTCTGATATGTTTTGATTTATTTATTTCCTGATATGTTTATATTTTGGATTAAAACCGAAGCATAATCTAATTTGAAAGAATTTGCTACCTGTTCAAAAATTCTAAAACAAATATTGTTTCCTCCCTTTCTTAAAAATATTTGATCCAATATTTAAAATGCATTCTTGCTAAATCATGTTCATGTTCCAAATCAAAAATATCCAGAAACTATCACAAATGAATGAAATTCTGAAAATTTTACATGTTATACATAGTGTTTACATAGTGTTTTTTTTTAACTTTGGAAAGTATTTTTATAAGGTTATTTATATATATTATTATTTATCATAATATATATAACAGTTACAGAAACTGTTAACACATTTCAGATAGAAAAAATCATGCGTTAAGGATAGATTAGGAAACACTTTCCAGCACATTCAGAATAATGTAACAAAACTGCACCGTTTAAAAGTTTTAAATATTACGTCTAATTCAACAATATGGAAACGCATAACACATTTCAAAACCTAATTTCAACTGTTCCCCTCCAATGGATTTTTTTTTATTAGTTGCTCCATAGAGTTGACTATTAAATTTTGTAAAGAAATCATTGTTGTCGTTCGCGCATGCACAGTTAAATATTATTTCATACAACTGCTCATATTTCATAAAATATTGAATATATTTGTATTCTAATTGCACTACATTGTTTCTACTATATTTTGCCAATTTTTCGGAAACTGCCGTTAAATTTGTTTGAAAACCCTGTGTGATATAAGCTAAAAACTTGCATAAATTTCTTGAACTTTCTTACAAAATCTCTATATTTCCAACAATATATGTGCTATTCTTACTAAAAATCAGTAAGCATGTTGTACAGTATCCACAAATTTGCATACTGCAGCGATAGATCATTTCGTGCATTTTAATATTACAGGGTGATCCCAAATATTATTTTTTTCTTTAACTTTTTTGCTGGCCCCCTAATTGTCCCCCTTATCAAATCGACGTTGATAAATATGAGATCAAACCTGTTCTTTTTAATCCTGAAATTCCAAAGAATCTGAAAAGTGTATTTCTAAATATTATTCAAAATGTCTAAAATTGAAAGTGTTCGGTTATTAATAGCCATATAGTGCATGTGCCTATGAGAAAAAACCAAATCGTTAAAGAACCCCATTTTGAAAAAAATCAATTTACAATTTAATTATATAAACAAATGTCTCATTCGAAAATCGAAAAATTTTAAAACCCAATAAGAACCGCAAGTGATACACATTTTTTGTTCGCTATTTGAGTAATGTAAATAAATATTTAATAGATTCTGAAGCGTTCCTCTTCGAACTGTTTACATTTATTTCAGCGAAACTTTTGACAGAAAGTTAACACAATACTTCGTTCGGAACATTTCAGTGATTAAATATTTATTTTCTATATTTATATCGGAAATAAAAATTTGACGCATGAAACCATTTTTATTCCAACTTATTCGAAATAAATTAAAAATTATGAAAAAAGGATATGAAAGTTACTTTTATAAGAGTGATATTTTATTTGTGAATTGTGTTTCTATTATTTTGAAGGCAGAAAATTATTTATTTATAATTTCATTGCGGCATTTTTCAGTTTGTGTTGCCATAAATATTTATATAAATGCTGAATTTTTGTTATTCGTTCTCAGATTCAGATAGATATAAGTTCAGATATGTATAATAAATTTGAAACCACTAATATATGTAGAAATTGATAAAGCTCTAAAGATGATTTAGAAATGAACACAGGAAACCAGTATGCAAAATAAGAAACTATGAATGACTCACAGAATCGTCAGAGGAGCTTGTGAGTTCATTTATAGAAGATGCGTTATTTCATCCAATTTTGTTGGCATTAAGCCTAAAATGACAAAATTTAGCTCCTTATAACGCAAATATTACAGAAAATAGATAATAAAAAGCTAAGAGATCCAAAGAAAGATACACCTCATACAGGATATTAAAAATTATTAGAGCACAATACCTGAATGACATACTAAGTGTCAAAACTACTGCATATCAGCATGGAAAACAAAGTTAAGACTATTTTAACATGTGATCTACAGTTGAGCATCTGAGTGAAACCCATAACTGTGCAGCAATCTGGTGTGAGAAAGGAAAAATGTAAATTGGAACTGGATTAATAACAATAATGTTTAGTGTTGCCATCTTAAGTCCAAAAAAAAATAAATAAATAAAAGGAATGAAAATGATTGAAGAAATCAAGAAAAGACCTAGATTAACTTTTAGTTAAACTAGAATGAAAAAATAGGAATAAACTTAATAAGTACTGAGTGAATACAAAATAAAATAAAGAAATTGAATAAATTAATACAAATAAAGAAATAAAGAATTATATAAAAATAAATAAAAGGGCAATTGATTAAATTAACGTTTTAAAGACAAAAAATTGTAATATAAAAAATGAGAATATAAATAACATTTAAACAGATGAGGAATATTTGAGATAGTAAAATTTAGCCTTGTATTATGTAAATAAATGTGAAAATTTAAAAAGCAATGAGGAATATTGAGATAGTAAAATGTATCCTTAAAATTTTAATTCATATATATATATATATATATATTAGTTGTATATGACATAGTTATTATGCATATAAAAGTTAAAGTATGTGTTTATGAGTGTTATACAACTCTGCGGTTATTGAGCAGTTTGCATGAAATGCGATATACAGGGTGTCCATAATGAAACGAACCTACTTTAAAGTTGTCTACAGACAAAACTATTGTTCATAAAATTGTGAAATTTTGTGAAAGACATAATAAAGGGATGGGAATTTGTTTGAACTAAAAAATATGTAAATAAAAGTAATTCAAAATTTCGCCACCAGTGGGCGTTTTTTAATAAATTACATATTTAGCATTACGATAGTTTAAAAATTTTATTTATTGACTTAACCTCACTCTAAAAACAATTTATCATGACATTTTCCTAGCTTTTCCCTGAACATATTGCTGTCAACTGTTGAACATGTTATCTTACGATTCCAGATGGTATCTGAAAATGATGAAAGTCCTGCAGAACATGTTTGGTTATAACAAAATTTGTTAAATTATCGTAAATGTATGCTTAATGTGTAATTCGTTAAAAAATGGCCACCTAATTTTTTTTTTCGCTCACACACATTCCCATACTTTTATTATGTCCTCCAAAAATTTTTACAACATTCTGAACAACAGTTTCGTCTGTAGACAACTTTAAAATAGGGTCGATTAATTATGAACATTATGTAAATAAAATTTCTAAACTATCCTAATGCTAAATATGTAATTTATTAAAAATCGCCCTCTGGTGGCGAAATTTTAAACTATTTTTATTTAAATCTTTTTTCAGCTTAAACAAATTCCCACCCCTTTATTATGCCTTTCCCAAAATTTCACAACTTTATGAGCAATAGTTTTATCTGTAGACAACTTTAAAGTAGGGTCGTTTAATTATGGATACCCGTTACATACATTTCAGAACACAGTGAATAAGTACAAGAACAAAAGTACTTTTTTATAAAACACTCTTTTACATATTTTCAATATTCATATTGAAAATCACGCCTATTATTTTGACTGCCGTTGTTGTTTTACCCCAAAAATTTACGTAAAAATACTACGTTAATTTGGCGTGGATGCGTATCCCAATTAGGATATATTTATTGTTTTTTTAAGCATTGTAAAAAGTGCGCAAGTAAGTGAATTTATATTAATTTCAAATGCTAAAAGGTGTGAATTAAAAATTTTAAAACCAGTAAAAATACGCTTATTTCGACTGTTGACATGTTTCGACTCAACCCGAGTCATTTTCAAAAGCAAATAAATAAAGCAATTCTAAATTTGCACGTCTATGACACGCCATCATTCAGTTTTCCAAGTATTCTTTCATATTATGCATGTTATATTTTTATTTTATATGGATGTTTATTTTATTTTATTTTCATACTCATTGATTAGCTCGAGCCATATTTTTGGTAAGTGAAATGATGCTGCATCGTTACATATTGTGTTTTTGCGCGTTACAATCTGATTCTCTTACAGTGGGTTAGTATAGAGTGGATGGGAAAATTATTTTACTTTCATTGAAATTTACTTGGATGGTTTCTTCTTGATAAAATCTTGCTAGGGCTGTGTTTTTTCTATTATATTTAATACTAGCAGAACTACCCGGCTTCGCCCGTGTCAATTATAAGGAGCCTTCCAGGTAAAATAAATTAAAACGAAGTATCACGGCAATCACAATAACTGAAACTTGTGCATTCCCACACACAAATCGTTAAAAAGGCAATCGGAAAACATGACGTTATTGTCTCGCAACCACAGTAAAATCCTTGAGCCTTAATAACAGAATGCGCGTTATGTAAGAGAAAAATATGTGATTTTTCCTCACAATATGAAAAAAAAAATCCACCAAATCTCGCAACATTTACTGAAATTCTCATTTGTATGGTACATATATAAGGTACAAACACTATATCAGTACCCATAAATTGTGCCCCATAAATTGTAACCCATAAATTGTGCCTTTACTGCAATTTTTCTAACTTCTAAACATCACACAATTTCAGTTTTTACAATGTCGAATAGAAAAAAGTTCTTTCAAATGAATTTTTTTTAAAGTTTTATCTCAATTTTCTGATTTGAATGGATTTTACAGTAATTTTCAAGCATGGATATTTTTAAAGGTGCGTGCAACCCGATTACGAAAAATGAACCCGTTTACTCTTAATGCAATTGTATAAAGAAAAGACTTGTCTATGAGTAACGCTGGTATCATATTTTCGGTGGCAACAACCTAATACAACAATGAATTTCCCTTTTAGTGCAATTTAACCTCTAAACCTCGAACATTCGATTGTTTCAACGTCTTATAGAAAACAAAGTACTTCAGGTAAATTTTTTTGTAATGTGTATCTCAATTTACAGATTTTTTTTATGATTTTAAAGTAATTTTCAAGCATGCATATTTTTTAAATATGCTTGCAACCCGATTACAAAATATTAACTCAATTGCTCAAAGACATTGTAAATAATTTAGGATTTGCTTGTTCTCGTGTAGTATTCGATAACTAAATTGGCAAACGAAATTAAAACACCAAAAATAAAATAAAATAAACACGAACTTAACAGATTATAGCTGTGGTGAGTTTGACTACACTTTGAAAAGATTTGATAGAATGTGAGGTCATATTTAGCCTCTTTATATATAAAATTTTATATATAAAATTTATTTTATATATAAAAAATGTGACTTTTCTGTTTAAAATGACGTCAATTTCAAAAAAGCAAAAATATAGCTATGTGTTATCGTTATTTTTTTTTATATTATTGTGTCATTTTTTAGGGTGTGGCAACAGGAAAGAAACGGTTGAATTAGAAAAATTAAAAAAGCGATATTTCTATAATGTTAAATTTCGGAATGTGGTAGAAAAAAGGGATAAATGCGGGTCTGATGATTTTTTAAAGTAGACAGTGATCTTTTCCACGTTCTGAAACGTATTTACATGAAGTTTTATTCAAATCGGTCAAAAATTGAAGATTTGTCTAAAGGACATACACACAAAGAACGGCTTTTATATATACGAGTTGGAACCCGTCGAAATTCGACAAATTAAAATGTTTAGAATGAAACTGTTAGATCGAATTTATAATAAACCTACAAAAATAATTACAATAAAAAAATCATCTTGCATTGTTTGTCTGACTCTTAAAACAAATACTGTTTTTAACCTAAAATTACCAAAATATTATTTCTACAATCTTCAACTGCTTAAATTATTGAAAAATTAAACTGTATTAGAATACTTAATCAAGATGGGTAATTATGTTCGAAGTTATCGATTGAGGCTCTTATGTTTGTTTTTACAGGATGAAAAATCAGTAAAAAGGATTTCGCTTTGTCACATCATAAAAAATTCCCCCATAAAATCTAAACTGTACGTTATTTTCACATTCTCAAAATTTACATACGCACCACTCAAATTCACAATTTAAAAGTATTTTAAGCGCAATATATTATTAATGAATGTATTTCCAAACTTAAAGTCACGTTTGTCCGATGCAACTTTTCATGTGAACATTCGCAGAAATTTTAAATTCTTATCTCAGTACCCGCGAAAATTTACCATTCGGATATTTGCCTTTAGTTGCCTTGCCATAGTATTAATCATTTAGTATTGGCCAAATATTTAGTTTTATCACAAAAAACGATCGTTTTGTTTTGAATATGATATCATTTTTACTCACTGAATCATTTTGCGTAAGCGTCTGAAACTCAGTATCAGAGTAATGTAAAAAAATGAAATATCTTCTTCAATCTTTTGATTTATAAAGCAGAATGCGTGTTTTTTTTTTTTTTTTTTTTTTTTTTTTTTTTTTTTTTTTTTTTTTTTTTTTTTTTACGGTTGACGTCATTTTCTGTTCAAAAATTATAAAAAAGTTACTTTTATTTGTAATGTGAAAATGACATCAATAAGGATGTAATAATAATTTAAAAAAAAAATAAACCATGACTATTTTCCCTTTACTTTTATTTGAAATGGAGTACTTCAGTTGCCACAAATACAAAATTGGTACTAAAAACTATAAAAAAAAATAATATCTCAAAAATAAATTGAGATACAGTTTTCAAACAAATTGCATTTAAAAGTACATTTTTTTCCCTATACGACAGTGTAAAAATTGAAACTGTGCGATGTGTAGAACTTTAAAAATTTGAAGTAGCAAAAATTGCAAAACCGAAATCTCATTTCAAATTTCAAAGTGTTGCCATTCGCAGAATGACGTATGCGTTACGCACAGATATGTTTGTCCTTTATAATATAGATAGATAAGCTATATGCTCCTTTTTGGGGGGGGTGTGTTTAAAAATAAATAAATCAAATAAGATATATATTTCAAATGCTAAAAGGTGTAAATTAAAACTTAAAACCAGTAAAAATATGCAAGAAATTTAAATATAGAAAAAAAGAGCATATAGATAATATTAAATATGATAGAAAAACCACAGTCCTAGCAAGATTTTATCAAGAAGAAACAATCCAAATAAATTTCAATAAAAGTAAAACAATTTCAGTGTTGCCAGATTAGGGATTTTGTCCCCATTTTGGGGGATTTTGAACCTTCAAGGGAATTTTTTGGAGACAACTAATTCTTAGGGAAATGTTTGGGGACAATCAACATTTTTGGGGGAAAAAATGGCGAATTTTTTTCATTATTTTACGTAATGTTTAGTTTTAACCTTCTGGAAACACCTCACCTGTCTCGATTTCGATTTTCATTTTTTTTTTTTTTCAGAACTCTGTGTTTTCATTCAGAAAACAAAAATAAAATACAGAAATCGGGAGTCTCAATTATTATTCTAGTGGTCTTGCTCGTAGTTCATAACGTTATAGTTTAAACGTTTATCTAATTTTATGTTTTTTTTTCTCTTAATGTATTATTTTCCCATCAAAACAAATGGAAACTGACTCTAACCAAATGACTGCTATGCTGTATTTTCTATTAGGTTTGTATATCACAGCTACATCTTATAGCTGTATCTCTCAGCTAAGTGTTTTAATGCTTCACATGCAATGATAAAATTTTCAACTATGTTGATGTAATAAATCGGATTCAGTGGTAGAATTCTACTCTTTATTACTCTTACTAAAAAGTAGTTGAAACAGTTTTAACATAAATATACAATGTACGTAAGTATTACATGTACATATTTGTGGTATACTCCAGTGAAAGTTAAAGAACGCAGAATTAGTTATTTAACTTTAAAAAAATTGTTCAGGTAAACACCGTGTATTAAATACAAGAACCTGAAGTACAAGCTGTATTCGATACACTAGCACCTTCGGCCTGAGTTTTACAGAAAATTCCGTCTTTTCAATAAGAAATGAAACACAACAATCATTTGTTTGGAGTCAGTTTCCTACTATAACGTCATGGCTGATGTCACATTTAAATTGTCACAAAGTTTCCAATCCTGAGTTGCTTAATGTTCAGAAACTATGCTCAGTAGGGTGGGGAGATGGAAGATAACACAATAATTAATTACATGTAAAAGTTTAAATGCTTATTTTTTCTAAATGGGGATTTTTTTCAAAATAAGGATTGATTTGGGGATTTTTTTTTTTAAATCTTAAATTTGATAAATATTTTTTATAAAGGTAAATTGAAAATTAAAAAAAAAACTTTTTTAAGTAGAAACTGAGCTGGGGACTTTTTCGGGAAAAAACACTGATTTGGGGAAAATTTCAGAACTTTTGGGGAAATTGACTTTCGACTATCTGGCAACACTGAATAATTTTCCCCTCTAGTCTATACTATCCATCCATTATAAGAGAAACCATAGAGATTGTAACGCGCAAAAACTCAATATGTAATGATACAGCATTGCATTATTTCACTTACCAAAAATATGGCTCGAGCTACTCAATGAGTATGAAAATAAAATAAGCATCCATATAAAATAAAAATATAACGTGCATAATATGAAAGAATACGTGGAAAACTGAATGATGGCGTGCAAATTTAGAATTACTTTATTTTTTGTTTTTGAAAATGACTCGGGGTGAGTCGAACAACAGTCGAAATAAACATATTTTTATTCGTTTTAAAGTTTTAATTTAGACCTTTTAGAATTTGAAATTAATATATTATTATAAGGTGTTATTTGCTATAGATTTAAGTGAATTTATTTAAAAATATATAATTCGTGCTGTGTTACTTTTTAAAAATATGTCAATAAAAGATTACATGAAAAATAATTTAAACTACACGTTTAGGATTCCTAAATTGATTTTTGAAAGTATGATCGTAAATTAATTAATATTAAACTATTAATTAATAAAAGTGTATTTTTAAAAAATATTATACATTTTATGCTGTATTTATAATTTATTTTCTACTTTTTAGTCTTTAAAATATTTGATTGTAGTTTCACAGACATTTGGTATATTTTGGCTAGCGTGTACTGATGCATGATTGAATCCGTTGTTGTTTCAACTCGTATACGAAATATTTAGAATATTTGGCGATTTATCACATGTGGCGAGCTAACGGAAAATGCATTAACCCTTTTGGCCCTTGCGGTCACAAATGTGTTCCTTACTTTTAAAATGCTTTAAACTCCAAAATAACGCCTTGCAGATACGTAAAAACCTCATAATCACATATGTGCATTCTATATTTTGACTTTTTAATGGACAAGTAGCGTAATCGAGATTTGAAATAGTAAAAAAACAAAAACAAAAAAAGGTAACAAAAGTTTTAATTTTTTTGGATTTTAAGAAAAAAGTCAGGGTTGAAAGGACTAAATTAATTTATTAATTTATAATTAGGTTCTAATATAATTAAAATGCTGTACTGTCATCGGAAAAACTCCTTTGAACGTAATTTTATAATAGTGGCATATCAGAAAATTTGCTAAACATCTAATACAAAATCCCATCTTTACATAGAAAAATTAGGCTGAGTTAAATAATAGAGCGCAAAAGTACTGATTATTTTTCAAATCTTCTTGAACTTTCCCTACCACATTTTTCAACCTTGTGCCATAATTTACTTTTATAAAAATCTGCAAATTTTAACCGAATTCGATAAAGCCTGGCATGCATATGTGGGGGGAACCTGGCGCTCAACACTGCCTACCTTACAAACGTTTTAGACCAATCCTTATCCTTCATTTTAATCACCTGCCATAATATATCTTTTGCAAATTTTCGATTTTTAAGCGATTTGTACAAAACTTGGCATACATTGCGTTATGGGACCCATCACCCTAAATTGGTTATTTAAAAAAATCCCCAAGCTGACTTGGAACAATTTTATACAAATCTACAATTTTTAACGTATTTGAACCAAACTCGTAACAATATGTATCTATATGATCCATTTTATTGAGTAATTTGTTTGAATAATAAATTTATTCATAATATTTCAAACTTACTGATATGTATAAACGTTTCTATGAAGCGATTTCCGTCTTAAAAAGAAAACGTTTGTTAACACATGTTGAACAATTGCACCATAAGAATCATAAATAGGAATGTATCAGTTAAAAGCACATAAAAATTGCGTAATGTACACAAAAACCAGAACCTTTATATGAACTTGTACAAAAAATGTGATAAAAACATAAAATCTACGTTTCGAATTGCTTCTGCAGTCGTCTTCAGATAAAATAAATTTATCCTGAGGACGACAGCTGAAGCTGTTCGAAACGTAGATTTTATGTTTTTATCCAGAGGACGGACTGCAAAAACTGTTCGAAAGATAGATTTGATGTTTTTATCATCATTTTTTGTACAAGTTCACACTGGAAAATTTTTATGCAACGATCCTCCATAAAATTGGTGGCAGCCCTGCTGCTTATCTTTTATTGACTAATTTAACCGATATAACTGGCGTTACGTTACACTAATGTGTAACATTACACCAGTTATATCAGTTTAAACTACACCATTATGTAAGTTAAATTACTCCATAAAATTGGAGCAAATTTGAAACAGCATGCTGTTACAAATTTTACGGAATAACGTTAGATAATTTTTTTGCACTGTAAATAAAGGTTTTCGCTTTGTGTACCATTAGGCAATTTTTATGTGTTTTTAACCAAGACATTCTTATTTAGAAAACATTTGTTTTCTCAATTTCTGCAATTTTTATATCGTGTTAATCCACTAAATAATTTAATTGCAACTTCACGTGAAATTATCATACATTTATTAGGGTGTGTTAGTTTCATTATTAATAGTAGAATCAGAATTTCATATATGAACAATGAACAGTGATTCTAAAATTTCAGTTGAATGTTTGCAATTGCCCAAGAAATCGACACCATAAAACAAACAAAACGAAAAAAAATCATGCGTCAAGATTATGAAACACTTTCCAACACATTCAGAATAATTTAATCAAACTGCACCGTTTAATAGGTTGAAATATGATGACTAAATCAACCATATTGAAACGCATAAGACATTCGGGAACCCAAATTCAGGAATTCCCATCTACAGTCGTAAAATTATAAGAATTCTTCGAGCAGCACTGTATATGATATACATATACGTATCTATTAACTACATGCCTGCAAAAATTTATAGTTCATTTAGGAAATACATACCTCAGTTGGAAATTCCCCTTCAGCAATTTCCGATAATAAGGAGAAAGGTACGTGAATTCTTTTGTGCACCCCTGTATATGAGGTATAAAATTTATATACAAAGAGTAGCATGCAAAAATTAGTTCTTTTTAAAAGCGCATACCGAAAGAGAAAGCACATTTTCAGTAAGTATTGCTCAAAAACAGTACTGTAGTCGATTTATTTGGTGTGTCCCTGTAAATGAACGGAAAATGCTATGAATGCCCTAGGCCAGGGTTGGCGAACCTGTTAGTTACCGCGTGCCAAATTTGATCAAAAAGTATTTTACGTGACCATGACATGCCAACTAAAAAAAAAATTAGTAAGTGGGAAAATAATGGCTTAAAATAACTTAAAATTTTCTATTATGATTTTTAAAAAAATGTGAGGAACATACATGTAGGTATTATACACTATAATAATTATGGAAACAAATATATTTTAGAAATTTATTTATTAAAAAAAAAAATAATGCAATGTAATTTGATTTCTGCTGTTGCCTCTTAATATCGAGTTAATTTTAATGAAAACTGAACCGGATTTGTCTGATAAGTACTTTCACCTTAAGTTTTTTCATATTATTCATTTGTGAAAACAGTGATTCGAAAGCATAGATAGGCAGATTTTTTTTTTTTTTTATGACAAACGTCAGTTTCTTTGAATAGCTCTGAGATAAATTCCAAAGTTGCCATAACTTTACCATCGGAATCTAGAATAACCAATTCTTAATGCCAATAGTTTTCAAATATCGTCTTTGTTTGAAAAAAAATTGAGACCATAATTAATTAGATTGTTATATAACATGCTGTATTTATTTTTTTCAGTTTCCATTTACACAAATTTAGAAAAAATTAGTCGCGATTTCTTATGTAGTCTCACTTTATTTTGAGTTAGAGCCACAAGCAAGGCCGTGCGAAAATTATTCTTTGGCGTCCCAAAAGTGTACGCGTGCCATAGGTTCGCCATCCCTGTCCTAGGCTATCGTAATTATTTTGTATTGAAATTCAGTGATTTATATCAATTTCAATACATTTCAAACAGCGTAATGTCATTTAAATGCTCTGCAAACGATTTTCCTCCATTGACCCAAATTTAACGGAATTCTTTTGAGCGCCCCTGTAAATGAACTATTAATGCTACACACTTCCTATACAGTACCGAACAGCCATAGTAACAATCATTAAGATATATCAATTGCATGAAAATCGATTATTTTTATGGAAGCTAGAGCACGAACTGAAAAACAGACGGACAGACAAAACGAATTGAAAAACACTTTTCAACTTTGTTGCAAAGAGTTAAAAATGGTGATGACTTAATCTAGCATTTAATAATGTGTTGGAAATAGCAAAACGTTTCTAAACAATCTTTCATATTTAATACGATCACTATATTAAAAAGTCACATTTAAATATCTCGTATCATCAAAATATATCTTAAAACAATAAATTGGACTCAATTTCTAACATCTGAACGTGATCTCAAAATTTATGTTGTTTGTATCCGAAACGTTTGAGAAATTTTCATTCAATTTATTTTCCTCAAGTTACATTATGTGAATTTTCTTTTTTCTAAGAAAACAATTTGTAAACTGAGATTAGACGATTTGGTTGAGACATATAAACAGATATTGCTATTAATATTCTACACAAGGAAATATGCCTTTTGACAAATAGGTCACGTTCCTATTTCATATTCTCTTCTATTAAAAGAAAATAGAAGATATTGTTAATGGCTTGATAGCAATATTTTACTTACTAACGATAAAGTTAATTCAATTATTTTATAGGTGAATGGGAATGCTTTTTTTTTTTTAAATTTTATAACATAATTTTTTTTTTGTCTTTGATTTTTCGGGTTGATAAAAAATTGCACTGATAAAAAAAAGTAATAGTGATTTGTATCAGTAAAACCTTCGAATAAAAGAAAACCTGTGCAATGAATATTTTGTAAACAATTCGGAGATTGTACGTGAAACATGAAAAATGAGGTGCGTTCGTACTATAACTAGTTTTATAAATATTCAGATCTTGGTGCAATTGCTGTTGCACTCTTACGCAAAAATTCATGAATACAAAATTTGTTACAGTTATTACGTTAAATTCATTAATACGGATAATAACGGGACTCCATCTTGAATAGGCTTCATCACCATGACAGCCTGGAATCAATAACTACCATAGGATATCATCGAGTTAATTCCGTAAGATAGGATTTAATAGAATGAAGAAACTTTTATTAATATATTGAGTTTTGATTCGATCGTGAAATGACGCGACAAAAATCTGCAATGATTATATATATTAAATTTCAAACCATTCAGTTGGATAGTTTTTGCGCTGTTATATGCGGACAGACAGACATCCGAACGGTCCAGACGACGACTATACGTGCTACGTATGTATATAATTATGAACAAATCAAAAAATTATAAAAGATATTGAAATACATATAAACCATGAAAAGTATTTCGCTACCAAAATTAAGACTATGAATATTCTTTAAAGAGCTGAATTTAGAAACAGAAATACTCCTTACCCCTCATCTTAAGTTAAATTTAAACATTCTTAAATTTTAGGAGTTTGTTTGATTTAAACACTGTGCGATATATATGTTTCACAATAAATTAAGTCTCATACACGACATATGATTATTTGGCGCCCTACATGTAGTACGGAAAAATTCAAACCTTTCGCAAATGATAGATTTAAGAAAAAAAAAAAAAAAAAAAAAAAAAAAAAAAAAAAACATATTTCACGGATTTTGTTCCAATTTTTACAGAAAGTATCAATGAAGGTGACAATGAGGACCTCCTAAAAATTTCAAACCGCTTGAATATTATATTAAAAATAAATCAAATAAATCTATCATAAAACAAAAATTTGATCTCTATTTCTAACATCTAGACGTGATTTTAAAATTTACGTTGTTTGTTTCAGAAACGTTTGAGAAATTTTCATTCAATTTATTTTCCTCAAGTTACATTATCTGAATTTTCTTTTTTCTAAGAAAACAATTTGTAAACTGAGATTAGACGATTTGGTTGAGACATATAAACAGATATTGCTATTAATATTCTACACAAGGAAATATGCCTTTTGACAAATAGGTCACGTTCCTATTTCATATTTTCTTCTATTAAAGGAAAGTAGAAGATATTGTTAATGGCTTGATAGCAATATTTTACTTACTAGCGATAAAGTTAATTCAATTATTTCATAGGTGAATGTGAATTCCTCTTATATCAAAATTTTGTTTTGTCTTCGACATTTCGAGTTTCTAAAAATTTTATAAAAAGAAAATGAAATATTATTTTGTATCAATAAAACTTTCGAATAAAAAAATCTGTGCAATAAATAATTTATAAAAAAAGGGTACTTTTCGGTGAGCCGGGCGCCAGTGTTATATATACATATTTATATACATACATATATGTAAATATATACATATATACATATACACACATTTATATATGTAAATATATATGTATATATACACACATTTATATATGTAAATATATATGTATATATACATACATGTATACATAAATGTATATGTATATATAACACTGGCGTCCGGCTAACCGAAAAGTACCAAAAAAAGTTCTAAATTACGATTTCTATGGAATTATTAAGGATAAAAACTTGAAAATTTACGGCTGTTAATGTTGTCAATGCAACAGCAGAATTATTTAGAAAATTCGCCATTTTAAGAAGTGTGGGAGAAAAAGACGTTAAAAAAGTTTAAAAGAGTGAAATGAGAGGAAAGCTTTTTAAAAACGTTCTAAATTAGGATTTCCAAGTAATTGTTAAGGATAGAAACTTGAAATTTTACGGCTGTTACTTTTAAGTCACGAATGCTCCGACAGGATATTTTTTTATTGCAAAATTCGAAATTTTAAATGTTGTAGGAGAAAAACACCTTCTAAATTACGGTTTTTGGATTACAGAAGGAACTGGTAGATTGAAATTCAGCGTGGTGGTTATTTTTAAGATACAAATTCTTGCTAAGAATGATTTCCGGAAAAATGTCGAAGTTTGAAAGAATGCAATGATCGGAATGCTTTCTAAAAGCATTCTAAATTACGATTTCTATGGGATTGTTAAGGACAGAAAATCGAACTTTGACATGATTGCTATCTTTTAGACGCAAATACACACAGATCACCTTTTAAAGAAAGTCGAAATTTTAAAGGGTGCAGGAGCGAAAAACTTTTTAAATTAATTCCAATTTTTGTGGTACTAAAGGAACTAGAAGACAGAAATTTTGACATGATGGCGGTTACTTTTAAGGTACAAATGCACGCTAAGTATGCTATCTAACAAAACTCTAAGTTTAAAGGCAGTTGAAAACCCCTATACCTATCATGTTAAATTAACGTACCTTTTCTGAGAAACTAACAAATATATTCAATTGAAATATTTTAGATACATAATATGAATAATTCCTAATAATGTGAAGTCAACTTTATAGATAGATGTTCTTTAGTTATTTTTTTTTTTTTAAATCAGGAATAACTGGCATTTTTCCAAAGAAAAACATTTTAATAAAAAAATTATACAAATGATTGTAACAATAATTCACTTCATATTGATCGGTGATATATGTGAAATATTCTGGCAAGATTACAGACAATAATTTGCAGTAGTTTCAGTAAAAAGGTACATCGGCATTCAAGAAGCAACATTTTGAGAAAAGTGAGATTAAAGTTTACGTATTAGAAAATGTTTTACCTTGGACATATGTGTACCTTGGACCTACACAGTTTTTAGCTCTATGTATTGGATTTGTATGAAACTAATCAATGCAGTTTTACTACTAATATACTACTAGAAGTTACTTTGCAGTTTGTCACTTTAATATAGTCAGCACATGTTGCAGACAATTGATAAATAAATGATTTGGTCGTCAAAAAGTAAATTTTTAAAGTTACTACTTTCCATTATATCCCGTTATCAAAAGCTTTTTGTTTAAAATTCAAAGTCATGCATAAAAATTATTTATAGTAAATTATAAACAAGAGTTGAAAATTATCTTAAGCCTAACTAGGAAATGTTAAGCGGTCATTATTTTTCAAGTCACCAAGTGTTGTAACTTGATCTTAGCAATAGTGTTGTACCTTGAATAGGTCTAAAGTGCAATTGCATATTATTCTTTTAACCCGGGAGAACTCGCTAGTGAGAATGCCCAATTGCTTTTCTTTTACTTTACATTCATGTAATATCAACTTTTTTTGGTTGGCTTAGTACTTTTATTCAAAAAAGAGGTAAAATAATTGAAATAACATTTTGAGATTTTAATTAAAATGAAAAATGGTTTAAATAAGAGTCTTAAAAAAGTACGACTGTGAGAGAAAATGTCATGCAGCGAGTTCTCCCGGGTTAAAAGGCGAACAAATGAAAATTTTATTTCACGAAAGTTTGTCCTTGTATCATTAATAGAAAGAATTCAAAACTCAACTCTATATGTACACCACTTGTGTACAGAAAAAATGCATAAATGATGACAATGTTGAAGAAGAGATTATTGTTGTGTCCATGAAACCTTTTAATAGCATTAAAATAGAATTCATACTTGAGGAAAATAAGTTTTTTAATCATCTGCGAACAAAACATTAACATTTTGCCAGAACCTAGTCTTATTGTAAGAGATAGAATAATTCTTCATTTATTTCCTGACATATTACCAGTTTTTTAAAAATAATCTTTGCCTTTTAGGCTACTGTTTTTTGTTAATTTTGCATCGTGGTAAAACGAATATGTATAAAAAAATATAACAATACAATAAATCAGTTAAAATGCAATTGATAGTTATTATGGTTGGAATTATCCGTCCTCCCCCCTTTTTTAAATTACATATTCTCTTTTATATTAATTAAAAAAAAAACTTAAATAAGTATGATTGACAAAATTGTTATTAAATATACTTTTAAAAATTATTTTAAATAAATCATAAAAATGTTTCGACAATTTTTTTTTCGAGACAAATAATGGATGGTCCATGGTACAACATGTCTAGGACCAAGATACAACATGGATGTTGTACCTTGGATCTACAATGAATACAGTTGACTTTCGTTATAACGACCAACCATTATAGCGACCATTCCAGTATAACGGCCGATGCAAAATGTTCCGATATATATCCCCTTTTTGATATGTTATTTTTACATCCAATATAACGTCCGGCCAGCAGCTTGTTTCCCCATACAGTGACCGAATTGACTTTTCCTCCTGATTTTTTTCTCAAAAAAAGATAACCATTTTCTTTGCTCACTGTGCTTTTGATGCCTTTTGTAAAATGTCTTAAAATGACACTTTAAAACATTGTTTAATTATCATCTCCATTTGAGACGGAAAATTTTGTTTAAAGAACTAGGGGGCTCGGCCCCCTACGAGCTACGCTCGCCAACCCCCGTCCAAACACCGCAGACTCTAAATGCATGCTAATTTGATCGGCTTTAAAAAGATTTCGAAAGATTGAATTATAATTTAAAAAACAGTGGCGATCTCCCTATAAACGAATTTCTATTCATTTCTCTTTGATTGGGGAATTTTAACGCCAAATCTGCTGCGGTACTACTTGATTATCCTGTCGACCCATTTCGCCAAATTATATAAATCGCCAAACCACTCGCCAAATTATACAAATTGATATAATTTTTATTTTAAATAACGAAAGAACAAATAAATTCGTACAACATTAATAAAAACACAAATAAAACGTCGAAATAAAAATAACTTGATGACGTATACACGTGTAACAACATTTCAAAATAAGCTAATATAAAAGGAATTAAGTAAAGAGAGTTTTTGTCTCCTGGTATTTTTTAACAAAGCGAAAAGAAAGTTCTTTTAAATGAGACATTTTAAATTAATTCTCAAAATCTCTCTATTCTAAAAAAAAGTAACTACCGCTGTCACCGCCGCCGCCGCCGCCGCCGGTTTTGATTTTTTTGTGACCGGAGGCCTTTCTTCGTTAATATTAACAAAAATAATGCATACAAAAATATGAAAATCGGTGGTTTTATACAGAAATGTTTGATAAACACGCTGATGCAGACAGTTTTCAAATCGAAGAATTATTTTAAGAGTTATTTAATGCTAAAGTTGGACAAAATCGTTCCACTAAAAAAGTTTTATAGCAGCAAAAACTATACATGGCAGTGTAATCATTTTTAGATCATTTTATGCGTTAGAATTTGCCGGAGTGCAGATTGCATTAATTTTAGGTAGATTTCGTATGAAATACTACCTATTGGGATCGTTCCTATGTTGGAATTTCTGAAAAATTTTTGCAGATCTACACCGATCATGACCCCTAGAACCCAAAACCACCCTCAGTAAAAAACTTTATCTATCTATCTATCTATCTATCTATCTATCTATCTATCTATCTATATATATATATCACTTTCTTCTGGACACGATAACTTTCGTAATTCTGCACCAATCTCTTCCAAACTGATACATAAAATCAATGGGCATAAAATCTCGGTCAAGTTCGTTAATAGGCAAAATCGGACCAAGGGGAGGGGAATAGGGAGGGGTTTTGTGAAAACAGAAACCCCCCCATAACTTCTTAATTTTTGTACATATCAAATCAGTTTAAAGTTTTTATTACTTCTAAAAATAGGGCCAAAAATTTATGTATCACAGATTTTTGATAAAGTTAAAAATGGGCTCAAGGGGCGCAAAAAATAGGGTTTTTGGGAGAAAAAAATTCATAACTTCGTCAATTCTCAAGATATCAAATTCAATTAATTTTATTACACATCTCCTTAACATTATCTAAAACTTTTATATTCACAAGTTTTTGATAGGAGCAATTCGTACCGCAAAAAAAAATTAAAAACGAAAACAAAAAGGGCGTTTGAAGAAGAAAAAATTCCATAAGTTCGTCAATTCTCAAGATATCAAATCCAATTAATTTTATCATGAATCTCCTTAACATTATCTACAACTTTTATATTCACAAGTTTTTGATAGGACCAATTCGTACCGCAAAAAAAATTAAAAACGAAAACAAAAAAGGGGTTTGAAGAAGAAAAAAATCCATAACTCCGTCAATTCAAAAGATATAAAATCCCCATGAATTTATCATATATCTTCTTAATATTGTCTACAACATCTATATAGACAAGTTTTGGATAGGACCAATTCTTAGAGCAAAAACAAATTAAAAATACATACCGGTTGAAGTAAAAAATGATTTTAGTAAGGGTGTATTCAAATCCAAACTGCTTATTTTCTTACTCATTTTACAATTCATTTTTGCTCTCAAAGGCTTCCAATTGGTACGTTTTCTTACTCAGAAACTATATAATGTACCGTAATGGTCGATTTTCTGATAGGGGCAGAATATATTTTTTTAAATGCTGTTAAAAGGGGCATTTTGGACCGAATTTACCGAAGCGGATTGTGTTAAAAAAATCATTGTATTAAGGATGCGCTTAAATCCAAACTACTTATTTTCTGACTGGTTTTAAAATTCATTTTTGCTCTCAAACGCATTTAATTGGTAGATTCGCTTATTCAGAAACTATATAATGTACCGTAATAATCGATTTTTAGATAGAAGCAGAATATATTTCAAAAAATGATGTCAAAGCGGGCATTTTGAACGGAATTTCCCGAAGCGATTGTGTTAGAAACGAAAAATATTGTCCTTCTGAGAAAATAATTGTTTATATATCAAGTTTTAATTAATTGAACAAAAAATAAAAACACAGGTCGCTTATAAATCTCTTCAAACATCACGTGAGCAAGTTTCATATTTTTTTTTAATTAAAAATGAATCTGGAATTATGCCAGAAAATTTCGAGTTGTTGAGCATGGAAAAGTATTTTTTTGAATACCGCCCTAACATGATTCTGATAAAACCAGCTATTATATGAAAATGAAATAAAAGCTCGTCAAGAGCGGCCAGATAAAATTGTTAAAGTGGATTTATCTATAATCATGATTTAGTTTTTGTTTGTGAAATTAGTATATTTGACTTCGAAATCTACCTCTGCCTGTAGGCCGGGCCGGCAGGGATTTTTTTTATTTTGACTCATTTTTTCAGGATTTATTTCTATTTTAAATTCAAATTTTCATCATTTCTAGAGATATTTTTTACAGATTTCAGAAAATTGTACTAATTTAAACTGTTGCCAACTGTATAAAAAGCGCAAGCAATAATGTTTGCTTCAAATTAAAAATTTATTTACACGTGACTATTATAAACAGGAAAAAAGCTTTCAAATTAGAATGAAATAATTACGTATAAAAAGCAGGAACTTATTAAAAATTACGTCATAAAAAGTATACACGGGAATTTTAAAAGAGAAAGGATATTGTAAAATAATAAATTCATTAACATGCGTTAGAAGTCTTAGGAGAAATTACACCATTTTACGTCACATTATAGTTATTACATAAAATGAACTTAAAATAATATTGCAAAAAAGTTTAAATTTAGAAATTGCACTAGACATTTATTTGATATTTTGAGAATTAATTTAAAATGTCTCATTTAAAAGAACTTTCTTTTCGCTTTGTTAAAAAATACCAGGAGACAAAGACTCTCTTTACTTAATTCCTTTTATATTAGCTTATTTTGAAATGTTGTTACACGTGTATACGTCATCAAGTTATTTTTATTTCGACGTTTTATTTGTGTTTTTATTATTGTTGTACGAATTTATTTGTTCTTTCGTTATTTAAAATAAAAATTATATCAATTTGTATAATTTGGCGAGTGGTTTGGCGATTTATATAATTTGGCGAAATTGGTCGACAGGATAATCAAGTAGTACCGCAGCGGATTTGGCGTTAAAATTCCCCAATCAAAGAGAAATGAATATAAATTCGTTTATAGGGAGATCGCCACTGTTTTTTAAATTATAATTCAATCTTTCGAAATCTTTTTAAAGCCGATCAAATTAGCGTGCATTTAGAGTCTGCGGTGTCTGGACGGGGGTTGGCGAGCGTAGCTCGTAGGGGGCCGAGCCCCCTAGTATCAAATAAATGTCTAGCGCATTTTCTAAATTTAAACTTTTTTGCAATATTATTTTGTGTTCATTTTATGTAATAACTATAATGTGACGTAAATATGACGTAATTTTTCCTAAGACTTCTAACGCATGTTAATGAATTTATTATTTTACGATATCCTTTCTCTTTTAAAATTCACGTGTATACTTTTTATGACGTAATTTTTAATAATTTCTTGCTTTTTATACGTAATTATTTAATTCTAATTTGAAAGTTTTTTTCCTGTTTATAATAGTCACGTGCAAATAAATTTTTAATTTGAAGCAAAGATTATTGCTTGCGCTTTTTACAGTTGGCAACACTTTAAATTACTACAATTTTCTGAAATCTGTAAAAAATATCTCTAGAAATGCTGAAAATTTGAATTTAAAATAGAAATAAAACCTGAAAAAATGAGTCAAAATAAAAAAATTAATGCAATCTGCACTCCGGCAAATTCTAACGCAAAAAATGATCTAAAAATGATTACACTGCCATGTCTAGTTTTTGCTGCTATAAAACTTTTTTAGTGGAACGATTTTGTCCAACTTTAGCATTAAATAACTCTTAAAATAATTCTTCGATTTGAAAACTGTCTGCATCAGCGTGTTTATCAAACATTTCTGTATAAAACCACCGATTTTCATATTTTTGTATGCATTATTTTTGTTAATATTAACGAAGAAAGGCCTCCGGTCACAAAAATACCAAAACCGGCGGCGGCGGCGGTGACAGCGGTAGTTACTTTTTTTTAGAATAGAGAGAAATATCAAATGCACAAAAAATAAACAATTGTTACGAATTATTTTCGTAGAAAATAAATGTTAATATGTCAGTAACTATTTTTTGTGTGTGTGTGTGTGTGATTTATCATTTACTTTAAGTTTTCTTTTAGAAATACGTAATCATTCTGTTAAATTTATTTTTATAATTATCCATTGTTAATGTTTATTTGATACGAAAGTAAACAGAATTTAATAATAATGTTGTATTATAAAATTTCCTTTGAAACCTTAATTTTCATGCACATGATTTGAGCTTTTTTCTCTTTAACAGTCGTTATAGCGACCATCCATTATAACGACCCTCATCTTTCACGCGAGGGGTTGTAATAACGAGCGTCGACTGTACTTTTTTAATTAAAAGAAAAATTATGATAGACCTAAGTATAGAGTTCAAGAAAATTATGAGGGAAGCAGAACAAGCTAAATAATTAGCAACAATCTTTATATTTCATTATTTACATATTTTAATTAAATTAAAAATTAAAATGTCAAAATAAGACCGAAGTACAACACCTTCCCCTGTGTAATGTTTATGTATGATGTAAACTGAATTACTTAAAATTTTTAATTTCCTGTTGCCGTAGAAAGAAAAGTCATATACCATTCGAAAGGATGAAAATAAGGAATTCCAACTATTAAAAAAAAAATGAAAGAAAAGAAAAGAAAACACTTTTTTCACGAATTTGACTTCCAACTCTCCTTAAAACGGTGAAATCAGTGAAAAACTTTCTAAAACGTTCTAAGTTACGATTTCTGCGGGATTTTATGTAATGTTTGTTAATTATTACATTCCACATCCATTTCAAAGGCACACAAACACCACTTGGCATATTTAACCCTTTACTGGTGTGACAAAAATTGTCGCATAACTACTGTGAGCAGTCTGTCAGACCGCTTAATCTAAAAATGAAAAAAATGCTATATGAAATCTCAAAATACTGTTTCTGTACTAAACTTTATATAGAGGATTATTATAATTAACCTTCGCAGTACTAAGTTCAAAATATCGCTTAAATACCTAAGATTTAAAATGGGGGGAGGGTGATAAAACGGTAACCCAATAGATAATTTAGGTGCCACAAAATAATTATAATGTTTATACGACGCGACGCACAGCGGGGTATTTGAAGCAAAATCCGGGCCAAAATTGCTTTTCATGTGTTTTACAATTAAAATCATTGCTTGTTGACTTACTATTAGTAAGTACATTTAATTAATGCTACATGGGTCAATATCTGAAAACTGGACAATTTCACTCCATAATTTTTATTTTATATTTTTTTTTTTTTTGGATTAAAGTACCAACTTCCAAATACAATTATATACTATGATACATGTTTTGTCATTTGAACGCTGTAGTCTTTTGAGATAGAGAATGCATATTTTATGCGTAGGATGAACTTTTATGGAAGAAAGTGTCTGTTAACACCATAATCAGTGTCTAATAATTGGGACTGAGATGATGGGGAGTGAGGTGATGTTTTTGTCTTAAAAGCTGCGCAGCCATTTCGTTGAATCATTTTGCCCACATGTAAATTATTAAATATGCCATGTGGTATTGGTATGTTACGTAAATAAAGTTGCAAAAACCTTTTTGTTTATAAATAAAAAGTTAAATAGGGGGACATGAATGATGCTATAAAAAAAATCATCCCTATTCAGAACAAAAACTAAATATTTCTAAATATGAAACAAAGAGAAAAACAACTTTCCTTCATCCATGGTGGCTAGTTGAACTTCAGTTGCTGTTGCAATGGAAATGGTTCCGCCAGCGCCACCTAGTATCTGCTAACCTAAATGTGTGTTTAGAGGGACTGAAATGATGGTCAACCTCAGGGACAAATATATTTACTACAATATTTTACTATACAATCTATACTGAGAAAGGATAATTATATTTTCCCATACTTTATATATATAGGTATAAATATGTAATAGCAAAAGTTAATAATATTTATAGAAATGTTTACAGCATACATTTAATATTGGATATTTGTACCTGGGGACAGGGATTGAAATGATGATTTCCTTTGTTTAAAGCTTAAAACTAATTATTTATACATCATTATAAGTCCATTTATCATTGGTAATTGATATAACAAATGTTAAAATATATTACGTTTTTCAGTTTTTGGTTTTAGTACAATTAATGAAATATTATTGGCAGTGGGTGCAAATTGTCCAATTTTCAGATATTGACCCATATACACATAAAAGTATGCATTTAATTAAAAACGAAATTATATAAATCAAACTTTACTTAACTTTTTGCTTCTTATAAGAAGAAAGAAATTGTTGATAGTGTTGTTTTACTCCCAAGTAATGTTTTATTAAATGCGGTTAATTTCACTATATACATAAACTTCTAATTATTTATGTAAACCAATGTATTAATATACATATTATTTGCATTTAATGTTTAGCAAAGTTGAGTCTCAAAAGTGTAGTATAAATATACTGGTTTTTCAGTGTTATTAAGATATTAATAAAAGAATTTATATTTAAAAATGGCAAATATATGCGGAAGTTCTTTTTAAAAAATTGGCCTTCAAAACTATAAGCAATGCGACTATACTTCAAAAATGGTATGGCACACCTTTAAAAAAGCTGTATATATAAATCTTTATAACTAAATTTGAGTTAAAAGGGCTTAAAAATAACACAGTTTTAATTTAATCTTTTTTTATTATCTTAAAAATGAAGCTGTTGAGTTCAAAAATTCATTAAGCTACAAAAAATATACATCTAAACTTAATTAAACAAAATAACAAAGTTTAAACGTAACAATAAAGCACCTCTTCTCGCAAAGAAATCTCCTCTTAAACTGAGGCTGAGAGACTCCGGATTGGACTCGTGCTTCACAAACTGACATAGATCGATGCACCAGTTAGTCAGCTATTAAAAAATACGCTATTTACAATTGTTGAAAAAATTTTCATTTTTTGCATTTTTGGCCAGGTTTTTTGTCAAATACGCCACTGTGCGACGATTCATTTCATTGAATAACGAAATTCACACACAAATGAACACAAGAACAAAGAAATAACGAAATGAGGGAGAGGCCTACACTCGCTTGCATGGTAACGTTGTACTCACAGCTAACTACATTTAGCAGGATATCAAAAATTATCTTTCTTTCTCTTGAAATCTGATAAATGATTGAAAACTTCATTTATTCCATGATTGCCTAAGAGGAGGTCCATGTGATCCCTTTCGCAATTTCTAGAAATAAACAACAACAACAAAAATTAATCGTGTGAAACATATTAAATAGATAAAATCGTGAAAGAGACATTTATAGGATAATTCCAAGAAAATAATTTTATCATGCATATTCTAAAGAGAAAAAAAATGCATGACCCCATCTTAGTTCTGCGAGAGTTAAAATTAAACTATCCAAAAATCCCTAAGAGCGCTCCAAATGAAACAAAACTTAACCAGTAGCTACAGAAAATTACAAGTTAAACTGTGAAAATTGAAAAACGCAGCGATCTGTGAGACCGCTAACAACAGTTAAGGGTTGAACAACTACACGTGCAAAGTCGTGCGTTTTGCTGGCATACGATATTTTGAAATTCTAACATTTATATTTAGCCCCTTTTCATTATTCTAATCTGTATCCTCTATAAATTAATTAAATATGGCATCTGATGTTCTTTACTCGTCATAAATTATTATTAAAAATATGTTTTCAGCCAAAATCGCTGAGACATTATATGAGTTTACATTAGATGCGTTTTATTAAAAAACGTGCATTATTTGCTGCTTAACATAATCCCTTTCGGGAAAGATACATTTAAAAAATCCGATGTAAATTTTATGATGATCCTATTATCATAAAAAAAAATAAAGGATTATTCTAACTTTCTATTTTTAATGCGTAATTCTATTACAAACAACTAATAACTTCATCGTAATTTGTTACGGTGCTTTAACACTGAAAACATCTTTTTTCTCTGAATCTACGCTTAAGAGAAAATGTTATTTTAAGCACATGATCGATCTCTTCTGTAAAAAAATAGATGCATATGTAATGGGATCACATTATATGGGTTTTACTACAAAATCGTGGATTATTTACCGCTTAAAATAATATATTTAATAAATGCCAAAGGAAGTAAAAATCTTTCAATTAAGAATTAGAAAATGGTGTATAATAGTAATTTGCAATATACAAAGTTAGAGTTTCACCGTATCCAGGCTTATTTCATTTTCAGTTTTGTCAAAAATATATTTTTTGTCTTTGGTGCTTTAAGGCTGTTCTTAACTGCTCTGCTCAATGAACGCAAAACGTTCTGACACATTTACAAATTCATTTTTTAACGGAAAGATATAAAATTGGAAAGCCTGGCCATAGAAGCGATTTGGAATTGAACTGTTTTTTCCATTTGTTGATCAATCAATTACCCATTGAGTTATAAGCAATTTCGATCACATGGCAAACCCGTTTTTCATCCGCTCTTGAGTAATTTTTCTACTTTCGCGGGAAAATTCGGTTCAAAACGTCCATTTTGACACTATTTTCTAAAAGATCTATTGGGTTAGCAAAAAAATGGAAAAAACAGCTCGATGACATGGTTTTCGAACAACAACACCAGCTAGTTTCATGCATTTTCGAACAAAAATAAATTAAAACTTATGCCAGGAAATTGCCCTTTTGATTTGAGAACAGCCTTAAGGGTGTTCTCAAATCCAAAAGGGTAACTTTCTGACATAAGTTTTAATTTACTTTTATTCGAAAATGCATAAAATTAGCGGGTGTTGTTTCTCAGAAACTATGTAATTCAGCTGTTTTTTCCATTTTTTTGGCAAACGCAATAGATCTTTCAGAAAATAGTGTCAAAGTGGGCATTTTGAACCGAATTTCCGCACGAAGGAAGAAAGCGCACTCAAGAGCGGGCGAAAAACGTGTTTGTCACGTGATCAATATCTCTTATAACTCAGTAGGTAATTGATTGATCAAAAAAAAGGAAAACACAGTTCAATTCCAAATCGATTTCATGGCCAGGCTTTCCAATTTTACATCTTTTCGTTGAAAAATGTATTTGTAAATGTGTCAAAGCATTTTGCGCTTGTTGAGCAGACCAGTTAAGAACAGCCTTAAATTCCTAAATAAAGGGAAATTGATTAGATACTTGTTTGTCATACGGACCTTGGCGAGATAGAGAAACTGACCTCGGCAAGAAAAGGAAAATCTTCATATATATTTTCTGGCAACATAGTCATTCACTGTTGTATTTACAAATAAGCAATCTGCTTCGTTATTTATACAATTTATGTATTATAAAGAATCCATTTATCTATTTTTATATACAAAGAGAAGTCATTTGTATATATATATATATATATATATATATATATATATATATATAACTATAGATTACTAGGCCTTCTTTTAAAGGGATTAGTCTGAGTGATTTTAATGAAAACATATATTGAATAAAAACTTCTGACACATGAAGAAAATGAGATGCTACCATGATTAGCTTTAAAGGATACAAATAAAAATGATGAGAACGAGTAAAATATAAGTGTAAATATTGCAAAATATTATATGTAAATTCATATATTTTAAGCTATTAAGAAAATTCACTTTTTGAGTAAACCTTGTGTTAAGCTGATAGGTAATAATTTTTTTCAAAGACATCCTATTACTTATTATTAATATAATTATTCATATTTTTCAAGACATTCTTTTCAGTTTATCTTTCTATATACAGTTTGAGAATAGCGGAACTATTTGGTTATTTGTCCAACTGCATAAATAAATCATATAAAATTAGAAATTTTTTCATTAATGTCCGTTTCATTTTCGTAGCTTTCTTCTACACTAATATAAGAAAGTGTCACTATGTCTACGTATGGGTCTGTCGGCAGTGACTAACGAAATCTACTGCTCTAAAAATTAACAAGTGGGTAAGAGTGATCACAGATCGCACAGAGGGTTTTATTTAATATTCCTTTCAAAACATTTTATCCTTTTGGAAAAACTTTTAGTTCCCCATTTCGCAACTAGGGGCACACTCTATTATAAACAAACCTCTATCCGAACGAAATTCCTTTTACAACCTATCCGTAAATGTATTAGTCGAGGGGATCGGGCCCATAGCACCCGAGATAGTTAGACATCCCCTGGCGGTAAAAAGTTTAACTGGAATATGTCAGGCTATGGTGCATAATATGAAAAAATTGTCAAAGTGGTGTCGGCAAAAGTTAGATTGTAAGGCTGAGCCAAGGTTTAGCTCAATCTTCCTTTTCTTAGCACACTGTGTCTTGCTCTATCTTGCACTGAAGAAGAATCTTGCTAGTAGATTCGAAACAGCTGTTTGCTGCTTTTCACGTATTATTTGTGCATTTTTAGACATTGATTTCCTGCTTTTTAATATTCCTGCACAAAGTCTTTAATTGCTTTATTATTATTATTATTATCATTATTATTCACTTTATTTTTTATTGTGCTTCATGTCTGCGAAAATGTATCTTAATCTTTATGTTTTATTATTATTTTTAAATATAAATCTTCCGTCGAGATTCAAACCTATCATAACTACACTGTATTTTTACATCGCGCAGCAAAAGTTTAGACAATGGTCGATTTTACTTTCGTTACTGAGAAGTATATAACAAATTGTTATAACTCAACTGCCATATATTACTTGTGACTTATCCTTTATTTACAATAATAGACTTTAAATTATACACTTTACATAATTTATAATGAAAAAAAAATTAACATTGTGGTAAAAATATAGACAATCTATATATTTACAGAAAAATAATCATAAATTACAATCGAATTGCACCCTTATTGCTCGCAATTAGTAAATAAATGCGACTTTCAATTAAAGAAGCTAAATCTTGCGTCACTTGGGGACCAATTTCGTACCAAGCACGTTCAACAGCAGCTAGAAGTTCATTAACAGAGGTGTATTTCTGAAAATTTACGTAAACCCTACAAAACATGAAGCCACAAAGGTTTTCGATTGGGTTCAGATCAGGGTTACACGCGGACGAATAGAGAACAGTAGTATTTTAAGGGTTAAACCAAGTTTTTGTTTTCATCACTTGGGGACCTATTTCGTACCAAGCACGTTCAACAGCAGCTAGAAGTTCATTAACAGAGGTGTATTTCTGAAAATTTGCGTAAACCCTACGAAACATGATGCCACAAAGGTTTTCGATTGGGTTCAGATCAGGGTTACACGAGGACGAATCGAGAACAGTAATATTTTAAGGGTTAAACCAAGTTTCTGTTTTGTGTTCAACATGAATGGACGCATTATCTTGCTAAAATACATACTTTGGACTTGCTAAAAATTTACCAAATGGTTGTAAATTGTTCCACCATGTATGTAAGTAGTCTTGCGCTGTTCAGCGACCATTGAAAAACTTCAGATATGCTTGACCATTAAAGCAAAATGAGGCCCAAATCATTAAAAAGTCACCACCTTGTTGTTGGCTAAAGAAAGTCCGAGGCTCTTTACTCAAGTATCGCCAATAGTATGCCCACCCATCTAGGCCATCCAAATTCCACTTTCTCCATCACTGAATAACACAGTACACCAACAGGGGTCCTTATGACACATGTTTGCCAGGCCACTGCATTCTCATAAATATTTGGTGATATTTCGAAGCTGGCTGTTTTTTCATTTTTATATAAACTAATTTACCTCTTTCCTTAACTTACGAATCGTATCCGTTGACACAGAAAGTTTTACTTCACTTTTAATCTGTGTAGCATCCATCATTCGTGTAGATTCCATTTTACGGATCCCTCTATCATCTCGTTTTCTGGTCACACGAGGCCTCCCATATCTACGTTTTGCATCGTAGAACCAGACCCCTTTGAATGATTCAAACTATCTCCAGTTTCTGCAGCACTTTTCCTTTTCGATTTAAGGGACCTTGTACCGTTTAAAGGTGACGAAAATTAACGAAAAAATTCAAAGTTTTAATTAGTCTATCTTTAAAACCTTTTTTTGTATAAAAGTGTAATTTTGAATATTGATTAAACGGATTGTACTTTGTAATGTGCTACCATTAGAAACTGATTAGCCTTTCACGGAATTTGTGTATTGTTGAAATTAAAATAGCTCTTTTTTTTTTTACTTCGTAAGTCATTGCTCGCATGATATCTTGAGAATGTACCGGATGGCTTTTAAAATTCCATAACTTGCAAACGGTGACATATATTTAAAAAATCCTTGCAGGAGTATTATGTAAGATGTCAGGGGTTTTTATGCTGCGATTCTTAGCCTTAGTTACAAATAGCATCGATAGATGGCGCTGCAAGCAATAACAGCTAAATCCAGGATTGACTTTTTCAGCCTCTCTCTTCTTCCATGCGAAGAAAGGAGATTAAAATGTATTGAATGGACCCCGAAGTACCAAAAATTGGGTGTGGACTGAGCGCCTATTGCTCTCAGCATCATCTATTGTTTGAAATTCGAACTAAAATCAAGAATTACAGTGCAAAAACTCCTGATATTATTACATAACAGTCCTGCAAGAATTTTTTTAATATCTGTCACCGCTTGGAAGTTATGGAATTTTAAAATCCATCAGTCATTTTTGGGACACCCGGTATGTATGGACTCAGGATTGACAGGTTTTTGACATGTGCCAGTTTATGTCGGGTTTAAACCATGGTTTAAATCGTCATGTCAAAAACCTCTTGTCAAAAACCATCTGTCAAAAACCTCGTCAAAAACCTCAAATGCTTCATTGATCTGTAAAATTTCACATTAAATGTCACACATAACTTTTAAAATTCCCTATTGCTGTATATCAATAATTAGTACATAGTTGGTAAAGTATTATTGTTAAATGCAACTTTTTAACAGGGTAAAATTTTTATTTATTTATTTATTTTTATTTTTATTTTTATTTTTATTTTTTTTGTAAAATTATGCTTTTCTAAAAAGTAGACATTAAGCTCCCCTGAATTGTACATTTTTTTTCTTACTTAAAATCGTTTTAATTTCTCTAATACTTTTGAGAGCAACATTACCTAGGTTTTTTTTTCTACTTTTTTTAGAAAAAAAAATTAGAATGCAGATTTTTTTGTATATATAACAAGATAATGTGCATCAGTTTCATTCCAGAGTAGGCAATAACCATTCCATTCAAAATTAAAATTGGATTATTAATCTTAAACATTTACAAAATAAGAGAAATAATTAAAAAAAAAGTCTAAAGTCAAAATCTTTTTAAAACATGCTTTCTTTAAATATATAAAAATATGTTTTTGATTTAAAAACTGAACAAAATTGGCTCGTTTTCTAAAAGGAAATTTATTTAAGCCCCATATTGAAAAAGTGCATAATTGAAGGGATCAAATCATGAAACCATACCATTAATGGGATTTCATTTTGCATCCCAACCATCAGGGGGCAAGGGTTGACTGATGCATCAGTTGATTCAGCTCGCATTTAGGCTACAGAGAGAATTTATGGTTGCTTACCCATACTGATTGTGTATGAAGCTAAAGAATCCCCTTTCATGTCTTCTTATTTCAGTGCTATAGGGAGGACCACATTACTTGGTGGAAATGTATCGGTATTGGTAAATGCTATAGCTGAGCCGGCTGAGCCTGCTTCAAAACTTGCCTATCTAGCAATGCTTTTGCTATCAAGTCCTACTAGCTCAGCATCAATTAAGAGACAGACTATTTTCTAACGGTTCATACACTCTAAACTCAGAAAATTTGGTTGTAAATAAATGTGCTAAACTGGTTGTTTGCTTCAGCATGCTGCAGCGTAAAATTGATCCGAATTATTTAATTGTAAAAAAAGATTTTCTTCTGATTGAAAATTCAAAAAAATAAAAATATTTTATTGCAATTAATGATTAAAAATTTTTTTGGTACTTTTCGGTTAGCCGGACGCCAGTGTTATATATACATATATATATATGTATATATGTATGTATTTATGCATACATATATACATGCACATATACCGGGTGAGCAAAATGTCCGTATAAACTTAAAGAATTTATAAAATCCGAAAAAATAACCGAAGTGAAAAACTGTTTGCAGGATTAGCATCTAGGTCACGGGAGTTTTTTTAAGAATAAAAAATAAATCAAAAAACAGCCGACAGATGGCGCTGATTCTCGCTATTTGGGTGGAAATATGCAAATGAAACGGCTATAAGATAAGAACTTGCGCTCTTAATCCAGAACTAGTTCACCATTGTGAGCCGTGTACTTGATCAAGGATTCTGAGTATGAATGATATAAGCTTTGTTGGTGAAGTTATTTTACGTGAACTAGTTAAGGATTAGGAGCGCAAGTTCTTATAGCCGATTCATTTGCATATTTTCACCCAAATCGCACGAACAAGCGCCATCTGTAGTCTGTTTTTTGAGTTGTTTTTTATTTCTGTCTTAAAAAAATTCCCTTGACCTATAGATGCTAATCCTGCAAACTGTTTTTCATTTCGATTATTTTTTCGGTTTTTATGAATTTTTAAAGTTTATACGGACTTTTTGCTCACCCGGTATGTGTATATATACAATACATGTATATGTATATATATGTATATATACATATATGTATATATATATGTATATATAACACTGGCGCCCGGCTAACCGAAAAGTACCTTTTTTTTAGTATTAAATTGCAATAATTTTAAATAAGACATAAATCATTGACTTACTTAATGTTTGCTTATTATTGTTAAAATATGTTTTACTGTTACAGGGTTTTTGATAGATTTCGACGGTTTAAATCAGTATATGACGGTTTAAACCAGTTTTTGACGCTTGTCGTGTCAAAAACCCAACCCTGTATCGACTGTTATGAAATATGGAAAAAATGCTAAGCAAATACGTGTGTTTAAAATTATCTACTCTTAAGTATTTACAGCGGTAATATATTTAGTTATGATAATTTTTATTCATTATTAAATGTAAATTTTTGATTTTTTGTTTTACAAAAATATATTTTTTTTTTTTTTACTTAGTTAATGAAATAATTTTGACCTAAAAGTAGATCATTTAAATGATACCTATGTGCTTATTATATATAGCAAGTTTCATAACAATTCACACATACGTTCTCAAGATATCATGCGCGCAATTACTTACGGAGGGAAAAAAATGTATGTTTTAATTTCAACAATGCACAAATTCTGTAAAAGACTAGCCAGTTTCTAGTCGTATTATATTAAAAAGCAGACTCTTTTTAATCAAAAGTCAAAATTTCATGTTTACATAAAAAATTAATGTTAAGCTTTCATATTTCAATTACTTCAACTACCGAATCTTTCAAGCTCACGGCAGCTTCACTAACCGATGCTATCGCGAGTGTACTTAAATACTCCATGCATGTGACGTCATAAGATTAAAATTTGCATGTTTCTCTGAACAGTTGCCAAAAATCAAGAAACTGTCTAAACTTTTGAAATATACAAATTTTACTTTTTTCCGTTAAATTGAATATTATCCTACATTAAAATCATTATTCCCGTCCAAAAAAGCTTAAAATACATTTAAAAATATAAATATAGTTATTTTTATAACCCATTAGTTCGTACTTTTTATTTAAAGGTTAAATATCATCAGTGTCTAAACTTTTTCTGAGGACTGTGTTAGACCTTTTTCTGATTTGTCGTTTCATTATCTTAAACTTACTATATCAGAAAAAGGCATTTGCAATTTGAAAATTTAATGATGAAATGAATTAAACTCTTATTTCAGCATAAAAAACGAGACGTCAACAAATCTCATATTTTATTTCAAAACAATTTTTTTGTGAAATTTTATTCACATCATCCAATTAATATCTATTATTTCAGAACGTGCATTAATCCATAACGTTAATTGAATTCCATTATCGGTTGATGCACCAGAATTTTATTATCCAAGTGATGTAATTAATTTAAATTCTTTTTGAAATATTTGAATAATTTAGTTATGAATAATGACGAAAACCCAGAAAAAAAATCGTTTCCAGATCTAAAATGTTCTTATGAAATCATGTTACATAATTAAACTTATCATTAAATTTCATTATCTTCAAATGCGTAAATTTTACATTTGATTATCTTTATTCGAACATCAATGCCGCGTAAATATTTAAAAAGACTTTTTTTTTTAGCTATTAAAATATTATTTTATTTTATTTACTTTCTTAGAATTTTTTAGTAAAATAATTTTGCATTTCTGAATTATGCATGTTAAAGTAGGAATGAAATAAAAGTTTTTCAGTAATAAATATGTTATCTGAAATACTACATTAAATAAAAGAAAATACATTTTATTTAATTAGTGCAACTCCAATTTCTTTTTTATATGTAGGGTTATTTCTATATAGTAAAAGAAGTATTTGATTTTCTACGTAAGAATATGTGACTGAAATCACAAGAGATTTACCTAAATTAACCCATTTATTGTATATATATATATATAAAAAAATAAGAAAGTCAGGATAAAATACTCTTTAAATTTTTAAAAGAAACTTTGTATATTTCCTCCTATTCTTCTGAGAATCAAAGTATGCGGGTAATTCTTAATAAGCTGGTGAAAAGACAGAACGCAGCGTATATGTTCTAGAATTTTACCATTAACGTGGACAGAACTTTCTACATTTAAATTCCAAAAACGGTGGAAGAAACGTTAGCCTTAGTTATTGACCTTTTTCTGATTTATCGTTTCATTATCTTACTTCATAAACTTACTATATTAAAAAAAAGGCATTTGCAGTTTGAAAATTTAATGATGATGTGAATTAAACTCTTATTTCAGCATAAAAAACAAGACGTCAACAAGTCTCATATTTTATTTCAAAACAATTTTTTTGCGAAATTTTATTCACATTATCCAATTAATATCTATTTTTTCAGAACGTGCATTAATCCATAACGTTAATTTAATTCCAATATCGGGTGATGGGCCAGAATTTAATTATCTAAATGATGAAATTAATTTAAATTCTTTTTGAAAAATTTGATTAATTCAGTTATAAATAATGACGAAAATCCATAAAAAAATCGCTCCCAGATCTAAAATGTGCTTACGAATGTTACATAATTCAACTTATCATTAAATTTCATTATCTTCTGCTGCGCAAATTTTACATTTGATTATCTTTACTCGAACATCAATGCGTGTAAATACTTAAGAAGACTTTTTTTTAAGCTATTAGAATATTACTTTATTTTATTTACTTGCTTAGAATTTTTTAGTAAAATAATTCTGCATTTCTGATTTATGGCATGTTAAAGTAGCGACGAAATAAAAGGTTTTCAGTGTAGTTACTTGCGTGAAAAAAAAAATATATATTATCTGAAATACTACCTTAAATAAAAGGAAATGCATTTTATTTAATTAGTGCAACTCCAATTTCTTTTTTATATGTAGCGTTATTTCTAAATAGTAAATGAAGTATTTGATTTTCTACGTTAGAGTATGTCTGAAATACCAAGAGATTAAAAAAAATATCAAGAAAGAGCTTGGTGAAATATAATAGAAGCGTAAAAATAACAACGTTAAATCCCCCAAAATTTTAAGCAAATTTAATTCAGCTTAAATTAAATTTATGCTTAAAATTAAAAATTTTTGGTGATTTAACGTTGTTATTTTTATGCTTCTACAAGAGATTTACCTAGTTATCATATTTATTGTATATATATAAAAAAGAAAATAGTCAGGATAAAATACTCTCTAAAATTTTAAAAGAAACATTGTATATTTCCTCCGATTCCTCTGGGAACCAAAGTTTCCAAGCAAACTTCTTAATAAGCTGGTGAAAAGACAGAACACAGCGTGTGTTTTCTAGAATTTTACCATTAACGTGGACGGTACTTTCTACTTTTAAATCCCGAAAAAGGTGAAAGAAACCGTAGGCTTAGTTATTGATAAATTTTCAAAGATTTGTTATAACACATTAAATTCTTTTAATTAACTAAACAAGAAAGCTTACGCATTGGTAAAACTTGCACTTTCATTTTCAAAATTTGTAAATTTCAATTAATCATTGTTAGTATTTTATGTTTTATTACAATGCTATTATAGCTTTCGAAATCTCTCTGGTTTTTTATTTATTTTTGCTGTGTTCCTTTGAAACTCAAGATATTACAATTCGACTATTTTGTATTAGATTTGTCGTTTTTTTGGTTTAGAATATTTGGATAGCTCAAATTTATGGAATTACGAAAACTGCATCCATACTTTTTAAAATTTAATGAAGAAACGAATTAAACTTTTATTTATGCATAAAAAACATTATCTATGTACATCTCCGAATTTATTTAACCCTCTTAATTCTAACTGGATTTTTCCGTTACGTAATATTTTTTTTAATTCAAATGCTGATTAAATTAAAAAATATATTAATATTATTTTTTTCCAGTGTATAAAATAAATAAAAAATATGTAATGTTATAAAAAAATTCGCATACCAATTCTTTTCATAGTTATTTTTTATGAATTGTTAAAGACACATGAACAATGCTACCAGACAGTTAAACAGTTTAAAAAAATTTCTAAATTTTATTCACATTATCAAATTAATATTAATTTCTAGATAACCTGCATTTTTATAAATCTTCCATTGAGATTATCGTGACTCGGTTGTATTCTTTTAGACATTTTCTGTTTTGGCGTAGTAGATTTTATTATCTTCAACTCGTTATATAAAAAAATGCCTATACAGTTTGGAAATTTAATGACGAAATGAATTAAACTCTTATTTCAGCTTAAAAAACGAGGTATCAACAAATCTCATATTTTATTTAAAAACAAATCTTTTTGCTAAATTTTATTCGCATTATTCAATTCATATTTATTATTTCATAACGTACATTATTCCTTAACGTTAATTGAATTTCATTATCGGGTGGTGCACCAGAATTTAATTATCAAAATGATGTAATTAATTTAAATTAAATTCTTTTGGAAATATTTATTTAATTCAGTTATAAATAATGACTAAAACTCAGCAGAAAAAATCACTCCCAGATATAAAATGTGCTGACGAAATCTTCTTACATAATTAAACTTATCATTAAATTTCATTACTTTCTATAGCGCAAATTTAACATTTAATTATTTTTATTCGAACATCAATACCCTGTTAATAGTAAAGAAGACTTTTTTTTTAATGCTATTAGAATATTATTTTATTTTATTTACTTTATCAAAACTTCTTTCAGTAAGTGTTTTTGTAACAAATTTTTGCATTTCTGAATTATAGCACCTTAAAGTAGAAACGAAATTAAAGGTTTTCTGTGTAAGAGCTCGTGTGAAAAAATATAAAAATATATTATGTGAAATTCTACATTAAATAAAAGAAAATACATTTTATTTAATTAGTGCAACTCCCATTTCTTTTTTCTATTTAGCCCTATTTCAATACAGTAAATGAAATATTTTATTTTCTATGTAAGGATATGTGATTGAAATCGGAAGAGATTTACCTAATTATCACATTATATATGTGTATATATATATATATATATATGTGTGTGTAGTATATATATATATATATACACACACACACACATATATATGTATAGATATATATAAGTTCATATAACGATGTTAACCAAAATTCTAAAAGAATAAGGCATGTAAAAATATAATACATTAATCATTATAAAAAATATTATAGTAAAGGTAATCGTTATACAGAACCCACAAAGAAAACTCAAAATATTGAAAAACCTAAATAGTTTAATATTATAATGTAAATCCGATAAAATAGTTGAATAAAACAAAATTGGAAAATTTAGTTTCAATAAACAATTAAATTTAAAAAATCAAAAAACCCGACTGCGTAAAAAGCGAACTAATTAATTATTTATCATCAATGTGAAACTATTTTTTTTTCATTTCTTACTATTATCTCACACTCTCGCTATATATAACTTGTTCAAATTTTCAATCGTTAATAAAATACATATTATTCATCCAATCAAGCTCAAATAATTTTTTTTAAACTTGTAGTCGATGACACTTTTGTTAATCCAGTTTTTTCCAAATATTAATTCATTAATTAAATTAAATTAATTAATTTTCAATAATCGAGAGAGCCCTATTCTTGATCAAGGTATTTTAAATCCGAGAGAGTCCTCTTCTTGATCACGGCATTTTAAGCGCCACTCAAGAGGAAAGAAGTATGGGAGAAAAAAAATTCTCTTATTGACATAAGTAGGAATTGGCTTAAAATATTTTTTTATATTACTTACCTATTTTTTTTTTTTTCAATTTACTTGTATTGATGACTTTTAAGTTGTGCTTAATTGTTAGTTCCTATCTATAAACACTGTTTTGATGAGGTCTATAGATGTCTATGATGGTTAGAGTTGCAGTAAAGCTAGAGATCCTACATACACAACTTCCAGGTTGTATAGTATTTTAACGGAGCTTCTGACTGTAAAATAATCAATGAAACATCGTCTTCATTTTGAAAGACCTATCCAATGATATTCCACTCAATAGAGTGCGTAATTTTTTTTCGTCTCTACAGCCATTTTGTATTTTACGGCCGCCATTTTTAATTTTTAAAAACAAAACCTAGCCTATAACCATCGGGCCATTAAGACGAATTGATAGGGACCTCATTCATTAAAATCAATCCAGCCGTTGGGATGTTTCGAGGGTATAAAGAAATCCACATACACAGATATGCGTGAAACACATAACCCTTCTTTCAGACGGGTAAAAAGTGGTGAGCAATATTAGCCAGAGTAAAAATTACAAAAAGGATGCAAAGAACAAGTGGGTAAGTGTCATCACAGATCGCACAGAGGGTTTCGTTTAATATTCCTTTCAAAACTCTTTAACCTTTTGCAAAATCTGCTAGTTTCACATTTTGCATCCAAGGGGCGCACTCTATTCCAAACAAACCTCTATCTGAACGAAACTCCGTTTTACAAACTGTCAGCAGATATATTAGTCAAAGTGATCGGGCCCATAGCAACCGAGATATGTAGGCGCATCCCTGGCAGTAAAAATTGGAACTAAAATATGTACGGCTATGGTGCATAATATGAAAGAGTGGTCAAAAGAGTATTAGCAAAAGTGAAAAAAGGTGCAACCCGGGTGAAAAGGGTGGAGGCTAGAAAAATTGCTAAAAATACAGAAGTTAGAGCCCGGAAGGGTAAATATTATAAGACTTTTTGAAAATTTTATGATTTTTCGTGTGATCACAGGTGTTCTGTTGTAAGTATGCAAAATTTCACATCTCCAACTTAATTAGGAGCTGAGTTAGAAAAATTGCTTAAAATACACAAATTAGAGCCCAGAGGAGTAAATATAAGACTTTTTCAAAATTGTATGATTTGTCGTTTGATGTGAGGTGTTCAGCTATAAGAATCCAAAATTTCAAGTCTCCAACATATATAGTTTCTGAGAAAGGGGTCTGTGAAAGACAGAGTGACAGACAGAGGAGCGAGACGAATAGGGTTTCGTCAGATGAACGAAATCCTAAAAATGAATATCAAGAATATGAATAACACTTGTATTGTGGAACTTTTCATCATAGGCAATATCCCACAAATATAAGCAAAACACATTTGGTTTCTAATTGAGCAAAGTATGCATTGCATTTAAGAGCTATTTCACAAATTGCCCAATCAACTAAGGAACCAGATTTACAAGTAAATTAAAACCGAAAAAAATAACAAAAGCAAAACAAAACCATTAAATATAATGAAAAAATTAATACAACTGTGAAATATATTGTAGGATTAAATATTAAACAGAAAGAATGTAACGGGTTAAACACAAACTATGCGAAATAATTTTAAAAGAAATTTTGATTAAAATGATATTGAAATAAAATTTATATGTATTTAAATTATATGAGTTAAATAATGCAAAAATATATTTAATATATCTTTAAAATAAATAATTAGATTAAATAATATACTGAAATAATGTAACATACTTTATACTAATAATTTTACTTAATATCAGAAATTTTACTTAATGAAGCTAAATAGATATTAAATATTTATTATATTAAAACACGTGTGATAAATAATATATTGTATTATATATTTATTTAGTAATACATTTCGTTAAAATTCCTGATATTATCTAAGAAATAAAATTAATCATCCTAAAGTTATGTATAGTTTACATTCCTCATAATATTAAAATAATAAAAAGTTATAGGATAAATGCTTTTAATTTTATTATTTCCTCCTGAAAAATATTGATAAATAATGTATATATTTAATATTTACATATAAATCCCATTTTCATTTAAATGAAGCCTTATATAAAAAATAACATTAAGAAGTATTTTCAGAAATCCTATAGTGGAAGTAAACACTTAGCAATGAACACAGAATTTTTTTATAATAATAATATATATAAATGTATATACATAACACATATATAACACCCATATATAAACCATATAAACTATGAACCCAACCACCTCTATTCTTTATAATTTTTTAAAATATATATATAAACACCAAATTATTTAAATGAATTGATTATTGAATTTATCAGATATTTAGGATAACTATATATCTTAGCTTGATTACTAATAAATTTATTATTTTTATTGTTATTTATTTCTTAGCATAAATATTTATATCTGTGCAAATAATTTAGTAAAATATTTTTATATACAGATTTCTGTTAGCATGAATAATAATGTGTAAAAATATTTACCTTAAATGGATAATCAGATAGCTTATCATATATGTCAAATATCATTTTATGATTATTATTAAGTATCATTTTAGGTCAAGAAATTTAATTATATTATTTAACATATCGTTTTGACTTAATGCAAGTTGTGTGGGAAATTTAGTAGGTAATCACTGAAAAAAATATATATATATATCATCAATATAACGATAGTAGACACATTAAACGTTATTTCCAATTGAATTTTTTCATAGTTATATAGATAAAGAACTGCAAGCATACGTGAAGCCGTACCACCTTGAGGTATACCTTGATATTGTTTATAAAAAGTATTATTATAGATAATATAATTATGATGCCAGGTAAAATTCCGTAATGTTTTAAAGAATCTAACATAAATATAATCTTTCAAATTAGTCTGGTATATTTTAAAAAGTAAGCACATAGTTTTATGTAGATCCTTTATGTCTATATTATTAAATAAATCATTAAAATCTAATGTTTTTAGGTAGCTTTCATTACAAAAAGCTACCTATTGCAGCCGTTCGGGGGGAAACGATTTAAAACAATTTTGGTATATTTTCATTGATCATGACCCCCGGACCCCGGAACCACCCTCCATTCAAATGTTGATATATATATATATATATATATATATATATATATATATATATATATATATATCTGATAATTGTCACAATGCAACTCTCGTATTTATGAACCGATTTGGATGTAACTTGGTGTATACATAGTACATACCAATGTCTCGACCGAGTTCGTTGGCCAGCTTCATCCGCCATCTTGTTTCAAAATGGCGGCCATTTAAATTTTTTTTATTGAAAATTTCAAATGTGGTACCAAAAAATTAAAAATTGAGAAATAATTTTTTCTTATGTGTTTGACCATGATATAAAGATTCCGAAGCAGTTTTTGTTTCGTTTATATCTTACAAAATGGTTGAGTTATAGCACTTTGAATTTCTAGCCTGGCTGAGATTTTGAAACGACCTGAATTTGGCACGCGATAACAGGCGTATTTATGAACCGATTTGGATGTACCTTGGTGTGTACATAGTACATGCCAATGTCTCCACCAAGCTCGTTGGCCAGCTTAGCTTCATTCGTCATCTTGTTTCAAAAGGGCTGCCATTAAAAAAAAAGAAAAATATTTAAAATTTAAAATGAGCTATCAAAAAATTGAAAAATGGAAAAGATTTTTTTTATGTGTTTGACCTTGATACAAAGAATCCGGAGCAGTTTTTGTTTCGTATATATCTTAAAAATGGTTGAATTATAGCCCTTTGAGTTTCTAGCATTGCTGACATTTTGAAACGATCTGATATTTGTCACGTGATAACACGCGTATTTATTAACCTATTTCGATGTAAGAAGGCATGTGGATAGTATATAGCAATGTCTCGACCAAGTTCGCTGGCCATCTTCATCAGCCATCTTGTTTCAAAAAGTGGGCCATTAAATAAAAAATATATATATATTTAAAGTGAAGTGCAAAAAATTAGAAATTGAAAAAGGTTTCTTTCTTGAGTATTTGACCTTGATATAAGGATTCCGGAGCATTTTTACCGACTGAAAAGAAGGGTTATGTAATTCACGCGTATCTGTGTATGTGGATTTCTTTATACCCGCGAAACATCCCAACGGCTGGATGGATTTTAATGAATGAGGTCTCTATTTATTCATCTTAACGGCTCGATGGTTATAGGCTAGGTTTTGTTTTTATAAATTCAAAATGGCGGCTGTAAAATACAAATGGGCGGTAGAGACGAAAAAAAAATTTACGCACCCTATTGAGTGGCATATCTTTGGATAGGTCTTTCAAAATGAAGACGATTTTTCAATGACTAGTTTACAGTCAGAAGCTCTGTTAAAATATCATACAACCTGGAAGTTCTGTATGTAGGATCTCTAGCATTACTGAAACTTTAACCATCATAGACATCTATAGACCTCATCAAAACAGTGTTTATAGATAGGAACTAACAATTAAACACAACTTAAAATTCATCAATACAAGTAAATAAAAAAATAAGTAAGTAATATAAACAAGTAATATAATAAAAAAAAATATGTCAATTCCTACTTAGGTCAATAAGAGAATTTTTTTCTCTCATTCTTCTTTCCTCTTGAGTGGCGCTTAAAATGCCTTGATCAAGAAGAGGGATCTCTCGATTATTGTAAATTAATTAATTTAATTTATTTAATGAACTAATATTTGAAAAAAACTGGATTAACACAAGTGTCATCCACTACAAGTAAAAAAAATTATTTGAGCTTGATTGGATGAATAATAAGTATTTTATTAACAATTGAAAATTTGAACAAGATATATATAGCGAAAGTGTGAGCTAATAGTAGGAATTGAAAAAATAGTTTCACATTGATGAGAAATAATTAATTAGTTCGGTTTTTACGCAGTCGTGTTTTTTTTTTTTTTTTTTTTTTTTTTTTTTTTCTCTTTATCTTAAAAAATGACTCAGATATAGCAGTTTGAATTTCTAATGTGGGTGACATTTTAAAAAATCTGATTTTTTGCCTGCGACAACACTCGTATATATCAACCGATTCCGATGTGAGTGAGCATGTGCACAGGAATTACTAAGGTCTCGACCAAGTTCACTGGTTAGCCTCATCCACCATGTTGTCTTAAAATGGCAGACTCTTCATGATATTGCCAAATTTGGCAACCAAGTATAAGTTACTTTAAATAAAAGGAGCTTGAATAAAGCTGACTAATTTCACGAAATTCTCATTCATAATGATTTAGTGTTGATAAAAATGAGTACTGGATCCCCTATAATCGGTTTCCACTAAATTGAGCTTCGTGTGTTTGAATGATATAAGCTGGCTTTTTAAAAATAAGGAATATGAAAGCTATCTCTTCCACCCGGCACAGGCCGGAAGGACTTTTATGTGTTTTACAGTATTAATGTTTTGTATTTTATTAATAACCTGATATGTATATATATATTAAGGGATTCTACCCCTACGGACCACGCTCGCCAACCCTCGTTCAGACACCGCATATTCTGAAAACCTGCTAATTTTGGTCTGTTTTAAAAAGATTATAGAAGACTGAATGACAATTTAAAAAATGAACAATGGTGGTCTTCCTTTAATTGGATTTCTATTCTATTAATTCATTACTATCTAGTCATACTTTCATATAGACACTATATATACAATACAGTCATTTTATTCTATTAATTCCAGTCAAGAAAATATTGCCCTTTGATTTTGAAATTTCAGGGCCGAATCAACTGCTGATAAGACATCTATTGGTTGTTTTCGTGTCTGATTAAATGAAATCAGTTAAAGATTTGAAAATAAGCTAATATAAAATGAACTAAGTAAACAGAATCATTGCTTTCCGGTATTTTTTTAGAACGCTATAATAAGGTTGTTTTAAATAAGACATTTTAAATGTATCGTTTTAAATCTCATGTAATTTTCACCAAAGTTTATTTTTCTCTTTTTTTAACACACAAATGAAAATACTTTTATATTCAGAATAGGAATACTTTTATTTGCGCCGTCTTCGTATTTACGACAATAATTAAAAATATCATCTCGAAGAATAAAATAAACATATCGCATGGATACATTTTTATTTTTTAACTGTTTATAAATATTATATTATTTGACCATTTTAAAATTTACGTAATTTCTCCCATTTACTGTTTTTAACGCATATTAATGAATTTATTTTTTTAAAGTTTTCTTTCTCTTTTTAATATTCACGTGAAACTACTTAGTTGTTAGAAAGAAAATATTATTATTTGCACTGCCTTAGAATTTGCAACAAAAGTTTAAAAAATTCATCTTGAAATATGCAATAAATGCCTCGTAAATATATTTTTTAATTTAAACTGTTTGGCACTATTTTTATTTGACTATATTAAGTATGACGTAATTATCCCCATTTACTGCTTTTAACACATATTAATAAATTTATTATTTTTATAGTTTATATAAAGAATAAATATGAAAGTCAGGAATAAAATGCTCTCTAAATTTTTAAAAGAAACATTGCGTATTTCCGTTTACTCCTCTGAGAAACAAAGTATACGAATTCTTCTTAATAAGCTGGTGAAAAGATAGAACGCAGCATGTGTTTCTAGAATTTTACGTTAACGTGAAGGGAACTTTCTACGTTAAAATTCCGAAAAAAGTGGAAGAAACGTCAGGCTTTTTATCTTAGTTATCGACTAATTTTTTTAGTATTTGTTGTAACACATTACATTCAGTTTTATTATCTAAAGAAGAAAGCTTACGAATTAATAAAACTTTTACTTTCATTTTCAAAATTTGAAGATTTCATTTAATCATTGATACTATTTCCCGTTTTATTACATTGTTTTTTATGTCCTTCAAACGCTATAGTTTTTTTTTTTTTTTTTTTTTTTTTTGTTCCTTTGAGATTCGAGATATTATCGATTCGGTTATATTTGCATATAGATTTGTCTCTTTTTGGCTCAGAATATTGGGATAGCACAAATTTATGGGATTACCAAAACTGAATTTATACTTCAGAAATTGAATAACGAATTTCTTTTCAGATATTTTTTATATATTTTATTCGTCTTTTTAGTTTGTATTAGCTCTTTTTTTCTTTTCTCTATTCTAGATTTTTTTATATACTACTCAATATCTGTTTTGGTTAGTACACTCTCAAAAAAAACTTTCTTCAATTCACGGAAATTCTACTGGACAGTGCTGCCGGCATATTTCCATAAATTAACGAATATCCGTTTTATTCCTTCGTTACAGAAAGTAAAATATCCATCAATTGAAGAAAGTTGGGAAAACGCAAAAGCAGACGACGTTGCAGCCATCTCAGCGTTACGAGACGAACGCGCTAACACTGAGCTATAGCTGCACCGCTGCGAAACGCTTTGAAGTAAATATGTTTGCTTCAGATGGTTATGACTTGATCAATTTCTTTAAAGCTTTTAATTTTCAAGTTCATTTCGGGAAGACTTCGTCTTTAATGAGATTGTGCTGGGGTTTTTATACTTTAGTATTAATATAGTATAAAAATATAAATTAGATTGCTAGAGGTAAAATACGAATATTATATTTTTATTCGATAAGGTTTTTTTTTTTTTTTTTTTTTTTTTTTTTTTTTTTTTTTTTTTTTTTTTTAAGTATATCGATTTTTGTACATTTAATTTTCTTAATTAAAATATCTTTTAAATGTGCTCATTTAAAGTACAGTTTAAATGCAAATATTTATTTAGAAACAACTTTAAAAATTCAACTTTATTTAACTTTATTCAACTTTAAAAAATAAATTGCGAGTACTTTTGAATGAATGCGAAAAGTAATTGTTATTTATTTTGAAATTCGAAAACTTTTTGTCTTTCTTAATTAAATTAGAAATCTTAATTTATAGAATTTTTGGTTTTTCATATTAAAAATAATTTCGGATTCATTAATAGACCCAATACGCATGCGTGCTATGAATGAACGGAATTTTTCTCTCTTTTTTAGACGTTCGTGGAGAATTCACTGATAAAACATGTTTTCTAGGAGTACGGAAATTATTTGTAAAAAATGAGAAATAGCGTAGTGTTTATTGACGAGTTTTCCGACAGTGTAGTAAATAGTATCTTCTTAAACAAAATCCATGTGTAGGAAAGTGTAATCATGTTATTACACGAGGAGTCAAAGTCGCTTGCAATTCCAGGCGTCTCCATGTTATTTCTATGGCTCCAGGGGTGTCGCTTCGAAAGCAAGCAACTTTTTTCTGTCGGCGCGTCTTTGACGCCTGGAACGAAGCGAGTAGCCAGTAACAGCCAATCAAATGCTTGGAAATCTGAAAATGGAAAAGCCTTTTCCCGAACAGCCAATGAAATGCTTGGATAATACGTAAGTTTCAGGAAATCTGACGAGTCGCAGGCGATTTTTATCGCTTGCAATTTTTACGTGCAATAACACTATTAGTAACCATTCCGGGGCGCACCGTGCAACCTACATATTTGGAAAATAAGGCTGTTTTTTTAGTCATCTTTCCCTGAGATTTCTACTGGACCGATTTTGCTAATTATTTTTTTAATGAACGCTGTTCATTTGCAGAAGTACCCGCGCTAGCTATTTAAAAAAATATTCCCATTTTTATAATTTAATTTTAAACGTTTTTTATAAAATTTCTTCAAAATGGTGACCATCGGATGACTTCCATTGTTTCAAGAGAAATACAAGAGAAATAATGAAAAATATTCAGACACGTGGCTTTTTGGACGCATTTTTTCGTTTACATGTTATTTTCGGTAAAAAAAATAATGCACGTGTACTTTATTTTTTTAAGGGAATAAAAATTCATATTTATAGCGACATCACGGGAATATTGTCTGTTGGGTTTATTTTGTCTATGCATTATGAATTTATTAGCTTTTTTTCATTACAATTAAACACTATTTGGATATACTGTGGTTAAGCATAAGAGTACGTCTGCAAAGCATGTTTAAAAATGTTGCGCCGTTGTCGTTTAGCTTAGCGTGAAATGTATTTTTACATTAATCAAACTAGGGAGAAAAACTGATATGAATGTGTTAACATGGCATAATTTTCACTGATTTTTTATTTCTTAATTCTAAAGATTAGCAACACAGCCGTTATTGATCGTTGAACTTTTTCAGATATTGAATAGTAAGTAAACAAGTAAAAATTAAATTTAAAGAAATCAAAAAACCCGACTGCGTAAAAAGCGAACTAATTAATTATTTCTCATCAATGTCAAACTATTTTTTATATTACTTACCTATTTTTTAGGGTTTCGTTCATCTGACGAGACCCTATTCGTCTCGCTCCTCTGTCTGTCCGTCCGTCTGTCCGTCTGTCTGTCTGTCACAGAGCCCGTTCTCAGAAACTATACATGTTGGAGACTTGAAATTTTGCATACTTATAGATGAACACCACACATCATATGACAAATCATAAAATTTTGAAAAAGTCCTACATTTAACGCTTTGGGCTCCCACATGTGTATTTTAAACAATTCTTTGTAAGTGAACCCTAATTAGGTTCGAGGAGTAAAATTTTGCATACTTATAGCTGAATACCTGAAATCAAACGACAAATCATAAAATTTTGAAAAAGTCGTACATTTAATCTTTTGGGCTCCTACATGTGTATTTTAAACAATTCTTTCTCAGTGACACCCTATTTAGGTTGGAGGCGTGAAATTTTGCATACTTATAGCTGATTACCTCACATCAAATGACAAATCATAAAATTTTCAAAAAGTCCTACATTTAACCCTTTGAGATCCCACATATGTATTTTAAACAATTCTTTCTAAGTGAGTCCCTAATTAGTTTGGAGGGGTGAAATTTTGCATACTTATAGCTGAGCAACTCACATCAAACAGCAAATCATAAAATTTAGAAAAAGTCGTACATTTAACCCTTTGAGCTCCCATATGTGTATTTTAAACTATTCTTTCTATGTGAGCCTCTAATTAGTTTGAGGCGTGATATTTTGCATACTTATAGCTGAGCAACTCACATCAAATGACAAATCATAAAATTTTCAAAAAGTCATACATTTAACCCTTTGGGCTCCCACATGTGTATTTTAAACAATTCTTTCTAAGTGAGTCCCTAATTAGTTTGGAGGCGTGAAATTTTGTATACTTATAGCTGAGCAACTCACATCAAACAGCAAATCATAAAATTTAGAAAAAGTCGTACATTTAACCCTTTGAGCTCCCATATGTGTATTTTAAACTATTCTTTCTATGTGAGCCTCTAATTAGTTTGAGGCGTGAAATTTTGCATACTTATAGCTGAGCACCTCACATCAAATGACAAATCATAAAATTTTCAAAAAGTCCTACATTTAACCCTTTGAGCTCCCACATGTGTATTTTAAACAATTCTTTCTAAGTGAGTCCCTAATTAGTTTGGAGGCGTGAAATTTTGCATACTTATAGCTGAGCAACTCACATCAAACAGCAAATCATAAAATTTAGAAAAAGTCGTACATTTAACCCTTTGAGCTCCCATATGTGTATTTTAAACTATTCTTTCTATGTGAGCCTCTAATTAGTTTGAGGCGTGAAATTTTGCATACTTATAGCTGAGCAACTCACATCAAATGACAAATCATAAAATTTTCAAAAAGTCGTACATTTAACCCTTTGAGCTCCCACATGTGTATTTTAAACAATTCTTTCTAAGTGAGTCCCTAATTAGTTTGGAGGCGTGAAATTTTGCATACTTATAGCTGAGCAACTCACATCAAACAGCAAATCATAAAATTTAGAAAAAGTCGTACATTTAACCCTTTGAGCTCCCATATGTGTATTTTAAACTATTCTTTCTAAGTGAGTCCCTAATTAGTTTGGAGGCGTGAAATTTTGCATACTTATAGCTGAGCAACTCACATCAAACAGCAAATCATAAAATTTAGAAAAAGTCGTACATTTAACCCTTTGAGCTCCCATATGTGTATTTTAAACTATTCTTTCTAAGTGAGTCCCTAATTAGTTTGGAGGCGTGAAATTTTGCATACTTATAGCTGAGCAACTCACATCAAACAGCAAATCATAAAATTTAGAAAAAGTCGTACATTTAACCCTTTGAGCTCCCATATGTGTATTTTAAACTATTCTTTCTATGTGAGCCTCTAATTAGTTTGAGGCGTGAAATTTTGCATACTTATAACTGAGCAACTCACATCAAATGACAAATCATAAATTTTTGAAAAAGTCGTACATTTAACCCTTTGGGCTCCCGCATGTGTATTTTAAACAATTCTTTCTAAGTGAACCCTAATTAGGTTGGAGGAGTGAAATTTTGCATACTTATAGATGAACACCTCAGATCAAACGACAAATCATAAAATTTTGATAAAGTCGTACATTTAACCCTTTGAGCTCCCACATGTGTATTTGAAACAATTCTTTCTAAGTGAACCTTAATTAGGTTGGAGGCGTGAAAATTTGCCTACTTATAGCTGAATACCTCAGATCAAACGACAAATTATAAAATTTTGAAAAAGTCGTACATTTAACCCTTTGAGCTCCCACATGTGTATTTAAAAAATTCTTTCTATGTGAGCTTCTAATTAGGTTGGAGGCGTGAAATTTTGCATGCTTATATCTGAATACCTCACATCAAATGACAAATCATAAAATTTTCAAAAAGTCGTACATTTAACCCTTTGGGCTCCCACATGTGTATTTTAAACAATTCTTTCTAAGTGAGTCCCTAATTTCGTTGCAGGCGTGAAATTTTGCGTACTTATAGATGGACACCTCAGATCAAACGACAAATCATAAAATTTTGATAAAGTCGTACATTTAACCCTTTGAGCTCCCACATGTGTATTTTAAACATTTCTTTCTATGTGAGCCTCTAATTAGGTTGGAGGATTGAAATTTTGCATACTTATAGCTGACTACATCTTATCAAACGACAAATCATAAAATTTTGAAAAAGTACATTTAACCCTTTGGGCTCCCACATGTGTATTTTAAACAATTCTTTCTAAGTGAACCCTAATTGGGTTGGAGGCGTGAAATTTTGCATACTTATAGCTGAACACCTTGCATCAAATGACAAACCATAAAATTTTGAAAAAGTCGTTCATTTAACCCTTCGAGCTCCCACATGTGTATTTTAAACAATTCTTTCTAAGTGAGCCCATAATTAGTTTGGAGGCGTGAAATTTTGCATACTTATAGCTGAGAAACTCACATCAAACAGCAAATCATAAAATTTAGAAAAAGTCGTACATTTAACCCTTTGAGCTCTCACATGTGTTTTTTAAACAATTCTTTCTCAGTGATCCCCTAATTAGGTTGGAGGCGTGAAATTTTGCATACTTATAGCTGAGCACCTCACATCAAATGACAAATCATAAAATTTTCAAAAAGTCCTACATTTAACCCTTTGAGCTCCCACATATGTATTTTAAACAATTCTTTCTAAGTGAGTCCCTAATTAGTTTGGAGGGGTGAAATTTTGCATACTTATAGCTGAGCAACTCACATCAAACAGCAAATCATAAAATTTAGAAAAAGTCGTACATTTAACCCTTTGAGCTCCCATATGTGTATTTTAAACTATTCTTTCTATGTGAGCCTCTAATTAGTTTGAGGCGTGATATTTTGCATACTTATAGCTGAGCAACTCACATCAAATGACAAATCATAAAATTTTCAAAAAGTCATACATTTAACCCTTTGGGCTCCCACATGTGTATTTTAAACAATTCTTTCTAAGTGAGTCCCTAATTAGTTTGGAGGCGTGAAATTTTGTATACTTATAGCTGAGCAACTCACATCAAACAGCAAATCATAAAATTTAGAAAAAGTCGTACATTTAACCCTTTGAGCTCCCATATGTGTATTTTAAACTATTCTTTCTATGTGAGCCTCTAATTAGTTTGAGGCGTGAAATTTTGCATACTTATAGCTGAGCACCTCACATCAAATGACAAATCATAAAATTTTCAAAAAGTCCTACATTTAACCCTTTGAGCTCCCACATGTGTATTTTAAACAATTCTTTCTAAGTGAGTCCCTAATTAGTTTGGAGGCGTCAAATTTTGCATACTTATAGCTGAGCAACTCACATCAAACAGCAAATCATAAAATTTAGAAAAAGTCGTACATTTAACCCTTTGAGCTCCCATATGTGTATTTTAAACTATTCTTTCTATGTGAGCCTCTAATTAGTTTGAGGCGTGAAATTTTGCATACTTATAGCTGAGCAACTCACATCAAATGACAAATCATAAAATTTTCAAAAAGTCGTACATTTAACCCTTTGAGCTCCCACATGTGTATTTTAAACAATTCTTTCTAAGTGAGTCCCTAATTAGTTTGGAGGCGTTAAATTTTGCATACTTATAGCTGAGCAACTCACATCAAACAGCAAATCATAAAATTTAGAAAAAGTCGTACATTTAACCCTTTGAGCTCCCATATGTGTATTTTAAACTATTCTTTCTAAGTGAGTCCCTAATTAGTTTGGAGGCGTGAAATTTTGCATACTTATAGCTGAGCAACTCACATCAAACAGCAAATCATAAAATTTAGAAAAAGTCGTACATTTAACCCTTTGAGCTCCCATATGTGTATTTTAAACTATTCTTTCTAAGTGAGTCCCTAATTAGTTTGGAGGCGTGAAATTTTGCATACTTATAGCTGAGCAACTCACATCAAACAGCAAATCATAAAATTTAGAAAAAGTCGTACATTTAACCCTTTGAGCTCCCATATGTGTATTTTAAACTATTCTTTCTATGTGAGCCTCTAATTAGTTTGAGGCGTGAAATTTTGCATACTTATAGCTGAGCAACTCACATCAAATGACAAATCATAAATTTTTGAAAAAGTCGTACATTTAACCCTTTGGGCTCCCGCATGTGTATTTTAAACAATTCTTTCTAAGTGAACCCTAATTAGGTTGGAGGAGTGAAATTTTGCATACTTATAGATGAACACCTCAGATCAAACGACAAATCATAAAATTTTGATAAAGTCGTACATTTAACCCTTTGAGCTCCCACATGTGTATTTGAAACAATTCTTTCTAAGTGAACCTTAATTAGGTTGGAGGCGTGAAAATTTGCCTACTTATAGCTGAATACCTCAGATCAAACGACAAATTATAAAATTTTGAAAAAGTCGTACATTTAACCCTTTGAGCTCCCACATGTGTATTTAAAAAATTCTTTCTATGTGAGCTTCTAATTAGGTTGGAGGCGTGAAATTTTGCATGCTTATATCTGAATACCTCACATCAAATGACAAATCATAAAATTTTCAAAAAGTCGTACATTTAATCCTTTGGGCTCCCACATGTGTATTTTAAACAATTCTTTCTAAGTGAGTCCCTAATTTCGTTGCAGGCGTGAAATTTTGCGTACTTATAGATGGACACCTCAGATCAAACGACAAATCATAAAATTTTGATAAAGTCGTACATTTAACCCTTTGAGCTCCCACATGTGTATTTTAAACATTTCTTTCTATGTGAGCCTCTAATTAGGTTGGAGGATTGAAATTTTGCATACTTATAGCTGACTACATCTTATCAAACGACAAATCATAAAATTTTGAAAAAGTACATTTAACCCTTTGGGCTCCCACATGTGTATTTTAAACAATTCTTTCTAAGTGAACCCTAATTGGGTTGGAGGCGTGAAATTTTGCATACTTATAGCTGAACACCTTGCATCAAATGACAAACCATAAAATTTTGAAAAAGTCGTTCATTTAACCCTTCGAGCTCCCACATGTGTATTTTAAACAATTCTTTCTAAGTGAGCCCATAATTAGTTTGGAGGCGTGAAATTTTGCATACTTATAGCTGAGAAACTCACATCAAACAGCAAATCATAAAATTTAGAAAAAGTCGTACATTTAACCCTTTGAGCTCTCACATGTGTTTTTTAAACAATTCTTTCTCAGTGATCCCCTAATTAGGTTGGAGGCGTGAAATTTTGCATACTTATAGCTGAGCACCTCACATCAAACGGCAAATCATAAAATTTTGAAAAAGTCGTACATTTAACCTTTTGGGCTCCTACATTTGTATTTTAAACAATTCTTTCTCAGTGACACCCTATTTAGGTTGGAGGCGTGAAATTTTGCATGCTTATAGCTGAACACCATCATGCGACGAATCATAAAAATTTGAAAAAGTCATACATTTACCCCTTTCGGCTCCCACATGCGTATTTTAAGCAATTCTTTCTAACTGAGTCCCTTATTAACTTGGAGATTTGAAATTTTGCATACTTATAGCAGAACACCTGAGGCCAGGCGACAAATCATAAAATCTTGAAAAAGTCTTACGTTTAACCCTTTGAGCTACCACATATGTCTTTTAAGCAATTCTTTTTAAGAGAGCCCCTAATTAAGTTGGAGACATGAATTTTTGCATACGTATAGCTTAATACCTCAGACCACACGACAATTCATAAAATTTTCAAAAAGTCTTATATTATTTACTCCTCCGTGCTCTAACTTATATATTTTAAGCAATTTTTCTGACCTCCACCCTTTTCACCTGGGGAGCACTTTTCCAACATTTCCGACACCCCTTTGACCATTCTTTCATATTATGTACCATAGCCTTACATATTTTAGTTCCACTTTTTACCGCCATGGGCGCCTACTTATCTCGGGTGCTATGGGTCCAATCCCCTCGACTAATATATCTATGGATAGCATGTAAAACGGAGTTTCGTTCGGATAAAGGTTTGTTTAGACTAGAGTGCGCCCCTTGTTGCGAAATGTGGAACTAACAGATTTTTCTAAAGGATAAAGTGTTTTGAAAGGAATATTAAACGAAACCCTCTGTGCGATGTCTGATCACACTTACCCACTTGTTTATTTACTTATATTTACCTATATTTTTTTTATTTACTTGTATTGATGCCTTTTAAGTTGTGTTTAACTGTTAGTTCCTATCTATAAACACTGTTTTCATGAGTCCCATAGATTTCTATGAAAGTTAGAGTTGCAGTAAAGCTAGATATCCTACCTACACAATTTCCAGGTTGTGTAATATTTAAACGTAGCTTCTGACAGTAAAATAGTCAATGAAACATCGTCTTCATTTTGAAAGACCTATCCAATGATATGCCCCTCAATAGGATGCGTAAAAAAAATTTTCGTCTCTTACCTTTATCTTGCATTTTACGTCCGCCATTTTAAATTTATAAAAACAAATTCTAGCCTATAACCATCGGACGGTTAAAACAAATCGATAGAGACCTCATCTATTAAAATCCATCCAGCCGTTTGGATGTTTCGATGGTATAAAGAAATCCACATACCCAGATACGAGTGAAACACACAACCCTTCTTGGTTGTCGGGTAAAAACATATCCTCATCCTTTGTATTTGTAGAAATCATTTGTCATTTTTAAAATGTACTTTTCTACAATACAAAGCTTTCAATAATAAATTGTTCATGCTATTTGTTTGGACAAAGTTTTGTGAAAACGAAACGCAGATTAACACTCCGACACTTTTGACGGTGGTGTTATACTAGTGTATTATTTATTACCATATTTTGAACCAGGAAGGTAATTATGATAATCTGACAGGATTTTTTAAAGACATTAAAGTGATTTAAATATAAATCAGGGAAATTATCATAAACATAGTAAAATTAAAAAATAATTGCTGCCGACCAAACGAAGAACTAGCAGATTGTTTTCGGCCGTCCGTAGGAAAACACGCCAACAGGTTTACAGATTAGGGCTACGGTTCAGATTTCCCTTTTCGTTTCCCTCAATTCTACATAAAACTCCATTATCTAGGTAAATCTCATAATGTATTTAACCCTTTAATCATCCTATCCGAGATGTTCAGTTACTTTTTTTCTAAATTGAAAGGTTAATTAAGCAGCAACAACAAAAAAATATATTAATGTTATTTTTTCCAGTACATAGAATAAATAAATGTAATGTCTAAAAAACAAATCCGAATACTAATGCCTTTTATAGTTATTTTTTTTTTATGAATCATTAAATATACACGAAAAAGTCTGCCAGACTGTTAAAAGAATTTTTTTTTTCGAAATTTTATTCACGTTATCCAATTAATATTAATTGCTAGATAACGTGCATTTTTGGATAATGTTAATATAATTCCATTATCAGGAATTCCCACCAGAATTTCATTATCCGAAAGGTGTAATTAATTTAAATTCTTTGAGAAATATATGATTAACTCAATTATAAATAATGACGAAAACGTAGCAAAATCCGTTCCGCAGCAAAAATGTGATGACGAAAGCATGTTATTGAATTAAACTCTTCAATCGATTTTATTGTCTCTTAGTGTGAAGGTTTTCCATTTTATTATCTTTTTTCCGTAAAGCAATGCCGTTTAGAATTTATAGAAGTTTTTTTTCAAGTTTACAAAATTATTACATTTTATTTACCTTTTGTAACTTTTTTTAAAATAAATTTATTTCTGGTTTATGATATGTTAAAGCCGAAACACGAGATACAAACAGAGCATAATATACGCCGGAGCTCAACGGAACACAGCTCCGGTGTTTCTTTGTTTCTAGTGAAGATTTAAAAATTGGTCGGAATTTGCCGCATATCATAAATATTGCGCTGAGCTTATAAATATTGCACTCCGGAGTCCAGTGGATCTGCACTTTCTAAAAACCGAAACATAAATTATCTTTATTTACATTTTTCTCTAAAAAGGATTGTCGCGCATGTAGGCGCATACTACAGTATGGAATCCGTTATACGGAATGCTTCGAAAACCAGAATCAAAGCAATAACCGAAATTAAATTATATTACTTCAAAAATGTAAAACCTAAAAATGTATTTAATGTCATGCATGGGATAAAGCAGACAGATATGGGGCATTCTCACAATCTTTTGACTTTCATGTCCCTGAATAATAATTTTTATTTTAATACACTTTTTTGTGTTTTTTAATTTCATATACTAGGGAACATCCCATTGCATGATTGCATAACAATATTAACGACATAAATAAGTTTTGGACGATGTTGAGGGTACGAATACCAAGAAAACTCCTACACCGTCCCGTGTCACCGATGCTGGTTTTTAAGTTTGGAGCTGTCTGTGTAAATTGTTTCAATAAAAGTAATTCGATGTAATTTTTTCCGAAACTGGGACAATTGTTTTATATAAATATGTAGCAAAAAATTAACCTGCACACATTTTTACGGTTGATATTATTTTTTGAACTCTGTCCCTGGGTTTTTCATCCTTACCGTCTCTCTTGCTAAACTTATACAGAAAATCACTTCAGATGCAGCCACAAAATTTTTTTTCAAGTTTCTTCTCATGCAGAAGTATGCTAGAGGAAGAATGTCTAAGACTCTTCGACAGGAAATTTACTGCAGAATTTAAATCAGAATTTAAATATCAATTTCAAGATCGTGGCTTTATTTGTAGTCTTACCATCCCCAAGGTTTATTCCTGCACTTTTTGAGGTAAATTAAAAAAAAAAAAAAAATTTAATCCAACGTTAACAAATGTTTCTAAAAATCAATGAACATTGTGGCTATCACTTAGTCTTAACATAATTTGCCTAAACATAGGTGGTAATTTTCCGTACAGTTCCATCCTTACCGCCCATTTTTGTCCCATTTCGTCCCATTTTCCCTATACCGTACCCTTTTTTACCTTACCGTCCCTTCTCTAACATCCCTTTAAGACAATGTTATACAAAAATTCTGTATTAAAAGTACTACATTTTTATTATTTCTTATTTGAATGTCCTGTGGATAATGCAATTTCATTAAAAGTAAAAATTTAGAAGAAAATAAAAAGTTATAGTGGTCAAATGGTAATGAAAATTAAACTCGCAAATTTAACTTAAACCTCAGTTAAATAAAACATTTTTCGATGCTGACCATTTTTTCTTTATTTTGAATCATTAAGGCATTCGTCTATCAGATTAAAATGCTATTTTAGCAAGTTTAATTTCGCCAGATTTTTTCCCCAAAAGTCAAAAGATTGTGAGAATGCCCCATATACACTCATCCATGGGTGATACCATTTGTGGTCATCTGCATTTTTTTTTATACTTTGAATGAGCCATAAGTTGAAGACATTAAAATTTCCAAGGAGAAGGAAGTTATTACAGATCAGCTGGAGTAAGTTAAAGGAATTGCATGTTCAAAAACTGAATTGCTGGATCAAGAGTCAGTACAAGGTTGTCTTACTGCTGATAGCGAGGCTTCTATAAATTATCATAAATTAGCAGTAAAATTTGTAGCATAATGACAAATGATATGTGTAATGGAAGTGATGATGATGACCAGCATAATGAGTGAAAAAATTTCAAATGAGTTACTAATATTTTCCAACTGAAGAACTATTTTTTATAATATAGCAAACAAGCTACTTTTATGAACACCAATCACGTCAGTATACAGGATACAGGAGTAATTAGTACAAGAGACATCCTATAAGCAATCAATCTTAATAAAAATGCTCCAAAAATTCAAATCATAAGATTCCGCTCTGAAGTCTTAAAACTAAGTTTTATATATTAATGTATATTTTTAATTGTAATTTAGAATGTTTTTTTTTATTTGGTTTAAATAAGTTATTAAATTAACAAATCTGTAATTATGTATTTACATATATTATTCATATTTATAAATTTCATACTGTTATTTTATGCGATTCTTAATACTTATATTAAAGTGTTCCGAATTACGGAAAAGCTCCTTACCCAGAATACCTCAGGTCCCAAACATTCTGGATAGCAGATCCTATTCTATAATATCTAGCGCTCAGAAATGTATACAGAATGGTTTTCTCTCTCAAAAGGTTTCCAAACGTCGACGAGGAATGCTAGAATCAAAATTAACAGCCATCGTACAGTGTTTTTACACGTGATCGATGCTTTTTTTTTTCTTGTTTCTAAAATAATCTTACTGATCAAATTTTTAGCTCTACGCGGTGTTTAATTTTCGTCGAAGCTCACAGAAGCCGAGTTCTGGCACTACTTTATTTTTAGAGAGTATTTAAATATTAGATGGAGCCCACCGGTGTTCATAAATACTGCGCAACGTAGCTCACCGGAACAAAACTGTCCGTTCTGTTTTTGTAGTTGTTACTAAGAAATCCTTAGCAAAAAGGGTTTTCTGAAAATTTCCTATAGCTATATGCGTTTTTAGATTGGTATTTATACTACACAGTGCGCCAAATGTTAGTTCAATTAGACACATACCACAGTTTAATATTCCCATTCAGCAATTTCATTCAGCATATCATTAAAATATATACATGCGAAGTAATATGCAAAAAACAGTTAAATTTTAAAGCAGGTACAACAACTGAGAAGCACTGCCAGCAATTATACTTCATAGGCTGTGCTGTAGAAAATAATTTTGCGTGTCCTGCTAAATGAACGTATATGGACATATATTATAGCTGGTACTATAATGGACATATATTATAGCCACACCAGATTCTACAATAAACCCTTGTAGTTGTATCTCAGTGATATTTGTAATTTTCAATATGTTTAAAATAGTGCAACAAGCATTCAGGTATTTACCTACCCTCAAATCGCTGTTTTTATTCTTTTAAATTAAAGATTAAACATTTAGAATTCCAAAAATGCCTTATTTTTGGTTCAGCAATAATTAAAAGCTAAGTCATGCCCCAAAATATAAACCAGAAAAGAACATTCTAAAACCGGAAGTGACCGTTTAAAGAGCCACAGAAAGATAATCAATACATTTCAATACACAAATATATAATATGTAATATATACACAAATATATAGACAACAAAATATATGGTGGACTTCAAAGTTGTAAATTTTATAGATAATTTTTTGTGCCTTATCAAAATCTTAATTTGCGTTTTCTGGAAAATTGCGTTTTCCATCGTGTACGTTTACGAGAAACATCATTTCTTAAAAAAGTTTTTAAGATATTGAAATAAAATTTTGTGACAAGGCTCTGCTTATCTATTGGTATGTTATGATGCAAATTATAGCTTGTAAGTTTGTATATATTAATTTAACTATTTTTATTGAAAAATACACATTAAAAAAAAATAAAATCATGTTTTATATGCAAAATTTGGTATATGTTAGTAAATTTAAGAGGTATTGCAAATATTTTACTTCATAACTCAGGTAAGTGGTTTGCTAATATATTGTTGAAAAAAAAAGTGAAATATATTGAATAGATTTCGTTATAGATGGTTTGGCATAAACGCAATTATTTAAAAAAAAATGACTAAATATTTCCCAAATTTGAAAAATTAATAAAAATTCTTTTAAAAATGTATTCCCTGTTTTAACTAAAAACACATGTGTTTGATAAAAACTTCTTAATTTTCAAAAAAAAGGGCCATGAAGGGGGGCACATACCTTAAAACGCCCCTGAAACGATTTTTCCCAATAGGCCGTCTTGTAACGAAATGCTTTTGAGTGTTCATATAAATGAACCGTAATCGCTACACAATTCGTTTTCAAAACCGAACATGCCGTAGGAAACCCCAATAACATATGGGACATTCTCACAATCTTTTGACTTTTATGTCCCTGAATAATAATTTTTATTTTAATACACTTTTTTGTGTGTTTTTTTTTTTTTTTTTTTTTTTAATTTCATATACTGGGGAACATCCCATTGCATGATTGCACAACAATATTAACGAGATAAATAAGTTTTGGACGATGTTGGGGGTCCAAACACCTGGAAAACTCCTATACCGTCCCTTGTCCCTGATGCTGATTTTTAAGTTTGGAGCTGTCAGGATAAAATTGTTTTCAATAAAAATAATTCGATGTAATTTTTTCTGAAAATGGAACTATTGTTTTATATAAATATGTAGCTAAAAATTAACCTGCACACATTTTTAGGGTTGTTATTACTTTTTAAACTTTGTCCCTGGGTTTTAGATTCCTTACCGCCCCGCTTCTAAAATTATACAGAAAATCATTTCAGATGCAGTTCACAGAATTTTTTTCAAGTTTTTTCTCATGCAGAAGTATGCTAGATAAATACTTTCTAAAATTCTTTGGCAGGAAATTTACTGTAGAATTTAAATCAGCATTTAAATATCAATTTCAAGCATCGTGGCTTTATTGGTAGTCTCACCTTCCCCAAGGTTTATTCCTGCACTTTTCGAGGTAAATTATGAAAAAAAAAAATATTTAATCCAATGTTAACAACTGTTTCTAAAAATCATTTAGCATTGTGGCTATCACTTAGTCTTAACATGATTTTCCTAAAAATAGGTGGTAATTTTCCTTACCGTTCCATCCTTACCGTCCCTTTTTTCCAATACCATCCCCTTTTTTTACCTTACCGTCCCTTCTTTAACACCCCTTTAAGACAATGTTATACAAAAATTGTGTATTAAAAGTACTACATTGTTATTATTTCTTATTTGAATGTCCTGTGGGTACTATACAAATTCATTATAAGTAAAAATTTAGAAGAAAAAAAAAGTTATAGGGGTAAAATGGTAAGGAAAATTAAACTCGCAAGTTTAACTTAAACCTCAGTTAAATAAAATTTTTTTCGCTTCGGACCATTTTTTCTTTATTTTGAATCATTAAGGCATTCGTCTATCAGATTAAAATGTCATTTTAGCAAGTTTAATTTTGTCAGATTTTTTCCCCAAAAGTCAAAAGATTGTGAGAATTCCCCATATATCAATTTCATGGTAATCGCACGATATTTACGCGAGTTAAACCAGGGACAGACAGACAGACTGACATACAAAACAAATTCAAAACTCTTTCAACTTTATTGGAAAGTGCTAAAAAGAATCTTTTTGCGAATTGTCATTCCTACTATCCAATTAGTAATAACTGCTAAAGAACGTATATTGGTGGATAGTATTATTAGCCCTCGATACGGTATGCTATTTCTTTCTCTCAGCTTATTTTGTGTATTCCAAAAAATAACGTTACCTTACAGAAGCCACCGTAAAACAAAGCAGTATACGATTAAATAATCTATAGAAAGTTTTTAAACTTCTAAGCATCGCACATTTAAGTATTTTATACCGCCGTATTGAAAAAAAAAATTCAATTAAATGCATTTTGTTTGAAAACTGTATCTCCATTTATTTTTGAAATATTAATTATTTTGTAGCTTTTAGAGCCATTTGCTTAATATTGGCAACGGAAGTACTCCATTTCTGTAGAAAGTGAAGGAAAAATAGCTCTAAAATAGTAATTATACATTTTTATTGCCATTTTCTCATAACAACCGAAAGAAAATGTAATTAAGATACGTGCTATTTAAAAAAAAAATTGGAAAACAATTATTGCCATCCCCCCCCCCCCATTCTGACCAGAAAATCAGAGTTCTAACTTTTTACGGCTGCTCTTTCATCTTCACCTAATACTTTATTTATAAGGGCTGTTTCATAATAATAGAAGCCACCAGTCCATCAGAAGAAAATGAAGCAATGGAAATGCCGGGGCAGACACTAAATTCTGAAAAAGAATTCCTGTTCTCTAGTTTGAATTATTTTATACTCTTAGAGCAAAAATATGATGAAGAAATCATATTACATAATTAAAATTGTCGAGATGCGTCAGAATTTCATTATTCGAAAAGTGTAATTAATTTATCTTCTTTGAGAAATATTTGATTAATTCAATCACACACATTGACGAAATCCCAGCGGAAAATCGCTCCCAGAACAAAAATTTGCTGAAGAAATCAAGTCATATAATTAAAATTGTAATTAAATTTTATCAACTTTTACTGCATTTTTTCCCCTTTAATGATGTTTCTTCCGAATTCAATGACGTGCAATCTTCAAAGAAGATTTTTTTTTTCAAGTACTAAGAGAATTTTTTTTAATTTTACGTTATTTTATGTATCTTTATTGTAAAATAAATTTATGTACCTGATTTATGGTATGTTAACGAATAAACAAGATGTTCACTTCAAAAATTTTGAAATGTAGTGAATAAAAATTACTTATTATTATTTCAAATAATACCTAAAAAAATCAATTAGCTCAGTACCGATGGTTTCTATATACTATCGTTATTTCAAAGTCGAAAATTAATTTATTTTGTATGTTGGAATTTCTAAGTATGGAATAGTTTTTTTTTTTAATCACAAGATATTTATGTATTTATCTCATGTAAATGGCGAAAAAACAAGAAATAAAAAACATGCGACAAGTATAGATTATGAAACATTTTCCAACACATTCAGAATAGTGTAACAAAACGTCACTGTTTAATAAGTTGAAATAGGATGTATAATAGAACCATTTCGAAACGCATAACACATTTGAAAACACAAGTTCAGCAATTATCATCTACAGTCGGAAAAATTACCCGAATTCTTTGAGCAACCCTGTATATGATATACATATTTGTAACTATGCGCATGCAAAAATTTAGTTCAGTTAGGAAATACGTACTTCCGTTGAAATCTCCCCCTTTTGCGATATCCACTAATAAGTAGAATGGTACGTGAATTATTTTGTGCAATCCTGTATACGAGGTACAGAATTTATACACAACACGTAACATGCAAAAAATTAGTTCAATTTGAAAGCGCGTACCGAAATTGAAAACGCACTTCCAGCAATTATTGCTTAAAGACAGCACTGTAACATATTTATTTTGTGTGTCCCTGTAAATGAACCATAAATGCTATGAATGTGCTATTCTACAGTAATAATCTTGTAGTGAATTTCAGAGATTTATATCAGTTTCATTACATTTGAAATAGCGTAATGTCATTAAAATACACTGCAAACAATTTTTCCCCGTTGACCATAATGTAACGGAATTGTTTTGAGTATCCCTGTAAATAAACGATTAATGCCACACACTTATTCAATAACGACCATGCCATGTTAAACCTAATTAACATATATCAATTGCATGAAAATCCGAGTATATTTACATGAGATAGAGTGAGGAGAGACAGACAGACTGCCAGACAACCCGAATTCATAAACATTTTTCAACTATGTTCCAAAGTGTTAAACAGAATCTTTTTTCTAATTTTTATCCCTATTATCCAATTCGCATTAATTGTTAGATAACGTACATAGGCGTATAATGGTATTTGAATTATTTTATGTTCTCAGAACATAAAAAGTTACAGAAATCATATTACATAATTAAACTTGTCAAGATGCATCAGAATTTCATTATCCGAAAGGTGTAATTAATTTATCTTCTTTGAGAAATATTTGATTAATTCAATCATACATACTGACGAAAACCCTTCGGAAAATCGCTCCCAGAACAAAAATATGCTGAAGAAATCAAGTTACATAATTAAAATTGCTATTAAATTTCATTATCTTTTACTGCAATTTTTTTCATTTGATTTTCTCTTTTCCAAATTCAGTGGCGTGCAAACTTCAAAGAAGATTTTTTTTAAGTACTAATAAAGATTTTTTTTAATCTATTTTATGTAACTTTTTGTAAAACAAATTTATGTTTCTGATTTATGGTATGTTAACGAATAAACCACATATTTACTTCAGAGAATGATGATGTGTAGTGAATAAAAAGTACTTGTTATTATTTCGAATAATACCTAAAAAAAAAAAAAAAAACAATTAGTACAATACCGTTGGTGCCTATACGCTATCGTTATTTCAATGTCGAAAATTATTTTATTTTCTATGTAGAAATTTCAAAGTTATTTCATTTAAGGCGACCTATTTTTGTTTTCAGAGTACTTTATCTGAGCTTATTATAACGATAAAGCCAAAACAAAAAATGCTCCGGAATCCTTGCATCAATTCCGAATACTTAAAGCGAGAAACGTTTAATTTCTAATTCTTTTTATATGTTTATGAATTTGAAACTTTTAAGTGGGCCCCATTTTCAAAATAGATGACATTTAAAGCTGTACAAAGAACTCGTTCGAGATCTTGGCAAGTCCTGTGCACGTGCTCAGTCACTGCTCTTTCTACAGAATGACAAGAAAAAATTGTTTCAAATTGTTAGTCAAACTAGAATTTCAAACTACTATATCTCAGCCACTTTTTGAAGCTGACCAACGAACTCGGTCGAGACCTTGATATATGCTGTATACATGCTCAGTGATATTAAAATCGAAAGAGTGTTACAACATTGCAAAAATCGGATAATAATTTAAATTCCTATTTTTTCAAAATGTCAGCTTTCCATGGATTTTCAACTGTTATCTCAGCCATTTTTGTAGATTGAGAAAAAAAAAAAAAAAATGCTACAGAATTCTTGTCCAAGGCCGAAAATCAAAGTAAAAATATTTTTGAATTTCTATTTTTTTTTCTTTTTTAAATTTGGAAGTTTTCTGTTTTTTTCTGAAGGCTGCATTTTTAATCAAGATGGCGGACGAAACTGGCCAGAGAACTTGGTCGAAACCTTGATATGTTCTGCACCCATGCTGAGTTTCAAACAAGTTCCTAAATATAAGTGTGACTGCATTAAAAGTATCAGATATATATGTATATACGTATATTTGTTTATTTATTTAAACGGGGGATGGTTTTGGGGTCATGATCGACGAAAATATACCGAAAGTTTCAAAAGTGCTTTTCTCCGATCGGCTGCAAAAATTAGCTTTTTACTTATTGTATTGGAAGTAAACTAAAATATAAATATGCAAATTGGGATCATCAAAAGTATTTTTTACTATACAATGTGATAAAAAGTTGGTTAATTGTCTACGTTTTTCATTTACATGGGTGATTATTTTAATTAATGCATTGAATTTTCTATAAATGTTGCGTGAACAAAATCACGATTAACATCTAGTATATAAGTATATACGAGTGTTTCAAAACTAGTTTATAATTTCGCCAATAGGGGACGCTGTAGGCTGAAAAAACTAAATGACACTATTCAGAAATATCCGCTATTTGCAGCAGTAACCTGACGTAGTTTCATAAGTAAACACCCGTGAATATATCCCATCATGTATGCCCTTAAAATTTTAATTTAAAATATATTTAATAACATAAGAAATACCATAGTTTCTCATTAAATGAATTTTAACATTCTTTTCAAAAGCATAAAGAAACAAGAAAGAAAAAAATCATGCGAAACATAGATTACGAAATACTTCCCAACGCATTCAGAATAATATAACAAAACTGCGCCATTTAATAACTTAAAATATGATGTCTAATTCAACCCTATGGAAATGCATAACACATTTGAAAACAAAATTTCAGCTGCTCCCATCTACAATCGGGAAATTATCCAAATACTTTGAGCAGTCCTGTTTATGACATATAGATCTGTATCTATTAACTATATGCATGCCAAAATTTAGTTCAGTTAGGAAATACATACCTCTGTTCGAAATCCCCTTCAGCAATAATAAGGAGAATGGTACGTGAGTACTTTTGTGCAGTCTCTGTATACGAAGCATAGAATTTTTATACAACGAATAACATGCAAATAAAAAAGAAATGTGCCCAGTTAAATTGATGGCATTGAGCTCACAGGCTATTCACACTACTTGTATATTATACTCTTATTTCAAAGAATAATGCATCTCGAAAAATAAATTAAGGGGGGGATTGGCCCCGCCCGTTTTCCCACTTTATACTTAACAATGAGCCTCCAAATGTCATCAGGGAAGTGCCTTACCGAAATAAACCGGTATACCAAATTTGAAACAAATCGGATGGAAAAATCCATTTATCTAAATTAAGGGGGGTATTAGCCCCCTATTCCTCCCTTTATGTTTAACCAATGAACTTCCAAATATAATCAGGGAAGCACCTTACCAGAATAAACCGGTATACCAAATATGAAGCAAATCGGATGGAAAAACCCACTTATCTAAATCAAGGGGTGTATTAGCCCTGCTTTCCCCCCTTTAGACTTAAACAATGAACTTTCAAATCTAATCAGAGAAGCACCTTATCAGAATTAACCGGTATACCAAATTTGAAGAAAATCGGATAATTCTGCATGAAAAATCTATTTATCTAACAAGGGAACCACTATAGGTGTTGCTCGCACCTAGTATTGAAACCTGGTGCATTTTAAAGCTCTATATTAGGAAGTTTGGGAATCGATAATTTTTTTTTTGTTAAAATAATATTTTTTGATTTTACAGCAGATTAACTTTCTGAAAATACAATTTTCGAGACCACTTTTCGGGCTGTTAAATTAAAAGATTTTTTTTTTTAAAAATAGTTAAAAATATAAATTAGTCAATAATAACTATAAAATGTTGAAAAAAGTTTTAAAATTCCTTCAAGAACCTACGAATTTGATTTAAAAAAAATATACAATATTATATTTACATATTTGGCGGGGAAAGATTGGCGTCTTTTTCGTCCCGTACAGTTTTCCGGCAACCATAGCTCAGTATTTTCGCTACGCACCGTGTTGTAATGTTTTGGACGTAAACCTATTACAAGTATAAAGCTAGTGAAAATTTTGAAGTGCCATATCTGGCGACTTAACTCTCTTTTGGTGTAAAATTAACAAATAAAAATCCAATAATAAAAAATTATAACTATAAAAAAATATATAAAATATGATTTTAACAAAGAATTTTTATCGGTTCTCGAACTTTTATGCATAGGGCTACAAAATGCACCAGGTCTCGATTCTAGGTGCGAGCAACACCTAAAATGGTTCCCTTGTAAGTTAAGGGGTGGGTGGTGATTAGCCCTCGTTCTCCCCTTTATACTTAACCAATGAACCCCCGAAACTAATCAGGGAAACGCCTTATTACAATGAACATAGAAAATTTTTTGCAGCAAATCGGATATTTCTATGAAGAGTTATCGCGCGTTACGTACATATGTACGTACATAGGTACGTACATACGTACGTACATACATACATACATACAGAACCTGCGGGCACATTAGCTCTCAGGCTTTGATAACTTGTGAGCTAAACACTGGTTAAATTTAAATGCGCATAACAAAATTGCAAACGCACTTCCACCAATTATTGCTCAAAGACAATACTGAATTTCTCAATTTCTTTGATGTATGTGTGTGAATGAACGACAAAGGGTATGAATGCCCTGTTCTATCAAAATAATCTTGCAGTGAAATTCAACGATTTATATCAGTTTCAATACATTTAAAGTAACATAATGTCATTAAAATATTCTGCAAAAGATTTTTGCCTTATACCATACTCTAATGTAATCTTTTGAGTGCTCTTGTAAATGAACTACACACTTCATCTACAATACCGAACATGCCATAGTACGCATCAACAGCATATTTCAATTACATGAAAACCAAGTATATTCACGAGAGTTAGAGCGTGGACAGACGGACAGACAAACCGAATTCATAAATACTGTCAACTTTGTTGGACAATACAAAAAACCTCCTTGTATGTAATGAGGTATATTATTCTTTTATGCTTCTATTTTATAAATACTTACGAATTTGTCTAATTATGTTGTTCAAAATAATTATATAAAAAGAATGTACTACATTTAGAAATTTGAAATAACTTTATACATATTTACGTTTTCAATTTAAGTGCTCTTAAAAAATCCCTTTCTTTGTAAGTATGGTCTTTACAAATAAAGACAAGCAATTTCATTTTTTAAACGCATTAAATAAGAATTAGAATTTTAATGTTTTTAATTAAACAATAAAATGGATCTTCAAATAAAAATTTCTCACTCTTTTTCTCCAAGTAACGTCTTGTAATTGCTTAAATATATTTTCTCGATAACAATTTTTGAAACGCATTTTTTAAAGAATTTCACTAAGGAAAAGAAAATTGTTTAGCTTGTTAATTTCAAAGTAGAAATGAAGTAATTTTTTTCCTAAATATTTTTCTAAACACTTTGAATAATAATACCACAATGGTTATTCAAAATTCGTATTTTTTCCCCAGAAATAAACGTTTACAGTACTTTCTTGGGAATAAGTTTGAAAGATATTAAGCTTTTTGAAGAAGTGTACTAATCAGCATTTAACTTACACCCCCCCCCCCCCCTTAAAAGAAGAAAACTACACTTGTATTTAATTTCTTTACAGTTCATTTAAACAATTTCTGAAAAAAATATGAAAAATAGACCAAAATAAACAAGTTTAGAGTTATTTTTAAAAATATATAAGTGTTTTGAAAATTTAAAAATCAAAATAAACGCAATGCATTGTTAATCATCTATTTAAATAGAAAGATTCAAATCTTTTCAAAATAATTTAAAAATATTTTCTTTTTATTTAAGTTTAAGCAAGAATATTTCACATTTTTGATTGCAAACAAATTTTCTTTCAGAAGACAAATAAATGTAACTTTTATTTGTTTCTAACTAAAAAAAAAAAAAAAGTAATAACTGATGATTTTTTTCCCACTTAGCAAGGAATTTTTTAATGTATCTAAGATTGTGGTTCTAATATTCAAAATGAATAATTAAAAATAGGAGAACAGGCTTTAACACTCGTATGTCATTTAAATTTTACTCATTTTTTTCAAATATTTGTTTTTAATTAGTAAACAAGTTTTGATTTAAGTAATACAATTTTAAAAAAATCTTTAGAAATTTTTAACATAATTTACAGATAATTTTATAACATTTCTGTTTTCATAACATTTTTTTCAATTTCATAACTTTTTTTAAGTATTTTCGAAATAAAATATTAAAAATAATAATTCAAACTATAAAAGAACTATATCTTTTATTTCCAAAGAATGATCGACTCTAAATTGCGTTTTAAAGAAATGTTTACCCTGTATTTCTCAAGTACGTAAAGATTACGTATATTTGGTCACTCTAAAAAACTGAAAAATACGGTCAGACATGTCAAATGGATTGGAATTGATAATTGACCAGAAGTAACTTGTTTAAGGACTTACCGCTTTCCGGAAATAAAGGTTCATAGAGGTGGCACAAGATCTTCCCGTATCTTATTTAAGATATGTGTGCCAGTCCGGTTTAAACTCAGAATATATCTGATGTCTGCCCCGCAATTATGCGATCAGTGTTTTAAGGCTGTTCTCAAATCCAAATGGTCAGCTTTCTGACACAAATTTTAATTCATTTTTGTTCGGAAACGCATGAAACTAGAAGATGTTGTTATTCAGAAACTATGTCATCGAACTGTTTTTTCCGTTTTCTTGGAAACGCAATAGATCTTTCAGAAAATACTGTCAAATTTGGCATTTTGAACCGAACTTCCGAACGAAAGAAGAAAATCCAATCAGTAAGGGGAGAAAAATGACGTGATACGTGATTCAAATCTCTTATAACTTGATTGGTAATTGCTTGATCAAAAAATGGAAAAAACAGTTCTATTCCAAATCGCTTCCATGGTCAGACTTTCCAATTTTATATCTTTCCGTTAAAAAATGAATTTGTAAATGTGTCAAAACGTTTTGCGCTTGTTGAGCAGAGCAGTTAAGAACAGCCTTAATGGTAGTGTTTCCCTTCACCGGAAACATTACTAAAGCAACATCAGTAACATGGACAAGATTGTCACATATGCGTATGGCGCAAATTAATTTACTTTGCACTCGTCATCAACAAAACAACTAATGAAAATAATGTGCACACCAAAAAGCAATACCACTATAAAAACTAGTCGTTGGGGGCCGCCGTAATACTTACCCATCATGGATATACATAATATAAAATATGAAAGTAAAAAATGCGTAAACTATTTATAAAATGCATTTTAATTCGGAAATAAAATTTAAACATATGTTTAATTTTTTTAATATATAGTAATGCTCTATTGCTGAATTGCGGGTACTACTTGATTATGCCGTCGACCAACTTCGACAAGCTAACCGCCCTTGGTGACCAGTTTGATCTCGTTTAAAATATATGTTTGGGATATGCTAAGCATTGTATCATTGGTTGGCAAAAAAGGAAAAAAAAAAATCCTACCTGCAAACTTAATATGCGAAGTGTGCCGATCTATTCCTAATTTTAAATATGGTATCCAAATTGCTCCAAAACGTACCATTTTTCCGAGAAACAGTTTTATATTAACCCATTTGAGCCTGAATTTTTGTATTCTCAAATTTATTGGTGAAATCACTTAAAAATATTGCAAAATGAACTGGAAAAATACTAAAAAAAATTACGCAAAAAAATGTTTTGTATTTATTTTCTAAAATATCAACGTACTAAATATGAGAATATGCATAATATGTGTAATAGTATAATATGCGTAATTATATGTTTTGTTTAATTTATATAAAATAAGCTTTTTTGTATATTTTATACTATAATTAATATTTTCATGAACTACTAGTAAAACATATTTATTTCTTTATAGAGATCAGTAGCATTATAAGTATCAGTAATAATAAACTAAGAATATTCATAGTTGAGGCTTAACCCTTTGACCGCCGAGCAAAAGGGCAAAATTGTAATGTTGTTTTCTCTGTAATTTTTTATAAATGCTAAAAAAATATGTTTTTTCCAACATGATATAATTTGCTTTATTATGTATAGGCATACAAGCCTTGAGATTATTAATCATAACTTAATTTCTTAAAATTGGATCATATCTGTAAAAGTATATTAATTTAAATAATAATGCTTCTGTTGCAGTGAAACCTGCAGCTAAGTGAACGAATATATCAGTTGGCGGCGGTGAGGAGGTTAAAAACAATTTGCTTCATAATCATCTTGAAAAGGACTATTCATAAATACCTGTCCCCTAAATGACTAATAAAAATATGCACCCATTCGTGCCCAGCGCCCTATATTTTGCACGTTACGAAAACTCATAAAAAATAGGCTCGAACATACAATTTCACAATTTAAAAAAATACGTATTTCAAAGAAGTTTATAAGCTAAGATTATGACTTATTTAATTGGATACTTGCCAGAAAAAAGAGAAATAGACCTACTTTTTACATTTCGCCATCTTGAAAAATGAAAAATCTATAAACTCCGAAAAAGAGCCATCATTTAAGCAAATAAATATAAATCTTATGCTGCCATCTTTCTGTAACAGATAAAGACATTTATAGATAACTGTTTCATACAATTTTCATGTTATAGAAAGAGAAGGAAAATATAAAAAAATATAAACATTCGTAGCGTCCCAAAAATGGGATGCTAGGTATAAATGCGTTAATAACAAATAATGAAGGATTATTATATTAATTTGCAGTGCTAGATAAAATTGAAATCATAAAAAAGTGCTTAAACTGTCTTAGATATCAAATTGATAAAATAATGCATGAAAATCTAGTTTATTGATACTTGTATCGTGCATGTTCCACTAATATATTTCATTCCTTATGCCGCTGTAACTCGGGTAATTGTATTTATATATTTATTTATAGCTAATTTAAACACTACTATCAACATTTTATGGTTTGTAAAATTTCCCCTTATGTTTCAGCAAGATATAAAATACCTTAATTTTAAAAGCAAACACTCCTACCAAAAGAATGGTACGTGATACAGTAATTTTGTCAGCACATTTTTATTTAGCAGTGTGAAATCTATAAGAATCGGCTGTTATTTTTACAGAAAGGACTTTGGTGCCCACCAGTGTAATCAGACTCTTATTTAAAAACACTACAATAACAATAGGACACATTAAAATTAAAACAGAGGTTTTGCTTTATAAACCATTTGGAAAAATGGTTATTGTTCTCGTCAGGATGGGAAATCAAAAGCATATCTGAAGGTTTTTATTGGTTTAATCCGCATTTTATTAGTTTTCTGATGGGTCTATACAGTCTGTATTTCCCTTTACTTTCAACAGAGATGGATACCTTCTGTTGACACTATGACAAAAAAGTAATAAAAACTACAAAAAAAAAATTAATAACTCAGAAACGAATTGAGATACAGCTTTCAAACAAATTGCATTTAAAAGTACATTTTTTTCTCTATCCGACGATGTAAAAAGTAATATTGTCGGATGTTTAGAAGTTTAAGAATGAAATTTCATTTAAAATGTGTTGTCAGATTTCTTGAAAATCTGACGATGGAAAAGCCTTTTCCCGAACAGCCAATGAAATGCTTGGATAATACATAAGTTTCAGGTGGATAATACGTACGCGCCGCAGGCGATTTTCGTCGCTTGGAATTTTTACGTGTAATAACACTATTAATGTTTAATAACGTAATGTAGGATCAATTCCGTGCGATTTTTTATGTCTTAAATTTTAGTCTTCGAAAAAATCGTTTTCCAAATGGTCATTGTAATTTGATAAATTGCTCTTTTTCTTTTGTTTTTATTTATTTATTATTATTTTTTTTTAATATTTGAAATGCTCCTTGCTTCTTAATTTTTGATCAAAATTCATGAAACTGATACGGAAGAATCCCGATAATACTTAAAAAGAAACTGTGTATGCATTTTAAAAATCAACTTCATTAAGACAATTAAATTTGATTTTTTACTTAGGCAAAATTTTGATGAAAATTGATATGAAATTCAGAAAAAAAATCTCTAAAAAATTAGCTATTCAAGGGATAAAAAAATCGATACACAGATTTGTTTGAAATAGAGTTTTACGTGAGTAAAATCCAGAATCGATGAAATATCTAAAAAAAATCCCTGCCGGCTCGGGCCTACAGGCGGAGGTAGATTTCGAAGTTAAGTACTAAATTCACCAACAAAACTTAAATCAAGATTAAAGATAAACCCAGTTCCTTCGCTAAGAATGAGCTCTAGGGAGCTAAACATTTTGTGAAAATTCTAATATACACGTACGCGTGTATATGGAATAGGTTTAAAAATGGCTAAATCAAATTCAGAGAACCTCAAAGTGTTAAAATATGTTAATATATCCATACTCGGGTTTTTATCATGTTTTAATACGTTTCTTCAAACTCAATGACGTTACATATTCACCTGCTGTGGTCCATTACATTTTCAATATGACGCAATATTTTGTTGTTGTTTTTTTAATTCGTCAAACTATTTATTTAATTTTGAATTTTCATGCAGAAATCTTGCTCTAGAAAACTTATGACGTAATATTCAATTTGTTTTCAATTCGTCAAACTATTTATTTCATTTTGAATTTTCATGCAGAAATCTTGCTCTAGAAAACTTATGACGTAATATTCAATTTGTTTTCAATTCGTCAAACTGTTTATCTAATTTAATTTTTCACGTGAAAACATTGCATTAGAAAAACAATTGTTGTGGTGAGAATTTTATTGCTTTTTTTTAATTGTTGGCAACAGCTATAACGAAAAACATTTATTTTTTCCTGCCATTGTTGTGTAAAAGCTGGTTTTATCAGAATCATGTTAAGACGCTATTCAAAATTTTAAACCTTCCCCATTCCCATTCCCTTGGACCGATTTTGCTCATTTTCAATCCCCGCCGAGAAATTAGCCATCTTAAAGTTGTTGGCGAGTTTGAAGACGTTCCGTGCATAATTGCGACTTTTATCGTGCGGACAAAATTTAGTACATACATATATATATATATATATATATATATATATAAACTTTTTAGGTGGGGGTGGTTTTGGGTTCCTGGGGTCATGTAATGAAAAGTTATGAAGGAATTTTTCAAAAGTCGCACCATGGAAACGACTGCAATAGGTAGTATTTCTTACGAAATCTACCTAAAATCCCTGCCGGCCCGGCCTACAGGCAGGGGTAGATTTCGAAGTTAAGAATACTACTTTCACCAACAAAAACTGAATCATGATTAGAGATAAACCCACTTTAATGATTTTATCTTACCGCTTTTGACGAGTTTTTATTTCATTTTTATATAATAGCTGGTTTTATCAGAATCATGTTAAGGCGGTATTAAAAAAATACATTTCCATACTGAACAATTTGAAATTTTCCTTTTTAATAGAAAAATATGAAACTCGCTGACGTGATTTTTGAAGAGATTTATAAGCGACCTGTGTTTTTATTTTTCGTTCAATTAATTAAAACTTGATTTATAAACAATTACTTTCTCAGTAGAACAGTATTTTTGGTTTCTAACACAATCGCTTCGGTTAATTCTGTTCAAAATGTCCACTTTGACATCATTTTTTGAAATATATTCTGCCTCTATCTAAAATCGATCATTACGGTACATTATATAGTTTCTGAATAAGAGAATCTACCAATTGGATGCGTTTGAGAGCAAAAAAGAATTTAAAAATGTGTCAGAACATAAGCAGTTTGGATTTGAATGCACCCTTAATAAAATGATTTTTTTCTTCAACCGCTATGTATTTTTAATTTATTTTTGCTGTAAGAATTGGCCCTATTAAAACTTGTCTGTATAAATGTTATAGACAATATTAAGAAGATATATGATAAATTCATGAAGATTTTATATCTTGTGAATTGACGGAGTTATGGATTTTTTACTTCTTCAACCCCTTTTTTGTATTCGTTTTTAATTTTTTTTTTTTTTTGCGGTACGAATTGGTCCTATCAAAAACTTGTGAATATAAAAGTTGTAGATAATATTAAGGAGATTTTTAATAAAATTAATTGGATTTGATATCTTGAGAATTGACGAGTTTATGAATTTTTCTCTCCCAAAAACCCTATTTTTTGCGCCCCTTGAGCCCATTTTTAATTTTATGTAAATTCTGTGATGCATAAATTTTTGGCCCTATTTTTAGAAGTTATAAAAACTTTAAACTGATTTGATATGTATAAAAATTAAGGAGTTATGGGGGTTTTTCGGTTTTCACAAAACCCCTCCCTATTTCCATCCCCTTGGCAGAAAGTTGCCCATTAACGAACTTGACTGAGATCTTATGCCCCTTGATTTTATGTATCAGTTTGGAAGAGATTTGTGCAGAATTGTGGAAGTTATCGTGTCCAGAAGAAAGTGATATATATATATATATATATATATATATATATATATATATATATATATATAGATAGATAGATAGATAGATAAAGTTTTTTACTGAGGGTGGTTTTGGGTTCTAGGGGTCATGATCGGTGTAGATCTGCAAAATAATTTCAGAAATTCCAACATAGGAACAATCGCAATAGGTAGTATTTCATACGAAATCTACCTAAAAATTAAGACGCAAGGAGCATTTTAAAATTTCGTTTTAAAATTTGAATTTTTTTTTTAAAAATATTAAAATTATAATAAGGTTGGAAATTTATTTATAAGGTGTTCTATATACTTATGGTGAAATGTATCGTTGCACAAAATTTCAAATCTCGGTTATGAAAATTAAAAGAAAATTTTTTAAATGTCCACCGTCCCTTTAATAGAATGAAGAGAACTTTTATCAATATCTTTTTAAGGTTTGAATCATTTTCATAAAATTGGAAATAGCTCGACGAAATTGTGCATCGATTATATATATATATATTAAATTTCAAACCATTCGGTTGGTTAGTTTTTGTGTTGTTACATGCGGATAGACGGAGAGAAAGACAGATGGACGGACCAGATGACGACTATAGGTGCTACGTATTTATATAATTAGGAACGCACCTAAAATCGAATATTCTGGTTTGGGAAAACGAATTAATACACTACAGTAGAGTACTTTAAGTACAGTAAGAACGTTTTTCGGAATCATACAAACCCTGAAGAAGTTTTTGTATATTTTCTTTCGAGGTTATTAGCCCTCCATATGTTATTTCTTTCTCCCAGTCTATTTTGTGTCGCCTTCAAAAAACAATGTTACCTTACAGAAGGCAGCTGTAAAACAAAGCATATGTATCATCGCACGATTAAATACTCTATAGCATTTTTTTAATTTCTAAGCATCGCACATTTTCAATTTTTATATCGTCGTAATGGGAAAAAAATGCACTTTTAAATGCAATTTGTTTGAAAACTGCATCTCCATTTATTTTTGAAATATTAATTATTTGTAGTTTTTAGAGCCATTTGCTTAATATTAGCAACGGAAGTACTGCATTTCTGTAGAAAGTAAAGGAAAAATAGTTGTAAAATATTAATTATATATTTTTGTTGAAATTTTTTCATAACAACCAAAAGAAAATGTAATTAAAATACGTGCTATTTTGAAAAAAAAAAAAAAAAAAAAAAACCCAACGATTTCTGTTAAAACATGGATCTATTATAAACTATATTTAATTTTAAGTATCTATATTAATGTTACAAACAAATGAGGGCCTATGAATCATTAGACAGCCTTTTTTTTTTTCGGGTTTCTTTAATGACGGCATCTTTTTGCTGCATTTGTCTATTATTTCGCGATAGTGACGTCCTATGCCTACTTTACTGTAGATGTTTAGGAGTGGATCGTAAATGTGGAATTTTTAAGCGGATGCAAAGGACGTCATTTTACATAAAATATATGTATGTTGTAAGTCTTAAAATTGAAATATGTTTTGTATTACTTATATATACATTTTTTTTTTCATATGGGGCGACACTAAATTCTGAAAAAGCAGAATTTCTGTTTTCTGGTATTATGTTTTCGAAGATTAAGAAACATTTGTGACTTTTTGCCCGACAGCCAAGAAGGGTTATGTGTTTCATGCGTATCTGGGTATGTGGATTTCTTTATACCCTCGAAACATCCTGACGGTTGAATGGATTTTAATGAATGAGATCTCTATCAATTCTTCTTAACCGTCCGATAGTTATAGACTAGGTTTTGTTTTTATAAATTCAAAATGGCACCTGTACAATACAAAATGGCGGTAGAGATGATTTTTTTTTTTTTACGCATTATATTGAGTGGCATATCATTGAATAGGTCTTTCAAAATGAAGACGATGTGTCATTGAATATTTTACAGTCAGAAGCTCCGTTTAAATATGACACAACCTGGAATTTGTGTAGGTAGGATCTCTACCTTTACTGCAACTCTAACCATCATAGACATCTATAGGCCTCATCAAAAGAGTGCTTTAAATAATTTTTCAAGTATATTTTAAAATAAGAGTTACTTTTATCACACCGCGTCCGATGCCGTCAGATTAATGTATTTCAACAGAAATCTGAAATGAATATATTAACACGGTTTAAGCTGTGAAGCTCATTTGAAACTGTAAATAACACGAACAAATAAATAAGTAAATGAATAAACAAATAAATTGTTTCTTTTGACGGGCATTTTTTTTTCTCCTTGAATCTGGTTTTCTAAGTTATAAACGATTTCAGTTTTTATAATTTACGCATTTGAGAATGAATCAGAGTATAAAATATGTATCGCTCACCCCCAAGGAAAGTGACACATCTCGACAAAAGTAAATTTCACAGCAGAGGCAAAAGAAAATTGGCATGATTTTAGAGTAACACGAAATAGCAGCACATAGCTCTGCATGCAGGAATAAAAACGTGCATAAAAGTATAAAACCCTTAAAAATGAAGACGTAGGATGAGTTTTGGAGGGCTGGGTACTTTTACCTCTCCACACAAGCCACCCCCCTCTTCTGTGGCCACAAATGGACATATAGCGTAATAAAGTGATTTTCTGTATAACTAGACTTATGACACTGTTTGTGTAGCAAGACACACCTATGACAGACCTATCAGTGGAATAAAACGCAAAATGATTTTTTGCGAGATGTGTCACTTTTATTGCGGGTGAGCGATATGATTTCTATACAAGTTTAATGATTGGGAACGCAAATCACAAAGGAATCAAACTTGAAATAGTGTAATGAGAGCGTAAAACTGCAAATGGCCGTAGAATACAATGAAAGTACTCGCTCATGTTCAATTACGGAAGCCAAACAGCATCCAACGCGGTTAGTACTTTGGAGTGTGGCCACATGGAAACAGCTGCGTGTTGGTTCTATTCGAATATTTGTATAGAAATTCTATAGATATTTCTACAGCTTTTGGTGAAACTGGCTTATAGAAAAACGGGTCATAATTCTATAGGATTCTATAATACTTTTTCTATAATTTTTTTATAGAATTCTATAAGAAATGCTTGTAAGGGAATAGTCTACTGTGAGATTTTTCCCCTAATAATGAAATATATGTAGGAACAATTAATGAGCAAAGCTAAGAGTTTCAGGAGGAAAAGCGATAAGTTTAAGCTGGTTCGAGATTACAGCTCCGGGAAGCACAAGCGTTCCTTTGTGGATTTTTCAAGATAGTTGACCACATATTTAAAAATGATTTTGCAGTTTTTTTTTCCCTGAATTTAAATTAATATGCTTATATTCCAATCGTTCTAAAGTGACGTAACATTTATGTTCACGAAAATGATTGGCATTGTTATTATAATAACTAAAAAAGAATATAGTGTGATATGGTTGTATTTAATTTAATTCATAAAAATATATCTCAAGTTCGATTCAATGAAGTTAATCTGTAAGTAATAGTTCCTACAAATTTATGTTCATGAAAATGTTTTAGGGCAGGTATTGTAAATGTAGGATCGCAGATGTAGGAGTTGTTATTGTAAATGTAGGATAAAAGAACGCAGTTTAATATGATTGTATTTAATATAATTTTTAAAAAATCTCAAGCTTGCATTTTGCAAGTCAAAGTTCCATAACATTTATCGTCATAAATTATTTCAGGATTCTTACTGTAATAACTAAAAAAAAAATAAAGTTTTGGTGTATGCCTTTTATTTAACTTAATTCAAAAAGTTGCATATCAAGTTAGCTTTAATGAAGGAATTCCTTTACAATCCTAAGTACCTCAACATTTGTGGTCATTAAAATGATTGGGATTAATATTATAATAACTAAAAAGGAACCTAGTGTGATATGATTGTGTTGAATTTAATTTTAAAAAATGTATCTCAGGTTTACTTTAATAAAAATGTTATACATCATTTTATACATCAAAGTTTCTTATCATTTAATTTCATGAAAATGCTTTTGGATTGTTAATATAATAAGTAAAAAATAACTTAGTGTGGTATGGTTGTATTTAATATAAGTTTGAAAATTGTATCTCAAGTTATCTTTAATGAATGCATTATTTTACATATGAAAGTGCCCTAAGGGGACATACGACCCTGAAAATCTTTAAAAAATCGATTTTCTGTTTTTTAATATATTTGACAGTTAATGTTTAACAATTTGCCACAAACCGCATCAAAATATTCGTAAAATTGCGCTCGATATAGTAAAAAATTTAAATTAGCCTTGGTCTGTTTCAAGCGAAACATTTATGTTTAAATTGATTTTTCTCAAAATCGATATTTTTTTACTTGCGCGCACGATAACTCCAAATGTATTAAAGGTAATGATTCGAAATTTTATAATTATCTTTACTAGATCCTTTTATTCAAGTTGAACTAAAATCTAAGAAATTTAACAAAAATTATTGAATGTATGGGTATTCGAGTGACAAAAAAGTATCAAAATTTTCATATTTTTATTTTTAAAATCAAAAACTTTAGAATTTTTTTGTTTATTCATTAGATTTTAGTCCTTTTATTTTTGTAATATTGTTAAACTTACATTAAAAGTTTCAAAGTTCTTGAGGGTATCGATAATTTTAAATCATGCGCGCAAGCTATATACATTATCATTAATTAAAAAAAACATACATTAAGCAATAATTATTATCAATTAATTATGCAGTGTTTAATGCAAATTATATATTATATTGTATGGAGAACATATTATAGTATTAACAAAAAAAAAAAAAAAAAAAAAAAAAAAAACTGAGGAGATTAGTGTAAAAATGAGTGCATGGGGCCACTTTAAATATTTGTCTCTGAAATGAAATTCTTCACCTGTTTAAAGGGTCGTATGTCCTCTTAACATTTTTGTACATATAAATGCTTTATGATTGTTATTACCCCCCCCCCCCGCCCCTTTTGCTTACGTAAGATTTTATGACATTCTAACATCAACACTGTTTGCCATAAAAAATTACAGTTAGCGATAAATTACATTATTAATCCAAATTTACATAAATAGACATATAGGGGTTGTGGTATCGAAGAAAAAAACAAATCGGTTGAATACAAAAAGTTTTTAATATATTATTACCTGGGGGGCTCAGCCCTCGGCGAGCTTTGCCCGCCAACCCCCGTTCAGGTTTCGCAGCCTCCGAAAACATATACCGTATTATATGGAAGAACTATACATATATATATAAGAAGAACTATATATATACTTCTCAAATTGGCCTGAATAAACTTAAAAAAATCGTAATCGCCGCACCCAGGGGCGGATTTATTAAGTGAGGGGCCCCTCTCACTTAACTTTTTGGGGGCCCTTCCATCTTGAAAAATTGGGTATATTTATAATATATACTAATAAAAGAAAATTTCGCTCTGTGTTTGTGTATTCGAGATGGCAAGCAAAATCTACCGCACGTACAAAGCGGAAAATTTTTGTGAGTGTAACAAGCAGAAATTGAATTTAAAAAATCAAAAAACCCGACTGCGTAAAAAGCGAACTAATTAATTATTTCTCATCAATGCGAAACTATTTTTTATATTAAAAGCTTAAAAAATAGCAACGTTAAAAGCACCAAAATTTTAAATTCTAAGTATACCGGCTTCGGTAGCATATAGCATACCTTCCTCAGTGCTAAGGATGACGGAAATTTGCTCACATATATAGGAGAGATGGGGATTCCAGTTAAAGGTTTATTGACCAATAGGGAAGCAGAGGATTGCAGGAAACAGCCAATAGGAAAAAAAGATGGGAAATTGAACCGAAGAAGTGTGTGTGTGTGGGGGGGGGGGGGGAATTAAGAGAAAGAAGTTTTTATGTAATATTTCCAACAGTTTGATAATGGGGGAATAGCGAATTCAGAATGAACAACATTTTTTATATTTTTATAAATATGAAATGCTTCAAGGAAGTTAAGTTCGTGTATAGAAGTAGGTTTAGAGATTATTTTAACCGAATTGAAGTCAAAAGTATGATTCATCTCCCAGCAATGTTTTGCAATAGAGGATTTATTGATTTCTTGTTTTTTAATGTATTGTTGATGTTCTTTGATACGAAATTTTAAGCAGCGTTTGGTTTGACCAATATAGGAAAGACCACACTGGCAATTAATTCGGTAGATACCCCATGAATTGGATAATTCAATAGAATCTTTGAGTTTGGAGAGGGTGAGTTTATTGGTAGGGGCAAAAATTATATTGAAGTAATGTTGTCTAAGAATTTTAGCAATGGGAAAGCTTGATTTAGAAAAGAATGGTAACACAATGCTAATATTGGAAAGAGTACAAGACTGAGGAGAGTTTGAGGAACGAGGATGCTGAAGTTTAAATACAGCAGTATCAATTATAGAAGGGTTGTAACCTCTGTCAATCGCAATGGATTTAATGAATTGAATTTCACTATTAAATGACTGAGAATCAGAGCAAACATGTATGGCACGATTTATAAAGGCATAAAAGGCGGACATTTTTTGGCTTGGGGGATGACAAGAACGAGCATGGGGTGGCAAAGAAACAGCGAAGCTTTTGTGATAGACGGAAGTAGTGAAACCATTTACAGTGCGAGTGACAAGAGTATCCAAAAATGGGAGAGAACTATTATTTTCAGTTTCATAAGTGAATTGAATATTGCTATCAATAGAGTTCATAATGTTAAGGATATTATCAATATTGTGAAGGGAGGTGTCAATTAAGGTGAATGTGTCATCAACATAATGAATCCAGAAAGAGAAAGAAAATTTATTGAAAAGGGGGCATTCAAAATAATGCATATAGATATCTGCGAGGATGGGTGACAGGGGAGAGCCCATGGCTAGACCGTCAGATTGTTTGTAAAAATTTCCTTGGAATGAAAATGTAGTTTGAGATAGACATATGCGAGTAAGGGATATAAGTTCTTGGATTTCAAAATATGAATAATGAAATTCACGCAGAGGGAGATTGGGTCAGCAATTTCATTCCTCATATGGATAAAAAGTTAATTAATCGTTTCTTCCGCCTACGGGCAAAAAAGTTGAAGTCTCTCAATCGGCTAAGATTCCTTATCCGCTGTAAACGTCAACAAATCATCCCTAAATTCATAATTTTAAAATGCAGTATTTCTAGCTCGTTCTTCGTCAAAAAGGCGTTATACAGATCCCACTTCGCCATTCTTCGTGCCGTTATTAAAGATACTCGTCTCTCCATTTCCAAAATAGAAAAGGAATTATTTGATCTACATTTAAATTTGGCAGCTAATCTTTCTAATTTCAAGTCCATAGATATAAATTCATGGCATCTTGCTGAAAATCTTTCCAGCAAACACTCGCACAAACTCAATGCTAAATTTACTCGCCTGCTCGATTCATCAGTTTCCTTGCCACCCGCTGATCTTCCTATTGTCAATCAGAATGCTGTCATCAACCTTTCTAGTACAGATAACAGTTTCGGAAACACAATATTCAGTTCTTAAGCTTAATTCTAATTTTGCAATTTCTAAAAAAGCTTCTTTCCCTGAGCTAATTGCTCCGATTGAAAAAGCATTCAAAAATAGTCGTCTAACTGAAATGCAAAAAGAAAATTTACGTCATCTCATTATGGCCAATGTTAATTTTAATTCCACTATTAAATCTAATCTCACCTCTCTTGAAAAAACTGCCTTGAATGATCTTAAGTCAAATGAGAATATTGTAATTACGAAGGCTGAGAAGGGTGGCCAGATTGCCATCCTTGATAAAAAGCAACATATTGACGGAGTGGAAAATCTTATTAAAAACGGTCCATATAAACTTTTATCTCGGGACCCTTCCGATAAAGAATTATCACAAATTAAATCCATTGTTAAGTCTTGTCCTCTTCTACCTAAGTCTACACATACCTATATTTGCCCTTCAGTCGCTAACTGCGCAAGATTTTATGCTCTTCCGAAAGTTCATAAACTGAATATACCTTTTCGTCCCATAGTTTCAAATATTGGCACGGCATCTTACCACCTAGCGAAATATCTAACAACTATATTTTCTCCTCTCCTGTCCGAAAATTTATACACTTTAAAGAATTCCATCATCTTTGCTAAAATGATTCAAGATTTATCCCCAACTAAATTTACTATGGTCTCCTTTGACGTCGAATCTCTATTCACGAATGTCCCGATAAGTGGCGTCCTCTCTTGTCTTGAACAGAGACTTTGTGAATTTCATTATTCATATTTTGAAATCCAAGAACTTATATCTCTTACTCGCATATGTCTATCTCAAACTACATTTTCATTCCAAGGAAATTTTTGCAAACAATCTGACGGTCTAGCCATGGGCTCTCCTCTGTCACCCATCCTCGCAGATATCTATATGCATTATTTTGAATGCTCCCTTCTCAATAAATTTTCTTTCCCTTTCTGGATTCGTTATGTTGATGACACATTCACCTTAATTTACACCTCCCTTCACAATATTGATAATATCCTTAACATTATGAACTCTATTGATAGCAATACTCAATTCACTTATGAAACTGCAAATAATAGTTCTCTCCCATTTTTGGATACTCTTGTCACTCGCACTGTAAACGGTTTCACTACTTCCGTCTATCGCAAAAGCTTCGCTGATTCTTTGCCACCCCATGCTCGTTCTTGTCATCCCCCAAGCTAAAAAATGCCCGCCTTTTATGCCTTTATAAATCGTGCCATACGTGTTTGCTCTGATTCTCAGTCATTTAATAGTGAAATTCAATACATTGAATCCATTGCGATTGACAGAGGATACACCCCTTCTATAATTGATACTGCTCTATTTAAACTTCAGCATCCTCGTTCCTCAAACTCTCCTCAGTCTTCTACTCTTTCCAATATTAGCATTGTGTTACCCTTCTTTTCTAAATCAAGCTTTCCCATTGCTAAAATTCTTAGACAACATGACTTCAATATAATTTTTGCCCCTACCAATAAACTCACCCTCTCCAAACTCAAAGATCCTATTGAATTACCCAATTCATGGGGTATCTACCGTATTAATTGCCAGTGTGGTCTTTCCAATATTGGGCATTGGGCAAACCAAACGCTGCTTAAAATTTCGTATCAAAGAACATCAACAATACATTAAAAAACAAGAAATCAATAAATCCTCTATTACTAAACATTGCAGGGAGATGAATCATACTTTTGACTTCAATTCGGTTAAAATAATCTCTAAACCTACTTCTATACACGAACTTAACTTCCTTGAAGCATTTCATTTTTATAAAAATATAAAAAATATTGTTAATTGTGAATTCGCTATTCCCCCATTATCAGACTGTTGGAAATATTACATAAAAACGGCTTTCTCTTAATCCCCCCCCCCCCCCACACACACTACTTCGGTTCCATTTCCCATCTTTTTTTCCTATTGGCTGTTTCCTGCAATCCTCTGCTTCCCTATTGGTCAATAAACCTTTAACTGGAATCCCCATCTCTCCTATATATGTGAGCAAATTTCCGTCATCCTTGGCACTGAGGAAGGTATGCTATATGCTACCGAAACCGGTATGCTTAGAATTTAAAATTTTGGTGCTTTTAACGTTGCTATTTTTTACGCTTTTATTATATTGCACCAAGCTCCTACTTGATAATTATTGATGACTTTTAAGTTGTGTTTAATTGTTAGTTCCTATCTATAAACACTGTTTTGATGAGGTCTATAGATGTCTATGAAGGCTAGAGTTGCAGTAAAGCTAGAGCTCCTACCTCCACAACTTCCAGGTTGTGTAATATTTTAACGGAGCTTTTTACTGTAAAATAGTCAATGAAACATCGTCTTCATTTTGAAAGACCTGGCCAATAATACGTCACTCAATAGGGTGCGTATTTTTTTTTTTTTTTGTCTCTACCACCATATTTTATTTTACGGCCGCCATTTTGAATTTATTAAATCAAAACCTAGCCTACAACCATCGGACGGTTAAGACGAATCAATAGAGACCTCATTCCTTAAAATCCATACAGCCGTTGGGATGTTTCGAGGGTATAAAGAAATCCACTTACCCAGATACGCGTGAAAAACATAACCCTTCTTGTCAGTCGGGTAAAAAAGAAAGTAGTGTGATATAACTGTGTTTAATATATTCAAGAGATTGTATCGGAATTTTGCATTAAAGAAGAAGTTGTTCAGGAAATGTACTGATAATCTTAAACATTTTCATGAATATAAATGTTAAGGCAGTTTGACTTATAAAATAACTTCTTTATTAAATTAAACTTGAGATACAATTTTTTGAATTATTGTAAGTACAATTGTCCCACACTAGGTTATTTTTTAGTTATTATAGTAAAAATCACAAGGTATTGCGTTATTGGACTTAATGTATTCCATTATGTAAAATTTTGTAAATATTTTTTTTCAAACTTCACTAAAATGTTAAGAAATTAATTTTTAAATAAGGTTAATTATTATTAGGTTTAAAAATTATTATTCCGACAGATGAAAGTTTGTCTTACCAAATCATTTTTGTTTAATTTTTTAAGCCAACTCAATCTAACATTAGCTGAAGAAGTAATATAAAATTTTTGTTTTTAAAGTCAATTACTACTTAGGTCATCAAAGAAAAATTTAATATAATCCCTTAAGCTAATATTAGTTTTTGTTGCATTAAAATATCTCAATTTGCTGATTTTCTATTAGCAAGTAGGTTTACAATGGAAGTCTATGGGAATTTGGCGAAATATTAGAGATATCGCCAAGTTGGCGACTCATTTTGGTCGCCAAATTTAGCGATATATAGCCAAGTTGGCGACAAACTTGGCTGTATTTGGCGACAGAACAGGGTCCCCCTATAGATATGAAGAGGCATTAAATGCTGTTCAATAACCAATGGCTTCCATTTTGTCTCCCATGTAAAACTGAAATTAATTAATAAAATTTTAATTAATAAATTAATATATGAAAAATATGTATTAACATCAATTGTTATCCAGCACAAGCTTAAAAAAAATTATTTCAACTTGATAGGATGAATAATAAGTATTTTATTAACGATTGAAAATTTGAATAAGGTATATAAATAAATATAGAGAGAGTGTGAACTAATAGTAGGAATTGAAAAAAAAAATAAAATCCATCACAAAATATTAATTTTAAACAACTCTGTAAAAAACATACTTTTATAATCATCATATCTAAGAAGAACATGAAAAGAAGGAAAAACTTGTTATTCCGCTTATTTCTATTCAATTTCATATGATAGTTTACCTATACAAACAATCTCGTTCATGAAGTTGCTAGAGAGATAGATGAAGTGTTAGCCTGAATTTCATTAAAATGAAATCTTTTGGCACTAGCTCGTGTGTACATGTTTACGAACTCACGCTTCGAAGTCAAAATATATTTATTCATATCAGAGGATGGAGAAATGAAATGGAATATAAACTGATAGAAACTTTGGGTGATTTGTTGAAACTTGAAAAGTTTGCATAACAGATTACATGTCAGTATCAACCGTTCATGATTATCTTAGAGATGAATTATGTTCTGCGTGAAATCAAAATATATTTGAAAATTGTTATGTATTATTTTGCTTATTAAGAATTTATACGTTATAGTTTACATATGAGGACATGGATTTCATAACTCGCCTTATCCAAATTTATATAAATCGAGTTTTCTCTATCAATCTATTCTATTCGGGACCCTGCAACTAAAAAATAGTTTTATCATGTATTCCTGGCATTGTAAAATCTTGGTTTACAATGAAAACAAATGGACGGTGTCAGAAGTTTTCCGTGATTTCCCGAACTTTGATTTTCTGGATAAAGCGAGTTTTAAAAATCACGTCCTCATATGTTTTTGCACTGTTACAAAAATCTATTGATTTTGATGACAAAAAGCTGGAAGACAGGACGCCAGTAAAAAACTTTATTTTTCAGAAATAACCTGTATCTATTATGAACATACGCGCAAAATCTGTTTAAATAACCGAAATCTTGTAATAAATACATTTAATATTCGAGGATGGAGTAGCACAGTTGACGTTTATTCCAACAGAGCGAAAAATGTCCAGACCAGGAATCGAACCTGGATACTTGGCGTGCCGTGCCAATGCCTTACCTGTTAGGCTATCCGGACGATACCTGGCTGACATGCTTCACTCTTATTTGTTGGACTTGGCTGCAAACTGCAGCGCTAGTTTCATTCATCCGAGCTATAACTATAGCATTTACATCATGAAAGTATGTTTTTTAACACGGAAACTCCTGTATACCATGTATTAGGTCATAATGAAGGGACGAATATTTCTTCCAACTGGATTAAATCATATTCGAATATGGAGTAGCACAGTTTACGCTCTGTTGGAATAAACGTCAACTGGGCTACTCCATCCTCGAATATTATTTAATCCAGTTGGAAAAAATATTCGTTCCCTTCATTATAAATACATTTATTTCCATAAAATACTTGCATCCTGACACGCTAGCTGCAGTTTTTTTTTTTTTTTTTTATATCAAAATCAAAAGATTTCGTTAACATTGTAAAAAACAAGTCGGAAATTATACGTCAAACATGGCGTTCATACTATAACTAGTTTTATAAATATTCAGATCTTGATGCAATAGCTGTTGCACTCTTATGCGAAAATGCATGAATGCAAAATTCATTACGATTATCTATGTATTAAATTCAGTAATACGTAAATAATAGGACTCCATCTTAAATAGGACGCGATTACCATGACAACCTAGAAATATTACCTATAATGTTATATCATTGAATTAATTGCATATGATAGGATTTGATAGAATGAAGAAAACTTTTATTGATATCTTTTTAAGTTTTGATTCTATTTACATAAAATTTGACATGGCTCGAAGGACGGACCAGACGAAGACTATATGTGCTACGTTTTTATATAATTATGATCGCACCTAATAATGAGTATTGACATATCGATGTCAAATCTAAATTCTCATTTGTTGAGAAGGATAAAAAGAATGAAAAAAAAAACCTTAAACTGTTACGTTGGGGCCATCATAAAACTTTCTAGTATATAAATCAAATCATTCACAACCAAAATTAAATGATAATCTATTCGTTGCTGATATAAAGCTATCTCGGAAATCGTGAAAAACAGAGCATAGCAGCGACGCAATTTGGACTGTGGACACCCGAACCTAAGAACGAGGCTAAAGAAAAAGACAGGCTACCGCGGTGCTTTACACGTATCTTTTTTTACAGACCACTAAAGTCACGCGTGAAGCTCAAATGCACCAATACGGTTGTACGAAAAGAGCAACACGTCACTCTAGCGGTCTGTGAAAAAAGACTTGTGGAATGCACCGCGGTAGGCTGTCTTTTAAGTTAGCCTCAAATAAGAATCTATTTATGTCAATATCTAACAGAATCTAAAGTTTGGTGAAATTCTGCCCATGTCTTCTACGGCATAGCTATCGCGGAATCGGGATAAACACAACATAGAATCAACACCCGTGGCGATTTGAGATTTTTCCTCTGTATAGTGCAATGCAGGAACTGGGCGAAACAGTCGACACAAATGCTCGCATTATTGTCTGTGACTTTTGAAGCTGAGGGCTACATTTTTCTGCTTCCGAACTCATTTTATTGTTTTTCGTATTTTTCATTTTGCACAAGTGGTACAATTTCTTAATTATAGCTAAATAATATGTAGTGTTATGATTATTTGCTCTTATGCTGTTTGATCAGGGCAAAATAATCTTTTAATTCACGTGTGTTTGAAAAAGATAAGTCATGTAGATTTGATGCTTGGTCACAGTTTTTGTAATGACTTCATTCCGGGCAAAGTGGTCGCAAAGTGATCGGGTAAAATTTCCAGATGGCTACTTTGACCAGAAATGATTTTTTATTGATAGTTTATAATTAGATACTACTCAAAAGTATTTTCGTTAAAGAAAGAAGACAAGTCGGGGCAATAATGTCTATAAAGAGGAAAGCTTACTCTTGAAATTTGCAGTCTGTATGTCTGCTGTAGCACTTATTTTCCTCCATTATTCATATAGATACTCTTTACAATTTACTTTATCTTGTAACGATTTAACACTTAAAATATTGCAAAACATAATGCTTCTTCTTAATGTGTATTATTTTAGCTTGCGTTCATTAAATATACATCTTGAATCAATGTGATTTGACCATTTACTTATGCGGGCCAATTTACCCGGCCTAGGCGGGCAAAGTGGCCATTTTGTAGATTTTTTAAAAGTAACGTGTACATTTTAAAATACAAAAACCAGAAAACAGGATAAAATATATAATGTGAACATTAAAAATGTCCACGATCTTACTTAAAAGGCGGCTAATGTAGTGAAAAAGATGTTACAAGTTTAAAATATACATTTTGTTTAAAAACTTCTTAGTACTTTCAAGCCTTCCAGGCTCATCATCAGAGAATATCTTAATAACTAAATGTTGCTTGTTTATACAAATACGTCACTTTGTTTTGAAAATGAGAGTATAAATAAACAACATTTAGTTATCAAGATATTCTCTGATGATGAGCCTGGAAGGCTTGAAAGTACTAAGGAGTTTTTAAATAAAATGTATATTTTAAACTTTTAACATCTTTTCATTACATTAGTCGTCTTTTAAGTAAGATTGTGTATCTTTTTAATGTTCACATTATTTATTTTATGTTGAATCAAGGTGAAAAATTGCGTTTCGTCTTATGATATTGTTAGAAAACAGGAATTCTGCTTTTTCAAAATTTAGTGTCGCCGCCGATAAAAAAAAAAAAAAAATACATGTATTGTATATATAAATAGTACAAAATATATTTCAATTTTAAGACTTACAGCACACGCTTTTATTTTATGTAAAATAACGTCATTCGTATCTGCTTAAGAATTCCACATTTACGATCCACTCTTAAACAGATAATTAAAATTAAATATAGTTTATAATAGCTCCATGTTTTAACAGAAATCATTCGTTTACACTTTTTCAACATATCACGTATTTTAATTACATTTTTTTTTTCAGTTTTTATGAGAAAATGGCAACAAAAAGATATAATTGCATTTTTTCAACTATTTTCCCTTTACTTTCTACAGAAATGGAGTACTTGAGTTGCCAAAATTAAACAATTGGTGCTAAAAACTGCAAAAAAATTAATATTAAAAAAAAAAAAAATGGAGATGCAGTTTTCAAACAAATTGTTTTTAAAAGTACATTTTTTCACCAATACGACGGTATAAAAATTGAAAATGTGCGATGCTTAGAAGTTCAAAAAACTGCTATTTAATGGTACTGCTTTGTTTTACGACTGGCTTCTGTAAGGTAAAGTAAAATAGCAATTTAAACTAAAGTTTTCATTGTTATTTTTGGTATTTTTTTCTAGAATTTTACTGATTAAAAAGGTATCATAAAAATTCATCAATCTTTAGAGTGGCCACTTTTCCCTTACCCCCCCCCCCCCCCCCACTCACACACACCCCCATCTACAGACAAACACACACTCACACGCACGGTATTTAAAAAAAAAAAAAGGGTAATCGTGTTCAAGAACTTCTAAGACATTTAATTCCGTCCAAAACCGGAAGTCGAATTTTTCATAAGGGGGAAGGATACCTTTGAACACGTTGAAAAAGTAAAAATTATTGCTATGTTCCAAGCTTCAAAACTTGTGTAATAAGTTAAAAATAAAAATGAAACTTGATTTAAATATAAAGCTCATATTTAAATTTATATTAAATATATATATATACTTGCAAATTTATAAATAAATATTAAAATGATAAATTTCAAAATATATGATAATAACAGAAAAAAAATCTTGCGCGCATGATAAAATCTGAAATTATACATATAAAGAGGAGATTTTGATGAAAATAAATACATAATAGTGTTAGCATTATTAGTTTTTTAGTAACACTGCGCGCAGTATAAAAATTCATCGTTTTGAATAACGCAATGCAAAGTTTAATCATCCTATGTAGTCTTTATAATACTACCATAATTAGTATACTAATAGAAAATTTTTAATGCGGTTTTTTGCATATTGTTCAGAAATGAATACGGAATCCAAATACGTATTTAAAAAAAAAAAAAAAAAAAAAAAAAATCGAAAATTTTGAAGGTTTAAAGGTATCCTATCCCCTTAAAGATGGGAGAAAAAAAAAAAAAAAACTTTGTGCACTAAAATTAAATTCAGAAATTCCTTGAACTTTCAAATTACCTTTAAATAAAAATTTTTGAAATGGTCTTTCTTTTTGGAAAATGCTAAAAACTATGTAGCTCACACTAAATTTTTCAATTTTTTATGTGTTAACAAATACATAAATTATTCATCTTTTCAGCTTTGGCGTTTCGCTTTAGAATTGTATACAAATCTATTATTTGTATCTATTTATTATCTGCGAATCTATTATTTGTGTACAAATTGTGTTGTTTAACTGACTGTAACTGTAATCATTTGAAAATTGTTAGAATTTATTTGAGTATGCACATAAATAACTTCAAAATATCTTTGAGTAAAAAAGTGCAATTTGCTTTCTTAACTGCAATTTACTTTCTTAACTGCAATTTGCTTTCTTAACTGCAATTTGCTTTCTTAACTGTAATTTGCTTTCTTAACTGCAATTATTCTACGTCTATTCTATGTAGCTCATTTTTTGAGTTGAAAATTGTTAGAATTTATTTGAGTATGCACATAAATAACTTCAAAATATCTTTGAGTAAAAAAGTGCAATTTGCTTTCTTAACTGCAATTATTCTACGTCTATTCTATGTAGCTAATTTTTTGAGTTGATTATTATTATTATTTTTTGCTAATATGCAGTTTGTAATTTTTAAATTTTCATCGTTGATATTTTTATTACACCTCAAAAATTATTTTTCTGTTTAAAAAGACATAAAAACCCCCCAGACAACAAGATTTTGTTTTGTGTATGTTACATATCAATTTTAATTTCTTTGAAAATATCTTTTCTCAAAAATTATAAAAGGCCATTAAAGAATGTAAGCAAAAAATTAACGACCGGGAAATAACCGATTAGGATAAAGCTTCTCCTTTGCACTTAGAGTAAAAGAAAAAATGTTTTTAAAATGTTAATAATTATAGCCACGAAATAACTCGATGCCAAATTATTTCAGAGTTTCCAACTACATCATTATTATCTTATGAGAAAAACCTTGTCTGATTTGCTTATATCTAAAAAGAATTTTCGTATACAGAGTGTCCTAAAATATATGTATTTTTTTTTTTATTCAATAACAAGTAAAGAATAAAATTATTGAAGATTTTCTCATAAGAGTGTTATGTGTGAAATCAAGAATTCCTTTACTAAGTCTAAATATTCGCCAATAGATGGTGCTGCATTGTCTCAAACTGCAGAGCTATTCAAAATAACCTAAAAATTAAAAGAAAAGAATTTTTTTATTTTTCTCTATTGGTTTTTGACAGCTAAAAAACTGAAGGTTGAAAACTAAGTGAACTTTGATCCTTTGTTATAAATTAGAGCATTCAAAATATTTGAGATAGCATAGCAGCATCTATAGGGGATAATTGGAACTGAAACAAGGAAGCGTAAATTCTCGACTTCCCCGGTTAAAATCCTGAGAAAATGATTTCAATAAAATATCACCAATTACTTTTCATTAATTTAAAAATAAGTCAATCGCTTTAAGGACACAATGTATATTTTGACAGAAAGATAAAATTCAAGTTATAACCATGCTTGGTAGTGATCGCAGATTTTGAAACATTAAAATATGTAATTTTAAAAGTTAAATTTCTTTTTTAAATGCTCTGAAATTGAAACAAAAATTGTGTGGTACTTTAGGTTAATAAGCTAATACATTTAACTTATCCTTAAAACCTAATTTTAAAATTTATTCATCATTAATTTTCGCGTACTCTATGACATGGATTAACTACACATTTTTGTTATTTAACACGATGATATTGATATACAGATAAACATCCGATAAGTAGTTCTTTTAACTGAGCATTTCAGAAAATGCATCCATGCTGGGACTCGAACCCAGAAATGTTTCGCTTTAATTACAAATGTTCTTCCAATTGAGATCTCGACGACAACCCAGACAATACAATTCATTCAGACACTCATTCGATGTTAACATTCTGTGCATTCTTTGAAACAAATCGACAGAATAAACGGCAGGTGAAGCAGCTGCAATAACGGATAGATAGGGTCAGGACGGGTAATTATGACTACTTTGTATATTTTCAACATTGTTATTATTAATATTTTTTACTTTTTTCTATTTGGAAAAGTGTTGTTTTTAGTACATAGGAAATAACTTTGACCCTTTAAGAATACCTTATAAAAGTTTTAATTGTCATAGCTGTTTTTTTTAAGTTAAAAGCATGGTTATAATTATTCCATGAGAAACTCACAATCACAAAAGTCTGGGGTATTTAAGACCACCAGTGGGGAAATAACGACCACTATATTTTCTTTTTATAACTGGCCTATACACATTTGTTTGGGGTAATTGAGATCACATTGAACTCCAAAGTGACAAATCCTTTTATCAAAAATTTTGATAGACTTTGTTTCAAATTGCTGTTCAGATCTCAAAAAGTCTTTAGACTAGTGATAAAGAATATCTAAAATACATTATGAGGTTAATATCTCAGCTTGAAACAAAATTTTACCATACGCAGTTTTCTCCAGTATGGCGGCGGTCACAATTACCCCTGGTCATAAACTCCTGGTCCTGACCCTACGTAATTACACTTTTTAAATCTTTCCAGCGCAGTTGGGAAGTGTTTATGATTTCAGTTTCTCTGTCCGTCTGTCTGTCTAACTTTTATTACTCCAACTCGCGTAAATATACTCTGATTTTCATACAATTTCTTTACGTTAATGGTGTTTACCATGGCATGTTCGTTATTTAATAGGAAGTGTGTAGCATTAAAAATTCATTTACAGGGGCTCTTAAAAGAATTCCGTTAAATTATTGTCAATAGGGGAAAATTGTTTGCACTGTATTTTAATGACATTACGCTACTTCAAATGTATTCAAATTGATATAAATCACCGAATTTCACGACAAGATGATTAATATAGAATATGCGCTCATAGCATTTATGGTTCATTTACAGGGACGGACAAAAGTAATCTGTTATAGTATTGTCTTTGATCAATAATTGCTGGCAGTGCGTTTTCAATTTCGGCACGCGCTTTCAAATTAAACTAATTTTTTTGCATGCTACTTGTTGTGTATAAATTCTATACCTCGTATACGGGGCTGCACAAAAGTATTCACGTACAATTCTCCTTATTAACCCTTTCACCGTCCGAGAGTTTTCCTATATTTTTTATAAGAATGCTTGGAAATTCCAGGATAAATATATTTATTAATTGCCGTTTGAGGCTATAATATCTTTAATATCACTTCTTTCTATATATGGTTTCATCTTAACGCTTAAGGGGGGTCCGGGACACAAAAATCTTCCAATTTTCTAAAAAGCATTTATTGAATTAACAATTTTTCTGTTTTTTCTGCTTACAATGACGTTTAAATCATGTTTCTGTCTTAATTAGAACAGGAAATATTAATTTTTTCGTTTTGGTTTGTTTTCAACGTCTAGTTTTCAAGCAATGGTTGTCACGGAAACGACGTCTTGCGAAAATGCGTTTTTCTTTATTATGGGTTTTTTCAATATTTCTCTTATTTAAATTGTTATAAGCCAAGAACCAATAATGATAAATGGTTCAAACTTGGAACAGGTCTTTTTAAATTGTTTTACTTTAATTTTTATTCAGCAAATTTGAAAAAATATTTACTTTTGAAAATGTGATTTTTTTGTGTTTAAGTAATATCAATTTTTTTTCACTTTAAATATTTTTAATTTTTTTCAAATTAACATTAAAAAAAATGAATCAGAATTAAAACTTATATATTTCTGTTTATTTAAATGAAAAAAAAAATTAAATTCTACAAAAAATATAACGAGTTATAACAATTTTAAATTACATCACTTTTTTAATGAATTTTAAATTAAAAAAAATATATGAGAAGTTTTATCATGTGTTTTTGTTTACAAATGATAGGGTGACATCACAAAAAAATTCAAAATTTTAACTCAATAAATAATTTTTTTTTTTAATTTTGTCCCGGACACCCCCTTAAGAATATCCGCCTGCGACAACCGCCATTTTTGTGTCAAAGCTCAGGCCTAGTATTCAGGGTGGTGATTTTTCACTGCAAAAGCCATTTTACGATGAAAAGGGTCGTGTGATGCAATTTGAAACTTTTGAAATTTTGCCATTGTAACCGTAATCTTGGTTGTATATGTTTTGTTTTTACATCCTCCTTTAGCCCATGCCATGTAATACCCACATCACGAACTGCAACCTGTTTTCTTGAACGTACATTTTCTGGGGACTCATTCATATACCAACGAAATTATTTTATAACCGCCCTTATGTAACCCTATTTTTAAGTAAAACTCTCTCTTTAAAATAAATTTCTTCTACAAAAAACTTCATTTCAAGTATTTATATAAGTTGAATCTCGCAAAGGTAAAATGGCTAATTCAAATTAAAATGCTCGCAACGACATATGCAAAAAGTGATAAAGGACGTCTCACTAAATTTGTAAAGTACCCAATAGCTCGCATTTTGCTTCCGGTATCAAAGCGAGTGAATACCAGGCTTCATCCAAATTGGTCAAATGTTGTACAACAAAGAGTGTGGTGGTGTTCAACGCGGTGTTCAAAAAGGAGGTAAGGGATGGTATGGTAAATTTGTAAAGTAGCCAGAATTTTTCCACGTGTCCTAAAAGCCAGTTTTTCTACACTTCGGTTTAAAATTGTTTACTTCCATAAAGATGAATTATGGCAGGTGGTTAAAAAGGGGGAAAAGGCGTGTCTGATAAATTTGTAAAGTAGCCAGTCCTGAGCCCTGGGTCCTAAAACATGTATCTACCAGATAAATGTTTTGATTAAAATTTATTTTTCAAATTATGTTATTCCAATTTTTTCAAGGAGTGCATAATTATTCTTGCAATATATATAATATATAGGGGAACTTCAAATATTATAGGAATAGTTATAATATTTATAACAAGGTTTCTCTTTTATAAAGTGCTGTCACTAAGCGCAAACTACTTAAAAATACATAACTATTTAAGAACATAAACTAACATAAACTACGTATATTTCGCTTTAACCGAGTTACCGAAAACGAATGGACATTTTTTCCATTCTGATTAAAAAATCAGAATTCTAAATTTTTACCACATCTCTTTCATATGCACCTCATTTAAAATGGCTGATTTTTAATCCTAGGTTTGGGTATTTCAACTTCAGTAATATTGTAACCAAAGGTTAGATCATTGCATATTTTTTCCTCTAAATGTGACTTCACTAAGAAAGCTTTTAAAGTAAGGTGTGCTTGAGGGCTTAAGAAGAAACTACAGAAAAAATATGTTATGAAAGCTGACTGCAGTTTTTATAGAACAAGGAGTTATACACAGAGATATAGTGAAAGACATACGGTGGTATACGCCGCATACCTTCTGAATATTTTAACCCTTTACCTACTGGCGGTACTTATAAGTAGAATTAAAATAACTTATTATAAAATTTATTTAATGCATAGATTAGTCGTAATACAGCTTAGAATGAGCTATAAATACATTACTTTATCTTGTTCCAAAAGCATTATTGGTTACACAAAACAAAAATATTTTTAAAAGAATGATTTCTTTTGCCTTTGCATCTTTTCAGCTTTCTTGGCGTTGGAGGGAGGGGGATTTTTCAATTCAGAAATATTTTTATATTTCCATTGTAAGAAAATCATATTTGTACATTTCTTAATTCTACAAAATACTAACAAAAATATTTAAAATAAAAGATTTGAGTGGGGTTATAAATATTGCACAAAATCCCTATAAATTCAAATTTAATTAATCCTTCGAAATCCTCCAATCCTTTCATAATCCTTCTATATTTTATTAAATGGTTATGTAAATCTTTTAATGTAGTTTAAACAGTTCACGAAAAATGCTATAGAAGATAAAATTTTCACGAATTCATAATTCAGTACATAAAGGGTTAAAGGAGATCCGTACACCCTCTGTTTCCAAAAGAAAGCTATAGCATGTACTCCCTCGCGTATAATCTCCGCCTTTATTATGTACCGATTGGAGTTTTTTACGACTGCACCAATGATATAGAATGCCTGAAACAGATTACACTGAAGTATGTTGCGAATTGGATTGAGAAAGCAAGGGAACAAGTTAAACTGAAGACTCTATGGAAATCGTATCGTAATATTACGGCAAGAGAGAAGTCAAATGATGGAAATGAAACTGGTTATCGTGAATCTTTTTTAAGCCTATCGAAAATATTTCCTGTTGCTGAAACTTTTATTGTAGAGTATGTTACAGAGGTGTTGAAAGCATATCAGCTGCAAGAAATTACAGCAGTCATGACTGAGTACAAACCGTGAACAAGAGAGCAATGATGATGAATACTATGCACATTGAACGGAAATGAACCATTCGGAAGGAATCGAGTTCGATTTTAAAATCTTGAATACGTTGAGCAGCAAAAGGAGGCTCTATCTGCAATTTGAATGACACTAAAACAATGGCGTAAGATTGAAGCAAAAAAAAAAAAAAAATATATATATATATATCATCCAACAAACAAAAAACTATAAAAATTCTTCAAATGACCAATTTAATTACCCATTTTCATAAAAGAATTAAACGTGTGTATCACAAGAACTCTAATTAGTACCATAGAAATTAATAAATTGTGTGGAAATTTACATTTCCTCTCCTTAATTAGCGTCGATTTATGTAAATTTGCTTTAGGGGCTGTACATATATAACGTTATCAAATTTTTGGTAATTTCGGATCTCTCCCCCCTTACGATATCACTCGTTATCTAACCTCGAATACCCCCACCCCCCCTCCCCGTAATGATATCGTCATCAATGACTAAAAATTCTAATGATATAGGGAATTTATTTCTTTTGTTTGGAGTGATGTACAAAAAGAATTACATTTATTTTTCGCATACTTTATTGATTCAAATGAAGAGAAGTCAATAAAATATCTATGAAATAACTTTATATGAAATAACACTTATAAGCAATAGCCACTATTTAAAAGTATTTAATAACAGCTTTTTGTTACATAACGCATTCAACAGTAATAATGTCTTCTTACACTTTCTCCACACTCTAGGACGGGGGTGGGGGTAGGGGGTTGCAGATAGAAGTTCTTATCAACAAAACAGGTGAGCATTTTTTCTAATTCGCTTTTATTTACTAGTAAAAACAAGTATAATTTCAAATATACTTGGCATATGATTTCTAGAACAGCGGATTATATATATGCGTAAACATAGGAAGAAAAATAGGAATGCCAAGCGTTGAGGTATACCATATTTTGTAATTAAATAATCTTATAATCATTTAATGAATTTAATAATAACTTTGCATTTTCATAAAAAGCAGCCTAAAAAAAGATAACATACTACTTTGATGTAAAGACCAAATTACAAATAAAAGAGAAAATTTTGGTTGGATCCAAAATTTTCATAATATCAAAAGACAACCCAACCCCTCCCCTTAGAGATATCTTACGTTATCATGTGCCAGTCCCCCCTTCCCCGTAATATGATAACGTTATATATGCATCGCCCTTATCCTAGACTTTTGCTTATCCAAACTGTGGTTGGTCCATATTAAACGGGTTGATCGAAATTCTACAGTGCTTACTGTGATTTACTAATTTAAAAAAATAATTTTCAATAATTTTAATTTTTAACCTTTAGTAAAAAAAGGCGATTCCAATAAAAACTCCAAAAAAAAAATGTTTTGGAAAGTCGGAAATATCGTTTCAATTTGTCTAAATGTTCCTTTTATTATTTAATGTAATTCATATACGCAATTCATCTAAGTTATATAAAAATATATTTACGTAATTATATATAAACTCTTGTTTCAGTTAGAATTATTAGGAAGTCTTATTAACCGAATAAATATGCAAATAAAAGATCAATAATTTATAAAATTAGTATTATAGACTATTCATTTTTTAAATATCAAATTAAACATTGAAATAATTATTATTACAAAATTTGAGTATGTAGTGATGTAAAATATTTTCTTAAATGTTTATAAATTTTAAAAGAAATGAAAAAAATGATAGTAATACAGTTGCGAAAAATATGCAGCTTTATTTAGAGATATAATTCAAGACCACAAAACTTTAAAAAATAAAACAAAAATACCATACATATTTCACTACACCTTATTTTAAAACTAATAGAATTCTTCTCATTGTCAATTTGCTGTTTAAAGCTGTATAATAAATGGCAGTATGTATTTCTTTTTTTAAGTTTTGCAAATTATCAAATATCACATAAATTCTGATCATTTTTAATCATTTTTCATTCTATGTGTTACACAGGTGAATATGAAATAGCTTAAAAAGGCATAATGTCCTTTTTATTCGAATAGTTTTTTCCTTTCTTTATTGTTTAACAGGTAAAATAACTTTCATTTTACAATGCTAACATTTTTTCCTGTAAACGAAAAAATAATATCAAACCTGATTTCTCCAAAGTCACTTTAAACAATTTTATTCAAGTTAAATCCGCATTTAATTAATTAGTTGTTTATAATTATTAATTATTTCACTAATAAGGCAGCCAGTCGATGTGACATCACTGTGACGTCACAAATGTTCATGTTAGACTCACAATGATAACTAAAAGCCAACTTCTATTTTTTCGTCATATTATGACTGAGAAGTCATCGTCACTTTATGAATTCACTTTGAAACCCCCACACTTTAAGTCTCAAGTCACTAAACAGCCACACCACTTCTAACTCGTCCCAAACAGGGATACATCGACGTCACAATGACACAATATTACTTTATTTCCACGTCCCCTCAGAATAATGTGACAGTTGTATTTGCGTCACGATTCCTTCAAATTCTGATCATGTTGCTATTAGGGTCCTTATATATATATCAAGATATACAACTATCTTGAATATGAACAAAAGCATTATCCTACATCTTATTTTGACAAATAAAAATGTAATACATTAATAAGATATATATTTAAAAGTAGTGAAAACTATACGTTTAATGATAAAAATCATTTCTGTATTGGCATATGACATTCAGAAAAATACAATAATTCATTCAATATGAAGAGAGATTCCAAGTCAGTATAACGATTGCAAATTTATGCTAGATTATTCCAGTATCTCTTTTATCACTGATTTGGCGATTATATAAAAATTAATAAATTTTTGTTTTTCCAAGAACATTTATTTAGAAATAATAGAAAAAAATATTTTTTTAATATTAATAATGCTTTATTTTGATTTCTTTGTCCTTTTTAGTTTGGTCCGTTCAAACCAAAGACTTGCGAACGCTGCTAATTCGCAAGATTTTTCTAAATTTATTTTTGACCTCTTTTCACTTACAATTTTGTTTTTCCAAGAACATTTATTTAGAAATAATAAAAATAAATATTTTTTTTAATCTTAAAAATTCTTTATTTTGATTTCCTTATCCTTTTTAGTTTGGTTGATCAAACCAAAGTTTTACAAAGGCTGTAATTCGCAAGATTTTTCTAAACTTATTTTTGACTTCTTTTCACTTTGAATTTTCTTTTCCCAAGAACATTTATTTAGAAATAATAAAAACAAATAATTTTTTAAATATTAATATTTTTTTTTTTAATTTCTTTATTCTTTTTAGTTTGGTTGATCAAAACAAAGTATTACGAAGGCTGTAATTCGTAAGATTTTTCTAAATTTATTTTGATTTCTTTTCACTTTGAATAAACTATAAGTAACAGATTTATCCAAATAAAATTTTAGGAGGACAGAAGAATGTATGCCAAACAATTCTGACGTATAATATAATAATTAAAAAATAAATAACACTAATTTACAGAAAGCGTGCTTATAACTAAAATTATAAATAACAGAGTGAGTCTATTTATCCAATTTTCGAAAATCGACTTTCCATTCCGTCAATTTTCAGTTGATACTTCTAAAAAAAAGAAGATATGGAGCAGGCTTCTTCTTTTTACTAAGGAAATCATTGTCATTATGCATTCTTTTGTCGGCGAATTTTCACAAGGTAGCTTCGGCACATTGCTTGGATCTTGACAAGTTTCTTTATGTAAGTTTCATATATTCTTGTCAGGTACTCTTCAGTGTAGTATTTCAAAAACACCTGCAGAATTTGTTTAAATTAAATTTCTGTCTTATGTTAAGGAAATAAAAAACAAAATGCATATATAATGGAATATTTAAAAAAATTTTGATGAGCAAACCGATAAACAAATTTCCCTCGTTTAGGAAGCTAAGTATAACGTTTTTGCAAAATGTGATTTGATTGTTTCATTTACATTGAACAACTACATTCATAACATTTGCATTAACATAACTTACGCACTGTAAAAATAATAAGAACAGTGCCCAGTTAAACTGATGGCCTTGAGCTCACAGACTATTCACACTAATTGTATACTATGCTCTTATTTCAAAGAATAATGCCCCTCGAAAAATAAAAAAAAATCAACAAAAAACCCCATTTAGCTTGGTACACTGAATTTGAATCAAATCGATAATTGTCCTTGAAAAACCCATTTATCTAAGTAAGGAGGGGGGGGGGGAATCAGACACCCATTACCCACCTTATACTTACCGAATGAACGTCCAAATCTAATCAGTGAAGCGCCTTATCAGAATAAATCGGTATACCAAATTTGAAGCAAAGCGGATAATTCTACATGAAGCACCCATTTGTCTAAATCAAGTATGTTAGCCTCTCTTCATACTTAACCAATGAACGTCCAAAACTAATCAGGGAAGCGTCTTAGAATGAATATACCGGGTGTCCTAAAAAGGACTGACTGAATTTTTAATTCAATAATTCGTAAACGGTGACAGTTATTAAAAACATTCTTGCAGGAGGGTTATGTATGATGTCAAAAGTTTTTTTAGCGTGATTATCGAATTTAGTTCAAATTACAAACAATAGATGGCGCTGCACGCAATAGGTGCTAAATTCAAGCTGGATTTTTTGGCCTTTCACTTCTCCCATATCAAAACTAGTATGTTGTGGCCATCACAAAACTTTCTTCTATATAAATCACGTCAATTAAATCATTTAAATAGTACAAGAAATAACAACGATTTAGCACCAATTCATATCAAAGTATATCTGAATTTGAAGTTGGATGAAAATTCGCGCATTAGTTCTTGAGATAGAGCTATAGCGGAAATTCTGAAAAAATGTAGCATCAGCGCCACCTGTTGAGCGATTTACACCAAAAGTAAACAGCACTAAACGATATCAAGGTATACCTGAATCTGAAGTTTATTGAAAATCCAAGCATTAGTTCTTGAGATAAAGCTATTGCGGAAATCGCAAAAATACAGCATAGCAGCGCCACCTGTTGAGCGATTTACACCAAAAATTAAACAGCACTAATTTATACATCAATTCATGTCAAGGACTAACTAAATCTGAAGTTTGATGAAAATCCGTGCAATAGTTCTTGAGATACAGCTCTTGTGGAAATCGTGAAAAATGCAGCACAGAAGCGCCACCTGTTGAGCGATTTACACTAAAAATTAAACAACACTAATTTATACATCAATTCATGTCAAGGACTAACTAAATCTGAAGTTTGATGAAAATCCGTGCAATAGTTCTTGAGATACACCTCTTGTGTAAATCGTGAAAAATGCAGCACAGCAGCGCCACCTGTTGGGCGATTTGCACCAAAAATTAAGCAGCTCTAATTTATATCAGGAACTAACTGAATCTGAAGTTTGATGAAAATTCGTGCATTTTTTCTTGAGTTAGAGCTATTGCGATAATCATGAACAATGCAGCATACCAGCGCCACCTGTTGGGCGATTTTAACAAAAAAGTAATCAGCACCAAACTATATCCTGGACTAACTGAATCTGAAGTTTTATGAAAATCCGTGCAGTAGTTCTTGAGATACAGCTATTGCGGGAATCGTTAAAAATGCCGCATAGCAGCGCCACCTGTTGGGCGATTTTCACCAAAAACTAATCAGTTCCAGTTTATATTAAGGTCTAACTAAATATGAAGTTTTGTGAAATTTCGTCCATTAGTTCTTGAGATAGAGCGCCCACAAAATTTGTGTCACATACAGACAGACAGACGGACAGACAGACAGACGGACAGACAGACGGACAGACAGACAGACAGACAGACAGACTCACAGACAGACATTTTGTAAAAACATGTTTTTTGGAATCTCTGACTCATAAAACGTGTAAATCCGTCGAAAACTGGAATTCGAAAATTTTCATGAAACCAATACTTTCTTCTTGTAAAGATAGAAGAAAGTAAAAAGGAGATTAAAATGTATTGAGTGGGTCAAAAATTGGGCCTGGATTTAGCGCATATTACTCGCAGCGCTATCAATTGTTTGTAATTCGAACTAATTTCAAGAATCAAGGTAAAAAAAACTCCTGATATCATACATAACACTCCTAAAAGATTTTTTTAAATATCTGTCACCGTTTGCAAGTTATTGAATTTTAAAATCAGTCAGTCCTTTTTAGGACACACGGTATATACTAAATTTGAAGCAAATCGGATATTTCTATCAAGAGTTATCGATTTACGTACATACAGAACCTGCGGGCACATTAGCTCTCAATTTTTGATAGCCAGTGAGCTAAAAAGACATGATTCCTGGTCTACGCAAATACAATATAACAATTAACGAAAATGTACAATAATTTCTTCAGAGTTTCACAAGATTTTTTTCATTAGAAACCTCTGAAAAAAAAAAAAAAAAACAGCTCAGTTCTTCCCAAACGTTAATTAGTACACTATATGGCCAAAGGTGACCGGTCACTTGAAATTTTAGACATTTTGTCAAATATCTAGAAAAATACATGAGGAAATAACCTGAAACTGCAGGTGTGTAAACAGTATAGTATAGGTCATATATTTCGGGAAAGATTTTTTCCCGAAACCGCATAGGGGACCGTCAACAATATGGAAAAGAACGAATATCTTTTGGATAACCCTGTAAAAATTAATGTAGCAAAAGCGTTCAAACTCGAGATTATTAATAAGTGGCTTATTATAATATACTGCGTTCATTTTTATGAGGATAGCATGTATACTCGTAGAGAAATTAAGGTCTTTACAAAAACAGTCCCAAATTCCGCCAAGTTTTTTGCTTATAATTTGCAGAGTTCTTAATATAAAAAAAAAAGTTATTTTTAGAAAATAGGACAAACAACATTGTACACAAAATCCTGCAATCATAATTAAAAAATAATAAAAAATGGATGGAAAATGAGCAGGTTTACTAAATAATGATTCACCGCACATGCTCGAACGTAATCAAAATATAATTTGCATAATGTGTTAGCTAAATGTATCGAGCAACTTTTGTGAAAATCTCAAAAACATAGTGTGAAAAGTCTGATAATAATCGTTTATAGAATAAACTCAAAAGCCGTTATTCCTAAAAAAGAGCAAAAAGATGAGGGATTGTATCCAAATATAGTACGTGCAATATTTGTATGCTATATTGGCACTAATCAATGGATATATGGGTACAACCCCTCATCTTTTTGCTTCATTTTGGGAACAACGGATTTTGAGCTTATTCTATAAACGATTATTATCAGACTTTTCAAACTATGTTTTTGAGACTTTCACAAAAGTTGCTCTATACATTTAGCTAACACATTATGTGCATTATATTTTGATTGCATTCGCACATGCGCAGTGAAACCTATTTTAGTAAACCTGCTCATTTTTCATCCAATTTTTATTATTATTTAATTCTGATTGCAGAGTATTGTGTGCAATGCTGTTCGTCATATTTTCTGAGAGATTTTTTTTAAGAACTCTGCAGATTATAAGTAAAAAACTTGGCAAAATTTGGGACTGTTTTTATAAAAACCTTAATTTCTCTACGAGTATACATGCTATCCTCATAAAAATGAACACAGTATATTACAATAAGCCACTTATTAATAATCTCGAGTTTGAACGCTTTTTCTACATTAGATTTTACAACGTTATTCAAAAGATATTCATTATTTTTCAATTTATTGACGGTCTCCTATGGGGTTTCGGGAAAAATTTTTCGCTTAAATATATGACCTATATTATACTGTTTACACACCTGCAGTTTCAAAATAATACCTCATATATTTTTATAGATATTTAACAAAACGTCTAAAATCGCAAGTGACCTGTCACCTATTACCATATAGTTGTATTTGTGGGGTCATTGTTGCAACAGCTGCAATGTCAGCTGGTAGTGGAGGCACATACACACGATCCTTTATCAACCCCCAAAGGTAGTAGAAATCACATGGCGTCAGATCGGGTGAGCGTCTAAACAGAACTTCTTTGCTAATCAACGCTTGGGAAGAACTGAGCTATCGCCTATCAACTTGATGTGTGCCGTGTTACGAAAGGTCACATTGAACACTTGTATGCTTTTAGGTAAAACTGTTTGATTTGCTCTTTCATTTTATGTATTAATTATAATTTTATGTTTTATGTAATAAATTGTGCCAAGCGTTAAAACCCCGATATTCATTTAGAAACACCATGTACAATGTGGCTTATCTTTCTTTAGCCATCACAAACCAATTCTTTAAGATTTAATATAAAATCAATTAAGTTACATCTTTCCGAAACAACAATTTCAAGAAGCATCTAGTATTACGCAGGCAGTTTTACAGTAATATGACATAACGGTACGGAACCCTCAGAATGGGAGTTCTGCACGCACTTGTCCTTTTTTTTTTTTTTTACCGACATCAAAAAAAGGAGTTGGTTATAAATTCGACGCGTATGTATTTATTTTTTATGTACGTTCACCGATTAGATCGTAACTACGCGACCGATTCTTGTGATTTTTATTTTAACTGAAAGAAGGTACTCTCGAATTGTTCCCTTTTAAATTTCAACAAAATTGCTTCATTAGTTTTTTGAAGTTCAATCAAAAACGAATATAATCAATAGTTTTTCTCATTCTGTTGTACTGTAGCTGCTTGCGAATCGCTAGATTAGCCGGATGCGAAGTTTCGTCGCTGCACAAGCAGCTGATGCAAAATAGAACTACGAAAACTGGTTAAAGAACTATATTTTTTACGGTGGAGTGATTTGTACGGTAATATAGTATGGGCCAAAAGTCCGCGGCAAATTTTTGATTTTAATATCAAATTAAGTATTTTAAGTCGAGTGTGTTTTTTGGAAGGGAGGGGGGTAAAAAGTTTATAATTATTTTTATTTCCCCTGGTACCTGTTCCTATAACCCACCTTTCCAATGCTACATTTTAGTGTTTATTTACTCGAGTTTTGTGAGTTTGTACGTCTGTACAAAGAACTCGATGAAATTTTGCCTACATAACGAATAAGTAAAAGAAAAATAAACCAATTTTCATGTGCATCTTAAGAAAAATAAAATAAAAAAGATATCAATTTTTGTAATTTATCTTTTGAAATACATAGAATTGAAGCATAATTGAGTCTAACATACTTTATTATTTCCAATTGCCCATCCATCCATTTTCAATCGAATGAGCAGTAACTGGCTGTTTTCTTTGTTTAGTTCTACCTCTTCATCGAAATCGAACGCAAGATACCTATATCTGTAAAAAATAAAAAATAATAATATTATAAAATGATATTCACAATTTCATTATCATATCAACTACTATATACAGGATGTCCATAATTAAACGACTTTACTTTAAAGTTCTCTACACAGTAAAAAAAAAACGGTAAAAATTACAGCTGATTTGGCTGTGAATCGCTAAAATACAGCGTTTTATTAACTTCCGTATCGATTTACAGTAAACTGCTGTTATTTCAACAATGGCAAAACCGCCTGGACTGCATTCCAGATGAGATACCTACCTTACAGGCACACTGTCAAGCCAAAGCAGGTTATTATTAGCGTTAAGTAGTGTCGTACGAGTGTTAGCGTCGGTGTGAATATGTGCCTATTATGAATTCAAAATGGTGATTTTGGATACTTACATACAATTTTGGATTACATATTTTAAAAAATCAGAGTAAGTTTTATTTTTATGTTTATTCGTATCATTGATTTAATAACTGTATCAAATAGGCAGTTCTCTTATATAATGTAAGATACAAATTTTGTATTTGCGTACATATATATAAACGTTGACTGACAGTAGCTTTGAATCATTTGTATAAGGGTTAAATATTTTGTCTTAAATTATAACAAAAGAGAATATTTCCAATTTACATTTGAAAAAATTATTATTTTTTCTTTTCTTTTTTCCATCATAGGACTTAGTTATTATTTACTTATGTGTCAAAGTACCAGATAAAAAAAAAAAAAAATCAATATTTTTGAGATATGTTTTGCTTTGCTATTATATATTTTTCGCAATTTCATTTTTCCGTTATTTGTATTTTAACATACCTTACTAATCTAAATTATACAATATTTTTTAATTGTCTAAAAGATTTAAGTGCGCTTTTTGTACTAATTTAAATGTTTTTATTTATTTAATGTATTATTATAGTTTATTAAAATTTCAAAAACAATTTTACCACTTATGGTCCGATTTACCGTCGGAGTTATTCACATTTCATAGATGCTAGTTTTTTACGCGCATTTCTTTTCATTTTTTATATGTAATTTTGAAATCATTTATTGTGTGTAAGCTGGATACACTTCTTTATTGATCCATAAAATATTCCAAGAGTTTGCTTACTATTGTCGCAGCATTCAAAAGCAGCAGATCGCATTTTGCTTTTGATAATTATCGAACAATAAGAAGTAATTAGCACTAGATGCTGAAATTAGATATTTTGAATGTTCTCAATGTATGTTATATTACGCAGTACATTTGAAATTCACATAAGGAAAATTCTTTACAATGAGTTACAATAGTTTAAAATTTACGATTTATTGCTTTTTTCGGTGTATTTTCCTATTTTATTTATTATTTTGCTTTATGGTGATAAATTTGTATCTTACACATGTATAACAGAATTTATTATATAATAATGTTATTAAAACAATGATATAAGTAGACATAAAGATAACACTTATAGAGCTCTTAGTTTTTAAAAGATGTATATAGTATACAAAAAAAAAAAAAAAAAAATCAAAGTAAACAAACATTGCAGGGCGGGGGGGGGGGGGGGGGAGGAAGATGCAAACGTATATCTACAAATAATAATAATAATAATAATAATAATAATAAATGAAATAAAATAAATACAAAATGTATATATATGAAAACATATCCCGTTAGAATGTCGCATTCACCTTGAAAACTATATCGAAATAAAATTAAAACTTGCTAAAAAGGTGCATTTAATGTCATAAATATAAAAAGATATTAATAAGATGTTATTACATAATAAAATAGTTTTTATAAACTTCCAATATTTCATGCCTAGCGCTTTCGATCACCTACTGATCGAATAGCGATAGTGATCGAAAGCGCTCGGCACGAAATCTTGGAGATTTTTAAGTTTTTAAAAACTGTTTTATTATGTAACAACATCTTATTAACATCTTTTTATATTTGTGACATTGAATGCACCTTTTTAGCAATTTTTAATTTTATTTCGATATAAAATAAATAATAATAAAGGCTAAAAAATTACTGTTATCTTGTTAAAAGTGCTGTAAAATTAACAGCAAAATATGCTGAAAAAATACAATTTTTTGTAAAATCTAAAAAAACAAAATTACTGTAAAATTAAATGTAAAAGTGCTGTAAATTTACAAGTTTGCTGTTTACCCGTGGAAAACAAAATTGCTGTAAATTGACAGCAAAATTTGCTGGCACCCATATTGCCAGCATTTTTTGCTGTAAAGATACAGTGATTTTTTTACAGTGTACAGACGAAACTATTGGTCAGAAAAGTGTGAAATTTTGTGCCGGACATAACGAAAGAATGGGAGTTTGTTTGAGCGAAAAAAAATTAGTTCAAAATTTCGCCACCAGAGGGCTTTTTTAAGAAATTACACATTTTTTAAAGTTTTTACGCTTTATTTTTCTCAGATTAAATAAGACAAATATATAGACCACCCCCTAAAAAAAATAATGCGTAAAAATTTTTAAAAATTATTAATTTTCGAATTGAACGGACCGTACAAACTCTGAAAACAAATTCGCCTAATCAGCCGTCATTTTTTTCTCTGAGCTTAGGTCTAGTATTCAGTGGGCTGTGGCTAAATGTGTAATTTATTAAAATACGCCCTCCTGTGGCGAAACTTTGAAATTTTTTTTTTTTTTTTTTTTTTTTTTTTTTTTGCTCAAACAACTTCCCATTCCTTTATTATGTCCGTCACAAAATTCCACACCTTTCTGACCAATAGTTTCGTATTTAGACAACTTCAAAGTAGGGTGTATTAATTATGGACACCCTGTATATAAAGAATGGAAATGGAAATTTCGTTCCTGTCGCTTAAAACTTGAATTGTGCAGGAGGGAATTTAATAGGATCTGCACTGTTAGTTAGCTACATTTTCAGGGAAGGTTTTAGTATATTGCATATCGCTTTCCGTTGCTTAGTTGTAGATTCATGGGGGAAAGTTCTGTAATCAGCGTAACTCGTTAATGAATGATCAGATTTTTTAAAAAGTTCTACTAGATACATTTTTCTGAGACTTACATTAGTTAGATAATTTTTATCTGTGCTTTTAATATATTGCGTATTGCTCTACGTTGTTTAGTTAGAGAATTAGGTGGACGAGTTCTATAATCGAATGAAACATTATTATGAAATATTAGCTTTTCCTAAAATTTCACCTGGACGGATTTTGATGGGACTTGCACTGTTAGTTAGATAATTTTTTGGGAATTGTTTTAGTGTATTGCATATCGTTCTAATTTTCTTATTTGTAAGATTACAATTATGTACGAACGTTCTATAATCATTCTAATAATTATTTCGAAACCACGATATATCTACATGTCAGATTTTCAGTGGATCGGGGATTAATTTGAAATACATTTTGAATTGCGGTTTAATGATATGAAATTTTGTGTTAAGGCAGTCCAGGATACAAAAATCTCCAAATTTTCTATAAAAACTTTGGTGCGATCGCAGTTTACTCTCCTTCTTGGCGCAATTTTCAAAAATCGCCAAATTGGCGCATTTTCGCGTACTAACTCCCGGAGCTGCAACATCTGGGAGAGAGTACGCAAAATTATTATTTGTTTTCTCTTCTCGTATCTCGTATGTTTTGAAACAAGTACCTATCTAGACAAATGCTTAAAATGTGAGAATAGATATTCGATCAGTTATTTTTCTCTTATTTTAACCTGTATTTTTGAGTAAAAATAATACATAAAATTTCAAATTTTTTCGAAATACAATTTTAAAAAATACATTTTATCAATACAATATACCAATAAACAAAACTTTCACTTACCCAAATTATTAAAAAAGAATGTTTGTTAACAGTAATGGGAGCAAAACAATGTTGTTTTATTTTAATCAGAGGGGCCCTTTTTTAAAAAATCAGGGGGGCTACCGCTCTCCTGAACCCCCCGTTTTTTTATTCATAATTTTACCTTGTGCTCTAGATGTCATTTAAAAGCATTACTCAATCTGTCACTTTTAGCCATTCATAGCTTGGACACAATCAACCTTTCTTTCGTACATAATTCAATCAATGCTCAATATTCAATCAATATTCTCACCTGTCAAACATTTATCCAGATAAGTACTTGTTTCAAAATATACGAGATTGAGAAAACAAACAATAAAAATACGCGACTGCAACACAGAGACCTTTTCAACGGAAAATCCATTACAGCAATATCAACGTTTTTCCAAACAAATTCAAAATGCTCCTTGATTCTCATCTTTGTCCAATAAGAAAGCCTTTTACAAAAAAATAAGCTTCCAATTAGAAAGCAGCTTACAAAACAAGGAGTTTAAACCATCAACTCTCTCCAGAGAAATCTTAGGGTTGCCATATTTTGTGACGTCCGAGGAGAAGACCGATAAACCAGGGTTGCCACATTGGCGCAGTTATTGAAGTAGATTGGCGAAGGAGAGTATATTGCGAATTACCTAAAACTTTTATTGCATTAAAAATTTCTCTGTTTTTCCTGCTTAAAATGACGTTTAAATCATATTTCTATCTTAATTAGAAAAGGAAATATTATTTTTTTTGTTTTGGTTTGTTTTCAAAATCTAGCTTCCGAGCAATGGTTGACATGGAAACGATTCCTTGTGAAAATGCGTTTTTTTTTTTTTTTTTCATGATGGCTTTTTTCACCTTTTCTCGTATTTAAATCGTTATAATTCAAGAACGGTTAAAGATAAATGGTTCAAACTTGTAACATGTCTTTTTCAATTGTTTTACTTTAATTTTGATTCAGTAAATTAAAACAAAAAATATTTACTTTTGAAAATATGATTTTTTTGAAAAAGTTACACCATTTGTTTTTTCATTTTTACTTTAAATATTTTAATTTTTTTTAATTAATATTTTTTAAAATGCTGAATCAAAATTAAAACTTGTATATTTCTGTTTATTCAAATGAAAAAAAAAATGAAATTCTACAAAAAATATTTCGAGTTATAACGATTTTAAATTACTTCATTTTTTTAATGAATTTTAAATTTTTAAGTTTTTAAATATATATTTGAGAAGTTTTATCATGTGATTTTGTTTACAAATAACATGGTTAACCATCAGAAAAACAATAAAAATTTTAACTTAATAAATAAAAATTATTTAAATTATGTCCCGGACCCCCTTAAAGCTTTAAAAAAGTAATAAATCGAGAACTAATTGGTCGAGTTTCATGTTATTCTTACAAAATAAAATTGTATTTAAAAAGTAGAAAATAATGACACAGGTTACAAAAAAAAAATAACACTAGAGGGAGCAGATTTTTAATATTTATGTTTACTAGTGCTGTTAGTAGAAAATTAATGTGTAATGTATTTAAAAACCAAAAATTAAATAAGCGATTTCTATGACGGTGGCCCCACAGAGGGCGAAGACCGACAAACAAGAAGGGCATTAGAAAGCAGTACTTTAGGAAGGCCCTTTAGAAAGCAGTACACCCCCCCCCCTTCCTCCAATATTTTGTACGTTTGGAAAGATTTAAATCAAAAGATAGAGATTTGTTTAAGCCCCAGATAGACGTACCGTTCTACTCGTGGTCTCTATGGTCCGGTCAGGCGGCTCTTTGGTTACGCGGTGTTTTTCATCTTTAGCGGCTTTACAAGGAAACTGACTAATTAAAATATACATCAAGCACAAATAATTGTACAAAAATTACTTTCATGTGCATAAATATAATATAATAACATTTAGATAACATTTAAAATTTACATTACATTTAACATTTAGTTAACATTTAAATCCTACTGAAGACTGCCTTATAATCGTCTAGTTGAAATTGTTCTAGGTTTTTTTTATGTATTTTGAGATACTTTAAATTTGTATTTTAAATGTCTTTCTCACAATCTTTTGACTTTTATGTCCCTGAATAATAATTTTTATTTTTATACTTTTTTGTATTTTTTTTTTAATTTCAAATACTGAGGAGCATCCCATTGCGTGATTTCATAACAATATTAACGAGATAAATAAGTTTTGGATGATGTTGGGGGTCCAAATACAAGGAAAACTCCCATACCGTCCCGTGCCTCTGATGCTGATTTCTAAGTTTGGAGCTGTCTGTATAAAATTGTTTCAATAAAAATAATTCGATGCAATTGTTTTCCGAAACTGGAACAATTGTTCTATATAAATATGTAGAAAAAAATTAACCTGCACACATTTTTACGGTTGATATTATTTTTTGAACTCTGTCCCTGGGTTTTTCATCCTTACTGTCCCTCTTGCTAAACTTATATAGAAAATCACTTCAGATGCAGCCACAAAATTTATTTTAAGTTTTTTCTCATGCAGAAGTATGCTAGAGAAAGAATGTCTAAAATTCTTTGACAGGAAATTTACTGCAGAATTTAAATCAGCATTCAAATATCAATTTCAAGATCGCGGCTTTATTGGTAGTCTTACCATCCCCAAGGTTTATTTCTGCACTTTTCGAGGTAAGTTAAAAAAAATAATAATAATAATTTAATCCATTGTTAACAACTGTTTCTAAAAATCAATGAACATTGTGGCTATCACTTAGTCTTAACATGATTTTCCTAAAAATAGGTTGTGATTTTCCTATCGGCTGGCCCGCATAAATGTCTTTGCCGGAAAATGGTATTTGATCTTGTGGGTCTTCCGTAAAGCAACTCCGGTTCGGGAAGCCTCAGTTCAGTTTCGTGGGCCCAGCGTCTTTATAGGCGTCTGGTTCCTGCGGGCTTGCGGGGTCTACCGGATCGGGTAACCGGACCACTTGGTTTTTCTAGCTGGGTGGTGAGGACTGTCGCATGCGGCCGTTCGTCTCTTCTTGGGAATAGCCCTCGTTGCGTGTGCTGGGCAGCGCGTAGGCTTGGCCGGAGTTTGCGTGGGGCTCCGCTTCGTCGGGGCTAGTCTGGCGGCGACCTTCGGGACGCGCGGCGGGTCTTGTCTTGCGGGTGGCTCCCTGCGTAGGCAAATGGGCTTGAAAGAGCCTGGGACCGGAAGGCGGTTCCCTTTTTTGGGGGCACCCACCATCCAAAAACAATGGCCATAATTTTAAAAATTCTGGCCATTTTTTTCCCATTCTGACCAGAAAATCAGAATTCAAACTTTTTACGGCTGCTCTTTCATCTTCACCTAACACTTCATTTATAATGGCTGTTTCATAACAATGAAAGCCATCAGTTCATCAGAAGAAAATGATCGATTCCAAAGGTATAATCTTTCACTTGGCGCCCGGGGCACATGCCCCCTCTGTCCCTCCTTAGTTTCGGCCCTGTTTGATCTAATCTTCTTATCTCCTTTTCATTCTTGAATCCATTGTTGAATCTCCCGTCATTTTGTTAAAACCACAAATGGGGTTGAAAAAGAAATGTTCTGCTTTAGAATGAGAGGGAGCATTTTCTCCTTGCTAAACGCAGCCTCATTAGAGGTTCTTTGGAAAAGGTATTCGTGAAATATAATCATATATATTAACATTCAAAGCTGTTTCTGTAAGGTCAGATCAGAGCGAATTTGACACAATTGCACATGCGTCAGCTGTTTTTCGAACCTCCTCAATTTAGAAGACAGTGGACCGAGTTCCTGCTAGCGTAGCGAGCTAAAACAGCAGTTTAAAGCTTTGAATTTTTGTAAAGGACGCAGGTTCGAGCCCAAGCCCGACAAAATGTTTCTGTAATATTTTTGTCGATAATTTATTTTAATAATGACATATTTTATTAGAAAGAGAAGTTTTATTATTATTATTATTATTATTTGAATGCTTTATAATTAAATAAAATTTAACACTCAACAACATTTTGAAAAAATGATTTTATATTCAAAATATTTAAGTTAAGATATTTTGCAGTAATTATCAATGAAATAAATTGAGCTGATCTAGATTTTTTCTTACATTTCTGACCATTATGTAGAATATATATGTGTGTGTGTCAGAAAAAAAAGTTTGCCATTCTTTTCCGTAAAAAGTGAAACGGAAAGAAAGAAAAATGCCCATATAAGAACTATAAAAGAAATTACCTTGATATCCATGGTTTAATATTTTAAAAATGTAAAATAAAATTCAAGTAATAAAAAATATTTAATATAAATAGTCATCTGCATAAAATTTCAAATTTAGGTTTAGAGAATGAGACGGATAAAAATAAAATTCATGGCAGCTTTTAAAGGTCGTATAGTTAAAAAAAAAAAAATATGATTTAAAAAATATATATATAAACTGGCCGTAGTAAGTAAAAATAAATGCTTTACCCAGTATTTTTAGGTAAATTTCTGATAAAAAGCAAGCATAACGGGTTGTAAATTATAAACTTAAAATTCGTTCACTTCATTGAATAGGTCAGATTGACAGCACCCTCTATCGCCTTATAGATATAGGAATCACTTATGCAATATAGGAATTTGTCACAATATCAGTAATTAATTTGAAAGCAAATAATTTAAAATTCACGAATTTTTCTAATGAAACATTCAAGTTATTTACATTCAAATCTTCACGGGCTCTATCTAGCAATAATAAAAATCACATTAATTTGTGAAAACTGTCCAGTAAAGCGGATGAGTACTGCTAGTTATTAATAAATTAAGTTGAAATTTTGAATGACTTCTAATGAATGCATTAAACATATCAAAAAGTTTTATCACATACCTACAAAAAAATGCATCTGTTACCAACGAATTTTAAATTTGTGAGTTTAATTAGAAATAAAAACACAAGCTTGCGATGGTTGTGTTGTTTAACTTTTAATAAATGATTTTTATGTATTTTTTAGCTCTGAATCCGAAAATGATCTTCATTTTTAACCATAACGTCAGGATTTTTTGCAAATCGTAAATTTCAATGGTAAAAAGTAAAAAAAAAAAAAAATAAAAAAAAAAATAGAGAAAATCTGATACTGAAAGATACAGGAAATGGTTGTGTTTCTTAAGTTTCAATAACTGATTTTTATATATTTTTTACCGCTGCATAAAAAATGACCTTCATTTTTAACCATCAAGTCAGTTGTTTTTGCAAATCATAAATTTCAAAGTCAAAAAATAGCAAAATTTCGGATACGATAAAATAGATGTGATGGTTATGTTTTTTAAATTTTTATAATTGATTTTTGTGTACTTTTCAGAACTAAATCTAAAAAAACCCTTCACTTTTAACCATCAAGTCAGAATTTATCGCAAATCCTAAATTTCGAAGTTAAAAAGTAAAAATTTTGCAAAAAATCTTGATCTGATAGTAAAGAATGAAGACCATTTTCGGATTCAGCGTTACAAAATACATACGAATCAATTATCAAAAGCTAAGCAATATGACACAAGCCAAATTCTGCAGGTTGTGTAATCAATTATTTATTACCTTTACTAGTTATGCATATAAGAATGTATTCCTCCATACCCTTTAAGATGATAGTGGAATATATTTTTGGATAAAATTCTAACAACAAATTCTTTAAAGAAATGTGAATTTGAAAAACGAAATTGAATTTACTGTAAATTAAAAAAAGTAATAAAGTTATTAATAATATTTTTTAATTAAAAATATACCATGCATCCAAATTTACAAAATATTTTTTCCATTTTCACTTTTTATTCCCTTAAAATACTGATTTTACAAAAAATAAATTTCAATTGTTGTAGAGATTTAATATTTAGCACAAAACTTTCTTAAAAATAGTTTTTGCTTAAAACAAATTATGAAAATATTTTTAAATATTAATTTTTATAGTTCACTGTTATTGTTTTTAAAAATATAGAGATATTAATATTTGTGCTCTTTTTTATTTATTTATTTTTTAAATATTATTTCTTTAAGTTTCATATTTTAAACTAAGAAAATAATTTATCTTTCCTGCATTTTTGTCGCTGTCATAAAATTTAAAATAGAATGAAGATTGATAGGCACAAAAAAGAAAATAAATAAACCTCTTCCTTGATAATATAATCATCTTAATCCTTGATATACATCTAAAAGAATGTTTGTAAAGTAATTTTTTTACTAAATGTGTTTTTCAAGCTTTAAATAGTTGTTTCTGAAAAAAAAAAAAAAAAAAAAAAAGAAAGAAAGTTCAATTTAATTATAATATACATATACATACATTTTAGACATTTTAGAAGAAAAAATTTCCTTTAATAGAAAAAAATTTTTTTAATTCAAATTTAAATATTTTCGTGAAAATAGTATTTTATCATTTTTGAGTTTGAGAATGTCACCGATTGTGTATACGAATTTATTAGATCTCTTTATTAGCCCCGGTAACGTATGCTATTTCTTTCTCCCAGCTTATTTTGTGTCCAAAAAATAACGTTTGCTTACAGACGCTAGCAATAAACAAAGTAGATGTATCAATGTACAATTAAATGCTCTATAGCATTTTTTAAAATTTCTAAACATCGCACATTTTCAGTTTTTATACCATCGTATTGGGAAAAAAAGTACTTTTTAATGCTATTTGTTTGAAAACTGCATCTCTATTTGTTTTTGAAATATTAATTTTTTTGTAGTTTTTAGCGACATTTGTTTCATTTTGGCAACTCAGGTACGCCATTTCTGTAGAAAGTAAAGAAAACATTGCTGAAAAATAGCAATTATATCTTTTTGTTGCCATTTTCTCATAAAATGAAAAAAAATAATTAAAAAAATTAAATTGAAAAAAAAATTAATTAAAATGCGTGCTACTTTGAGAAAAATATAAATGAAGGATTTGTGATAAAACAGGGAGCTATTATAAACTATATTTAATTTTAAGTTTCTATATTAATGCAAATGACGTCATTTTACATAACATAAAAGCGTGTGCTTTAAGTCTTAAAACTGAAACATGTTTTGAAGTAGAGTCCCGATTATCCGAGTCACACTTAACCGAGTTATTTTCTTCTGATGGACTGGTGGCTTCTATTATTATGAAATAGCCATTATAAATGAAGCGTTAGGTGAAGATGAAAGAGCTGCCGTAAAAAGTTAAAACTCTGATTTTCTGGTCAGAATGAAAAAAAAAAATGACCATAATTTTTTTAACGCTTCATTTATAATGGCTGTTTCATAATAATAGAAGCCACCACTCCACCAGAAGAAAATGAAGTAATGGAAATGCCGGGGCGACACTAAATTCTGAAAAAGCAGAATTCTTGTTCTCTAGTAATTTTTTTTATAAGCCTTTAAGTGTGCTGTAATAATGTTTTGCAAATATAGATATAACATTTATTAAAAATTTAATGCATAATCGGACCTCGTTATTCCGATACCCGGTTTTCACGTCACCCCGCTTATCACGTCAGTTTTTCAAAGTTCCGATATTCTGTATATGATTTTAATGTAAATAAACCCCGGATTTTACTTCGTTAAATAATTTACCACTGCGGATGTCCCGACGGTTTGGGAAATTGTCTATTTTTCATGATACATCTTATAAGCACGGAAATTAAGCGGTAAGAAATATCTTAGCCAAACTTTTCACAAAGGTCTCTAAAATACCCACTGAGATAAATGAGACATTTTAATTCAATCCTTTATATGAATACATAAACCCACACACTATGAACGACCCACTTAAGCTTCAGATAGACGTATCAGTCTACTCGTGGTCATTTTTGTTTAGGTCAGGCGGAGCTTTCTTGGGGTTACACGGCGTTTTCAATCTGACTAAAACCCATTGCATTGCATTGAAACGATAAAAAATTATCTAACATCCATTTCTGAAACAATGAATATTGATTACAATTCATTGTATAATATTGAAAAAAACAATTTAGGAAGCACATTTAGGGATAAGCGAGCCTTAATTCATCAATATTTCATGTAACAATAAAAAAAACAAGTCATCATAAATCTTATTTTTATTCTTTTCAATTTTGTTTTTGTGTTTATTATGTTTTATTGCTTAAAACTGCAAGAACATGTATGAATTTAAAATTGCCTTAAATTAATTAAAAATATAACTTTTTATAAACATACTTATCTCCAACTCCGGTTACCGTGAAATTCCGCGTATGATGATACTTTTTTCTGGCCATTAAAGTGTCGGGATAACGAGAGTCGACTGCATATAAATTCTATTTTAAATATTTTACCCTATTTCATTTTATTTATTTTATAATAAAAGATTTAATTCCATTGTCTTCATGTGTCATATTCCCCCCCTCCACACACACTAATTCTTCCTTTACAAAATTTTGATCGAATGAAAATAATATTTTTCTTTCTTTACCAAAGAATTCGATTAGAAACGTTGGATTTGGGCAAAATTTTCTGGATCTTTCCAGAAACTTTTGTTTCTTGTAATGTGGAAAGCGATTTACTCAAAGTTTTAATCCCAGATCTTTTTCGCAGAGCAAGGATTTTTAATTTGTTGGAATTCTAGCTACGTCACGCAATTTGTAAATCTGTGCGATGCCTTTAAATTCTGTTGCACGAGTTTCGGAGTTCAGATATCTGTGTTTATTATAAGCTTAAAAAAAAAAAAAAAAAAAAAAATCTCGCAGCATCTTAAAAGTTTTCTATTCGTTGATTTTTATGTTGTTATTTAAAGTTCTATTTTATGATCTGCGTTTGGCCATTTTCACTGTATTTAGTATGGCACAGATGTCATATTCGCCCCATATTGGCGCGATTTTTTTCTGACGCCAATGTCATATACGCAACGGGTACTTAACTTGCGCCAAAGTGTCGTTATTTTGCTTGATGTGGTAACCCGGATTATGTTGTTTATGCTGTTGATGTTTTCGCCAAATTGGCAACCGAAAAAAAATCGCGCCAATATGGGGTGAATATGACATCTGTGCCTTTAGTATTTCTAAAAAAACAGAGAGCCCTGCATATTATGTAAGACTAAATAATGGAACAGATGTTATATATTCCCGCGGTCGCCTTCTTGGATTGAAAACCCCCCTTTCCGCCAAGTAAATGTCGCCAAGCAGATTTATGCGCATGTTAGGCTTAACGGGGTTGCCAGAACACGTCACTCGTCGGGGTTACCTTATCGATAAACGCCAGCAAAACATCGCCGAGAAATCCAAGACGGCGGCCGCGGAAATATATAACATCTTAGCGTAAATAAATTAATTAAGTCTATTTACTGGATATTTATCTACTTAAAACTTCTCGGTACAGCTCATGGAAGAAGATCGGTTAATATTCTTTGTGACAGCTCTTCAAGATTATGATAATACGTCAAGAAGTTATTCGTACTGATGGTGATCTTGCTATACAGATCTCGGATTAAAAGGCTGCGATTTCTATTTAGTACTGGAGTGGAATATTTATGGTATATGATATGTAGATCGTAGCTCATATACTATAATATAGCAAGACATGTTTTGAATATGAACCTTAGCAGCTGTTGTAGTGCAGAGATTGTAACTCTTTACCATGTAATGAGAAGTTAATTTTAGTCTACAAAGTTATCACTCGAAGAAAGTCGCCTAGTACAATGGGGTTTTACTACAATTAAGTACATTTAGTTTAAAAAGTTTTTTGTTTGTTTGCTTGTTTTAATCACTCATATAAATGAGAAAAATATGGCAATGAAGTGCAACTTTTTGAAGTAAAAGTTACTGAATTAAAATGTTCTTGCATTAGATGTTGTTGTTTTATGATGGCAAATTATCAACACGAAGGATACAGGCCCGAAGGGAGGGAGTGCCCTCCGTGTGAGTATTTACGCAAGGAAATCCAAGGTTCAAAGAAAACCGCGGAAAACTACGAACGATTAGGCCGACGGGTGCGATTTGGTTTGAAACCCGCAACTCCCGTCTACCACCTTCGAGATTCGAGAGCAGAACCTCTCGGCCACTGGTGGGGCGTTCTTGCATTAGAAGCACACTGTAAAAAAAAAAAAAAAAAAAAAAAAAAAAAGATGTAAATCTACCAAACTAGTTTTTGTCAAAGTTTCAGAAATCTGTATGTTTACTAGAATTTTGTCTGTACAGTGTAAAGAAAAAAAAACATGTAAATCTACAAATATAGGTTTGTAAATCTACAGAAATCTGCTTGCTTACTAAAATTTTATTGGTAACGGGATAATGACATGATTTTTTGTTGTTGCAGTTACATAAAACGTTCCGGCATCCCAGTTTCCTAAAAAATTCTTAGTAACCTTACAGATTTGTTTTGTACAGTACAAACGTTAATCTGTTATATGAATTTCTTTTGTTGCATTTACATAAAAAGTTCTAGACATCCCAGTTTGTCCAATCAAATATCTGTTGATTAGAAATTGTTGATTAGTTGCAGTAAAACATTTTTTAGTCAACCTGCTCATTCTTCATCCACTTTTTATTATTTTTAAATTCTGATTGCAGAGTATTGTGTACAATGTTGTTTGTCATATTTTCTGAAAAGAACTTTTTTTACACTGGTGAAAACAATTAAAGGGACAAACGTTTTTTTTAAAAAAACAAAACAAAATAAGTTATCCCCATACGCAAATAAGGTATCAGATGATAGTTAAGCTCCTCGCGGACACACCTGCCATGCAGTGGTCTGTGTCGTCATAAGGCAGTGGCGCTGTGATCGCGTTTGTGCAGAGGTACCTCATTTGACCGCCGAAGCTTGTAGCGTAAGGACGTTTTGAAACATCGTAGCATAACCCAATCCTTGTTTTTTTAATTTCTTTGTTTACCCATTGTTAGTATGGCTAGTTATCATCGTCTAGATGATGCCACAAGATGGCGGATTGTTGGTAGACTCGAGGCGGGCCAATCACAGGCTACCTGTTGTAATGACCTCGGAGTTTCGAGAAATGTGGTGTCCACTCTGTGGAAACAGTTCAGTGAGACAGGAGCAGTGGTCCGCCGACCTGGTCAAGGTCACAAAAGGGCAACAACGCCGGCTGAAGATCGTTATTTGAGACTTCTAGCCAAAAGGGATAGGTCCGCGACAGCGACACAACTGTCTCGTCACCTGTATAATGCAACAGGAACATCCATTTCACGAATAACAGTCACCCAGAAACTTAATGCAGGTGGCCTGAATGCCAGGTGCCCTGTAGTCTGCATCTCTTTGACTGTGAACCACAAAAAACGCCGTCTAACATGGTGCCGAGAATACCTGTCCTGGACAGAGGATAGTTGGGGGCGGGTTCTCTTCAGTGATGAGTTGCTATTCAGTCTGGACAGTGACTCGAGACGTGTTCTCATCTGGAGAGAACCCGGGAGTCGATATCGGCCCTCTAAGAATGTCGAAAATGATCACTATGGTACAGGTGGCCTGATGGTCTGGGTAGGTATCATGCCAGACGGGCATACCGACCTTCATGGGTTTGATAGAGATACTCTGACCTGTCAGCGGTACAGGGACGAGATCTTTGCACCCTATGTGAGACTTTTCCACGGGGCATATGAACCACATTTCGTCTTTATTATCGATAACGCGCGTCCACATAGGGCTCAGTTGGTGAGCGAATATCACTAATCGGAGGATGTTCAACGAATGGAATGGCCTGCGATGTCCAATGACCTTAATCCTATCAAACACGTATGGGACGCCCTTGGACGATCAATTGCAGCTCGAACACCAGCTCCAATGGCCATCGATGAGCTCTATGGTGCCGTGGTACAAGAGTGGGTGCAGTTGCAACAGGGATTGATAAGAACCCTGGTAAACAGTATGAAACACCGATGCGAGAGTTGTGTAGCTGTTACAGGCGATCATACACCCTATTAGAAATGTTTCTCTCTGACTGACAGGGTGTCGGTCAGCTGCTGTGGTGGACACGTGACCAGTATCCTTATTTATGGTGCAGGTTGTGCCCATTTTTCTATTCCCATATATTGATCTTATATGGAATGATATTTTGGCCATGTTTGGTTTTATTTGCTTTGTTAGTTTTTTTTAATTGCACAAAGAACATTTGTCCCTTTAATTGTTTTCACCAGTGTATATTAAGAACTCTGTAAATTATAACGAAAAAACTTGGCGAAATTTGGGACTGTTTTTATAAAAACCTTAATTTCTCTACGAGTATACATGCTATCCTCATACAAATGAACACAATATATTGTAATAAGGCACTTATTAATAATCTTGAGTTTGAACGCTTTTTCTACATTAGTTTTTACAGGTTTATCCAAAAGATATTCGTTCTTTTTCAATTTGTTGACGGTCCCCTATGGGCTTTCGGGAAAAATCTTCGTGGAAATATATGACCTATACTATATTGTTTACACTCTTGAAGTTTCAGGTTAATTCCTCATATATTTTTCTAGATATTTAACAAGACGTCTAAAATCGCAAGTGACCGGCCACCTTTGGCCATATAGTGTACATATAGTACCTATTGTTGACTGATGTCCACTTTTTCTGCAATAAACCCTCTTCTTCAATTTAAAAAAAGCCTGATACTACACTTATCAAACCTATTGCTTTGAGGTGCTTAACATAATTATTTGCACAAAAAAAGATTAGAAAATATGTAAAAAATGGTTTGAAAAAGGGTTTTACAAGCGTACCGTGAAGGAAGCTTTCTACGCCTTCAGAGAGAAAAATACCCATTAGAAATATTTATTGCAGATAATTGCCGAGACGTCAGTGAAGGTTTACTGTGGAGACACGAAAAGTTTTTGGTTTCCGTTTGTTTATCTGTCTGTTAGTCTGTCTGTTCCGAGACAAATAGCCACAAAAAGCATTCGCTTGGCTTGAAATTAAGCGGGCATATTCGTGAGATACCTGGACGTAGCTGTATAGTTTTTGGTTAAATTTGGTTCATTCGTTCGGAAACTATGGAAGATTTTATTTTGCTCCATAATGCTTTTCTACGGCAAGTCAGACGATTTTCAAATTTCCATTTATTGAAAGAAAGTGGCACGTTTGATTAATGGATTTAAATGTTAAATTATGGATAATAAAATTTCCAAATAAGGGTTTTAAGTTAAAATCATAAGACGAAATGATATTTTTTTTTTCATCTTGATTCAACATAAAATGTGAACTTTAAAAATTCACAGTCTTACTTAAAAGGCGGCAAAAGTAATGAAAAAGATATTACAAGTTTAAAATATACATTTTATTTAAAACTTCTTAGTACTTTCAAGCTTTCCAAGCTCATCATCAGAGAATATTTTAATAACTAAATGTTGTTTATTTATACAATTACGTCACTTTGTTTTGAAAATGAGAGAGCCAATAATTACTAGAGTTGAAAGTAGAAGTATCAGTAGCAGTTTTTTGGATTGAATTTAATTAGAGGAAATATTTCCTCTAGTTAAATAAATCTAATAAATATTTGACTAATTTTATGATGGTTTATTTCCAATTTAAATTCAAATTTTCAGTATTTCGGCGATATTTTTTATATATTTTAGAAAAGGTTATTTTAAATTGTTGCCAATTGTAAAAACAGCGCAAAAAATAATATTTCCTTCAAATAAAAAATTTATTTACATTTGACTATTATAAACAGTAAAAAACTTTCAAATTAGAATTAAATGATTGCGTATTAAAAGCAGTAAAATATTGTAAATTACGTCATAAAAACTACATTTACATATGAATTTTAAAAGAAAAAGGAAATTTTAAAATAATAGATACATTAATATGCGTTAAAAACCATAAATGGAGGAAATTACGTCATATTTAAAATGGCCAAATAATGTTATTTCCAAACAGTTTAAATTAAAAAATATATTTACACGAAGCATTTATTTCACATTTCTAGATAATCCTTTAAACTATTGTTGCCAATTCCACGCAGCCCAAATAAAAATATTTCATTTCTAGCAACAAATGTTTTTTCACGTGGATATTAAAAAGAGAAAACGTTAAAATAATAAATTTAATATTCTTTAAAAGCAGAAAATGGGAGAAATTACGTCATATTTAAAATGACCAAATAATAATATTGCTAAATTGATTAAATTTAAAAATATATTTACACATTTATTTCATATTTTGAGATGATCTTTTAAACTATTGTTGTGAGTTCTAAACACAGCGCAAATAATATTTCCTTTCTAGCAGCAAATGTATTTTTACGTGAATATTAGAAAGGGAAAGAAAACTGTGGTGAAAATTACGTCAGATTTAAAACGATGCATTTAAAATGTCTTATTTAAAACAACTTTCTAATAGCGTTGTTAAAAAATACCGTGAGACAAAGACTCTGTTTACTTAATTAATTTTATATTAGCTTATTTTAAAATGTTTATCTGATCTTATTTAATCAAAGACCGAAACAGCCATTGGATCTCTTTACAGCAGCTGATTCGGCCTTAAAATTCACCAATCAAAGGTAAATGAATGGAGACCCGTTTACAAGGAGATCTCCCAGGTGTTTTCATTATAATTCAATCTTATGTAACCTTTTTAAAGCCGATTATATAAGCGCAGATTTATGCTGGGATGCAACACTGTATGCGCCAGCCATTGAAGTATTCCCTATTGTCTCTCTATTCCATAATACCCGAACTTCCTATACATGTTATCGTATCAAACATAATTCAAAAACAGATTTCCGTGAATAATATGCTAACAGGAAGTCACACTTTTTACAATCATACTAGATACAAAATATTAAGTGGTCCCAGGACTCTTAAAATTGAAAAAAAAAGACCATTTTCAACATTTAATATCTTAAAATGTATATGATTTTAAAACACAATTTTTATTGAGATGAAAGATATCATCATGTTCATTCATTTCATGTATTTAAAAAATTGCAAGATACAGAATTAGTATTTATAGGAGGCTCCAAACTCTTAGACATTTATCGAGCAGAAAATTGGAATACCAGTTTACGCGGAGGATTACAAAATAAATTTTGCAACCAGAATGGAATTTTTTGTTCCTAATTATACTTCAGATTATAATAATTACCCTGAACCTAAATAAATTCGTAAGTAAAGCATTTTCCTATTTTTAATACAAAGTTGTATTTTGCTAATACAAAATTTTGAAAACTTCAACAGTATAATCACCTAAAAAAATATTTTTTGAACAAGAAAAAGGAAATTTTAGATTCAGTTTATACAAACTAACATGAAGCATATGTTTTGAAAATTTCATGAAAAAATATTCAGAAGTTTTTGAGATAGCGTGCGCGTTATGCCCAAAAACATCATTTTGAGAAAAATGACTTCAAAGTTTCGGAAACGCCGCTTCAGCTATTGAGCGGGTATAATTCTAAAAGCCATAACATCTGTTCAAATTGGAATTTAAAGGAAATAATTATATAAAAAGTTCAGAAAAGATAGAAGTTTAACATCTGAAAGAAAATTAAATTTCGAAAAATTTGAAGCTTTCAGAGTCCTGAGACCCCTTAAAATTGTCATATAAAACATATATTTTACAAATTCTTATTTTAAAGATTTAGTTTTGTAGATATAAAGAAATAAACCGTTTTTTTTATGTGATTTTTGAGAGTTTTTAAGTTTACAAACTTTACCTGTTAAGAAAATCGCTGAAGGTTACTCGTCTTGCATATCCTTGCTGACGGATGATAATAGTTTCCATGAAGTTCATGGCTCGTAATTGTTTTAGCATTTCGTCGGGTTCAAATCTTATATCTTCTCGGCAGCTTTCCGTGGGAATAATGCACAATATCAAATGAGGATAATCTGCCACCACAAGTTCTAGCATTTTATCAAGTTGTTGAACAATATCTTCTCCAAGTGATTTTGTAGGATCAGGATTCTGAAAAAATATAAATACTTACACTGCTAGGAAGAGTATCTTAATGGTACATAAATTGTATCTGCTTAAAATTATTTAATACAATACTTAGATTGAAACTAGTTTAAATTATTCAGTTTAAATTTTTAACGAACGTCTTAAAATAATAATGTATGTCGCATATTTAAGTATATATATATAGAGTACATATATTGAGTAATATATTTGAATGTATATTTAAATACTACAAGCAGAATCAGAAATTACGAAGACCTCAAACTTATCTAGATCCATAACATTCAGAAACTAAATAGAGCGATTTGAAGCCTACAAGGAAGATCAAAAGCAAAAATGAGTTAAAAGCAAACCGGTAAGCAAAGGATTTTGTAAAATTTGTTTCATTAGTCATTTATTGTTTAATTCTTGTTATTACCACGGTCAAAGTTAAAAGTGTATAGAGTATGGATGTTGAAGTATGCATTATTTAACTATAATGCATTCAAGGTTATGTATCTCAAAGTTAATATTGTATTATTTAAGTTATTATTACATAAATTTATAAGCACTTTAAGTAGTTTAATAATTAATCTATTCAACTTTCAGTTTTGTGTATTTCAACTCTTTATTAAGTAATTAAAACAACTATGGTACCTTACCCGTGGCCCTAATTCTTTGCGCACCCGTCTAAAATGACAATTTTTCAAAGAAAGAAAACGCAAACTTAATTTTGTCTAAGTAAATAATCAAATTCTTGAAATGTCAATCGTCTAAAATGAATTGCATTGAACAAAAAAATAAAAGAAGTCGCACACTTAGATTTGTTTATGTAAAACCTTCTCCCTCTGGAAAATAGATAGCCCTAATGATTTGCGCATGGGCATTTAAAGAAAGTTTTTTACCATTGTGATTGGCTGGTTGTTTCCAACTATGCAAATTATCGTATCTATGACTGATGGCATGTGCTGTTTAAAAGAAAAGCGATTTCAAATCGATTAACAAGAAGAAAATGTGTGATAAAAGACTGACGGTAGAGTTGCATAAAAAGATAATCGAAAAAAGAAATAGTTGGTGTCTAATGAGGAAAATAGGCAGGAATTTGATTAGTTCTGAATCAACAGTGCGTAATGTTTTGAAAACTTTCGTTGCAACCGGAGAAATACAGCCAAGAGACAGTACTAGTCGCCTACCAACAACAACGGGCAGAGAAGTTCGAATGTTCCGTCGAGTGGTAATGAAGATAAGATCAGAAACAATGGCAAAAGTCGCATCGCTATGGCAAGACAGCATAGGGCGATCAGTGACTCGTAAAATGGCTATAAAAAGATTTTTTATCTTTAAATATTTTTAGTAATTTTTATCTCATATTTCTAGAGGGGCCAGCAGCTGACTGAAAAAAAAAAAAAAAAAAAAAAAAAAAACTAATTAATTTAATTTTTTCATTTTTTTTTCAATTGTATTGTATTCTATTAAGTGTCTTAAATACTAGAGGGTCTTACAGGTAATAGTATTTTTCCCTGCCCTGGGCTCGGGGTTCAAACCAAACCATAAGCCAAAAGCGGGTTCCCAGGGTGGGTGCTTACTTACTTACTTAGTAAGCCGATGTTAACTCCTGCTCAGAAAAGGGAACATTTTCTGTTAGCTGTGGTCCACTTAAAATAGATATATCAGCAATGGTAAAGTGTTATATGATAGAACAGATCCTCTTTTCCAGTTTTGTAAAGAAATATCGGTTGTCTGGTCGTACTCAAGCAAATAAATCTTTAAACCCAAACAAGAGAACAAAAAACGCCAAACAAGATTTCAAGTTCCCGTCATATGTTCAAATTTGGGGGGTGTTTTGATTATTCTGGTGTCGGCCAAATGTTGCCATATAATGGGACTATCAATGCACGATGTTATCGGGACATTTTGCAGAATCTGTTTTCACCTTCAATTCAACAACTTGGCCTTCAATCGTGTAATATTTTTCAACAAGACTTAGCCAAACCGCATACAGCTAGGACAACATAAGCCTGTCTTCAACAAACTCCCACCATGTGCTAGATTGGGTTCCGAATTACCCGGACACCAATTCTATCGAGGATTTGGAGGCGATACTTAAAGAAGGAAATTCGAAAAAGGACACCACAACTCAGCTACAGTGACAATCAGCAGCTGAAAAGAATTTTTCTTGAAAAATGGCAAAAAAATTCAATTTCTGAGAGGCAACGTTTATTTCAATTATGCCGAGAAGAGTGAGAGATGATTATGCTGCCAAAGGAGGACTAACGAAGTTGTAGACTTACTAATTTCGTCTCATTTGAACATGCACAAAACATTAGGGACATAAAAAACTTCGGAGGAAATGGATTTCATTGGCCACAAACTTTATTCCATGTATTATCTTTTGTTAAATATCACTATGTAATAGTGAAATGTATCATTTTTCATAAAAAATAATTTACATAAAATATTTTGAATTATTTTTTACTTTTATTGTCAAAAAAGCATCCATAAACTAATGCGCGAAAAATTAGGGTTACAGGTAAGGTAATATAATTAATATTTTCAGATGAAATGACCTGTATAAAACGCATTGGCACGTTTAGGACTTTGGACGTCTCATTTGGGTTATAAGTTTCGTAAATGCGACAAAAAATGACTTATTGCGACAATTGTATGTTGTTAGCTTCTATTACAGATAATGATTCAATTTTTACAAAACAAGCAAGTTTCAATCTAAAGCCATAGTATTCAATAATTTTCTGCTTAATAAAATATATATTTAAGGTAAGGCAAGGCTGGATGTAATCCTATGGGGAATATGGGAGTTTTAAAAGCCGTTTTCTCGGAAACTACCCAAACGATTTTGATGAAATTCGGAATCCGTGTTCACTTGGATTGTGCTCAAGACTTATGGCAGACAGTTTTTTTTTTTTTTTTTTTCTCGACTAAAACTTTTTATTTTAGAGAAATGGTAATTTTTCAGAAATTTTCCATTTATCAAAAAAAAAAAAAAAAAAAAAAAAAAAAAGAAGAAGAAAAGAAATACCTATCTGAAACCAATTAAATTTTTTAAAACGGTCTGCCACATATGGTCTTATATTTATGCTCTACCACCAAAATTTTTTTATCGAAGTCGCTCGAGTACTTTAGGAGTTAATAGGGTTTTTACCTGAAAAGTACAATTTTTCGAAGAGTTAAAAAAAAAAAAAAAAAACACTTTTAACTTGTGTGAAGTTTTTGCACAGTTTTATCAAACACGTGAATTAAAGTATCTATAAACTCTTAGATAAAATTTAGTTACATATAATAAATGGGTATAAAATGTTACAGTAAAATTAATGTGAGAGGGCGTGGCGTCCCAGTAGTATCTTTCCTTAATTAAGTCTGTTCTCAATTCCAAAAGGAAAACTTTATGACATAAGTTTTAATTTTTTTTTTTCAGAAATCCATGAAACTGGCAAGTGTTGTTGTTTAGAAACTACGCAATCGAGTTGTTTTTTCCGTTTTTTTGAAAACGCAATAGATCTTTCAGAAAATAGTGTCAAAGTGGACGTTTTGAACCGAATTTCCGCGTGAAAGAAGAATATCCACTCAAAAAAGGGTTAAAAACGTGTTTGTCACGTACTCAAATCGCTTATAACTCAACAGGTAATTTATTTATTATAAAGTGGAAAACACAGTTTGATTCCAAATCGCTTCCATGGTCAGATTTTCCAATTCTATATCTGTCCGTTAAAAAATGAATTTGAAAATGTGTGAAAACGTTTTGCGTTTGTTGGGCAGAGGATTTGAGAACAGCCTTAATAAAATGCAAAATATACCCTAAATGTTACAAAACTATGGGGAATCGCGGCGTATTTACACACAATGGACTTTTAAGAAAAATTGCTGCATCAAAATCTGCAGATGAGGCGGATCATTAACTTTTTCACTTCATTATGTAGACGAGATGGGTTGTTAATCAAACTAATTATAATAATATATGTAAAAAAATTTTTGCAGCACTGAAATCTGTGGATGAGGCAGATTTTTAATTTTTTCCCAGCATTTCATAGAGAAAATTGGTTGCCGAATGAAATTAACTATAAATCATATATAAGATAACTTGTTGTATAAATGAAATCTTTAGTTAAGACAAATTTATAATTTTTCATCCTGCAATAAGAAGAAAATATGCGTTACTATTGAAATTTTAAAAAATATACATAGTATGTGAAAATTTCTGCAATAATGAAATCTGCGGATGAAACAGATTTTCAAGGTTTTCCCAACGTTATATAGAAAAGATGAATTGCTGAATGAAAATATTTGAAAATAATGCATGAAAAAAATGTTTTACCAATGAAATCCGCAAAAGAGGCAGGTTTTTATATTTTCTCAACATTATGTATAGAAAATATCTCGTTTAGTGAAAATTATTGGAAAACATTTATAAGATAACTGCTGTATTAATAGAGAAAGGATAGGCAGATGAGTTAGATCTTTCAATTTTTCCCCGGTGTACGTAGTAAAAATATATGGCTAAAAAAAATAATTATAAAACATATATAGGAAATTTAATTTATCAATTAAATCTGTAAATGAGGCGAATTCTTAGTGCTTTTTAGCGTTACTTAAAAAAGATGGATTGCTAAATAAAATATTCACAGCAAGTATAAAACTTACCGTATTGGCAGATATGATTATGCTCCTAATTATCTGAGTTTAGTGATTACTCTATTTTAATTTCAAGTCTGTAGTGCACTTACAGGAAATATAAGCTCACAATGCGCCTGAATAACTAAAGTTATTCATTCAGAAGTATATTATTTCTGCTTAATGCTAGGGGGGAAAATAACATTGTTTCTTGCCTGTTGATTTTCATGTACATCTTTACGGGCGGAGGGTAAAATTTAACCATAAAAAAGTGATTATTAACCATGATAATAAACCAGGGGCATAATCAAATCTGATAATAAAGCAGTTTTATTCATTTTTTAACCATTTTTATTCAGCAACCCATTTTCTCTTTCAGAGGCCCTTTGCAATAAGCCCAAAAAATTTCATACTGATTGAGAAACAAATGATCCTTTTCCAATTAACCTAAATCTGTTTAGGCTGTTTGCAATAAGCCTAAAAAATATCACACAGACTGTAAGAAGCAAGATGATTCTCCAATTAGCTGGGCTTTTTTCCAACAGCCAAGGCTCTTTCCAAAGATCTGAATTTCTCAATTAGCCTACATCATGCATATTATGTTGACAGAAGTCTGTAAAAGATTACGTTAGTCACTTGGTGACAGTTATAAATTTATTATAAATCAATGAAAGTATTCTTTCAAATTTCGCGTTTTTATTGTAATATTTTTAAATGCTATTTTTTCCGTAGGATGTCTGTGGTCGTTGACCAACGAGATGAGAACACATTCAATTTCGGGACCGGTCACTAAAATGAGTATATTCTTATAACTTAAAACTTCAGTTAAATCGGAAAAGTATAAAAATATCCCGTTAAAGCTGAACCCCAGATACCTTATCATAAAATAATCATTTAAAAATATTGAGATCTGAGAGGAAAATTTGAAAATAACTGTTTACTTTCTTTATCAATAGCTTGCGAATATCGTCCTACGATCAGTGTAGCCATTTAAGATGGAAAAGCAATCTGATACTACAGAACACAGCATTCAAAGAATTTCCCAAGACTTTCCCAAATACCTAGCAGCGGCACCTGTTGGGAAATTTACGCCAAAACGTAATCAGCACCAAATTATATCAAGGTATAACTGAATCTGTAGTTTGGTGAAAGCCTGTGCATTTGTTCTCTAGATATAGTAATTGCGGAAATCGTGAATAATGCATCATAGCAGCGCCACCTGTTGGACGATTTACACCAAAAACTAATCACCACGTATCAGGGACTAACTGAATCTAAATTTTTATTGAATTCCGTGCATTCGTTCTTGAGATAGAGCGCCCAATTTTTTGAAGTGAAAACTTCTTTAGGCGCGTTGAGCTATTTTTGAGATGGAGAAAAACCACTGATTTGGAGACACTGTTACATAACCAACACGCTAGAATTTTGGCACATAGACACTAGCGCGCCAAGCGGTGAATGACAGGAACTTTTCCCTCTTCAGCTCAATCTGCAAAAGAAGAATGAAGCTAAAACTCACTTTTTCTCCCGGCGGTCACACAGGAACACACACAAAATTTACATTTTCGTTGCAGTACGCTGTTGTGTTTATTGTTAAAGACAAACACTTGATACTTTCATTATTGAAGTGAAAGCTTCTTTGGGCGCGTTTGGCATTTTTTGAGATGGGAAAAACCATTGAACTCGTGATACTGTTATTGTAACCGACACCTCTGTATATAAGTATGTACATGTATTGTGCATAGTTCAGTATGAGGAGGGCGGGCAATTAATTGTTATTGATTGCTTAATCAAGAACAACAATTTACTGCCAAGCTCTCCGCATGCTTGCCTGTGCGCTATTGGTTCCCGAAATACACGTACAAGAGTTAGAAAAATTAAATCTCATGAAAAACATCTCATGTAAAAATTAGCCAAGTCTCGTGACTCTTGCTAAAATAAAACTACCTTGCTCTAGCAAAATAAAATTATCTTTATTCAACAGTTGTTATTTATGTCAATAGTTGGCGGCAAAATTGAACTATTCGATCAAATATCGGATAAGTTTAGCAGAAAAACTCTCTTGTTTTTAAAATTCGTGTTATTTTTGCGTTATGGTGTATGTCATAGCATCAAACTATAGCGATATTTCTAATAATATGGTAGTGGTTTTAAATATAGAAAAAGCATAAGCGCAATTATTTATCAAGAAATGTTAACATACTTGCAGAATTATTTGACTTGCAGAAATATTTAAATTCACCAAAACAACATTTCGTAAAACAAATTATTATTTTGTTTTTCGTCAGTTAAAATGAATTATACCGTATTCGTGACATACCTATTTCGTGTAACTAAAAACCGATAACGCTGTATTTTATCGTGTTGATGATCTGGTCAATGACCAACAGTATTGGCGGTAATTTCGATTACGGAAGATAAAATACGGGGCACAGATGTCAGATACGCACTTGGGTACCTAATTGACACCAAAATAGCGTTACTTTATTTTACAAGATAACCCGGCTACTGTTGCTTATTTATTAATAAATTGTTCATTTACTTTTTTTTTTTAATTGTACAATTGTTTTGTTCTATAGTTATTAATGAAATTATCGTTTATTTATTGTTGTTTACTTTTTAAAACAATAGAAAATAATTTAAAAATATATATTGTAACTGGTATTGGAAAACGGGCTTTCGCCAATTTGACGTAAAAAAAATCGCGCCAAACCTGGTTCGTATATCACATCTGTGCCAAATTCTCGGTTTTTTGATTTTTCGACTTTTTATCCAAATTTTCCGGATTTTTTAAATTTTCACTTTCATTGTATCCCAAACACTACCTTCATACCAAATTTCAAGATTCTAGGGATACAGGATGTACCTCCGAGTTTTGATGATCGGAATTAATTAACTTTCATATTTCATGTTTTTGTAAATTTGCGTTTTAAGCAATAGATTGGCATTTTTGTATGTAAAATTATATGCATTATTTTTCATGTACAATGGCGCATTAAATGAAAATTGTAATATAATTTTGGTAGTAATAGTTTATAATAATGAATAAAAAAAACACTACATTTAAAAGTATTTCCTGCACAATAAAACATTTCCTGACGATTAAAAAAACACACACGTATTTGTTGAAGTTTTCACTTCTATTGGCACTCCCGGAGTGCCACTGTTTTTTCTGTTTTTTTTTTTTTTTTTTTTTTTTTTTTTTGTCACATATAGACAGACAGACTCATAGAGAGACGTTTTGTAAAAACATGTTTTTGGGGATCTCTACCCCTAAAACTTGTAAATCCGACAAAAATCGGAATTTGAAAATTTTCTCGATTCCAATACATTCTTCTTGTAAAGATAAAAGAAAGTAAAAAAAGGAATTGTGAAAAGGAACCTGATTAACGGAATAATGCTAAAGGTTTGATGCTTAGAACAAACCACGTAAGAAATAATGTTTGTATGTTTTAAAAGAAACATATATATATATAAAACAATAATACTTAAGAATTTGCATGTAAATATACAATATTATGTTCATAAAAGTGCATATAATAAACTTAAAAGTAACATGAGATTAACTGCATTTTCCCTTACGTTGTTAGCCACTGCAGATGTTAGTTTATCATCTGTCATCGAGAAAAGTTCTAGATATTCCGGTTCATCTCGAATTGTAAGATCCTCTGCTTGCAAATCTTGAATGTGGTATTCTACCTAATAACCAGAAAAAATGGTTTTAAATCATAATTAAATAATTATGTGTCCCATCAACTGCAATGTAAAATATTAAGGATATACATCTATTCTAACACGAAGACGCCTTGATATTCCGTCGCACCTGAACTGTAAAAAAAAAAAAAAAAAAAAAAAAAAAAAACGCACTAAAAATCGGAAATACTACTGGCAATCTAGACGCCAGTACCATTTCCGTATTTTTATCCATAAATTACAGAAAATTTTCCGTTTTTCTGATTAAAAACTGAACTTTTTCCGTAATTTATGGGTAAAAATTCCCGTAAAAAAACGGAAATAGTACTGGCGTCTAGATTGCCGGTAGTATTTCCGTTTTTTAATCCTTTTTTTTTTGTACAGTGTGAGTTTTGCTTATTATAAACATTTACTTAACTTGCTTTGCCTACCAGTTCGCCAGAAATCTTGCTATCCAATATTAAGACACTTCATTTGATATAACTAATGTAATTTTTGTAGTGCTATCTATTTCTGTGGACAATTAAAAAAATAAAAAAAACTTTAAATTTGGCTTTTTCATCAATTCGCCAGAAATTTTTCGAGAGGGTTATAATTATTTAAAATACAAATTAATTTGGCGGATGGTGCCCCTACTTGTAGATCAAGTAAGTTTAAATTAACTCATTGAATTTTCATATAACGGATTTTATATCTTTGTTTTATTTGGCATTTTCAGGACTCGCCATGGCGGAGATACGTTATTTTGGCTTAAAGATGTACAAATGTTTGTCGTCACATTTGCTGTAGACTGGTGCCTTAGACCTCTGCTGTAAAAAGTTGTTAAATTACGAGGCTATCCCTCTCCCATGATCGAGTAATGCTCTGTCTCTGTATTTTCAAACTAAATTAAAGTTATCACGCAAAGAATTTTGAGTCCAATTGTTTATCAGTGATTTAGCTTCAGTTTATTACAGGATTATGGATGACTGCGGTATCGTGGAGCAACTTTCGATTCTGTAGTGATTCGAACTATACTTCGGTTCATGTGCGATACAACTCGGTCACATAGCCGAACACAAACTTACCAGTACACCAAAAGTAATTATCTTCACCATAAAGTGGTCAGCCTAAAGTGAAACTCTCAGTGTTTAGTTCCCAAGCTAGCTTGGTACTCATTTTATCGATCCCGAAGTGATGAAAAGAAAACAAGTAATATAAAAATTTTGTTTTTAAAGTCTATTCCTACTTAGGTTATCAAAGAACAATTTCATATAATCCCTTAAGCTAATATTACTTTTTGTTGCATTAAAGTATCTCAATTTGTTGATTTTCTATAAGCAAGTAGGTTTACAATGGAAGCCTATGGGAATTTGGCGAAATATTAGAGATATCGCCAAGTTGGCGTCACTTTTGGCGACTAATTTTTGTCGACAAATTTGGCGACATATCGCCAAATTTGTCGATAAAAATGAGTCGCCAAACTTGGCGGTATTTGGCGACAGAACAGGGTAGGATCCCCCCCTATGTTAACCCCTTACTGAAAATACTTTCATTGATCTTCGATAACCAATGGCCGCCATTTTGTCTCCCATGTAAAACCAGAATTAATTAATTAAAATTTAATTAATCAATTAATATTTGAAAAAACTGTATTAACATCAATTGTCATCCAGTACAAGTTAAAAAAAATTATTTCAACTTGATAGGATGAATAATGAGTACGTTATTAACGATTGAAAATTTGAACAAGATATATAAATACATAAATATAGGGAGAGTGTGAACTAATAGTAGGAATTGAAAAAAATACAACAGAAGAACCTCTTTTATCCAAAACTCTTTTAACCAAAATCCATTTTTAAAACTTCTATTTTTTTTTTTTTTTTTTTTTTTTTTTTTTTTTTTTTTTTTGTGTGTGTGTGTGTGTGTGTGCAAAAACCATTTTGAAAGCTTTTTTTTACTATCATATTTCTTGCGTGCAAGCGGTCCTTTCTGAACAATGAGTACATATAAATATTTTCGATCCCCTTTCTTAGAGTTCCTTGGAATTTAACTTGAGCTCCCGTAAACTGCGGAGTGGAATGGAGAAAACGAACAAATTAGCAATTCTAAAGCTTTTGAATGTTTTACAAAAGCTTTGGCAGGGCTGGAGTAACTGAAACACTGTGATACTGGTGAACTAATAATATTAAAAAACTCCGTGATAGAGCTTCAAAGCAAAGGCAATCGAAACTGCGACAAACAAAATATTTTTTTCAAATCCTTGTGATATATGTAAAAGATACTTAATTTCAAAATTAAAATTCAGGTAATTTATTCTTGTTACTATTTTGCTATTGCTTTATTTTTATTAAGCAGTTGTTACCATAATAAGAACTATTGCATATATTTCTCCTTAATCTTAAAATGGAAGCTTTCTCGATTATCCAAAAATTTCGATTTTCCGAAAGAGGGTCCGTCCTAATTACTCCTGATAATCGAGGTTCTACTCAATATCATTTAATTATTTTCTCTAAATAAAATAAAAAAATGTTTAGAACAATACCCTGTCGAAAATATGTTTCACAGCCACTGTGTCGTCACCAACTTCTATCCAATCACTTGACAATGAACTCCACTGGTCTGAAATATAATTTTAAGACACTTAATGTTATACAAATGTAGGCAAAATGTCAATATATTTAATAACTGGAAATATGGGAAAATTCCAAGCATTTTTCATAAATAAACAAGATAGAACAAAAATCGTGCAAATTAAAAAAATTAATAAATATAACATAACTGAATGGGTGTCTGGATGAAACTTCTATGTTCCAAATTTACAAAAGGCGGGTTTTTGTTGGAGAAGCGTCTATATAGCAGGCCTATCCAACTTTTAAGTAAACAGAGGCGTCCCTCACCTAGTTACAAACAAGGAAGGAAGCTATTATTCACATCACTTAAATCATGCAACAATACTCGTATTACCTCATGGTTGTAGTCGGCAGAGTCTGATTATCGCAGAGGCTAACTTGCACCAGTATTTTTGTATAGTAATCACCGCCAGGGATCTCCCTGGTTTTTGACCAACATTAGCAATTTGGCGAATAAGAAATAAAAAACAGTGACCAAATGAAAATAAATGTTAGTAAAATAGATTCGGCATGGAACACTGAAAAATCTACATTTAACCCCTTATTGTACCCTTTGTCTTGAATATGTTTAATTTTTTTTTTTTTTTTTTTTTTTTTTTTTTTTTTTTTTTTTTTTTTTTTGTAATTACATAGAAAATAGAAATTCGACTATCCACTACAGAAACTATTAAGAATAAGTACTTTCTAAATGTCTCCTAAATGTGTAAATGTTGCAGACATTCTTTTAGTACTCTAAATAAAAATTCAAAACATTTATATTTTGGTTTACCGTTGTGAAATTATACACTAAAAACTGCTTTGAGATTTCGACTCTAACTAATAGAAACAAGTTGGAAATTGCTCGTCAAACGTGGCAAATGTGGTGCGTTCGTACTATAGCTAGTTTTATAATTATTTTTTGCACCCCATATTGTACTGAATGTATAGTTTTTTGCACTTCGTAAGTGCATAGTCTGTAACATCATTAAAATACACTGTAATAATTTTTTCCCATTCCCTGTAATGAAACGGAAAAATTTTGACTATCCCTGTAATTAAGCTATACATCCGATTTTCATAAAATTTGAAATGGCTCGACAAACTTTTGCAACAATCATATATTTAAAATTTCAGACCTCTCGGAAGGCTGTAACATCATTAAAACGCACTTGCAAGCATTTTTCCTACTGCCCGTAATGTAAAGAAAAACTTTTGATTGTCCCTGTAATTAAACCATACATCCGATTTTCATAAAATTTTAAATAGCTCGACAAAATTCTGCAACAATGATATATTTAAAATTTCAGACCATTCGGAAGGCTGTAACATCATTAAAATGAACTTGCAATAATTTTCCCCATTGGCCGTAATGTAAAGAAAAATTTTTGACTGTCCCTGTAATTAAACTATACATCCGATTTTCATAAAATTTGAAATGGCTTGACAAAATTCTGCAACAATCATATATTTAAAATTTCAGATCATTCGGAAGGCTGTAACATCATTAAAATGCACTTGCAATAATTTTTCCTACTGCCCGTAATGTAAAGAAAAACTTTTGATTGTCCCTGTAATTAAACTATACATCCGATTTTCATAAAATTTTAAATAGCTCGACAAAATTCTGCAACAATGATATATTTAAAATTCCAGACCATTCGGAAGGCTGTAACATCATTAAAATGAACTTGCAATAATTTTCCCCATTGGCCGTAATGTAAAGAAAAAATTTGACTGTCCCTGTAATTAAACTATACATCCGATTTTCATAAAATTTGAAATGGCTCGACAAAATTCTGCAACAATCATATATTTAAAATTTCAGATCATTCGGTTGGGTAGTTTTTGCTCTGTTATATGCGGACGGACAGACGGACAGACGGACTGAACGACGACTATAGGTGCTACGTATTTATATAATTACGAACGCACCTAAAAATTGACCGGCCAATGATACTTTACATACAACAAATAAATAGCTTGGTAAGTGGCTAATTTCAAAAACCACATTCCAGCAAATCTGAATGGGTGCTGAGATGGTGCTGGATGGATCTGATGGATCTGAATGGGTGCTCTATCAATAGAGCAATTTAAATGGCATGGTGCGATTGAACATGTAAAGCCACATCAATCGTTCGGAAATGTGGATAAGAATCTCGGTTGTATTGGTACAAACACACATACACACAGAGCAGAAATTGAGTACTCGCAATTTGGCGAGTCTGTTGTTCGTTTACTCGCCGAATCATTTTGTCGCGATTTGGCGCAATGGCGAGCTGCAGCGACAACCCTGATCGTCGCCCTATTTAAACGAAGAATTTCTGTGATAATATGGCGAACATTTACTATTCTGAAATGTTGACGGAAGTTTGCTCTTGTGGTAATCACCACCTGAGCATTGGTAGACTTAAATATAACACACGTCTTATACGTTGAATTTATATTTCATTGTGGTAGACATAAGTTCTCTGCAATTCATAAATTCTATGTAAAAATAATTTGAAGAGATAACATAAAGTGGTAAATTTAGAATGATATTTTTTTGAAAGCGAGTGGAAGATTAAGGGGGTGGGAGCCATGTAAAATTTTTTGTATGGGAAGGAGCCAGAAACCTTTAAAAAATAACACTGATCGGCTAAAAAATTAAATTTTGTCCTCCGTGCAAACTAAATATGTAAAATGTACAGATTTAATATTTCTAATTTTAAATATGTTATCCAAATTGCTCCAGCACGTATCATTTTTTCCAAGAAATAGTTTTATAATAATAACAAATAGTGAAGGATTATCGTATTAATTTGCCATGCTAGATAAAATTGAAATCATGAAACAAGTGTTTTCGCTGTGATAGATGTTAAATGGATAAAATATAGCATGAAAATTTAATTTGTTGATGCTTGTATAGTACATTTTTCTTTTTATGCCCCCCCCCCCCCTTTCATGTCCGAATTTACTATTGCTATCTACTAATATATTTTCATTCTTTATACCGCTGTAACCCGGGTAAACATATTAACACATTTTTTGCAGGTAATTTACATATTATTATCTACATTTTATTGTTTATAAAATTTCTACTTCTGTTTTAGCATGGTATAAATACCTTAATTTTAAAAGCAAACCCTCCTACCAAAAAAATGGTACGTGATACAGTAATTTCGTTTTCATATTTTGATTTAGCAACGTGAAATCCGTAAGAATCAACTATTGTTTTTACAGAGAGGATTTTGGTGCCGACCAGTGTAATTAAAATATATATAGGGCGGGGGAGTACACAGTGAGACGTGAGACAGCAGCCATTTTGACATATAGTTATAACTTTTTCTCCTAGCTGGAACAAACACTGAACCACCTCATCTTATGCAACACGTGGATGTAGTTTCGGCACTTCAGTTACTCGTCCCACAAAATAGTAAATAATTCCTTATTTTATAGTGGTTAAAGTTACATAAACGTATAGTTTAGAGTTTATTTCCTTCAATATGGCATATATTTACTTAACCAAACCTAGCTATATCTAATAATAGACTATTTAGGCAAAACGACATAAACTTTTTAAAGCGATGAAATTGATGTAACAGATGTGACATCCATTTTGTTACAACGTAACAAAAGTAAAAGGTGAGACACACAGTTGTGGTACACAGTGAGACGTGTCTTATTGTGTACCTACTATGTGGTTCTGATGTTAAAAAAGTTATTTATTAATAAAAGAAGGTTTTTATCGCTTTCTCTGTGTGTGTGTGGGCGTGCGATGGCTAGGGAAATTTACTAAACGTAAGAGGCTGAAAATTTGCATGAAGGTAGCCCAAGGTCTGCCATTGTCCACCCGAGGCTTATATTTTTAATATTTTTAAAATCTAGAAATATTAATTAGAAATCATAAATTGCAGAAAATTATTGATAGAGTGTAAAAATGTGTGATTTATGAAAATATATACATTGTCTCACTGTGTACTACTTGTAGTACACAGTGAGACAATTTTCGATACACCGTTATGCTGCTTCTGTGCTTTTATAAATAACTTTTTTAAAAGCATTTATACATTAATGTGTAGCGCATTTGCGTAGCTTAAAGATGTAGCAAAACTTTTTTCAAAAGAATAAAAATCGTCGCCATTTTATAAGTAATAATAATTTTCGCCTCACTGTATACTACCCTCCCGTATACAAACATTATTTACTTTTTATAAAAGTATTCTTTAAAATTGATCTTTATCCTTACTAAAAAGGGATTTATATGTAAGGACGTCAAGAAAACCTTCAAAGAGCACCATGGTGACCACGGCCGCTGTGTCGAACAGCCATGATATACAGAACTGATGACCAATCACCCAGTGTTAAAATTTTCAATTTCATAATGTTTCTTTTAAATAAGAAATTAAAACAATAAACTAAAAATTATATTATAATTTTCCTTACCCACATAACAACTTTTTATTATTCTTCAATACTTAACATAAAGACAAAAATGGATGGTTACTAAGATCGACAAAATGTCTTATGTTGCACAATGTGGTCAGGATATCGCTTATTAATAGATATTAACGACGTTACTAGTTTTTAGCTCACACGCTAACAAAGCCTGAGAGCTAGTATGCCCACATGTTCTGTATGTATGTATGTACGTAACACGATAACTGTTGAAGAAATATCCGATTGGCTTCAAATTTTGGATGAATGTTCATTCTGATAAGGTGCTTCCCTGATTAGTTATGGGGGTTCATTGGTGAAGTGTAAAGGGAGGAACAGGGGCTAATCCGCTCCCCTTAATTTAGATATATAGGGTTTTCATACAGAATTATCTGATTTACTTCAAATTCAGTATACCGGTTTATTCTGATAATGCGCTTCCCTGATTAGATTTGGAGATTCATTGGTTAAGTGTAAAGGGGTAAATGGAGGAGGTAATCCCCTCCAATTTAACTAAATTTTTTTTGTCCATTTCTTTACTTTTCGATGGCATTATTCATTGAAATAAGAGTATAAAATACAATTAGTGTGAATAGCCTGTTAGCTCAGTGCCTTATTTTAACTTGGCACTTTTTATTTCTTCTTTTATCGAAATTTCTAATTTAGGTGCTTCTTCCGGACACCAATTCAATTATCACATGAGTGTGAGGTTAGGACGGAATACCTCGAATAATCGAAATTTTTATTTAGGCATTTTTATTTAGACATATTAAAAGATTTAATTTTTAAATTTTTGGATGCAATTTGATATACCACGAAATCTGTAAAAGAACAATTAAAGCTTAAGATAAGCAGATACAGATCACTTTTTGCACAATGTAGAACCAAATATCAACGTGTGGAGTTAAATTGTGCATGTTTGGATATTATTTGAGCTACAAAAATTGTATAGGTGTAAAAATGTAATACAGGGTGTCCATAATTAAACGACCCTACTTTAAAGTTGTCTATGGACAAAACTATAATTCATAAAGTTGTGATATTTTGGGAAAGACATAATAAAGAAATTGGAATTTGTTTAAGCAAAATAAATAAATAAAAATAAATAAATAAAGGTCAAAATTTCACCACCAGAGGACGATTTTTAATAAATTCAGATTTAGCATGACGAAACTATTGTTCAGAATGTTGTAAAATTTTGTGGAGGACATAATAAAGTTATGGGAATTTGTTTGAGCGAAAAAAAAAAAAAATAGGAGGCTGTTTTTTAACGAATTACACATTTAGCATACATTTACGACAGTTTACAAAATTTAATTGCAACCAAACATGTTCCACATGACGGCCATCATTTTCAGATACCATCTGAAATCGTAAGATAGCATGTTCCACAGTTGACAGCAGTGTTTTCTGGGAAATGCTAAGAACATGTCGTGAAATGCTGTCTTTAAGATCAGGTAAACTTAATAAATAAAATTTCTAAACTATCGTAATGTTAAATGTGTGATTTATTAAAAATCGCCATCTGGTGGTAAAATTCTGAACTTTTTTTTTTTTTTTTTTGCTTAAACAAATTTCAATCCCTTTAATTGTGTCTTTCACAACATTTCACAACTTTATAAACAATAGTTTTATCTGCAGATAACTTTAAAGTAAGTTTGTTTAATTATGGACACAAATTAAATACAAAATAAATGGTCTTTTACTACTAGATGTTTTGAAACTTTTTTTCCAGTTTTGAATGTATAGAATCCTTAATCGACAATTTTTGAACTAAATATTTGCTGAAACAAAACTTTTATCATAAAAAGCATTTCCGTCCAAAGCGGAATAAATTAACTACACTGTCAGAAAAATTTGTCGTTATATAGTAAATTATTCGTCATTTTTAAACAAATAATTTCCATATTCCTAAAAAACATGCTTTTTAAGTCAATTCTTCCCGGAAGCTTGAAAAAAAAAAGTAGATTACCGTTTATTTCGTGCATATTGTCTGTATTAATACCAAAGTTTGAATTTATTTTTAAAATGAAAAATCGAATAGCCAATAAATTAAAATTTCTAATTTATTTAAAAGCAAACAAAAAAAAAATGCTTACTAATTTAATAAAGTAGCAGTTTTCTTATTCATTTAAACTTATTCGCAATTTATTTTTTAGAGTATTAAAAAAATATTCGCATGTGAAGTATATTCTTAACACATTTAAAAAATATATAGTAGTTCAATCAAGTTTTAAAAAATCCATTTTATTCAAAAAAAGGCAAACATTTCTTCTCAAATTTCGTTAAAAATATAACATTCATATTTTACATCTAACGATCAAATCATATTACTATTATTTTAACACAATCAAACTGATTGGTAGAGTTATCATACGAATTGAATATTCCCAACTGAGTGAAAAAATGCTCAAGCCGGGAATCGAACCCAGATCCTTGGCTTACGGAGCCAATGCTGTATCGTTTAAGCTACCTGGGCCGACAACCGGCGAGTATATTTCGCTCAGATAAACTTGCCGGTAATAACATCTGGTGTGTCATGTAGCCAGCTCAATAGAATAAACCGCAGATAAAGGAACACTATATAAACGATGGGTACGTAGATAATAGTATTATCTACGTACCCATCGTTTATATGGTGTTCCTTTACCTGCTGTTTATTCTGTACTATCTACGTACCCATCGTTTATATGGAGTTCCTTTACCTGCGGTTTATTCTGTTGAGCTGTCTACACGACAGACCAGATATTCTACCAATAAGGTTATCTGAGCAAAATATGCTCGCCGGTTTTCAGACCACGTTGCTTAAACGGCAGAGCATTGGCCCCGTAAGCCAAGGATCTGGATTCGATTCCCGGCTTGGACATTTTTTCGCTCAGTTGGAAATATTCAATTCGAATCAAAGTATGGCTTATTAAAAGTATGTCTAATATGTAATAATGCTTATTCTCTATTATTCTATAAGTGTTAAAACACTAAGCATTATTTCATAACGTTATTCTCTATTATTCTATAAGTGTTAAAACACTAAGCATTATTTCATAACGACGAAATGTTCCAGCAATTAAGTTTAAATTTCCGAGCTTTCTGAACAAGAAATTTAACAAGCTTTAAAAATCCCCCATACCTTCATTTTAAACTCGTTCTTTGCCTAGTGCTCGCTGGCCGAGTGGTTAACATGCTCGTTTCGTAACGCGCGGTCCCAGGTTCAAAGCCAAGTGCGTCCACGTGCGAACGAGAGACGTATTATATTAAAAAACTCCTTTTGATAGGAGACGGAAATTTTCTGTTCTAGAACAACAACAAAAAAAAAAAAATATAGAGAAAACATGAATTCTGATTTTTCAGAATTCAGTGTCGCCCCCGATGAAAAACAAAACAAATACATATGTATATAAATATAGATAGTACAAAACATATTTCAGTTTTAAGACTTAAAACACACTCTTTTATTTTATATAAAATGACGTGATTCGCAACCGCTGAAGAATTCCTCATTTACGAACCAGTCTTAAACAACATCTACAGTAAAGTACTCATAGGACGTCACTATCACTGAATAATACACAAATTAAAAAAAAGAGCTGTCGTCATTCAAGAAACTCGACAAAAATAGTCGGCTATCTAATGGTTCATGTGCCTTCGTTTTTTTGTAATATTTATATAGATACTTAAAATTAAATTTAGTTAATAACAGCTTCATATTTCATCAGAAATCCTTTGCTTATATTTTTTCAAAATAGCACGTATTTTAATTACATTTTCTTTCGGTTGTTATGAAAAAATGACAACAAAAAGATATAATTACTATTTTCCAAATATTTTTCCTTTACTTTCTACAGAAATGGAGTACTTGAGTTGCTAGAATTAAACAAATGGCGCTAAAAACTGAAAAAAAAATCTCAAAATTAAATTGAGTTGCAATTTTCAAATAAATTGCATTTAAAAGTACTTTTTTCCCAATACGAGGATATAAAAATTGAAAATGTGCGATGCTTAGAAGTTTAAATAATTGCAGTAGAGTATTTAACCGTACAATGATACATCTGCTTTGTTTTACGGCTGGCTTATACAATGGAACATTATTTTTTAGAGACAACACTTTAATTTCTGGAAGAAAGTAATAGTATAAAAGGGCTAAAAAAACGTAAATTTCTTCAATTCTCGTATATATCTCGGTAGCAGTGCTACCAGGTATATTTCCGTGAATTGAAGAAAGAATCTGAGAGTGCAATTTATTTTTTTTTTAAATGAATTTCAAAATGTGAGAAGAGTTTTTTGCGCACCCTGTATTTTTAATGCATAAACCCCGATAGAAAATAAATCTATCTAACCTGAATCATTGAGGGAAGTAAGAATGGTCTTTTCACACTCAATTAATTCGTTTCGGCTTTGCTTTGTCGCTATCGTATCTTCATAATTGAACGGAATTTCAACACACTCTTCTTTGTATTCTTCCTGTTTGAATAATATGAAAAAATAACATGAAAACATATACATATATATATAAAACCATTATAAACAAAAATAAATTATAATTTACAAATACGAATATGTATATATGTTATATATTTTTTAATTTTAAGGGGTTCCGGGACACATTTTAAAATAATTTTTATTTATTGAGTTAAAATTTTAAATTTTTTTGTTATCCATATCATGGTTAACCATATCATTTGTAAACAAAATCACTTAATAAAATTTCTCATAATATTTTTTTTAATTAAAATTAAAAAAATATTTAAAAAGTGGGGTAATTTAAAATTGTTATAACTTGAAATATTATTTGTAAAATGTAATTTTTTTTCATATAAATAAACAGAAATATAGAAGTATAATAAAACACTCATACTACAATATATATTAAAGCACACATACACACATAAATAACGCCTACATTCAACAGTTAAAGGTATGTATAAATATTATACAGACATACAAACAATAAATACAATAAACCCAACTGGAGTGAAAAATTAGCCAGAGCCAGGAATCGAATCCGGGACCACAGTATGTATACAGTCTTGTATACTGTGGTCCCGGGTTCGATTCCTGGCTCTGGCTAATTTTTCACTCCAGTTGGGTTTATTGTATTTATTGTTTGTATGTCTGTATAATATTTATATATACCTTTAGAAATATAGAAGTTTTATTTTTGATTCAGAATTTTTAAAAATATTAATTTAAATAAAAATTAAAAATGTTTAAAGTAAAAAAAAAAAAAAAAAAAAAAAAAAAAAAAAAGATGTAAATTTTTTTTGAAAAACATCATATTTTCAAAAGTAAATATTTTTTTCGAATTTGCTGAATCGCAGTTAAAGAAATACAATTGAAAAAGACATATTCCAAGTTTGAACTATTTATCTTTAACGGTTCTTGACTTATAACTATTTACATACGAGAAATATTGAAAAAACCCATCATGAAGGAAAACGCATTTCCACAAGAAGTCGTTTCCATGACAACCATTGAAAAAAAATTATGTAACTTTTTTTTAAAAACATCATATTTTCAAAAGTAAATATTTTTTTTTCAAATTTGCTGAAACGCAGTTAAAGTAAAGCAATCGAAAAAGACATGTTCCAAGTTTGAACTCCTTATCTTTAACGGTTCTTGACTTATAACAATTTACTTACGAGAAATGTTGAAAAAAACCATCATGAAGAAAAACGCATTTTCACAAGAAGTCGTTTCCATGATAACCATTGAAAAAAAATGATGTAACTTTTTTTAAAAACATCATATTTTCAAAAGTAAATATTTTTTTTTCAAATTTGCTGAATTACAGTTAATGTAAAACAATTGAAAAAGACATGTTCCAAGTTTGAACTATTTACCAAACTTTAAAAAATCTTTAACATTTCTTGACTTATAACAATTTACATCAGAGAAATGTTGAAAAAACCCATCATGAAGAAAAACGCATTTTCACAAGAAGTCGTTTCCATGCTTGAAAGCTAGATTTTGAAAAGAAACCAAAACAAAAAAAATAATATTTCCTGTTCCAATTAATATAGATACATGATTTAAACATCCTTTTAAGCAGAAAAAAAAAACAAAAAAAAAAAACAGAGAAACTTTTAATGCAATAAATTAATTTTAGAAAATTTGAAGATTTTTGTGTCCCGGACCCCCTTAACTTATCTTAAAGCTATTCTAAATTCTCTATCCCTTTAAGTAAACAAGGATATCCAAACCGGGTTTCCCGGGTTACTGAATATAGGTGAAAACCATATATATATTTTTTTAAATTGAAAACGCTAACAGATTTTTTACATTTGATATATATATATTTATATTTTTCACTAACAATATCAACAATCGTTTTTATACGAAAAATAGCAATGGTGTGTTCAAATAAATTTTTTTAATGTACTAAAAGCGATCCATTCTTATTTGCCTCGTGGCAAACAGTCGAAATCGCCAAAGATAGCTAGTCTTTTCAATTCTGATAATTTCAGTAGTCTAAGCGTAGCTCGATTACACGTCTTAAATTTGTGTTTTATTTATATTTTATTATTTTATTTGTAGATTGGTAAAGTTTTAATTTCGTTATGGAATATACGCCGGAAACAAATGCTGAAAGATTTTATTTATATTAACTTAAAAAAAAACAAAAAAAAAACAGGTGTATCTTTTGTGATCGTCTGTCTGAAAGTGACAAAGATAGATAAAAAAAAAAAAAAAAATCATTCTTGAAAATTATTTTTAAAACAATAATAATTGAGTAAATTGCAATATAGTTTTCAAAGCAATTACGATATAGTTTTAAAACAAATTGCATTAGAAAATGAAATTTTTTCTGTATTCAATGGTGTAAAAATTGAAAATGTGCTGTATTTAGGAATTTAAAAAATTGCAGTAAAAGTTAATAAATATTAAATTTAATCTTCTGCTATTGCCACCGTCAAATTGAAGTCAGCGTTAAGTACAGACACGCTTGTCTTTTATAATATGGAATTGTTTCCTTTTAATTTATTGTTTCTCATTTACAAAGCGTATCATACCTTTATTCTTTCTTACATTTCCTTATTTAAAATTTATCTTGGTCGCCCGCCAATATTTTTAGCTTACTTATAAATTAATTTGCATTGGATCAGAATTGAATTTTTTCTCGTTTCTCTTTTCTTAAAATCCGTTGATCCAGTTTCAGTGGAATTTCAATGCCATAGTGTAGCTGCTTAATATAAATTCTGACCTTTTGAACTTCTGACTTTGTGTGCTGGCATAAATTTGCATAATCTGCTGTGTGATCATATAGAATATGTTCAATTCTGTAAGGGGGAAAAATGGCCATATTTTTTTTTCCAAAAAGAAATTATGGTCATTTTTACCCCCCCCCCCCTCCCCTTTCTGACCAGAGAATCAGAGTTCTAACTTTTTACGGCTGCTCTTTCATCTTCCCCTAACGCTTAAATTATAATAGCTGTTTCATAATAATGGAATCCATCTGTCCATCCACTACCCCCTACATACTAAATGCCTCTCGCATTCACTGTTTTCCCCATATAAGAACTGGAAGTCAGCTTAGCCCCAAAATGCTCTGCCATCTATCGGTGACAATTGACATGATTTTTAAAAACCTATAGATAAATAACGTAAACAAAAGTTGTTTTGAGAATATTTAAATAGAAAATTTTAAAATAAATTAGCTTAAAAAGCAAAATTTGTTAAATTTTTGTTATTTATTCCTAGAATTTCACTTTTTTTCCCCTCTTTTCGTATTTATTTTAATTGTTGTATTAAATGATATTTTTTCGATAAAATATTTGAAAAGAGAAATTATTTCATAATTTCTCTTCAATTTCAAATGATGAATGATAAAATAACGCACATAATTTATTTTATTATATGAATTTTAAATTATATGTTCTTTTTTAAAATTAATTATAATATATAAATTAATAGTAGTTACATTTACTTGTAAATAGATTTCCATCAAAAATAAAATAAACAAGGTTTATGAAGTGAAAATATTTATTAACACTATAAAATGGTATATGAATTTTAATCAATGGATCAAAAACTATGAGCAAGTTTAAAAAGGTTATTGCAAAACATAAAAGTATTTGATTAAATTAAATTTTACTAAATAGTAAGACATGTATTTCTTTCAGGCAAAATATTAATAATAAACAAAGTTAATGTGGGGTGAATGTGTCAGTGAAGGACAATCTTAAGGAATTGCTTTAAAAATAATTTTTAATTAATAATTATAATTATTATATTCCTGTTTTTTTGACATTATATTAATCTATCAACAATATTTAACTAACCTCATAGTTGTACTTCCCATTGTGAATTAAAATTTAATTCTAATAACATAATTACTTGACACTCCAGTACTAGTACCATACAGTTGCCAAAATAAATAGATTGCAATATTTTTCTGAACTTCCCTATTTAATATTTTCTGTCTAAAATAATTAAATCATTGATATTATGATAATAATACTATAAATATTAATTACCTTTATCATAATAATGAAACTAGCAAGTCTTTTTTTTAAGTGTTTAAAAAACATTTAACTCAAAGTTTCATTTCTTTTATATTTGAATTATTAATTATTATAAGTAATCATCAAGTACTTTCAGGAAATTTAAATAGTTGGAAATATGATTCTGCTCAATGATGCTCCAAGACGCTTTTTTTTTTCATCTTTTTTACTACCCCCTTCCCCCATACGCACACACACCAGGGCCGAAACTAGCCTTTTTTGCACCCGGGGCAAACATGGATTTTGGCGCCCCCCCCCCCTCCCTCTCCCACAAAGTATATTTACAAAGAGAATTTTACCAATTTTATAATAGATGACTTATTTCAAAATTTAAAATATGTCATCATAAAATATGTAATACTGAACTACGTAATCTACAGTGGCGGATCCAAGGGGGAGGTCCCTCTGAACACCAGCAAAAATATTCTAAAGATCATTTTTAAAATGAAATATACAGTAGAGTCCCGATTATCCGAGTCCTGCCTAACCGAGTTTCCGCTTTCACAGAGTTATTTTATTCTGATGGACTGATGACTTCCATTATTATAAAACAGCCATTATAAATGAAGTGTTAGTTGCAGATGAAAGAGCAGTCGTAAAAAGTTAGAACTCTGATTTTCTGGTCAGAATGGGAAAAATATGGGCAAAAAATTTTTTTTAAAAAAAAATTATGGCCATTTTTTTTTTCGAGAACTCTGATTTTCTGGTCAGAATGGGAAAAAAATGGGCATAATTTTTTTGCCATTTTTTTTCCCATTCTAACCAGAAAATCAGAGTTCTAACTTTTTACGACTGCTCTTTCATCTTCACCTAACACTTCATTTATAATTGCTGTTCCATAATAATGGAAGCCACCAGTTTGTCAGAATAAAATGATCCATTCTAAAGGTAAAATCCTTCGTTTGGCGTCCCTTCATTCTGGCGCCCGGGGCACATGCTCCCTCTGCCACCCCCCCTTAGTTTCGGCCCTGCTACACACACACATACACACGCATGTTGCCTGAATAAATTGATTACAATGTTTTTCTGAAATTTCCTATTTAATATTTTCTATCTAAAATAATTAAATTATTGATATTGTGATAATAATATTATAAATATTAGTGACATTTATTGTAATAATGAAATTAGCAAGTCTTCGGATCAGGACCTCAAACGTCAATTCTGCAGCTTTTTTTTTTTCTCCCTGTCTCTCTTTCTTTCTCTCTCTCTTTTTTTTTTTTTTTTTTTTTTTTTTTTTGCAGTGTTTAAAACAGTCAGCTCACAGTTTCATTTTTATTTGCATTATTAATTATTACGAGTAATATATGAAGTACTTTCAGGAAATTTAATAAATTGGAAATACGATTCTATGCACTGATGTTCCAAGACACTTTTTTCATCTTTTTTTTTGGGGTCAGGACCTCAAACATCAATTCTGCTCTCTCTCTCTCTCTTTTTTGCAGCGTTTAAAACAGTCAACTCACAGTTTCATCTCTTTCATATTTGCATTATTAATTATTACGAGTAATATATAAAATACTTTCAGGAAATTTAATAAATTGGAACTCTCTCTCTCTCTCTTTTTTTTCTTGCAGTGTTTAAAACAGTCAACTCAGCTTTATTTCTTTCATATTTGCATTATTAATTATTACGAGTAATAGATCAAGTACTTTCAAGAAATTTAATAAGTTGGAAATACGATTCTGTGCACTGATGTTCCAAGACACTTTTTTCATCTTTTTTACTATCCCCCCCATCCCGATACACACATACGTTGCCTCAATAAATTGATAATAGTATTTTTTTTAATACCGTATTTTATATTTTCTATATAAAATAATTAATTTATTGATATTGTGATAATAATACTATATATATTAATTACATTTATTATGATAATGAAACTAGCAAGTCTTCCGGTCAAGGCCTCAAAACGTCAGTTCTGCAGTTTTTTTGTTTTTTTTTTAACATTTAATTTAGTTTCATTTTTTTTATATTTGTATTATTAATTATTACAAGTAATAATCAAGTACTTTCAGGAATGAAATGATTGATATATTTCAATTACATAATATTTATATTGCTTCAAAACACAATGCTATGAATACATATTTATTCTGATCACATTACTAATTCGTATTTGATTTCATCGTGTATCATTTATTATTATTATCATTATAATTTTGCTGGAAGAAATTTAAATAATTTTGAATGTTATTGTATTTTCATTTTCATACAGAAAAGGCTTAGCATAATTATTTGATAAAAAGAAATACTTTAATCTATCATTTTTGTTATTAACAATATTATTTCAGATTATTTCAGATTAAGGTACTCTTTTCCTTTTAAGACATTGTAAATTAATAAAAATACATCTTATTAATAGCAAATGTACATTAATTTAATTTATTATTATTCAACGGAATGTTATTAGAAACATGCACATAATAGTAGTAAAAATATCTATTTGTATTTTTAAAAATACAAAGAAAAAAAGTTAGACTCGTTGACTGTCTTCTACAGGAATGGTGAAAAGAAATATTTTCCTTTATTTTGCTGGATGAACAGCAGTAAGGCACACAGCAATACGGCAATTTATAGAGAATATATTAACTTCATTAAAAGTAAACATTCTGTTTAAAAAAATCACAAATTACTGCAAAAAAAAAAAAAAATAATAGCTTTCAAAGGCAGGTCTATGAGGCGATCCATGTAAATACAGCAATAACATACCCCAAACAGTAGCGCCATCTATCAACCTTGCTGACTTCCATTTTTGAGTCAAATGCGAGAGGCATGTAGTATGTAGGGGGTAGTGGTCCATCAAAAGAAAATAACTCGGTGAAAGCGGAAACTCGGTTAAGCGGGACTGTATAATCGGGACTCTACTGTACCATTAAATTGACATATGTTATTGAGGTTTACTATGGTATGTTTGGTATTGAATATGAAGTGGGTAACACTTAAGGTTCATTTACAGAAAACACTCAAAAGTATACCATTACGTTATGGCCTATTGGGGAAAAATCGTTAGCAGAGTATTTTAAAGATATTACACTATTTTAACCATATTGGAAATTATATATATCACTGAGGTGTATTACAAGCCTTACTGTGGAATCTGGTATGCATAGAATTTATCATTCATTTACAGGGACACGCAAAAATATTTTTCTACAGTACTTGCAATGAAGAATAATTGCTGGCAGTGCTTTTCAGTTGTTGTGCACGTTTTAAAATTTAACCATTTATTTGCCTGTTACTTGGTATGTATACATTGTAGTAGATCATATAAAAGGATACTAAAAGGATATAGAGTACATTTCCGTTTATGGACAGAAATTTCTGAATGATAATTTTAAATTGTGCTGTGCGCTTAATTGAACTAACTTTTAGCATATGATGTTGTATAAATGCCAATGTATAGATCATATACAGGGATGAACGAAGAATTCTTATGTTTTTTCCAACTATTCATGTGCAGTATTCTGAATGCGTTGGAAAGTGTTTCATGTTCCATGCTGGACGCATGATTTTTCTTTCTTGTTTCATGTGATGGGTTTTAGACAAAATAGAAAACCTATTCTGTTAATTATCCTTATTTAACATTTCTCCTGAGAGATTATTGTCATTACCATGCTACACAGTATTTTTTATTATTTAGCTCTCCAATAGATGGCGTTTTCATATGATGACGTTCTTAGCTGGTACAGTTCTACTTGTTCTTACAAGCATTAATGTCTATTTTTGATTTACTATGTAAGTACTACTTCATTTTTTTTTTCAAAAATTGAGTCACTATATTTAATGCGTTAGTACCAAGTTTATTATTTCTGAAATACATTTTCAATAATTTAACTTTGTTGAATGAAATGAAGAATGAAGTTTAGGACTACTTTTAATGTGTATTCATAGGTAATTTTCCAATAAGCGGGTTATTTGTGTCCCTTGGAGTTATAAGCTACATTTTTATCATTCATATAATTTTCGTTAGCATAAAATGTATTCTGCAAAGCTTATCTACAATTTTGAAATGAATTTTCTAGAAAATAGCTGTAATTTTTACTCCAATGATAGTTTAAATATTCAAATTGTCACTTCTGTCGTGCTGTTCATGCACTGATCGTTTGGAGTAGTTTATTTTAATCTTGCCCACCTTGTCAAAAAATGTGGTTGAACATATTTGTTTATAACTTAGAGTAGAAGCAAAAAAATGTAATAAAAACATTCTTGTGTATACCTTAAAATATGTGCAATAAACTGTTAAAATTTCAAAAAGATCCATCATACAGTTTTCTTACAAAAAAATCATAAATAAGTGCTTTTTTTTTTTCCCTAGTGTAGAAGATCCCCTTAAAATGAAATTGCATCAGTTCACTACCCTGTTCAAATTTTACTCAACCTTAACTAAAAACATATACACCAGAATTTTGATTTAAAATTATTCAACGTATTTATTGAACTTATTTCTATGTGGTTTTTATTTAAATAACTTTATCAAGAAATTTCTGATTCGAATCGAATGCAATAAATTATAGAAACAGATCGATTAGAGGTAGGTAGTTTAAGGTATGTGCCTACCTTCGGGGCACTTTTTTTTGAAAAATATGAAATTTTTATCAAACACGTGTATTTTTAGTTATATCAGGGAATAAAACTATGAATTCATATAAATCTGTAAAGGAATTTTTATTAACTTTTCAAATTTAGGCAATATTTAGTCAAATTTTAGTAAAAAAATGCGTTAAGCCAAACCTTGTATAACGAAATCTATTCAATATATTTCACTTTTTTTTTAACAATATATTAGCAAACCACTTACCTGTGTTCTTTAATTTAAAATAATAAAAAATAAATCGAAAAATTTCGCAAAAACAGCGATTTGAGGGTAGGCAAATACATAAAAAAAAACCAAAAAACAACAACACTGTTTAAAGTTTATACAGGAATATTGTAAAATGCTCACATCCTCATGTTTTATCTATTTTTAAAAAAATACATTCCTCAAAATTTAATTTTATTTTTCTCTTAATCACAGAGTGAAATTACCCACTTAGTGTGTAATCGCTCCCATAAGATTTCAATTGTTACAGTTTAACACCAAAATTGACATTAAAAAATGTCATTACCGTGGTCATTACAAAAGCGTTTTTAATTTATGGTCTCAGGGATATAGTAATGACAATTTTTGGACAATTATTACTATTTCATAGGGAAAATACCGTTATTTAATTATACAAGGTGGCCATAATTAAACTGGCAGTACTCAGAGTGTTCTATAGCGCGATCTAATTGAGAAAATGACGCCAAATTTTGTAAGAAGATTAAACAAGACGGGGGACGAAGGATTCCGTGAAAGAAAATTAGTTCCAAAAGTTACCGGTAGGGGAATATCTGGCGCTGTTTAACGGAAAAGGGAGTTAGGCAGAATCAATACTAAAATCGTTAAATGTGCTAAATAAAAGGTAATTTTATTTCAGTATTTATTCTGCATTTTTTAAAACTCTCTTTTCTCTTACACATAGCCACATATTCCCCTAGCTGTGACTTTTGGAACTAATTTTTTTTCGCGGAATCCCTCGTCCCCCGTCTTGGTTAATCTTCTAACAAAATTTGGCCTCATTCTCCCAATTAGATCGCGCTACAGAACACTGTCAGTTTAATACTGTCAGTTTAATTATGGCCACCTTGTATATAGAATAAAGTGAGATAAAAATCAGATATTAAAAAAATAAAATATAATCTTTTTTAAAAAACAAAATTTATCGTTATTCGGGAATGATCTTATGGTATACCTTCTCTAGTTTAATTATTTACGTGATAATACATCATAAGAATAATTGTTGGCGGAAGTTATCTCATATATCCCTGACTTATTTTATCTTGAATAAGAAATCTGAATTTCCGTCCTTGAAATTTGACTACATCTTTTTTTAAAATTTTTAAGTTAAATAAACTTTTCAGTTCGAAAAGAACTTAAAAAGTAATTTCGATATTAAATTTCAAATTGACGTTCATACGGAAATTCCGAAAGTTTTAAATTTCAATACGTATTTTCTAATTTCCTGTAGTATCTTAGAATACAAATGAAAGTGGAATATACTCTTAAAATTTCAAGTATCACTTTCTATTATGTTCCATGTTCATTAAGCCTACACTATTCGAGAACTGCTTTTTGATTTAAAAATATCAGATGAAGAAGACAATTATTATATTGAATGGTGAAACACACTTTTAAATTTAAATTATCGATCTAAAGTACAAAATGTTGAACTTCCTTTCTCTATAATTGTTTTTAAGATGGTTATGAATTGTAAAATTAAGTTTTATGATAAGAAAATAATTCAGAAATGTCTAGTTCTAATATTTTTAATTTATTTTTGTGCAACAACTTTTTGTACTTTTCTTTCTTAATTTTTATACTTTATCAATAATAAAGTTATGCTTTAACGTCATTTAAAAATATCAATAAATAAGTAAATCTATAATATTAAAAAGTTAATTTTGCTTGTTTGTCTCTTTGTTTGTGTGTGTGTGTTTCTGCTGTCTGAAGATATCTGTAAGTCTGAAGTTATGCTCCTTGAAGCCAGTTTTTAAATTTATTAATTAGATATTTTAACTAAATTTTTGTGCAATTTTTAGCGTTTTTTCGTGTCCCGCGGCGTTTTTTCTAATAAAAGGAATCCGGTTTCAGTCTTGTATCCCAATATAGTAAAATTTATCTTCTTCTTAATGAAATTTATTTGGAACTCATACTGCGATTTTGGAATTTTTCGCAATTTATTAAGCGAGTTTTAAAGTTTTTTCGCGCTTTGCGGTAATTTTTTTAAATTCATAAATTGAATACGATTTCAAACTGTTAACCCAATTTAAATAAATTTTGTTCTCCGTGATTACTGAATTTTTAGCGCTTTTTATTGGTATTTAATGCGATTTTTAACGGGATTTTCAATGCGATTTTTAGAATGCTGTAGTGATTTTTTGACATTCGTGAAAGAATACCCGTTGTAATATTATAGCCTACGTAGTAAATTCTCTACTATGTGATTATTGATTTTTAGCAATTTTTTATCAGATTTTTAGTGGAATTTTTTGCATTTCGCGACACTTTTTCTACATTAGTAAAAAAAAAAAAAAAAAAAAAACGGTTTTAATATTTTAGAAGATTATAATAAATGTCCCCTTTTCAATAAAATTTTTTCGAGATTATTTTGGGAAGAGGACCTTCAAGTAGCATATGTGCCCTGGGACTCAGATGAAATTGATCGGGCTTAAGTCATTCCGATCACAAATTCTAATATATTACGCCCAGTCACAGAATTTCAAAGTTAGGCTTTGAATTAAAAACCGCTCGGGATACATAGGAAAAAAACGATAACTAGTAAAAGAAAATCATAAAATCACCTTTTCCCGTATTAATAAAATGTTCGTATTCGAACTGGCCAAGTAATCATGTATAAGAAATACACATCTCTCATCATTTCACTGTCTCAAAATAAATTTATTTCTCACAGAAAAGTAAATGTTTCTATTCAGTGCATCAATAAATGTAAAGTTAGGAACTCACCAGCTCTTTGAAAAACATGAGTTGTTGCATGTAATTCTGGAGAAAGTCATCAATAACGTTACTTCCCAACCTGAACATAGGATTTTGATCAGATGTTCCAAATCCTGGGGGATCGATAACTGTAACAGAATAAACAGATCCCCTGAAAGTATACAAAAATAACACATAAGTATGTAAAATTTTGGCTACAGTTATTTCTGTGAAAAATTTATATAAACTTTTGTATTACATTACGTAAATACGAAATAGAGTCAAATAATAAGTTTCACCAAGTCACTATAGACAGTGTTTTTGTTCAAGACACACAATTTACTGCGAAAATAACGAAGTAGGCTTAATTTATTTTTCTACATAATAACCATGGATGTACAATGTGTCCCACAACTTCGTGCATAAATTTGGAGAGCAGATAGAGAAAAACGAACTTTAGGAACCATAATTACATAGGAAAACATGAGCGGAAATGTCACCTTCACGTGATAAAGAGACACAAAGACACAGTAAGGCTAGAGTACAGAAAGCAGTGTAAAGCTCTTTACTACACATAAAAGCGTACAATGTATGAATTACAAGTATCACGGGAGCTGTTCGAAATGGCACCCATTTGCATGGATGCATGCATAACACCCATGCGACATGGATTGGCTAATATCTTCGAAGATTCCGGTTGATGCTTTGATGATAGCCACAGTGATGCAGAATCGTGCCTCCAGCTCCATTTCAGAAATTATGGGTGTGCCGTACACAATGCTCTTCATATTACCCCAGAGAAAATAATCAAAAAGGCTAGTGTCAGACGAAAGTCTTTTCGCACGCTTTTATCGCTTTTACAGCCTCCCCACACATACTAGCAAAGGTGTAGGGAGGCTGTAAAAACGAAAAAAGCGTGCAAAAGGTCGTTCGTCTGACATTAACCTAAGAGATAAATCAGGTGATCTGGGGGGGGGGGGGGCATGCGACCCGACCGCCACACCCAATCCAATTGTTTTAAAATATCTGGTCCAAATGGTCACTTACGCTCTTGTGTAATAAGATGGTGTCCCATCATGTTAAAATCGCATTCTGCATCAAACATGTGAGCGGACATTGTTAAGGATTTCCCGAAGAACCTCCTGAATAAAAACGGGATTCTTGCGAGCGTCGATTTGAGATGTTAGGATGTATGGCCTCCCTAAACTGTCTGCCACGATACTCGTCCGCATTAACAGTGAAGCTTGTGATCGGTTTCAGTGTGGATTGTTGTCCCTGTGATTCATGTTGATCACACGCAGGCGACGTCTACAATGAGAAAGTCACGCGTGCCGAACTTGAGAGCTCGCAAACAGCGCCACCTACCAATTTACGCACATGCTTTCCAATATAATTATGGTTCCTAACGATGTTCCCTATCTCGCCTCCAAGATTGTACACGAAGTTCTGGGACACCGTGTAGATGCATTGACCAATAAGCTTAACAAGTTTTGGTAACCTTTCTTAATCTCTTCAGACATGAAGTTAAAATAGTTCTACAAATGCACATTAATTGTTTTTTCTCAAACAAAATGACAACCTAGATGACAGAAAGAGACATTTTTTTCTCAAATTGATACTCTAGGTGACTGGTAATTTAAGTTAACAGATAGGGATATAAAATTACTAACATCTTTAACCCATTTGTGCCTGGCGTCCTAATTTTGGGACGCTTTCTTAAAAAAATTCCCATTACAAATTGAATTATGATATCCTTTCAAAACTTAGTAAATTATATCCTTAGTATTTGTTTTCGATATTTATCCATAAATGGCAGTGCATTTTTAAGAATAAAAAGGTGAAATAAATGTTTGTTGTAGCGCAAAGTTGGATTTTCTTGAAATAAAATGACGCGTAAGAAAAGGTAAGATATTTCTTTTATTTTTTTATCAATCATTTTATAAGTGGTATTATTTATAAGATGAAACATTATTTTAGAATACGTATTTTTGCATTTTTTCGGATTTCTATTTTTTTGCTCGAATTTGAACCTTTATATATCGTCCCAATTTTGGGACGCTAGGCACGAATGGGTGGGGGTTTTCTCCGCTACTGTCTATGCATTAAATGTATATTTTATGCCATTTATTTTGTTACAAAATGGCTACATACCACTCGGATTATTATTTGGTTATAAAATTATTATTCGGATTATTATTTGTCTATACTTTGTTATTACTATAGGGGGAACAGGGGCTGGGATCTATTCAAGAACAAGACACCCACCCCTTCCTACACTTAGCTATTGGATTAGTAAAAATTTATATCATACCGTTATGTTTTGTACTTAGTTTAGTATTAGGTCCGAACAGACCGCGGATAATCAAATTTCCACATAATCGAGAATTTATCAATAATCATCTAGTTTAATATGCAACATCGTCATCGAACTGCTATTAGGACTATTTAAACTGCTTAATAAACACCTAAATTTAAATTATACATGAAAATAATTTTATTTGTTTAGAACAGGGACGTGTACATAGAGGGGGGGGGGGGAGGTATGATCTTCACGGGATCGGATCTTGCGGGAGCTCAAGCCAATTTCAATGGAATTCGAAGAAAAGGGAACCAAAATGCTTATCTCTACTCGTGGTTTGGAAGAGCACTTGCATACACAAGGAATGTGGAAGTAAAAAAAAAAAAAAAAAAAAAAAAAGGTTGGAAAAAAATTTAGGATATCGACATCGGTTTACAGAGTTTCGGTTACACGAGGGTCGGATAATCGAAGTTCTACTGTACCATATATACTCGTGTGTAAAACGAAAAATTTTTGACAATTTTCTGCAAGTAAATTGGGGGGTAAACTTATACGCGAGTCAATTACATAAGCCAAAAAAAAAAAAAACTTCGAATACTGCAAAAGTCTGATTTTTTATGGTTATAAATAATAAAATAATATATAAATTATACAAATAATAATAATTTATTATTAAAAAATTTTCAATGATTTGTTTTTATTTACTTACTAATTTTTCGCATTAGTAAGTGAAATCTTTGGTTTGATTTTGTGCGAAATTGAAGTAAAAAGTTAGGGGGTCGAGATACGCGAGTTTTTGCATTCAAAAGTTAATGGGTCGGCGTATAATGCGAGTATATACGGTATATATACTCTATTAGTAATTATTGATTATTATAAATTTTTAATATAAATTTTTACTATGACAATGGCTAATGGTGAGGAGGAAGTGGGTCTTGTTCTTGAGCCGAACCCAACCCTCTCCCCCCCCCCTTATATTAATAATAAAGAAAATTTTATAGTCAAATAATAACCCGAATGATATATAACATTTTTGAAACATATTAAATGGCATAAAACATAGATATAATGCTTAGAGAGTAACGGAGAAAACCCCTACCCTTTCGTGCCTAGCGTCCCAAAATTGGGACGTTTAAATTTTTATATGTTAAATAAATATATTTTCAAAGTGAATTTTTTATTATTTTTTACGTTCATTTTACACCATTTACTATAATTAAGTACAATATTGAGTTGAAGAAAAAATTCAGGCACTAATGGGTTAAAATGTCAATTTATTTATCAATAACTTAAATTTACGCAACAAGAAATTTATGGAATTTAAGAAAGTGAATTATCTACAAATCTTTGCAATTTTTTATTCTAAAGCAATTAAGTCACATAAAAATGAAAATTTCGAACTTTTTTGGCCATATAAGGAAGCATTTTGCAAACTCAGATGAAAATAATATTTATTTTATAAGAAAATAAGCATCAGTGCTGCCATTTATTGGTTTTGTTCCAAAGCAAAATACATCCAGTTATATAGAAGTAAATGAAAAATGCAAAAAAGGAAACTGTTTACTTCTTATAAGGAAAAAAAAAATTGAGGTCCAAATTTATGCACCCCAGATCTGAAGAAGTAAAAAATGTTTTGCCCTGCATTCCGAAGAACGGCTTCACGGCAGTCTTCACTTTTTTACTGTCCCAAATTGCCTTCATGTGACATTTTATTTAAATGCCGGAAAGAGTTGTTTGTTTGGTACGAGGTGAGAATCTTCAGTGCATGATGAAGCGCCAAACTGCATTCACAATCACCCTCCCAATTGTTTCGACATGGCATCTGATCCATATAAAGGGTGTCCCAAAATTTACGCAAGAAGTAATTTTGATCGAAAACGTAGGTTTATATTTAAAAATTGTAAAGTTTACAGTATAGGATCATGTATGGAATAGCATATCGAGGAAATAGCCTCTATGGATTTGCTGGGTGTCCAAAAATTCACACAAGATTTGAATTTTGCGCTATTTGTGCCTAAATTGCGAGATATGGGTGTGGACCACATGTGGTTTCAACAAGATGGTGTCACATGACATACAGCCCGAGAAACAATTCAATTACTGCAGGAATCATTTCCTGGTCGTGTAATTTCTTGTTTTCCAGATGAAAATTGGCCGCCCAAATCATGCGATATAACGCGGTTCGAACTTTTTCTTTTGGGTTTATTGGAGTCTAAAGTTTATCCCGACAAGCCCATGACCCCCCCTTCCCCCTTGAAGGAGGAAATTGAGCGCAGTATCAACGAAATAATTCAGCTACATTTATGCAAAATGGTGATGGATATTTTCAACAAAAGAGAGCACATGTGCCAGCAAAGCCTTGAAGGCCATTTACCCGAAATGCAACTCGATAAATAACCCTGTTCTGTATTCTTTATGGATCAACAAAATCACAAATTTTAATTATAAACATGTTGTTTTTTTATCAAAATTACTTCTTGTGTGAATTTTGGGACACCCTTTACTTCTTTGAGCTGATTATGGATTTCAGCACCTAATGACCTACTTGCCATTCAGACGGCGCAGCCACTCTCATTTCCTCCTTTGTAAATGACTGCTAACCATATCTGCTCTCCATACTTACCAGGAATGCCAGGCTCGCTCATCCGATATTTCTGCTTACACTATACTAGAGAAATCTGCTCGAACTATGCCGTCCCTCACAAAATCGCAAGGCATGACACTAGAATAAAATTGACCTCTTTTATGATCAATTGTTTTATGATTTATCGAAAAAACGAAAAAGTAATTTTTTTTTATTTACTCTGGTATAATAATATTACAATGCTTTTACTTGTTGATCACACATTAACGAATTATTTAAAAGTTGTTATCCTTTCTTTTCAATACTTGACAATATTTCAATTCATGTCATTTTTCTCAGTAGTTGGAATCATATGAACACACTAAACAGAGCATGACATAGAAAAACCGTAATATGTTTTTATTTTCCCGTAGCATCCTAGAAACTTTTTTAGTAATGGCAAACAATCGTTTTCAGATAAACATCTGTGAAGAAAGAATATGAGATAATCGGTATTACTGTGAAATACGATCTGGAAAGTTAGAAAAATATGTATGGAAATTGTTATTGTCTTCACGCATATCACATTTTACTCAACACGTTTAACATAATTGCTTAAAAAAGAATAATTTATTGTAAAAAAATGAAACTTTAAACAACGCCAATGGAATTTATTTAAAATGATATTTAAAAGATAAAATAAACAAACATGGTGGAATGTCTGTAGAAATTCTTTTTAATTTTACACTGTAAAAAAAATCCGACAGTTTTCCTGTAGGAATCGGAAAAATAGTTGCCCGTATCGTACCAGAAAAATTTCCGACCCAGCTCGGAATAAAATACGTAAAAAAAAGGAAGTAATCAATAAAACGGTAATTTACGGATTTTATTCCGAGCTGGGTCAGAAATTTTTCCCGTACGATAAGGGCAACTATTTTTCCGATTCCTACAGGAAAACTGGTCGTATATATATATTTTTTACAGTATACGCTGTATCAAACTTTATACAAAATATATAAGTTAAATATAAGATATTATAGTACAATGTTTGTATAAATTACAAAGAAAATCTTCTAATATGGTTGTATGTACAACATTTAATTGCGATATAAAGTCATAAAATATACGAATATTCTTTTACATTTTTCATACATCTGACGTATTATATAAAAAGGAAAGTAAAATAAATAAATAAAATTTTTATATAATTTTCTCTGAAAAATAGCGCCTCGATTATTTTGTACCTTTTTAAAGAGCTGGTGCACTTTGAAAATGAGCGAAATTTAAAGCAAATTCAATTGAACAAAAATCAACGTTTGATTACATATTTTATTCTATACATTATCTGCATCCACTATAAATTTGTGTTAGAATGATTTAAGTTTAATCAAGTTTTTAAGTATTTTTATGCATGCTTAAATTTTCACCTTTAACCAATGATTAATACATCCTATGCGGACTATTTCTCTCCTAATATATATTTTAAATTCTTTTATTAGCTGAAATATTTCATTTTTTTGCATGAAAATATGGAATTTTGGAATCTATATTTTACTCACTGTGTAAGAAAAATAATGCAATATGTACAAATACTGAATAAATATCCTCTATCCGCAATGATTTCTATTGTTTTAATAGAGTGACATAACTTACTTTACGGATTACACTTTTCCTTATTTGGTGCAGCCTGCGCTTATAGGTACCTTGCAATAGTAAATATCATCAATCTATTATAGATATAAACCTTGAATATTTATATTTATATTTATATTTATATTTATATTTTATTTATTTTTTATTTTTGTAAAAGTCATTGGGTTTTAATAGAAGAACTACTGATATAAGTGAAACGTCATATTATTTTAATTTAATACAAGAACATTTTACTACCACACTTTATGAAAAATCAATGATTTGTTTAAAAATTATTTAAAGCAAATATTCATTCTTTTAAAAAACAAGTCAATTTTACAACGCATATTCTTTTTAGTAGCATGTGAAAAATTATTAAAAATATTTGAAATTTCCGCAAGTGTCAAATATATAAATAGTAATGTACAATGAAATTTAAAAAATCTGTTATCGATATTAAAATGAGAATTATTTGGTTTTTAAAGGATTATTCAAAACAATTACCCAACTGAAGGGTTAAAACTTCTTTTTCTGAGGAACCCAGTTCCATCTGCAAATGGCACAATATTCATCAAAGCGCGATGCGCTAAAAACCTATTTGCAATAAGAGATTAAGGCAATAGAAAATAATAAAGAAAGAAATAAGTTAAATTATTACTGTGATTATAAAATATTATTCATTAAGATAATCGATTACCAATAGATTCTCTGCAATTTCACAGAAATTTTTTCAATAGTGTAGGGTGTCTACACTGTTAAAATTTTGCAGCATTCTGGTAGGTCATTTGACCGTTTTTTCCGAAAACGGTTACACAACCGTAATTTTAACAATATTTTGACCATATTATTGGTCATTTTATGGTCAGAATATAGTTAAATTATGGTTACGAAACCGTTTTTTCAAAAAACGGTCGAATGACCTGCCAGAATGCTGCAAAATTTTTAACAGTATAGGTTTAATAAAACGGCTAATGAACTACACCATGAAGTATCTCGCAACGCCACCTGTTGTATAAATTTACAAGAGATGCCTTATCTCTAAAACTATATGAGATACTACCAAAATTGTAAAGACAAAGTTGTAAAGAATCATATATTTAGTAATAAAATAGGTATTGTGCACACCAATTAGATAAATATTTGCAGAACTTTTGTTTATGAAAAATAAAAATTTTCTTTAAAATCATTACGAAATATTATTTTAAACATTTTTCAACGCAATTTGTTTCAATCCGACTGTGCACAAATATGATGGAAAATCTGGGACGAGGTACGCCCAATGTAAAAAGCAAAATATTTTGTTAAAAAATATATCTTTTTGAGTTTAGGCGTCATTATCTGGAAACGCGAGAGCTATAAAATTGTAAAATAAACTTATACCTTTTTACCCGACTGCCAAGAAGGGTTAATATAGTAATAATAAAGAAAATTTTATAGTCAAATAATAACCCGAATGGTATATAACCTTTTTGAAACATATTAAATGGCATAAAACATAGATATAAAGCTTAGACAGTAACGGAGAAAACCCCTGCCCTTTCGTGCCTAGTGTCCCAAAATTGGGGCGTTTAGATTTTTATATGTTAAATAAATATTTTTTCAAAGAGAATTTTTTTATTATTTTTTACGTTTATTTTACACCATTTACTATAATTAAGCACAATATTGAGTTGAAAAAAAATTCAGGCACTAATGGGTTAAGAAAGAGTTTTAGATAAGATAACATAAACCTGCGATGGTTGTGTTTTTTAACTTTTATAAATACGTTTTATACATTTTTTATCGCTGAAAAAAAATTACCTTCACTTTTAACCAGCATGTCAAAATTTTTTGCAAATTGTAAATTTCAAGGTTAAAAAAATAGCGGAAAATCTGATACTATAAAATAGATGTAAGACTTTTTTATTCAGTTTAATTTTATTTAATTCAATAATTTATTCAGTCTTTTGGATTATTCTGAGTTTCTTGCAGATAAGCAGCTCAGGGGTCCCATGAGGTTGGGAAGGGTATGGGGATCAATTTTAATTTGAGCTTTTTAATTTTGAAATTTGAGAAAAATCCTGATGTGATGGTTTAAAATGAAGGTCGTTTTTGGATTCAGAGCTATAAAATACATACGAATCAATTTTTAAAAGCTAAAAACACAACCATCACATCTATTTTATAGTATCCAAATTTTCGCTATTTTTCTTGTCTTTTAAAATTTACGATTTGCAAAAAATCTTTACGCGATGGTAAGAAATAATGGTCAATTTCGGATTCAGTGGTACAGAATACATAAATATCAATTGAAAAAGCTAAAAAACATGACATAACCCAACTTTTGCAGACTAGTGTAATCTAATAACATTTTAAAACATGTATCATTTTGTAAAGAATTGAGACTGATAATTTTCAACATTTTATTTAACAAAAATTCTGTTTTTTTTTTTCCCTTGTTATATGTTTATTACAAATTGTATGTTTTGCATTAATATGTCAGAATGATTAAAGATTTCAAATTTATATTGGAATGTTAATTTTACTCTCAACCATTTTTTTAATATATCTGACGAAATTATATTTCTACTAAATTTGTGAATGACCCCTAATTTACAGCAAAAAATATGCTCCAACTTTAAACAGTTATTACTCGTTCAATTTTAATCGTAGAATAACAGGATTTTTTTTTGTCTTACTTGTCAGTGTAAAAGGAAAATATTACAAAATATAACTTATAGGATCGGGGGACCGTATAAAAATTTTAATTTCGTAATTTTTAAAGAAATGTCTTTCTTGACCGAAATCGCTTTAAAAATAATTCTTTATCTTATTTAAACCATTTTTGTAATTTGAAGTATGCAACTAGGACCAACGGTTGCGAAAATAAAGGTCGGCCAGGTTATACGTGGACACCCTATATATAGTTTAAATAACGTTTTTTCCCCTAAGACGAAACGCAATTTTTCACCTTGATTCAACATCAAATATATTATGTGAACATTAAAAAGGTCCACCATCTTACTTAAAAGGCGACTAATGTAATGAAAAAGATGTTACAATTTTAAAATATACATTTTATTTAAAAACTTCTTAGTACTGTCAAACCTTCCAGGTTCATCATCAGAGAATATCTTGATAACTAAATGTTGTTTATTTATACAGAGTGATGTATTTGTGTAAATAAACAACATTTAGTTATCAAGATATTATCTGATGATGAACCTGGAAGGTTTGAAAGTACTAAGAAATTTTTAAATAAAATGTATATTTTAAACTTGTAACATCTTTTTCACTACATTAGTCGTCTTTTAAGTAAGATTGTGGAATGTTTAATTTTCACATTATAAATTTTACGTTTTTTCACCTTTCCTGTTACGATGTCTAAAAAATTAGAGCAAAACTTCTACATTTTGTAATAAATTCAGTCGAATAAATTCAGTAGTTTGCATTTTATACCAAGCGTAAAGCAAAGCGGAGAATTTTCCATAATTGCCACCTACATCACATTAACGCACCCACTGAAACTTTTTTTTTTATCAACATGAATCGCAGTTATGAAATCAGGCGTGATTTTTAATATAAACACTGAATGCTTATAAAAGGGTGTTTTTTATGAGCATTATTTTTACTTTTAATGCTTCTATCAACATCAAGAAAAACAAAATATGTTTATGCATTAGATCATCACTCATTTTTCAATTTACATGAATTTGCATTAATTTCCGTAATAATAGACCAACACAGATTGCGCTTTAATAACATTGCAGATCAATCGCCGTAAGTAACAAAATAATTTTTCGAAAGTATCAGAATAAATTTCATTAACATAATGTCACTTACGATGTCAACAACACTATTCATGTAGTCAGAAGAGAAATTAACTTGTGTATTCTTTAATATCGTTTTTTTATTTATCCTGTAACTCATTATTAATAAACAAACTTCAGGTAATTTTATTTATAGGATAAAAAATATTAATATGTCGAAATCAGATTATTTTCATCTTTATCTTATTATTAAGGTTGGCTGCTGATGCATTGTTTACTACATAAAGATACTTGTTTTGATTTTTTTTACCAATACATTAAATTAACTATAGGATAAAGCTTTTATTTTACACCACTGTACACTATTTAAAACAGTAAGTATCTATTGAAAATCATCAATTTATTTAAAAAATCGATTAATTTATATAAAATAAGGAACATTAAATTATTCGTTAATCTGAGATTCTGTCACGTGGTTTATCTTTTGTGTGGTACATTATTTATTTTTTCACCTACAGTAGACTTCCAGGGTGGCTTCAGATCATGGAAAAACACTGTCAAAAAACGGCAATTCCAGTATTTTCTTACAGAGAAATTAGTCTTATGTTATCGTGTGATTAAATAATGGGAATTTTCCTATACGAAAATACTGGTATATCACCGCATTTTTGACAGTGATTCTCCCTGATTTGTCGCTACCTTGACTTCGGATTACACTGGTCGGAAAAAAAAAAAATAATAATAATAGTTTTCTATAAAAATAATCGCGGATTCTTATAGATTACAAAATACTAAATCAAAATGCAGCAATGAAGTTGGTGTATGATTTACTAATTTATGTAGGAGGACTTGCTTTTGAAATTAAGGTATTTTATGTATTGCTAAAATATAAGAGAAAATTGTGTAATAATAAAATGCATGTAATGATATGTAAATTACCTATAAAAAATGTATAAAAAACATCATCCAGGATACAAGCAAAGTGTAATGCTTATGCTGCATTTCTAAATTATTCCAATGCACTATTCTCATCTTCCCTCCATGTTTTTCTAGATCTTCATCATATACCTTTTTCTCTCTGTTTGAAGTCCATACTAATTTTTGAAAGTCTTTCGTCATTCATTCTTCACACATGTCCAAAGCATATTAATTTTTTCAATTGAACATCTTCAAGAATGTAAGTTTTAACATTTATCGTTATCCTATGATAACGGAGCAGCTAATGTGCTTAAAAAAGAAGTTATGAAATATAACATCAATATACCAGTAAAATATCCTTCAGCCCAATAGGAATATCTTTCAGAGAATAAAAAACGAAAAAGACCGAATAGATGATATGAAAACTTCGGGCCTATGCAGAATCAACCTAAAAAACGAAAGTGGGGATGAAAAATGCTATATTGGAATAACGAAGCAAAGAATAGAAAAAAGAGTAAAAGAGCACAGGGAGGATATAAAAAAAAGGAAGAGTAACAATGGCCTTGGCAAGGCTCAATACGGAGGAGAGGCTGGAAATCGAATTTCAGCGTACAAAAAGTTAGCAAATTACGAGAACATTAACCATGCCCGAAAGAGAGAGGCCGTGGAGATTGTAAGCGAAAGCAATGCGATCAACCAGATGGAACATACACTAGTGGAGCAAGATTGGAGAGAGATGATTAAGAAAAGACACGAATATGCGAAGAAGAGGAAAGGGGATCGATCCGAAGAGAGGCCCAGCGGAAAGCAAGTCTGAATCAGTAAGAAATTGAAAATGGTCCAGGTAGGACCGAAATATATATTTCATGTTTTTTAGCACCTTTTATGGTAATGAAACTCGGTTTGAAAGGCTTTTATTGAATGTATTTATCGTTACTTTTATTTTTTCATTTCGTATTCTCGGCAATCCTAAATTTCTATATGACCTTTTTAAGGGATCTACGTCTACTGAAGGTAACTTTCTTTTACTTTCTGATATGATTATCTATGTTTCTTCCCTGTAAAAAAAAAAAAAAAAAAAAAAAAAAAAAAAAAAAAAAAAAAATGCATATTTATGCTGCGACTTATGCTGTGACTTAAATTGAAAATGGCTCAAAATGTTTTCCCGAAAGGCGATTCCTATACCAAATTGAGCAAAATAAATAAATAAATAAATAAATAAACGATCTAGCTATTTCATATTTTCAACAAACTACAGTTTTGACAGTTAAAAAAAACACCAGCACTGAAAACTCTGGAAACTTTAAGTGAATGAAAAATAATGAAAAATAAATCTGGATATCTTTATCCCACTCTCCCCAAAACATTCAAAACTATTAAGCACATAGGGTCCTCATGCAGTAAGTGTAATTTAAAATTAGACGTTTTATTAAAATAGACTTTTATAGGACTTACCTAGTTTTTAACGTAAGTAGTACACAGTTTAATATGAGATCATAAAATTAATACAAATACATAAAACACAAAATAAAATAATTTCATTTTCTATAACGTTTAAGTGTTTCCAATATCTAAAAGATATCACATGCTTAAATATTCATAATACAGCAAAAAGATGATAGTTTAATAAAAACTTTTAAGTATACAACAATTAAGTATTCAAATTCCAGTTTTTTTTTTTTTTTTTTTTTTTTTTTTTTTTTTTTTTTTTATAGTGGATTTAAAATATTGTTTAAGTCCTTTAAACATAAATATCGTATTAATATTTTCAATATCTAAAATATATTACACACTTAAATATTCATAATACAGCAAAAAGGTGATAGTTTAATAAAATCTTTTAAGTATACAACTATTAAGTATTCAAATTCCATGTGTTTTGTTTTTTTCATAGTGGGGTTTAGCATATTTTTTTAAAACCTTTAAATATAAATATCGTGTTGATATTTTCAATATCAAAAATATAATACACACTTAAATATTCATAATACAGCAAAAAGATGATAGTTTAATGAAAACTTTTAAGTATACAACAATTAAGTATTCAAATTCTACTTGTTTTTTTCATATTGAGGTTTAAAATATTTTTTAAGACCATTAAACATAACTATCGTGTTTAGAAAATTTTAGATGGTGAAATAATGTAAAGTAAGTATTTTTTTTTTCTTCTAAGGAAATTTATTTAAATGAATTTCAAAGAAAATCTTTTAAAAACAATAAGTTAAATGGAAATCCGATTACCATATGAATAGCATATTAGACTTTCTAATAAATATTTAAAAGAATTTCTATTTTGAAATCACAAAGTCTTTGCTATAAAAAAGTTAAATGTGAATTTAAATAAAGGGCGTATTTTATTAAAGATTTCGTACCTTTGCATTTATTTCGCGTTCTGTGTTTTTTCTATCGTCGAGATATATTTTTTTAGTTTTATAAGACTGACTATTTCGGTATTTCAAATACTTTGCTTTAAAAATATGGGAGAAAGATTAAATAATTGAGTTTAACTAAGTACTAGTTTAGAAAATTAATTTATTTGACTAATTTAAAATTTTAATTATTGCATTAAGATTTTTTAAGTAATGCTTATCGATTGAATAAAAGCGAACCATTTAATTTATTTCCGAAAATATCAAATCCTTGTTCATCTGAAAATATTTGTCAACATAAAAATAATGGAAATTATTTTAACTTAAATATTTTAGAAATGCATTAGAAATTTCTAAAGAAATGTGAATGTTTTTAATTTTATATATAAATTGTCAAAACATAAAAGTTAAATATTAATTTTTAATTTTTATGAAAAATATTATTTTCTATTTTAACATTTTACAAATTTTATAATTTCGTTTATTTTGACTGTACATATACATACATCGCATTTCAAAATAACAATCATAATTTAAAAATCACATATGTCAGCTGTTATAAATATAAGAATGAAACAACTGAAATTTTTATAAAGTAGTAGCTTGAAATTGTGCATGTATGTGTTTTAAAAATTGTCTACATTTTCCCAATAGATAGTGCTGCGCTATTTCAAACCGAAAATAAAATGTACAAACTAGTATTTAAAACTTGATCACTGTGCATAATGTGCATTTGTATTTAATATACATAATGAGTATATTATATACATTTAATATTATACTAAGCGATGTTTGTAGTATACAAATAAAATCATATTCAGGGCTATGCAAAGAACTGCATACATGGCCGCCTCTAGATAGTAATAGCTAGAAGTGTGTTTTTGGTAGTTTTAGACATGCCTTTGCCTGAATTAAATTTCATCTTAATATGCAACTTGTATTATAAACTGTAATTAATGTTATAAGGAACCAGTAACTTTGTTACAAAGGCTCTCTAGTGGTTTGAAGGTGAACATGGTGTAACACGTGACCCTAATATAGAGGCACTCTAATTGTCCGCGGTGCATTTTTAATTAGGAGTTCCCTGTTTTGCGAGTTAGCGGTAACCGTATGCAAATTTATTTTCTCAGTATAAATATGTTAAATGAATAGTTAGTTAATCGGTCTTTAGTTGGTTAGTTAGACGTTGGAGAGGGTGTGAGTTGGCGTAAGTAGTTGCTGTGGAGTAATGACCAGTATGGCTGGAGCTTAGCCTGGGAACAAGAACATATTTAGAATGAGATGAAATCTAGACGTGGATTGGAAATGACCCCACCGTCGCAGTTTAAGCACGCTCCGGAGAAATGAAGTTACCTGAGTTAACTTTTGATTTTATATTTAATTAAGTTTGTTTTATTGCTGTCACGGAATGAGGGCGAAATTTATGAGATCTTGTCTGCCAAACCTTTGCCCGTTGTTGAATAAAATATCTATATTTAAAGCTTATAAGACTCATCATGAACTCCCACCACTATAAGTACACCACAATGTACAAGGCTGTAGAAGAAAATTCAAATACGTTTTCGTCTATTGATAGAATTTACTAAAGATGATTTTTCAATTGTGTTTATGCTTTCTAACTAAATTAAATTTTATCATACTATGTAGATAAACTATTAGTAAAGTTATCATACGAATTGAATATTTCTAACCGAGCGAAAAAAGGCCAAAGCCGTGAATCGAACCCAGATCCTTGGATTACAGGGTCAATGGTCTACACAGGATTATCCTTTCTTGTGACTATAATACACAAAGAAAGATAAAAAGATTTAACTTTAACTACTTCACAATACATTGTAAAACACTTTTTGCTATAAAAAAGACATTTAAATTACTTTGCAGATAAATACTCTCGTTGTACAAATGATCTGCGATTAAAACACATTTCTCGCGTTGGCTTACCAGACATAGGAGAAGATTTTTCACCCTTTATATCCTAAATTTTGAATTTAAAATCTTTCTCCTCGAAACTTTTTCCCCCTTCTATTATTACAGTGATACATTAGAAGATTTATGCGCTAAAAATAAAAGACTTTTTTTTTATTAATTACGGCTAATTACCTAATGTGGTACTTCAAAGTACCGTTGGGTCAAAAGTCGTGGACAAAAATCGAGACTTAGAAAGAAAAAAAATCCAATTTTTTTCTTATCATTTTAATCTGACTTATAATGCGTATATCTAGTATATATATGTCTATGATGTATATATGACTAGATGATGATGCTGTTGGTGCATCATCATTAAGCATTTCGCCATCAGAAGAATATTCAACAGTTGTAACACTATCGTCGGATGGAAAGCAAATCGAAAAGAAATTTCCATTCTTTTAGTTGTATAAAATTCAAAAGGATTCATAAAAATGCTAAAAGATATTTTTAGATTTTTTTCCTAATTTGTAATTTTTTTTCCATTTTGTTTAATAAAAATGCAATATTTCTTCAAAAGATGAACATAACACATTTTTTACTTTATTATTCATTATTGTAATACAAAAATCATGCAGTATCTTCCCCTACATTGTATCTAAATCCACCTGTCTAGAACACACGCATCCCTAGTAAATATATACTTTTTGTGCACCATATGTATTCAAACAATAAAAATCCTGTTTAATCCTGTCCCGACGGTGCTCAAAAGTACAGCTTTTAAAAGTGTTTCGTAAAGTAGACAAACTGAAAGTTAATTTTTTTTTAGCGTAACATATTGTAAAGTGGTGTATTTGGAACAAGGAAAAAAATATGATAGCTTTGCCTTTAAAATTTAAGATGTTTCCTAGCAAAAGTTAGGAATACTTTGTCAAACGGGAAATTGGAAGTAAAATTGACACTCACACTTGCCAAAATGGCTTCGTGAACAATTTTCAGCTTACTGGAACTGCAATTGCTTAGTGATGATCAAGAAAAGTGTTTACTATTGTTTTCTAAAATTACCATTTCAAGTGTATTCAATGAGTGTGTTTTTATGGACCTTATGCAGGTGACGTCAGACGTCAGAGACGGCGGTATGTTGATCTGTTTTTCTAACCACTGCGCCACCAGAATTCCAGTATGCGCATGCCCAAACACTGCTAGACTTCAGCCTTCACCCAGGTTGAGTGCATACATTTTAACTGAAAATATGCAAACATAGGGAATTTTCTCGAATACAGAACAAAATTTTGAATTCATATTACAATATATTAAGTATATGCTGCTACAACAAAAAAAAAATTGCAGTATTTTTAACAAACAGGCATTAATACCTCAGACTCCGTACCGTTCTATGTTAAATACTGCCAGCAAACGAATTTTAGCCTCGATAACAGGTCGGGTGCATAAGGTCCATTGGGATAGAAAACACCAGTACTTAAAAGTACCGTATATAAAGTATTAATTAGCGTTCAAAACAGTAGTTCTTTTACAAGGAATAAGTTTAGCTTTAAAATGAACAATATTATTGGTATTACTCGGGACTTTTTATTTGTACTCTATTTTTTTAATCTTTTTTAATATAATATTAGAGGGCAATAAGTCAATAAGAATGGGAGAAAGTAACGCAGATTAATTTCTATTTTTAAGCCAAGTGCTTCTAGGTACTACTAGCTTTTTCGTTCGTTAATAACGGAAATTGATATGTAGCTAAGCAATATTTCTACTATTTTTTCAATAATCTGCAGAACAGGTGCTTAAAATAGTAGTTATAACTAAAGGTATCCTCAGCTTTTCTAACGATCTTTTAAATTTATAATCGTACTTTAGTATATTTGATAAATACTCACCGCATTCTGTTATGTTCACTTTCATCAACATTATTAATCTCTTCTAAAATTGCTAAATCTAATTACTTTAACTGGTTGTTAAAGAATTAGTTCCATATACAATTATCGGAGTTCTTCAACTGAAGTTTTGTCATTACTCAAAACTACTTTGATTTTAAATATTAATTTAGTAGTAAGAATTCTTTTTGTGAGTAGATCTTTTTTACTTAACTCTTTACATACTATCTTAAGCTTAGCAAAATGAAACGGATCACTTTTTACTTATTTTATCACACCAGGTTGTTAAAGAACAAACAAATGACATTATCCTTACTCTGGGCGACAGACGTAAAAAAAAAGTTTATAATGGAGGATATTCCATCGACGTTACGATCACGTGGTCAAGGTAAAGATCTTCTTGCATAAAGAAGGAAAGACTCCATAGACGTAATGTAAATCCCCGTCAGCCAATGAAACAGCTTATGGGGTAAAGCAGTAGTTGATTCCCTTCTTATCAGTTGGAACTTCTTGGGGTAAATTACCAGTACCACGTGACTAAATTCAGCTTCAAACCCAGATTTGGAATATAGTCCATTGAATAATAATGTAACTGAAAATGGCTTACTCATCTTCTTACATATCCATCTTGTATTATGTAAGGCAAAATTATTTTTTAAAACCCAGTAATCTTTCAAAACTTTAATACTGTGATATAATACAGATGTAAATGAATTTTGATGTATATTCCAGGTGTCCTAAAATGGACTGGTTTTAAAATACAATAACTTTCAAGCGGTTTGCAACCTTTGCAAACTATTAAAAGTTCACTGCGCAAAATATTAGATCAACAGTTACAAACTAGTAAAACAACTCTTGCAGGAGAGTAATGTATGATGTCAGGAATTCTTTTATTGTAATTCCCGGTTTTAGTTTCAATTATGAGCGACCGATTGCTTTGAAAGAAGTAGGCGCTCAATTGAGGCAGAAATAGAAATTATTACAGCAATAGTTCGAATTATAGCGCCTAGAATATATAGTGTGGAAATTGGCTATCCCTGTAATACTTAAAAAACTGCTAAAATATTGTGTCCCTTAAATGTGCAACGATGATGCTGAAATATACAGATCGCAACGACATCTGCAGGATATTTTCTACAACTGCAAGATATTGCTAGTCTATACAATGTAATACGAAAATCCCGCAGATGTCGCTGCGATCGACACTTGGGATTTTAACAGTATCGTCGCACATTTAAGGAATAGAATTTTTTAGCGATTTTTGGATAGCATATTTCTACACTAGGTATTCTAGACGCTGGTGTTCGAATACTCGCAACCAACGACATACAAGGCCAGTTCATGACGGTTAAAACGTCAAACGGAGTGGATCATCTTTACACGGTGATTGGTACAATCGTTTTGTGCCAATCGCCGCTTAAAGATGATCCACTCCGTGTGACGTTTCAAAATTAATGAACAGGCCCTGTATGTCTTTGGTCGCGGAATAATGGAGGTCAAACGTATGGAGTAGGTCACATCTGACAATAAAACTTTATTTTTAGGGCCCTATTTTGGACTTAGTCGGTATCATTTGGATATACATGGTGTCGGATTCATATTCAAAAATAATATTCTGCAGACGTTCTGAATCGAGACCCTAAGAACAAAATTGTATCGACGAACATAATCCACTCAATCCTTTGACCTCCCTCCTTTTCACCATGGCTGACAGATTTCCGTTTCTGACTCGATTGGCCGTCTACTGTTCGCAGCGCCATCTATCGGTGGTAACTGGAACTAAAACCCGGAATTACAGTTGAAGAGACTCCGGACATCGTACATTACTCTCCTGCAAGAGCTTCTTTAACCCTTTCAAAGTAGAAAAATTCTGCTCATAAAATGATGAAATAATTGACTAACACCAGAATTTACAAAGAAATATTTTATAAAATAATAACCTGTTTTTCTACTATTTAAAAAAACACACACAATTTCATTAAAATATTCTTGGTGCCGTTTATCACTTTGGAATTAAAATTAGGATGTCACCCCATATAGTCACCGCCCTTGAAAGGGTTAATAGCTGTCATCATCTCCAAGTTAATTAATTTTAAAATCAGTCAGTCCATTTTAGGACAACCGGTATAAAGATATATAAAATATAATTTATATTTTAGTTTAAATTATTCATTGAAAAAACTGCGTCTAAAACAAACAAAAAATCTTTTTAAAGGTTTTTGTTAGTTGTTTTTTTTGTATTGAGAATCCATTATGTACAATTGTTTGAATCAGAGTTTGCTACAATGTTGTATAAGGGGCTCACAACCATAGTAGACCAAGTCCATTTCAAAAAACAAATGAGATAATCCGTTTAGACGGCGCATAAAATATGTTTTATCCTCTCCCACAGTGAACCAAGTCTGTTTTCAGATACGTTCTCAAATACGAGGTGCATTCAAGTTCTAAGACCTCGGATTTTTTTTCTAACTAACTACTCACCCGAAAACTATGAAACTGGTGTTACTTCTTGACGTAATCTCCCTGCAGACATACACATTTTTCACAACGTCGACGCAATGATTCCATGGCCGCGGCGAACGCTTCTTTAGGAGTCTGTTTTGATCACTGGAAAATCGCTGAAGCAATAGCAGACGGCTGGTGAATGTGCAGCCACGGAGAGTTGCCGCACATGTGACGTCACATCCAACTTGGGAAGCACGAGAAATCACTTCAAAGCTGTTTTCACGAAGAAACTGTTGTGTAACGTTAGCCCGATGTGCAGGTATGTTGTCTTTGTGAAACAGCACGATTTTGGTTCAGTGATTTTCCAGTGGTTAAAACAGACTCCTAAAGAAGCTTTCGCCGCAGCCATGGAATCATGGCGTCGACTTTGTGAAAAATGTGTACGTGTGTAGGGAGATTACGTCAAGAAGTAACATCAGTTTCATAGCTTTCGGATGAGTAGTTAGTTAGAAAAAAAAATCGGAAGCCTTAGAACTTGAATGCACCTCGTATGTCACCTGTTTACAAAATAGGTTTTATTGTAGGAGTGGATATCACAAACAGATTTTATGCGCCTTCTGAATGGACTATCTCATTTTTTTTTTCGAAATAGTCTTGGTATACTATAGTTATGAGCCCCTCATATATAATTCTGATTATATTGATTTCGTTAAATTTGCTTTGTTATAATACGTATACTGTACTACCAAAAAGTATCCTACAGTAATGTAAACAAATATACAAAACTAAGGAAACATGTCAGTGTTAATACAATGGAGGATATTCCACCTACGTTATGATCACATGGTCAAGGTAAAAACTTCTAGCATAAAGAAGGGAAGGCTCCGTAGAAGTAATGTAAATGAACGCCAGCCAGTGAAACAGTTCATGTGGTAGGCAGTAGTAGCCCCCCCCCCCCCTTCTTATCAGTTAGAAATTCTTTGGGTAAATTACCGGTACCACGTGACTTTTTTCAGTCTCGAACACAGATTTGGAATGTAGTCCATTGTCGGTGAATGGAGGATATTTCATCTACGTCATGTTCAGGTGGTCAAGGAGAAAACGCCTAGCATAAAGAAGGGAAGGCTCCGTAGACGTAATGTAAATCCTCGGTCTCTAGCCAATGAAACAGTTCATTGGGGAAAGTAGTAATAGCTTCCCTTCTTTTCAGCTAGAAGTTCTTTGGGCAAATTGCCGGAACACGTGACTCTTTTCAGCCTCGAACCCATATTTGGAATATCCTCCATTCACACAAGGTTTTCGAGGTATCATTCTCATCGTTTCCCAAATCGAACTTATGTTATGAGGTGGTACAGATATTTAAAAACCTTTACGCTTAAGTAATCTATTTAGAACTACTGAAAAACTTTTTTAAAAAGCCAAATGTATCATTTACTTACATCACAGCTCTTGAAAAAGAAAGCGTTGCATTAACAGATGACACAATCCATTCAAAAAGGCGTAGGTAAAGGAACTGAACCCAACCATCTCGTTTCTTCATAAGCTCTTCCATATCAGGACCGTTTCCAATCATTCTGAACAATCTATCGTTGTCAACACTTAAGTTCTTAGCAGCTAAAACGAAAGAAAAACAATTGCGTTATAGAACATATTATGCATTAGATAGTTCCGTAACGCAATCTTTACAGATAACACTATCTTTACACACATAACATACCGATTACATATCGAATAACAATAAGAGTCCTACATGGATCGGGTTGCACCCGAGCCAAACCCAAAAATTCGATTTGTTTTAACACGTTAAGCGCCACGTCAGCCACCGGTGACTGACACTGAACTTTCGTTTAAAACGCGTCATTCACCGATGGCTGACGTCTAAAATATGATATTAAACTAAACAATTATATATTGTTTTATGTAATTACTGAAAATTTATTTAAAATTTACCTACCTTTTATTTATTACAGGATTGTACTTTCTTAAAAATTACTTAAAACATTGTAAATTTTCCAGCGTTTTAGTGTCAGTCACCGTGGCGCTCGACGTGTTAAAGTATATCGTTGTATTTCGTTAACCCTTACCAGCGCGGAGTAATTCTGTTTATATACTGATGAAATAATGGACTGACATCGGAATTTATAAACGAATTTATTAGAAAATACGAACTTTCATATTTTCACGTACATTATAACAGGAAAATTTTAATTAAATATTTTTGGTGCCGTTTGTCAGTATTGGAATTAAAATTAGGTGTCCTTTTTTAAGAACACCGCCATCGAAAGGGTTAAAGATGAAAACCGTAGTTTAACTAGTGTTTACAGTTGTATGCGGTCTTTCAGTTTTCTAAACATTTGATGTTAAGAAGTTAAAATGTTAACAAAATTCAAGTCCGTAGCTAGAATTTTAGATTTTTTTTGTGGAGGGAGGTGGGGAGAGGTTTCTATTTTCAGCTACACTACAATATATTTACCATATTAATAAAATAAAGTTTTTGTCTGTGTGATTTTCGGCCTTTTGTCGATGACAGTGATGGAAAAAAATGCCCTGAAGTGGGCCAATTGTCATCACCAAATTTTAATAGTATTCTTCCCGTTATCTAATAAAAGAAATTTTGATGAGGACTGGCGATCCGAATGCACCCGACCCTCATATTTTTCACTTTTTAATAATTAGCCAAGATGTTAACTAAATACCATAATGAAGCTCCCAAAATATCGCGCTGTCGCAGTTTTCTGCCATAAAATGTGATTTTTCATGTTCTTTAAGCAGAACGCCAAGCGCTGATAAACGTGGGTTTTCATTTAGAAATATAAAATCATACAAATTCGAGGTTGTATGCTGCCGAATTCAGTGGGTTCGTTTAGAAAGAATTTCGTTAAAAAAAAAATGATATGGTTAAACCCTAATTTTAGGTTTATTTAAGGTTATTGTCACGGACCCGGGCAATGCCGATTGGGTTGGCTAGTTTCAAATAAAAATATGCAAAAAAAAGAAAACTTTCTTGCTCCCATAGTAGAAAGAACCTTTACAATTATATTCGTTAAGATGAATGAATCTAAAATAGAATCCTTTATGGTTCCTGGAGTTTTTATTTCAAAAGATTTTACTGTGTGTTTACATCTATACTATATACATATATACATTAATAGACACATTAATGCTGAAAATTTCTTCAAATGATAATTTTCATTTGTTACAAAATTTTCAAGTTTAATTAAAATTTAATAAATTCATTTTGGAATTTTAGAACGAAATATGAAAAATCTCTCAAAGTAACCTATACATGTAAATCTTAAATCAAATTTACAGATATATCAATGTTTACCAGACCATAATTATGCTCATGATACAGGGCTTAATTTGCACTGGAACCCAGCTCCGGTACTTCTCTGTTTTTAGTAAATATTTAAATATTGGTGGGAATTCACCGGAGCTGATAAATACAGGGCTCCGGAGCCCAGTGCAATAACACTTCCAAAAAACCGAAGCCAAAATTAGCCATTCAATTCCTTCCCATCTCCAAGTTTTTGCATTCTTTTTTATCAAAACACTTATTTGTGACGTAATGTGTCGCACACATATGAGATGGAGATAAAACGGACTCCATTTTTATATTTTTGGGGGGCTTCGGCTGGCTCAAGTTCAGTCTGTCTTATATTCAAAATTTTATTTATTCATTTTAGAAAAAAAAAAAAAATCCATCCTTCAAAATTACGTATTCTATTTCAAATCATTTTAATGCTATTTTGATCAGAATGAAAGGAAAACAGAAATGGCGTTTTTCTATTCTAGTGATATTTGCAAATTTATGTGGGTGACGTATTGATTCGGCGCCACTAAACAGACTGAACGATGAGTTTGCTTTCAGTTCGATTTACTTTTGTGATAGTAGGATAATTTTTAATTGGTTGTTTTTTTTTTTTAAATTTAGATATCTAAGCTGAAAAGAATATTTTCTGTTTTTAGCCAACGAGCATCAGCTTGAGGTTTTGCTTGCTTCAGGTATTGTGTCTACTATTGCGTACGAGTATAAAAATCACGTTAGTGAATTTTCTATTTATTTTGTATCATGAACGCTGCCCATGCTAAAGCTCTTATCTGCACATTTACGAAGTCACTATCATTTGTAAGTAGCTATAATTGACATGTATTGTTATTCTGATAGAAAGCAATCGAGCAGTGTTTCCCCTTTTTCAAGAAAAGCATCGAATCGATAATGGTGTCAAATTTGTTATTTAATCTAATTTTCAGGCACTCACCACAATATATGCGGAAGTAATCGATTATTGTTTAAGATATATTACTTTTATAGGGTAAATGAAAAACATTGTTCCATTCTTCAGCATATAAATATTAATTTCTGCAAATTTAATTAATTTTTTCATAAAAATGCATAGCTGCGAACTATCTCTTTTTTGCGTTAACACCATTTCCGAATCACAATTTTTATATTTAATCGTAGAATTAACAAAAAATCACAATAAGCATTATAATTAGGCAAATATTACTATTCCGAAGGAGTGATAACTAAAAGGTGGAATAGTTGACAGCTAAGTATATGCTGATAGATATATTTAAAACTTTTACTTCGCTAAAGAAAAAAAAAATGCTTTAAATTTTGTACATAATGTACAAAATATAAATATGCAGATTGGAGTGACGGAAGGGGGGAATGGCACAGTTGTTAATGTTGGTATCGCAGAATATTAGGGCTCTAAAACTTTTTTTTAGAATTTAAGCCCTGCTCCTCATGCATAAATTTTTTTCTTTGGTTAATTAGTTCCAAAACTACAGTAGAACACTGGGTATCCGAAAATCGACTTAACCGAAAGACCTTAAAATTCCTCAATGTCCTTTTTAAATGTGAAAAATTTTATCATCAATTTATCATCAATTTTATTATCATTTTATCATCATTTTTACCGGTGTCAAATGACACCTTTTAACATATTTTGATTTATTATAACTATTTTATTTCTAAGTTTTAGATCAAAACAATTCCGAATCATTTTTAATACATTGAATAGTTGTTTTAATACTTATTATCTTTAAAAATTAAAAGCAAAATAAATAAAAATCAAAACTTTGAAAGGGGTTATTGGACACTGGTAGAAATAGTGTTAAAAAGCATGTTCTTTATGAGATAAACAGTAAACTTACTTATTTTGCGCATTGCGTAATTTCGGGCACTTTATTAGATAAACACGCACGACACTTCATTTTTTTTTACAAAATATGTTGTGATTTTCCTTTGTTTTTCAACTTTGCATCGTTTCAATGCTGCTTTATCACGCCACCTTTTAAATAACAACACATCTGATGCTGTTGCATCTTCTTGTACTTCAACATATCGATCACAGCTTTTCATCAAACAAGTTTTCACCATAAGCCTCCCGGTCATTCGAAAATTCCTATGGAAACCCGGTTAACCGAAAATGCTTTGGTCCCATGCTTTTCGGATAACCGGGGTCTTACTGTACTTTATAAATTTTGATGCTTTAAAATTTGAAATACTTTTAAAATATGTAAGTATTTAAATTATCGGATCATAAAATGAATTATAATACTTATATTTCACATGTCAATTTGTTTTTCGAATGTTGTTCAGTTACAGGAATACGTTTAAGCTTTCATGTGCAAAATTTAGTTGACGGTGGACGTTAATTTTCTTAGGTAGATTTCTTAAGAAATACTACCTATTGCAGTCGTTACCATGGTGCGACTTTTGAAAAATTCCTTCACAACTTTTCATTATAGGACCTCAGGATCCCAAAACCACCCCCACCTAAAAAGTTTATATATATATATATATGTATGTACTAAATTTTGTCCGCACGATAAATTCGAAATTATGCACGGATCGTCTTCAAACTCGCCAACAACTTTGAGATGGCTAATATCTCGGCGGGGATTGAAAATGGGCAAAATCGGCCCAAAGGAATGGAAATGGGGAGGATTCAAAATTTTGAATACCGTCTTAACACGATTCTGATAAAACCAGCTCTTACACAACAATGACAGGAAAAAAATAAATATTTTTCATTATAGCAGTTGCCAACAATTAAAAAAAAAAGCAATAAAATTCTCACCACAATAATTGCTTTTCTAATGCAAGAATTTCACGTAAAAAATTAAATTAAATAAATAGTTTTACGAATTGAAAACAAATTGAATATTACGTCATAAGTTTTCTAGAGCAAGATTTCCGCACGAAAAATCAAAATGAAACAAATAGCTTGACGAATTAAAAAAAAACGGTACTTCTTAGTTATCCCGTCGACCAATTTCGCCAAATTATATAAATCGCCACACCACTCGCCAAATTATACACATTGGCATAATTTTTATTTTAAATAACGAAAGAACAAATAAATTAGTAAAACATTAATAAAAATACAAATAAAACGTCGAATTAATGGTTTCATTGGCCATTATTGGCATTTAATCTTATAATTAATTAATTAATGGCAACCATTATTGACATTTAATCTTACAATTCGGCGACAGTAATTTGGCCTACGGGATAACTAAGAAGTACCATATATATATATATATATATATATATATATATTGCGTCATATTGGAAATAAAATGGACTTCAGCAGGTGAATATGTAACCTCATGTGAGTTTAAAGAAACCTATTAAAACATGATATAAACCCGACTATGGAAATATTAACTTATTTGAACACTTTGAGGTTCTCTGAAATATCTTTAGCTATTTTTTAAACCTATTCCATATACATGTGTGTGTGTATTCGTGTATATTAGAATTTTAACAAAATGTTTAAGCTCCCTAGAGCTCATTCCTAGTGAAGGAACTGGGTTTATCGCTAATCTTGATTTGAGTTTTGTTGGTGAATTTAATACTTAGCTTCGAAATCTACCTCCGCATGTAGGCCCGAGCCGGCAGGGATTTATTTTTTATTTATTTTTTTTAAACTTTCATCATAGCATATGATCATAGAGGTATCATATTTTATGCAACTATACAATTCACCGTAAGTATATAGTACACCTTAAATGAAATTTCAAATCTTATTATAATTTTAAGGTTTTCTTTAAAAATTTAAATTTGAAAACAAAATTTTAAAATGCTTCACGCGTCTTAATTTTTGAGATATTTTTTTCGATTTTACATTTTAATCACTTAAAACTCCCATACAAAAAAATCTGTGTATCGATTTTTTAATCCGATGACTAGTTAGTTTTTTAGAGATTTTTTTCTGAATTCCATATCGATTTTCATCAAAATTTTGCCTTCTAATAAGTTAAAAAATCAAATTTAATTATCTTAATGAAGTCGAATTTTGAAATGCATGCACTGTTTTTTTGTTAGCACTAACAGGATTATTCTTTATCAATGTCATGAATTTTGATCGTAAATTAAGACAAATGGAGCATTTCAAAAATCTAAAAACGTTAAAAAAATCAATTTTAAGAAAAACAGGTTTAAAGTATATTAAAGAACCAAAAAATTGTTTGTCTACAAAATTAAACCCTTGCAACTTTACGAAAAATTATCGCATCTGCATGCGGTTTTTCACATATGACTCAGTGTAAATTGTAGACTAACTAGCAAAAGCCATGCTTTGTTTGGATTCGCGAAGCATTATTTAATAAGATAAATATTTGAAAGTAACAATATTTTTTATATTATTTTTGCATCTTTATTAAGCACAAACGTTATTTTATGTTTTGGCGCATTTTAATTTTAGAAAAGTAAATTCAGCCAAATAACTAAGAATTTATTTATTTATAAGAATTTTATTTATGATATAATGAATTTAACAATTAATTTTATTTGTTTACAATTCTTTTGTTACCACTTTACAAAAAAAAAATTTCATAATATAATTCTTTTAAAATGCGCGAGTATCGTCTGCGTAAATGATTTCACATAATAAGAATAAATTGTGTATTTGAATTCTTAACACTGAAAAATACTTTTATAATTGAATGTAAATAATTGAATTTTCACAAATTTTAATTCATTAAAAATATGCTATAATTTTCATAGAAAAGGGTATTTTAAAAATTTCATAAAAGAAATCGTGAAACTATTTAGTTAATCCTGATTCTATCTATAATGACTAACTCCATGATTTATTTTTTCTTCTGAAAATATATGTGTTTCATTTTTTATTTGCAAAAATGTGTCCGTAACGGAAAAACATGTAAAATAAATTAATTAAAATAATAAATTTTTTAAGGTTATACTGTAAAAAAAAAAAAAAAAAAAAAAAAAAAAAAAAAAAAAAAAAAATATTGTACAAATCTACAGATCATAATTTATTTTTATGTTTAATTTCAATTCAAAATACTGGATAGTTTTTTTTTTGTAAAGTGTACGACAAAATGTAACTTGTGTAGCCTAGTAGAGGATTCTTCGCTCATCCTAATAATACACACAAAAAGAAATTTCGATTTTTGAGTCTAAAAGCAGGAATTAAATTGTAAAATAAATATTATTCAGGGAGTGTAATTAAAAAATATATATATGTCGGATGTACCTAGGTCATTGCTATAAGTTCTTCCATTTACCTTACCTTGTGTTATTAAATAAGGGTTGTTAGCGGTAGCCATTGATCCTTTCATAGTGTACGTCACGTCTCCAAGCAACAAGATTGCAGAAAGAATCCTTAGAATTAATAGAATTTCCTGTAAATTAAAATTGAATAGTTATTTTATGATACAGGAATTTTATTATAGGTAAAAAAGTTTATTTAGGATACAATCAATTGCTATCGAAATAAACACTTAAATCAAGTAAGATCTGCCATTACTATAGAGTAAAGTGCCCATATTTCGTTCCCTTTCCTAATTTCGTCCCCCTTAACTTCCCCGCTTCTGTGAAAGTGGCGCCACTTATGACGCTAGGCCCAGGGGACGGAAGGTAAAAGAGGTCGGTATTGAAAGTTTCGTTCACCAAGATGTATGCATAAATTAAAGACGCCGAATTATCTATTTTAGGAGACTTGAGTTCATATTACGTCGTTGTAGAACATTATTTACTGTATTGTAAATATTTATTTCTTATTCATTGCATGTATTTTACGTAGGTAAGATGCTGACAGTAGGATACAGTGAGTTTTAGAACGCTCAATTCATTTTACGGGAACTGAAGCTCCGCCATATTGGGAAGTAGCGTGGCCCCAATTTCGTTCCCCTTACAGTTCTTATTTTCGTCCCGGGGACGAAATTAGAAATACTTTTTCATGACAATTTTTTCAATTTTTCCCTCATGTTTGGATGACTAATGTTTCGTTATGTTATTCATCCGCTGATAATTACTACATTTCTATGTGCCTTACTTTTATGTAAATTAAATTACTTACTCATTTAGAAATAAAGTTTGAATTAGTTATAAGTTAAGCCTCGGCGTATTGGATTTTTTGGGGGGACGAAATTGGGACAATTTTTTTTCTTTTGCATTTTTTGGATACTTTTGGAAAAACAATTTTTCGCATTATTAAAATTTTTTGGTACGATATTTGCCTACGTTTCTATGTGAGTGTGTAGTTAGTCCATGTAAAATCCAAATTTGGTAGGTCTTCACTGAAAATTATAACATTTGGGACCTAAAAGCACTTTATCCTAGATGCCTTACTATCACAAAATGTCTTACTACACTGTAAAAAAAGATTTTTGATTTTACGGTATAATACTGAGAGCTGGGGTGCCAGTTTAATACTGTAATATTTAAAGTTGTAAATTGAAAAATTAACAGTTTTAAATCGTAAAATTACGAAGTAATATACGATTAAGTAGAAATATACGGTTTAATTCATTTATACGACGGTATATAACTGCTTGTTTTACAGCTATAAATTGGCACCCCAGTTGCTAGTATTATACCGCAAAATCAACAGTTTTTATAAAAAAAAAAAAAAAAAAAACTCAGTGTAGGGAACTTCCCTAAGCATCAGTCTGGATCGTGTCTATCGTTCGAAAGCTCTTATCACAAGGGTCAAGTAATTTATAGGAATTAGAATCCCGAATCCAATAGTTCAGGAAGAAAAAAAAAAGTAGAAAGGAAGGGAAAAAATACTTGAAAACTGTTTTATGAAACAATGGGCAATAAATGCGAATGGACCACATGCAATGAGCTCGCAACATTTCCCACAAGCATTGCGGTGCTTGATTGGTTTTTGGTGAACGCTTGTTGGGAAAATCGACAAGCTGGTTAATTATAATCCATCGGGACGTTGTATGACATTAGAAATTGCAATTACAGTATGATTAGTAACAGGAACTTAACTCCTCTCCAGATCCTATGGGATCAACAGAAGAATTAGGTAGTGCCGAGGTGGGAAGTTTCAGGTGCACTGTAAAAAAAAAAAAAAAAAAAAAAAAAAAAAAAAAAAAGGACTAAAAAACGCAGATTCTACTGACAATCGAGACGCCAGTACTATTTCCGTATTTTAACGGAAATTTCCCACCATAAATTCCAGAAATGCGTATTTGTACGGATATTTACCCCCATAAATTACAGAAAAAATTTATTTCGTTTTTCGGGAATTTATGAGGGAAAATATCCGTTAAAATACGGAAATAGTACTGGCGCTTTGATTGCCAGTAGAATCTCCGTTTTTTCTTACAGTGTGTGGATCGGGGCAGCGGTTTTACTGTCAAAAAATAATGCCCTTCATCATTTGAATTTGGTGTTGGAATAACTTGTTTTGAATACTTTTACTTAGAAAAACACACTTATAATTAATTAAAAGAAAAACTTCCTACTTTCGATAATATTAAAAGGAATTTCAGGTTGTTTTCTCTTCTTTATTATTCTTCTGCCGCGACAGAAAAGCACCAATATCTCATGAACTATTGGATTCGGTAATATAGTTCTCATGTATTTCTTGAACCTCGTGACAAGAGCTTTACGATACCACGCTTGTGAAAATCCAGAATTGACATTTGGGGATTTCCCCCATAATTTCGTCTGCAGCAAAAATACTTAATTTTTTCAATGCGTTGTCATTTCCATACATTTTTGTATAAATAAAAGTTAAGTTTCAATACATTTTTTTAAACAAGTTAGAGAGAAACATATTTAAGAAATTTTCAACTCGAAATCCTCAGAAAAAAACGTAATGATTTGTGAGAATAAAGTATAAAGTCACAGTATGTTGTTTTATAAGAACAAATATTCTATAAGACCTCCTACTACATACACTGGTGTCCAAAATTAAGGAACGATCACAAAATGCTAATTTTCAAGTACGCGAATACTCAAAAGGAAATAATATAATTCGAATAATTACTATCCCTACAGCACAGCTAGTCCATATAACATCTCATTCATGTCATACATGGTCACAAATGTCACAGTCACTACAGCGAAGCAAAAAATAGGAAATTCCGTACATCTCATTATGAGCCTCAAATGAGCACTATATGTGACTCCACTGAGACGTCACTGTGACTGCTGCTTTGTGACGAGTCACCAGGTGACTTTACAATGTAGTTACATTGTGACTCTCATATGACTTTCATCTGCAGACTCAATTTCAAAGTCATCGTGAACGCTGAATTGTGATACGTTACCAAATAATGTCACATTAAAGTCACATGATGACTTTCAGGTGACAGAGAGACTATTGTGAAGTCACCATTGTGCTCTTTTGCGAAAACTCACCATGTGACTATAATGTAATATTATTTGGTGACTTATCATAATACTTCATTCATGATGACTTTGAAATTGAATCTAAAAATGACAGTCGCATGAGAGTCACAATGTAACTACATTGTAAAGTCACCTGGTGACTCGTCACAATACAGTAGTCAGATTGACGTCTCAGTGGAGTCACATATAGTGATCATTTGAGACTCATAATGAGATGTATGGAATTTCACTATTTTTTGCTTCGCTGTAGTGACTGTGACTCTTGTGACCATGTGTGACTCTTGTGACCATGTGTGACATGAATGAGATGTTATATGGACTAGCTGTGCTGTAGAGATAGTAATTATTCGAATTATATTATTTCCTTTTGAGTATTCGCTTACTTAAAAATTAGCATTTTGTGACTGGTCTTTAATTTTGGACACCAGTGTATGCTAGGGCATAAAGGATAGATTAAAGACTTATAGAGTAACAACATTTAAAAATGAGTGAATATCTGAAAAAATCCTTTATATTTTTCACCAGTATAAATCTTTCTTTCTATTATTAATTGAAGAACAAGAGTTTCAATTTTAAATTATTAACATAAGCTTCTGAAAAGAATTATAATACAATTTGTTATATTTTTGAAGAGAGAATTTTAATCTCGTACTCGATTTTTATAGAACCATTTGAATTATGCTTTAACACCTTTAAGCATTTGAATCGAGTTTTATCTAATATGTAATTTCCGAATTCAATAGCTAATGTAACAAAATTTCGAAATTCATGTCGCTTTTTCCCGTGCATAACACAATTAAATATGAAAGGTATTCAAATACAAATTGTCATACTAATACTTTTCATAGCTATTATTTAACGACTCATAAAACAGATATGAAACAAGTAAACATTAAATTTAAAAAATCAAAAAACCCGACTGCGTTAAAAGCGAACTAATTAATTAATTCCCATCAATGTGAAACTATTTTTTTATATTATTGACCAATATTTTTTATTTACTTGTATTGATGATTTTTAAGTTGTGTTTAATTGTTAGTTTCTATCTACAGACACTGTTTTGATGAGGCCTATAGATGTTTATGAAGGTTAGGGTTGCAGTAAAGCTGGAGATCCTACCTACACAACCTCCAGATTGTGTAATATTTCTGACTGTAAAATAGTCAATGAAATATCGTCTTCATTTTGAAAGACCTATCCAATGATATGCCACTCAATAGGGTGCGTAAATATTTTTTTGTCTCTACCGCCATTTTGTATTTTACGGCCGATATTTTGTATTTTACGGCCGCCATTTTGAATTTATAAAAACAAAACCTAGCCTATAACCATCGAACTGTTAAGACGAATCGATAGAGACCTCATTCATTAAAATCCATCCAGCCGTTGGGATGTCTCAAGAATATAAAGAAATCCACATACCCAGATACGCGTGAAACACATAACCCCTCTTGGCAGTCGGTTAAAAATACCACCACACGATTAGTGCGTAAAGTAGATTCAACTACTTAAAACTAATCTCACCTTAAGCAATCTTATCAGGCACATAGATTTTGAAAATGCGAAAATTCCCTGTAATAATGTTATTGAATGTCTCCAGAAAGAATCCATTGAGATTATGATTATAAGAAAAAAAGTTTGTAATGATAAAATTTCATATGTAATCCTTAAACTTTGGATGTGTATCTTAAAATGATGAGTTGCTACTGTATTTAGGTTCATCTTATGATTTTAACGTTTGGCAATATGTGTGTGTGTTTCTGGCAAAGTTCGTTTCTTTTTCTTTTTATTTAATTCTGTTCAGCATTTGTTGTCATCTAATAGATGCCGCACTGCCTGCTCTATCGTTTTAAAAAAATTTCTTATATTCAGAATTCATCTGATAGATGCCGCCACTGCATATACTCTATCGTTAATTCGATTAAGCTTGTACTCAGTTTTCCTTAGAGAGATGCCATCACTGCATACCATAGGCGTAGCGTGACCAGAAATTTTGGGGGGGGGCAACAAGGTCGTGCGAAGTAAAAACGGCGCCCCGAGCGAATTTTCAATTTTGCGCCCCTCCCCCCCCCCCTCAAAAAAAAAAAAAAAAAAAAAAAAACTTTATTTTTGTGATACGTAATGAAATTGATAAAGTGCAGAAACAAAAATGAATTGTATCGAATAAATATTTCGCAATTATTTGGAACTTTAAAAGGTTTAATTTTAATTTAGGAATTCAGAACAACTAAATAGCATAAAAGAAAATTGCACTTATTTGTTAGAGAGTTCATGATGTTTAGCGACAGCGGAAAAAATGGTCAAGAGAGAAAAAGAAATTTCCCGAAAAATGGATAAATTAACAAAACCGTAGTTTGCAGCGTAAATTTCACGCCCGGGGCGACCGTTTCTTTAACCCGCTCTTTGCACGCCCCTGGGCCTGGGCGGCACACTAGAGGTCTGCACAGACCGCCCAGGCCCAACCCGGCGAGAAAATTAAAAGTTCCACCCGGGACCGGCCCGGCCCCATATTTTCACAGTTTACGACCAGGTCCGGCTCGTACAAAAAGCAGTAAAAACAAGCCCGACCCGTGAAAAAAAATCAATTAAATCAGTTCCGGTTCGGCTTCACACAATTTCTCAAAAAAATTCCGATTTTTCTTAACATAAAATTGCAGGGCCGCCACTTGCTACTAAAAGCTACTATTTTCAGCATCCGGTGGCTATGGCGACTATTTTAGGCCGAAAACCATTAAAAAGCGGCTATTTCAAGAAAAAAGGCGACTTTTCCGGATTTCAGTGACTATTTTTACTGAAAATATTTTATCTTTATCTTCAAAGCACCTATGAAGTCATCTTTCCAAACACACTTTTTTAACAGTTGTTTGAAGAGATTCGCGATTTTTTCCGCGACGAATTCCAAAATTCTCGATTTCGCCCCCCCCCCCCCCCCTCCAATCTATTGACGAAAATACTTACTTTTTCCGAGATCTTTTTATACAATCATTGAAGGAGCTTTTGCGATTTTTCCGCCGTCCTTTGCCAAATGTCGCAAATTTTTCTACGTCAGATTGACGAAATCGATTTATTTTCCGCCACCACTTCTCCAAATTCGCGATATATATTTTTCGCGACCGATTGATGGTAGTTACTATTTGTTTCAGAGATCTTTTGACGAAATTCCCGATTCTTTTCCAGATCGTTTGTCAAAATTCGTGATTTTCTTTTCATGACCGAGTTATAAAATTCGTGATTTTTTGCGCGATCATTTGGTTAAATTCTTAATTTTTTTTTTTTTTTTTGACCAAATTTACGTTTTATGCCCGCGACCATTTGACGTATTTTGCGATTTTTTTGTGATCGTTAGACGAAATTCGCAATTTTTTGTACATTCTTTTGACGAAATTTGCGATGATTTATCCGCGACCGAATGACGAAAATTTCCATTTGTTTCCGTAACCTTTGGTAAAATTCAAGATATTTTTTACAGTTGTTTGAGGAGATTCGCGATTTTTTCCGTGACGAATTACAAAATTCGCGATTATTTCCCCCATCGATTAATGATAATAGTTATTTCTTTTCGCTATCTTTTGCTAGGATCTTTTGAAGGATATTTCGCAAAATTTCCTATGACCTATTGCAAATTTCTCAATTTTTCGGGAGCGATCTTATCACGGAACTCATTTTTTTTTTTTTCGTGATCCTTTGTCAAATTTCGCGTTTTTGTTTCCGGCGATTGTTTCACGGAATTCACGATTTTTTTTCCGCGATACTTTGCCAAAATTCGCGAATTTTTCTGCGACAAACTGGGGAAATTTTTTCTCCGCCACTACTTTCGAAATTCGCGTTATATATTATTTTTATTTCCGCGACCGATTGATGGTGCTCGCTGTTTGTTTCAGATATCATTTGACGAAATCCGCGATTCTTTTCCGCGATGGTTTATCGAAATTCGTGATTTTTTTTCCAAAACCGACGTACGAAATTCTAATTATTTGTTTAAATTCTCGATTTTTTACGCGATTATTTGACCAAATTCGCGTCGTTTCAGTGGTGATTCTGTTCTGAATTTTCCTAAAATTTAATGCATTCGGTTCCGAAAATTTGCAAAAAATCGGTCATCCATAATAAAATTCGGGCATAAAAAATATCGCGAATTTCGGCAAATGGTCGCCGAAAAAATCAATTTCGACAATCGTTCACAGAAAAAAGTGACCAATTTCTTCAAAGGATCGCAGAAAAAAACAAATTTCGCCAAAGAATCACGGGAAAAAAGCACGAATTTCTACAACGGATCACGAAAAAACGCAAACTTCGCCTGGGAATCTCGAAAAATACCCACATTTCACCAAGGAATCACAAACAACGCAATATTTATCAAACGATCGCGAAAAGCGCGAATTTCTTCAAAGGACCGCGATAAAGAAACGCAAATTTCGTCAAAGGATCGCGGGAAAACGCGAATTTTGCTAAAGGACAGCCGAGAAAACGCATAATTGGGGCCGGGAGATTTCCCCCCTTTCCCTCTTGTGCTGTAACCTTTCAGAAAATTTACTGTGAATTTCAGATTTTTTTTTATACTCAGAATCACCCATGTCGTCTTTTTGACCGCGACCATTTGACGAAATTTGCAATTTTTTTCTCTTGGTCGTTAGACGAAATTTCGCGATCTTTTCGACGACGAATTACCAAAATTCGCCTTTTTTTCCGCCGATCGTTTTATGGAATTCATGATTTTCTTTACACGATCCTTTGACAAATTTCGTGAATTTTTCTATGTCTGATTGACGAAAATGATAGTCTGTATTTTTGACGAAATTCGTGATATTTTCCACGACTTTTTGTCGAAATTCGTCTTTTCTTTTTTCGACTGACTGAGGCAGTTCAAGGGCAAGGAGGCAAAAAGAAGTGAAAAAATCATTTGGGGGATAAGTGCAGGGGCGTAATTATTAGCCATGGCACCCTGTGGGAGATTTTTTATTGTACCACTGCAAATGCTATACTAATTTTTTTTTCTTTTAAAGGGTTTTACTAATGCATTTTACTTTGTGCACTCCTTCCAGGGCCGAAACTAGCTATATTTTTACCCGGGGCAAACATGGATTTTGGCGCCCCCCTCCTTCCTCCGTAAAGTAAATTTACGAAGAGAAATTTACGAAAGTCTCTATTAGAGGACTTATTTTAAAATTTAAAATGTGTAGCAGTACGTAATAATATTGAAATATATAACCAGCTTTGTCAAATATTTATTCATTAAAACTTGTGAAAAAAAAATCGAAAGGAAACGGAAATAATACCGCTTTATACAGGTTTCCGTCTTAGCAGATATAACTGTTGGTATTATTTCTGTTGGAACCATGCAGTTTTTTTTAAATTTAAGACAATATTCCATTATAGACATATTTCATTTTTCTAGATTTTACTGTTGTTGTAGCATTAAAATTATTACAATTGAGGTACTTTAATGTCATTGTGATATGAGTCACATTGTTTCAGGAACTAAAAAACCAAGATTTACTGTACGCATAAAAATAAATTCCAGATTGTAAAATATCTTCCTGTACTATCTACACCAATTTTGTGGAATTATCACTTATATCACTCTTCTTATTTATAGATTGATATGTCTACATACTTTCCTCAACTTTTCAAATTTAATTTTCAAATTTATGTGCGACTCAAAACAACAACAACAAAATTAATAATTTTTTACTTTTCATTTTGGGAATTTTCGACCGCTTGGTTTTTATTGTCCCAGTCAGTCACCTGACCTCGCCCCATCTAAGGTCAGATATGGTGATATGCATATAAGAAAGTAATTATAAGAAAAAGAATGGAGTTATTCATTTGCTGTCTTGTATATTGTAGGGGAGTCTTTTTATCTATCCGACAATTTTAATACACTTTACTCAGATTTTCTTTTTGATTTTTCATCTAAAAAATAACGGTAAGCCAAATTTTCATCTGGCGCCCCCTTCGCGTGGTGCCCAGGGCACATGTCCCCTCTCCACCCCCTTACTTTCGGCCCTGACACCTTCTCCCGCTAGTTTTTATTGTCCCGGGCAGCCTGGGTGGGGCTTGTTGAGCTAAAGCCAATTGGTAGGCTTCCTCACCAAGCCGAACTTGTCCCGGGCAGCCACCCGATCTCGCCCATATCAAGACAGGAAAAATGAAAGCTCAACACTGCTCAGGGAAAGAGAGAGAAAAAAGTCGAACAGTCTTCATGGAATCTTTTCATCAGAAAAGTCAGAGTCAAACAAAATCTTCATTTGGCGCCCCCCTCACCTTTCGGTACACTTGGAATTGGAGGAAGAATAATGCCTAAGAGAAAAGCTCCTTTTTCCAATTCATTTATAGTCTTCTATTATAAATGAATCTTTTTTATATATTTGTAAATTTCAATGCATTTGGTTTAGTTTTACTTTAGGATTTTCCGGCTGTAAGATATTTTTATACAAATTCAGTATAAATACATATATATTTTTGTATGTAAAGACAAAAAAATCTTCATTTGGCGCCCCCTTACGCTTTCTGTTTTGGCGCCCTGGGTGTAGAAGGTTGGGGGGGCACACGCCCCCCCGTGCCCCCCCGACGCTACGCCTATGCTGCATACTCTGAACTTATGATTGATTGAAGCGGAAGGTGACTGGGAACCTAACAATATTTTCAAATTCAAGACTATTGGACTCTGTTTTTTTAAACTTAAAAAGCAGTGTAACATCTTTTTCTTGATGATTTTCTTTTCTAGAAGTTGACCGAAACGTCGATTTTAAGTAGTTTAATCTAATTTAAATATTTGTTTATTTTTTAAGTAATGTTTTAAATTTTCACTCAGAACTATTAAGTGATTAATTAAATTTGGTAAATTTTCATTTCAACCAAAAGTTTTTGAAAAAAGATATTTCAAAGATTTAATTATTTAAAGATATATTAGTATAATGTGTCTTATATGATTTGGAATTTGAGAAAAACACTGAAACAGACAAATAAGAAATAGTTTATAACTCTAATCTTAATCGGAGGAATTTCGTAAAATTTAGTCTGGTACAGTCGGCAAAAAATAAAAAGAAAAGAAAGAACACTTATTTAAAAGCTCCATATAGTTTATTCTACAAATAGCCAGAAGAAGAAATGGAAATATCCATTCGACTGGAAATTTTGTATTTTTTTTCTATTATTTTTATATAATATATATACCGGGTGAGACAAAAGTTCGTTAAAACTTCAAAAAATCATAAAAAAGGAAGAAATGATGATGAATTTACGGATTTTTTTTAGCAGAAAAAAATAAAATAAAATAAAGTTTAAAAAATCACATGTAGAGGGCGCTGGCGATCCGAAACACAATGAAAAGGACAACGATACGCTCCATTCATTTGTTCTTCCAACAACAAATGTTCAACATGACATCCAGAGCATTCTACAACACAACCAGGTTGTTTCGTAGTACCTGCTCATTGTGTTTCGTGTCATTTGCGCCCTCTACATGTGATTTTTTAACTAATTTTTTTTTTGGCTGCTAAAAAAACCCCGACTACCTCGTAAACTCTTTCTTGCAAACTGCACTCCTTTATCATAATTTCTTCCTTTTTTATGAGTTTTTAAAATTTTAGCGAACTTTTGGCTCACCCGGTATATATAATATATATAGATGTAATATTGAATTTTAGTGCAAATATTTCCAAAATAAAACCAATACTTTTTGTAATATTGCAAACTTATTGTAAATATATTTAGTGTTAAACAAATATTTAACCAATATTCTCTTAGTGAATGCAATATTACATTGGACTTGTCGTATTATTGGACAGTTGTTTTTGTCGCTAGATTTTTCTTTTTCTTTTAAAAGTACTGAATAATAAAACACCTAAAAATAAAAATATTTCTGAGCTAACAATTTATAGATGTTAAACACAATTTAATTACTTTTTTAATGTATTCATATCCATCTTCCTTCAAACATATGCCAACGTACACGGCGCATTCTCACAATCTTTTGACTTTTGGGGGAAAAAAATCTGGCGAAATTAAACTTGCTAAAATAATATTTTAATCTGATAGACGAATGCCTTAATGATTCAAATTAAAGAAAAAATGGTCAGCAGCGAAAATCTTTTTATTTAACTGAGGTTTGTGTTAAATTTATGTTATGGAAAATTAAACTTTCTGAGTTTAATTTTCCTTATCATTTTACCACTAAAACTTTTTATTTTCTTCGAAATTTTTACTTATAATGAATTTTCATAGTACCCACAGGACATTCAAAAAAGAAATAATAACAATGTAGTTTTTTTAGTGCAAAATTCTGGTATAACATTGTCTTAAAGGTGTATTAACGAAGGGACGGTAAGGTAAAAAAGGGGGACGGTATATTAAAAAAGGGACGAAACGGAAAAAAAAGGGACGGTAAGATGGAACGGTAAGGAAAATTACCAACTATTTTAGGCAAATCATGTTAAGACTAAGTGATAGCCACAATGTTCACTGATTTTTAGAAACAGTTGTTAACATTGGATTAAATTAATTTTTTTTAAAATTTACCTCGATATGTGCAGGAATAAACCTTGGGGACGGTAAGACTACCCATAAAGCTACGATCTTGAAATTGATATTTAAATGCTGATTTAAATTCTGCAGTAAATTTCCTGTCAAAGAATTTTAGACATCCTTTCTCTAGCATACTTCTGCATGAGAAAAAACTTGAAAAAAATTCTGTAGCTGCATCTGAAGTGATTTTCTGTATAAGTTTATCAAGAGGGACGGTAAGGATGAAAAACCCAGGGACAGAGTTAAAAAAATAATATCAACCGTAAAAATGTGTACAGGTTATTTTTTTGCTACATATTTACATAAAACAACTGTCCCAGTTTCGGAAAAAAATTCCATCTAATTACTTTTATTGAAACAATTTTATCCAGACCGCTCCAAACTTAAAAATCAGCATCAGGGACACGGAGCGGCATAGGAGTTTTCCTGGTATTTGGACCCTCAACATCGTCCAAAACTTATTTATCTCGTTAATATTGTGGTTCAATCATGCAATGAGATGTTCCCCAGTATATGAAATAAAATAAACACAAAAAAGTGTATTAAAATAAAAATTATTATTCAGGGACATGAAAGTCAAAAGATTGTGAGAATGCCCCACACATTAGACCAAAATGGCTGTTAAAATATGAAAAAATGGATTTCCTTACTTCTTCCGTATATGATAGTATTCGGAAAGCATGGTAGATAGCTTTGTAAGCTGTTACCGAATGATCAGGATTTCTTGAACACTTCATCGGCATGTAACGCATTGCAGATAACTTGTCAAGGCCAAATTCAGATAATCTTTTTTCTGCTTTTAATCCATCATATATGTAGTATAGTATGTGATAATTACACTCGCCCCTGTAATACAGGCTATGGAATTTAATTCATTCTATGAATTGAAGTACTGAACAATGTATAGTTACTAATGAAACTACATTTTAAAAATATTGTTATTTTTGGAAAAAAAGCAATTTTAGTATTGAAAAAGTTGACATACATTTAGTATAGTATATGATAATTACACTCGTCCCTTTAATCCAGGATATGGAATTTAATTTATTCTATGAATTGAAGTACTGAACAATGTATAGTTGCTAATGAAACTACATTATAAATGCTTATTATTTTTAATAAAAGAAACTTCATTATTAAAAGAGTTGTCATATATGTAGTATAATACGTGATAATTACACTTGCGCCTACATACAGGCTATGGAATTTATTTCATTACATGAACTGAAGTACTGAGCAATGTATATATACTAATGAAACGACATTATAAATTGTTATTATTTTTAGAAAAAAGAATGTTTAGTATTGAAAGAGTTGTTATATATGTAGTATAACATATGATAATTACACTTTCACCTATAACACATGCTAAGGAATTTAATTCATTCTATGAACTGAAGTACTGAACAAAGTATATTTTCTAATGAAATGAACATTTTAAAAATATTATTATTTTTAGAAAAAACGAATTTTAGCATTGAAAGAGTTGTCATATAGTCAGTATAGTATGTGATAATTACACTTGCACCTATAATACATGCTATGGAATTTAATTCATTCTATGAACTGAAGTACTGAAGAATGTATATTGACTAATTAAACTACATTTAAAAAAAGTTATTATAAAAAAAAGTTAAGTATTGAAAGAGTTGTTATATATGACAATTATACTCGCCCCTGTGTAAGTGACAATTACACTCGCACCTGTAATACAAGCTATGGAATTATATTCAATCTCTGAATTTAAGTACTGAACAATGTATAATTAACAATGACATTACATTTAAAATAGGTTATTATTTTTAGAAAAAAGAAAGTAGTTTAGAAAAGTTGTCATATATATAGTATAATATGCGTTTGTTACACCCGCCCCTCTAATGCAGGCTATGGAATTTAATTCATTCTATGAATTGAAGTACTGAAGAAGAATGTATAATTACTAACGAAACTACATTTTTAAAAGTTTATTATTTTTAGAAAAAAGAAAGTGAAGTATAGGTGCTATGATAGTTTTCGGTATTATGATTTCGCATAGGGAGTAAATATGTAGGGTTGTTGTAATTAAAGTTGTCCTATTATACTTCCAAACAAACACAAATTTCACTTGCATGTAGTTACAGCAAGTGATGCACTCAACAACAACTAAACAAAAACATTTTTATTAAAGATAACAAAAACGCAGTAACTAAGTCTACTTTTCGATAATTTGTGCATAAACTCTTACTAATATTTTTAAATTTAAATGTATTTTTTGAAACTTAGCTTCTTTGAATTAAAAGGTTAAAATGCATAGAGCACCGGTATTAGACTTTCTTACATACTTATTTGAAAATGAAATTTGATTGTTTGAATTGGAAAATGTAACTTACAGGACATGTTTAACCCATTGTCAAAATGCCAACAAAGTTGCCTACAGTCCAATATTTACATTTGTCTTTGGAAACAATATATCTAAATTTTATTTTATAGTAATAAAATTGTGCTTTTAGGACAAACATACGAGGGTAAATTAATAAGTAATGCACACATACTTGTAGTGCGTGAACAAAATGGCCTTCAGAAGCGCGCCTGGTGATATGTGCAAATAACATTCTCCCTCTATACTCATGTGCAGATTTGAAGTCTCTGAATTCTTCCAGTGTGTTTTGAGAAGCGGAAGTATAAAGACGTGTTCTAGTGCTATGTCAACGCGAGTTAAACAGCGTGCAGTTATCGAATTTTTAATTGCTGAAAAAGTGACTCATGCGGAGATTCATCGTCATTTAAAAATGACGATGCTGTTCATAAGTCTACTGTAAATCGAGCGGCAGTAAAATTTTGTGATTGCAAGCCTAGAAAAACCATAAGTGTTTATGAAAAACGCAGCGGACGTCTACTAGAAAAGCCATAAGTGTTCATGAAAAACGCAGCGAACGTCTACTAGAAAAGCCATAAGTGTTCATGAGAAACGCAGCGTACATCCGGACGTGCGCTGCCCAGATGATAAACATATCGCAAACTTGTCGACGATTTGATTCAAAATGACCATCAAGTCACTCGAAAGTGTATCGCAAACCATACTGGAATATCCAAGGAACGCATCGCCTTCCTTATTGAACTATTCGGATATCGTAAAATCCGCATGTGCAGAGACTCAGCGAAACCTGAAGTTTGAACCGATTCCACACAATCCTTACTTCTCCGCTCTTGTGTCTCGCGATGTTTATTTTTTTGCTCTACTCAAGAGAGACCTCAACCGTAATCATTACACCTCAGACGATGAGGTGAAGGTAGCTGTCAAGTCCTTTTTCGTGAAAAGTCGGAAGAAATTTTCATTAATGAAAAACAAACTTGTTATACGTTGGGAGAAATTTTTTAGCTTTAACGGTGACTATGTTGAAAAATAAATACATAATTTTGAAGCTTAAAAAATGCACTTTAATGTATTTTTTGTCCATGTTACTATTTTTTTTTTCGTGTTGTACAAGCATGTGTGCATTACTTTTAATCCTACCCTCGTAGTTTATCACTATCCGATTTTTATTTAAAACTATCCGAGGGCATGAGAACATGTAACCTTATCAGGTGAGGCGGATTACGTATGTGAAGAATTGAGATTAAAAGGTATATTTGAAAATTTTCGTTGCTGGGAAAAGAGAGTTATAAACTATAAAGTAAAATTGCTATGAAACAAAACAGAATGAAAGTTCTTGCTTCAAACATAGATAATGAAACTCTTTTATACACTTATTTTTTTTCAAAGATTCCTTTTCTCATACAACGAAATGAGATATCTATTTAAACAATTAAAAACACATAAAGCAGTAAAAATTAATTTCCAGCAGTGGTTGTCGATAGCCGGTTATGCGTGCAAATTCTTTTGTACAACCCTGCACATGACACCCTACAGAATTCTTACATCGCATGAAACATACTAAAAATCAGTTTAATTCAAAAATGCATACCATAGCTGAAAACGAAATTCTAACAGTTAACGTGCATAGAAGCCCTGTAACAGAATTGAATGAACGATAAAGGCTACTCACTGCATAGCCTATAGAAAACATGTAGAAGTGCACCTTAATAATTATATGAACTTCAATGCGTTTGAACTAGTGTAACACCACTCAGATATCCTATTTTTCCCTCGTGGTTCATAATTACAATAAAGTTTTTTTGCGCGTCCCTATAAACAAATTAAAAATGCCCTTTATTCTATACTCAACACTGACTGCAGAAAGCATGTTGCAGTCGATCTTACAAGGAAAGTCTCCATACGGGCATATTCAGAAAAATCTGAAAAAATTAGAGAATGTTCTTCTCATGTGGATAATATGTTTATAAAAAATTTTTTGGCGGAACATCGATAGAAAGTTCGTAAAAAAAATAATGAAAATTTCATTTATTTGGAGATTTATCATCGGTTGGCGATGAAATGAAATTTCGAAAAATACTTTTTTATGTCGAATACTCTTTAAGATAAAAATGTTTCATATTCAACTTGTTAAAATAAATTTAATGTAAATATCTTTAGTTTTGTCAGTTTTAGTTTGATTTAACTATAGTTGTGTTATATATATGTATTTATAATGAAAGTTCAATGAAAGATCAAATTTTATGAATTAAAACAAAATTAAAATAAATGAAAATTGTTTCAATATCTCAAAATGAAGTCCTATTGAACACTGTTAATTCAATTTTGTTGCTATAGAAACGACGAATTCTTTCATATTGAAATGAATAAGTTCTAAATGAATCTTGCCTTTATTTTGGAATAAGCTTAAATATATGAAAGTTTTTTTTTTGTATATGAAATTGTTTTTAAAGTAATAAAATTAAATAACGAGCAACATGAATATGTAACGAAAGAAAGGAATTTATTAAATTCTCTCATTGTTTATGTTTAAATTCATAAAATACTTTTTACACGCATCCTAAAAATCAATTGACAAACAAATTTCAGGTGCATTAAAATCGTTTGCTTTTGGCAAGGAAAAGTACTGCTCGCGAAATGGCGTGACGCTTTCGTGTTTTCGCGCCAAATACTCGAAAGTATTTTATTTTTTTACATACTTTCTACTGTAATTCTGCCGCTAAATTTGACTGATCCGTTGTTGCATACACAAGTAGTTTAATTGGTATTTTTTTCAAAATATTCTGAGTATGCCCAGTATGGAGACCTTCCTTGTTAGTGATGCATATCAATTTCAAAGTCTTGGAATTATCGCCACATTATTAAAGTTCACCGCAAACGATTTTCCAAATTGCACAATAATGTTACGAAATTATTTTGTGGCTCCCCCTACAAAAACTACAAATGGTAAACACTTCATTTTCAATGAAAAACATGCTACAATAAATTCCAATACAGTAGAACCTCATTTATCCGAAACTCTTTTAACCGAATTTCTCAGTTAACCGAAATTCATTTTTAAGGTTTTTTTTATTATTATTATTTAAAGTATTACATTCCTTGTGTGCAAAATCCATTTTCAAGGTTTTTTTGTTTTTTAACTATAATATTCCTTGTGTGCAAGCGGTCCATTCCGAACTACGAATAAATGAAAACGAACTAATTAGGAATTCTGAAGCTTTTAAATGTTTTGAAAATGGTCCGGCATGGCTGGGGCAGCAGAAGGACTATGATACTCATGAACTAATTACATTAAAAAACTTCGTGATAGAGTTTCAAAGCAAAGGCAATCGAAGCTGCGACAAACAAAACATTGTTTCAAACTCTTGTGAAATATGTAAAAGGTGCTTAATTTCAAAGTTAAAATTCAGGTAGTTTATTCTTCTTTCTATTTTGTTATGGCTTTATTTTTATTAAACACTTGTTACCATAATAAGAAATAGCGCATATATTTCTCCTTAATCTAAAAATTGAAGCATTCTCGATTATCCGAAAATTTCGATTTACCGAAAGAGGGTCGGTCCCAATTATTTCGGATAATCGAGGTTCTACTGCACATAAATTGTGCATAGATTCGAATGTATATACAAGAGCTAGAGTAAGCAGGGACGACAGACAGACTGAAGAAACGAATCCATAAACAATTTTCAATTACGTTGGAAAATGTGAAAATGTTAACAAGAAAAAATAGTCATGCGTCAAGTATAGTTTAGTAAACATCATATTCAGGATACTGTAATAAAACTTCACCGTTTTATAACGTGAGAGATGATGTCTACATAAACAATTTGAAACAAGTTGGAAATTGAACGTCAAACATGGCAAATGAGGGACATTCGTACCACTAGCGCCAACTTTTGAAAAATATTGGTTAGGCTGAAAATTTTTTGAGTAAAATAATAATATTTTCCCCTCCTTAGTGCTTGTTTGTAGAGATAGGGGCGGAAGAGAAGCAAATAACTAAAAAGGACAATTCTAAATCAAATTATGTTTTTTCTAGGTAAAATATAAAATTATTAATATTTAATTATAATTTAATTTAATTATATTCTCATAAATTCTTCCTCACAAATACATTCATATTTATTATAAATAGCATAAAAATTGCTAATTATTGAAAGTGAAAGAAATTAAAGGAACAGAAAAAAACTACATTTTAGTCACATAAGGTGATTTATTGATTCAAGATAATAAAATAGATGGTAAAATATGCAGGAAATCTCATTTTGAGAAAAATTAATTACAAATCATCTAAAGGGTCTTTCATTGTTCCTGTAAGTATAATTGATGTCTTTACTATTTTGAGAACTCAATAAAACCAAATTATATTTCAGTATTTACATAAATTAATTAATTAATAACGAAATATATGAATGGAAATTGGGTGGGCGGAAAGATAAAATTATTGGGTGAACTCAGGCAGTGGTGTAGTCGTAAAAAAAACAGAGGGTATATGTTCTAAGCAGAGGGTATACGCTCAAGGCAGATGATATACCCTAGTGTATATATACTATAGCTCTCTTGAGAAGCAGAGGGTATACGGTGTTCCTTAAAAAAAGTCCAGATGGTATAAGGAATACCCCCGTATACCCTTAACTACATCCCTGGGGTCAGGCCCCACGGGTATATTTTATTCAGGTATATTTTAGTGCAAATCAATAAGTGCCTATCCATTTCATTGTGATCGAAAGGCTGTAACATCATTAAAATGCACTGTAAATCATTTTTTCCCATTGGCCGTAATGTTACGGAAAATTTTGACTGCCCCTGTCATTAAACTATACATCCGATTTTCATAAAATTTGAAATGACTCGACAAAAATTTACAGCAATTATATATTTAAAATTTCAGACCATTCGGTAGGGTGGTTTTTGCTCTGTTATATGCGGACGGACGGACAGACAGACGGACAGAGAGACGGACGGACAGACTGAACGATGACTATAGGTGCTACGTATTCACATAATTACGAACGTACCTAAAAACGCATAACACGTTTTTAAACACAAATTCAGCAATTACCATTTATTTTCGGAAAAAAAACTTTGCGCGCTCTTGCACATGATTTATAGAGTTGTATAAGTTAGTTTTGTTAGGAAACGCATAGCACAGTTGAAAATCCGCTTTCTGCAATTTCTGCCAATAAGCGTAAATTAGCTCGAATTTTTTTGTGCAAATCTGTGTATAATCTATATACAATATAACCTCTTTTATCCAAAACTCTTTTAACCGAAACTCTCGATTAACCGAAATCCATTTTTAAAGCTTTTTTTTTTATTTTTCATTTTTTTTCTATCACATTCCTTGTGTTCAAAATCCATTTTGAAAGCTGTTTTTTTCAACTACCAGATTCCTTGTGTGCAGGCGGTTCTTTCCGAACTACGAATATATATAAATATTTTTGATCCCCTTTGATCCCCAGTTCTTTTGAATTTAACTTGAGCTCCAATAAGCTGCGGAGTAGAAAGAAGAAAACGAACATATTAGCAATTCTGAAGCTTTTAAAAGTTTTGCAAAATATTTGGCATGACGGGAGCAACAGAAAGACTGTAACAATCGTGAACTAACTAATAATATTAAAAAACTCAGTGAAAGAAACTCTGTGTACTTCAAAGCAAAGGAAATCGAAACTACGACAAAAAGAAAAACATTTTATCAAACCCTTGTTATATACACTATACGGCCATTAATGACCGTCAACTTTCAATTTTAGACATCTTGTCGAATATTTAGAAATATACTTGACAAAATTCTTCTGAAATTTCAGGATTAAAAAGAACAGGTATGACCTTATATTTAGCAATGTCGATTTGATAAGGGGGACAATTAGAGGGTCAATAAAAATCAAAGAAAAAATAATACTTGGGATCACCCTGTAAAATAAAATGCACGAAATGATCTATCGCTACCGAATATAAATAAACAGACATTGTGCAATATGTGTATTCTTTTGTGTAAGAATAGCACGTATATTAACAGAGACATAGCTATTTATTTAAAAAAAAAATAAAAAAATTCTAGCATGTTTTTTGCTTATAACATGCAAGGTTTTCAACCAAATTTAACGCCGGTTTCAGAAATATGTATAAACTACAGTAGAAACAATATAGTGCAATTGGAATATAAATATATTAAATATTTTAGGAAATATGAGCATTTGTATGAAATAATTTTTATCTGAGCATGCGCGAAGGATAATAAGGATTATTTTACATAATTTAATAGTCAACTCTATCGAGCAACTTATTAAAAAAATCTAGTCAAATATCGTAAAAATTCAGAAAGATATCGGCGTTAAAATGAGCAAATTTTTAGTTGGTCTCTAAAAGCAGCTGAATGATAAGGGATTTTACACAAATTGTCATTTTTTATTAACTGACTTTCAGAAAAGAGTTAGTATTTAGTGACTATCAACGAGTAGATTTGGAAAAAATGCTTCGATTTTGATACTTCTTTTGATCATGGTATAGGCTCGTTCAGGTGGTTATCCAAAAAGAACTAAACCACCAAAAAAGAATGAAAATTTAAAAAAATTAAAAATGACAATTTGTCGAATATCCCTTATCATTCAGCTGCTTTTAGAGAACAACTGAAAATTTGCTCACTCTAACGCCGATATCTTTCTGAATTTTTACGATATTTGACTAAATTTTTTAATAAGTTGCTCCATGCAGTTGACTATTAAATTATGTAAAATAATCCTTGTTATTTTTCGCGCATCCGCAGATAAAAATTATTTCATACAACTGCTCATATATCCTAAAATATTTAATATATTTATATTACGATTGCACTATATTATTTCTACTGTATTTTGTCAATTTTTCTGAAACCGGCGTTAAATTTGGTTGAAAACCCTGCATGTTATATGCAAAAAACATGCAAGATTTTTTAAAAATTTTTAAATAAATCGCTATATTTCTATTAATGTACGTGCTATTCTTACACAAAAGAATACACATATTGCACAATGTTTGTTTATTTTTATTCGGTAGCGATATATCATTTCGTGCATTTTATTTTACAGGGTGATCCCAAGTATTATTTTTTTTCTTTGATTTTTTTGTTGGCCCCCTAATTCCCCTCCCCCCCTTATCAAATCGACATTTCAAAATATGAGATCATACCTGTTATTTTTAATCCTGAAATTCTAGAAGAATCTGTCAAGTATATTTCTAAATATTCGACAAAATGTCTAAAATGGAAAGCTGACGGTTATTAATAGCCATATAGTGTATGTAAAAGATACTTAATTTCAAAATTAAAATTCAAGTAATTTATTCTTGTTTCTATTTCGCTATTGATTTATTTTTATTAAGCACTTGTTACCATAATACGAAATATTGCCTATATTTCTCCTTAATCATAAAATGGAAGCATTCTCGATTATCCGAAAATTTCGATTTTTCGAAAGAGGGTCGGCCCCAATTACTTCGGATTATCGAGATTCTACTGTAATTTATAACCATCAAGAAATTAAAAACTAAATATAAAAATCACTTCAAAACATCAAAGTACTCATTAATTGCTATAAGGGACAAACATAAATTTTAAAACGGCAAAATACCTTTATTTATTTACATGTCATGTTTCATTGCATCAGACGGCAACATTCTTAAGAAAATAAAATGATAAAAATATTTTCGAAAAAATTCAAATTGAAAAAAAAACTAGTAAACAAAAACAAAAATCACGCGAAGAGAAGCATAATGAAATTAACTGCTATATTAAAAATGGAAATTTTGTGAACGTGGATTACTTTATATTATTATTTCGTTATTCTGTATAGCATTTCTTTCTAAATTTTAGGGGGCTCCATGGATGCTGAATCATTGCAAATATTTTCATTGCGTTAGAAGATCTCTATTGATTCTCTGATGATGATGGCAAATACGATCTTGATGGATAACAATGATTCAGCATCCATGGAGCCCCCTAAAATTTGGAAAGAAATGCTATACAGAATAATGAAACAATAATATAAAATAATTCACGTTCACCAAAGTTTCCATTTTTAATATTGCAGTTAATTTCATTATGCTTCTGTTTGCGTGTGTAAAAGGACCGGATGGTCGTTCGTGTGGATTTATCCAAAAAATGGCCAATTTCTTGAACATAATATTTATTTTTACACGGAGACATCACGATGGACATACACCAGCACAAAGAATAACACTTATAATTAATAATATCAATAAATCTTATACAGTTTCATTTCGTTTCTTTACGACTGGCGATGGGCAAAGTCGTTCTCAGTATTTATGGATCACCTTCTTAGGCGAAGCCATCCCAGGTTCTGCTCTGTTTATCCTCTTTCTACAAAAGAGGGCACTTCTAGAGGAGAGAGGGCGTGCGCGAACGCACAGCGTGATTTTGGTTTTTGTTTACTGGTTTTTTCAATTTGAATTTTTGCTAAAATATTTTTATCATTTTATTTTCTTGAGAATATTGCCGTCTTGATGCAATGAAACACGTCGAAATGTAAATACATCATGTAGTTTCATCATGTAAATGCTATAGTTATAGCTCGGATGAATGAAACTAGCGCTGCAGTTCGCATCCAAGTCCGACTAATAAGAGTGAATTATGTCAACCAAGTATCGGTACGGATAGCCTAACAGGTAAGGCATTGGCACGGCACGCCAAGTATCCAGGTTCGATCCCTGGTCTGGACATTTTTCGCTCTGTTGGAATAAACTTCAACTGTGCTACTCCAGCCTTGAATATGAATACATAAAGATATTTTGCCTTTTTAAAATTTATGTTTATCCCTTATAGCAATTAATGTGTATTTTGATACAAGAAATTAGATCAATTTAAAAACGCATACTGCAATTGAAAACGCATTTATTTTTCAATTATTGTTCATAGACAGTACTGTAACAGAGTTCTTTTGTATGTCCTGTAAATGAACGATATATGCTAAGCACACTCTATAGTAGTATCCAATATATTAGTATCTTGTAGGTAACACTTGATGATAAAATTGTGGTTTCACCCATGATATTGAATAACATGCAAACACATTCAGAATACCGTAACAAAACTTCACAGTTTATTAAGGGGAAACCTGATGTTTAAATAAACAATTTGAAAAACTCATAACGCAATTGAAAACCTAATGTCTGCTATTACAATCAATAGTAGGATTTTTTTTCTTTTTTGGGGGGTGGAATTGTGCAGGCCTGTATATGATCTATGGATTTTATGTGTACCACATAGTATGCTAAAAGTTAGTTCATTGAAACAAATAGCACAGTTGAAAATTTCCATTCAGCAATTTCCTTGAATAAACAGATCTGTATTTGAAAAACTTTGTGCAGCGCTGTATATGATCTTTTCAATTTATCCACACCAAATAATATTTTTAAAAAATGGTTCAATTTAAAAACGCGTAACCTAACTGAAAACGCACTTCCAACAATTACTGTTCATAGGCTTCAATAATTCAATTTCTTCTGTAGCCAAATTCTTTTGTGTGTCCCTGCAAATGAACGATATATTCTATGCACCCCTTATTCTACAGTAAGCAGCGCGTAGTTTACCTCAGTGAAATATATAAATTTCAGTATGTTTAAAATACTGTAATATCATTAAAATACACGGCAAACGATTTTTCCCATAGACCGTCATGTAACGGAATACTTTTGAGTGTCTCTGTAAATGAACCATATGCGCTATACACTTCATCTTCGATACCGAACATGCCATAGTGATACCCAATAACATATATCGAGTTCATGGTAATCGGACTATATTTAGGTGATTTAGAGTACGGGAGGACGGACACACAAACCGAACTTATAAACACTTTTCAACTTTTTTCGAAAGTATTAAAAATACTTACTTAAAAATTTGGGCTTTAAACCCTTTTTATTAACTCTAACGCTAAGATATTATATATTCCCGCGGCCGCCATCTTTGATTTCTTGGCAATGTTTTTTCGGAGTTTATCTATAAAGCAACCCCGACGAGTAACGTGTTCTAGCAACCCCGTTAAACCTAACATGCGCATAAATCGCTGCTTGGTGACATTTACTTGGCGGAAAAGGGGTTTTCACGCCAAGAAAAAATCCAAGATGGCGGCCGCGGGAATATATAACATCTGTTCCAAATCTAATTTAGATGTATAAATGGCCAAACAAGTCCAGATGAATTGGACATAGTGTGGAATTTTATTTGATTCATATAGCCATTGCTATTCAGTGAACGGTTAAAACAAAGTGTCTTCCTTCTATGTGCTATTTATTTGTTTTCATTTATTAAATAAAATTTCTTATTCAAAATATCTTTCTTTGACTTAGAATAACGAAATGTTGACAGCTATGAGCTTAACATGAAAATTAAGAATTACGATAAGTGCATAGTGCCTTCGATGGTACTGTGTATTGTATTTTGAAACCGTAGCATCATTTACTAGTTTTGCTATAGACTTAACATGGGAGGTAATTTTATTTTCATACATATTTACACACTTTTGAGATAAAAAAAAAGAAACTAGAAATGAGAAGCAGTAATCTAAAACTATAATTCATGTTCCTTTCAACTTTTACTTATTTGAATATAGTATACTAGCCGGTCTTGGAGACCAGTTTGGTCTCCCTTAAAATTTATGTTTGAGAAAGCATGCTAAGCATTGTATTATGTTACTTTTATTCATAATTTAATTGGCCTCCCTTAACACTATTTCTACCGGTGTCAAATGACACGATTTTTAAAGTATTGATTTATGTTTCCTTTGCTCGCAGTTTTGGAATGTAATAAGCATGAAAAAAATCTTCAATGTATTAAAAATGGTTTGTAATTTTTTGAATTTAAAAATTACAAATGAAAAACCATAAATCGATATTTTTAAAGGTGACATTTGACACCGGTAGAAGTAGTGTTAAATATAATTAATATAATCCCTTAAAGCTAATATTAATTTTTGTTGCATTAAAGTAATATAATCCCTTAAGCTAATATCAGTTTTTGTTGTATTAAAATATCTCAATTTGTTGATTTTCTGTAAGGAAGTAAACTTTATTGGTTTACAATGGAAGTCTATGGCAATTTGGCGAAATATTAGAGATATCGCCAAGTTGGCGTCACATTTGGCCACTAATTTAGATCGCCAAATTTTGCGATGAACTTGGCGACATTTGGCGACAGAACATTGTCCACCCTATGGTAAACCCCGCCCGTATAGGTATGGAGATGCATATGCTATTCAATAACCAATGAGATGCGTTTCATTTGGCCGTTGCCATTAAATAATTAACAAATAATTGCGATTTCTGTGCCGCGTACGATAGCGTAATATATAATAGATACCGTAATATTTATGCGAGAAATAGCACTTAAAAATAAACGCAACGAAGCATATTAATATTATTTTTGAAAATGTTTCTGATTTTAAAATATCATATAGTACAATGTTATAAACAGTAATATTTTATTTAACGCATCCAACCTATCTAAAATTTAATCAACAGCATCATAAAACTCTATCAACAAGTTTTATGAGCCTTTATAATTTTTATACCACTTTCACAAACTAAAATAAAAAATACTAACACGTCAAATATAACTTTACAAATTTATGTTCCGAGACTCTTATTTATGGATATACAACGGTAACTTTCAAACTTTTGAGTAAACAAACTTCTGATATGTTTAGTCTTTTATTTATGATGTTTATACTTTAGATTAAAATACCAGCCTAATCAAATTTCAAGACATTTTCTGCTTGATCAAAAAACCCAAAACAAACATTATTTTCGTTCCACCTTGAAAAATATTTGATCAAATATTTAAGATGCATCCTCACAAAAAAAATGTATACTAAGACGTAAATTTCAATAAACTGTCACGGTAGAATGAAGTGCTTGAAAATTTTGCTTTTATGTTCGCATATATATATATTTTTCTAATCATAAAAATATTTATCTATGTTTATAGATTTAAATAAGCTGTGTATATTGCAATTTTACAGAATTATACGGTTATTAAATACATTTAACGGGAAACAGTAATAATTATAAAAGTATAAATAGTTTTTTTTTAAAACGCTCAATGTTGGTCGTTCCAATTTTTCCACTGCAATTCATGTTTTTTTCCAAAAACGTCCATTGCAATACTTTAAGTTGGCGTATCTGCAGAACTTGATTATGAAAAAATCAAAAAAATTTTTTTCTTCTTGGGGGTGGGGGGTTCGGTAGAAAGTGCAAGAAAGTGAATTTATTAAAAAAATAGATCAATATTGCGCAGTTCCTTTAATATATTTAAGTATTGCGTAGCAGCGCAATACTTATTTATTTCCAGTGTCACTTTTCAATGTTAATTTAACATAGAAAAGCCTATGGAGATCATAACTTTTTCTTTTTTTCTTCCCACCTTTTTATCCCTGATGCCCCTCATTTTTTATTCTTTACTAATTCTAATGATATTCTAAAATTAAAGTGTAAAAATGTTTGCCTGACTTCAGGGTCAAAACGAATGGTAAAATGCCTTTGCATATGAGTGAATTATAACCCAGAGAGAAACATGGACCATTTTTTTTTTTTACACTATTCAAACATTTTTCTTAATAATTCCAAATTTCTCTTTTTTCATTGAGAATCAACGGACATTTTTCATAGAAAATGTAACATTTTTTTCTTCATTGTTGCAAAAATTTCAAGAGCCGTAATAATAATTTGTTTCAAACTTAAATTTACACTATGTGCAAAACTACTTAAAAGATGACAATATTCAAAAATATGCTAAATTACTTTAATATCTTACAAGGAGAGGGCCAACCTTGTTAATCACATATTTTGATTATTTTAATATATGTTGTAGGGTAGAGACCCCTTAGTGTCAGGTTCAACGGATTTTATCCAACGTTCCTTAGTTCTTGAGAAACCAGGGGGGTGGGGTCTAATAATAGTACACAACTTAAATACTTACATTGCGACTGCAATGATTGGTTGGTCGTAGCTCAGCTGGTACGGCGTTCGCTGGCTGATCTGCGGGCCCGGGTTCAGTAACCGAACGCGCTACATTTTTTTCTCATTTTTTGTTTTATAAATATACTTTTAATTATAATTTAATGATTTCAATTACAAATTTTAATATCATACATTAATTATAATGTTAACAAACTTAAATTTATCATTTTTTTATTTTTAAACTACTATTTCTCATCCTTTAAAGAGGTTTAAAAAGAAATTGGATCTATTATTGAATGATAAAAATTCCAAAATCGTGACAAAATCTGTTGTGGTGCCATCTAGTTACGATAAAATAAAGGAATACTCAAATAAAATAAAAACAAAAGCAGAAAGAAGATAAAGGTGTAAGCAAAATAATTGAAAGCGCAAGCATACGTATTACAAATTTAAAAATCTTTAATATGCAAAAAATCGGTTGTAACTAATTTCTGAGGCTAATATTTAATATAATTATGCCTGTTACTTTAAAAACAGAATAATAGTATTATCGCATTGACTTCCTTTGTTAAAGCAATGCATAAATGATGTTTCTTTAAAATCACGAATTGACACAATTGCTCAATATCATTGCATCGATAAAGAATATATGAAATACATTTTAAAAGTGATTTTTAAAAAATTAACAGTTTTATGATGTTTTATACAATTATTTAGTTAAAAGTAAAAAATTAAATAGGTTAAAATTATAATTGATATACAATATTATAAATTTTAACTGACAATGAGATTATTAATTAGACTTACAAGTATATTTATAAAACAAAAAAATGAAAAAAAAAAACAAACGTAGCGTATTCAGGTACCGAACCCGGGTCCGCAGATCAGCCGGCAAACGCCATACCAACTGAGCTACGACCAACCTGTCAGTGCGGATGCAAAGTATTTAAGTTGTGTACTATTATTTGACCCCCCGGTTTCTCAAGAACTAAGGAGCGTTGGATAAAATCCGTTGAACCTGACACTAACGGGTCTTTACCCTACAACATATATTAAAATAATCAAAATCTGTGATTAACAAGGTTAGCCCTCTCCTTGTTAGTACTTTCAACCACAAAAACATGGTCTTCGTCAGAGGAATATAAGAAATACTATTGTTATTAACGTCTAATTTTCAAAATCCACGTAGATGGTGACAAAAGGAGTGAAAGTGGGATTCAATTTTTAGATCCGAGAAACAATGGAAAAATAAAACATGGATATAGGAAAGTGAAATATTACTCGTCTTATGATACTTTAAGCAAACTGAGCCAAATTCTGGGTATATTGTAGGATAAAACATCATTACAAACGGTATTTTCTTTAGTAATAATTTCTATGGATTCGCGTATAATTAAATCATGATAATTCTTTGAGGGATATATAATTTTTGCGTCTTCGAAATTAACTTGTATATTCTGCTTCTGGTTAAGTTTTGACAGGGCTGTTGTAGGTCGGTTATACTTTAAATCTCTCAAATGTTCTTTAATACGAACTTTAAGTTTACGCGAAGTCATTCCTATGTATTCGATTTAAATATTTTCTGTTTTCAGTGGAATTATATATACTCGAGAAACTTCATCTTTCGGGATCGGGTCTATTTTGGCACTAATTAGATTTTTCAGTTTTGCTGGAGGAGTGGCAATTGAGTTTACGCCGAACCGAAAAAGTGCATGTCTGAGTTCTTCGAAAAGTCCTGGTATGTACTTCATTTTGCAATATCTCATATTACTCCGTGGAGTTTTTTGTATTTTCATATGGTTCTTTTGCGAGTTGATTAGCTTATCAATAATGCGTATTGGGAAACCATTTTCAAATGCAATGTTTCTAATGGTATTTAATTCATTTTCAAGGCGATTAATAGAGCAGACACTAAAGGCACGTCTTATATAAAAGACTCATTATCTGTTAGGCTTTTTATTAACGAAATAAAATATTTATAACGAATAAAAATTTTTTTTAATTATTCTTATATATAAATTATCATACAAAAATGTAATTTTCGTTCCAGACTTCTACTGATGTCTTTCGATTATCCGTCTATTTCAATTAGCCGCCACATCGTCGGTCCTGTGAATGACGGATAATCGGTAGTTTACTGTACATAAAATATTTATCTCCACTATTATTAAGGGGTAAGATACCTTTAAACATTAAAAAATTCCGAAAAATTTTTTAAATACATATTTTGATTCCGTAATCATTTCTGAACAATATGCAAAAAAAAAAAAAAAAAAAAAAAAAATTAACAAATTACAACGACCATTTGGAAAATGATTTTTTCAAAGACTAAAATTTAAGACACATAAAATAGCACGGAGCTGATCATACATTACGTACGCCATGAGGAGCTGATCATACATTACGTACGCCATGAATTAAACATTGATAGTGTTATTACACGTAAAAATTGCAAGCGACAGAAATCGCCTGCGACTCTTAGGTATTATCCACCTGAAACTTATGTATTATCCAAGCATTTCATTGGCTGTTCGGGAAAAGGCTTTACATCGTCAGGTTTCCAAGAAATCTGACGGCCAATTTTAAATGAAATTTCATTCTTAAACTTCTAAACATCCCACAATATTAATTTTTACTCCGTCGTATAGAGAAAAAAGTCCTTCCGGCCAGTGCCGGGAGGAAGAGGTAGCTTTCAAATTCCTTATTTTAATAATGCCAACTTATATTATTCAAACACAAGAAGCTCAATTTAGTGAAAACCGAATATAGGAGATTCAATTCTAATTTTTATCAATACTAAATCATTATGAATGAGAATTTCGTGAAATTAGTCAGCTTTATCCAAGCTGCTTTTATTTAAAGTAACTTATATTTGGCTGAGATGTTGATGTATACTATCCACATGCCTTCTTACATGTAAATAGGCGAATACGTGTGTTATCGCGTGACAAATACAAGATCGTTTCAAAATGTTAGCCATACTAGAAATTCAAAGTGCTATAATCCAACCATTTTTTAAGATATATACAAAAGAACAAATTTTCAGAAACAAAATCTGCTCCGGAATCTTTGTATCAACGCCAAACACATAAAAAAATCTTTTTCATTTTCCAATTTTTTAATACCTCATTTTAAATTTTAAATTTAATTTTTTTTAATGGCAACCCTTTTGAAACAAAATGGCGAATGAAGCTGGCCAACGAACTCGGTCGAGACATTGGTATGTACTATGTACAGACCAAGTAACATCCAAATCGGTTCATAAATACGCTTGTTATCGCGTGACAAAAATCAGGTTGCTTTAAAATGTCAGCCAGAATAGAAATTCAAAATGCTATAACTCAGCCATTTTTTTAGATATGGACGAAACAGAAACTGTTACGGAATCTTTGTATTAAGGTCAAACACATACGAAAAAAATCTTTTTCATTTTCTAATTTTTTGGTATCTCATTTTAAATTTTATTTTTTTAAAAATATTTTAAATGGCCGCTATTTTGAAACAAGATGGCGGATGAAGCTGGTCAACGAACTAGGTCGAGATATTTGTATGTACTATGTACACACCAAGGTAACTCCAAATCGATTCATAAATACGCCTGTTATCACGTGACAAATATCAGGACGTTTCAAAATATCAGCCACGCTAGAAATTCAAAATGCTATAACTCAGCCATTTTTTAAGATATAGACGAAACAAAAACTGCTCCAGAATCTTTTTATCAAGGTCAAATACATAATAAAAAAATATTTTTTCAATTTTTAATTTTTTGGTACCACATTTCAAATTTAAATTTTTCTTAAAACTTTAAATGTCTGTCATTTTAAAACAAGATGGCGGATGAAGCTGGCCAACGAACTCGGTCGAGACATTGGTATGTACTATCTACAAACGAAGTTACATCCAAATCGGTTCATAAATACGCCTTTTATCGCGTGACAAAATTCAGGACGTTTCAAAATGTCAGCCACGCTAGTAATTCAAAATGCTATAACTCAGCCATTTTTTAAGATATAGACGAAACAAAAACTGCTCCGGAATCTTTGTATAAAGGTCAAATACATAAGAAAAAAATATTTTTCCATTTTCAATTCTTTGGTACCACATTTCAAAATTAAAGTTTTTTTAAATTTTTTAAATGGCCGCCATTTTGAAACAAAATGGCGGATGAAGCTGGCCAACGAACTCTTTCGAGACATTGGTATGTACTATGTACATACCGAATTACATCCAAATCGGTTCATAAATTCGTGAGTTACAGTATGACAAAGGTCAGATATATATATATATATATATATATATGAATATATATATATGTATATATATATATATATATATATATATCAACTTTTGAGCGGAGGTTGGTTTCGGGGTCTGGGGGTCATGATCGATGAAAATATACCAAAATTTTTTGAAATCGCTTTCCTCCGAACGGCTGCAATAGGTAGCTCTTTGTAATGAAAGCTACCTAAAAATGTACTTTTAAATGCAAGACTGCATATTAAGACTACATTGGATAATTAAACTTTGGGTTGCGTTTATTCAAAACGATGAATTTTGATACTGCGCGCAGCGTTACTAAAAAACTATGCATGGTAATCAAAATAAATTTTCAAAACATATTCATTTCTGTATCATCTACAACTTAAAACCAGAATAAGTTCAGATTTTTTTTTTTTTTTTCTGTTTTTATACTTTGAGAATATTTTTTTTAATGTGTGTTTTTTGTTAATTTTTTAATTTGGTCGATATTTTTTACAAATATTATGGTTTTAGTATAAAGGTAACGCTATTATGCATTTATTTTCAGCAAAATTTCCTCCTTATATGCCTATTTTCGGATTTTACCATGCGCGCAAGATTTTTTTCTCTTATTTTCATATATTTTTAAACTTTTCATTTCAATACTTATTTATGAATTTACAAGTATATATATTCATCCTTAAGCTTTTTTCTCACAGAAAACAACCGATTTGCTTATATCATTGAATTCTGTACTTTTGAAAACGTAATTCAATACATAAGTTTTTCATTTCTTTCGGAATCCATATTCTTCTTTTTTTTTTTTTTTTTATTCTTCCCTATTAATTCTTGTAATTAAGTATAAGGTACTTTATTTTATACATACAGTTCTATATTATAGTTTTGTGGCATCCATTTTTATTGTCAATCATTCACAATAATGCGGTTTTTGATGATGGTCGGTAAATATATATATTTAAATATAAATTTAAATACGATCGTTTTTATTTAATGAAGTTTGACATTTATTTTTGACTTCTAGTCCAGGCAATAGGAAATTTTACCTGGCAAAATTAATGAAAGTTCTGGAAATAGGCTTACTTTCCGTTTTTTGGGTCGTTTAATCCGAATTTGTAACTTCCCACCAAAATTCCCCCCTGCAACCCCCCCCCCCAAATTTTGGTAAAATGCCCCCCAAAACAGGTTTTTATTAAAAATATCAATTTTTTTTATTATTTTAGGGAAAAAGTATCTAAGAATTCAGAAAGTAGACAAAATTTGCAACAAATTAAATATATGACATTTTGACTTAGGTTGAAGGGGAAGGGGGGATCTGCCTCGGAACATGCGCCGCGGTGCTGCGTGGTCTAAGTTGCTCAATTAGATTTAAATACTCACACGTTTAAACTCGCCCTTCCATTTCCCCTCCGAACATTCTCTATAAGGTTTACTTTATGTTTTTTGTCACTGAATCCAAATTTTTAACTTACCCCTAAATTCTCCCCCCCCCGAAACCCCCCCCCCAAATAGTTGTTTTTAACTTAAATTTCTTATTGTTTTAGGAGAAAAGCATTACGAAATTCAGAAACTAGACAAAATTTGCAACAAATAGGATAGATGACATTATGACGTAGGATGAACGGGGACGGAGAGGGCTGCCTCTGAACATGCACTGCGGCGCTACGTGCACTAACAAGGGAACCACTTTTGGTGTTGCTCGCACCTAGCATTGAGACCTGGTGTATTTTAAAGCACTATATTAAGAAGTTTGAGACCAATGTCAGACGGGCGTTGTGAATGGATAATACGCAAGCAAAAAAGCAGCAAAAAAGACGCCCGTCTGACTGGTCTGAGAATCGATAAAATTTTTCTGTTAAAATAATATTTCTTGATTATACAGCAGCATAACTTTCTGAAAATGCAATTTTCGAGACCACTTATCGGACTATTAACATTGAATTTTTTTAAAGAAAAGCATTTAAAAATAAAAATTAATTAATTATAAGTATAAAATATTGAAAAAAGTTTGAAAATTCCTTCAAAAACCCACGAATTTGATTTTGAAAAATTGCATCTTTAAATTCATATTTTTGGCGGGGAAACAGTTGGTGTTTATTTTCAAAAGTAGAGCTTTCCGGCAACCCTAGCCAAATGTCATAGCTGAATTTGTAATAGCTAGAAATTGACCTATTTCGCCACAGTAATTTTTCTAAATTGTGTAAAAATATTAATTCACTTTATGATTACTTTTACCGAAGGACTATTTAATACAGCAACATTTCATTTTAAACATTCGAAACTTTATTTTATTCGATTTCAAAAGAAAATAGTTTGCTTATTTTGTACTTCACTAAAAAATAGTTTTCAATGATCTTCGAAGCTTTTATAGAATTATATTTATTACTTATATATTTATCGTCTGCATAGAGAAAAAATAAAAACCTAATATTTTTTTCTTATGCTATCAATTATTTAAAAAAAAAAAAAAAAAAAAAAAAAAATCGCAATCTGATATAATTCTAGTTCTGTACATTTTCTCTTTGGAAAAGCGGGCAGAAAAATTGTAGCACTATATTTGGCGACTTAACTCACTTTTGGCGTGAAATAAACAAATAAATATGTAATAATAAAAAATTAAAAGTATAAAAAAGTATTATAATATATAAAATATTATTTTAACAGAGAAATTTTTTTGGTTCTCTAACCTTTTATGTATAGGGCTACAAAACGCACCAGGTCTCGATGCTAGGTGCGAGCAACACCAAAAGTGGTTCCCTTGTAAGTAATGAAGTCCAGGTATTAGGGGATTTTACCTGGCAAAATTAATACTTGTTCTGGATTTCGACTTACTTTATGTTTTTTGGGTCGCTGAATCCGAATTTGTAACTTCCCACCAAAATTTAACCCGACAACCCCCCAAAAAATTGATTTTTTGAAAAAATTTGGTTTTTGAGAAAAGCACGTGGGGAATGTTCCGAGGCAGCCCCCTCTCTGCCCGTTTATCCTACGTCATAATTTCATGTATCCTATTTGTTGCAAATTTTGTCTAGCTTCTGAATTTCGTAATGCTTTTCCCCTAAAAAAATAAGAAATTTAAGTTAAAAACAACTATTTTGGGGGGTTTTCGGGGGGGGGGGGGATTTTGGGGGTAAGTTAAAAATTCGGATTCAGCTACCCAAAAAACTTAACGTAAACCTTATAGAGAAAGTTCGGAGGGGAGATGGGAGGGCGAATGTAAACGTGTGAACGGTTAAGTGGAATTGCGCAACTTAGTCCACGCAGCACCGCGGCGCATGTTCCGAGGCAGACCCCCCTTCCCCTTAATCCTAAGTCTTAATGTCATATATCTAATTTGTTGCAAATTTTGTCTACTTTCTGAATTTCTAGATACTTTTCCCCTAAAACAATAAAAGAAATTGATTTTTTTAATAAAAACCTGTTTTGGGGGGCATTTTACCAAAATTTGGGGGGGTTGAAGTTACAAATTCGGATTCAGCGACCCAAAAAACATAAAGTAAGCCTATTTTCAGAACTTCCATTAATTTTGTTAGGTGGAGTCCCTATACGGTCTCTATTGCCTGGACTATTATTACACAAGTTACAAAGGTTGGAACATAGTGATATTTTTTACTTTTTCGACGTGTTCAAAGGTATCCTACCACCTTAAGCAGCATTTTTTTTTAATTGCTTTACAATTACTGTTATTTATGAAAAAATGAAATTTTTGTTATTTATTGATATAATATTTAATTATTTTTATTTCTCTCATTACTGTAGTAACCACTTTTGTAACTATTACTGCCGAATGGCTTTTGAGTATCTCTTTTAATAACATAATTAACGCATTTCTTTGACATCTTTCTTCTTTGTCAAGATGTAATTAATAATTCTCACAAATGGAAATAATGTTCTGAATAAACTTTGTTAAACGAAAATTTTAATTTCCTGATATGACAGTTTTCTGAAAAGGTTAACAGGTTAAGTGTGGCTAAGAGATGAAAAGTTATTCAAAAGCTACTTAAAAATGAAGCGTATGTAACTGAAGTTCATTGAATAAAATCAGCATTTCTTTTACGAGATAAGCACTAAGTATCAGAGTTATTTTTTAGCTCCCTTCTTTAAAAACTGTTTGAAGTGCACTTAGCTTGACTTAAAGATTTTTCCGACTGCATATAAAATTCGTGTATTCCTGAGACATCATTTAGCGAAATACTTGAAAGGTGGTATTATATCGATATGATTTTCCGCGTGTTTCAAGATGTGTTAATTTAACTGAATAATCTAGAATCGATCAATTAAACGACTTTATTTTTAATATGTTGTTGAAATATCAGTATAGTGTGTGTTATCAATTAGAGTATATTATCAATTAGAAAACGCATGAATAAAAACTTTTTTAAATATGTATTTTTGTTTTTTATTAATAGACAATTTCAGCTTTTCAGAAATATTATTAAAATGGTTTATTCGCAAGCATTCTGAGCATTTTTACACAAATATTATTTTGCATGCGGTAAAAAAAACAAAAAACAAAAAATGCAACTTGTGCGTCAAACGTGGCAAATGAGGTGCCTTCATATTATAACTAGTCTTATAAATATTCTGTACTTGGTGCAATAGCTGTTGCACTCGTATGCAAGAATGCATGACTACTAAATGTATTACGATTCTATGTATTAAATTTAGTAATACGGAAATAATAGGACTCCATCTTGAATAGGACGTCATCACCAGGGCGACCTAGAATCATGATCTATCATGGAATAACATTAAATTAATTGCGCATGATAGGATTTAACAGAATGAAGAAAACTTTATTAATATCGTTTTAAGTCTTGATTAAATTTAAAAAATTTGAAATGAATCGAGGAAATTGTGCAAAGATTGTACACATTAAATTTCAAACCATTTGGTTGGGTAGTATTTGTACTGTTATAAACGGACAGACTTATCAGACGACGAATATACATGCTGCGTTTTTATATAATTACAAACGCACCTAATAAACATCATTTTTTTTTCAAATTGCTTTGAAAATGTTATTTATGAAAAAAGGAAATTCTTGATTTAAATTTAAATTATTTTTATTTCGTCCATTTCCGTTGCAATCAGTTTCGTAACTATTACTGCCGAATGGCTATTGAGAATCTCTTAAAATAACATAATTAACACATTTCTTTGACATCTTTCTTCTTTGTCAAGAAGTAATTAATAATTCTCACAAAATGAAATAATGCTCTGAATAAACGTTGTTAAACGAAAATTTTAAATTTCCTGATATGACAGTTTTCTGAAAAGGTTAACAGGTTAAGTGATGCTAAGAGATGAAAAGTTACTCAAGAGCTACTTAAAAATGAAGCGTATGTAACTGAAGTTCATTGAATAAAATCAGCATTTCTTTTACGAGATAAGACTAAGTATCAGAGTTATTTTTTAGCTCCCTTCTTTAAAAATTGTTTGAAGTGCACTTAGCTTGACTTAAAGATTTTTCCGACTGCATATAAAATTCGTGTATTCCTGGTACATTATTTAGTGAAGTACTTGAAAGGAGATATTGTATCGATACGATTTTTCACGTGTTTGAAGATGTGTTAATTTAACTTAATGATCTACAATAGATCAATTAAACGACTTTATTACCTTCTCCTATCTTTACAAGAAGAAAGTATTGGATTCGTGAAAATTTTCGACTTTCGGTTTACGACGAATTTACACGTTTCAGTTGGTCAGAGATCCCGAAAAACATGTTTTTACAAAATGTCTGTCTTTGACTCTGTCCGTCTACCTCTCTGTATGTGACACAAATTTTGTGGGCACTCTATCTCAAGAACTAGTGGACGGAATTTAATAAAACAGTAGATTCAGTTAGTGCCCAACATAAATAGGTGCTGATTACTTTTCGGTGTAAATCGTCCAACAGGTGGTGCTGCTATTTTGCATTTTTCACGATTTCCGCAATAGCCATATCTGAAGAACTAATGCTCGGATTTTCATAAAACTTAAGATTCATTTAGTTCTTGACATAATTTGATACTGATTACGTTTTAGGATAAATCGCCCAACAGGTGGCACTGCTATGCTGCATTATTCACGATTTCTGCAATAGTTATATCTCAAGAACTAATGCTCGCATTATCATCAAACTTCAGATTCAGTTAGTCCCTGATATAAATTGGTCCTTATTAGGTTTTGGTGTAAATCGCGCAACCGGTGGCGCTGATATGGAGAATTTTTTATGATTTCCGTAATAGCTCTATCTCAAAAACTCATGCACGGATTTTAATCAAACTTCAGATTCAGTTAGAAGTTGACATAAGTTGTTGCTGATTAGATTTTGGTGTAAATCACCTAACCGGCTGTGCTGCATTTTTCAGGAAATATTAATATGTATGAGATAGAAAAAATTTTTGGGATTACCACATCCAACTAGTTTTTAATATATTGTTAAAATTTCAAAGTAGTGCGTATTATCAATTAGAGTATATTATCAATTTGAGAACCTTGAAATAAAATCTTTTTTTCTTATATATTTTTTATTAAAAGACAATTTGTGCTTGTCAGAAATATTGTGAACATAGTATTTACAATTAATTTTATCATTTTTACACAAATATTATTTTGAATACGGTAAATAAACAGGTTTAACACTTCGTGAAACTGAAAGTTAGTACAATAGAATTTAATTAATAGTAATTAATATAATATTTTTAAATAAAAAAATCAGAAAGTTTTCATTAAACTTTATTAAGAGGACAGTTTACATTTCGACAATTTTTCTATTTTAAAAAATATGGTCCAAATGGAGTTCTCATGCAGTTCAATGTTCAACTAACAGTACAATTTGAATTAAGAAAAATAACTGCATATTTAATTAAAAAAATTAAAAAAAAGAAAGAATTTTTTAAAATCCCTACTACTATTTTAAATATTAACATTTTTGCCCCATTGTTTTTAAATTTTCAAATGTGTGTTACACAAGACTGCGCATGAATTTTTAGATATATCTAATATTTAATTTCATATAATTTTTTTACTGATATATATAGTGTAAAACGGTAAAAATCTAACACATCTTCATATACCTAATAAACAACCAAAACGGAATACAAAAACAATATTAACAATCCAGAACAAGAATTATCAGTAATAAAATGTAAAACCGACTGTTTTGGCCGTTTATTGTGTTAAATTTAATGTTTTTTCCTGAGAAAGCGCCCTCTGGTGGACATTTTGGAACTGATTTTTTTTTTTTTTTTTTTCGAAATCCCGTGAGCGCATCTCGTGTATAGTCTATATACCAAATTTCATTGCATTCCGCTCACCCGCTTGCGCTGTAGGATGCTGATTATAGGGGAAGTTTAATTATAATCACCCTGTACTTAAAAAGAAAAAAAAAAAAAAAAAAACCTGGAGAATAATTCCATGCACAGATTTATCACATGTATAATAAAGAACATGTACAGTCGTGGAAAAAAAAGTAAACACCCCTACTAACGCCTCAACAAATTATCATAGACGAAAGTTACTGGTACCAAACAATTGGAAATAAAGTCTACTTTTAAATGACGTATATAAAATTTGCTTAGGGGGCCATCTACATATTAAAAGGAATCCAAACTTCATTTTTTCAATGGCAATACCCAATTTTAACGAGATATTTCAAACCTTTGATTCAAACTATGCCTAGACACCAAATTCCAAGTCATTTGAGTGATAAGTTTTTGAATTATAAAAATTCAAAATTTAGTGCTTCTATTGTTAAATTACCTTTTCATATTTTTATTTATAACTTCTGAAATTATGATCCTAATGTTCTAATTTTTTTGTGTAGCAATAGTATTAATATACCCAAACATAAATACGTTGAATTTACAATTTTTATAATTTTCTGATATTAATTATGAATTTTAAAATTAATATTAAAAAAAAATTATGAATTGCAACCTACAATTTTTTTTCATCGATTCAAATTCATTAAGTCCTGCTTTATGGAAATCCAAAATTTCACATTTTTCTTCCAAGTAGTTTTCAAATTATACTTTAAAAACGGCAAAATGATGGTTTAAGTGCCTAAATATTTTGAAATTTCTTATGCTTATCCTGTAATCTAACAGGCTTAATTGACTGCTTAAGGTGCCTTGATCAAGAAGGGAGCTCTCTCGTTTAACAATTGAGTACCGAACTTCAATTTGGATACGGCCCTTAAAATACGCTCGTTTTAAAATAATTAATTTTTTGGAAACTTATGGTACGAATTGCATTAAAATTGGTTTTTAGGCTAATTGAAGGGTGTAAAGTTCATTTACGCTGTCAGGATTGTGTACTGCCATTTGAAAAAACAAAGTTATGATTCGTTTTAATATGTGGATGGCCCCCCTAAGCCCATTTTATATACATCATTTAAATGTAGACTTTATTTCCAATCGTTCGGTACCAGTAACTTCCTTCTACGATAATTTGTTGAGCAGTTAGTAGGGGGTGTTTACTTTTTTTTCCACGACTGTATACAAAATTTTAAATCTCTATATCAAATACGAAAAAAAAAAAAAAAAAAAAAAAAAAAAAAAAAAAAAAAAACTTAGCATTTTTAAAACAGGTAGATGAAAAAAAAATAGGAACATGAAGAAAAGGCCATTTAAATTTTAATTTGTGTGAGTAATTGCGCCAGGCGTATTAACAAAATTTACAACATCTCGCCCTATAATTGTCGTATGTGTAAAAATGAGGTGTGAAAATATTTACAACTAAACAGCTTTTATTTAATATTTATTTTTTTAAATCGATTTTTGATTAATCTATTCGGGACCTCTATTCTTTTCCCTATAAAAACTAAAATGTCCGATTTTTTTACATTTTCACATCACTTCTTAATAGCTGAATGTTTTTTGTGTTCAAAGCAAACGAATAAATGGCAGCATCAAACAAGGAAGGTCTCCTTACTGGGCATACTCAGAATATTTTGAAAAAAATACCAATTAACTACTTATGTATGTAATAAAGGATCAGTCAAATTTAGCGGCGGAATTACAGTAGAAATTCTGTAAAAAAGTAAAATACTTTCGAGTATTTGGCACGAAAAAACGAAAGCGTCACACGATTTGGCGAACAGTTCTTTTCCTCGCCGAAAGCAAACGATTTTAATGCACCTGATAATTATTTGTTAATTAATTTTTAGAATGCGTGTAAATAGTATTTAATGAATTTAAACATAAACAATGAGAGAGTTTAATAAATACACTTTTTCGTATTACATATTTATGTTGCTTGTTATTTAATTTTATTACTTTAAAAACAATTTCATACATAAAAAAAACTTTCATATATTTAAGCTTATTCCAAAATAAAGGCAAGATTCATTTAACAGTTATTTATTTCAATATCAAAGAATTCGTCGTTTCCATAGCAACAAAATTCAATCGACAGTGCTCAATTGTACTTAATTTTGAGATATTGAAACAATTTTAGTTTATTTTAGATTTGTTTTAATTCGTAAAATTTGATACTTAACTTTTATTATAAATAAATATATATATATGACAAAACTATAGTTAAATCAAACTAAAATTGACAAAACTAAAGTTATTTACATTAAATTTATTTAAACAAGTTCAGTATGAAACATTTTTATCTTAAAGAGTATTCGACATAAAAAAATATTTTTCGAAATTTCATTTCATCGCCAACCAATGATAAATCGCCAAATAAGCGAAATTTTCATTATTTTTTTACTACCGTTCTATCGAGGTTCCGCCAAAAAAATTTTTTCAACATATATATCCACATGAGAAGAACACTCTGTAATTTATTTTTCAGATTTTTCTGAATGTGTCCGTATGGAGACCTTCCTTGTAAGATGATTCCCACATAAAATAAATAAATTGATGTTTTAAAAGGATTTTGTAGTTTTAGATCCATATTTTGGAATCTAAGTTACTAAGCGCCTAAAGGATCCATTTCAGAAAAGATATTTTTTCTGTCATTTACGATATCATTTTGATTGGAAAAAACCAATGAATAAGCATTTGTATAATTATTTTAGCTTCAGAACTGAAGAGGTTAATTTTGAGGTAAACTGTCTCCCTAAACTTAACACTTGAATTTTCTGATATGACACTTTTATGTACAGGCAAAAGTTTAAGTAAAGCTAAAGCTTCGAAAATTTATTCAAGTACTTATTCAAGCATGTGCATATAATGTTGATTGAATATTATCAACATTTCTTTTATGGGATTCACTGAGTATCAAAGCTATTTTTCAATTCCCAACAGTTACTTGAAATGTACTTTATTTACTAAGATACAGGTATTTAAGAATGCGAAGAAAAATAATTTTTCTCTGACACATCACTTACTGAAGTACATTGAAAGGGCATGTAATGATTCTGATTGGGTGATATAATTAGTGTTTACATGTTTTACGATACATTCATTCAAAGTAGGGAGAATCTAGATCAATTAAACTATTCTACTTGTTTAGCTCTCCAAGATTTTAATTTATCAGTGCGGTGTGTGTGTGTATAACAAAATAGACGTTGTCAGCCCGAGTCAGAAAGCACGAGCCAGAGATAGGCTCGGGCGGGCGTGGACTCATCCATTCCAAAAATGAAAATTTTATTTATTCATGAATAGAAAAAATAAAAAGAACTTTTTTTTCTTAAAAATTACTTATTCCCTTTCAAGTCATTTCAACACTGTTTTGATCAGAATGAAGGGAAAACAGAAATCATGTTTCTCTATTTTATTACTAGAATGAAATATATATATGTATATATATATATATATATTTGTATATATATATATATATATATATGATATTTGCAGATTTATCCTGGTACTGAAGCGACAGTCTACTGGCGACAATCGATATTCGCGCGAATAATGAATTTGTTTTTACTTAGATTTCGTTTGTTATACAGGATATGTTTTATATGGATAGTTTAATTTTTTATGTAGAAATGTAACGCAAAGATAATATTTTTTTCTCTTTTTAGTCGACCAGAATTAGCTTGAGGTTTGCTAATTTGTAGTGTTCTACTTTCTACGAGTCATAATACTCTTCATATGAAAATAACTTTAATGATTTTAGGTAGATTTCGTAAGAAATACTACCTATTGCAGTCGTTACCATGGTGCGACTTTTGAAAAATTCCTTCATAACTTTTCATTACATGACCCCAGGAACCCAAAACCACCCCCACCTAAAAAGTTTATATATATATATATATGTATGTATGTATGTATGTACTAAATTTTGTCCGCACGATAAAAGTAGCAATTAGGCACGGAACATCTTCAAACTCGCCAACAACTTTAAGATGGCTAATTTCTCGGCGGGGATTGAAAATGAGCAAAATCGGTCCAAGGGAATGGGAATGGGGAAGGTTTAAAATTTTGAATACCGTCTTAACATGATTCTGATAAAACCATCTTTTACACAACAATGGCAGGAAAAAATAAATATTTTTCGTTATAGCTGTTGCCAACAATTAAAAAAAAGCAATAAAATTCTCACCACAACAATTGTTTTTCTAATGCAATGTTTTCACGTGAAAAATTAAATTAGATAAACAGTTTGACGAATTGAAAACAAATTGAATGTTACGTCATAAGTTTTCTAGAGCAGGATTTCTGCATGAAAATTCAAAATGAAATAAATAGTTCGACGAATTAAAAAAACAACAAAATATTGCGTCATATTGAAAATGTAATGGACCACAGCAGGTGAATATGTAACGTCATTGAGTTTGAAGAAACGTATTAAAACATGATAAAAACTCGAGTATAGAAATATTAACATATTTTAACACTTTGAGGTTCTCTGAATTTGATTTAGCCATTTTTAAACCTGTTCCATATACATGCGTGTGTGTATATTAGAATTTTCACAAAATGTTTAGCTCCCTAGAGCTCATTCTTAGCGAAGGGACTGGGTTTATCTTTAATCTTGATTTAAGTTTTGTTGGTGAATTTAGTACTTAACTTCGAAATCTACCTCCGCCTGTAGGCCCGAGCCGGCAGGGATTTTTTATATCTATTTTTCATCATGACGCTGCTCATGCTGAAGCTGTACTATGCACATTTACGAAGTCATTTTCATTCGTAAGTGCACATAATTGCCATGTTATTCCGGTAGAAAACAATCAAGCAGTGTTTCCTCTTTTTCTATAAAAACATCAGATCTTTCAGATAAAGGTGTCAAATTTTTAATTTAAGCTGATTTTCAGGGTCACGACAATCGCGAAAGACTATTATGGGTAAGGAATCGATTATAGTTAAAAATGTGCACCTTTTTTTTTTTTTTTTTTTTTTTTTTTTTTTTTTTTTACAGGAAATTGAAAAGCGTTGTTCGATTCTTCGGCGTATAAATAGTAATTTCTGCAAATTTCATGCATTTATTCATTAAACGCGTCTCGTTAACGTATCCAGCGAGAAAAAGTACGGGAATCCTTTTATCTATGAAGTATATTTTTATTTCATACCAAAGTTTTCTTTTGATACCAATGAATTTCAATTTTTATTTAACAGTAAATTCTATGTAAGAAGTTGTTTTATAAATGAGATTTTACTTTTGAAGCAATTTTTAAATATTATGCATTTTTTTGTATTGCATATTTGCGGTATCGGGCTTGGATTTTGATGACACAAAATTTTTGCCGTCTCGAGCGAGCCCGAGGTCCGAAAAAAGAGCCCGAACTCATCTCTAGTATGTATAGGTATGTTTGCTTCAAATTCAATTCTCAAAATTTTATAAATTATTAGTAATTGTGTATTTGTTTAATATGTAAAGAGAAATATGTTATATATGTTGTAAATAATGAATGAAATGTTATTTATTATGTTGTGTCATTTCAATGGTGACTTTTCACTCAATGGACCATTATTATTCTTCTGTACATAAAAATAGTTCCTTTCGACGAAAGTTTGTTTCCTCTTAGCATCCAGTCTTGCACGATTTAAACCGCCATTGACATAACATTATGACCACAGTATCTTTATGAATTTTCTCCTTTGTTAAAAAAAATACAAATTCTCATAAAATGAAATAACGTTTTAAATAAACTAACTTTAACTGCTATTTTAAATTTCACGATACGACAGTTTTCTCAAAAATTTAAAATGTTAAGTTAAGTAAGAATGAAAACGTTATACAAGTATCCCTCAAAAGTAAAGCATAACGCAAGTTGATAGAATAGAATCAGTATTTATTTTACGGGACACTGAATAAGAGAATAATTATAAAAATAGCAAATAAAGCCTTTGTGCAAGAATATTAACAAGTTGGAAATTGCTCGTCAAACATGGCAAATGAGGTGCGTTCGTACTCTAACTAGTTTTATAAATATTTTTTTCACCCCATATTGTACTGAATGTATATTCTTTTGCACTTCATAAGTGCATAGTCTGTAACATCATAAAAATGCACTTGCAATAATTTTTTCCCATTGGCCGTAATGTAAAGAAAAACTTTTGAATGTCCCTGTAATTAAACTATACATTCGATTTTCATAAGATTTGAAATGGCTCGACAAAATTTTGCAACAATCATATATTTAAAATTTCAGACATTTCGGTTTGGTAGTTTTTGCTCTGTTATATGCGGACGGACAGACGGACTGAACGACGACTATAGGTGCTACGTATTTATATAATTGCGAACGCACCTAAAAAGCAGAAAAACAACGCTTAAAAATGCACAAATAATACGTAAAAAGCTGCAAACAGCTGTTTCGAATCTACTAGCGAGATTTTTCTTTAGTGCAAGATAGAGCAAGGTACAGTGTGCTAGAAAAAGCAAGGCTGGGCAAAACGACAGAGACGAGAGACGCACCAGCTTATAAACCCGATACGGGTAGCGAATGCGCCAAAAACAACCAATGAGAAAGAAGCAGCATGAAACAACTGAGTGGACAAGTAGCGACATCTACCAGAGAACCAGAGAAAAAGAAACAAAAGGAGGGGGAAATTAAATTAATGCTTTCCAAATACTTGGAAAATCACGAGTACTAGGTAAGTCATTGACTAAAGAGTGAGAGTTTTTAATGACGTGGTAAGCTTCCCAAAAATCAAGATCAAGGTTAGAAGAACATTTTTGGATAATGTTGGCAGAGGAAAAATCGAACCTATGTTGAAAAGACCAACAATGTTGTTGAGCAATAGAGATTAATTCTTTAGCTTCCGATATTTAAAATAGTTTGAAAGATATTTTGCTTAGTAAGTGATCTTTATAAAAATTTTAAATGTCCTTTTGGTGTGTCTTAGTGGGGCTTTTAAAACTTCTTTTTAATTTTTTGTAATTATCAGTAGTTGCGTATATGTTTAATGTATGAATTTTATCTATTATTCTTTATGAGTGGGAAAATATGCTGTTTATGAATTAATAAATAAATGAATGATTTTTTTTTTCATTTATAAGTAAATAAATTTGTTGTTTAATTTCACTGCCGCCATGTCTTTCTAATTTTACATTATCATTATTGAGCATATAAAATTATTCTGTTTTGGCGGAAGTTTGTCTATCCTTAACATTCAGTTTGCTTCTCACAAGATTTTAACAGCCACACACTGGAGTATTTGACGCGAAAACCTAGCAAAAAATGCAAAAATTAAAATGTGCTAAAATTTGCAACTATAAAACGCATATTTTATAATAGCCGACTAATTGGTGCATCGATTTATGTCTATTTAAGGAGCATGAATCATATGTGGCAGCTCTTAGTCTCAGTTGAAGAGGAGGTTTCTTTTCGAGAAGACGTGCTTATACCTTACGTTTAAACTTAGTTATTATGTTTAAATATATTTAAATGTATATTTTTTGTGGGTTCATGGATTGTTGAACTCAATAGCTTTATTTTTAATTACAAATGTGTTCTTTGAAAGTCTTTCCACCCCTTGAGGGGCGAGCAATTGCGTTTGTGTAATGCTGAATTCCCACCGGAAAGTTTGAAAAATTTTATTTCTAAATAAGGAAAAGCAATTTTTAAACTATTTTTCCTCAGAGTTATAAAATTAAAACTTAGTTAAAAGTTTCTGGAGCAAATCTTAATTAAACTTAGGTGGGTAAAATATATCCCACCGCCCTCAAGGGGTTAAGATCTAATTTAGACATATTTATTTAGATATATAGCTTTATGAAGGTATGCGGGAGCTTATTGGTACATTTTTGAAGATAATTTTTATTGCTTATAATTTTGAGGCCTATTTTTAAAAAAATCTTCCTCATACAGTTGCCAATTTTAAATTTAATTTGTTTTAGTAATATTTTAATAACACTTAAAATCCCGTATCTCTATAATACAACTCAACTTTAGAGAATCGACTTTGCTAAATACTAAATGCAAATAATGTACATATTAATAGATTGGTTTATATAAATAATTAAAAGTTTACACATGGTAAAATTAACCACATTTAATGAAACATTACTTGTCAATAAAACAACTCTATCAAGAATTATTTTCCTCTTATAAACAGTAAAAATTTAAGTAAACTTTGCATTTTACACCTATGTTTTTAACTAAATGCATACCTTTATGCGTATATAACATTAATTAAGAGTATTTACTAATAGTAAGTCAACAGAAATTATTTTAACTGTAAAACACATGAAAAAATTTTTTGGCCAAGATTTTGCTTCAAATACTCAACTGTGTGCCATTGAAATAACATTACGAACGCATTTCTGTATGATCTTCTTTGTTAAGAAATGTATAATAAAGAACTAGTGTTCTGAATATTTTTTTAACCTACAATTTTGAATTTCGTGATAACACAGTTTTCGGTAAAGTTTAACAGAATACATCATTTTACGAAGTGGAAAAACATTCAACCTCCCCCCCCCCCCCTCTCGTTTAAAAAACCGCGTGTAACCTAAGTTGGTTGAATAAAAGCGGCATTTCTTTTATGATATAAGCGCTGAGCTTCCGAGTCATTTTTTAGCTCCATACTTTAAAAAATGTTTGAAGTGTGCTTTCCTCAATAAGGAATTTTTCAGAATGCTTATAAAAATTTATATTTAGCTGACACAGGAATTACTGAAGAACTTGAAATGTGATGTAATGTCGATATCACGTTTGACATGAATCAAGATACGCTTGAACGAGAGAATATAGAGGAAATCAATTATTTTCTTAAAAGTAAGATTTAAAAATATCGGTGCGGTATGCATCGACATGTTAGTTTAAATATAATTTCTTTAAATTTTCCAGATTTTCACTAACTGCTATTTCTTTAATATAATAAATATATGTGCTACTATTTATTAATATTAAATATGTTATGTTTCAATGGAATTTTAATATAGAACTATTGTAGAGGAAGTAACTAATTGTCTTCCTTTCTTTTAAAATAGGTGTTTTTATTCATAACTAAATATTTTTTCTACAAAATTGGGAAATTGATAATTTTTAATTTATGAAATAACTTTCATATAATTATAATGGATTGTAAATATTTTCTAGCATTTTAATTAAAGACGATCGTTTTCTTTTATCCCACGTATTTAAGACTGTATTATTCTGGTTATTTTCTATAAGCAAATCATGTTTGTTTAACATTATAGAAAATAAAAGCAATTCAAATTATCTAACAGAACGATAATTCATGTGTAACAGCTGGCACCCAACCTGAAAAATATATTTAATTATTAATAATAAATATTATTTTTAAACCTAAGGTAAAATAATCCTTTTTAAAACTTTTCAGCGTAGATGAAAAGTATTTCTGATTTCGGTGTGTCTGTCCATCTGTGTGCCAGCCTGTCCGAGTTCTAACTCGAGTAAGTATACTCGGATTGCTATGTAATCGATATGTATTATGGACGTTTACTATGGTATGTTAGGTATGGGAAATGATGTATGTAGTATTTATTGTTCGTTTTCAGAGACATTCAAATAGTTCTGTTACATTATGTTAAATAGAGAAAATTATTCGTAATGTATTTTAAAGAAGTTACTCTATTTAAAGCACAATGCAATTTATATACATCACTCAAATACACTACAAGAAGCTTACTGTAGAATACGGTATACATCACATTTTACAGTTCGTTTACCAGTATGCACAAAATAATTCGGTTACAGACACTCTATGAACGACAAATGCTAAAAGTGCGTTTTAAACTGTGGTATGAGTACAGGGCTGCACAAGGGAATTTGAGTACATTCTGACTTACTGATGGGACTGTTGAAGTTTAATTTTCAACTGTGTTATTCATTTCTTAACAGAACCAAATTTTATACTATGCAGTATTTGTAAAACTCTATAGATCATATAAGGGGCTGCACAAAAAAATACGGAAAATTTTCCGACTATCAAGTAGAAATTGGTTTTTCAAATGTGTTTTGCGATTTTTCACATTTTTTAAGTAGATGACGTAGGGATCGTTTCATTATCGCTTGCCTTTGTAAACATTGAATTTTTCACATAGAGTGAAAGATCTGAAAGTGTTTCATAATGTATACTTCACGGTTGATTTTTCTTTAATGTTTTTATTCTTCCGCGAAAGGGTTCACTATAGTGTGAGTTCGTTTTCCTTTTAAAAATGTGTGATGTAATTCAATATAATAATTTTAGATTAAGGTTTACTGTCTCATTTGATCTATATGCCATTTGCTAAAATTAAACCATTTTAATAAATTATCGCTATAATTACTTGTTTTCTCCCATATAGATGAAAATATTAACCATAGTGTTCATTTCGGTTAATTTTTAAAAAACTGTTCGTTTATGCTTCTTATTTCTTTATGTACGGGGCCAGAATTCAACTTAAATTAAAGAGGGTTACAATTCAACTTTTGTTGAATTTTTCCGAAATACAGGGTATTTACAAATTAGTTGGGCAAAAAGAAGGATTTATCGAATGGAATTGACAGGAAAAAGAAATACATATTGTTGTAAGGTAGAAAAACAGTTCAAGATTACCATTATCGCAAATGTTCGATGTTACTTGTACAGCAGAATGAGTTTCACGAAACCAAAGACAGCATTCCGCTATTTCAACACCGTTGTACGTCTTCATTATCGTAATGCCGAACAAGAATGATTTCCGCTCGCTAAGCGATAGCGTCAGTTATGGCACTTAACGCCATCCATGAATAAACTTCTGCAATATTAATACTAGTCTGATTTTCAACTAGTTAATTTCATTTAATATTTCGGAAGTTCTTAATTTACGAAATTGCCCAACTAATTTGTGAACACCCGTATGTTCCGGAGATAAAGCGTTAGGAATTTAACAAAAAACATGCGCTTCACCCGAAAAGATTATTTATTAATATTTTTAAACTTTATTTTAAAAGCTGTACTCCATAATATTTTTATATAAGCTTCATTCATTTAGTCTGTAATTTTACAATATAAATGTTTATTTTTTTTATTTTATTTATTTATTTTTTATTTATTATTATTATTATTATTATTATTATTATTATTATTTGCAATATACATATTAGCAGGAGTTAAGTATTCTTATTTTCTTTTATATATTTTTAGCTATCGATACTTTAAGCACTTTCAGTTGCAAAAAGGGAAACATTATTAATTATCGCTTTTGTGAAACAGTTTGTAGAAACCTTTTATCCTGTACGTTGTATGTGTAAATGCTTTGTTTAACAGCTCAACTGAACTTTTCACATTATAATCTTTCTTTTTAGAATTATAGTTCAGTTATAAATATCTATTTACAATTGATTTAAAAATAATTACACATAATAAAATATGGCAGTATAATACTTACTCAGGCGTATTACTTATCCTCATACGATCTAATAGCGTTGCACTAATAATAGCTGGAAATGAAAAAAAATATATATATATTATATTAGAGATAATTAAAGGGAAGTTTGAGCTTTTCAGTGATATAAAAAAATATATATCTATTGACAATATTTCTATAAAATTTCACACTGTAAACAATACAAAGGGGGTTCAAATGAATCTAAACCTTAATAGAAATTTTTTAACATAAAACTATTAAGATGAAAAAATATAGCTATAACTGGAATGTCAGATTCACATTTGATTAAATCAATTTTAAATCAGTAATTTTGCTAAAAAGATGTATTTAATTCCTTAAAAATATGTCACCATATGTAAAAAGTTTTTACTACATATAAAATCCGTTTTAAAAACTTAAAACTTCATTATCATTCGCTGAGTAATGTTGATCACAAACGTGATCATCTTCAGGGCTTATTTGATACCATACAACGTGTGGAAGCACTATTAGAGTATGCAAGCACCATTAGAGTATGGAAAAGTACCATTAGAGTGGTACAATTAAAGTATGGAATCAAATGAGCCCTGAAGAATATCACACTTTTGATCAAAACTGCATATGGTGTGAACCTGCACAGTTGACACCATATGCACCTTATTGATTTCCAGGAAATTAGAGAAATCAGCGGAAATTGTATACATGTATCATACCGATAGGAAACCACATTAGAATACCTCGCTTCTGAACATTCCATGAGGAATATCTACACACTAATACATTCGAAGATTCCTCGTTCTAACGTGTTGCTTTTACTCGGTTTTATTTAAAATAGAAAGTTTCACTGCTGACTTATCTGCAGTGGGGTAATTTTATCGACGAATCCACATTTTAACAATACCATGTACTGAACTACATATTATATATTTTGGAGCACCGTCCCATAAAAAGTACTTAAGCCACTGAGAGAGATTTCCCTCATCATAGAACTTTACACAAAGAAAAGCATTAAATTTGCAGGGGCTGTTACGTCTGTTCTTTGTACATTAGGAGCATTACCTCTTGTGAGCTAGTATTTAAATCTTCAATTTAAAACTTCCATTCTTGTCATTGGTCCTCCTTATATCGTACCTGAGTGCCACAGCGGGGTTCGAATTAGCTTCTTTTCGGTAAAAAAAATTTCAGCAGCATCGGAATACCATTCCAGAATGTTTTTATGACACATGTAGTTTCAACACTACAGGCTGTCTTTACTTTTCCGCAGCAATATGTAAAAGTAGCACATAATGACATAACCTGAATGCTCGACTGAGAGAAACGGGCCGCGGCAGGGCCATCATAATTTTACGTCTACGTCTATTACTGATAGAGTCTTACATCAGCACTAACGTAGGCTTAAGATAGAATTATACGAATTTTTTTTTAGCTAATAATTAAAGTCTTCCTGTAAATTTGGTGATATTCTTACCATTATAAAGTGTAAAAGGTATTCCGAATGTCATCTTGATAATGCTAAAATCCATGATATTACTATAAAATAAAATAAATTCTATATAATGTACGGTATCGCTACTCCGACCTCCCAAAAAATCCGAAAGATGGTCAATACTGGCATTCTAAAAGTCGCAGAATAAATCTGTTTGAAATATTGCTAAATACTGAAATTATATCAAATTTAACCATTTGCACTCGAAGGCTCCGGAGCGGAGCTATTTAAAATTTGTCTTCAAACTCGGGGGCTCCGCTACGGAGACAATGCAAATAATTTTGTGATACCTGTCTAGAAAATCCAAGATTACATGGTATCACAAAATTATTTGCATTGTCTCCGTAGCGGAGCCCTCGAGTTTGAAGACAAATTTTAAATGGCTCCGCTCCGGAGCCCTCGAGTGCAAAGGGTTAAAAACTCTTTACAAGGGCAGTAATTTTGATAATTTTGACATCATATTTGTATATTCTAGTAAGGGATTCCTTTATATACCAAAAGGGAAACCATTCGGTCAAGTATTTTCGATATTGACCAGATTTAAACGTTATTACTCCTAAAGTTAAATTTATTTTTAACTGTTGCAAAACGGACTGCAATGCGGATAGGTTTTTAAGGATAAAAGTATTTGATGAAATGAGTTTTAATTTTTAATTCGTATATTTTTGAAGATCGCCTAAAGAAATCGTGTTAATTAATATATATATCGTTACAGGGTTGGCACAGTTTAAACCACGGTTTAAACCAATTGATTTTTTCGTCAAAAAAACCATTTGGTTTTTTTTAGAAAAGATCTAATGTAGTATTTTCTCTTTTTTGTAATTTAATTGTTTTAAATTATAGATAAAAGTAATTTCTACTTTTAACATTTCATATCAGCAGTCAACATGAGACATAATGAGCCTAGGTCATGTACCTATGCATGTAGAATGAAAATTAGCATATGCTGATGAACATATCTGGTACCCTAAAGATTTTTCTTAAAACGTGTGAAATTAGAAATGATAAAATAGATAAATAATATTCAATATTTAGTATAAAATATTTTCATTTAAAAGATGCAGATTATTTACAGCAGTTAATAACAAAATACAATTATCTTTAAGATTTTGTTTAAGTTGTAAAAGAAAATTTTCTGGATTGGGAAAGATTATCCTTAAATAATTTAAAAGAGTAATTTAGGGTATCAAATTGAATAACACAGCTTGCAAAAATTGAATACTAGTTATAGCATTTCAATAAAACCAATCAATCTTTTCTGTTAGTTGCTGAATCTAATGGCCAAAAATGTTGACTTGGACACTTGGAGTTATCACTCAGAAAACAAAATAACCAAAAGTATTTGGATATTAAAATAATAATAATAATAACAACCACATAATAATATATTCATGAAACTACATCAAATGTTTATTGATTGATTATTATATAATTAATCAAAGGATTCTTCATATGATTTTCAAAGTATCAATGTTTCACTGTGTAGATCAGTTTACTTTGAACATAGGACATAGCTGTTACTAATAATGTTTTTTAAATTAGAAATGATTTCAATTTTCTACATAATTGACTGTAATTATATAATTTAAATATTTTCAAAAATTATATTACTTATATAATATACAAAAAGGTTTATTTTATCAACAGATATGCATCTGTATGCAATAGGAAATTATATTAAAAAAAACCGGTTTAAACCAAAAAAAAAACCTGGTTTAAACCAAATAAACCGGGTTTTTTTTTGTATAAACAACCAACCAACCCTGTTTTTTCCAACCCTGAATCGTTATATATAAAATATATATATATATAATATAATAATAATCGTTAAAAAATTCTAATGGTAAGAATATCACCAAATCAAGCTTAAAGAAATCGATTTAAAATTAAAAATTCTTTGATTTCGATACATTATAGTTTCATGTTTTAGAAATTAATTTAGAACAAAAAAGTGAATTGTGATCTATAATTGTTTCAAAATCCAAATTACAGCTCATTCTTCAATGTTGGTTTTAAGTTCTGTTTAAAAAACTACCTGAACGCAATCTGTTTTGCAGCGATTAAAAAGGGTTTATTGATTTTGTGTTACAATAGGAGTTCCATATTTTAAATCTTCAAAATTGCTATACTACTTGACTTAATTTCTTCCCGTTTCATATATGAAAATACAATTTACAGAAGAAAACAAATATCGTGTCGAAATTCCGTGTTATTATTAAACATTTTAAATTTTGATACGATTTCAAATATTTAGATGACACTACATTTTAATTTCATTATAACAGGACTGTAGAAAATAATAAACGTTGCGTTTTGGTGAAAACCGATTTAAAGGACTTCTAAAAAAGACTTTTAGATTTGGAGTGATGATCGCCGTTCGGAATATTTATTTTTATTTTAGTGGGAGGGAGGTTAAAACTTAATGATTTCTTAACCATAACACATATGAAGATCATGTAAATGAGAATGTTTATAAGGTATCTCATAAATTTTATTTAAAGTAATTTGATAGGTCTTTTAAATTTCCTTCAATCTATGCAATACACTATCTCTAGTAATAAAAACTGTCAAATTAATCTCAAAATTTTAAAGTACAAAACTCTTTTTTGTATTTTAATAGCTAATTAGAAAAAAAAGATAAAACATGAGAAATAATCTATCCAGTTTTACATGAAGTTTCAGTATTCTTACAACTTAAAGCAGCGTAACTATATATATTGGTGAAATTTTAAACTACAGTCGGACCTCTATTTAACGAACCTCTATTTTGCGAACTTTTCCATGGAACCAAGAACATCTTACGAATTTCTTCGTAAAATAACCTCCAAATAGCGAAGTACATTCTCCATTTAACGAACTTTTTCTTGTGATCTAATTTTTTTTTCTCCCCATTTCTCAAAATATTTCTGACATTTCAAACTTATTCTTTGTTTAAACACATTTTATGATGTTCAATGGCCTTGAACTGGTTTTACAAGGCACCTTCTTTGTCAGCAGTGAGAATTCGGTAAGTACGGAAGACGGAGACGATAATCCCTTAGAGTAACTTAAAAAAAAAAATGTGGATACAGATGAGAAAAAAAGAAGAAATTAACCATGATGTGCTGATTGATGATTGTATTTCTCTTAATTCTGAAATTGAAACCTCTAAAACACTATCTGAAATGGATATCTTCGACAGTGTGAAAAATAAAAACAATACAGCAATGAATTGCAATGAAGACGAATAAGATGATGATGGAAATGAACATGATGTAGGAATTAACAAAACTTCGTATGATGAAATGCTAAAATCATTTGAAAGAATAAGACGCTGATTATAGTTAGAAGAAAATTCGCATGAAGGTGTTTTTGGTCCATTGCAAAGATGCGAGACGTATTATGAGAGAAAGCACTTTTTAAAAGCAAAAACTCAGGCAAAATTAACAGAGTTTATCAGAAATTAAATTTAAGGACGCATATGTTAATGTATGGTTAAAATTATTTATTAAAATAATAATAAATACGATAATGTCATTAAAATTCGTTAATTTTAGTACAACGATTTACTTTAAACAGAAAATACAGTGTATTCCCGGACAATGTTTTGTTTTCCTTGCAGATTTCAAAGCTTTAAACACATAGAAAAAAATGAATTGATGATGAATATTGGTGTTTAAAACAAATAAAACAAATCGACATAATTTATTTAAAAAAAAAATGTGATTAATTACTTTTAATAAAAAGATGTAGTGATTATGAATTTAAAATCTGTTTTATATAGTTTAAAGTATTTTAAAAGGTGAATCTCTATTTAGCGAATTTTCCATATAACGAAATTTTTTCCGGGATTTAGCGACTTCGTTAAATAGAGGCCCGACTGTATTTATAATCTTTGGTAGGGCATATTGCGAAGTCTTGCTGTAGACTTTCTCGGAAATTGCTCAGTGTTTTACTTGTTTTGAAACATGGGATTACGCAATGTAATCCCATGTAAAGATTGCGACTCGGTATGTATTGGCGAAACTGGTCGTACTTGCGCCATTCGCCTTGCCGAACATAAACGTGCTTACAAATCTGGAAGCCTACAGTCTAAAATTGTACAGCATTCTTTAGATACCGACCACATCCCAGATTTCGCAAATATGAAAGTTATCAGATCCGGTTGCAATAATGATAAAAGTAGAGTTTTCTGGAAGGTGTGTTAAACATGATATATAGTGTTCTGTCATTTGAATGTTATTTATTGCACTGATGAGGGGCTAAAATTTAGCTCGAAACATTTGTTTTTTAATTGTATTAAATCTATTTATGTAATTTTAACTTGTATGTCTGATGAATTGTAATATATATTTTTATTTTCTATGTTTAATTTGTTGCAATAAATGCTTAATAAGAACCTGCATTTCTAACAATGTACTGCAGTTGTAAAATCAGAGGGTTTTTTTTTTTTATATAAATGCAAGCTCTGAAAAAAGTACGTTTGTTGCTATTTGCCAGATATTTGGATATACTCATTGTACTCAGCGATCTAAAATTTTGTTTTCCATGTGCAATCAGGTTTTACGATTTTCACTTTATTGAAAATTAAGAAGTATACATTCAACTTTCAATGTAGCATATTAAACATTTATCTGAAAGCATATAGTACATTACAATGTACAGTAGACGCTCGTTTTTACGAACCTCTTTTTCACGAACACTTGCGATTTTACGCACTATAGAGTTGTCCCGAATACACTCCCGTAGAAGCAATGTAATTTTTCGCTCCCATTTACGAACTACGGATTATGGAAATCTCTTTTTTGCGAACTCCGTTTTCATAGTTCTCCATTTTTTTTTTAATGTCTGAACGCAGTGTTACGTCAATTAAACTCTCAACAAGTGCAATGAGACATCAGGTGCATTCCAAGAATATGTTGTTTTCCCCAATCTCTTTCGGAGGGAGAGGGCATAGCAACAATTTCATATAGTGGTTGTCAGGACTAAGGCTCTTTTTTGAAGGGAACAATAACTGTGAATGGATTTCAAGCATAGTTAAAATGGAAACATATATTTTCCAAAATGTGATTAAAAAAAAGATATGTGATTATTTCCGTTCCTATTTTTTTATCTATGTTTTCATCTATGTATTTTCACATACTATGTACTAATCCAGTCTGTTTTCATATGTAATGTTTTTCAAAGCATGTTTCTACGTACTAAAATTATTTTTTCTGTATAAATTTGCATTTATTTCTTGTATATTTAAAAATACATGTATAACTTTATTAAATAATAAATAATCTTGAAATATTGCTTCATCTATGAAGAGGGGACAGTTTGATAAAATTAGACAAGAATAACGTACGTATTCATATCATTTTTGGTGTTTTTCTATTTTACGAACTATTTTAGTGTTCCCTACGGGTTCGTAAAAACGAGCGTAGACTGTATAAACATATTTATTTGTGTGAAACAGAACTGCCTTATGTAAAATATTTGCAGTAATTTTTTTTTATTTAATAAATAAAAAGCGCAGCATTTCATTTAACTGTAGTTTTAATTTCGTCTCAAACGGAGCAGACAACCTACTGTAGAGATCTTTAAAATAATTAATTATTTCTGCTAACATGGTACATAAAAAGTCTAATTTATATAAGAAAAAGAGAAAAAAAACATACCGCCAGTTGTTTTCCCAGTCTTCGTAAAAGTGATACTGATCATTTTCAGTAACCGGCTAGCATTGGAATTGTAAATTGTTTTAGCATTGCCGAATGCATCTAAAAGTGGAGTCAACTGTTGGATTTTTTCAGCCATTGAGACATTGCCACCCTATAGGATGAATGAAACATTATAGAGTTTTTTAGAGTTATAATAAACATAGAAAATGCATCAAAAACTTTGTCAATTTAAACTTGCTTACGTTAATTCAGATTCCTTTCAAGTTCGAATTCTATGAGGCACCAAAATTTTTATAATGTAAAATGTGTTTGATTAAAGTTGAACTATTTGATACTTTATAAAACAACAGAAACTCCAAAACATGATTTACTTCGTTATTAAAACTCCTGATTATCGTGAAATTTAACAAATACTATTCTATTTTTCATTGCCTTACGGGAGTATGGAAACAGTCAATCTCAACAAATTTTTATATGCACTCTTAACATACTGATTCAGAGCATGCCAATTTTTACATGCTTGTCTACACCGTAAAAAATACAAGAGAAAATTGGCTAACTCTGTAAAAAAAGGACTCAGTAATGTTTCCAAATATCAATGGTAGCAAAATAATAATAATAATAATAATTATATATATAAATTCTTCCTTAAATCTCGAAAATATATTTGTTTCTGTGCTTTTTAAGATTATGAATTCTTTTTGGACTCTTGCATAACTCAGAAGAGGTTATTGTACATTTTCGATCATGACTATCTTATATTTTGATAGAAAATTTCTCTTATTTTTATTACGGTATAAGGTTCGAATCCTGATTCAGGTTTCTATGTTCATTATGTGTCAGATTCTACTTTATACAGTGGTTACTGTCTGATAACTCGTTGTTTGAAAAAATTAACTATAGCCACATTTTTCATGCGGTTTTACATTTTACCAGTTCATAATTCACCCTTTTCATGGTGGAAACTTTTTAGTACCATATTTTCGTGATAAGTTGAACCAAAATTTTAACAGTGTATTTTATGAAATAAATTGTGTGCAAACAATTAAACCAGCGTTCAATTGTTTTAAATCTCAGCATTATTAATTTATTTTATGAAACATTCTGAAATATTCCTGAATATAAAACACTTTAAGGCTATACATAAAGCTTATGGCAAGAGACACGCTATATATAAAAAAACAAAAAAGTTTGTGTTTTAAGATTAAAAAAAAATAATAACAATATATATATTTGTAAATTTCTTGCTTTACATAATTTTAATGGGAATGTTTCTTAGACTATAAGTATATTCTAAGCTTTTGAATACTTACATTTTAGCTGAACCAGCCGAAATTGTGCATACCTTTTCTTGAATGGAGAATATACTCTGTATATCATAACCTTTTTCTATTGTAACTTATGGCGCATATTGTTAGAAATTACCTGGTAGTCAGCAAAGTAAAAAAGTTAAAATTTCAGTGCAAAATTCACCTTGATTAATAATAAACATACATAAGATACAAATAAATGTAAATATATTGCTTAAAGGTGCGTCAAATTTAATAAAATCTTTTAAAAACACATCAAAGTCATTTTCTAAAAACACTAAATTTGCTAAAAAAAAAAGGACTTTGATGTGTTTTTAAAGGATTTTATTAAATTTGACGCACCTTTAAGCAATATATTTACATTTATTTGTATCTTATGTATGTTTATTGTCGGCAAAGTATTCTGTGACAATCGTAATAGAAATCTCGATAAAAGTATGCCTAATCTGGGGTACCTTTTTTAACACTGAATTGTTATTTTTTCATCGATAATTACACATTCACAGACAATCACAGTGTGTGTACAGGATGTCCTAAACTAGATTGACATTTCCAGGACAAGTTAAGGGGACCGTAGTCCTTTAGTTGAGCAAAAATCGTCCCCAAAATAGAAAATTAGTGTTGAGCATATAATTGTTATCCAGTTTGTTCTGAGCCATTTGCCAAAAAAAACGCAAATAGATGCGATTATTTTTCGCAAAGTTGCAATCGTTTGAATTTTGTAAAATAACTATTTTTCGGCCTTTTAATATACTTTAAATTGCTTTTCTCGAAGCTGATTTTTCAACGTTTTTAGATTTTTGAAATGCTCCAGGCCTCGTAATTTTTTATAAAAATTCATGAAATTAATAAGGAAGGATACTGATATTGTTTAAAAAGAAACTAAGCATTAATTTTGAAATTCGACTTCATTAAGATAATTAAATTTGATTTTTAACGCATTAAAAGGCAAAATTTTGATGAAAATGGATATGAAATTAAGAAAAAAAAATTCTAAAACTCTAACTATACAAAAGATTAAAAAATCCATGCTTATATTTGTTTGTGATAGAGTTTTAACTGATTAAAATGCAAAAGCAAGGACATATCTCAAAAATTATGACACCCGGAGCATTTTAAAATTTTAATTTTTCTTTAATCTTAAAATTATAATAAGATTGAAAATTTCTTTTAAGGTGTTTTATATACTTATGATGAAATGTATATAAGCACAAAATTTTACATTTCTATGACGAAAAAATAATTAACGTCCACCGTCTCCTTAATAGTCACATTTGTTAAAGTTATTTTTGTTGAAATTTAATGAGTGAAATCACAAACTTCTGTAAAATGCTTCATTGTTTTAGTTTCAAATATCATTCCTAATATCACAGATGGCATTACGCTCTCTCAAACTGTTAGACCTCTCAAATTAACGTATAAAGATGAATACAACATACAAGTTCAGTAAGATTTTACCATAATACTGTCGATCGTTTAAAAAGTCATAAAACTCGCTTGTATTTTGAAACTGCAGAGTAATTTTTAGAATTATTACAGTTTAAAACTGTGGATCATCATCTGTCGATGATATCTGGAACTAAAATAAGCAGGGCCGAAACTGGAGGGGGGGGGGGGTAGAGGGGGCATGTGCCCCGGGCGCCAGAGCCAAGGGCCGCCAAGTGAAAGATTATACCTTTGGAATCGATCATTTTCTGCTGATGGACTGATGGCTTGTATTATTATGAAACAGCCACTATAAATGAAGTGTTAGGTGAAGATGAAAGAGCAGCCGTAAAAAGTTTGAACTCTTGTTTTCTGGTCAGAATGGGAAAAAAAATGGCCATTTTTTTTTTTTTTTTTTTTTTTTTTTTGCAAAAAAAATCCTTCCCTGAATTGGTCTTCTCTGAATTTGGAGCATTCGCCGATAGGGGGCGCTGTAATAGTGATTTGTGTGCCATTTTGAATATTGTACCATGGAAAATGTATGAAGTTATGCATAAAATTGAACCAAAAAAAAACTTTTAAGTTTTCGGCTATAGCAAGCAGGTCCTTCCCTAATTCAGAAAAAAATTCGATGGTAGGGGGCGCTGTAATAGCGATTTTTGTTACATTTTGAATATTGTACCATCGAAAAGTGTATGAAGTTATGCATAGAATAGAACCAATTTTTAATTCATTCAATCATTTTATTCAATAAAGAATTAAATGAACAGATGGATAAACAAACATTAAAATAGTAGTGAACATGTTTAATTTATTTCGATATTTTATCAAAAAATAGTACTGCATTTTCACACACTATTTCACTTATAAAGTATGCACTTTAATATGGATATTCTAATTTCTGTCTGAAATCTGCATACGAAGTACAAATATTTGATTTTAGAAGTAGGAATACTTTTTAAATAAATTGTGTCTATGCATTTAAACACTGAATTTATCAAAACATTTTATTTATGACACTTTATTTAATAAACATCTGTTGATTTTGAACGAAGTACTTGATATATTTATGTTTTTAAAACTGTATATGGAAAATGAAATACAATACAGTTGTCCTATTTCTCAATTGACAAATATATAAAGTGTTACAGAAAATCATCCTTTTAGTTGGAGAAATATAACTGTAACTATAAAAGAGTGAATCAAAAAATTATCGAAGTTATAAGTATTTCAATAACACATACTGGACAATTGCACCATAAAATATAATAAATAAAGGCACAATCTTGCTTAATTTGTACACAAAACATGAACTTTAATAAGCTAAAAGTTAAATTCTACGTTTCGAGCTGTTTCTACAACCGTCTTCAGGAAAAATATGATGATTAAATGGCTAAAAAGCTTAGAGATGTAGGTTATCGAGGTTATAAGTATATCAGTAACACATACTGGACAATGGCGCCATAAAATATATTAAATAAAGACCCAATCTTGCTTAATTGATACACAAAACACGAACTTTAATAAGTTAAAAGTTAAATTCTACGTTTTGAGCTGTTTCTACAGCCGTCTTCAGGAAAAATATGATGATTAAATGGCTAAAAAGCTTAGAGATGTAGGTTATCGAGGTTATAAGTATATCAGTAACACATACTGGACAATGGCACCATAAAATATATTAAATAAAGACACAATCTTGCTTAATTGATACACAAAATACGAACTTTAATAAGCTAAAAGTTAAACTCTACGTTTTGAGCTGTTTCTACAGCCGTCTTCAGGAAAAATATGATGGTTAAATGGCTAAAAAGCTTAGAGATGAAGGTTTCATGTGCGAGTTGTGGAACACTGACTAAAGATACGAAAACGAAAATGTAGTGGTGCCATCCAGTGAAAATAAATATTTATTAATGAAATGAGTCCAAATAAATCAAAAGTGCGAATGAAGAGACCACGAGTGTCGCCATCTACGCATGAGGGCCCGAACCTCATTCAACAAAGTTTTCATTCAAGATTTTGGCAACATCATTCAAGTTTAAATTGAAATATTGTAATTAGATACAGAATTATGACTTTATGATATCATGCCAGATTTTTGGAATATTATAGGATAAATTATCGTTACAAGGCTTATTCTCACGTGCAATGATTTCAACTGATTCTCTAATTTTAATTTCAAAGGGGTTATTGCAAATATATCTCAAGATATCAAAACCTCTTTAAAGTCTGGACTTAACCTCATAGTTTACAGTCACATTTTCATTTTTAATAAGAATATTTACAGACAGCTACATGGTGCACCGATGGAATCACCAGTTTCCGGTTTATTTGCAGACTTTGCTTTAAGGTCTCTAGAACATAAGATCTTAGATGCGTTTAATTTGAGACCGGAATGTTGGTTAAGATATGGTGATGATGTTTTCGTCTTATGGAACTACAGTTTATCCGATTTAACTGATTTTCTTCAAGATATTAATAAATTAATTAACTGCGTAAAATTCACCCTTGAAATCGAAGAAAATGATTCATTTCCATTTTTAGATGTTCAGATTAAAAGATTCAGTTCTTGATTGAACTTTTCCGTTTATAGAAAATCTATTAAAGAAAACACTGTTATCCCTTTTTCAGCACAAGTAACTTTTCAATATAAAATCTCTGCATTTCAGTCATTCATTAAAAGAGCATTTATAATTTGCTCATATGACCAATTAAATGAAGAAATCGAGTTCATACAGAAAATAGCATTTGATCATGTTTTCCAGCAAAATATATAGATAAGATAATTCAGAAGTACAACGCTCCCTCTCCTTCAGGCCAACGACAGGATAATAATCAAATTGCGGTCTATAGAAAATTTCACTACATTCCCACTATATTCGAAAAGCTAAAAAAGATCATACACAAATATAATATAAAGTTGGTCGCTATTCCACCTCCTTACCTCATAGATATCGTCAGTGATAAGATCGATAAGATCCCAATGGATCAAAAATTTGGTACATATGAAATCCCTATCCCTTTATCTAACAATGTTGAAAAAGTCTACATCAGCATGACAAAACATAAGTTATCAGTAAGGATTACGGAGCATTGCAGAGACATTAACGTAAACAGAATAGAGCTCTTTCCAGGTTCTACTTAGCTATTGAAGTCTGCCATATTAACTTTGATGAGGCAAAAATTATAGTTCCGTGCAATAGCCTCTTTGAAAGTAAAATTAGAGAATCAGTTGAAATCACTGCACGTTGAGAATAAGCCTTGTAACGATAATTTATCCTATAATATTAAAAAAATTGGCATAATATCATAAAGTCATAATTCTGTATCTAATTGCAATATTTCAATTTAAACTTGAATCATGTTGCCAAAATCTTGAATGAAAACTTTTTTGAATGAGGGCCGGGCCCTCATGCGTAGATGGCGACACTCGTGGTTTCTTCATTCGCACTTTTTATTTATTTGGACTCATTTCATTAATAAGTATTTATTTTCACTGGAGGGCATCACTACATTTGTTTTCGTATCTTTAGTCAGGGTTCCACAAATTATCTCTCGCACAGGAAACCTTCATCTCTAAGCTTTTTAGCCATTTAACTATCATATTTTTCCTGAAGACGAATGTAGAAACTGCTCGAAACGTGGAATTTAACTTTTAGCTTATTAAAGTTCATGTTTTGTGTACCAATTAAGCAAGATTGTGTCTTTATTAATTATAAGTATTTCGTTAGGTTGTGCTAAAAGTGCATTGCATACTTCTTTTATTCATGCCAAATTTTAATGAATTATATAAAAATGTGTTACATAAAATTTTAAAGAGTAATAAAAGCACAATAAGGAGTTATATAAAATTTGGATTTACCTTGATAGATTTTTTATGGAAAGTATTTGTAATAATTTGAAATCGACAAAAATATAGATGAAAAATAAGTTGAAATTTGAGTTTTATTTTAAATGCTAAAGCAATAGCAATATATTCAACTCTCTTCTAAAATTTCAAACTAGTAACTGAAGATTAACATTTTAATTAATTTTTTTATTTGCTTTAATTTTTTTTAATCAAGTAGATTGCTACTTTCAATATCTAGGATTTATCACAGGTCCAGACTACAACTCAATAATGAGTAATAATCAAACATACTGCATCTTTAGAAAATATAATCCTTTTTTTTTTCAGGAAAACAGTATTATCCTAGCTGCCAAAAGTTCCGATTTTAGGATACGGTTAATTGAGATTAGAAATAGTTGCTTTATTTTAAGCAGAAATTTGTGATTAAATAAGATAAAGACTGTTATTCGATAATAGTGGTATCTGATAATCAAAAGGATTGATAGCTATGTATTAACAAACTGCATCTTTTTGTTGAAATATTCTAAGAAAACGGCTTATAAATAAATAACATCAGAAAACGAAATACGAAGTAAAATTATTTAAAATCATGTTTTGGATTTTTTTTTATTATTATTAATTTTTCATTTGCATTTTTTAAACAAATGTTTCTTTAAAAAATAATACTTACAGGACATAAAAAGGCAAGATGATTTATTATTTGTGTTGTAGAGAAGGATTTCCCACTGCTCCATTTTCCAAATAAAAGAATAACCTACAAATATGTATTACATCAGCTGTAATTACAAATTGCACACAAATGTCAATCTATGTAATATACTTTAAATACCTGTGATTGCTTATGATGTAACATTTGTTGATAAGCTCTGTCAGCTATAGCAAACACATGCGGTGCGTTATCAGAACGTGCTTTCTCCCAATATTCCATTTCAATCTAGAAGAAAATGTAATTAAAAAATACATATAAATACAAATATATTACATAATTGCTTTTGAGAGTTACTTATGATACGCATTTGAGTGTGTTTGTAATATTCTCATAGTTGGTCTATTGTAATTTAAATATGTTTCTTTTTGATGTATGCTTTGAAAATGAATACGCACGATTATCTATACATTTAAAATAGAATCAGATTTTTCTTTTTCGCCATCTGCTCCGAGCTTTCTACAGAATAAATATTAATAACTATTATATGATACTTGTTCGTTTGTAGATATACCCGCAGTAGCTTTTTTGAGTAGGGAAGATCACCTTAAAGTTTTAAAAAAGTCGAAATTTTTTTGTCTATTATTAAAGAATAACATGTTACTAAACTTTAAAAAAAAAAATCATGTTGGAAATTGCTCATCTAACATGGCAAATGTGGTGCGTTCGTACTATAACTAGTTTTATAATAATTTTTTTCACCGCATATTGTACTGAATGTATATTTTACTGCACTTCATAAGTGCATATCAGTTTCATTCTGTTCAAAAGGATGTAACATCATTAAAATGCACTTGCAATAATTTTTTCCCATTGGCCTTCATGTACCGGGAAAACTTTGACTGTCCTGTAATTAAACTACACATCTGATTTTCCTAAAATTTGAATTGAGTCGACAAAATATTGTAACAACTATACATTTAAAATTTCAGACCATTCGGAAGGTTGTAACATCAAAATGCAATTGCAATATTTTTTTTTCCCATTGGCCGTAATGTAATGGATAACTTTTGACTGTCCCTGTAATTAAACTATACATCCGATTTTCGTGAAATTTGAAATGACTCGACAAAATTTTGTAACAGTTATATATTTAGAATTTCATATCATTAGGTTGGGTAGTTTTTGGCTCTGCTGTATGCGGACGGAAGACGAACAGACAGACAGACGGACTGAGCGACGACTATAGCTGCTACGTATTTATATAATTACGAACGCACCTAGTTATGCAACTCCAATTAGAACATGTTTTATTATAAATTATGAGGAGTGATAACTGTCCAAATGAATTTTTCATTAATAGTATTTGAAGTGACACATAAACAAAAATTTATACAATTTACTCTAAAAAATTATTTAATTTGATTAATTATTTAATTTGATTAATTTGAAATTATTTAATATTGTGTTAAAATTAAACAATATTGAGCTGCTAAAGGTGACCCCTCCCCGCCCATGAAAATGAGCATTTTTATATTTTATTTTGTATTTAAAAGTTTTTTTTGTGTGAAATTTCTTCAAAATAGTTGCAAAAGAACTGATATTATTTTGTCTTTATTCAAATTAACTTTATTGATGACATTTTCTCATGACAGTTACTTATAGGTATATACTTTTTAATTAGATGGTGCTTATCACTATTATAAGGTAAAGTCAGGATATATGGCGCGGTCGGAGAGATTGTGCCCAAAGATCGTCGGGGAGGAAGGAGAAGAATGAGCGCAGTGACTCCAAGCAGTTGTAGAACAGCAGTAGTGGAGTGTCTACTTAAATGTTCATGTTAATTGTTTCGAGAGTTTAGGGTAAAGCTTTGCTATTTTGTTTTGTTTTCCCAGGATAAGTGCTTGAATTTTCATAACTATTCGTCAGAACTTCTATAGAATGTCAATAGTGCAAAATATTTTTAACTTAAATCATTTCTCATAAGCTACTAACCATGACTAACGGTGCGAACAGTAACGGTTTGTTTTAGAAGCGGACATGTTTAAATAACAGGCCGCGCAAGCTCTCCTACCAAAAGAGGAGAGTTTGCGCATCTGCTACTTAGGAGAGATGGCGCATTGTAATTAAGCCTGGTCTCGCTCGGCTACTCTCCAGCTTGCCTTTTTTGCACTTCTTACAAATGGAATTTACCCTTTAAATATTCAAGTGATTCCAGAACACGCATATTTGCGAGGCTGCGATCAAGAAATGAATCGAACTGTTCCTGAAACCTTTGAGTAACCATCAGAATCCACAGATCACCAATCCGTTTCTACAACAGTAGGGGTGCCCTATTATCGTCCCCCAGTCACTTTTAGGCCCTTGGAAGTTGTACTTTTCAGTGAAAATCTACCAAATTAGGATTTTACATAGACTAATTACCCACGCACACAGAAACATAGGTAAATGTCGTACAAAAAAATTTTAACAATGCGAAAAATTGTTTTTTCAAAAAGATAAAAAAAAAAAAAAAAGAATGGTCCTAATTTTGAACCCCCCAAAAATCTAATACGGCGAAGCTTAACTTATAACTAAAGTAAAATTTATTTTGAAATGAGTAAGTAATTTTAATATAAAAAGTAAGGCACAAAGAAATGTACTAATTATCAGTGGAAGAATAACATAACGAAACATTAGCCATCCAAACATGAGGAAAAAATTGAAAAAAATGTCATGAAAAAGCATTCCTAATTTCGTCCCCGGGACGAAAATGAGAACTGCAAGGGGGACGAAATTGAGACCACGCTACTTCCCAATATGACGGAGCTTCAGTTTGCGTAAGATGAACTGAGCGTTCTAAAACTCACTGTATGCTACTGTCAGCATCTTACCAACGTAAAATATATCAATGAATAAGAAATAAATACTTCCAGTACTGTAAATAACGTTGTACAAACGACGTAATAAGAACTCGGGTCTTCTAAAAATAGGAAATTTGCCATCTTTAATTTATGTATACGTCTTGGCGAACAACACTTTCAACACTGACCCTTTTTACGTCCCGTTCCCTGTGCCTTGCGTCATAAGTGGCGCCAGTTTCGCAGAAGCGGAGAAGTTAAGAGGGACGAAATTAGAAGAAGGGACGAAATTAGAAGAAGGGACGAAATATGGGCACTTTACCCTACTCGTTACAACTACTGAAACCCAATTTACACGAAATTACATGGCATTATATATATATACGAAATAGTTACTTTTACGTTAATAATATTAAACTTCACTATCCAAATCATACAAATTAAAGTTTACTGAAATTTTAAAAATGTTTCATTTACTGAAATTTATTAATGTAGTTTGCGTACAATATATGTATTACAATGCGATAAGGAAAATTTTTTAAGACATTTGGAAAAGCCCGTATTACAGCAAGATTAACAAAATGGAAATTGCGCGTCAGACGTGAGCAATGAGGTGCGTTCGTACTATAACTAGTTTTATAAGTATTTTTTTTCACCGCATATGGAACTGAATGATATTTTAGTCCACTTTATAAGTGCACAGAAATTTCATTCTGTTCGAAAGGCAGTAACATCATTAAAATGCACTTGGAATATTTGTTTCCTATTGGCCGTCATGTAACCGAAAACTTTTGACTGTCCCTGTAATTAAACTATACGTTCGATTGTCATAAAATTTGAAATGAATCGAAAAAATTTTGCAACAATTTTATTTAAAATTTCAGACATTTCGGTTGGATAGGTTTTGCTCTGTTATATACAAACAGGCAGACAGACGGACCGAACGACAACTATAGTTGCTGCGTATTTATATAATTACGAATGCACTTAAATGGCATAATAACGTTCTAGTATTTTTTAGGTTTTATCACAAAATATTCGTTACAACGTTAAATCCATCTTTTACATTGAAAGAGTAAAACGCATTTTTGAAATAAAAGACGGTGTCAAGATAATTAAGAAAACATTTATTGTTAATATTATTATTACTCAGTACTGAACCATAAATGAAGTCATAATATTAAGCGTATAGACTTATACTAACATTAATAGATGTTGATAATGGGTAAAACAATTCTTAATACAAAAAATACTCAATTAAAAGACATCTTCTTATTAGAACGATAGACCAAAACGGAATAATTTGTCAATGCACATTTTATTTTATTTATTTATTTATTTTTTGCAATAATTTAACATATTTAAACATATCTATATTGATATTTCAACGTAAAATCGTAAATTAATTATTATTAAATTATTTACTGATAAAAGCGAGTTTTTTTTTTATATTTCACTGATCATTTTTTAGCTATAATTTATTTTCTAATTTTAATTCTTTAAGATGTTCCAATGTTGAAGTTTCACAGCAGTTTGACCTATTTTGGGGAGCGTTTACTGGCTCATCGTTAATTTCGTTGTTTTTCCAACTCCCATACAGTTGTACGAGTTACAGAGAGTATTGGGCGATTTATCACATGTGGGGGGGGGGGAGGGAATGTAAAATGCCTTAAGGGGACCTTCTACATTAAGAGGGAGAAAAAAGCAATTTTTTATTATTTTTTTTTAAAGAAAACAGCATGATGGATCTTTTTGAAATTTTAACAGATTACTGTACATATCTTAATGTATACAAGGGAATTGTTTTATTAGATTTGGTTGCTTCTACTCTAAGTTATAAACAAATATGTTCAACCACATTTTTTGACACGGTGGGCAAGATTTAAAAAAAAAAAACTACTCAATGGATCATCTTGATTTTTTTTAAATTAAAGCTTATTTAATTGCCTTTGATATGAATTAAAGATTTTACTAAAATTATTAAAAAAAAGTTATTAACAAATAAGAACGATTTTTATTTATTTTTTTTTTTAATCAGCCATTACATAACTTTTTTTTTAAATAAATTTATGGGTTCCTTTAATTTGACTAGAAGCTATACTCATGAAGTTTACGAAAAAAAGTTATTTTTGTGTTTTAGATAATTCTACAACGAAATTTTCCAAAGCAGTTGAACATATTTGTTTATAACTTAGAGTAGAAGCAACAAAATATAATTAAAAAAACTTTTGTGTATACCTTAAGATATGTACAATAAACTGTTAAAATTTCAAAAAGATCCATCGTACAGTTTTCTCACAAAAAAATCATAAAAAATTGCTTTTTTTTTTTGGTCACCTAATGTAGATGGTCCGCATAAAAGTTTTGTTTTGATTTATAATTAAGTTGTAAAAGCATTAAAATTTATATTGTCATGAGATCACGCCTTTCTGCATAATTTGTATAATTCTAGCTTATCAAGAGGTAATTTAAAAGTTTATTGGCAAATTTCATCTTTACAAACACAAAAAAACAGGTTTAGTTTAATAAATGAGTGTAAAGAGTCAAATGATAATGTTAACTGTAATAAAGCGAACTTTCTCACTAAACTAAAATAATTCAGGCAAAAAACATATTTAATATCAAGTGAAATTAAATAAGTGACTAGAAAGCAGGAATTCTGCTTTTTCAGAATTTAGTGTCGCTCCCGATGAAATATATATATATAGTACAAAACATATTTCACTGCAGCACACGCTTTTATTTTATTTAAAATGTCGTCATTCGCATCCGCTTAAGAATTCCACATTTACGATCCACTAAACATCTACAGTAACGATGCATAGGACGTCACTATCGAGAAATAATACACAAATGCAGAAAAAAGATGCCGTCATTAAAGAAACTTGACAAAAAAAAAAAAAAAAAAAAAAAAAAAAAAAAACGGCTGTCAAATGATTCATAGGCTTTTATTTGTTTGTAACATTAATACAGATACTTAAAATTAAATATAGTTTATAATAGCTACCTGTTTTAACAGAAAGCATTCGTTTATATTTTTTCAAAAAAGCACGTATTTTAATTACATTTTCCTTCGGTTGTTATGAAAAAATGGCAACAAAAATATATAATTAATATTTTACAACTATTTTTCCTTTACTTTCTACAGAAATGGAGTACTTTCGTTGCCAATATTAAGTAAATGGCCCCAAAAACAACAACAAAAAAAATTAATTTTTCAAAAATGGGAGGTGTAGTTTGGAGGTGTAGTTTTCAAACACATTGCATTTAAACGTACTTTTTTTCCCCCGAATACGACGGTATAAAAATCGAAAATGTCCGATGCTTAGAAGTTGCAAAAAATTGCTATAGAGTATTTAATCGTACTGCTTTGTTTTACGGCTGGCTTCTTTAAGGTAACGTTATTTTTTGGAGGCGGCACAAAATAAGCTGTTAGAAGGAAATAGCATACCATACTGGGGGCTAATAACATGCATTCGAATATGCTCGGAATTGTATTTTTATTATTTTTTTCAAAAATGTGAAATTAAGTTATGATGGCATTATGGTCCACGGAACTATTGTGCGATTGGTTACTTCTAAGCATGACATAAAATTTACTTAGACGAATGAGAAAAATCTTTTTTATACATATACAAGAAATCTATAAAAAACTTTTTTCTATTCATAATGATTTTTATTTATCATTCTTATAAATCCTTTAACCCTTTATCTACTGACGATACTTATAAGTACCATTAAAATAACTTGTTATAAAATTCATTGAATACATCGATCAGTTGTAATACAGTTTAGAATGAGTTATAAATACATTACTTTATCTTGTTCCAAAAGCATTATTAGTTACACAAAACAAAAATATTTTTAAAAGGATGATTTCTTTTGCATATGCATCCTTTCAGCTTTCTTGGCGTTGAAGGGGGGGGGGGGGGGGAGGACGTGAAATTTTCAATTCGGAAATATTTCTATATTTCTATTGTAAGAATATTGTATTTGCGCATTTTCTAATTCTACAAAATACTAAGAAAAATATTTAAAATAAAAGGTTTGAATGGTGTTATAAATAATGCAAAAAATCCCTATAAATTCAAATTTAATTGATTCTTCTGAATCCTTCAATCCTTCTAAAATTTATTAAATGATTACGTAAATCCTCTAATGTAATTTAAACAATTCACGTAAAATGCTTTAGAAGATAAAATTTTCATGAATTCGTAATTCAGTAGATAAAGGGTTAATAAGTCCGGAATGTTGTATTCTATGTTTTTCTGAAACTTTTCACTAAATGACCAAATTTTGTATCAAACGTCAAAATCTATGCATTTACCTTATAATCCAAATACGAAGTGACATTTTAGTGTTACTATTTACAGGGTTCGGACGGATCCCGTTAGTTTCCAGGCGAAATATCAGTATTTTAATTATAAAAAAAAAAAAAAAAATCTAGTGCAAACGTGCGAAATTTCGCCTTATTTAAGGACATCGTTTCTATAAAAAAATATTGGTACCGAAGAATTTCCTGGCCTTGAAATTCAAGGACCCGTACAAATCCTGTATTTCTAAAATTTAGAGAAATTATCATCAAGCCTTTTCCGAAAACTGCACCCATCTTTTAATCGCTATCTATTGACCTAGTCTTCCCAAAAAAAGAGTAGTTAAGTTGACATTTTTTCGTAAATATTTCGAAATATGTAACTAAAATTTTGCACTAACTATACACTCACACTGTACAAACTTGCTTATGTAGTAAGTGTTTTAAAGGTATATAAAGGAGAAGAAATTAATAAAAATATATTAACTTGTATATTTGGTATTTATAACAAATGGTATACTTATAGACATCCTGCTAAATTTTATATGTTCATACTGTCGAAGTATTATATGTACTCTTAATAGGTCTATAGCTACAAGATAAACAACGAAACATTTAATTTTATTAATATGGATTTATAGAAGACAATAATTATTTATAAACTTTTTTTCATTTATTGACGAAAGTAACATGCGTATACTGTAACATAGAAAAAAATTGATTTTTTTAAATTGTTATGTAGTTTTGTCTGCCACTTCTAGTATTAACAAATAAAATTGAGTAATCTACTTAGTTAAAATTAAAAATCAGTAATAATAAATATAAGTAGAGTTTAAAGTAAATTCTACTAACTTTCCAATAGATAGTAATGAAATTAAATACCTGCGCATCATATAATGGCAGGGGCACTCTTGGATTAACAGCTAAAAGGATGTCACCAATATAACTGTAAATTTCATCATTACAAAATCTGTGTAATAAGTGTTCCAATGCAGAGTCCTGTAAATAATTATAGTTAGAGTAAATAAATAAGAAACGCATATAATTAGTGTTGAAGGATAAAGTATTTACAGAATATAAAAATGATAAGTTAAAGATCAGATTCTATAAGCGAAATTTTAAGCATTATGAATGAAGATAATTGATCATTAAAAACAATTACAAAAATACAAGCAATTTAATTAAATAGTTGAAAAGCACATAAAAATCATAAAAAAAATCGTTTCGAACATTCCTCTTCGAGTCAGCTCCTCTTCAATAAAGTAAATAAACATAAAATCACGAGAGATAACATAATTCAACTTGCAATTGAGAACATGTTCCAGAAACAATTAAACACGGAGATGGGCCTAGGATAAACTAGTTTATCCTATGTGCTTCAGAATAAACTACTTTGGTCTGGGAAAAGCTAATTTATCTTATGTGTTTTAGGATAAACTACTTTGGCCTAGGAAAAAACTAGTTTATCCTATGCACTATGGATCAACTTGTTTGACCTGAAATCGGATTTGGCCGGTAACATTGGGGAGACTAGGGAGGGTTGACCCACTTTTTACAAAATGATTTTTTATTTTTTTAAATATTGAACGTAGAATAAAGTTTTATATATCATTTTATTCGTTATACAATCAGTTATCAAAATAAAATTGCTACATAAGTGTAATATATAAGAAATTTGAAAAATGAATGATTTTATTCATGACAAAATAATGGGTCAAGGCTCCCCACATACGGGAGGGTTGACCCACTATATGGGAGGCTTGACCCACTTTGTATTATATTGAAATATTTGAGAAGAGAATAAAATCAGTTAAAAAAAAAAAAAAAAAAAAAAAAAAAAACAGGATAACTTTATGCTACATGCTTTAATTATTAAAAAAAAAAATATTTTTGAAAACATGACGCTTAAAAAAACCTGTTTTGACGCAATCGCAAGTCATAGGAGAAAACATTTGTTTTAAGCATGATTTTGTCTGAGCATATATAATTGTACAGCAGGGAAAATGAAGTTTTAACATTTAAGACAATATTCCGGTAGAGACAGGTTCCGTTTTCATAGTGTTTCATGTATAAATATGTCTGTATTTATGAAACAGTGTCCCGCCATTTTTTTGTCTCCTTGTCCTACTTTTTGTGACACTCGACCTAACAACATAGTTGTCACATAGTTTGGCTTCATCTAACTTTATTCATCCTGGTGAAATTTGTCTACATGCCTTCCTGAAGTTTTTCGATCAATGCTATTTTCTTTTCCAGCCGCATTGGGCACTTAACTTATTATTAACATCGTTTAGGCCTTTCGGGAGCAAAGTATTTTCAGTACTAAAATGTTGAAATAAATGACTGCCACCGGATTTTACGAACAAATTTATTTGAAAATAAGAAAAAAGCTATATTTCACATACATATTAAATGGAAAACATTTTAGTAAAATTCTGGTGTCATTCTGGCGTTTGGGAATTAAAATTAAGTGTTTTCATAAACATGCCACTGTCTCTGAAATAGTTAAGACTGCTGTTTTCATACTTTCTATTCTTTTCCACTGTTTCTATTTACCTATTTTAAGTAATATTTAGATGGAGAAAAGTCCCTATCAACTTTCCCATTTATATTCCATTAAGTATTTTCTTGCAGTGGACACTACAGCAATTTTTCACATCTTTCTTTAAGCAGTTTCAAACACTTTCTTTTCCATCACCCCATTTTACAGTAGCTTTACAGGATAAATATATATTCCTTTTTATATATAGCCCTTTTCATTATGCACAGTGTATAATAAACAGATTGCCAAAACCACTTAATTAAGGGAGCCTTGAGCATCTGGTCAACCCACCCTCACATTGACTGGGTCAAACCTCCCCACATACCACTTTTCTAAATAATAGCATATTGTTATGTTAAGCCTAACTTACGGTACAATCTTTATGCCTGGAATAAAAGCTCGTTATTTCTGCATTACTTTAAACCTACTTACTTAAATTTGTATGATATATTTTATCTGAAAAAAGCTTACAAATTATTTCTAAAAAACGCACTCTTTAGGTTGAAAACGCTCCCCATTTGATTTTTCCACACCTATTTCGATTAGCTGTATGAAACAAAGACTGTTGTTTGAGCATTCCAATAGCTTTGGTTGACACCTATTGGTAAAACTCTGAAATTATTTTAAACATGAAAACTGAGGGGTGGGTCAAGCCTCCCGTATGGCCAACCCTCCCTAGTCTCCCCTATATATATACATCGGGTGAGCCAAAAGTTCGTTACATCTTTAAAAAGTCATAAAAAAAGGAAGTAATTATGATAAAGGACTTGAATTTGCAAGAAAAAACTCACAAAGCATTCGAAATTTTTTTTTTTTTTTTTTTTTTTTTTAATCACATGCGAATGGCGCTGACAACTCGCAACACAATGAACAGGACAACAGTTGTGTCGTAGAATGTTCTGGAGGTTATGTTGAACATTTGTTATTGGATTAACAAATGAATGGAGCGTATTGTCCTGTTCATTGTGTTTCGTGTCTTCAGCGCCCTCTACATGTAATTTTTAATTTTTTTCTTTTTTGCTGCTAAAAAAATCCGACTACCTTGTGAACCCTTTTTTGCAAACCGCACTCCTTTATTATAATTTCTTCCTTTTTTTGTGAGTTTTTAAAGTTGTAACGAGCTTTTGGCTCACCTGGTATATATGTATGTATGTATGTATATATATATATATATATAATTTTGTTATTTCTTTCAGCCATGGAAATGTTTTAAAACCCCGCAAAGTTTTGCAATGGAATTTAAGGAGATAATAGCTCTAATGAATCTTAATAATAATTTTTAAAAAAGTGGCCTCCAGAAACTGCCGTTGTACATTTTGCGCAGGTTTGTTTTTGCTACAACAAGTAGAAATGTCGCTATTTTAGTTGCTTCAAAAACTCTGAATATTTTTCACATTAATTTAGCTGGCAAATATTTTTTTTTGTTTATTTACATTATTGAGTTTTGTAATAGATTATTATTTATTGTATTACAAATAAGTATTATAATCATAAACGTAAATAAATTTTATAATCAAGTTTAGTTACTGAAGAAAAAAATCCCTGCCGGCTCGGGCCTACAGGCGGAGGTAGATTTCGAAGTTAAGTACTAAATTCACCAACAAAACTTAAATCAAGATTAGAGATAAACCCAGTTCCTTCACTAAGAATGAGCTCTAGGGAGCTAAACATTTTGTGAAAATTTTAATATACACGAATACACACACGCATGTATATGGAATAGGTTTAAAAATGGATAAAGCAAATTCAGAGAACCTCAAAGTGTTAAAATATGTTAATATTTCCATAGTCGGGTTTTTATCATGTTTTAATACATTTCTTCAAACTCACATGACGTTACATATTCACCAGCTGAGGTCCATTATATTTCCAATATGACGCAATATATATATATATGTATATATATATATTATTCGTCAAACTATTTATTTCATTTTGAGTTTTCATGCGGAAATCTTGCACTAGAAAACTAATGACGTAATATTCAATCTGTTTTCAATTCGTCAAACTACTTATTTAAGTTAATTTTTCACGTGAAATCTTGCAATAGAAAAACAATTGTTGTGGTGAGAATTTTATTGTTTTTTTTTAATTGTTGGCAATTGCTTAACGAAAAATATTTATTTTTTCCTGTCATTGTTGTGTAAGAGCTGGTTTTATCAGAATCATATTAAGACGGTATTCAAAATTTTGAGCCCTCCCCATTTCCATTCCCTTGGGCCGATTTTGCCCATTTTCAATCCCCGCCGAGATATCAACCATCTCAAAGTTATTAGCGAGTTTGAAGACGATCCGTGTATTATTGCGACTTTTATCGTGCGGACAAAATTTAGTACATACATACATACATACATATATATATATATATATATAAACTTTTTAGGTGGGGGTGGTTTTGGGTTCCTGGGGTCCTATAATGAAAAGTTATGAAGGAATTTTTCAAAAGTCGCACCATGGTAACGACTGCAATAGGTAGTATTTCTTACGAAATCTACCTAAAATTGTAAATAATTCTTCAATACACAAACTTTTTATTCATGGCAAATAAATAACAGCTTCCTCATTATTGCCAGTATCCTCCAACAATCTTTTAAATTGACATCACTATAATCTTGTATACACAACAATAACTTTGACGCTTTAATCACATGGTTTAACCACATAAGCATTTGTTTATAAACGGTTATTTTTAAAATGCTCATTTATTAATATACTTTTTCTTAAATATATAATAAAAATATGACAAATTAATAATAATAATTTGACAAAACATTGAAAGAAATTAAAAAAGCCCTGCGCCCTATACAATTAAATCTCTTAAATATATGTTGAAATTCATCTGGTATTACTTAAACTTACCTCTGAAACGTTTTCTACGGCCGCCAGATCCTCTGGTAACTGCTTGCGGTACGGAGTGTCCGCGTCCGATTTGAAGTGCCAGTTTTTAACTGTGACACACATTGGTTTAGATGGTTCTAAAGGATATAAGTTTTCTTGTACCATTTCACCCAATCTTTGCAAAATCTGAAAGTAATAACAACATCACATTTTAAAACAAAATAAGTTTTAGTTAAACTTAACTTGTCAGAAATTCAGACATTTCATTTCTAGACATCAATGGTCATTTTAACACAGACAAGGTTTCATAAATTAAGGGATGTCACATTGGTTGGAATTATTTCAAACAAAGTCAAAGTCAACAAGAGAATAGGAAAGTAACTAGGTTATCATAATTTATTCAATAAAATTAAAATAATAAAATCACTACATTACATTATTAAGGAATAGTAGACAAGATACTACATTTATACTCTCTGTGGCTACAGAGCTAATATTGACATGTTTTCTTTGATACAGAGCCATGAACTTTCATCTTCTCTTACTGAACACAGAGACCAAGAACACCAAGAGTGTCTATTCCATACAGATTCATATTTTTTACAAAGAGAAACACCAAAATAAATTAAAAATATGCTGGTTACAAAATCGATCGCGATTATTCTAATTACAATATCATAAAAACACATTAGCTATAAATCTTCATTTAATGGCATCAAATAATTATAAACCAAACAAATCTATTTTAAAGATTGCGAACTCGTTATAAAACTCATAAATATTCATCAAAAAACCCTAAATTACTAATAAATCCTCATTAAGACTCCAAAGTCATTGAATTATTAATAAATTCTCATTAAGACTCCAAAATCATTATGAAAGCTAATAAACTGTATTAAATGACCTTCAAATCATTATACTACTCATAAGTATTCATTAAGAGCCACGAATTTAAATATATTAGATTTTCCATCATGATCAATCAACTTTATCATGCATGTTTCATAGTATAAGGTCTTTGTTTTCCATGCAAAAAATTATTATTACAGAATTAGATTATAAACAATAAATTTGATTCAAGGGCATTACGCCAAAAAAGGGAGTCGGTGCACTTTATTATTTTTTTTTTTATTTGAATTATTTATAAAACATTTTTGACATATTATTAAATGTATAAATAGAAAAAAACAATCTTAATAGCTATATCTTATAGCTTCTATATCTTATAGCATACTATTTTCAGTAGTATTTAGCGTATCGTCCCCTGTGCAAAGAATGAGGGAAATTTGCTCATATATATAGGAGAGAAGCATATTCAAGTGAAAGGTTTATTCACCAATAGAAAAACAGGAAATTACGGGTGACAGCCAGTAGAAAAATAACATAGGGAATGGAACCAAAAATGTGTAAAATAACGGAAGAAACTAAGAAAAAGAGATTTTTATATAATATTTCCAACAATCTGGTAATGGGGGAATAGCGATTTCACAATTAGCAATATTTTCATATTTTTATAGATATGAAATGCTTTAAGAAGGTTAAATTCATGCATAGAAGTGGGTTTAGATATGTGTTTAGGCTAATTGAAGTCAAAAGTGTATTCCATCTCCCAGCAGTGTTTTGCAATTGAAGATTTATTGGTTTCTTGTTTTTACTCGACTGAAATAAAGGGTTATGGATTTCTTTTTACCCTCGAAACATCCCAACGGCTGGATGGATTTTAATGAATGATGTCTCTATCAATTCGTCTTAACGATCCGATGGTTATAGGCTAGGTTTTATTTTTATAAATTCAAAATGACAACCGTAAAATACAAAATGGCGGTAGAGACGAAAAAAAAATTTACGCACCCTATTGAGTGGCATATCATTGGACAGGTCTTTCAAAATGAAGACGATGTTTCATTGACTATTTTACAGTCAGAAGCTCCGTTAAAATATTATACAACCTGGAAGTTGTGTATGTATTGTGGAGCAACTCTAACCATCATAGACATCTATAGACCTCATCAAAACAGTGTTTATGGATAGAAACTAACAGTTAAACACAACTTAAAAGTCATCAATACAAGTAATTAAAAAAAATAGGTAAGTAATATAAACAAGTAATATAAAACAAAAATATTTTAAGTCAATTCCTACTTAGGTGAATAAGAGAATTTTTTTTTCTGCCATTCTTTCCTTTTGAGTGGCGCTTAAAATGCCCTGATCAAAAAGAGGCCTCTCTCGGTCTTAAAATATCTTGATCAAGTATTTTAAATCTCTCGATTATTGAAAATTAATTTAATTTAATTTAATTAATAAATTAATATTTGAAAAAAAAATGTATTAGCACCAAAGTGTCATCCACTACAAGTTAAAAAAAAAAAAAATTATTTGAGCTTGATTGCATGAATAATAAGTATTTTATTAACGATTGAAAATTTGAGCAAGATATATATAGCGAGAGTGTGAGCTAATAGTAGGAATTGGAAAAAAAAATAGTTTCACATTGATGAGAAATAATTAATTAGTTCGTTTTTTACTCAGTCGGGTTTTTTGATTTTTTTAAATTTAATTGTTTTTGAATATATTGTTGGTGTTCTTTAATACGAAATTTTAAGTCACGTTTGGTTCAATTGGTCAATAAATCTTTCACTTGAATCCGCCTCTTTCCTATATATAGGGGCAAATTTCCGTCATTCTTTGCCCTGAAACGGTACGTTAAATGCTACTGAAACTATTATGCTAAAAGATATAAAGTAATAGTGCTATTAACGTTGTTTTTCAACTTATATTACATTAAACCAAGTATAATTTTAATAACCATACTAGATAGTGCCAGTCAAGATTTCACGGTAAATAATTTGAATGTCTCATTAGAAAAATTCTTGCATTTTTAATTAGTTGCTTTTAAATTAATAATTGAAATCGTGACAAATTCTATATTGCCTAAGTGATTCCTCATTCTTTAATGCGATAGAGGGTGCTGTCAGTCTAACCTAATCAATGAAGTGAAAGAATTTTAAGTTTATAATTAAAAACCAATTACGTTTGCTTTTTATCTGAAATTTACCTATAAATACTTGGCAACGGGTTTATATTTACTTACTACATTTTTTTCCTCTTTTTTTTTTTTTTTTTTTTTTTTGAAAAAATAACAATATTTATTTTTATTTATTTATTTTAAACTGCACAACTATTAACAGCTGTCATGAATTTTATCTTTATCAGTCTCATTCTCTAAAACCTAAATTTGAAACTTTATGCAACTAACGATTTATAATATATATTTTTTATTACTTGAATTTTATTTTACATTTTTGTTTATTTTTAAACATTAAACCATGGATATCAGGGTAACTTGTTTTATAATTCTTCTATGAATATTTTTTTCTTTCTTTCCGTTTTATTTTTTGTGTAAAAGAATGACAAACTTTCCTTTCTGCCACAAATAATATATATATATTCTTGATAATAGTCAGAAAATATAACAAAAATTGTAGATCAGCTAAGTTTATTTAATTGATAATTACAGGCAAAATATTTTAAATAAGAAAATATTATTATTATTTTTAAATATTGTTGTGTATTAAATTTTATTTAATTATAAAGCATTCAAATAATAATATTAACAAAATAAAAATCACATAAGTTCTCCTGCTAATAAAACATGTCATTATTGAAGAGAAGTATCGCCAAAAATATTGCAGAAATTATTTTGCCGGGCGTTGGGCTCGAACCCACGTTCTCTAAAAAAAAAAACAGAGCTTTAAACTGCTGCGTTTGACCGCTGCGCTAGGTGGAACTCGCTCAACATTCCTCTAAATTGAAGAAGTTCGAAAAAGAGTTGACGCATGCGCAAATGCGTCAGTTTGGCTCTTACTGATCTGATATTACAGAATTGCCTTTACGTTTTAATATATATGACGATTATTAAATAGTTTTACAAACAAAAATGATTTAATTACAATAACAAAGAAAAATCAAGCGTCAAACATAGATCCTGAGACACTTTTCAACATATTCAGAATATTGTAGATAATATTGTAGTGAAAAAGTACCCAAAACAATTATCAAATAATTAAAATACATTGCAGAAAATCATTGCATACTAAATTTGTATAAATGACATGTTTTTCTAAAAATTTTATGGATTTTAATCTATTTTTTCCCAAAAGTGATAGATGAGGATGTGTTCACATGGTCACTGATTTAAACATTAGTTAAAACGTAAAACAATCTTTAATCGAAAAAAAGAAAACAGACGTTGAAATGAAAGAAATTTTAACACAGTGCCACACTGAAAAAATTATAGTTTTAAATTATATAATAGTATGTGATCTCATTTATGTTTTACACTACATTTAAATTTTTCTTCCAAAAATTGATGTTTGCTTTTTTTGCTGAATATTTAAGATACCTTTTTTATGATACACAAATAGAAATAACTTTATTATGCCTTTAATATTATCAGTTCTAGCAGCAATAATGTAAAAAAAAATTTAAAGTGTATTCTTTAAAGTATGAAAATAAAGTAAGTGTTTAACTTTATTTTAATAAATTTCTTCATTTCTACAAAAATAAAATGCAAAGAAAGAAAAAATAGAATCCAATGTTGCTTTTGTTATGCTTTTCGAAAATTTGAAAACATTCAAACGTTTTAAAATTACTTCAAGCATTTATTCTTTCTTCTAAAATATTTTCTTTATTCTTTTATAAATTTGTTATTTGAAAGTTATTTAAAAATTCATCAATTGTTTCTTTTATTTCGTCACAAAAATCAAATTCAACGCTGATTAGTACATTTCTTCAAAAAACTTTGTGTTTCTGAAAGGAATTAATTCAATTGGGAAAAAAGTGCAATGGTCTTCATAATTTTGAGAAAAGGTTTCGTAAAAATATTTATTGCATACAATATTCATAGTATTTTATTTAAAGAAGAATATGCTTATATAAAAGATTTTGCTTATATAAAATAAATAATTTTAATAGATTCTTTCTTTTATGAGATTTTGTTTATAAAATTGTGTTGGAGATAATGTTATGAAGGAAAAAAATATTAAATTTAATTTTTAAATGTCATATGGAGTCGATTGTCAGAAAGTTTTATAAAAGTTAAATTTGCAATATATTGTTAATACTTTTATATGAAACGCAATTTAAAACGTTTTATAACGTAAAAAGTATATTTTTACGTAAGTATTAAAATCTGATCGTAATTGCGATTTTTTTGTTTTAGCATTTCTTATCATATACGTATTAAAATAGCTAAATTTATTTCGTCTTTTGTTAATGAATCTCAGGTTAGCAAAAGATTTTACTTATATCAAATGCATTAGTTAAATGTTCATGCACATTAAAAAAATATATACTAAAGTAATATTTTATAGAAGTATTAAACTCTCCGGCTTCCTGATCCAGATGGACAATAAATTAAACTTATTGAATTTAGCTTTTAAAAATTTCCGGTAACATCTTCCATGATCGTAGTTGCCGCTACCGTTCCATTCAAGTTTTGAAAGTATAAGTAAGGTGCCCTATTTTCGCCTCCCCCCCCCCCCACTCGTTACCTTTAGGCCCTAAATGTTGTAATTTTCAGTGAAAACCTACAAATTTTGGAATTTACATAGACTAACTACCCACGCATTTAGAAACATAAGCAAATGTCGTACAAAATAATTTAACAACGTAGAAAATTATTTTATTAAAAGTATCTATATATGGCAACAGAGGAAAAATGGTCCCAATTTCGCACCCCTCAAAAAATCCAATACGCCGAGGCTTAACTTATAACTAAATCAAAATTTATATCTAAATGATTAAATAATTTAATTTACATTAAATTAAGGCACAAAGAAATCTACTAATTGTCAGTGGAAGAATAACATAACGAAACATTAGCCATCCAAACATAAGGGAAAAAATTGTCAAGAAAAAGCATTCCTAATTTCGTCCCCGAGACGAAAATAAGAACTACAATGAGGACGAAATTGGGACCACGCTACTTCCCAATATGGTGGAGCTTCAGTTCCCGTAAGGTGAACTGAGTGTCCTAAAACTCACGTATGCTTCTGTCAGCATTTTACCTGCGTAAGATACATGCAATGAATAAGAAATAAATACTTACAGGACAGAAAATAACGTTCTACAAATGACGTAATAAGAACTCAGGTCTTCTAAAAATAGGAAATCCGGCGTCTTTAATAAATGTATGTATCTTGGCAAACCAAACTTTCATTACTAGCCCCTTTTACCTTCCATTCCCTATGCCTTGCTTGATAAGTGGCGCCACTTTCGGAGAACCGGAGAAGTAAAGGGGGACGAAATTAGGGCACTTTACCCTATAAGGTCGTCCGTCGGGCCAATTTTTCCCCGAACAAGCGGCGGTCTGAACCGCCACCTAACCCACGACCGTCACCAAGAGCTATAATGATCTTGAAGACGCCGGGGGTAGTCCAAAATATTAAACGCCCCGGCCCTCCTTATCCCGCCGTTCGATGGGTTAACCTTTTATGTACTGAATTATGAATTCATGAAAATTTTATCTTCTGAAGAATTTTTCTTGCATTTTTGAAGCTACATTAGGAGATCTACATAGTCATTTAATAAATTCTATAAGGATTTTAGAAGGATTAAACGATTTAGAAGAATTAATTAAATTTGAATTTATAAGGATTTTGTGCAATGTTTAAAATATTACTTAAATCTTTTATTTTAAATCTTTTACTTAGTATTTTGTAGAATTAGGAAATGTACAAATATAATGTTCTTACAATAGAAAAATAGAAATATTTCCGAATTGAAAAATCCCCCCCCCCTCCCCAACGCCAAGAAAGCTGAAAAGATGCAATGGCAAAAGAAATCATCCTTTTAAAAATGTTTTTGTTTTGTGTAACCAATAATATTTTTGGAACAAGATAAAGTAATGCATCTATAACTCATTCTAAACGGTATTACTACTAATCGATGTATTAAATGAATTTTATAACATGTTATTTTAATGGTACTTATAAATACCGTCAGTAGATAAAAGGTTAAACTCATTGAATTTAGCTTGTAATTTTTTCTTGTGACATCGTCCTTGATCGGTCCGGCCTTATTAGTATCAAATTATATTATATTAGTATCATATATAACAATATACCATAAAATGGATTGATTACATTCCTCCTCAGATGCTAATAAAGATGCCAATATATTCAGTAACCAAATCTAATTGATCATTATCTAATTTATATTTTTCACATTAATAAATCCATTAAAGAAAATGTTCTTTAGAACAAGCTGTACATAAAATAAATTAGGGCATACTAGCAGTTACTTCCGCGCATAGAAAATGCAGATTAAGATTATTTTCCTTTCATAATGCTATGACAAGCTAATAGCACGAAACTGTGGGTCAAATTCTATTTTACTCGCATACAGGTAAAAATAATCTTGACTGATTTTCATTATTTTTAGTATCACATCAGAAAAGGAAAGTTGCTTTTTAATATTTTTTTGGAACTTTTCCACTGCGGGGAACCTTTCCATTCCACCACCACTTTTTTTTTTTTTTTTTTTTTTTTTTTTTTTTTTTTTTTTTTTGTGTGTGTGTGTGTGTGTGTTATTCGGTTTCAGAAAAGTAAATTTGTTGCCAAATGATATAAAAAGTTATGAAAACAAACCTATAGAATGTTTATACTTATAAACAATTTAGTTGATTTTTTTTTTTTTTTTTTTTTTTTTTTTTTTTTTTTTTTTTTAAATACAACTAGCGGATTTCGCATACTTCGGTGGTCGGTTTCGCTAAAAGAACCTTGAATCAAACGAAATATATCTATCAAGGATTAAATGTGTTTACCTATTGTTTTAGTATGTTTGTTATCTTGAATTTCAGACTTCTACCTAAAATGGCTGCTGAGATATGCCAAATGTTCTAAAATTTTCGACCCCCTCCCCCTTTTTAAAGCACTTAGGGTGGGGAATTTGTAAAAATTGATGAAACATGTTTTCAATTATTTTTTAGTAGATTTATTTCCTGGAATTTCACACTTCTATCTAAAACGGCTGCTGAGATGTGGCCAAATGTTCTAAAAGTTTCAAAACCCCCTTCTAACCCCCTTAAAGTTGAATTTATAAAAACGCTGAAACACATGTTTAATTATATTTTAGTAGATCTGTTTTCTGTAATTTCACGCTCCTACCTCAAACGGCTGGTGAGATATGTTAAATGTTCTAACATTTTCGACCCCCCCTCCTTTTAACCTCTTTTGGGGAGGAATGTCTAAAATCGCTGAAATGTGTGCTTAATTATTTCTTTAGTCGATTTATTTTCTGCAATTTCACGCTCCTAACTTTAAAACGGCTGCTGAGATATGGCCACATGCTCTAAAATTTTCGACCTCCCACCTTTTAACCCCTTTAGGAGGGAATTTTCAAAAATCTGTCCTTAGTGCTCTCCCCCCCCCCCCCTTTTTTATGCTTCTAGGTTCAACAGTTTGGGATGGACCTTTTATGTATGGCGGTAAAGATTAAAAACTATCTCAAACGATTTTCCCCCATAGGCCGTAATGCAATGGAATTCTTTTGAGTGTCCCTGTAATTCCCCACTCCCATCAACCGCAACCAAACTACCTTACTAACAGCAGAAGCCCAAGGGCTACCTAACCACTACAACCACGTTTGGATGGCAGTAGGTGTTCATGGTGAAAAGTCTGTCTTTACCTACAGACAACTGACTTTTATATATATATGTAATAATAAAAATTTTCGCCCTTTTATCTTTATTAAACTATTCCAAATTATTATGATATCTACCTCTTTTACTTAGCTTTAATACTATCTTAAATATCTTTTATCTTTTTTCCATGCTTTAAATGCGTATTCTTTTATTATTCTAAAAACCTTAAATCCGTTCGTCTAATCTGATAAAACCCATTAAATTACCTTTTCCTTTTATTCTGAAAATAAATTTTTTTTGTTTCGAATATTTTTAATAGCATTGTTCTCTGGTGTTCGATTTCCCATGATTCCGTGACAGCCTCCCGCCAACATTGTTTGCGTAATAATTCAGACGCCGAGGCTAAATAATTCACATCGACATCATGCGTGCTTCCCCACTTCCCCCGGAGCTAGGTCCTATCGCATCGCGTCCTTCCGGCTGCTTTTACGGGATTTGCTCTTTTACTTGTATTGTATTCATACGCGTGCAGTTTTTGCAAGTATATAACCTGTTGCATGGGCTAAGAGAGATGGACTTTTACGATTATTGAGTTGCTTAAATAACCCACGTCACCTGGAGAGCTTTTCTCATGAATCTTCGTCATGCTGTTCTAATACGTAACATCTAGTGGTTTACATTTTACGACGTAGCAACTACCCGAACATGGATAACATATGGCTAGTGGAGTGTGGTTCACTTTATGATCATCTAATAAATGTTTGATGAATCTAACGACTTCGATTATTATTTTTCGGAAAACCTTCCAATAGACAGAGGCCTGACCTTCCACTCTTAATCATGATTTTACGACTGCAAAAACTTTCATTTCTTCATTGAGCTACATAACGAGTGTATGATGTTGCTTAAGACCGACATGTTTATCTCTTACTAATGAAAACGTATCATAGACTTTTATATATATATTGATATATTTACTTCTGTCTGTATATACAAATAGATATAAAGAGCTTCTTGATATTTAATAAACTGTATAAATATTGAAAAGTTTGCTTGTGTATATGAAACAGGCTTCCTGTAAAATATGTTGCAAAATTTCCTTCTCTCCCCAACACCATTTTCTCTATCTCGCCAAGGCCACTATTCTGGAAAAGTACCCTTTTTTGCTCAATTTCTGCAATTAAAAAAAAAAAAAAAAAACTAGCTTTTCCAGATAATCATTAACTTTTTCACATAAAATTATACTTTTAAATAAGTGATATTAATTCCATAATATTAATTATATACTTTGTTTGTAGTAATAAAATTTCCAATCAGATTTTACGATTAATATATTTTTTTTTCGATGGTCTTTCATTGTACTATATATATTTCCGATTTAAACGAATGTATGAAAAAATGTCAGGAAATATTGTTCATTATTGCAGATAATAAAATACAGCATTTACCTCTTTCACTTTGTTGCCAGCTTCAGGAACGTAATCTTCGCTTAACTTTTCGTCCATGTTGCCTTCTTCTCCAGCCGAATCATCAACTGACGTTAAGAAAGGATGTAACATTAATTCCAAAAGCATCGGCCTATTTTCGGGGTTTCTTTCTAAGCATCTAAAATGTGATTTAAATGAACATAGAATAAACTAGGATTATAACTAACTAAACGTGAAAACGATTACATTTAAAGGAAAATAATTCCCTTTTAATAACCTGATCTACATGTTTTTTTTTAATTTTCCAGAAATGTTTTTTTTAAATGTTGATCTTGATAAAGACGCCGATTGCGAGTGCGAAACATGTATATCAGGCTTTTAAAAGGTATTTATATGCCTTTAAATGTACATGTTTACTCTGTTATAACTCTGTTACTCTGTTATAGCATGTTATAAATTTAGTAAGTGATTTTCTTAAATAATTTTACAGAAAAAGTATTAGCTTTAATATAATTTCGTATGATTTAATCAATAGAACTTATGTCCTGACAATATCAGATAATATTATTTTTTAAAACTTAAAAACGTATGTAGAACATGATCTTTTATTTATTTTTGTATTACTCAGTGCAGTGAGTAGAAAAACAAAATTCGAAATATTTTTCAGATCAACTAAAAATATGATTTAAAAACGCTTTAAAATCGTTGAATAAAGATGGGGTGATTCCTTAGGAACATAAATAGCATAGTAAAGTCAACTTAGTGCAAAGTAATAAGCGCTTGGTGAATTATCCACACAATATTTTTCTTCCAATTTTTCTTTTCTTTTCTTTCTTTCTTTTCTTTTTTTTTTTTTTTTTTTTTTTTTTTTTTTAGCTCCTCTTTTAAGACATTCAAGGTAATGTAGGGTATTAATACCATTTTACTTTAAATTAATGGAGTTTGAAGTTTGTTATGGATTACAAACAGCAAACAAATGCTAAACTATTTAAATAGTTGGAAGTGCAAACGGCTTAATCCTTCGTAATCGGGATGCACTCCATGAAAATACTTAAAATCAAAATCGTGCCTCAAAATTATATAAAAAAAAACATAAACAGAATTAAACTGTAAATTAAGATAAGGTTTACAAACTAATTGCACCCAATCGCGCCCGTCGGCCGAACCGTTTCAGAGTTTTCGTGGTTTTCTTCGAAACCGTGGATTCCCATGCGTAAATACGGGTTAGGTTCCCTTAGAAAGACCCCCATGAAGGGCACTCCCGCCCAGGGCCTATATCCCACTTGTTGATAATTGGCCGTCATAAATACCAACCAACCAGCCAAACAAATTGCATTTGAAAATACAATTTTTTTTTTTTTCGATGGTGTAAAAATTTAAATTGTGTGATATTTAAAAGTTTAAAAACATTGACTTTATTGCTCAGGTGTTGCTACTGTCAATATGACGTCAGTCGTACTCACGGATAGATATTTGCGTTGTAATATACAGTTGATTTAAAAATAAATATATTTAAAAAGTAATAGATGTTTCAATGAAAATGAAAGAGAAAGAGAAAGCAAAAAAGATGTACTCACTCACTGATGAAATCTTTAAGAGGTTCATTCCATGCAGCCATTTTCTTTAAAGTTGGGGGTGGGTTTCTAAACAGAGTTTAATTGGTAATAATTATACAAGTAAAAAGATTTTTTTTAAACATTCTTCTAAAAGCATTCAATATTTATCTTGAAAATCACACTTTTTTTCTTGATTCCATACCGCTCACCCGAAAGAAAAGTGACACATCTCGACAAAAGTAAATTTCACAGGAGAGGAAAAAGAAAATTGGCATGATTTTACTGTAACATGATACTACAGCACTTAGCTTTGCATGCAGGAATGAAAACGTGCATAAAAGCATAAATCCCTTAAAAATGAAGACATAAGATGAGGCTTGGAGGGTTGGGTAATATTACCTTCCTACACAATCCAACCCTCTTCTGTGGTCACAGATGGACCTATAGCGTAATAAAGTGATTTTCCGCATAGCTACACTTATGAAACTGTTTGTGTAGCAAGACGCACCTATGACAGACCTTTTAGTGGAATAAAACTCAAAATGAATTTTTGCGAGATGCGTCACTTTTCTTGCGGGTGAGCGATATCATGTCCCCCCCCCCCCCAAATTTCCGTTACAATACATTTATTTGGCATGGGCACCGAACTCGATTATGAAGAAATTACTGATTTTACTTACCCATCATACGTAGTATAGAGTAAGTCTAGTAATCGTTTTAAAAAGCGAAATTTTTTTTTACCGATTTACACGTTTCAGACACTGGACATTCCGAAAAACATAATTCATATTTCATATTGTGTCTGTAAACGCTCTATCTCCCGACCAAATTGAGATATAGACTTGAAATTCGGTGTGTACTTAGGAAGTAATAATGGGAAGAAGCCTATTGAATATTAGTATCCTCGATTATCTGGAACTAATTTTTTCGGACTCTCAAAGTATTCGTTCTGATAAAAAGTATACAAATTTTTTCGAAATTGGTGTATTTCAAGGAGTGAGTATAAAAGACAATAAAAAAAAACATAAATTATGCATCATGAATGTACTCGATTGGATAATTAGTTGCCGAGATATTTGTAATCCTATTTTTCACACTCTTCGATTTTTCATGACCCTGTATTTCATTTAAATTTCAATTCAAAGATATATTTTAATTGGCGATGAGACGCTTAATCTGAGGCAGTAAACTGTTAGTTTATAGAATTATAATTTTTCGAGTTACAAGCATGTTTCTTTTACGCAATTCGGTACTACTCGATTATCCCGCCGACCAAAACACTATCGCCAAACTATAAGATTAAATGCCAATAATGGCTTAACGTAAATGTCAAGCATTTAATGCATCACTGTACCTATAAGGGGGGTTCCCATAGGAGGGACCCTGTTCTATCGCTAGATGCTGCCAAGTTTGTCGCCAATTTGACGACCAAAATGAGTCGCCGAAAGTGATGCCAAATTGGCGATATCTCTAATATTTCGCCAATTTCCCATAGACTTCCATTGCAAGCCAATAGTGTTTACTTGCTTACAGAAAATCAACAAATTGAGATATTTTAATGTAACAAAAACTAATATTAGCTTAAGGGATTTTATTAATTATATTTAAGGGAGTCCAAGTAAATTAAATTATGAATAAAAGTAACATTGCGCTATCAAATGAATTCATTAAAAAATATGTAATTTTTGGTCTGCTCTTTTTCTAAGATAGGGCAACATAAGAAATGAAACATTACTTAAATTATCTTTTTAGGATTTCTCTAATGATTTCTCATCGTGTAATCGTAAATTAATCAATATTAAACACTTAACTGATAAAAGCATATTTTTTGAAAATATTACACTCTTCATTTTAAGTAGATTTCCTAAGAAATACTACTACCTATTGCAGTCATTACATGGTGCGACTTTGAAAAATTCTTTCATAACTTTTCATTATATGAACCCAGGAACCCAAAACCACTCCCAACTAAAAAGTTTATATATATATATATATATATATATGTGTGTGTATATATATATATATATATATATATACACAGTGCGTCTCAAAAGTATATGGACAGGCGATTTTTTGAAATAACAGTTCACAAAATGAAGCAATAATCACGAAAAAATAATTAGCATGTGGAATCACACTATAAGTTTATTACAATAGAGAAATATCAGACTTATTACACAAGTTGTTTATAAAAAAATAAAATTCAAAATAACCTGTCTCAAAAATATATGGACAATGAAAAGAATCGCCATTATTACCACCGTATCAAAAAAATTTGCATATTTTTCGTTCTGTACATGTAATGTAACCACTTTGAAATATAAAACCCCTACTCGTTCTACAATTCGCAAATTGTTGGAAAACGTCTTGCAATGTTCAACTCCCTGCAGCTGATATAGCCAAAATTTGACGTTTAAAGGCTCAAAACATTGAACGTTTCCGATATTGCTAAACAGATGAAGTGTAGAAGATTTGTAATTTGAGACATTTTATCAAAAGTGACAATGCTATTGCGAAAAAGCGTTCAGATCGATCAAGAAAACCCTCTTAGAGACAAGATAGAGAGATTTTTCGAGCCGTTTAAAACCAAAATAAATCTTTCTTGAATTTCTGGGGGCTTTAGGGTTTCCTATATCGAGATCTACTGATCACCACCGCATACTGGCAAGCAATTTTTATAAATATTCCAGAATGTCGGACACCTACGCTGAAATTGAACCTTAGAAAGGCACGCGTTCTTTGGGCTACACATAAATTGGACGGATAAATTGTTAAATGCTTTTATTGTGACGAAAAAAAAATTTAATTTGGATGGTTCTGATGGCTCGGCATACTATTGGTATGGCCTACGACGAGAATCTCGCGAGTTCATTAGTCGACAACAAGGAGGGGTTTTTATCATGGTGTGTGGTGCGTTCTGTTTCAACAGAAAAATGAATATTAGTTTCCCTAATGCTCGCAAGTTCTTAGAGGATTATCAAAATGTCCTCAGAAGCAATCTAATTTTAATTGGAAATATCTTAGAAAGGAAAAATTGGAAATTCCAATAGGTCAATGCGTCAATCCACACCTCCCACTCAAAAACAGCATGGTTTACGCAGAATCAAATGATTATTATAGACTGGCCAACCATCAGTCCAGACCTGAATCCAATTGAAAACCTTTGGGGAGTACTTGAACGAGAGGTGTAAGCCCATATTCGTGAATTTTGGACTAATCAGGAATTAAAGAATCTAGTAGAGCAGAGTTTACTGCCCCACATTCTCCAAACACTAGTTCGAAACATACCTAATAGGATTTTCAAGATAATTCAAAGGAATGGATCCAAAACTTGAATTTAAATACAAAATTCTCTTAAAGTCCATATATTTTTGAGACAGTCTATTTTAATTTTGATTTTTTTTTTACAAAAATTCTGTCAAACTTATACTGTATTTCTTTGTTGTAACAAACTTGTGTAATAATTCCACATGCTTATTATTATTTTTTTCGTGATTATTGCTGCATTTTTTGAACTGATATTTAAAAAAATCCCCTGTCCGTATACTTCTGATACACACTGTATACGTATGTACTAAATTTTGTGCGCACAATAAAACACGCAATTATGCACAGATCGTCTTCAAACTCACCAAAAACATTTAGATGGCTAATATCATGGCGGGGATTGCAAATGGGCAAAATCGGCCCAAGGTAGTGGAAATGGGGAGGGTTAAAATTTTTGAATACTTCCTTAACATGATTCTGATAAAACCGGCTCTTACAGAAAAATGAAAGGAGAGTTTAAACATTTTTCGTTATAGCAGTTGCCAACAATTGTAAAACCACAATAAAATTCTTCCCGCAACAATTATTTTCCTATTGCAAGATTTATCCGAGAAAAATTAAAATGAAATAAATAGTTTGACAAATTGAAAAAAAAAGTGAATATTACGCCATATTGAAAATATAATGGACGTCAGCAGGTGAATATGTTACGTCATGTGAGTTTGAAAAAAATTATTGAAGCATGATAAAAACACGATTATAGAAATATTGGCATATTTTAACATTTTGAGGTTCTCTGAATTTATTTTTGCCATTTTTAAATATATTTCATATTATATACGCGTGTGATGCCAATCACATATATTTGTTTTAAATTCCGTAGGAAATATTAATTATTAAATTACGAAGCTATTTTGAACATACACTTATTTTCTTCTGAAAAAGAATCCATTTTCTATCATTAAACATTCTTTCTTTTTGTATTTCCTTTTTAAATCTTAATAAAAAGGCAGAGAAAGGATTGTAAATTATTTAGCAACCGTTACACATTTTGTAGATAAATGCATTTGATTTCCATGTGATATATTATTCTTTTGATTACTTTACGCGATATGTATGCCAGGACAATAAAACTATAATACACGTCTGTGTCGTTACAAAAGATACTTAAAAAAATTGCATGATGTAACAGTGACACCTCTCTGCTTGTTGAACATGTATCAACCATTTCAAATAAAGCAAGTAATGTAGTCCTTAAAGAACTATGATTAATTATTACTCTTGACTTTCTATGTTTGCGGCTTTGATTCACCACGGGATCCGAACTCAGAAATTGGGTTCTTGCGAACGTAATGTATGTCCCTGAGGCTTTTACAGCTTATAAAAATTTGACTGTATGAGGGGTTCCTCTTTCATAACGTGTGTGTATGCGTGGATATTAGATAAATGAAATTAAAAACTTGTCAAAAACGTCCAAATAAAATTGTTAAACTGCGTTTGTCTCTAATCTTGATTTAGTTTTTGTTGGTGAAATTAGTACTTAACTTCGAAATCTACCTCCGCCTGGAGGCCGAGCAGGCGGGGATTATTTTATTTATAATTTATTTTCCACTTTTTAGTCTTGAAAATGTTTCATTGTTACAGTTTCACAGCCTATTTGGCCTATTTTGGTTAGCGTCTATTAAATTTTTGCGCATTATTATTATTATTATTATTTTACTTCCTTACAATAGTACGAGATACAGAGAAAGCAATTGATATCGTTTGGCGGGCTAATCGAAAAAAAAAAATTGTAAAATTAATGTATTAATTTAAGTATTGTGCGGCAGCGCAATACATATATTTATTTCTAGTGTCACTTCTGAATGTTAACTTAACATAGTAAAGCCTATGGAGCTCATAACTTTTTAAAATTTTTTCTCCCACTGTTTTGTGCCTGATCCAACAATTTTTTTATTCTTTGCTAATTATAATAATATTATAAATTTAAAGTGTGAAAACTTTTGCCTGACGTCAGGGTCAAAACAGATGATAAAATGACTTTGCATATGGGTGAATTATAACCCAGAGAGTATCAGGGGCTAATTTTATTTACATTATTCAAATATTTTTCTTAATAATTCCGAATTTCGGTTCATTTCATTGAAAATCAAAGGACATTTTTCCTATAAAATTTGACATTTTATCTTCATTTTTGCAAATAATACAAAAGCCGTAATAATAATTCGTCCATCTTCAGTTGATAGATTTCCACGTGAAAAATGAAATTGAAATAGTTTTTTTTAAGAATTAAAAAGAAGATGAATATGGCGTCATAGTGGAAATAGAAAAGACATTTTCAAACAGATTTTTCAATTCAGATTGGAAGTTTTTCTCCCAACTACAGCAACTTGCATTACTGCACTGTTGAAACATTTTGAATTATACATAGGTAAATATTGCATCATAAATTGGGATACGATACCGCATAAATAAAAGCCTGATGATGATACCCTCCATTAATTTTGAAATGTTTTCGTCTGAATACAGTAGTCATTAAAAAACTTGGCATATTAAATAAAAACCTAATTTGCAGAACAAATTAAAAAAAAAAATTAAATTTATTTCCTACATTGTTTAAGCCCGAGAAGGGATAGATATTAAGATATTTCATAAAATTCGTTCTACATTTAATGCTAAATTTTTGTAACAAATAACTTATTGAACATTAAAAAATAAAATTAAAATGCATGCAATATAATACTTTAAACACCATAAAAACTTAATTCCGTTCAAATGAAATCGAAATAAATTTTAGGCCCTTTTAAAAGTTTTGTATTTTGCATGTACACTCATTGCCATAAAAATTTGCGCACCAAGAAATAATAGTGGGATCGTAACGAAACTTGGCATGAAGGTACATATCAGGCAGATATGCAAATGATTAGAAATGCAGCTTGATTGCGCATTGCGTAATGCCACTAGAGGGCGTTGAACTTCGTCCTCCTTGGAGTATAAAACTGGTAAGCAGAACTTGTCTGAGTGTACCTTTTCTTTTGCAAAGGAAACGCTGAGGTAGACATGTCGTTACGCAGCCATCGAATTCAATATGAGCAGCTGTCAGAGTTCGAGAGGGGAAGAATCATCGGGATGATGGAAGCTGGGTGGTCAGCTCGGCGAGTAGCTTGCCAAGTACGCCGTTCTGATTTTACTGTGAGGAGGTGTTGGGACCAGTGGACTGAACAGACGTCATTTACACGGTGACCAGGTTCGGGACGCCCTCGACAGACCAGTCGTCGAGAAGACTGCCACATCATACGAAACGCACGCGTAGAGCCAACTGCCTCATTGGCCGCTATCCAGACACAGGCAGCACCTTCACTACGGACCCCTGTGTCTTCCCGAACCATCGCAAGGCGCCTGGCTGAAGGACATCTAGTATCGCGGCGCGCATTACGTGTGCTGCCAATGACATCCATCCACCGACGCCTCTGTTTGGAGTGGTGTCGCGCACGACGGGATTGGGCAGCAACGGAATGGAACCAGGTCGTCTTCAGCGATGACTCTAGATTCAATTTGAGCAGCGATGACAATCGTGTTCGTGTGTGGAAGCCCCGCGGTGAACGCCTCAATCCTGCCGTCGCTTTACAGCGACACACCGCTCCCATAGCTGGTGTGATGGTATGGGACGCCATTGCTTACGATACACGGTCACCCCTAATATTGATCCGAGGCACAATGACAGCCCAGTGGTACGTCCAGGACATCCTTCAGCCACATGTGTTGCCACTCGTGGCAGGGCTCCCAGGAGCCATTTTTCAGCAAGACAATGCTCGTCCACACACAGCAAGGATGTCACAAGCCTGCCTCCGCCACATTACCACCCTTCCCTGGCCTGCTCGATCCCCAGATTTGTCACCAATCGAGCATATCTGGGATCATTTGGGACGGAGAGTTGGACACCCTACGAATTTGGTTGAACTCGAGGTGCGTTTACAGCAAATGTGGAACGAAATGTATCAGGCCATCATACGGAACTTGTATGCCTCAATGCCCGCTCGTATCACATCGTGCATTCGCGCTAGAGGGTTTCAACAGAGTATTAAAATTTCAGTTTATGTGCACTTTTTTCTGTAATAAATGATCCTTTTTCTTTGGTTTTCTATTAACTTACTTGTATCACAGTAGTACTTACGCGTGTAAAATTTCGTTTCATTTAGACGTCTTTTTCTTGGTGCGCAAATTTTTATGGCAATGAGTGTATCTTATCATTTTATGTACAATCGTCATAAACATCATACAAAATCTGCAATACATATATTTACAATTTAAATATGGAAAATTCTAAGATTTATTTCGATTTAATTTGAAAAGGAATATATGTTTTGGGGGTGTTTAAAGTTTCATATTGTATGAATTTTAATTTTATTTTTAATGTTCAATTAGTTTAACGTATTTGTTATAAAAAATTAACATTAAATGTAGAACGAAATATCTTAATATCTGACCCTTCTCGGGCTTAAACTTACCAAAACTGCGGCTCGAGTTACTCAAAGGTTTCGAAAATAGAAATCAACATAAAAAAAAAGAGGTAACGTGCGTTACATGAAAAACTGAATGATGGCGTTTCAGTTCGTTGCATCATAGACTGTGCAGTTTCAGAATATCGTTATTCATTTGTTTTGAAAATGACTCTGTATGAGTTGAAACACGTCAACAGTCAAACAAAACTATTTTACTCTTTTTACCCGACTAAAAAGAAGGGTTATTTGTTTCACGCGTATCTGTGTATGTGGATTTCTTTATACCCTCTCGAAACATCCCAACGGCTGGATGGATTTTTATGAATGAGGTCTCTATGGATTCGTCTTAATCTTCCGATGGTTATAGGATAGGTTTTGTTTTTATAAATTCAAAATGGCGGCCGTAAAATAAAAAAATGGCGGTAGAAACGAAAAAAAATTTACGCACCATATTGAGAGGAATATCATTGGATAGGTCTTTCAAAATAAAGACGATGTTTCATTGACCATTTTGTAGTCAGAAGCTCAATTTAAATATTACACAACCTGGAAGTTGTGTACTTTGGATCTCTACCTTCACTGTAACTCAAACCTTCATAATAGACATCTATAGCCTCATCAAATGAGTGTTTGTAGATAGGAACTAACAATTAAACACAACTTAAAAGTAATCAATACAAGTAAATAGAAAAAAGGTAAGTCCATCTATATATAAAAAAAAGTTTTGATTTGGAAATGGACCAATGGAAATCTGCATAGATCATCCTACTAGATCAGCATCTATATTTTTTATGACCGGGAGTCTTTCTACGTTAAAATTAAGAAAACTGTTTCATACAAAAATATAAAAATTGGTGATATTATAGAGGCATGTTTGATAAACACGCTGATGCAGGCAGTTTTTAAATCGAATAATTATTTTAAGAGATATTTAATGTTAAAGATGGTCAAAATAGTTCCGTCAAAAAAGTTTTATAGCGGAAAAACTATACATAGGAACTTAAACATTTTTAGATCATTTTATACATTGGAAGTTCCAGATGTGCAGACTGCAATTATCTTTTTAATTTGACTCATTTTTTGAGGATTTATTTAGATTTTAAATTCAAATTTTTAGTTTTCGAGAGATATTTTTTATACATTTTAGAAAAGGGCAATTATTTTAAACTGTTGCCAATTTTAAAAACAGCGCAAAGAATAATATTTCCTTCAAATAAAAAAATTATTTACACGTGGCTATTATAAACAGAAAAAAACTTTCAAATTAGAATTAAGTGATTACGTGTTAAAAATCAGGAAAATATTGAAAATTACATCATAAAAACTACAGTTACACTTGAATTTTAAAAGGGAAAGAAAATTTTTAAATACTAAATTCATTATTATGCGTTAAAAGTCACAAATGAAGGAAATTACGTCATATTTAAAAAGGCCAAATAAATAAAATTTGGCAAAACACTTTAAATTAAAAAATATATTTGCACGAGACGTTTATTTCATATTTTCAGATAATCTTTTCAACTATTATCGTGAATTCTAAGACAGCGCAAATAATATTTCCTTTCTAACAACAAAAGAATTTTCATGTGAATATTAAAAACAGAAAGGAAACTTTGGTGAAAATTACGTCAGATTTAAAACGATACATTTAAAAGAACTTTCTCAGAGCGGTGTTAAAAATTACTGAGAGACAAAGACTCTGTGTACTTAATTCATTTTACATTAGCTTACTTTCAAAATTTTAACTAATTTTTAACACTTTCCAACAAAGTGGAAAAGTGGTATTGATTTCGGTTTGTCTGTTAGCACTCTAAATCTCGTAAATATACTCGGATCGCTCTGAAATTTTTTGTTATTGACGTTTAGCCTAGCACGAACCCTATTTCAAATGAAGTTTGTAGCATGTTTAGTTCATTTACAGGGACAGACAAAAGTATTCCGTTCCATTACGGCCAATGGAAAAAAATCATTTCAAATGAATTTTAAAGATGTTACACCCTTTCAAACATAATAAAAAATATATGCATTTACGAAGTGCACTAAAATATGCAGAACATTCTGTAGCATATGCGGTGCAACGAATAGTTACTATTCATTTAGAGGGCTACACAAAAGAATTCCATTACAAATGGTATAGGGCAGAATTGTTTGCGGCGTATTTTAATTATATAAATTCATATATAATAAAACTGATATAAGTCAGTGAGGCTTACTTAAGTTATTTCATGTATAATACGAAGTGCATAGCATTTACAGGGACATACAAAACATTTCAGACGAGTATTTTCTATCCGAAATACTGTATATTAGCGGCGATGGAAGGGAATGCATTTTTAATTATGATATGCGCTTTTAAGTTTCACTATATTTATGCATACTGTATGGTGTGTGTAAATGTTATAGTTGATATACAGTGCTACGCAAAAGAATTCGTAAAGGTTACTGAGTATGACCGTAAATAGCTCAAAGGTGGGTTTAAAATGTGTTATGCTGAACTGCGTGTAGTTTTCTATGAAATGTTTGTAGAAATATAGATAAAATGATATAATGGGCCATGCAAAGAATTGGATACATGGCCGCATGTAGAATGATAAATTCTGGAAGTGCGATTTCAGTAGTTTTAAGAGTGATTTAGTTTGAATTCAAGTTTAGCTAAATAGTGGCGTGTACTAGGTAAACAACTAGGTACTAGGTAAACAACAGGGCTGTACAAAAGTATTGAAGTATGTTTCCATCTATTAGTCTAAATTGCTGAAAGAGAAATTTCAACCTGTTATGCGTTTTCTTGATAAACTAAATTTTCGATTATATAGTATATATATCAGCCTACAGGGCTGTTCGGAAGAATTGGAATAAATATTTGGCTGTGGATGGTAACTGCTGAAATCAGTTTTTTAAATGTTTAGTTAGTTATCTTATTTACCTTATTTCCCTAAATAACGAAGTTTTGTTAAAGCTTTCAGGGAGTGTTGGAAAGTGTTTCATAATCTATGCCGTACGCATGATTTTTCTTTCTTGTTTTTAATCAAAGACGAAAACACCTATTGTATTTCTTAGCAGCGGCTGATTTCGTCTTAAAAATCTCCAAACAAAGGAAAATGAATGAAAACCCGTTTACAGGGAGACCGTCGCTGTTTTTTTAAATTATAATTCAAACTTTTTAAGGCCGATGAAATTAGCATGCTTTTAGAATCTGGAGTGTCTGAACGGTGGTTGGCGAGCGTAGCTCGTAGGGGGCAGAGCCCCCTAGTAATATAAAAAATAGTTTCATATTGATGAGAAATAATTAATTAGTTCGCCTTTTACGCAGTCGGGTTTTTTTATTTTTTAAATTTAATATATTATTAAAGTTTCAATCTTACAACGTTTTAGCAATTAGAAATAATATATTAATTATTGTTATCTAATCAGCCGGTTTTTCTTGTCACTTATATGAAATTAAAAACTTCCATTGACTTATATTGGTATAATAGCTTTCTTTTCTATAGTTTGATGTTTAAAGGAATTCTTTATTTTAAAAGAAATAACTTTATTACCGAGATTGTGATGCTAATTGTTTCTGAAAACATAAGTTAATTTCAGGGGACATACACCCTTTAAACGAATGAAAAATTTGATTTCGGAGACAAATATTTAGAGTGGCCCCATGCACTCATTTTTGCACTAATCACCTCGGGTTTTTTTTTTTTTTTTGTTAGTACTATAATATGTTCTCCATGCAATATAACATATAACTTTCATTAACCCATTTGTGCCTGAATTTTTGTTGTCTCAAATTTTTTGGTAAAATCACTTTAAAATGTTACAAAATGAACTGGAAAAATACTAAAAAAAATTAAGCTTAATTTTTTTTGTATTTATTTGGTAAAATGTAAAAGAACTAAATATTAGCATTTCTAGTAGAATAATATGCATAATTATATATTTTGCCTATATTTATATTTAAAATGTTTTTAAATTGTATATTATGTACTATAATTAGTATTTTAATGAACTACAAAAAAAATATATATAATTATTTATTTGCAGAGACTAATAACGTTATAAGTATTATTAATAATAAAATAAGAATAATCGTATTGCAGACTTAATAACAATTTATTTCATAAATATCTTCGAAAGAAGATTGCATAAATAACTGTCTCCTAAATTTTTAACAAAAATATGTGCCCATTTGTGTCTAGAACCCTATATTTTGTACATTACAAAAATGCATAAAAAATAGGCTTGAACAATTAATTTCGCAATTTAAAAAAATACGTATTTAAAAAAATTCCACAAGCTAAGATTATAACTTGCGATTTTGGGTCCATGATAGAAAAAATACAAATAAACTTACTTTTTACATTTAGCCCTCTTGAAAAATTAAAAATCTATAAACTCCGAAAAAAGCCTTAATTTAAGCAAATAAATATCCACCTTGTGCTGTTATCTCTCGGTTATAGATAAATACATTTATAAATAATGATTTCATGCAATTTTCATGTTATAAAGAAGAAGAAAATTATACAAATACATTAAAATTTGAAACGTCCCAAAAATGGGACGCTAGACATAAATGGGTTAAACACTGTATCACTAATTGATAATAATTATTCCTTAATACTTTTTTATGTATTCTTTTTTTTAATTAATGGTAATGTATATAGCTTGCGCGTATGGTTTAAAAATATCTATACCTTCTAGAACTTTGAAACTTTTAATTATGTTTAAGAATATTACAAAAATAAAATCTAATGAATAAACAAAAAAAATTTAAATTTTTTTGATTTTCAAAACAAAAATTTGAAAATTTTAATAATTTTTGTCACTCTAAATCCCATACATTCAATAATTTTTGTTAAATTTATTATATTTTAGTTCATTTTGAAGAAAATGATCTAGTAAAGGTAAATATAGTTTCGAATCATTACCTTTAATACATTTGGAGTTATCATTCGCGCAAGTAAAAAAATGTCGATTTTGAGAAAAATCAGTTTAAACGTAACTGCTTCGCTTGAAACAGAGCAAGGCTAATTTATTTTTTTTACTATAACGAACGCAATTATACGAATATTTTGATGCGGTTTGTGGCAAATTGTTCAGAATAACATTATCTGTCAAATGAATTAAAAACAAAAAATCGATTTTTTAAAGGTTTTAAGAGTCGTATATCTCTTAAAAGAGTCAGGGACTAAACATTTATGTTTCATAGATGGCGTTGGTTGTTTCGTAATCGGCCATTCCGGAACCCACCCTCTTTCGCAGAGAAATCGTCCTGTTTAATTTCTTCGAAAATATAAATGACTTTCGATGATGAAAAGTAATAACTTCTTTTCGTTTCTTCATTATCTACTATCGTTATGTTTAAGTTTTACTTAGTTGAGTTTATGAAATTTCAATTAGATAGTGTACGTTTTACAATGCTTAAATTTTGATGAATGGTTTTAGTTATATTTTAAAAAGAAATTTTAAGTTGTTTTGAGGAACTGATTTTAGCATTTCATGAAACTGTTTTCTTTGTATTCGTATTAACCTAAATCTGCATCTGAGAATTTAATTCAACTCAAATTGTTACGAAGCTTAAACCTGTGTCATTAGAAGATAATTTTAATATGTTATCTTTTATCCAAGTTGAATTTAGTTCAGCTCAAATTGTTACGAAGCTTAAACCTAACTCATTAGAAGATAATTTTAATATGTTATCTTTTATCCAAGTTGAATTTAGTTCAACTCAAATTGTTACGAAGCTTAAACCTAAGTTATTAGAGATAATTTTAATATGTTATCTTTTATCCATGTTGAATTTAGTTCAACTCAAATTGTTACGAAGCTTAAACCTAAGTCATTAGAAGATAATTTTAATATGTTATCTTTTATCCAAGTTTAATTTAGTTCAACTCAAATTGTTACGAAGCTTAAACCTATGTTATAAGAAAATAATTTTAATATGTTATTTTTTATCCAAGTTTGCTTTGAATCATAATTAATTGAAAGTTGCTTTAAAATGAAGGTCATTTTACACTGTAAACATTTATGTAACTTTACTCCATATTATTCGTTGCAACATGCTGCCTCCAATTTTATACAGTAATTTAATTTGCGTAATGGTGTAATTTGAACTGATATAACTGGTGCAATATTACATATTAGTGTACGTTAGACCAGTAATATAGCTTAAATTACACAATAAAATGGAGGCAGCAATATTATGGAATAATGTTACATAATTTTTTTTTTTTTTTTTTTTTTTTTTTTTTTTTTTTTTACGGTGTGACTTGAATCCTATTTAATAAAGAACTGTCGTCACCAAATAAAAATGAGTTTTCACTGTTTTATGAAATCAACGCCTAATTTTTATTTCGGGAATCTTCCAAGGCACATTTTTAGGTAGCTTTCATAACAAAAAGCTACCTATTAGATGTAAATTTCCAACTGGGCGAAAAATGTCCTGACCAGGATTCGAACCCGGGACCTCCTGGCTGAAATTTGGCCCAATTGGAAATTTACATCTTATATGATTTGTTTACCAATTAGAATAATTGTGTTAATATTAATCTTGTGTAATTTCGTATCCAGCGATTTCTGGAGTTCCATTACCTGAGATTTATTCTGTTGAGCTGAACCAGGTTTCAGACCAGATGCTGTAATCATCAAGGTTAGCTGGGTGAAAAAGTTCGACCAGAATCGTCCGGGATAGCTCAGATGGCAGAGCACTGGCGGCTTCAGCCAGGAGGTCCCAGGTTCGAATCCTGGTCCGGACATTTTTCGCCCAGCTGGAAATTTACATCTAATATGATTTGTTTACCAATTAGAATAATTGTGTTAATATTAAGGGGACGGTGGATCTTAAAATCCTTAAAAATTATTTTTTTTTTTTTATTTTTATAAATTTAAACTTAAATATTATTCAAGGGTACATTATATACATTATGGCATGCATTTATCACAAAAAAAATTAAAAAAAATTTATTTTTGAGAAAAAAATGGAATTTTACGCGTCGTCTTAGAAATCTTCGAAACGGCCCATGCGTCTTCGATATCAATGAAAATCCCCAATATTTTTTATAAAAGTTTGGTTTATATATATAAATAAAATAGAGCATCGAAATTTATATATTTGAATTTAAAGGTAAAAAAAAAAAAAAAAAAAAAAAAAAAATTCAAAATTTTTCAAAAAAAAAATTTTTTTTTTTAACCTTTAAATTCAAATATATAAAATTCGATGCTCTATTTTATTTCTATATATAAACCAAACTTTTATAAAAAATATTGGGAATTTTCATTGATATGGAAAACGCATGGGGCATTTCGAAGATTTCTAACACGACACGTAAAATTCCATTTTTTTCTCAAAAATAATTTTTTTTAAATATTTTTGGTATAAATGCATGTTATAATGTATATAATGTACCCTTGAATAATATTTAAGTTGAAATTTACAAAAATAAAAAAAAAATATTTTTAAGGATTTTAAACTCCACCGTCCCCTTAATCTAGTGAAAAAGCTACCTATTGCAGCCGTTCGGAGGAAAGCGATTTCAAAAAATTTTGGTATATTTTCATCGACCATGACCCCCAGACACCGAAACCACCCTCTGTTCAAAAGTTGTCAAAATTATCTTTGTCACACTGTAACTCTCGTATTTATGAACCGATATGGATGTAACTCGGTATGTACATAGTACATACCAATGTCTCGACCGAGATCGTTGGCCAGCTTCATCCGCCCTTTAGTTTCAAATTGGCGGCCATTTAAAATGTTTTACAAAATTTAAAATTTGAAATGTGGTACCCAAAAATTGAAAATGGAAAAAATATTTTTTTCTTATGTGTTTTACCTTTATACAAAGATTCCAGAGCAGTTTTTGTTTCATCTATATCTTAAAAAATGGCTGAGTTATAGCACTTTGAATTTCTAGCGTGGCTGACAAATTGAAACGTCCTGATTTTTGTCACGCGATAACAGGCGTATTTATGAATCGATATGAATGTACCTTAGTGTGTACGTAGTACATACGAATGTCTCGACCGAGTTCGTTGGCCAGCTTCATCCACCATCTTGTTTCAAAATGGCGGCCTTTTAAAAAAATTGAAATTTTTTTAAAATTTAGAATGAGGTGCCAAAAAATTGGAAAATGAAAAAGATATTTTTCTTTGACCTTAATACAAAGATTCCGGAACAGTTTTTGTTTCGTCTATGTCTATAAAAATGGCTCAGTTATAGCATTTTGAATTTCTATTGTGGCTGATATTTTGAAACGACCTGATTTTTGTCACGCGATAACAGACGTATTTATGAACCGATTTGGATGTAATTCGGTGTGTACATAGTACATATAAATGTCTCGACCGAGTTCGTTGGTCAGCTTCATCCGTCATCTTGCTTCAATATGGCGGCCATTTAAAAAAATTAAAAAAAAATAATTTAAAATGAGGTACCAAAAAATTGGAAAATGAAAAATATTTTTATGTGTTTGACCTTGATACAAAGATTCCGGAGCAGTTTTTGTTTTGTCTATATCTTAAAAAATGGTTGAGTTATAGCACTTTGAATTTCTAGCATGGCTGACATTTTGAAACGATCTGATATTTGTCACGCTTTAACAAACGTATTTATTAACCTATTTGGATGTAAGAAGGAATGTGGATAGTATATACAATGTCTCGACCAAGTTCGCTGACCAGCTTTATCCGCCATCTTGTTTCAAAATGGCGGCCATTAAATAAAAAATATATATATATATTTAAAGTGAGGTGCAAAAAAATTAGAAATTGCAAAAGTTTTCTTTCTTAAGTATTTGACCTTGGTATAAGGATTCCGGAGCATTTTTTGTTTTGTCTTTATCTTAAAAAATGGCTCGGATATAGCAGTTTGAAATTCTTTATATGATGACATTTTGAAAAATCTGATTTTTTGCCAGCGACAGCACTCGTATATATCAACCGATTCCGATGTGAGTAAGCATGTGCACAGGAATTACTAGGGTCTCGACCAAGTTCAGTGGTTAGCCTCATCCGCCATGTAGTCTTAAAATGGCAGGCACTTCAAGATATCGCCGAATTTGGCAACCAAATATAAGTTACTTTAAATAAAAGCAGCTTAGATAAAGCTGACTAATTTCGCGAAATTCTCATTTATAAGGATTTAGTATTGATAAAAATTAGTATTTGATCTCCTATATTCGGTTTCCACTAAATTGAGCTTCCTGTGTTTGAATAATATAAGTTGGCTTTTTAAAAATAAGGAATACCTCTTTCTCCCGGCACTAGCCGGAAGGACTTTTTTCTTTTATGCACAAATTGCAGTATAAAAATGTATTAGACCCGTATTGATACAGGCCAACTATTGCGATTAAACAAAAACATAATTTGAAGAAGAAGAACAACAACAAAAATAAAAAATTTAGAATAGCAACATTCTTCAATTTCTTTTTTCCTTTTTGGCATTATAATTTGGCAATTTTTTTTTTTTTTTTTTTTTTTTTTTTTTTTTTTTTTACAGAAAATAGTAGACCGGATAATAGAGAAGTACCATACATAAAAAAAATACATAAAAAAAAGTAATTTCGCAAATTACAACGACCATTATGAAAATGACTAAAATTTAAGATATAAAAAAATCGCACGGAGTTGATCATACATTACGTACGCCTTGAATTGAACATTAATAGTGTTATTGCACGTAAAAATTGCAAGCGACAAAAATCGCCTGCGACCCGTCAGATTTCTTAAATCTTACGTATTATCCACCTGAAACTTACGTATTATCCAAGCATTTCATTTTCTGTTCGGAAAAAGAAATCCAAGAAATCTGACGATCAATTTTAAATGAAATTTCATTCTTAAACTTCGAAACATCCCACACTATTACTTTTTACACCGTCGTATATAGAGAAAAATGTACTTTTAAATGAAATTTGTTTGAAAGCTGTATCTCAATTTGTTTCTGAGTTATTATTATTATTATTATTTTTTTTTTTTTTTTTTGTAGTTTTTATATACTTTTTTGTCAAAGTGGCAACAGAAGTATCCATCTCTGTTGAAAGTAAAGGGAAATACAGATTACTGTATAGACAAATTAGAACACGAATAAAATGGGGATTAAACCAATATAAAGCTTCAGATATGCTTTTGATTTCCTACCCTAACGAGGACAATAACCATTTTTCCAAATGTGTAATAAATAAATATTCCCTACATTGTTTAAGCCTGAGAAGGGACAGATATTAAGATATTTCATTCAATTAGTTCTACATTTAATGTTAACATTTTGTAAGAAATAAGTAAAGTCAATTGAAGATTAAAAAATAAAAATAAAATTCATACAATATGATACTTAAGACGCACTAAAAAATTAGATTCCGTTCAAATGAAATCAAAATAAACCTTGGAATTCTTCCATTTTTAATTGAAAATATATCTGTATTGCAAATTTTGTATTATGTTTATGACGATTGTAGATAAAATAAGATGCGTGCAAAATACAAAACTTTAAAAATGTCAAAGATTTATTTCGATTTCATTTGAACGGAATCTAAATTTTTAGGTTGTTTTAAATATATTGTATGAATTTTATTTTTATTTTTAACCATTTGGAAAAATGGTTATTGTTCTCGTCAAGGTAGGAAATCAAAAGCATATCTGAGGCTTTTTATTGGTTGAATCCGCATTTTATTCGTTTTCTGGTTGGTCTATACAGTGATCTGTATTTCCTTTACTTTCAACAGAGATGGATACTTCTGTTGCCACTATGACAAAAAAGTAATAAAAACTACAAAAAAAAATTAATAACTCAGAAACAAATTGAGATACAGCTTTCAAACAAATTGCATTTAAAAGTACATTTTTATCTCTATCCGACGGTGTAAAAAGTAATAGTGTGGGATGCTTAGAAGTTTAAGAATGAAATTTCATTTAAAATGGGTCGTCAGATTTCTTGGAAATCTGACGATGGAAAAGCTTTTTTCCGAACAGCCAATGAAATGCTTGGATAATACGTAAGGTTCAGGAAATCTGAGGAGTCGCAGGTGATTTTTGTCGCTTGCAATTTTTATGTGTAATATCACTATTAATGTTTAATTCATGGCGTGCGTAACGTATGATCAACTCCGTGCGATTATTTATGTCTTAAATTTTAGCCTTTGAAAAAATCATTTTCCAAAAGGTCGTTGTAATTTGTTAAATTGCTTTTTTTTTTTTTTTTTTTTTTTTTTAATCTTCAATTCGGTTAATTTAATTTTTACAAAAATTTAACATTAAATGTAGATCTAATTGAATGACATATTAATATATGTTCCTTCTCGGGCTTAAACAATGTAGGAGATGTTTACTTATTTTTAATTTGTTCTTCATATTACCCTTTTTTTTTTTTAAATCTGTCAATTTTTATAATAACTTACTGCATTCAGACGAACGCATTTCAAAATTAATGGAGGTTATCATCTATTTTGACTCTGACGTCAGGCAAACATTTTTACACTTTAAATTTATAACATCATTAGAATTAGTAAAGAATAAAAAAAAATGTGACATTTGGGACAAAAAGGTGGGAAGAAAAAAACGAAAAAGTTATGAGCTTCATAGGCTTTTCTATGTTAAATTAACATTGAGAAGTGACACTGGAAAAATATAAGTATTGCGCTGCGGCGCAATACTTAAATATTAGAAAGTTAAGTGATAACAAAAGTAAAAATAATTATTAATTTATAACTTACCGAGCAATTTGGAACATTGCCCGCACGGGATGAAGATCGAATAACGGAGGCTGGTGCTCTGCCAACTCTATGGTTGTTATTCCCAAGGACCACACATCACAGGCTTTTGTGTAAGGTTTGTCTTGTTCAGATGAAATAACCTTAAAAAATGAAAGTATTCTATAAATTCTTACCTCCATTTAAAATCATCTTAAAGCATATAATTAGGCATCGTTGCGTTTTTACTTATAAAAAGAGATAATTTCTGTAAATTATGCAAAAAGTTCAGAAAAGCTAATTTTTGTTAATTACGTGATTTTTTCGAAAACAACTATGTTTTATTCGTTGGGAAATATTACATTTTGCTACCAAAAAGTTAGCTAGCATAATATTCATAATTATAAATATTTATTGTGTAATTATAAAAATTAATTGAGTCATTTATCTTACACGTAATGCTGGGGTTGTTGTAACGCTTTATTTAAATAAAGTATATGTTGTTTACGGAAAAGTATTACTTTGAGCAGATTTATAAAAAGAACTTTTGCTAATTGTGAAGCTTTACAGCTTTACACTTTTCTTTATGAATACAGAATTTTATTATTTAAAAACTGTTCCAGGAAGTTAATTGTTTTATATCATAATTGTTTGAGTTATGGTAATTGTTAGCACCTGTAAGTTCTTGTTATTTCTGAAATGTTCTCGAAAAAGTATCGTGTTTCAATATACGTCTTTAATTCTTCTTCAATTACAGGATTCCTGAAGCTCGAATAGTTTTTATGGATATTTGCATATTCTTGCAAATATGCCAAGATTAAGCTGCTGCATTTTCAGTTGCCTCCTCTAGAATATATACAGGGTGCAATATGTTATCTATCGCCGACCATTAATTTCTCAACTGTTGATCGTAGGCATATAGTTCCAATTACAAAAACGTTTCAAATGAGCTAAATATTCATGTTGTGGCATTATTTAAAGTATTAAATCAATTTTATAAAAATTACGATAACTAACTTTTTATACGGTCCCCCAGTCCCTATAGTTATATTTAGTAAAAGTTTACTCATATCATAACAGATATAACACAAAAGTTTGACATATGTAGTACAAAAATTGACCCAGTTATTAAAATCCAAAGTTTCAGATTTTTGCACATGATTTTGTCTTTCATTAAGGGATCAGTTAAAAGATGATTTAAAGTAATTCGAGATCAAAATCAGAGTGCAATATCCTTTTTATGGCGAAACCACCTTTAGCCGGTATCACAAAATCGGGGAATTAGCAAATAGGGTTATTTCATCTAAAAATTTGTGCTAACTGTTATGGGTCGAACAACATTCAAAAGTACCGACGATATTGGCTAAAAGTGGCTTCGCCGTAAAAAGGATATTGCACCCTGATTTTGATCTCGAATTACTTTAATTCATCTTTTAACTGATCCCTCAATGAAAGACAAAATCATGTGCAAAAATCTCAAACTTTGAAATTTAATAACTGTGTCAATTTTTGTAGTACAGATTGCAAACTTTTTGCGTTATATCTGTTATAATATGTATAAAATTTTACTAAATATAACTATAGGGACTGGGGGACCGTATAAAAAGTTAGTTTTCGTAATTTTTATCAAATTGATTTTTGACTTTAAATATTGCCACAACATGAATATTTACCTCATTTGAAACGTTTTTGTAATTGGAACTATATGTCTACGATCAACGGTTGAGAAATTAAAGGTCGGCGATAGATAACATATTACACCCTGTATATTTCACTCCGAAGATATTAAGACGAGATAAAAAAAAGTCTTATTAACATATCAACATCTCATGTGACATATAGATGGATTGGAAGGATAGACTAGATGCTATTTCAGAGAATGAACAGGAGTATGTATTTCAATTCCTACTATTAGTTCACACTCTCCCTATATTTATTTATACCGTGTGTCCACGTATAACCTGACCGACCTTTATTTTCGCAACTGTTGGTCCCAGATGCATACTTCCAATTACATTAATGGTCAAAATTAGGTGCAGGGGTAAGATAATAAAAGTTTGAAGCGAAAAAACAATTTAGTGAAGAATTACAGAATCAAAATTTTTATACGTTCCCCCGGTGCTATAAGTTATATTTAGTAAAATTTCCCTGTTACACTGGCAATAAAGGCAAAAAGTGTCCCGTTATTCTACGATTAAAATTGACCGCGTAATAGCTGTTTAAATTTGGAGTATATTTTTTGCTGCATATTAGGGATCATTCGCAAATTTAGTAGAAATATAATTTTGTCAGATATATTAAAGAAATGGTTGAGAGTAAAATTAGCATTGCGATATAAATTTGAAATCTTTAATCATTCTGACATATTACTGTAAAATGTACAATTTGTACTGAGCATTATAAGAGGATAAAAATAACAGAGTTTTTGTTAAACAAAAGGAAGATAAACAACAGCCTCAATTCTTTACAAAATGATACATATCTTAAAATGCTGTTAGATTACACTGTCTTTCAAATTTTGGGTTGTGGCATGTTTTTTAGCTTTTGAAAATTGATTCTTATATATTTTTTAGCACTGAATCCGAAAATGACCTTCATTTTAAACCATCGCGTCAGGAAATTTCTCAAATCGCAAATGTCAAAGTTAAAAAGCTAAAAGTTAAAATTGATCCCCAACCTCATCGGACCCCCGAGTTGTTTAGCTGTAAGAAACCCAGTATAAGCCAAAAAATCTAATAAATTATTGAATTAAATAAAATTAAACTGAATACAAGATAAAGTAAAAAAACTAAAACCCAACTACGACAAAAAACTACGCTGAAAAAGTATAAAAGTACCCCATGAATACAGGTAAAGTCACAAGCAAATGCTAGTAATATATAGATATATTCAAAATGTACAAGTAAAGCGCTTTTGAATGATACCAAACACGGCATATTTATCTTAACTTTATTTTTTGACGTATGACGCTTCCAGTATTTGGTAGTAGTGACGCACATATCCGTCGATGGCAGCAAATGGGTAATGGACCGATTAGTGGATGAGGTCGTTAGTGTAATGTGTAAATGTGTAATGTAGATTGAAGGTTTCATGTATTAAGATGACCTAGGAAGATTTCTTAATCTATCTAATTCTGCTAACGATTGACTGTCATGTGGATTTTTAAGCAACTTATTATGATCCAAGGCACTTATAAACAAACCCTCTATGGTTTTGAAGTGAAGCGCTTTAAAATGATACCAAACACGGCATATCTAGCTTAACTTTATTTTTTTACTCTGTATATTTTGTCCGCTAGAAGGCGCCACATTGAATTTGGTGAAAATCTATATAGCCTATAACCAGCGGACAATTAAGACGCTTCTAATGATATGTCATTTGTCGAATTCTGATTAGTGGTTTAGAAGTTACGAGGGAACAGATGAACATACATACATACATACATACATACATACATACATACATACATACATAGCCTGTCAAAATCATAACCCTCCTTTGGCTTTGCCGTAGTCGGGTAAAAAAAAGACTTACATCTATTTTATAGTATCAGATTTTTCGCTATTTTTTAACCTTGAAATTTACGATTTGCGAAAAATCTTGATATGATGGTTAAAAGTGAAGGTAATTTATTGATTCAGACTTTAAAAATACAAAAAATGTAATTACAAAATTAAAAAAACACAACCATCGCAGGTTTATGTTATCTAATCTAAAACTCTTTTTTAAACTTGTTGACGATAATCGTTGATGGTAAATTTTTTGTGTTATCCTTCTTGACGGTAATCTATCCGAATTTTTTTGTGTTATCCTCTAATATAAGTATGTATAAGATGTTAAGAGACGAAAATCCTAATGATATTGCATTGTCATCGGATTTAAGTCAGTATGTAAAATTTAACTTCGATCGGACATTTCAAAGTAAGTTAAAGTTCGAGTACAAATTTTAAACTGGAAAGACGATCATTGCAAGTTAAATAAAACCTTATGAAAATAACATAATTTTAGTTAAAAGAAATCATAGCCTCAAATCTTTACAAAATAAAACATATGTTAAAATACAATTATTTTAACTAATCTGAAACTTAACTAATAAAAGTTAATCGTAATATTTGTACGATTTCTTTCAAAGCACAGATACAATAGAATAAGTTTATGTAATTTATACACAACCCCTGAAAGCATGGTCAAAATCATCTGTTTTGATATGTAAAAAAGTGGTATAAGTCATGCATTTCAAAGTTTCATAACTCGGTCAATTTTAATGTTAGATGAATGGGACTTTTTTTTGTCTTAGTTGTTAGTGTCACAGTTTTGGTAAATATCGCTTAGAGGACAGGGACGTATAAAAATTTAAATTTCGTAATTTTTTATTAAATGTTTTTCTTGGCCCAAATCGCTTTAAAAATAATTCTTTACCTTATTTAAACCATTTTTGTATTTGGAAGTATGCATATAGGACCAACGAGTGCGAAAATAAAGGTCGGTCGGGTTATACGTGGACACACTGTATATCTTGTTCAAATTTTCAATCGTTAATAAACTACTTATTATTCATCCTATCAAGTTGAAATAAATTTTTTAAAACTTTTACTGGATGATAATTGATGTTAATACAGTTTTTTTCAAATATTAATTCATTAATTAAATTTTAATTAATTAATTTTAGTTTTATATGGGAGACAAAATGGCAGGCCATTAGTTATTGAACAGCATTTAATGCATCTCCATATTTATAAGGGGAGTTACCATAGGGGGGGACCCTGTTCTGTCGCCAAATACCGCCAAGTTTGTCGCCAACTTGGCGATATATCGCCACATTTAGCGACCAAAATGAGTCGCCAAATATGACGCCAACTTTGCGATATCTCTAATATTTCGCCAAATTCCATAGTGTTCCATTGTAAACCTACTTGCTTATAGAAAATTAACAAATTGAGATATTCTAATGCAACAAAAACTAATATTAGCTTAAGGGATTATATTAAATTTTTCTTTGATGACCTAAGTAGGAATTGACTTTAAAAACGAAATTTTTATATTACTTGTTTTATATATAAAAACCCATCAATTAACGTCTGAATTCTATTTTTTAATTATTAAAAGTACACATATATTAAGACAGACTTTGAACGCAATTAATACAATAAACACAACTGGAGTGAAAAATTAGCCAGGGGCAATACTCGAACCTTGGTCCACAGCGCACCGTGCTGGTGCTCTAACCCTAACTTACACCGGCCGATGTCCTAGCTCGGCAGTTTCTCACTAATAAACCATGTTGGGGAACGTCACGGTTCATTCATCAGATAGCACAGGAGGACGCGATAACAATGAATAAATATATTTCCCAACGATCCACAATATATATTTAAAAGCACATAAATTAACGCCCAAATTCCAATTTTTTATTAATAAAGGTACACATATATTAAGATAGATTTTAAACACAATTAATACAATAAACTCAAATTGAGAGAAAAATTAGCCAGGGCCAACACTCGAACCTGGGTCCACAGCGTACCGTGCTGGTGCTCTAACCACTAAGCTACGTTGCCGAGGTCTTAACTCCGCAATTTCTCACAAATAAACCACGTAGGAGAACATCATCGTCCATTATTGTAATAACATACAAACACATATTTTTCAAAATTTTACTATTTATTAAATGGATAAATTTCTGTAAATTTAGCTTTTAATTATGTTCGGTTTCATTCTAAAAAATGTAGAAACTAAATATGAATTTCATTTCTTCTTTATTATCTTTAATATGTTTTTTGCATTTGATCTCTTTTACCTCTACTCTATTAATCATTTCTATCACCTTAATAAAAAAATATGAAATAATAACTCTTCTGTCTGCCTCCCACCCCTATAAGTTTAGCATTAGTGTGGGGAATTTAAGATCTCATTGACCAACACCCTCAAGAATGCAGAGATTCAGTACCAAATGAAGCGAAACCGTGTACATAACTAACACGAAAGAAAGAACATACGTCAAGCATAGATTATGAAACACTTTCCAACATTTCCTGAATACTTTAAAAATCTTCGCTGTTTAATAGGGTGAATAAGATGCCTAAGTAAACATTATAGAAAACTCATAACACACTTGAAAACCAAATTTCAGAAACTGCCATCCATTGCCAAATACGTACTCTAATCCTTTTGAGCATGCCCTGTATTTCATCTATACATATAAGTATACATTCAATATAAGATACGAAAACTTAGTTTAGTAAAAAAAGCAAGCACATAATGGGTTGAAAATTCATCCTCAACTGTTTGTACCAATAGACGAAAACATACTTGGATACTTTTCTACAGCCCTGTATTTTACCTACTTCCTTTCTATACACATCACATATCAGACTAAAATTATTCACGGTGAAACACGCTTAAAACTAATGAAATCACACTTTCAAAAATTATCTTTCATAGGCGACCATGTATGAAATTTTTTGCGTTGCCCTGTTATATGATTTTATCTATAATCTACAAACATCTCTTATATTAAATATAATTTAGCTTGAAAATGCATAGCTCAATTAAAAACCACCTTTAAGCAATTCACGCTCATACTCAAAAACCATAATGAATTCTTTTGTGTAGCCCTGTATAAGATCTATAGCATTTATACACACCACGTACTGTTTGTTTTCGGATAATAAAACCATCCGTACTTTTGCGCAAGTACTTACTTTTTTGTTTAAGGCAACACGTACAAAATTACAGTCAAATATCGTGAAATGTATCGGAAAGATATCAGCGATACAATGAGCTGATGGACATTTTATGGAAACTCCCTTATTATCGAGCTGCTTTTAGAAAGCAATTCACCATGTCGCCAATATATTTCTGAATTTTCGCGTTTAGACTTTTTATGTAACTTGCCCTAAAAATTTTGGAATCTTTAATGCATGCGCAGTTAAAAAAAAAAAAAAAAAAAAAAAAAAAAAAAAAAAACATACAAATATCAGTATCTCATCAAATATTCAGTATATTCATGATTTAATTGCAGTACACTGTGTGTGCTGTTCTTTGTCACGTTTTTGGAAAGTGGTGTTGAATTTGGTTGAAAACTCTGCATGCTAAAAAAAAAAAAAAAAAAAAAAAAAAAAAGATTTTTTTGCAGAAACTTTAACAACGTTAGAATATGCGTGTTATGTTTACGCATGCTTTACGTTAATGCACACAACCGTTGAACAGGACCCGCATATTCATTTGCTGCAGTCGCGGAACATTTTGAGCATTTTCTGTTAAATAGGTGATAGCAAATATTATTTTATTATTAAATTTATTGTTGGCCCGTAATTTTTAGTTGCGACTAAATCTTCACTGAAAATTATGAAATCAAACATGTTCTTTAGATCCTCGAAGTTGAAGGACAATTCTTGAAGAATTGCATTAGACATTCGATAAACCGTGCAAAATCTAAAGCGTCCGATAACTGCCTCTAAGGGACAGTGGGATTTTTGAGCCGTGGATTTGTTAAGCAAAAATCGACCCAAATATCGAAATTATTTTTGTGCATATTATTATTCTCCAGTGTATTCTGGGCCATTTGCGAAAATGCACTTGCAGATACAATTATTTTTCGTAAAGTTACAAGCGTTTGAACTTTGTACAAAAAGAATTTTTCCGGCATTAGGGAACCGAGAAAGCAAAATTCAACCAAAAAATCGATTTTTATTTTTTTATATCATTAAATAGTTTAAACTTTTATCTTTCCAACGATGTGTCACACATGTTTATGTATAAGAAAAATAAATGTTGAAATTATTCATTCTTTCTAAGAGTACTTCACAGCTTAATGGCGATTTAAATCTTTAATTGACTTTTTCTCAAAACTTGGATTTTTCATGTTTGTGTTCCTTTTTTTCAATATCTATTAAACTTAAGAATTCAGATTTTTTAAAATACTTATGTTATATTGTATACTTTAACACAGGGATTTAACGATTTGTTGAGAATTATTTATTTTAGGCAGTGGAATCTTACCAAAAATGCTAATTTAAAAATGACTTTCAATAAATAATTAATAACGAATTTTGAGTTTCACTTAGAAAGAAAATGGGCTGTTGAAAGACGTAAAACATGTTATTCTAACTTCTTTAATTAATCTAGACCTCTATCTTTCACCATTTCTGAGAAAAAGGTGCATAAAATTGGTGAATTTTACATGGCGGAGATAAGGCTTTCCCGGTCCTCTTAATACACTTTAAATCTGTTTTTTACAAAACTGAATTTTCAACGTTTATAGATATTTTAAAGGCTCCATACGTCTTAATTTTATATCAAGTTTCCTGAAATTGATAAGGAAGAATCCTGATATTGCTTACAAAGAAACTGTGCATGTGTTTTAAAATTCGACTTCATTAAGATAATTAAATTTGATGTTAAATTTATTAAAAGGAAAGAAAATGATGAAAATCGATATGGAATTCTGAAAATAATCTCTAAAAAAATAACTATTAAACGGATAAAAAAAAAATGATGCACATATTTGTTTGTGATAGAGTTTTAAGTGGTTAAATTGCATAATCGAGGAAATATCTGGAAAAATAAGACGCAGAAGCTTTTTAAAATTTCGTTTTAACATTTAATTTTTTTTAACCTTAAAATTATAATAAGATTGGAAATTTCCTTTAATCTCTTCGGACAATGTGTCCCTATACGGGGACCTCTGTTCTTTTCCTTATAAAAACTAAAATGTCCGTTTTTTTTTTACATTTTCATATCACTTCTTAATAGCTGCATGTTTTATGCGTGGCAGCCTTTAAGCTGATACCCACATAAAATGTTATTTTCATCTGAGTTTCCAAAATGCCTAAAAATGCCCAAAAGAGAGTACGACCAAGAAAGTGAGAACTTTTCATAAGTTTTTAGCTTAAGTCTATTTCAGTAAAAAAATTTGAGGATTTGTAGATTATTTACTTGTTTAAAGCTCTCAAATTTGTGATTGAGTTAATTTAGGTTAATGGTTATTAAATTGATGTTTTTAAGAGGTTTGTAGTTTTGGATCCATATTTTTTAACCTAAATTACTAAGTGCCTAAAGGATCCATTTCAGAAAAGATATTTTTTCTGTCATTTACGATGTCATTTTGTTTGGAAAAAAGCAATGAATAAGCATTTGTATTATTATTTTAGCTTCGAAACTGAAGAGGTTAAGGTGTTATACTTATGAAATTTTGTGGAAATACATAGTTCACCATATCTCTATGATGAAAAAAGTCTTTAAAATCCACCATTCCCTTAATTTTTAGACAACAATGTATATACGTTTTTATCCATTTGGAAAAATGGTTATTGTTCTCGTCAGGGTAGGAAATCAAAAGCATATCTGAAGGTTTTTATTGGTTTAATCCGCATTTTATTCGTTTTCTGATTAGTCTATACCATAATCTGTATTCCCCTTTACTTTCAACAGAGATGGATACGTTCTGTTGCCACTATGACAAAAAAGTAATAAAAACTACAAAAAAATTAATAACTCTGAAACAAATTGAGATACAGCTTTCAAACAAATTTCATTTAAAAGTACATTTTTTACTCTATCCGACGGTGTAAAAAGTAATATTGTCGGATGTTTAGAAGTTTAAGAATGAAATTTCATTTAAAATTTGTCGTCAGATTTCTTGGAAATCTGAGGATGGAAAAGCCTTTTCCCGAACAGCTGATGAAATGCTTGGATAATACGTAAGTTTCAGGTGGATAATAACTAATGAAAATGAAAGAAAATGAATAACAATTTCTGCCAAAGAGTTAATTTTAATTTGTAAGATTTTCACGTGCAAAAGAAAAATGGAATAAGCGAATTAAAAAATAAATAAATAAAAAAAAATAAATAGGACAGGAATGCATACATATAAATATTTCACACCAAATACGAGTCGCAGGTGATACCTGTCGCTTGCAATTTGTACGTGTAATAAGACTATTAATGTTTAATTCATGGCGTACGTAATGTAGGATCAACTACGTGCGATATTTTATGTCTTAAATTTTAGTCTTCGAAAAAATCTTTTTCCAAATGGTCGTTGTAATTTGTTAAATTACATTTTTCTTTCTATTCCTGTTGCGTTCGAGTATTGTGTTCAAGTCTGTATTAATATATATAAATGTAATAAAAAAAGAGATGATATTTATTTATCATGCGTTCTTTCGTTTTGTACTTTATAGAACACTCTTATCATATTAACATCTTATCCCCTAATCGTTATGTTATTGTGATAAGGAGGTCTTGGTAATTTTAAATACCGGGAACAAGCAATTTCAATGCCCGTTATTAAAATTGTGAATCCGTCCTAGTTTTATAAGGATTTTCCCTTCCGTCTATATTACAAATAAGCATTTAGTGGTAGGCGGATTAAAAGAATTATAATATCTACTTTAAAAAATCCCCTGTGATCTATGCCTGATTACTGTCTTTTCATGTAAGAGTAATTATTTTTGTATGACCTATATAGCAGTAACCATGTAGCCAAGTTTTTTATACTAACAATTTAATCAGCAAATTATTGTTTCAACACATTTGCAAATCGTATATTCTTATTTTGAAACATTATTAATGCGTAAATCTTATATATAATACCTAAATATTGCACATTTTTAGGGTTCCGTACCCCAATAAAATCCACCGTCCCTATAACCTCTTCAGTTCCGAAGCTAAAATAATAATACAAATGCTTATTCATTGTTTTTTTTTTTTTTTTTTTTTTTTTTTTTTCAATTAAAATGACATCGTAAGTGACAGAAAAAATACCTTTTCTGAAATGGATCATTTCAAAGATATGGATCTAAAACTACAAACCCTTAAAAAAACGTCAATTTAATAACCATTAACCTAAATTAACGCAATCACAAATTTAAGAGCTTTACACGAGTAAATAATCTACCAATACTCACAATTTTTTATTAAAAACGATTTAAGTTAAATATGAAAAATTCTCACTTTCTTGGTCATACCCTCTTTTGGGCATTTTTAGGCATTTTGCAAACTCAGATGAAAATAAATTTTATTTTATGCAGGAATCAGCTTAGATTCTGCCATTTATTCGTTTGCTTTAAACGCATTCAGCTTCAAAAGCATTAAACGCATTCATTAAACGCGTTGCTTTAAACGCATTCATTAAAAACATTCAGCTATTAAGAAGTGATGTGAAAATGTAAAAAAATCGGATATTGTAGTTTTTATAAGGAAGAGGACAGAGGTCCCCGTCTGGGGACCCAGTAACCGAAGAGGTCAATTTTTAGACATCAGTGTATATATGTTATTTTCTGTGTTGCTTTACCTCCGGCGCCATCCAATAAGGGGCTCCAATGGAAGCATTCGTTTTTCCGTCGCTGTCTTTCACCAATGCACAAGCACCTAGGATGAGAAAAAACAATTAATAACAAGTTGGAAATTGCTCGTCAAACGTGGCAAATAAGGTTGCGTTCGAACTACAACTAGTTTTATAAATATTTTCTGCACCGCATATTGTAATGAATGTATATTTTAGTGCACTTCATAAGCGCATATTCATTTCATTCTGTTCGAAAGCCAGTAACATCATTAAAATGCACTTGAAATATTTTTATTCCCATTGGCGTAATGTAACGGAACAATCTTGACTGTTCCTGTAATTAAACTATACATCCGATTTTCATAAAATTTGAAATAACTCGACAAAATTTTGCAACAATTATATATTTAAAATTTCAGATCATTCAGAAGGCTGTAACATCATTAAAATGCACTTGCAATAATTTTTTTTTCCCATTGGCCGTTATGTAACGGAAAACTTTTGACTGTCCCTGTAATTAAACTATACATCCGATTTTCATAAAATTTGAAATGATTCGACAAAATTTTGCAACAATTATATATTTAAAATTTCAGACCATTCGGTTTGGTACTTTTTGCTCTGTTACATGCGGACAGACGGACAGACAGACAGACGGATTGAACGACGACTATAGGTGCTACGTATTTACATAATTACGAACGCACCTAATGATTAAGAGCAATTCCACAGAAAATCATCATTTTGTGGGGGGGGGGGAATAAAATTTATAATATGTTTAATTTAAGGGTATGATTGGAATACTTGATATTTTTATATTCTATAATAGAATCCTAATAAAAAGGCATTGTAAATTACTGTTTACAAACTAAGTTAAGTACCATTATTGTCTTTGGAAATTCATAATGTTACGTCAGTTACACAATAAACGTGTAAATGCCATTTTTTTTTCTTTTTGTTTTATTCAGAAATTAATTAAACAAGGTACTGTCATAATTTGCATTACTTAGTGTTGTTGAGAACATTAAATCACTTTTTTTTTTTAACGGGATAGTTTTGATAATTTTTACACTTCAATAAACGCAGAAAAAATGTTTGTATATTTTATGTTACGTCAGTTACAAAATTTTTAATTGTAATTTTGGGGGCTCAAAGAGAGATTGAAATAATCTGCAGGTATTTGGGTATTAAGACCTTAGTAAGAAATATTTTAAATTGTAAAAATTTGTTCTATCTTTATTAGTAAATTTTCTACATAGATTTGAAAACAAAATTCGATGATAAAATGTTACGTCAGTTACGATGGAATTGCCCTATATATACGGTGTCCCACTAGGAGGTAGCCCGGAAAAATCGTCATTTAAAAATAAGTACAGAAGAAAAACAAGTCGGAAATTGTACTTCAAACGTGGCAAATGAGGTGCGTTCATACTATAACTAGTATTATAAATAGTCAGATCTTTATGCAATAGCTATTGCACTCTTAAAGCTTGATCGATACCGAAAAACATGTAAACAGAGCTCTCGCTTCGAGACATAAAAACAGAAGTATTCAATGTAACTAATTTAAACATTTCGATATTTTTAAGGTATGTTTGTTGTCTTATAAAATTATAAAATGATGTACTTCAATGTAATAAAATAAAAATATAGCAAAATTTATATAACACAATTCTCGAAAAACAACTTAGGTGTCATATCACCATCTGTAAGATATCTTAACGTTAAATTGACATAAGAACCCATTTTTTGCTTTAAAATGATCCGGAAACTTTACTCTATAGAATGAATTAAGGATATAACTATCACTCAAAGGAAACCTTACTTAAAAAAACTCTCAAATTTGAAAAATTAAAAAACCCTAAAAATACTTTTTTTTTTTCATTAAAAATACTCAAAATATTAAATTATCTAAAATATATTAATTCATTCTATAGATAATGATGCTATATGCATGCAAAAAGAATTTAAAGCCATTTTATCAAATATATATATATTTTTAATTTTACGTTGTCAGAAATCAAGTTTTGAGAAAGCGCAACTTAAAGTTGAAATTATAAAACGAATTCTTCGGTAAATTTAATGGCTGAATGGAACGTTTTACAAAAGACATATTCACTAATTTTTTTGAAAAGGATGCTTATCTATAATTCTGTTACCTTTCAAATCTTCATATGTTTGTTTTCAGAAATTCTACTTGTATCCAATTTTATTTTTTTAAAAACAAACACTGGCGTCCAATTAAATGAGTGCGGCTTTCAAAGTGATTGTTACATAAATGCTTATAACTCCGTTAAAAATGCAAATATTTTTATGCGGCTCTTTGCCCTGTGTTCAGAATTAATTGGATAATCCAAATAGATCATTAAAAAAAATCGATTTTTTTAAAAAGATTTTAAGTTCTAAACCCCCTTAAGGAAAAATGCATGAATACAAAATTATTATTAATAATTTATATAATTATATATAAAATTTATTGATAGTTATAATTACGATTATTTGCATTAAATTCAGTAATATGGAAACAATAGGACTCCATCTTAAATAAGACGTCATCACCATGGCAACTTAGAATCGTTATCAATCATGGGATATCACTGAATAGATTACAAATGATAGGATTTAATAAAATGAAAGAAAATTTTATTAATACCTTTTGAAATTTTGAATCGATTTTCATAAAATCTGAAAGGCCTCGAAAAAATGCTGCAACGGTTATATATATTAAATTTCAAACCACTCGCTTAGGTAGTTTTTGCGCTGTTATATGTGGATAGACACACAGACAGACAACGAATGTAGTTGCTACATAAGTATACAGTGTATCCACGCATAACCTGACCACCATTATTTTCGTAACCCGTAACCATTGGTCCTAGATGCATACTTCTAATTCCAAAAATGGTTTAAATAAGGTACAGAATTATTTTTAATGCGATTTGGGTCAAGAAAATCATTTATTAAAGAATTACGAAATTTAAATTTTTATACGATCTTCCGGTCCTATAAGTAATATTTAGTAAAAAACTACTGTGACACTAACAAGTAAGACACAAAAAGTCCCATTCTCTAACATTAAAATTGACCGAGTTATGAAACTTTGAAACTTATCACTTTTTTCATATCAAAACTGGTGATTTCGGCCATGCTTTCAGGGGTCGTATATAAAGTACTTAAACGTATTTCAAGGTATCTGCGCTTTGAAAGAAATCGCGCAACTATTACGATTAGTTAAGTTTCAGATTAGTTAAAATAATTGTATTTTAACATATGTTTTATTTTGTAAGAATCTGAGGTTATGATTTCTTTTAACAAAAATTATGTTATTTTCATAAGATTTTGGAAATATTATGCATCTAGGACCAATGATTTCGAAAGTAAAGGTAACTCAGGTTATAAGTGGACACCCTGTATAACATAAAAATTAATTTCATATCTGCATATTTAAGAAGTGGGGTTTAATAGAAGGTGTTGGAAATGTTCTTTCCCAGCTTCCAAATTCAGCCAAACACGACAATATGCTTCTGATAATCCTTAACGGAATCTCTTGTGATATCTACTAGGTCTCGAACGGGATGTTCTGCCGTAACTCATCCATTTTTAGGGTTCCGTACTTAAAAAGCAAAAACGGAACCATTATAAGATCATTCCTGTGTCTGTCTGTCTGTCCGTCTGTCACAGCCATTTTAATCGTAAGCTATGGAAAGTGGAAAGTTCAAATTGGGGGAAGTAATAAAGACTATTGACCCACATATTTACAGATTATTAAACATTCGTTAATATATTTAGGAAAAAACGTAGGGAGGCTAATTAAGCCACTTGAAAAAAAAAAAAAAAAAACAGTGGCACTCCGGGAGTGCAAATAGAAGTGAAAACTTCAACAATTACGTGTGTGTTTTTTTAATCGTCAGGAAATGTTTTATGCGTTGAATTGTGTAGCAGCACTAATGAAAGCATCTGGAGACACGGCAGTGCCCCTGCCAAGTCTTGAAAGCACAGCCGTAAGCATCTTTTTCTGGAAGCAACTCAGGGTACTTTTGACCCCCAATATCTTTGTGTTGGTGATTGCCAGAAACTTGAAACTTCGTAAATCTAAAGTAATGTGGAAATGGAACTGAAATTTCACGTTTCTATCTTTTTTTTTCAGAAGATATATGAACTTAAACTTTCGCCTTTTCGACACTGATTCACCGATCATCAAAACTCAGAGGTACGTCCTGTATCCCTAGAATCTTGAAATTTGGTATGAAGGTAGTGTTTGGGATACAATGAAAGGGAAAATTTAAAAAATCCGGAAAATTTGGATAAAAAGTCGAAAAATCAAAAAACCGAGAATTTGGCAGAGATGTGATATACGAACCAGGTTTGGCGCGATTTTTTAACATCAATTTGGCGAAAGCCCGTTTTCCAATACCAGTTACAATATATATTTTTAAATTATTTTCTATTGTTTTAAAAAGTAAAAAACAATAAATAAACGGTAATTTCATTAATAACTATAGAACAAAACAATTGTACAATTTAAAAAAATAAAATAAAAGTAAATGAACAATTTATTAATAAATAAGCAACAGTAGCCGGGTTACCTTGTAAAATAAAGTAACGCCATTTTGCTGTCAATTAGGTACCCAAGTGCGTATCTGACATCTGTGGCCCGTATTTTATCTTCCGTGATCGAAATTCCCGCCAATACTGTTGGTTATTGACCAGACCATCAACACGATAAAATACAGCGTTATCGGTTTTTAGTTACACGAAATAGGTAGGTCACGAATACGGTATAATTCCTTTTAACTGACGAAAAACAAAATAATAATTTGTTTTAGCAATACGCCGGGAGAAAAAGTGAGTTTTAGCTTCCTTCTTCTTTTGCAGATTGAGCTGAAGAGGGAAAAGTTCCTGTCATTTACCGCTTGGCGCGCTAGTGTCTATGTGTCAAAATGCTAGCATGTCGTTACGTTACAGCGTCTCGAAATCAGTGGTTTTTCCCCATCTCAAAAAAAGATCAACGCGCCTAAAGAAGTTTTCACTTCAAAAATCTTTTTTTTTTATATATATATCATGTGGGGTATCGTTTCAAAACTTATCGTAACGCGGAACTCAAAAATACATTTCTTTTAATTTTAGGTATTATAGTTGCAGAGATATCATCGAAAATGTAGAGTAAAAATATGTCCCCCCCCCCCCAACCTTTAATTCCGAATCTACTCAAACAAAAATTATGGAAAAATTAGAAGCAGTAGACGTTAACTTAAACCTTTCAGGAAAATTATAGGTATTACTCTAGGTCACACAATTTTTCAGAAAAGCGAATTTTTCCTTTGCACACAAATTTCGATTTTCGGGCTTTCAGCAAAAATGTTGAGGAGCTACCTTTCATAGCAGAAGTATAAAAGCATTGCTAATAACGATTTTCGAAAAAAATCATCGGTAATTAGCCGAGATATTAACCCTTAAAGACACGGACGGTTTTCACATACATAATGACAGGGACGGCGTACTCTATGTACCATTGGCTTTTAAAGCATAGATAAAAAAAATAATAATACATTTGCGTAATGCAATGCTCAGTAGCAGTATATAAGCAATAAACGTCAAATTGTTAAAAACACTAATTTATTTAGAATTAATCGCATAAATACTATGAGATTCGCGACTAATTTGCATTGGGTGGATCTTTCAATTCGCCTCCTGTGTCTTTAAAAATTAATTAAAAACCCATCTGGAAAAACGCGGCATGGACCAGCGCGGCGTTACAGCTTTGCGAACTCCTTTTAAAGCACGCTTAGCATAATACAATTTATTTTACGTTGAACAAGGATTTTGTTTTAGACATACTGTAAAAAGAAAATTTTATTACTACGCTGAATTTACAGTTATGAAGTTTAAATATGCACTATATTTATTCTCTGTAACGAATTAAGTTAATCGTAAACAGATTTTGATAAGATTAAAAACTAGTTGGATGTGCCAATCCTAAAACTTTCTTCTGTCTAATATATTTTAACATTTCAATATGTTTTTACAGATGTCACTATTTCATTTTTATTAGTTAAATACTATATCAATTTTGACTTTCGTCTTAAATTTCTGCTTCAGGCAATTAATCGGAGTATAAACGATCATGAAATTTATTAATCTCGATCATGATATTTATTAAATTCACGAATAGTCGTGAATAGTCGGCTTATCAGGATGGGAAGTTCCCGTCGATTCACGAGGCGCTGGTGTACAATAGAATTTGGAAAAATTAAGAAGATTGTACAAAAAGCGTTATTACTGTGCACCTTCCGGCGGAATTTTTCCACATTCAGACAGGACTTTCTTGCCATGGCCAAAAACATACACAAAAAGTTTGGCTCAATTCTATGCATAACTTCATACTCTTTTCGAAGGTACAATATTGAAAGTGGAACAAAAATCGCTATTACAGCGCTCCCTTCCAGCAGAATTTTTCCAAATTCAGGGAGGATCTTCTTTCCACGGCCAAAAGCATACACAAAAAAATTGGTTCAATTCTATGCATAACTTCATACAGTTTTTGATGGTAGAATATTCAAAATGGCACAAAAATTGCTATTACAGCGGCCTCTTCCGGCCGATCTTTTCCAAATTGAGGCAGGAACTGCTTGCTACAGCCAACAAACTTAAAAAAAAAAATAGCTAATTATATGAGTAACTTCATACACTTTTCGATGGTACAATATTCAAAATCGCACAAAAATCGGTATTACAGCGCCCTCTTCCGTCGGATTTTTTCCGAATGCAGGTAGGACCTGCTTGCCATAGCCAAAAACATTAAAAAAATTTGGTTCAATTCTATGCATAACTTCATGCACTTTTTGATGATGCAATGGTGACAGACACACGGACAGACAGACATTTTCTATGTTTTTAGGATCTCTGACCCCTAAAACATGTAAATCCGTTGAAAACCGGAAGTCAAAAAAATTTCGATGACAACACTTTCTTCTATTGAAGATAGAAGAAAGTAAAAAGAGTTATAGAGAATAGCAATATTTGATACTATTTAGGTTTCATATCTCTTTGAACTTTTATAGTATAGTCATTCATGCTGTTGGAAAGAAAAATCCAACATGTCACAATTTAAATTTTTCTTTTGTTTATAATTTTATTTTAAAGTAATCCATAGAATTTTTGGAAAATATGCATTCAGAAATTTTCCTTTTATGAAATATCTTTCTTTTTTTTTAATAATATTTATCTCAGGTAATTCTTTATTTAAGTATTTAAAAATAGATTTTGATTTGCTGCTTTTTAAAAGCCCATTTCAAATATCAAATTTTTTTCTCTAAAATTAATCAATCTATTTTTATTTTTACTAAAATATTATTCTCATGTACCAGCCAGCACACAATATATTCCTTCGGGAAAATTCTCGAATCTTCATAGGCGACCTTCAGACGGACCGAAGTAATATCATGAACACGTATATCGTATCGTTGCTTTTGTGTACCCAGAACGTTGACCAATCGCTACCAACGTACGGGGTAAAATGAAGGAACCCCCACACGGCAGAGGAGCGATTTTCGACTTCGAGTGGTCACTCTTACGCAAGTCGTTGGGATGTGGAAAGATAAAAATTTTTGGTGAAATGGGCTCCGGCCCGAAGAGAGATGAATCTGTGGGAAGAGGCCTATAATAATGGGCAAATATGTGATTTTAATAACGATCACATGCTCCAGGCCCACACCGTAAAATTACACGGGCCAAAAATATGGATCTCTACAGATGACACCGAGATGTGTAAAGAGGCATCAATCTACAGATCGACGGGTGAGTGAAGCCTCTTCGCCATTTTTTTTCTTGTGTGCTGGTACTTTTTTTCCATTTTATTTCTTTCATGATATTTTGGTAATTAAAAGTCATTTATAAAATTTAATATGGTCAATCAGAATAATAAGCAAATAATTAAATTTACGTGGACATATCTAATGATCAAATAAAAAAATAATAAAATAATATAGGGACAAAGTAAAGCATTTTTATCTCTACTCGACTCTAACCTCTTTATTTTAAGTATCTACATAAGTTTTCAAGCAAAGAAGAGATTTGTATAAAATTGAATGAAATATTGCCAGATGAATGAAATATTATTACTTTTATGATATGTAAAACTCGTAGAAAAAAGGCAGGTTAATTTAAAATAAATATAAATTTATTCGGCATTTGGCATTCTGTTTTTTTTTCTTGTGGTCTTTAAAATTTATTTATTAATATGCAGTTTGTTATTTTAGGAACGCGAATATTTTATTTTCAGGATCACGCATATATGCATCCTATTCTTAAAGAAAAGTGTATTGAAACAATAAGGGAGCCTTTTCAATCATTTCTATTTTTATCTTGCGTGTTAGGAAATAATTTTCTTTGCTTATATAAATATCTTTTTCCATGTCATAAAAAAAATTAAATATGCGGTGTTGTATACAGGATTAACGTTAAATAATTCGAGCCGTAGCTTTCTCTTTTATAGCCAAAATTTCTCTCTCTCTCTCTTTTATTAATTTTAATATTACCTCATTTTGTCATTTTCACAACGCAATGACGAGGTGATATTTCTATCCCTTTTGTACTAACCCTATTACTTTCACGCGACCTTGTGTATGTTTGTGATGATCAAAAATCGTCACCACACATACTTTATGTATAGCTATACCCAACCCTTTTGATTAAAACGCACGATCTGAATTACCGGATTTCTATACGAAGCAAAATCTTGCCAAAATCGCCGGGTTGCCAAACCAGACAAAAAATTGCCATGTTGTCGTAAAAAAGAACCCCTTTCTTAAAACCATTTCTTGAACATGCATGTATGACATGTAGTTGTTTTTATTTATTTCAGCTTGTACTTTTCTTTTAAAACAAATATTTTCTGAGGCTACTTTCCACTTGCTCGCTGTGTATTATAATACACACGAGGATCAAATATACAATTCTTAAAAAATCTTCGATGTAATTTTTCGTCACTTTTAAAAATTATTTACTATTATTTTTCACCGTTGCGTTTTGTAAGCTTTATAATATTATATCCTATACTATAATCTCATTACTTATTCTTTAGTTTTTATTGAGTAAATCGATTAAGCGTTCAAAATAATCCCTTTTCCTCCAAGCATCCCCTGAACAGCAAAAACAAATATTTTCATTGTAAAAACAATGTAATGCGTACGCTAAGTGAAATAAATTTCAGTAACAAGTTTATAAAGATTATTTATTGACGTTGAAAAGTGAGAATTCTGCTCTGTTTACTTTTATGTTAATGGGATCAGCATAAAAAGTTTACAAGAGAACTTTTAAAATGATCAGGTGTTGTTTTATCGAAACCTAACTTATCTTTAGGCGACATTTTATTTTTATTTTTATTTCTACTATTTTTATTCTCTGTCTTTGGAAAGCGCTATAAAAGTAGTTTACGTTAGTGCATTGACAATATATAACAGCTCTTAAAATTAAATTATCTTCTTTGTCCATTTAAAGAAATTAAATTTTAAATAGTAAAAGGACTAGGGTCGATAAGACTACAAACAGGGTCTCTTTTAACTGTAAAAATTAAAGTTTATTTTTCTCTTTATTATTATTTTTTTAATTATTTATTACTAGCAAAGCTTCGACCTCTTTGATGTTCAATTTTTTTTTTTTCAAACGAACCTAGAATTAAAAGAACCTGAGATTGGTGTTCCACTGTTTTCGGCAGCGCAGACCCGTGCAGACTTATGTGCTCTAATCTGAAATAAGGGGGACATTGAAATAATTTTTATTTTTATTTTGTCTCAGATTAATTTGAAAATTTCCACATCATCGTTCTCGTTTCTATAGCAATTGATTTGCTATTATTCCAAATTGAATTTAACCACATCAGTAGAAAAATTACCAAGCTCTTTTCTTTAAAAAAAAAAAAAAAAAAATCGCCGTAAAATGTGATAATACGCGTAAAATCCCTAAATTCTCAATAAAAAAATAAAATAGCAGAGAATTAAATTTACAATATTGTGGCAAATGATTAAAATCGTAGTCTTTTATGAATGTAAAAGATAAATAGCCGCAAAACAGGATAAAACACTAAAAATCGCATAAAATATTTGCAAAAATTCAGAAATCTCTTATGAATTACCAAAATTTACTTTATTATGAAAAGAATGAAACATGAAACCTTTTTCTAATGAGAAAAAATCTCCACAAAACGTGATATAATTCAAAAAATAAAAAAATTGTGAAAAGTACAAAAATTGCTCTACTATTTCCAAATAAATTTTATTGAAAATAGGACAAATTTTTTATATTGGGCGTTAAGAATGAAACTAAATTCCTTTCACAAATGTGAAAAAAGCGCCCCAAAAATGCGACAAAATGCGAAAAATCGCTGGAAAAATTGAAATAGAAATGTAATCAAAAAATCCAAAAAGTGACTTCTAGGTGCATAATTTCACACATACTTTCACACCACAGCTTACTGGCAAATGTGCTAGATCTGTGTGCGGCGATCTTTTCGAAACAAGGCACATAGAGACACTCCCACATGCATACAGACAGATAAATATCTATTTTTATTATTCTAGATATCTAATCAATGTTACATAATATTCTAATTCACCACAATTTTTAAACACATCATTTTGATCACAAAACTTGTTTTTTTTTTCCATATATTACATTTTTCCATATTTATTACACACAAAGTGCACGATGGTGCCATTTTTACTTTTATGTATGCACATGTTAAATGTATATAAAATTGTAAAATATTAAACTAAAAATTAGAATTTGATAATACTGGAAAAATGAGTTTTCATTTCACAAATCATATAAAGTTTATAACATTGTATATTTTTGCATACTAATTATACAAATTGCTATGCATTTATATTTTTGTAATATTTATAAATTAACCATGTTTCTAAAGTATTAAAAAAATTTTGTATCAATTTTTATTAAGTCATATACCTCGCATATTATTAATCAATGATTGTTCTATTTTATATACATTAAAATTTTCATGAATGTCATGATCGTCTTTGAAAAAAAGAAAAAGGAAAGAAAAGTAGAAGAAAGAAAAAAAAAAAGGGGAGGTACGGGTAGTACTCGCAGCCTCAAGTATTCGTACCGTTATGTCACATCATCGTAAAGCTTAGTAAGCATATAATTTCATTGTAAATATACAAAGATAAGAACTGCGAATTTATCTGTACATGCTTCTACAGATATATCGATTATTGTCTCAAGCCTACAGTTTCTGATTCCTTTCCTACTCGATCGTGTTGGGAAATTAGTCCAAAGCGCCCATTTTGACAGCGTTTACTGAAAAAACTTCTGCTTCCATCAAAAACCCCGAAAAAAAAGAGCCCCATTACATAGTTTTTCATAAGTGCACCTACAAATTTGATACGTTTGCGAATACAGCTGAATTTAAAAATGTGTCTGAAAGTTGTCAATTAGGAGTTGATATCACCAGTAACATCTAAAAAAAAAAAAAAAAAAGATGCAAGGATTTTCTTTTTTTTTTTTCACTCAAAACTTTTACATTTTCTAGACTTTGTACGTTTCTTTCTTGTTAAATTTTTAATTTGTTCGTTTTTTATAAGTAAAACAGAATCGGAAAAGTCCTTTACTAAATTAAAATTTCCGCAACCTTTTGAAAAGTTTAATTTTCAAAGAAAACTATACAGGCCATTCCATGTTGGATGAATGTTACCTTTTTCGGTTACCTTTTTCTCATGGGGTCTATTCCGTGGCACTACGACCGGCAGTGAGTCATTAACATTTTATTAACAGTGAGGCGAAATAGATATTCAATGAGCGAAATTTTTTATGTGAATGATTCTCAAAAATGAATGACTCACCCTGACAGCTTGGCGCTTGTTTACATTAGCAAAACTAAACACGGTTTCTGAAATGGTGTAACGATAGTGCAAAACATAAAACTTTTCTAATTTTGAATATTTCATAGAAAAATATGCCGAACAGACGTGATTTAAGAAAGAAAAAAAATATATTTCCGCAAGTTGAACGAAGTCTAAAACGATCGCGATCAATGAGGCGGTACAACCGGAGTTGTGAAGGACACACAGAAAATTGGATTTTATATAAAAAGATAGATGTTAACGTGCTTTTGTCTCACTGGTTTCAGCTGAAGCTAGTCATATTAGTATTATTTGCTATCACGGGACAGTATATACCGTGCAATTTCGAGGAAAAGAAGCATTCTTAAATAAAACGTTAAATTTCCTTTTTGGAAGTCCATAACTCCAAAACTTACATACTTCCACCAATTTCCTCAAACATAAAAAAAACTTCATAAAACATATTTATTTTTGAATTTGAAAAATACCATTTAAATGGGAAAAGTACACTGTAAAACATTTGGTGTAACGTTACTCCATAAAACTGGAGGCAGCATTGCTGCCTCCAATCTTATGGTGGTATCTAACTGGTATAACTGGTGTAACACTACACAACTATTGTGTAAGGTTACACCACAATTGCCTGGAAGCTTTCAAAATAATTGTGTGTAAGGTTACACACCAGTAGAAGTAAGGTTTCACCTAATTTTCCTGGAAGGTTACACATTATTAGGTGTAAGTTTTCAGCACATTTGTCTGTAATCTTACACAGTAATTGTGTGTAAGGTAGTAGGCGTAAGCTTTGATGGAATTCCTAAATTTTTACTGCACCTATTAATAATCATCTGGTATTAAAATATTATTTACCTAAAATAATTTTTTTATAAAATAGTAACAGCTTTTAAATGCAAAAGGATTATTAAAAATACATTTTACTAAAAATTAGTATTAAGAAACAAGCCTTTAAAAGTGCACTTTTTATTTATTTTGCTTCAATATATGTATATATAGACACAGTAATTGTGTGTAAGTAATGTGTTCTTAATAATTTTGTTTTGCCTTTAAAAGCTGTTACTATTTTGTAAAAAAATTATTTTAGGTAAATAATATTTTAATACCAGATCATCATTAATAGGTGCAGGGAAAATTTATCACTCAAAATGAGAAATATGTACTAAAGTACACTTATAAACATCAGAAATTAAAATCTTTCACAGAAAATCCCCCCCCCCCCCTGCCCCAGCAACTCTTTTTTTTCCTTGTATTTCCCGAAGAGTTTATGTGTTTCTGAATAAGTGTTTTAATATAGTTTTTGTATCAATCTGATGAAAGAATTTCACAAAAATTACATCTCCACCCGCCCCCCTTCTCCTCCTCCTCTTTTTTTTTTTTTTTTTTTTTTTTGAGTGCTTTGGTGTTTCTGAATCATTATCAAAAGTGGATGAATGCGACTCATTGTACAACTTATTAACACACAAAGTACAATACGATAAGAAAACATATTATTAATTATTTAAAGTATTATATATATTTATTTTAATTTAAAACATTACGTGTTTCCCTTTTTTATACTTATTTTGTTATGTTTACAAAAAGGTAAAATTTTAAAAGCTTAAAAACTTATATTGCTATCTCAATTAATAAGAAATAATAATTTAAAAAGCTTACTTAGTTATCAATATTAATAAGTATAAAATATTAAATATTAATACACCAATAATTAAAATAAATACTGTATCCTTTCTTTATTCAGAAATAAAAATATGCTATATTTTTTACAGAATATTCTACAATAATATACAATTCCCATGCGTATCATACATATATATATTTTCTGGAGATCTATTCCAGGGACCCGGGTTCGATTTCCGGCTTGGACATTTTTCACTAAGTTGGTTTACGCTTTGTTAGCAGTGTGATAATTCACATCATTAATGTTCAATAATTTCAAGCGTAATTTCACTGCTGAAATGTAGTTGAAAAATTAATTAAAATTGTATATTCACCGATGCTGGGTTTATTTGCGTCTCATGTTACGCCGCTGGAATGTGTGCTCATGAAGACTTCTCCATCTTGTGCTGCGGTAGCAGCCTTACCGACTTACATAAGTGAGGAATGCCAAGCTGGACATCGTCCTTGTGGTTTAGTGGTAGAGCACTGGAGATCTATTCCAGGGACCCGGGTTCGATTCCCGGCTTGGACATTTTTCACTAAGTTAGTTTACGCTTTGTTAGCAGTGTGATAATTCACATCATTAATATTCAATAATTTCAAGCGTAATTTCACTGCTGAAATGTAGTTGAAAAATTAATTAAAATTGTATATTCACCGATGCTGGGTTTATTTGCGTCTCATGTTACGCCGCTAGAATGTGTGCTCATGAAGACTTCTCCATCTTGTGCTGCGGTAGCAGCCTTACCGACTTACATAAGTGAGGAATGCCAAGCTGGACGTCGTCCTTGTGGTTTAGTGGTAGAGCACTGGAGAACTATTCCAGGGACCCGGGTTCGATTCCCGGCTTGGACATTTTTCACTAAGTTGGTTTACGCTTTGTTAGCAGTGTGATAATTCACATCATTAATATTCAATAATTTCAAGCGTAATTTCACTGCTGAAATGTAGTTGAAAAATTAATTAAAATTGTATATTCACCGATGCTGGGTTTATTTGCGTCTCATGTTACGCCGCTGGAATGTGTGCTCATGAAGACTTCTCCATCTTGTGCTGCGGTAGCAGCCTTACCGACTTACATAAGTGAGGAATGCCAAGCTGGACATCGTCCTTGTGGTTTAGTGGTAGAGCATTGGAGATCTATTCCAGGGACCCGGGTTCGATTCCCGGCTTGGACATTTTTCACTAAGTTGGTTTACGCTTTGTTAGCAGTGTGATAATTCACATCATTAATATTCAATAATTTCAAGCGTAATTTCACTGCTGAAATGTAGTTGAAAAATTAATTAAAATTGTATATTCACCGATGCTGGGTTTATTTGCGTCTCATGTTACGCCGCTAGAATGTGTGCTCATGAAGACTTCTCCATCTTGTGCTGCGGTAGCAGCCTTACCGACTTACATAAGTGAGGAATGCCAACCTGGACATCGTCCTTGTGGTTTAGTGGTAGAGCACTGGAGATCTATTCCAGGGACCCGGGTTCGATTCCCGGCTTGGACATTTTTCACTAAGTTGGTTTACGCTTTGTTAGCAGTGTGATAATTCACATCATTAATATTCAATAATTTCAAGCGTAATTTCACTGCTGAAATGTAGTTGAAAAATTAATTAAAATTGTATATTCACCGATGCTGGGTTTATTTGCGTCTCATGTTACGCCGCTAGAATGTGTGCTCATGAAGACTTCTCCATCTTGTGCTGCGGTAGCAGCCTTACCGACTTACATAAGTGAGGAATGCCAAGCTGGACATCGTCCTTGTGGTTTAGTGGTAGAGCACTGGAGAACTATTCCAGGGACCCGGGTTCGATTCCCGGCTTGGACATTTTTCACTAAGTTGGTTTACGCTTTGTTAGCAGTGTGATAATTCACATCATTAATATTCAATAATTTCAAGCGTAATTTCACTGCTGAAATGTAGTTGAAAAATTAATTAAAATTGTATATTCACCGATGCTGGGTTTATTTGCGTCTCATGTTACGCCGCTGGAATGTGTGCTCATGAAGACTTCTCCATCTTGTGCTGCGGTAGCAGCCTTACCGACTTACATAAGTGAGGAATGCCAAGCTGGACATCGTCCTTGTGGTTTAGTGGTAGAGCATTGGAGATCTATTCCAGAGACCCGGGTTCGATTCCCGGCTTGGACATTTTTCACTAAGTTGGTTTACGCTTTGTTAGCAGTGTGATAATTCACATCATTAATATTCAATAATTTCAAGCGTAATTTCACTGCTGAAATGTAGTTGAAAAATTAATTAAAATTGTATATTCACCGATGCTGGGTTTATTTGCGTCTCATGTTACGCCGCTAGAATGTGTGCTCATGAAGACTTCTCCATCTTGTGCTGCGGTAGCAGCCTTACCGACTTACATAAGTGAGGAATGCCAACCTGGACATCGTCCTCGTGGTTTAGTGGTAGAGCATTGGAGATCTATTCCAGGGACCCGGGTTCGATTCCCGGCTTGGACATTTTTCACTAAGTTGGTTTACGCTTTGTTAGCAGTGTGATAATTCACATCATTAATATTCAATAATTTCAAGCGTAATTTCACTGCTGAAATGTAGTTGAAAAATTAATTAAAATTGTATATTCACCGATGCTGGGTTTATTTGCGTCTCATGTTACGCCGCTAGAATGTGTGCTCATGAAGACTTCTCCATCTTGTGCTGCGGTAGCAGCCTTACCGACTTACATAAGTGAGGAATGCCAAGCTGGACATCGTCCTTGTGGTTTAGTGGTAGAGCACTGGAGATCTATTCCAGGGACCCGGGTTCGATTCCCGGCTTGGACATTTTTCACTAAGTTGGTTTACGCTTTGTTAGCAGTGTGATAATTCACATCATTAATATTCAATAATTTCAAGCGTAATTTCACTGCTGAAATGTAGTTGAAAAATTAATTAAAATTGTATATTCACCGATGCTGGGTTTATTTGCGTCTCATGTTACGCCGCTAGAATGTGTGCTCATGAAGACTTCTCCATCTTGTGCTGCGGTAGCAGCCTTACCGACTTACATAAGTGAGGAATGCCAAGCTGGACATCGTCCTTGTGGTTTAGTGGTAGAGCACTGGAGATCTATTCCAGGGACCCGGGTTCGATTCCCGGCTTGGACATTTTTCACTAAGTTGGTTTACGCTTTGTTAGCAGTGTGATAATTCACATCATTAATATTCAATAATTTCAAGCGTAATTTCACTGCTGAAATGTAGTTGAAAAATTAATTAAAATTGTATATTCACCGATGCTGGGTTTATTTGCGTCTCATGTTACGCCGCTAGAATGTGTGCTCATGAAGACTTCTCCATCTTGTGCTGCGGTAGCAGCCTTACCGACTTACATAAGTGAGGAATGCCAAGCTGGACATCGTCCTTGTGGTTTAGTGGTAGAGCACTGGAGAACTATTCCAGGGACCCGGGTTCGATTCCCGGCTTGGACATTTTTCACTAAGTTGGTTTACGCTTTGTTAGCAGTGTGATAATTCACTTCAATAATTTCAAGCGTAATTTCACTGCTGAAATGTAGTTGAAAAATTAATTAAAATTGTATATTCACCGATGCTGGGTTTATTTGCGTCTCATGTTACGCCGCTGGAATGTGTGCTCATGAAGACTTCTCCATCTTGTGCTGCGGTAGCAGCCTTACCGACTTACATAAGTGAGGAATGCCAAGCTGGACATCGTCCTTGTGGTTTAGTGGTAGAGCATTGGAGATCTATTCCAGAGACCCGGGTTCGATTCCCGGCTTGGACATTTTTCACTAAGTTGGTTTACGCTTTGTTAGCAGTGTGATAATTCACATCATTAATATTCAATAATTTCAAGCGTAATTTCACTGCTGAAATGTAGTTGAAAAATTAATTAAAATTGTATATTCACCGATGCTGGGTTTATTTGCGTCTCATGTTACGCCGCTAGAATGTGTGCTCATGAAGACTTCTCCATCTTGTGCTGCGGTAGCAGCCTTACCGACTTACATAAGTGAGGAATGCCAACCTGGACATCGTCCTTGTGGTTTAGTGGTAGAGCACTGGAGATCTATTCCAGGGACCCGGGTTCGATTCCCGGCTTGGACATTTTTCACTAAGTTGGTTTACGCTTTGTTAGCAGTGTGATAATTCACATCATTAATATTCAATAATTTCAAGCGTAATTTCACTGCTGAAATGTAGTTGAAAAATTAATTAAAATCATATATATATTATTTCTTTCCTTACATTTTCTGTGTAAATATGAATTTTATAAAAGTTTATTTAGTTTACTATACTAAAACAAAATGTATTCTTAAAAAATGATTTTTTAAAATAAGCTTCATTTAACTTGTAATAAAATGTTGTAATAAAAAGGAATAACTAAAACACTCGACTATATAATATTAACAAAATATAATAAACAAAATAGTTTCACTTAATTATTATTACTAATATTTAAAAAAAGATTTCTTTAACATATACTATTACAAAGTATAATTCACATGTATAAGTTTCTTATACCTTATATATTCTTTATAAACATGGATTTTATAAAGGGTTATTTACTATTACTGTACTACATTACTATACTAAAATGAAATGCGTTTTCATAAGAGAGAGAAAAAATATAACATTCTTTAAACGTTACTTCATTTAAACCGTAATGAAATAAAGCGATTAAGATGAAAAATTTAATATATAACACTTTAAATACTAAGAAATAATGCTTAAAAGAGCTATACCTAGTTATTAAAATATTTATATATTAAATAATAATAATTAAAATAATTTATAATTTTTTGTTATTCAAATAAAAATATACTGTATTTTCTTCAGAATAATGTACGTCAATAAATATGATTCACACACATAGTTATATATACATTATTTTTCAGGCTTTACATATTCTGTATAAATATGGATTTTATAAAAAAATTATATACTATGCTAAAACAAAACGTTTTTCATATTTAATTTTTAAAGAAATAATGCGATAAAAACTAATAAATGAAAAATTGAATATATATAATACTTCGAAAAATAAATTAACTATATGTTTTCCTACCTTACTGTACTTTGAGAGTTTATTAATGATATTCATTTTTGGGAATGATCTTTGTTTTGTCAAACGTAAAACAAAAGCCTTGTGTTTCCCTCCATTCTTCTAATTAGAATGACATCCATATATCACATAAGACGGCGGCGTATTTGTACTTTTGATAATTTTTTTTGATAAGAAAAATAACATTAAAATCTCAACAAACACGTGTTATTCTTGCTTCGACATGTGTGTGAATTGCAGACCACAGAATGCAATGCAAGAAGGTTGCAAGAGTGAAAGAAATCCTCGTCAATAGATCTCACGTGACGTATGCGACTAAGTTCAAACCAGTTTTCAGCCCGGAGATGTCGAGTTTTATGTCTCAGATAGGAGATCCCACAGCCATTGTGAAAGAAAACTCCAATAATGTGAGTTTTTAAAATGTCAGAATGGTTTACACCAGAATTTGTGTAACATTCCACTCATAATCCAGAGTAAACTTACACAAATGTTTTACAGTGTATCATTGGTGTAACGTTTTATGCTTTGTGAACGTAATCAGCCCTATTATAAAAGATAAAATTCCAAATAATTTTTCTAAGAGTTTATATTAAAAATATCAACTTTTCATGTGAAAAAGAACATTTCAAAACAAAATTAGCAAAGACATTTACAATAATATTTTAACATCGCCTCGTAGAACAAATATCACATCTATAAGTTATTCCAATAACATGCTACTTTTAAAGAAAAAAACCAATAAAGATTCATACTCACCGAAATCTATTAGTTTAATATCACCACTTGGTGAGATGATGAAATTAGCTGCCCGAACATCTCGATATATAATATCATTTTTATGTAGGTGATGCAGCGCCTATAAAAATTATAAGAAATCTCATTAAATGTTCTTTTTAACAAATAAAATATTAGAGAAAAAAATAATTTTTAATATTTAAGAATTGATTCTTAATGTAATCTTTAAAAAAAAAAAAAAAAAAAAAAAAAAAAAAAACCGCCTCAATTTGTTTATCCTGATTTTACTTCAATGAAATATATTGCAACAATTTGAATATTTATTTCTTTCACCTTTGAAAGCTACAATAATGTAAGTAACGATAAAAAAGTTTTCGTTTAAGGTCACTGCTGCAGTATGTAAATGAAAATTTTAATGTATTTTAATACGTACGTATGTAAATACATGTGCATTTATGTATCCATATGTATGTATGTAAATGCAAAATACAGTGGGGGCCAATTGTGGACACTTTTAGGTAGCTTTCATTACAAAAAATAAAAAGGTACCTTTTGCAGCAGTCCGAAGGAAAACACTTCGGTAAATTTTCCTATATTTTCGCTGATCATGACCCCCAGATCCCTAAACCACCCTTCGTTCAAATGCTGACTTATATATATATATATATATATATATATATATATTTATGCCTGAATTTTGTCATGCTGTAACTCTCGAATTTTTGAACCGAATTGGATGAAATTTTTCATATGCATAGTACATACTAATGTCTCAACCGCGTTCTTTGGCCAGCTTCATCCGCCATTTGTTTCAAAATGGCGGCAATTTGAATTTTGTGGGCACTATTGGAAATTTTCAGGATTCCTAACTTTCTCTTTAAAATCACCTATGTTGTTAACTTACACTGTGTGACTCTTTAAAATATCTTTTAATGTTTCTAACATTCTGCTTACATAAGAGTTTGCATTTTGTATAAATATACAATATTAGAAAACAAAAAAAAATTCAAAAATTCAAATGACCGCCATTTTGAAACAAGATGGCGGATGAAGCTGGCCAACGAACTCAGTCGAGAAATTAGTATGTACTATGCAAATCGGCGAAAAAGTTTGAGAGTTACAGCATGACAAATTTCAGATATATATATATATATATATATATATAGTACATATATATATAGTATATATATATATATAAGTCAACATTTCAACGAAGGGTGGTTTTGGGATATGGGGTTCATGATCGGCGAAAATATAGCAAAATTTCCCGAAGTGTTTTCCTTCGGACGGCTACAATAGGTAGCTTTTTACTTTTTGTAACGAAAGCTAACTTAAAGTGTCCACAATTTTGGCCACCACTGTATATGCAAAATATGCAGTATGTAAATCGCTGTACATGCAAATTAAGGCGTCGCACAGTGGAGTATTTGACCCAAAAACCTGGCCAAAAATGCAAAAATTAAAATTTCGTCAACAATTGTAAAAATCATATTTTTTAATAGCTAACTAATTGGTGAATCGATCTATGTCTATTTTAGGAACCCCAGTTATATCCGGTGGCTCCTGGTTTCAGCTGAAGAGGAATTTTCTTTCTGAGAAGACGTGGTTTTTTGTTGTTTTTTTGGCATCGTTGTTATGTTTAAATATAATTTTTTTGTGGCTCAATGAATTGTTGAATTGAAACTAAACAGGGCTTACGTGTTTAACAAAGGTCAGAGCTTAGTGTTAAACTATGTGTTAATTTAAATAGATTCGTTTTTAATGTAATAAAAAAACATTAAATGTGTAAAAGGGTTATTTTTAAAGCGTTTTTTGCCCTAATTTATACATATCGAAAGCTTTTTAAATATCTGCCGCGCTTTGCTCCGCATTTTTGAATTATAATCGTATTAGTTATAGTCTTGAGTGTCAATTTCTGCAAAAAAATCTCCCGTATATTGTTGCCATTTTTTTATACAATTTTTTTTCGCGATGACTATTTAAATGCTCTGTTTTGCGGCCATCAAATTGAAGAGATAAGAACTATATATTTACTGCCGTATTGCAGGTTTTTAGCTCACATGATATTACCGGAGTGCTTTTGCACTTACATATTCTGTCTGTCTGTGTGTACGTATGTAGGTACGTACAATTCGACTCGATATCTTTTGAAAGAAATATCCGATCGCCTTCAAATTGTATATACTTATTTATTGAAAAAGGGTTCCCTAATTAGTTCTTGGGGCTCATGTGTGTAACATAAGAAGTGAAAGGAGGGAATTAACCCTTTCGAGGGCGGTGTCCTTAAAAAGGGACACCTAATTTTAATTCCAAAATTGGCAAACGGCACCAAAAAAATGTAATTAAAATTTTCCTTTTATAATGTACGTGAAAATAAGCAACTTCATATTTTCTAACAACTCCGTTTATCAACTAAAAAGGAGCAAGCCATACAGTAGCGAGACCCTACAACTTCTTCTTCCAGCAAGGTCTGATGTTAATCCCGATAAAAGCCAAGAAGAAAGTGATAAAGAATATGAAGAAGAGTTCTAAAGAATCATTTTGAAACTGGTAATATTAAATACATTCAAAAACTAGCAATCTATACAATATAGAGTCCACTTTACTGAACCTACTATTAAATATAACACTATTAAACATAAATTAAATGCAATAATTATTATTAAATGTATTTTAAACTTAAATAATAAGTTTTATATATAGTAAAATTAAATACATTTAATTAAACATTAATAGTGAATAAGACAAACCTATCAACAATTACTTTCGTCTTAAAAGCAGTTAAGGTTACAAGTCGCTCAACTTCCGAACTCCCTTCGGTAATGTTAAGTCAATGGATATGTGATTTATGCGTATTTTTAAAATATCTACTTAGTAAATTAATATTTTAACTTCTTTTTTCTTTGTGCACTTCTTAAATGATGACTCTTTTTTTTTCTTAATTGTCAAAATATTTATAATATGTATATTCATTATTATGTGGTTTTAAAATCTTACTTACGCATAGTCAGATTTTAAGATATAAAATATTAAACTAAGCTATGGATTTGTATGTATACTTCATAGTATGCTAAAATTTAGTTCAGTGAAACGAACAGTTATAGCACAGGAATAGCACAGTTAAAAATGTCCATTCAGTCATTTCCGTGAATAAATGGAAATGTACTTGAGAACTTTTGTGCAGCCCTGTATATGATCTATAGAATGTATCCACGCAAATAATATTTAAAAAAAAATTGTTCTATTTTAAAACGCCTATCACAACTACAAACGCACTTCCAGCAATTATTGGTCATAGACTTTAATAGTTAAATTTATTCTTCAGTCACATTCTTTTGTGTGTCCCTGTAAATGAACAAGATATTCTATGCACACCATATTTTAAATAAGTGCCTTAGTACACCTTAGTGATGTATAAAAATTTCAGTACGTTTAAAAGTATTGTATCATTAAAATACCGAGCAAACAATTTTCCCCCATAGACCTTAATGTAAGGGAATTCTTTTGGGTGTCTCTGTAAATGAACCGTAAAGACTATAGACTTCATTTACAACACCAAACCTGCCATAGTGATACCCAATAACATCTAAGAATTTCAAGCCAATCGGACTATATTTACATCGAAAAATATTTTTGAGTAGGATTTCGGGTCAAATACTCCACTGTGCGCCGACTGCGTGCTATCAACATGAATCGTTTCGCAAACACCAAGTTGACGGAATCCACATCACGTATGTAGTAGCCAACGGAAATGGACTCAACTCGCAGCTGTTCGGTTGAATCCGGAAATATATCCATAAAAGCGCCAACCAAATCATCAAATGTTCGCTTGGAACTTTGCGAAGCGTGGATTCTTCACAGCAGTGATACAGGATATCGGTTCACCGCGAACAGCATGAACACCCACATTGAATAAGTTCAATTTCGAACACATCCTGTGATGCTTGTAAGTCATACATTGTATTCTATTGTTGTGTAATAAAGCGTTTTACACTGCTTTCTGTATTGTGACCTTACTGAGTCTTTGTGTCTCTTTATAACATGAGAGTGATGTTTCCACCCATTCATCCCTATTTAATTATAGCCTAACGATGGTCTTTACCTCCTCTTCAAGTTTGTAGATGATGTTCTGGAACACCCTGTATATAAATAACATTTCAGGTTATGTAGGCAGTTTTTATATTAAAGCATTCTATTAACGGCTTTTTTTATTCTTAAGACTTATTTTTGTATTCTTCTGCGAAATAATAGAATACATTTTCTTTCCAGCAATGCAAGTGTTTCCAGCAGTGTTTCAAAAAATGCATACACACATTTACAATACCAAACATGCCATAGTAATACCCAGTAACATCGAAGAATTTCAAGCCAACTGGATTATAATTTACATCGAAAAGTAAATTTGACCAGGATTTCGGGTCAAATAGTCCACTGTGAGTCGTCGAAGTCTGTATATAAGCATCGACATCGAGGCAAGGGATTACTGCATCATTTGTTTATTTCCAAAGTGTGTGTGGAAAATGCTGAAGCGTAAAAAATGGCGACGTAAGTATCAAATGCGTCCAAACAGGACCAACGTGCTGTTATTCTGTTTTTGGCGACCGAATGACGAAAACCGGTAGGCATTCATCACAGAATTAAGAATGTGTATGGATAAGCATGTCTGTCGATAACCACCGTAGCGGAATGGCGCTCAAAGTTCAAAACTGGCCGCGGTTCGACTCAAGTTGCAAGTGGATCTGGGAGGCCATCGACATCCAATACCTACAACAATAAGCGGACAGTTGATGATGCCATTAACCCTTTATGTACTGCATTATGAATTAATGAAAATTTTGTCTTCTAAAGTATTTTTCGTGAATTGTTTAAACTACATTAGAAGATTTACATAATCATTTAATAAATTTTAGAAGAATTTTAGAAGGATTGAAGGACTCATTAAATTTGAATTTTTAGGGATTTTGTACAATATTTAAAACCCCAATCAAATCTTTTATTTTAAATATTTTTCTTCATATTTTGTAGAATTAGGAAACGTACAAAGATAATGTTCTTACAATAGAAATATAGAAATATTTTCGAATTGGAAAATCCCCCGCCCAACGCCAAGAAAGCCGAAAAGTTGCAAAAGCAAAAGAAATCGCCCTTTTAAAAACATTTTTGTTTTGTGTAACCACTAATGCTTTTGGAAGAAGATAAAGTAATGCATCTAAAACTAATTCTAAACTGCATTACAACTATTCGACGTATTAAATGAATTAAATAACGAGTCTTTTTTAATGGTACTTATAAGTACCGTCAGTAAATAAACGGTTAAGGTTGAACTTCGCATATCAATTAGTGCACTTTCAAAAGATCAAAAGTCAAAAGATTCAAAAGTCCTTGAAAGGACGACGGTCCCTGTCGGACGGAGAAGTGCAGCAAGCAGTTTCAGACTTCTTCAAGCAGCAAAAAGCGGCATATTCAACCTAGTAAAGCAGTGCGATGCTTCCCTAAACGCTGAAGGCGATTTTGCATGATTGGTATATCTAATATGGACAGTACAGCCTTGGAACGGAATACATCCTTATATATAATTAAATAAATATAGTATTAACTTTTTATCTCTGCAGATTTCATTCCCATACAAACTTAACCCTTCACTGTATCGCGTGCCATATCTGGCATATACCTAAAAACATTATAACTTTTATCATGTGCCATGAATTTGTTCAATATGATCACTGTAACTGATCAAGAACAATCCAAAGAATGGGATAACACTTATTCTGTCCATGTCAGATGGCTGCATTATACAAAAAAATAGAATATGTTCTTCGGAAACAAAAGAAAATTCGATCAAGCTATTAAGGTAAGATTTACTTTCATTTTTTTTTACTGAATACTTAAGAATATTAATATAATAAAAGTTTCAGAGTGTTACGCAGATAAAATTAATTAATTTAAGCTCATTTAGTTGCAAAATATAGCAATACAATATTTTAAAAACCTAAAAGTGTACATATGGTACATACCATGAAATTTCAAATTTTAGCTGAAATTTTGAAATTTAAATTATTTACTATTTTTCCCATTATTAGACCGACATATAGATTTTTAAAAAAATCATAAAAATAAAAAAAAAATCGTGCAGCGAAGGGTTAAATATGTTTCATTAAAATTGATGAAATTAGTAAAATAGCAAATACCTATGGAGAATGCTTCAAGTAATTTTTTAATTTGTTTTACATACCATCATAAACATTTTCACAAGTGCAGCAATCTCTTCTTCTTGCAGTGGTTTTTCTTGGCTTCTAAGGTATGCAAGCAGTTCAGATACAGGTACACCTTCGCATAACTAAAGCAGAAAAAAATTATTTTAATCAATGTTTTAAGAAATTAAACTATGTTTTGTACATAATAAGACTGTAATATTGCTGTATTTTTCTGTTGGAGAGTTTTATTAAATTCTATTAGTTTTATTCAAACCTATAAGTAGTTTTGATAAAAGGAAAATAGCAAACAATTACCTAGATGTAAATACACTACACAAAACAATTAAAGGATATTGAGGTTATGGAGCCTGCGGCTGGAGCATTGTTTAGGTGATTCATACATGATCGAAAGACGTGGTAGGCTGTATGAGAAAAACATTCCACATGTCTGGCAGAAATAAATGCATTGTATTGAGCATTTGGGTACAAAAGGAAAAAAAACACAATTTGTGCACATAAGAATGAAATAAAATTTCGAAAATTTGAAGCTTTAAGTGTCCCGAGATCCGTTATAGCATTAAATTTAAAAAATCAAAAACCCGACTGCGTAAAAAGCGAACTAATTAATTATTTCTCATTAATGTGAAACTATTTTTTTATATTACTTACCTGTTTTTTTATTTACTTGTATTAATGACATTTAAGTTGTGTTTAATTGTTAGTTCCTATCTAGAGACAGTATTTTGATGAGGCCTATAGATGCTTATGATGATTAGAGTTGCAGTAAAGCTAGAGATCCTACCTACACAACTTTCAGGTTGTGTAATATTTAAACGAAGCTTCTGACTGTAAAATAGTCTATGAAACATCATCTTCATTTTGAAAGACCTATCCAATGATATGCCACTCAACACGGTGCGTAATTTTTCCCCCTGTCTCTACAGCCATTTTGCATTTTTCGGCCGCCATTTTAAATTTATAAAAACAAAACCTAGCCTATAACCATCGGGCGGTTACGACGAATCGATAGAGACCCCATTCATTAAAATCCATCCTGCCGTTGCGATGTTTCGAGGGTATAAATAAATCCGCATACCCAGATACGCTTGAAACACATAACCTTTTTTGGCAGTCGGGAAAAAAGTTGGTTCCTTCAAGGAAAATCGTTTTTAGTTTGGGGTATGGTTTTTATGGACGGGCAGCAATCTTTGAGGCATGGAGTCAATGAGGCTATTAATGAGGAGCTGACGAATAGGCACGAGAAGCACATGCTTCCCTTGGAAATTTTTCAAGCGGACCAAAATAGAGAAAACAGGGTGCCTGAAATTTTATACTGAATAATTACATTCCAAAAAGTTTTCAAATTATTAATTTATTTATATGTATATCAATACATGGAAATTATTCCAGAGACCAGAGAGAAACATTCGTCCCGCATGCAATATTTCAAATGAAAACCAAATTTCAAATTAATTGCTTAAAAGGCGCAAAAGCCAACATAGTGAAAAAGATTCCATGCCGGGACTCGAACCCGGGCCGTCATCATATAGCACTGACGTTCTACCGACTAAACCACATGAAACGATATCCAGCCTAAAAATTTTCTCACTATTATATGTTGGCACGGCTACAAATGCAGCACAAGATGGAATATTTTATGGTGAGCCACCGACCTGGGGAGAACACGAAACTTAATTAAATCCTTCGTCGATAGAAACTATATTATACTTAAAAGGCGCAAAGGCCAACATAGTGAAAAAGACTCCATGCCGGGACTCGAACCCGGGCCATCAGTACAGTGCTTAAGAGGCGCAAAGGCCAACATAGTGAAAAAGATTCCATGCCGGGACTCGAACCTGGGCCATCAGTATAGTATAGTAATAATATAGTTTCTATCGATGCTGGATTTAATTAAGTTTCGTGTTCGCACCAGGTCGGTGGCTCACGATAAAATATTCCACCTTGTGCTGCGTTTGTAGCCTTGCCAAAATATAATATTGAGAAATTTTCCAGACAGTGTATGGTTCTATGTAATTTAGTCGGTAGAACGTCAGTTCGCTATACTAATGGCTCGGGTTCGAGTTCTGGCATGGAATCTTTTTCACTAGGTTGGCCTTTGCGACTTTTAAGCAATTACTTTGAAATTTGATTTTTATTTGAAATATTTATATGTATATTTAAAAAAGTGTTTCTTAAAAAGACATTTCGTAACAAATTAATTTTGCATGCCATAGTTCAGTTTCAACAACATGATCACAGTTCGTCAATTTATCAGTCAGTATTATTGTCTAACCAATCAAAATCGAGAAAATCCAATAAAATAATATTTGTAGTAATTTGAACAATTATGATATACTGGTGAGTTTCCGGTTACGTTGGATTTAGGAAACTCTTTTAGAATGAAAGAGGGCCCCCGAAAGGATACTCTGCTTCCCATTGCGTTAGAAGTTAATTAGGCTCTGCAGAGTTCACTAGGATTTATAGAAATAATAATATAAACATGATTTTTTTGTTCCATGTGAAGTCATTTCTTTCCATGTAAGCTTTCTTCACCTGGTTTCATGTCTTTATCAGCAACATAATCCCCGGACTCGTTTTTAATTATATCAGTTTCTTTATGTAACTTCTAGCTATCAAAATTACTTTTACCGATCTTTTCGATAGTAGTCAAATGAGACATATTTCAAAATCAAAAATAAGAACCAATAATGAAGAATTTTAACACAGAGAAGGCTAGTTCTTAATTTTAAGTTAGGCTTAAGCAAGGGATTGCCACTCCATCCCTCTCAACTGGCGCCCACGGGCTTAAGGGGTGAGAGCACCTACAGCAGCTCGATATTTTTTTATTTTAACACAATATATATATATATATATATATATATATATATATAAAACATTGGATCTGTAAATATTTCTCAAAATTAAATATATTTTTTTTTTAGTAAATTGTACAAATCCTTGTTTACACATTCCTTTAAATATCTTCAATGAAAAATAATTAGAAATTAAGACACATTAATTAAGGATTTTCAAAAAATGATTTGACATACATGTGTTACGCGCGGAATCATAAAAAACATATTTGATAAACCCACCTAATCTATCTATATAGGACAAATATATCTGTGCGTAACGCATACGTCATTTTGCGAATGGCAACACTTTGAAACTTGAAATGAAATTTTGGTTTTGCAATTTCCTTTGCTGTAAAATTTTAAACTTCTAAACATCGCACATTTTAAATTTTTACACCGTCGTATAAGGAAAATAAATTTACTTTTTAATGCAATTTGTTTGAAAGCTCTATCTCAATTTAATTCTGAGATATTAATTTTTTTGTAGTTTTTAATACATTTTTTGTAATTGTGGCAACTGAAGTACCTACTTCATTTCTGTTGAAAGTAATGGAGTGTTAAAAGTACATGGAAATAATCAAGGAGGAAAGAAAGTAATATATTACTGTACCTTTAGTAGCCATTTTCTCATAAAAATTGAAAAAAAAAAATTGAAATTATAATGCGTCCTATGTCAGCGATTTTTTAAGTTTCCAAATATTGCACATTTTCAATTTTTATACCATCAAATAGATAAAAAAAATCTACTTTCAAATGCAATTTGTTTGAAAATTGTATCTTAATTGACTGAGTTATTACGGTTTTTAAAATAACTAGCCGCCCGTGGCGACCAGTTTGGTCTCCCTTAAATGTATGCTAGGTATTGTATCATGTTACTTTTATTCATTATTTAATTTACTTGCTCAATCCTTCGCCAAATCGGAAGATTCTGATAGAGAAATCAAGAACTCTGTATTTTTATGTTCGGCCACAGGTGATAAATCGCCAAACATTATACCCGTCGTATTTTTTCATATTTCATTAATTTAGATTAAAATATAATCATTTCACTCATTTTAAAATGGATAACTGAAATTTAAAACCGAAACATTTCAAATTCATGAATTTCACTTAAAAAAATTCTTTAAAGAAAATAAAAGAATAAATACCATAAACCATTTAATTTCAACATCAAAGTATTGTTTTAATTTACCCCTCGAAAAATAAAAAAATCCCTGCCGGCCCGGCCTACAGGCGGAGGTAGATTTCGAAGTTAAGTATACTAATTTCGCAAACAAAAACCAAATCATGATTAGAGATAAACCCACTTTAACAATATTATCTGGCCGCTTTTGACGAGTTTTTATTCCATTTTTATATAATAACTGGTTTTATCACAATCATGTTAGGGCGGTATTCAAAAAAATACTTTTCCATGCTCAACAACTCGAAATTTTCTGGCATAACTCCAGATTCATTTTTAATAGAAAAAACATGAAACTTGTTGACGTGATTTTTGAAGAGATTTATAAGCGACCTGTGTTTTTAATTTTCGTCCAATTAATTAAAACTTGATATATAAACAATTATTTTCTCAGTAAGACAATATTTTTCGTTTCTAACACAATCTCTTCAAGAAATTCGGTTCAAAATGCCCACGTTGACATCATTTTTTGAAATATATTCTGCCTCTGTCAAAAAATCGATCATTACGGTACATTATACAGTTTCTGAATAAGCGAATCTACCAATTGGATGCGTTTGAGGGCAAAAATGAATTTAAAAATGAGTCAGAAAATAAGCAGTTTGGATTTGAATATTCCCTTAATACGATGATTTTTCTAACACAATCCGCTTCGGGAAATTCGGTTCAAAAGGCTCACTTTGACAGCATGTTTTAAAATATATTCTGCCTCTATAAAAAAAAATTGACCATTACAGTACATTATATAGAGTCTGAGTAAGAAAAGGTACCAATTGGAAGCCTTTGAGAGTAAAAATGGATTATAAAATGAGTCAGAAAATAAGCAGTTTGGATTTGAATACACCCTTACGATGATTTTTTTCTTCAACCGCTATTTATTTTTAATTTGTTTTTGCTGTAAGAATTGGTCCTATCCAAAACTTGTCTATATAGATGTTGTAGATAATATTAAGAAGATATATGATAAATTCATGGGGATTTTATATCTTTTGAATTGACGGAGTTATGTATTTTTTTCTTCTTCAAACGGCCTTTTGTTTTCGTTTTTAATTATTTTTTTTGCGGTACGAATTGATCTTATCAAAAACTTGTGAATATAAAAGTTGTAGATAATGTTAAGGAGATTCATGATAAAATTAATTGGATTTGATATCTTGAGAATTGACGAAATTATGAATTTTGTTCTCCCAAAAACCCTATTTTTTGCGCACCTTGAGCCCATTTTTAACTTTATCAAAAATCTGTGATACATAAATTTTTGGCCCTACTTTTAGAAGTAATAAAAACTTTAAACTGATTTGATACAATATAATACAAAATATTAAGTTTCTATGTTACTTAGTTTTGAAAATATGCTCCAGGCAATATCAAAAGTGTCTGTTTTAAGAAAAATGACTTTAAAATTCAAATTCAAGTTGATCTGGATTGGTATCACTCCATATATTTTATAATAAAACCGGATATAATTGGAGTATCGTCATAATTCATTTTTTTTTTAAAGTCAGGTAACATGTTATTCTTGAAAAATAGACCCGTTAAGAATTGAAACTAATAAACTCAAATAAAAAATATTTATTATTACTTTCGACACAGTAAAATCGTTTCTCTGGATACATAACGAAATGTTGGTATATTAAGCATTATAAAATATTTAAATAATATGATTTTTTTTTTTTTTTTTTTTTTTTTTACAAAGCTGGAATGCGACTTAGGACCGTCATGTTCGTTTCTGAACAGAATATTCTCGCTCGCACAGCATTCTATTAGCAGAAATATAGATATGGGCACAATGCATGCGAGTAAGCAAGAAAATAAACATTGTTTTCCAAACATTTTCTGCTCTGGACTGCCTTAAGGGGACCTTTTACATTAGGAGACCGAAAAAAAAAAAGTACTTTTTTATGATTTTTTTTGTAAGAAAACTGCATGATTGGTCTTTTTGAAATTTTAACAGTATATTGTACATATCTTAAGGGATGCACAAGAATTATTTTATTCGATTTTGTTGCTTATACTCTAAGTTATAAACACATATGTTCAACTGCTTTGGAAAATTTCGTCTGGACGATGGGCATGATAGCGCCTTGTAGAATTAACTGAAACACAAAAATATATTTTTTTCGTATAATTCGTGAGTATAACTTCTAGTTAAATTAAAGGAACCCATAAATTTATTTAAAAAATGTTATGTAATGGCTGATTTAAAAAAAAAAAAAAATGTTAAATATTCGTTCTTATTTGTTAATAACTTTTTTTTTAAATAATTTTAGTAAAAGCTTTAATTCATATCGAAGGCAATTAAACAAGCTTTAATTCATATCGAAGGCAATTAAACAAGCTTTAATTAAAAAAAAAAAGTCAAGATGATCCATTGAGTAGTTTTTTTTTTTTTTTTTTTTTTTTTTTAAATCTTGCCCACCGTGTCAAAAAATGTGGTTGAATATATTTGTTTATAACTTAGAGTAGAAGCAACAAAATCTAATAAAAAAAAATTCTTGTGTATACCATAAGATATGTGCAATAAACTGTTAAAAATTCAAAAAGTTCCATCATGTAGTTTTCTTACAAAAAAATCATAAAAAGTGCTTTTTTTTTGTCTCCTAATATAGAAGGTCTCCTTAACCCCTTCGGGACGAGCGTCACGTATAAGTAACGGATGAGATGCTCAGAATCCTTCATTATTCCCACCAATTATATTTTATTGTAAACGATGCCTTATTTAATCAGAACATTACTGCGATTCAATTACACAAAAATTTCTGGTTTGAAAAACCGGGAATAAAAGATTAAAAATTCTGTATAAGATGCTTGTCCCGAAGGGAAAGTTACCCTTGAACATACCCTTTAAACGTCATTTTCGATCAAAGTATCGATTTTTCATTTATGCAATAATATTACAATAGAATCTTTTAAGTGTCGAATTATGCTTAAATTGTTTCTGTATCTTAAATAGAACCTGAGTTACAGAAGTTTAAAGCTACAGCTATTACAGCTTTTGAATTGTGCTTAAAAGTTATTTTAAGCATTGTTTCAAAATGAAATTTTTCAAATTCTTACTATACGCAAAATATCCTATAGCAAAACATTGTGCATGAAGTGTCTCGAAATTTTGTGTACTACTTTTTAAACTGGTTTTTTTTTTTAGAGAGAATAGACTATACTCAGGATAAGATATTAAATAATAATTAAGGATTTTACGTTGTTCTATCTAATACTAACAAAATAGGAGTTGCTATTCAACGTAAATTTTGTACATAAATTAAAGGTTGATATAAAATAAAGACATGAATAAAATACATCTCAACGTTTCGGTTTAATCTTTAAAACCATCACCATAGTAACATTTTCTAAAGTTGCTGCTGATTTACACTTTGGAAAATTTTACTCCTGATGAGGGTTTTAAAGATCAAACCGAAACGTCGAGATTTATTTTATTCATGTGTTTATTTTATATCAACTTTAAATTTATGAATAACATGTACGTTGGATAGCAACTCCTATTTTGTTAACATATTAAATAGTTTTTTATTTAAAGTGATATAAGTAACAAGGTTCCAACGAATGCGTGAAAAGATCCGACCTTTAGCCGAAAAAAATGTGTAAGTTACATCAAGAAAATGGCATACTCACCCCTTTCAAAGTCGGCTCTTGAGCCCCCACATATTCTGCACATCGTTCCTTCCACTGCTGAAAATACTTATGGAAGGCTTCTGGTGGAATGGTGTTCAACTCCGCCGTCGCGTTCTGTATACCTCATCTCTACTCTCAAAACGGGACGCTTTCAATGGCGCCTTCAATTTAGAAACAACCAGAAGTCGCAAGGAGCCATGTTTGGAGAGTAGAGAGGTTGACCAACAACTGGAATTCCATGTTTCGCCAAAACATTCTGAATCGGCTGCGATGAATGAGCTGAAGCACTTATGAATCTTACGACACCTGATGAATCTTAGGAATTCTTTCGGTTTGAGAATCAGCAAGCTTTGGCAAATTTGATGCAGCACCTTTTTCAACCCGTTCAGTCATCTTGAAAGAAATCAAAATCCGACGAATATGTATGACATCACCGATCTCGGTGGCCAGCAGGCAACGACTGGCTCACTGGATGCGCAGAAAAAATTCAAGCATGAGCATTAAGCTGTCTCCTTCCAATGTGCACCAGTGACGAAGCCTTAGGCATATCACACACTGAACAGAAAAGCGACAAAAACGCGTATTTCAAGAGACATTTCACTCTGATAACAAAGAAGAAACCGATTTAAACTCTACAATTTGTCTCGTGTCGCACGGTTTTGCCTGCTTGTCTGTTCATTGTGTGATCTACCTTAGAATCACTACTGCGACGGTAAAATCAAGATCGGATGCTTATCAGACAGACCTCGTATTGCAAATTTTTCATTACATCAGTGCTTCAACTGCCACAGCAAATGAGATATAGATGCTATTATAATATAATACTCTATGCCCTAGAGAAAGTTATTATCTTTATTATGCAATTTACAAAATGCCAATACATTGGTTTGCTTTTGAATTATAATGTTTTGCTGAAATGTCGATTTTTCAAATAATTTTAACACTACTTTTCTGCTTAAAAAAATTATTTCTCTGTAATTGCTAAAATATTTACATTTTCAAAGTTTTAACTTAAATGTTATCATAAAAAAAAATGGTAAAAAGAGAAAAAAAATCACCTCCGAAGGTGTGTTGATACCGAAAATAAAGAACCAAAATTAAGAATTTACTTACCTCCATAACAAACCATAGTTGTTTCTGGCCATCTTTAGGTTTCAAGTAAGTTCCATGGTATTTTGGGATAAGTGATTGTCCACCTACTGTTGAAAGAACCAAGTACTCAGATTCAATTTCTATGATGTTTTCTGCGATGTCATTTATGATTTTCACAGCCACTCGTTCTCCTAGAGAAAAATCGGAAAAAAAAATTCAAAATTTGATCTAATCAACATTTTAATATTTTAAAAAATACAAATAGTTTTTTTTCTCATACATTTTTTAAAATCACCTTAAACCAGAAGTTTTATCTGCTTATTTCTTTGTCAAAAATTGATAAACATTCTTAAAAAAATTACCGTAATTTTCCGCGTATACGCCGCAGCTCAGATAATTCGATTTCCTACCAGAATTTGTTTTAAATAAAATGTGACTTGCTTTTGCTTAACATTTATTTGACTTCATTTTTTAAATAAAATTTTCAGTGTGAAAAAGACTTAATTAAGCCGCGGCGTATACTCGGGAAATTACCGTACTCTAGCTGATTTTAAAATAATTTTGACACATTTCTCGTTTCTTTCAGTTCGAAGAAAAAACTAGTCGGATGTACCAATCCCAAAACTTTCTTCTATCTCATACATGTTAATACTTCAAAATCCGCTATCACACTGCCAAAATTAAATGGCAATCTATGCATCTCATGAGGATTCTAACGATATGAAATTCCATGCGTTAGTTCTTGAGATATGACTATCGCTGAAATCGTCTAAATTCAGAAAAATGCTGCCTATCAGCGCCACCTATTGGGTGATTTATACCAAATCCTAATCAGCAACAATTTATGTCAACGTCTGACTGAATCTGAAGTTTGGAGAAAATCCGTACATTAGTTTTTGAGATAGAGCAATAACGAAAATCGTGAAAATTCCTGCATAGCAGCGCCACCTATTGGGTGATTAACACCAAAACCTAATTAACAACAACTTGTGTCAACATACAACTAAATCTGAAGTTAGATGAAAATTCGTCCATTAGTTCTATTGATAGAGCTATTGAGGCAATCGTGAAAAAGGCAGCAGAGAAGCGCCACCTGTTGGGCGATTTACACCAAAACATAATCAGTAGCAAGTTATATCAAGGACTAACTGAATCTGAAGTTTGATGAAAATCCGTGCATTATTTCTTGAGATAGAGCTATTACGAAAATCGTGTAAATCAAGCAAAATTCATCATAACAGCGCCACCTGTTGGGCGATTTACACCAAAACGTAATCATCATTAATTCATATCAAGAGCTAACTAAATCTGAAGTTTGATCGAAATCCGTGCATTAGTTCTTGAGATAGAGCTATTGCGAAAATCGTGAAAAATGCAGCATAGCAGCGCCATCTGTTGAGCGATTTACACCAAAAACTAATCAGCATCAATTTGTATTAGGGACTAACTGAATATCAATTTTTATTAAATTCTGTGCATTAGTTCTTGAGATAGAGCGCCCACAAAATTTGTGTCACATACACACAGACAGACAGACAGACAGACAGACAGAGACAGACTCACAGAGTCACAGACAGACATTTTGTAAAAACATGTTTTTTGGAATCTCTGACCCCTAAAACGTGTAAATCCGTCGAAAACCGGAATTCGAAAATTTTCACGAATCCAATACTTTCTTCTTGTAAAGATAGAAGAAAGTAAAAAATGTAACTAATGCCATTGCTGCCGTAATTGAATTTATTCTCACCGAGCCACTTTATCGGCTTTTATTAAGAAAACTATTTCATATAAAAATATGAACACTGGTCGATTTATAGACACGTGTATAATAAACACGCGGAAGTGTACAATTTTTAAATCAAAAATTTATTTTAAACGATATTTAATGGTAATATAGGTCGAAATAGTTAGGTTAAAAAAGTTTTATCGTATCAAAAACTATACATAGCAATTAAACCATATTTTGTATAGGCACATGCTAGACTAGTTTGTAGTACGCTGAGTCCAATATATTTTTTGTCTTACCATAGAAATTCGACAGAGTTTCTCGCTAAGCAAAAGAAACAACAGTTGAATGAACTGCAAAAATAAAGGAATTTCTGCTAACTGATGCCAAACGATTTTGCAAAATTTTTTTTAGTTATCTGTCTAGTTTATATTTTCCGGACTGACCAAAACGGGATATTGACACCTCTATAGCTCGAGTTCTATTTATGATAGAAACAAAATTCTTCTTCTATGAAATAAGGCGTGCCACGTGACTCAGAAATCAAAAGTAAAGTGTAATCCGGCGAATAGGTTTTTAATAAATGCGATTTTAAAAGTGCTACTTTTTGCAGGTTTTAAATTCTTGTTCAGACCAAAATCTATTGACAGGGCTACAACAATGTGTAATTATCGTTTTAGATTTGTTGCTTGGTGGAATCATTTACAGCGAGTTGTTTTTTATTAGATTATTATTATTATTTGTTAAATTTATTAAAAATTTTATTATCTCACTAGAAATTCCTTTCATATTTCAAGAAAGTCTTTTTTTATACCTATTGTTGCCAGATTTTAAAAAGCTCATAAATGAATACTTCGAAACATTTTTAATTGGAAAATATATTTACACGTGAATAATAAAAAAGAAAGAAAATTATTACATTAGTACATTAGTACGCGTGAAAAGCACTATATAAGGGAAGTTTACGTCTTATAAGCCTAAATAATAAAATTTCCAAGCATTTTCTATTGAAAAATATATTTAGATATTAATATTTAAAAAAAAAAGAGAAAATATTACAACGAAAAAATTCTTATGTGCGAAAAGCATTTAATGCGAAAAATTACGTTATATTTAATCAATATCTTTAAAACTTCATATTTCAAACGATTTTCTTTTAGAATCTAAAAGAAACTGTATTATGTAATTTCAGGAAGCTAGCTGGAATATTACAATTAACACAAACATATAAATGTTAAATTTTTGTTATTTAAAAATTAAATAATACAAATAATAGGGGAATAAAACAGAGAATAAGACAATTTTTTTAATGTTAATTGGCAATTGTACACAGTTCAAACTGTAACTTATAATGCTATTTATAGTCACTTAACCTATCATTGTTAGCATAAAAAATAATAGATAATCATATCAGGATGCATGTAAAAACATGAACAGAGACTCTATACAATCTATGCTAAATCGATCACATAGACATAACCAAATATATATTGTCAAGCCACTCTATTTGTATAAACATCTTAAAATTTCAAAATGTTAGGAATGCCTTACAATATTTTACGAAAGAAAAATAAATAAATTTGGAACCTAAGATTTGACACATTTGAAAACATTTATTCATAATTCCATAAATGTACTCTTTTATTTTGGCGAAATTTTCTGAAAACAAAATATAAAGCAATGATAAACCTTTACAGTTTTTCGCAGACTTTTTAAAAAGAAATAAATATTTTTCACTGATAACACATGCAACGAACTGCTATGTTTAATATGATTAATAAACTTCTATTTCTCACTAACTATTTCCCACTAAACCTTTTTCTTTCTGTTTAGGTGTGTTCGTAATTATACCAAAACGTATCACCTACAGTCCTCGCCTGGTCCGTCCGTCTGTCCACATATAAGAGCGCAAAAACTACCAAAGCAAATGGTTTCAAATTTAATATATATAATCGATGCAGAATTTTGTCGTGTCATTCATTTCAAATTTTATGAAAATCGAATCAAAAATTAAAAAGATATTAATAAATGTTTCTCCATTCTATTAAATCCTATCAAACGTAATTAATTCAATGGAGTCCCATGATCGGTAATCATTCTAGGTTGCCATTGTGGTGACGTCAGATTTAAGATGGAGTCCTATTATTTCCGTATTACTGAATTTAATCTATAGAATAGTAATAAAGTTTGCATTCATGCATTTTTGCATTAGAGTGCAACAGCTATTGCATCAAGATCTGAATATTTATAAAACTAGTTATAGTACGAACACACCTCATATGCCACGTTTGACGTACAATTTCCGACTTGTTTTTGCTCCCACCCGTTCACGTATTTAGAAGTTATATTAACTTTCTGTCCACGGAAGCGGGTCAATTTCTTGGTGACAGTAATTATTTATAAAAAATAAAAAAACTGAAGTAACAAGATAACTGTTCTATATCGAAAGTTAGATAAGTTTTATAAATTACTGAATTAAAAATATTATGAAAACAAGTAATATAAAATTTTTTTTTAAAAGTCAATTCCTACTTAGGTCATCAAAGAAAATTTTCATATAATCCCTTAAGCTAATATTAGTTTTTGTTGCATTAAAATATCTCAATTTGTTGATTTTCCATAAGCAAGTAGGTTTACAATGGAAGTCTATGGGAATTTGGTGAAATATTAGAGATATCGTCAAGTTGAAGACTCATTTTGGTCGCTAAATTTGGCGCTTTATCGCCAAGTTGGCGTCAAACTTGGCGGTATTTGGCGAAAGAACAGGGTCCTCCCTATGGTAACCCTTCCTTATAGATATGAAGCTGCATTAAATGCTGTTCAATAACCAATCGCCGGCATTTTGTCTCCCAAATAAAACTAAAATTAATTAATTAAAATTTAATTAGTGAATTAATATTTGAAAAATCCATATTAACATCAATTGTCATCCAGTACAAGTTAAAAAAAAATTATTTCAACTTGATAGGATGAATAATAAGTATTTTATTAACGATTGAAAATTTGAACACGATATATAAATAAATAAATAAATATAGGGAGAGTGTGAACTAATAGTAGGAATTGAAAAAGTCCTTTGCAGACCAAATAAGACCTTTTCAGACCAAATATGACCGTTTCAGATCCAAACTTCGTGTATGATAGGCCACTAAAACGATTTAGCGGACTACGTGGAAACATTTATATCAAAAGTTTTATTTTTTATTTCTGTTCATGCATTTTTCGGTTGTATCACACAGCATTTCTATTACAGTCTTTATAATTGTAGTTACTTTTATAATATGCCTGCAAATCTGCCAATATGCGGATTTCCTTCAGTGTTTATTGCAATATGGTAAGTGATCTGCTGTGGAAAATTTAAATATTACTAATTAAGTCAGATTTGGAGGAAGATACATTCATTTACGTTTTAGGTTAACGTGAGATTTTAATTAATGAGTCAAACGTCATTACAAATCATTTGCAGCTACCTCTTTCCAGCAAATTCCGATAAAATGCAGAATTACGGGAACTATTTTATGAGTTATGGAGCAGTAAAAGGATTTTTAAAATCCTTTCAGTAGTTTCAGGGTGTTTCTTACAAACAAATATTCATCTTTTATATTATTAATATACCTTCATTCACCATAAAAATAATAATACCGTTAACATAATTAATTGGGAAAAATTGTTTTAGTACATATTACCTTCTTTTTCGTATGGCGAAAACCTGAATGTGAAGCACGTAGTTGGCAATTATGTTTTTTTTTTTTTTTTTTACTAAGTTGGCAGTTTCAGCGAAATCACAGTGAATATATAACTGTAGAATATTTTCCTCTTTTTCACAGAATTTAAACAGAATTTTGTTTTTAAAAAACTTTTCTTTAAGCGCACCGTATTTTGATAGAAAATTTCATGTAAAATTTTAACATTTTAGCTCAAATACTTGAATTTTAATAATGATTATAAATCATTTTCCAATCATTTCATCTCTTTAAATCTTGAATACTTTAACAAACGTTCTCACTGAATTAAAAAATAACCACTCTTAAAAGTAACCACTAAACGAAATTTCATTTCTTAACCTCAACAAATTCAACAAATAAAAATTTTGCGCTCTTTTAAAACATTTTGTGCAAGGATAGAATGTACCGCATTTTTGAGCAGGTATTGTCATTATTATCGTACTTAGGGAAAATTTGAAATACATTCGTCAGTGCCAAAGTAAGATTGTGATTTTAGAACGTTTTTTGCTTAAGTCATTCTATTTAAATATCGAAACTTCATAAATTCTTATATACGCTAGCATTTACGATTTATAAGTAATTACTATGTCAAATTTCACGTTTTAACTCTTAACAATTCGAACAATTACATCTTTAAAGTAACCACGATGTGAAATTTTATTCATTTATAGCCTTTACATATACAATAAAATTGTAACTTTTAGAACTTTTGTCACTCTCGAACATTTTTCAAGGCACTTCCACAAAGATAAGCAAGAAAGAAAAAATTATGCGTCAAACGTAGATTATGAAACACTTTCCAACACATTTTGAATAATGTAGCAATACTGCACCGTTTAATAAATTAAAATAGGATGTTTAATTCAATCGTATAAAAACGCATGCCACATTTGAAGGCCCAATTTTAGTATGTCCAATCTACAATCGGAAAATTATCCATACTCATTGAGCAGCCCTGTACATAATATATATATATATATATATATTTGCATCTATTACTGAAATAAGATGTTACACACTTGCATAATATATTTTATTTATTCTTCAAATATTTTTTAGGAACATGTAAAAACATAACGACGACGCTTAAAAAATGCACTGATTAATATTTACACCGCACTTTTAAAAGAAAAAGTAAAAAAGATTTTTGAGGTTGGGTCATAACGGAAACAGGAGAGACCAATCGGCAACTGACACTTGCATTTATACGGGAGGCAAGTAGACCGAAAGAATTTCTAGTATTTTTTTACCTGTCTATTTTATAAAATGTCAATCTCCCAAAATTTTGCTTACGGAATCTATAGTATGAACTGCCTCTATGAGACTAAAAGATTTTTCTTTTATATTTTAAAGTAACTGAGAGAACTAAAATTTCTTGTAGATGGGTCCCTTTAAAGAGAAATGCAGTCGAGTCTGTCATTTTAATGGCAGCTTTTCCTACCAATTATACTATCCACAGGAGGCTAGACAGCTTGTAGCCTCCAGAGTTCAGACTTTTCACCAACTACTATCCTTACTCTAAGGCTGCGTTTAGAAGGAAAAAGTTCTCCCTCTCGTTCCAAAGCGAACAAACCTTTCTTTTCCAACCCCATTTGTAGTTTTTAACAAAAGGACGGTAGGTTCACAAATAAAAAGGAGATAAAAAGATTAGATCGAACTTGGAGGAAACTCTTCTCACCTGCAGGCTATTCCTCAGTTTCCTTGTAAAGATGAAAAACTTCGCGTGACCACAAAAAAGTCCACCTGACCAGAACAAAGAGGCTGCGAATAGAATTATACGTGTATCTGGAGTTTAAACTCCAAACCCGATTGAAACGTAATATTTCCTTTCTTTGCCCTTCCCGAGCCTCCCGATTCCATTTACTTTATAATGATGAAGCTGAAGTCTGAAATATTTCAAGCCTCCGTCTCCGAAGTGAGAAATATGCACAATTCCATTATTTGTCACGGACTTTTTATAATTAATTTTAATATGATATGATATACAAGTCTATGGATTATGTACAGGGCATCACAAAACAATTGGGATATTTTTTCGCTAGTAGATGTCACTGGTAATTGCTGAAATTGGGGTTTAAATGAGTTTTTTTTTTATTTGCCATAGTAAGCAATGGATCTTTTCAAAGTCAACTGTAGTGCAAAATCCATGTCCTGGTTGCTGTCTACATATGGAGATATTTTTAAATCACAATCCTTCATCATATTTGTATGGGTTCTTTGAGGTGTCTTCTTCTTTTCAAAGGAAATGAAATTTGTGGCAATTGGTTTGAGAGGAGGGATGGAGGATTTTTATTTACTCTGTTGGTAATAATTTTTTCTGGAGGAAAAAGAAATTGGAAGAAAGATTTTCTTGCACTTCGTTTGTATGAATTTTTTTCGACCTCATCTCTTCAAGTCAGTTAAATATAGCTATCAGATTACTTTATCAGTAGTATTCGGTCCATTGATATTCATGAACCATTCCTGTAAATGTATTTATGAGAATAGATTTTATTTCACTAGATAAATAAAAATCATTTATAAACTTTCACTGAAGATGCAGGTGTTGTTTAGCCCATGGCAAAGAAAAAAAAAATTAAATGTTCAATTTAACTAAATATAAATATATATAACGTAAACCAAAAATACGCTACTTATTATCGAAATAGTATGAAAATACCACCAACGTGATAAAAATGTTTGGAAAACTTGTATTAATAAAAAAACCACTATTAAACGATGTTGCTAGCAAGCAGTGACTGAGGATACGTCAGTAAATTGGTATCCAGCAGGTTATATTTTAAAACCAAAAACATTATCGTTTAAAACATACATTTATATAGGGAGATAGTGTTGTCAGTTTTTGTAGAATTATAACTTAATGAAGTGCAAAATTTTCAGAAAGTGGAAAAAGGCTCTTTCTTTCGCTCCGTTATATATATAAATATGTTGATGTGCCAAAGGTAGTAAAATGGAAGTGCAGATTACCAATTTCCCATTGATTGGAGCCGTTATCTTTGCATCTGTGGATCCTTATCAACATCATTACACTATATTTTACATTGCACACTAACGCCCCACTATCACGTCAAAAAGCCACAACAGATGACACTGCCTGACTGGCTAACTTACCTGCTTGACCGTCCAGTTCTCCTGCAACGTATAATTGATTGTATGAAATTTTTAGAAGAGTACGAATTTATATTTACCAGTTCCCTCCCTTTCTGAGATAGTAGAGTAACTCATTGTTCTCATGGTTTTGTACATAATGTAAATATTTGTCTTATTTCCTTTGGTTTGTTTTATTTACTAATTTAGTACTTTCATTATATTTATCAGCATATGTATTTCACATAATGTTTTCCAGCTCTAATATTCAAAAATATGTCTTGTAATTGTTTATGTATGTATAGAGCATAGTACAATTACTGTCAAAGTATGTGCTGATGACACTTCTTGTGAGTTTCAGGGTCAAAAACAGCAAATTGAATTTATTTTTCTGTATGTTATTAATTGTTTTAAAATATTGTAAACACTAGTCATTGTTAATGTATCTTACCATATGTAGTGGATTTGAGTCTCCCCCCGGGATTGCACTTTTACTCTAAAGCAAAAGCTGAGTTCCTGGGGCGTTCATCCCTGGTTAGAGCCGTTACGACCTCCTTCCGGTAGTTAGTTACTGCTGAAGTGATGAGTGACCAAGTCAGGTCGTTCAAAGCAATTTTATGTTTGAGTTCAGGCAAAATGGCGAAAGACATAGGCAAAGAAAGGCCCTCGTCAGGTCCACCTTGTTTCATAAAAACATGTAATAATAGGATCAAACACTATATAAGCTTTCGTTTTGGTATTTTGGGTAGGTGCTCTGTTCTCTGTTTCACATACATGACAAATGCATCACCTTAACCACTATCGCGAAAATACCTTCCTAATTTAAAATTAACCCTTAACTGATGTGACATAAATTGTCCCATAACTACTGTGAAGCGGTTTCTGAGACCGCTTGATAAAATGATGAATAGAAGGCTCGATTAACTCTTAGGATACTATTTCTGTACTTTGTTTACAAGACTGTTATAATTAAACTTAATCTATTCAAAAGTCTCAAACAATAGTACAAGTTCTTTAAACGAAACAAAATTTGCCCTATATCTATAGTTAAACTGAAAATTGCAAGCTAAACTGTAAAAAATGGGAAAAGAAGCGGTCTATGAGACCGCTAACAGCAGTTAAGTGTTAATCGACACAATGTACATATAATTGAAAATATTATCTAAATAATTTTTTTATTATTATTATTGTAAAGTGCATATATTACTTAATGAGACATCGCAATGGCAAGATTCTAACAATTGCTTTGGTACTAAAATCCATTAAATTAAAGCGCGTAAATTCAATTCAATAAAATATTTCTATAGCGCATTTAATAAATATATAAATGCACAAGACAACGTTCTTCAAAAAATAAAAGTGTGTAATTATTCAGGATGGTAGCATTTAAAGATTACACGGGTAAAATGCTACTTTTTCCTTAGTGTTAAAAAATGCAGTTACTTCGTAAATTGATATCAAACTGCCTTAGGAAAAATCTCATTAACTTTACTAAGAAGCCACGGAGACTTAATACTTACTCTTAAGCTTGTTACAGGCATAACTGAAATAAATTGTGACGGAGATTTTTTTTCTTTCCTTTATCACAGCGTTCCCATAACGAGAGGCTTTTTTTCCCAGTAGATTTCCGTCAAGATATGTTTGCAGACTATGCGTAAAATGAGGCTTGACATAAGTTAATGAAGGTATAAAATTTCTTCTCCTCTAACTAAATTAATTTATCTAAACTATAAACAATTATAATGTTTTTATTGAGAAAATGGGTTTAAGGGAACACTTAATGGATAGTATTACGGAAAATTGTTGAAGAAAATACTTTCTGATAGAGTCAATACGGCTGCATTCGAGAAATTAACAAAATAAATAAAAAAAGGCATTAAGCGCTTTGTCATTGGATATTAAATTAAATAGAAGCTTTAATTTTTAATGACGGATTTCAAAAGTGTAAAACGATATCCTTTTTGTTATATTATATTTTACATTCCATTGTTTCATATCAGAAATCAAATGCAACATAGACAATTTTATTAAAGTATAATAATGAATTCAAAAAATTAAGTTTCTGAATAAGTGATAATAAAAATGAAATTTGAGCTTTAAAAAAAGTATTTATCTGGTTCTATCTTCCATATTGCGTGTGCTCAGAAATGTGTAGCATTTTAATACCGTATTTGTGTATAATTTACATATCTAATATATAAAATTGAAAATTTGTCTGTCTGCCTGTAATTCTGTAAAAATCCACAATTTGGAAACCAGAATTTTGAAATGTTACGTACATGTGTATTAAAACACGGCCGAGACAACTAAATTAATCCGGAATCGGAATAATTTATAGTTAATTTTTAATTAATAAAAAAAACACCAATTCAACGGTAACTTCCTATCAAATTTAAACATTTTTCGTTATAGCCGTTGCCAAGAATTAAAAATCAACAATAAATTTCTTATTACAACAATTACTTTTCTATTGAAAGATTTCCACGTGAAAAATGAAAATGAAATAAATAGTTTGACGATTTTTAAAAAAATAATATTACGTCATAACTTTTGTATTGTAAAATTTGCACGTGAAAAATGAAAATGAATAAACAGTTTGACGAATAATAAAAAAAAACTGAATATTGCGTTATATTGGAAATGTAATGGAAATCAGGCAGGGGAATATATAACGTTATACGGATTTGAAAAAAGTATTGAAACATGAAAAAAACCGATAATGGAAATATTGGCATATTTTAACCTTTTGAGGTTCTCTGAATTTGTTTTTGCCATTTTTAAATCTATTCCATACATATATATATGTGTGTTTTTATTGTTTGTTTTAGACGGTATGTTTAATTTCAAAATTGATTTTTCAAAACAAACTTTCTTAGAATTCCGGGCAACGCTGGGTACTTTAGCTAGTTTATATATATATATATATATCTGTGTGTTTGTGTTTCGCAAAGTGAATAACAATTTAATCGCAAAATAGCAGTCACAATAGAAATTAAACATTTAATTAGAATACATTAAAAAATGTAAATTCGATATTGCTAAATATGCTGATTAGATATACAGGGTGATTCAGAACTCTTCGTTAATAATCGACAAGTAGGTTATGACGACTATGACAAGTAAGAATAATACAGGAACATAGGGTCGCAAATACAATGGAGACGCGCCCCATGCCCACAAATTTTGGGGACGACTACCGTCTGCTGTTGCAACTAATGTGCCCAATCCAAACGGTGCTGATAAACACCGGCGGTCAGAGACTGCACACGTTGCACATGGTACGGATGCAACTCATCCGCGTTAGAGTAGTTATGCCAAGCACTGGATTGAGACGCACGTACACGTGCTGCAATACGTCGAGTACTTGCCTCTGGGTCGTTTCTGACTTCTAACAGTATGGCTTCTTCCAGTCTACGTGTCCGCATTCGATGATGCAGACATGTGGACGTGAAAAAACTGAAAATCGGAACATCAAAAGGTAATAGCGCGCAAAAGTTGTGTATGGTCCTCAGTAGTAAAACTGCGCAGTTTTTCGAAATCGAATTTTATCTTCCGGTGCCACCGGGTCCACCAATTTCCGCCAGACTCGTTCAAAACACCTTGTAGAAGCTATAAATAAAAATAAAGATAAAGCTGCAAAACAAAAATGTCATACCGCGGAAGAGTTGTATGTGGTACGCAGTAATATATCAGCACAGTTTTTTCGAAATCGAATTTTATCTTCCGGTGGCCTTTAATCCTTTCCGGTGAACTTTAAATTTTTTGAACACTTTTAACAGATTTAAATGTTTGTTTTTCATTCTTGAGCTCTAATTGATTGTGTACTTTCACAGATAAAATATTTTTATTGCACTCTTGCTTCTTGTGTGATGCATTGTATTATACATGTACAACAGATAAAAGGATTTTATGCCAATTTTTTTCAAAATTTCGAATGACCGGGTCCCTGGAAGATATTATGCGATTTCGAAAAAAAAACTGTCTAGGCATATTAGTACGTACTATACGCAACTTTTCCGCGGTATGACATTTTTATTTAAAAACTTTATGGTTATTTCGATTTATAAGTTGTACAAGGCGTTTTTGACGAATTTTGTAAAAATAGGGGGGCTCGGGCCACCGGAAGATAAAATTTGATTTCGAAAAATCTGTGAAGGCATATTACTACGTACCACACACAACTTTTCCGAGGGATGACATTTTATTTTTCCAGCTTTATCGTTATTTTAATTTATAGCTTCTACAAGGTGTTTTGGACGAGTTTGACGGAAATTGGGGGGCCCGCGGGCACCGGAATATAAAATTTGATTTCGAAAAAACTGCACAGGTATATTACTGAGGAGCCATACACAACTTTTGCGCGCTATTACCTTTTGATTTTCCGATTTTCGGTTTTTTCACTCCACCCTAATGGTATGAGTAGGGATACGTCTGGTTGGAAACCAGAAACGATACAGTTCCCTAGCAGCTGTTTTACTGCAATTGGCCGCCCCATAAACAAGGTGCATATCCGTCAACTCACTATTCATGTAGCGATGCATCCTTCCTTCAGCTCATAACCCCAAATAAGCTTTTCCTCGCTACTGCCTGCTCAGCTGTCCTCGCGACCTCTAACGCCCTCTTGCGCGTCAGGGCCAGGGGCGTCACCATGGGGGGGGGGTATGGGGGGGAGCCTCCCCCCCAATATTTGTGAAGTTGGGAAATTTGAGCTTAGAGTTGGGAAATTCTGGATTTTTGGGACATTATGAAATTTTGTATTGTTTTGGCGATTATGTTTCTGACTGAGTACTGTAACAGTAAGCAAGTTAAGTTATCAAAAGAAATACAAAAAAAAATCAGCCACACTCAATCTATCATTGTATTTTTCAGTTCTACAAAAATATTATACATCTACCAGACCTAAATTTCTCTACTCCTATCCACCAATAGCTGATTATCCAGTTCCTTTATTTCTTTCAAAACTTTGTTCCTTTCTCAAAAATTTCACCCTTCCTCCCTTTCCCCTCCCAAAAGAGAATCCAGCTATTTTAATCCAAAGGGATTGCAGCTTCTTTTGAAAATTGGAGATCACTTGTAGCACAACAGAAAGGAATGTAGTCACCTACTTGAAACACAGCTGGGCAAGACGATTTGATGAGTTTTCACAAATTGCACTAATTTTGCGATTTTTGGACAATATTTTACTCATTCTCGTGATCTTTTTGCTCCGAAAATTGGTTAACCCTTCGCTGTCAAGACAAAAGCATTATATGAGCAAATGTGAATATAAGAAGTCGTTAGTTTAGATAAATTTGCCACATTTTACCTTTATTTGTGTGCGGAAATATATATATGTCCTGTTCATTTATATTTATAGGTGTTTATGAAATTTTAAACCAAAAGACCAGTGTTGTGTGTTTAAAGCTGTTCTAAAAAATGACTATAAATCTTAGCACGAAAGAACCCTTCATAATAGGAAAAATGTTTTCGTGCAAGATTTTGGAGCATCTAAAAATCCATTCGAGGATGAAAAAAGTAAAAAAGTGGATGATTTGAATTTGGACCAGAAATATGACCATGAAAGCAGTCCATCAACTGAAGAAAAAAATCGACATACAGGTTGACATAAACACTGACAGGTTGCACTTGAATAAAATTTTGAAGGAATAAAAATTTTATTATAGACAAGTTCATAAAGAATTATGAATATTAGGATGTGATTGAAGAAGCTGACTTCTGAAAGCACCTTGGGAAAACGGTTTCACCAAATGGAATAGATAAAAATAATAGCATAGCAATGGACATTGATACACATAAGTTTTACAGGGAAGAGTTATAAGAAATACAAGAAAATTTCGGCAATTTAGTAATGGGCTTAAATGACAATGTTCCCTATATCAGGAGAATATTGCACCAATACATTCCATATTTAAATTACAATTGTGCAAGGCAAATTTGAGTATCACTAACTTAGAAAAGTTAATAATGTTTCCACCTGGATATGAGAAACCGGATGTACATGACTTGCAGAGTCAAATAGAAATAAACCAAATCCCAACTCACTTAACAAACCTTTTACTCATGCCATGAAATTCAAAGACTGGGTCACACTGTCAAACTATATACTCGTACCTTAACATTCACAGCAGCTTATCTTTTTGGCGTTGCATCTAATGAAAGAATCTTTAGTCAAATAAAAATTTAAAAAATATATATTGCAAGCTACAATGAGGCCTGACAGACTTGACAGCCTAATGCTTTTAAAATGTGAAAGTGAAATAGTGGATTTTATTAAACTGGACGATGTTAGGTCAGCTTCATCAGGATTAGCTTCTTTGAAGACCAAAAGAATTTATGTTAAATGAAAACTATTTGACTGTGCCAATCCCAAAAAGTTATTCTATCCCATACATGTTAATACTTCAAAATTTGCAATCACAATGTTAAAATTAAATAACAATTCTATGCCCATAATAATGAATTCTAAAGGTTTAATTGTGTGCATTTAATTTATAATTCGTTTAATTGTGTGCATTTAAAAAGGCGATAGAAGCATCGAATTTTTCAAACAAATCATGGAATTTCGACACCCATGCTCTTAGATGTCTGTAACCAAAATTCCAAACCTTCCAAAGAGCTCAAAAGCGATACCTTTGGACAGTATACACCCAAGCCCAATAAGAAAATGTAACCGAATGTGAAGTTTGACTAAATTTACGTGCATTAGTTTTTCAGATATAGCTAACGCGAAAATCGTGAAAAATGCTGCACAGCAGTGCCACAGATATATACAAAAACCTAATAAGCACTAAATTGTGTCAAGGTTTAACAGAATATGAAATTTGATCAAATTTTGTGCTACAGTTTTTGAGATATAACAATCGCTAAAATCATGTAAATCACGAAAAATACAGCATAGCAGCGCCACCTTTTGGGTAATTTACACCAAAAACTAATCAGTATTAATTTTTATCAAAGTATAACTGAATCTAAAGTTTTATGAAATTCCGCGAATTGGTTCTTGAGATGGAGCACCCACAAAATTTGTGTCACATTCACACAGACAGACATTTTCTAAAATCAGTCAAATCATGTTCAGGACCTTCTAAAACGTATCATACCGTCGAAAACCAGTTGTAGATTTTTTTTTACCAATTTAATACTTTTGTCTTGTAAAGACAGAAGAAAGTAAAACGCGTGTTTGTTTTTTTATTAAACAAACCAATAATTAGAATTTTTATATTTCTAGTTTCAAAATTTTTCTTTGGAAAGGAATTTTTTATGCATAAGCTTCATTATCATTATTACACACTTTGTGTATATCACTTTAGTTGAATGCTGAGGAATTTGTTTCAAGTTGGGAAATTTTCGAACTCTCCCCCCGAAAAAATATCTGTAGCTACGCCCCTGGTCAGGGCTGCGTGTGCGACTTTATATTCCTATATGATTCTTGCTTGTTATCATCTTCCTAACCTACATGTTTATTATTGACAAAGAGATTTGAATCACCCTGTATATATATATATATGTATACAGGGTGAGTCTAAAATCATGGGGCAAATTTTAATGGGAAGTTGGGGACATCCAGGGATTCGTATTTGTATAGCAACCCCATGGTCGGAGACGCTTTCCTGGTGCGGTAGTGACGACACTAAACACAAGAAAGACAGGACACAAATAAGAGGAGAAGCATGTTTATTATCCTTAGTACAGCAGAAAACTAAGAAAAAAGAATACTAAAGAGTCAATGGTAGTCACCAAAGTAGGTGTTCGAAATTACGACCCCGAGACGTGATGCATGGAAGCGCTTCTCTGGCACGTGGAAGATGTAATGTTCTCGAAAATACCGGGACTGTCCCGGACTTCCCCAGCAGCTGCCATGATGCGTGAAACAAGTTCCTCAGCATTTTCCAGCACTAAGAATAATAAACATGTTTCCTCTCCCTGTTCGTGTCCTTTCTTTCTTGTGTTTTGTGTCGTCACTACCGCGCAAGGAAAGCATTTCCGACCATGGGTTGCTATGCAAATCTGAATTCTTGTGATGTCCCCTACCTCCCTTTAAAGTTTATCCCATGATTTTAGACTCCCTCTGTATATAACCTTATAAGCAAGAACTAAATTTAGATTAGTTAAAATTGACGTTATGGAATACAAATTGAATATGAGACATTTTCAGATAATTTTAACTTTCAGGAATAAAAACCCTGTGAAATTAAACTTAATAAAAGAAAATTTTAAACTTGAAAAATGCTTTAATGATTCAGACTGAAGAAAAAAGAGTCAGCAGCGATGATTTTTAATAATATTTTATTTAAGTGAAGAAGAAAGTTAAATTTGCGAATTTAATTTTCCTTACCATCCCCTTGACATTTATCTCTCTAACTTTTTATTTTATTCTAAATTTTTACTTATAATGAAATCGCACAGAACTCATAGAACATTTAAATAAGAAATAATAACAATGTAATATTTTTAGTACAAAAGTTTTGTATAACATTTACTTAAAGACTGAAAATTAGCAGTTTGCATTATTTTATGCTGAATTATTTTATTTTAGTATTATTTACATGCATCATACATGCTCCAGACATGCTAATTTATTATGTACTAGCTGACCCGCACGGCATTGCCCGGGGCCCGTTATAATAACCATGAATAAGATTCAAGTTCGTATGTTTTTATATCTTTTGAAAATTTTTTAAGTGAACCTAGTTTCTGGGGTCCCATTGCCCTCCGAAGCATCTAGTGTGTTCCCAACAAACCTTTTTCCGAACCAACCTGGGACCTGGGTCCCCGCTACCTAAAGAAGCATGTACCGGAAGTGCTCCACACGTGCCGAAGACAATCAAAAACCAAGTTTAGTTAGTACCAAACCTTGCAGTAATCAAGCCCATAGAACCCGAAAAAAGAACGCACCATTGATGTCAGAAAATGTTGGTAACTGAAGTCTAAGATAAAATTGCATTATACAAACAGTAGTCGAATTTTAATTGAAATTGAATCAACCAAATCCCGTTGAAACAGGTCCCTTAGAACCGGAGAAAAGAATGGGCACCCAACCGGAGGAAGGTGCCCCCTCCCTTGTAAATTTCGCAGTTTACCTTTAAAATTAACACTGTAGTGAACAAACGTAAGATTTTGCCCAAAAAGGGGGATTAACGTTCGTAAAAGGTGGTAGCTGAGGTAAAAAGAATGACTGGGTCCTGGGGGCCAGAATCTTAACTGGAATGTAGTTGGGTATAAGATAATTTTTTAGTTGATTTAAAGTAGCTGGAAGACGTTAAAATTATGTAACAGAAAATTGTAATAAAATCGGATCGTTTTTTAAAAAGCTGCAACAAAGGCTCAAAGAAATGAGATTAATATTCAAAATTGGTGGTAACTGAAACGTGAGAATTTTTTTTTTTTTTTTTTGTCGTTTTTGTAGCAACTGGAGGATGTAAGAAGTTGTCAGAAAAAAAAAGCTAGTGAATTTGACCCTTTTTAAGGGAGCTATTGTAAAGGGACCAAACGGAGTCAACTAATAAATTTTTGAAGATATGCACAGAAAATGACACACTCTGATTTTCTGGTCAGAAAGGGGAAAAAATGGCCATATTTTTTTCCCCATTCTGACCAGAAAATCTGAGCTCTAACATTTTACGGCTGCTCTTTCATCTTTACCTAACACTTCATTTATAATGGCTGTTTCATAATAGTGGAAGCCATCAGTCCATCAGAAGAAAATGATCCATTCTAAAGGTATAAGTTCGATCGAAAAAAATATTTAATACTTTGAGCTGAAAGAAGAGGCTACACCTGCAATTTTCATGACACTAATAGAATCACATAGCTGCCAATTTGTACGGTTTTGTTACCTCTAAAATTTAATACAAATTTTTGCCATATTTAATCGTTGACAATTGTTAGATTTCGGCGATTAAATTAGCCAAAACTTACTGGTAAGTTTTAGTTGTAAGAAAAAATCTCTGAAATTGGTAGCTATGCAGTAGCGTAATACTGCAGGAAAAAAAACTGCAGCGAAATTGACATTCAACAAACAAAAATCTATCGAGGGCTTTTCCAGATAAACAATTTCATTCCCTGTTTTGCTTAAAAGTAACGGAAATGTACATCAAAGAAATGTTACTAGTACCATGAAAATTTATGAATTAAGTAAAAATTTATATTTCATCGCCTTAGTTGGTGACGATTTGTGTAAATCTGGTTTATCTGAGATTTTGCTTATTCGAGGTGAGCTTGGTCCATTGCTCGGATAATCGGGACTCTACTGTAGTCGAAAAAGTGTCCAATTTCTTTTGTGATGCCCTGTATATGAATCAATAGATTTCTACATATACTACACCGTATGTTAAAATTTTATTCAGTAAGAAAACCTATACCACAGTTGTAAATTCCCCGTTAGAAATTTCTGTCAATAAACGAAAATGTACTTGAGAATTTTTGTGCTGTCCTGTATGTCATATATAGATTTTATGCACACCTATTAATAGGCAAAAAATTAGTTTAATTTAAAAACGTGTTCCACAAGTTAGATGCACTTACATTAATGTTCTTACAAGGAAGGTCTCCATACGGGCATATTCCAAAAACTCTGAATAAATTATAGAATGTTCTACTCATGGGGATGGATATCTTTATAAAAAAATTTCGGCGGAGAGTCGATAAAAGAGCGTCCGTAAAAAAATAATGAAATTTTCGATATTTAGCGATTTTTCACCGGTTGGCGATGGAATAAAATTTCAAAAAAATACTTTTCGATATCAAATACTCTTTTAAATAAAAATGTTTCATATTGAGGAGCTTGTTTAAATAAATTTAATGTAAATAACTTTAGTTTTGTCAGTTTTAGTTTGATTTAACTATAGTTTTGTCATATATACTTATATTTATAATGACAGTTAACTATGAAATTTTATGAATTAAAACAAAATTTATATTAGTGAAAGTTGTTTCAATCTCCAAATTAAGTCCATTTGAGCACAGTCTATTCAATTTTGTTGCTATGGAAACAACGACTTCTTTGATATTGAAATTAATAACTGCAGCATTATTCATCTTGCCTTTATTTTGGAATACGCTTACATATATTAAAATATTTTTTATATATGAAATTGTTTTTAAAGTAATAAAATTAAATAACAAGCAACATAAATATACAATACAAAAAAATGTATTTATTAAACTCACTCACTGTTTAAACTTAAATTCATTAAATACTATTTACAAGAATTCTAAAAGTCAATTAACAAGAAAATTTGAGGTACATTAAAATCGTTTGCTTTTGGCGAGGAAAAGTTCGCCAAATCGCGTGACGCTTTCGTCTTTTCGCCCCAAATACTCGGAAGTATTTTATTTTTTTACAGACTTTCTGCTGTAATTCCGCCGCTAAATTTGACAGATCCTTTATTACATACGAAGCCCAGTGGCGTAGTGGTCAGATCATCAGACTGCCGCGCTGTAGGGCGAGAATTCGACTCCCAGCTGGGCAGGGTTCATTCAGCCTGTCATCCCTTCGGGGTCGATAGAATGAGTACCAAGATTTCTTCGGAACTAAATACCGAGGGACCCGCGTTAGGCTGACAACCTGGCCGGGGTACATGCTGCATAGCACCGCACCTCGGGGCCCAGGGACAAGAAAACAGGGATGGGCACTGTCGGCCAGATCATTCTTGGATCGTATAGTCATAGAGTTTAGTTAGTAGCTTATTACATACATAAGTTTAAGTAGTTTAATTAGTATTTTATTTTTAATATTCTAAGTATGTCCGGTAAAGAGAACTTCCTTTTTAGATATTTCTGTAACCGAATTCTTTTGTGTGCCTTTGTAAATGAACTATGAATGAATGCTATGCACGCCGTATTCTATAGCAAAAATCTTGTAGTGTACTTTAGAGCTATATATCAAATAAAATGCGTTTGAAATAGTATAACAGCATTAAAATACACAGCAAATGAGTATTCCCCATTAACCGTAAAGTAATGGAATTCTTTTGATTATGCTTGTAAATGAAGTATAAAAGCTACATACTTCATTTTCATTAACCTCAGTTATACATCATTAACATATATAATTTGCATTGCAATCCGAATACATTTAGAGTTAGAGCACGGACAAACAGAGAGATAAATGGTCAGACAAACCGAATTCATAAATGCTTTTCAACTATGTTGTGAAAGTGTTAATAAAAGGTTTAATGCCTGTCAAAGAGTTTAGAATTGAATATTAACATTAAAAGTAAATGATGAATTAATTAAGTCTGCTTCCTAAATACGCTTGTCTGCACAAAAGTAAAAAAAAAAAAAAAAAAAAAAAACATAAGTAGTTGTTACTATTAGTTTCGTGAGCAAATGATGATTTTGTTTCTTAATTAATCGAAAACATTTCTTTGAACAAAAAAAAAATAGCGATCGAATGACTCAATAAACCTCAAATGTGTTTCTTTTTTACAGTTTATCTCTTTAGGATAGATGTTTTAATCGATTTTTATCGTATAATTGTTTAAGTAATTGTTTAAGTAAAATCAATAGAAACATCAAAAATATATAATGCCTTAAAGTAGTCTGCTTTTTAAATCCGTTTGTCAGTTCAAAAGTATAAAAAACGTAAGTAGTTGTTCATATTAGTTTTGTAAGCAAATTATGATTTTGTTTCTTAATTAATCGAAAACATTTCTTTCAACAAAAAATTAACAATCGAATAACTGAATAAATCTCAAATGCATTTCTTTGTTACAGTTTATCCATTTAGTATAGATAGTTAAATCTAGTTTTAACGTGTAATTGAAGGATGTTTAAGTAAATTCAATAGAAACATAAAAATAAATGATGCCTTAATTAAGTCTGCTTCCTAAATCCGGTGTCTGCACAAAAAAAAAAAAACATAAGTAGTTGTTACTATTAGTTTCGTGAGCAAATGATGATTTTGTTTCTTAATTAATCGAAAACATTTCTTTGAACAAAAAAAAAAAAAAATAGCGATCGAATGACTCAATAAATCTCAACTGTATTTCTTTGCTACAGTTTATCCACTTAGGATAGCTAGTTTAATCTAGTCTTAACGTATAATTGAACGATGTTTAAGTAAAATCAATAGAAACATCAATGCGTCAGAGAGAAGACCTTGAGTGTCACTCACTGATTTAATATAAGAAGACTGCAGACTGCTTGATGACCCAGTTTTAGAGAAGACAAGAAAAATACATACAAACTGAAGCGCAGAAATGTTTTCCTTTTTATTTCTCAGAATAAAACTCTGTAACGGCTTGTCTGTAAACTATGTGCTTCTTTCAAATGTACAATTATTGCACGCTTTTATTATACATTTTTTATTTAACCCAACTTGGAATTTGTATGTAAAGATGAAATTTTGCGATCGATTTTTAAATCACTTACAAATTAAGTACAGAGGTGTGTTTCCGGTGAATATTTAAATATTTTTATAACTTAATCATAAATTAAAACATTAATTTAAAGACATTTTTCAATGAGCCCGCCACAGGCGATCAGTTACCCAATATTCTCTGTAACGGTATGAGGCATTCTCACATATTTTTAACTTACAGGAATAAAAATCTGGTAAAATTAAACTTAATAAAATAAAATTTTAAATTTATAGAAGAATGCCTCTATGATTCAAAATAAAGAAAAATGGTCAGCAGCGATGATTTTTAATAATATTTTATTTAACTGAAGAACAGATTTAAACTTGCGAGTTTAATTTTCCTTACGTCCCCTTGATATTTTATCTAACTATTAATTTTTTTCTAAATTTTTACTTGTAATAAATTCAAAGTACCCATAGAACACTTAAATAAGAAATAATAACAATGTTGTATTTTTAGTACAAATTGTTTATATAACATTGTCTTAAAGCCTGGAATTTAGTAGTTTATATTATCTTATGCTGAATTATTTTATTTTATTATTATTTACTTGTAACATGCATGTTCCATACGTGCTAATTTATTATATATACCTACCAGGGTTACACAAAATAAGTAATTTTTTTTATTTAATATCTTTTATTAAGAATTACATGTTTGTAAACAGAAATATTACAGTAGGGACGGTAAGAATATCACAGGGACGGTAAGGCTTGTAGCAAGTAATTACAATTAAATATTTAGAACATTGTTTCGCGAACTTCGCGAACAGATAACGAGAGGCTTTAGTTAATCTGAAAAATAAAATATTTATGTACAAGAATTATCTGTTATTAAATAATAATAATCAAATATTACATAATTGGTATTGATGCCAATGTAGTCTGATAAGTAAACGTAAACATATATTAATACACGGCTGCATCTATTTATCGCTTGAAAGCTTTACTACATGTGGATTTACATTTGAAACACACAGAAATAAATTATTTTCAATTAATTTAGTTTTTGATGCTACTATTGAAGAAAATGCTTTCCACACAGGTAGGAAATAAAAAAATACGGGGTGGGGCATAAATATCTCCCTAATTTTCCGCTGTTTCTGCGGCGGCGCTAGTGTAGAGGTCGTGTCCGAACTAGCGCTGTTATACAAAGCGATATAAGTAAGCGTCCTATCTTAAATGGGAGAGTTAACTGCAAGATTAAAGGCGAGGTCACATCATTCAAGGTCGCACGCCACGTAGCGGACGGGGTTAAACTACAGGAAGATGCCTAACTGTTTTCTTACTTCACACCACTAAAATTGTAAAGTTTTTTTCAGCTTGATTAATAGCTGAAATGTCTCTGACAAGGCGAAGAAAACTTCGTGGTGTCAAGTGCATCTGGACGCCCCTTTCGTTACGCCATTATTATGCAATAAATGCGGTAGACAAAATTACGAGCGTCTGGGGGCGAAATTCTAAAATGGAGGTTCAAAATCACAGTCAGGTGAAATCCGAGCACCTCATTGGTCATTGAGTCGCATCCTTTTTAGAGAGCAATCTCTAGCGCAAGAGGAAACATCGAATACTCCCTTTTCCGAGAAAAAATCATGTATTGAAGTGATTATTTTCTGTTTCATTTAAAATAAGCCACCGAACTTAATTCAAGATATTTTGACGACGTTTTATAAAATGTGAATGAAAGATTTCAATTTTAAGCTGTAAAAATTTTTAAATAATATGGCATGAAACTTTTATTTTTTCCCCTTATGTTACTTTTAAAATCCAAAATAAAACAAATATTCACAGTTTTCTGTAGAAAAATTTAATAACTAACTTAGAATACTAAAAACTTTCCAAAATTTTTGCCTAATGCAAAATAATTTAAGAAAATTTCAGTTTTTTACACCGATTTTAATCATTAAGAATAAACAGAACAAAAAATATTACATGAACAATTTTGTAATAGTACGTACAATAAGTTATTTTGTTTCCTGGTTCATGTATTTAAATCTGGAATTTTTAAATCGATTTTTCACTCACTTCCTGGTAAGCTAAGATTATAAAAATTATGAAAGCAGGTGTGTTTTCGATGACAATATAATATTTTAATATTTTGAGAATTTAATTATAAATTAATGATATGTTTCCCTAAGGAGAGTACTGGTGATAAATTACTAAATATTGTTTATAGTTATAATTGTATAAGAGTTACAAGAAGAATGAAATTAATTATGTGCCAAATCATGCACGCTAAAATATGCCAATTAGCTGTGAAACTGCAACAATGAAATATTTTAAATATTAAAGTGTAAAAAATAAAATATAAATAAAATATAAAGAATGTAATATATATTTTAAATGCACTTTTATCATTAATTAATTTATTTATGATTTTATGTTTCAAAAAACAATTTAGAAATCTTGGAAGGTTGTTTAAACTATGCTTTTTTTCCTTTTGTATTTTTTAAAAGAAAAAAAAAACAAACAGAGAAAATTGTGATTTTTAAAATAAATGCACAAGTTCATGCTTTTCTAATCGTAAATTAAAGGAAGGAAATTTCCATAATCGGGGTCCACGCTAAATTAACACATTGTAGCGGACTTGAATAGCAGTCATGAAACTAGGCTTGATTTTTAAGATAAACATTGAATGTCTGTAAAAGAATGTTTACCTACCTTTTATGCCCCAAATTATGAATTTATGAAAATTTCATCTAACGCGTATTTTGTTAATTTTTGAAACTACGTTAGAAGATTTACACAATCATTTAATAAATTTTAGAAGGATTTTGCCAAAATTAATTAAATTTAATTTATAGGGATTTTGTGCAATATTTGTAACTCCCCACAAATCTTTTGTTTAAAATCTTTTTTTTTTTTTTTTTTTTAGTATTTTGTAGAATTACAAAATATACAAATATAATTTCTTACAATAGAAATATTTCCGAACAGAAACTGTCGTCCCCCCCCCCCCCCTCAATCTGTCAACGCCAAGAAAGCTGAAAAAGATGCAAAGGCAAAAGAAGTTATTATTTTTTTTTTTCTTTTGTGCAACCAATTATGTTTTTTGAAACAAGATAAAGTAAAATATCTATAATTCATTCTAATTGAATTTCTATTTTTAAGGGTTTTTTTTTTTTCATTTAATGCTAAAACATCTTCTGTATTTTTAAAATTATTTACGTAATTTTTTTAATATAATTTTGTTAGTTTGAAGTTTCCGATTTAAAGTCTATAGAAAAAAGTCTTTTTTTTTTTATATACTTTACTTTTTCTAGAATAATATTATTTTTTTGTGATTTTATGGAATTAAATGATGTGTGTGTGTGTGGGGGGGGGGGGGGTAGAGGAGAAAATTTATTGAGATTTTTACCATACGGAATTTATAGACAATTTTTAAATGATATTACAAGTTTTTTTCAATTAAAACAAAATTTTTATTAAAGAATATTTGTCATGTCATATCGTTTAAAAATTGTTAAAACTTATAATCTAAATTATTCACTCTCGTTGTGTAAAATGTTATCAAAATAACTTAATTGAGTTTAATTTCGACTGTTTATTACAAATAAAGGCAAACAAAATAATAAGGTAAATAATGCATAAATGTAAATAAGGTAAAAATCGCTTCAAAATTACTTTTCCCCCTCACTCCTTTCAAAATTCAAATGAAGAAACAAGTTGGTGATCCCCACCCTTATTTCTCTTAAAACCACGCGACCACACAACCAATGGGGTGGCTGTATTTCACTTGACTGTGATTTTGGCCCTCCATTTTAGAATTTCGCCGTCTGGGGAGAGAACGACTGCTAACAGTAGAACTTAGAAAAAAATCTCCTTCCCTTTCAGCTGTGGAGAAAAGGGAAAAACTACTGCGTTCTTCCCTCAGCCATATGTAGCTTTCCCTTTTCGCTTGCATTTGTTATTCGATTATGGAAATTGTTAAAATTATAAACAGCGAAGAATGCTGAATCATAATTTTAACAACAACAACAAAAAAAGAACATCGAATTTGCAAAAAAAGGAAATATATATATATATTTTTTAATAGAATTATACTAATGGCTTTTATTTATCTTAAAATTTTTTTGTTAGATAAATCTGAAAAAAAAAAATATTTTTCTAGCATCATATTTTATTATTATTATATTTTAATATATTTTTGCAATAGGCTTAAAAAATAAGTAGTTTTGCCAATTCTGCAGTATTTTTATAGATAATATATTTATTCGAAAATACTCATCATATCCTACTTTTTTTCTTTTGTGTGTGAGGGAGGGGGGGGGGGGGGGGTAAGATTATGTAAAATTTTACAGTTAAAGGATTTTTGTAACTTTTGTACTTTTAAAAAATATATATTTTATAATATCTTACTGACATATTATTAAATGGTTTTATGAAGGAAAATGACTTAATAAAGGAAAAATTTAATTATTGTAATAAGATTTGAAAAGTTAATTTAAAAATTATTAATAAGATTTTAAAACCTCACTTCATTTTACTTTCTTAAAACATTCTCTTTTATATTTTTAATTCTATGTGTGTTTAAACTTAAAACTTAAACTTGTATTAACTGTTTAACCCTTTATGTCCCGACGCTACTTTAACGTAGCATTAAAATAACTTGATATAGAATATGTATCGATTAGTTGTAGTAGTACATTTTAGAATGAGTTATAGGTACTTTACGTTATCTCATTCCAAAAGCATTATTGGTTGAACAAAACAAAATTGTTTTTAAAAGGGTGATTTTTTTTTCATTTGCATCTCTTCAGCTTTCTTGACGCTGAAAGTTTGAGTTACATTTCCTAATTCTATAAAATACTTAAAAATAAATAAATAAAAATAAAAGATTTGAATGAAGTTATAAATATTGCGCAAAATTCCTATAAATACAAATTTAATTGACTTTAAATGGCAAAATCCTTCTAAAATTTATTAAATGTGTGTGTAAATCTTCTAATGTAGTTTCAAAAATTCACAAAAAATGTTTTAGAAGATGTAATTTTCGTGAATTCATAATTTGGGACATAAAGGGTTAAAAAAATAAATTAAATGTCATGACATGTTGTAAAAATAATGTACAAAATGACTGTTTGCTTAATATTTTTATTTAAAAAAATACTAGGCAAATACACAGTCAATTTATATTAAGGAAAATCCTGTCCTTAATTTTATGAGCCATGAGGATTGTCCATTAAAAATCAAGTTAATTGAAAAACATGTCGAAGTTTTAGCATTTTAATCACACTGATATATATATAAGAAAAATAAAAGAACTTATATAAAGATTGCAACTTTGGAAGGGAAATTTCATTTAATGTCAAATAGATGCAATAAATTAAACGGGAAAATTGATATTTTTGTCCTTTATGTAAGTTAAAAAATTTAAACCGAACCCCCCCCCCCCTTCCTCCTTCCTACTTAATCTACTAAACGCAATCGTTAAAAAATATATTATCTCATTTCTCCATCAGAAAATCATTTAATAATAAATTTTAAAAAAGCATCGTAAAATATTCAAATCGAATTCCCCAAACTGAAAATGTTGACATAAGCATGCAAAAAAAAAGGAAAGAAAGAAAGAAAGAAAAAGTAGGATACGATGAGGTTGGTGCTAATCTTCACAAAATATTAAACATTTACGACAATTGGTCTTATTTAAAAAAAGAATAGGTAAACACACAGAAAGGTAAATCATTAATATATAAAACTTAATAAAAAATGAATACTGTAAAAAGGAATTTTTTGAGGTGAAACAGAAAAAAAAAATCAGTATTTTGTGGACACAGATTTTTGAATATAGTTATATATAATATTAATTGCCAAATAACTATATTATATATATAATGCAGAATTGACAAATCTAATTATTTTTTATTTTAAATATGTTAATATATATATAATAAAACATTATAATATTAAAATATGAAGCTATAATTACAAAAATAATTTTAACAGATTTATATAAAAAGATTTTTATTTATTTTTATAAGATTTTGGTTTATAATTTTTTTTTTTTTTTTTTTTTTTTTTTTCGAGAATCAAATTATAAAATTCAACATTCGACATTTTTTATTTATAATTTTAATGCTCCCATTATCCGATAATAAATGCAAGCGAAAAGGGAAAGTTACACAAAGTTGAGGGAAGAACGCAGACTGTTTTCTCCCTTTCTTCCCTGTTGAAACAGAAGTCGAAATTTTTCTAAGTGCTACCATTAGAAGTCGTTCTCGCCCCAGACGCTCGTGACAAAATTCAGTTCCTTGAGTGACTAAAGATTTAGGAAATATTCACAGATGGTAGATAGCCTGTATATTATTCTTTCCGAATGTAAACATAAAATATTTGTTTTCAATGTCCTATATATTTTTACTGACCTCTTAAAATGGGGAGATCTTTATCTCCCACCCTGTATGTAGAATTATTGTTTTGAAAGTATCCGTTACTAAGATTTCATTAAAATAGCATAATATAATGTGAATTAAATTAAAAAAAAACAAAAAGCCCGACTGCGTAAAACACAAACTAATTAATTATTTCTTATCAATGTGAACCTATTTTTTATATTACTTACCTATTTTTTTTTTTTTTACTTGTATTGATGACTTTTAAGTTGTGTTTCTATCTGTAAACACTGTTTTGATGAGGCCTATAGATGTCTATGAAAGTTAGAGTTGCAGTAAAGCTGGAGATCCTACGTACACAACTTCCAGGTTGTATAATATTTAAACGGAGCTTCTGACTGTAAAATAAGCAATGAAGCATCGTCTTCATTTTGAAAGACCTATCCAATGATATGCCACTTAATAGGGTGCGTAAATTTGTTTTCGTCTCTACCGCCATTTTGTATTTTACGGCCGCCATTTTGGATTTATAAAAACAAAACCTAGCCTATAATCATCGGACATTTAAGACGAATAGATAGAAGCCTCATTCTTTAAAATCCATCCAGTCGTTGGGATGTTTCGAGGATATAAAGAAATTCACATACCCAGATGCGTGTGAAACCCGTAACCCTTCTTAGCAGTCGGGTAAAAACAGGCTATTTACTTTTTTTTTTTTTTTTTTAAACGTTTAGATGGTCTCCATACTTAAAAGTTTTAAAAACGATAATGTATAAAAAAATACATGTGATCCATTCTCCGATAATTTTAAGTTTTATGTATAAGAAACGTAAAATTCAACATAAAAAAATAGCATTTTTAAACTTCAAGTTTTAAACTTTCATGTTTTTGTAGCTATTATTAGAAAATGTTCTTCTTATTCAGCATTAATGCTTATTACTGTATTATCCCAGTGAGACCCTTGTCATCCGTTTGATAGTAAAACAGAACGGGGATTGTAAGGTAGAAACGGTAAGGATGGGACGGTGAGGAAAATTACCACCTATTTTTGACAAATTCTGTTAAGAATAACTGATGGCCATAATGTTCATTGATTTTTAGTAACAGCTATTTATATTCGATTAAATAAAAAGTAATAATAATTTACTTCGAAAAGTGCAGAAATAAACCTTGGGGACGGTGAGACTACCCATAAAGACACGATTCTTGAAATTGATATTTGAATGCTGATTTAAATTCTGCAGTAATTTCCTATCAAAGAATTACAACCCTTTTTCTCTAGCACACTTCTATATGAGAAAAATGTTGAAGAAATATGTGGCTGCATCTGGAGTGATTTTCTGTATAATTTTAGCAAGAGGGACGGCAAGGAATCTAAAATCTAGGGACAGAGTTAAAAAATAGTAGCAACCATAAAAATGTATGCAGGTTAATTTTTTGCTCCAGTTTTTGGGAAAATTTTCGCCAAGTTACTTTTATTGAAGCAAATTTATACAGACTGTTCCAAACTTAAAATTCAGCATCAGGGACACGGGACGGTACGAATTTCATGGTACATTTTGATCCCCAACATCATCCAAAACTTATTTGCTCGTTAATATTGTTATACAATCATGCAATGGGATATTTAATTAATATAAGATATAAAAATATAAGAAATATAAGAAATAAAAAATAATATAAGAATAAAAATAATATAAGAAAAAAAACTCCAAGAATATGTAGTAAAATAAAAATTATTATTCAGGGACTTAAAAGGCAAAATCATGTGCGAATGCCTCGTATATTTGTATGGGAGTTGGAAAAACAATGAATCTATTGATGCGGCAATAAATGCTCGTCAAAAAAAGAGTAAAGCGCTGTGAAACTGCAACAGTGAAATATTTTAAAGACTTATTAGAAATAGAAAATATATTATAAATTTACAAGAACGACAAATCATGCCTGCAGCATAGATTATGTAACATTTCCAACACAATCAGATTACTGTAATAAAACTATACAGTTTATTAAAATGAAAGAAGTTTAAACAGACAATTTGGAAAATGCATAACGCAATTTTAAATTCAATTTCTGTAATTATCATCAATAGTTGGAAAAATATCCGAATTTTTTGTACAGTTCTGCATACAATCTTTTGATTTGTATGCATACTACATAGTATTCCAAAAGTTAGTTCAATTAAAAGCACAGAACATATGAAAATTTCTATACAGAACTTTCCTTCAATAAACGGAAATGCACTTGAGATCTTTAGTGTAGCCCTGTATAGGACCTACAGAATTTATAGAACGTGTACTACAATTGAGTAAGCACTTTCAGAAATTATTCGTCATAGGCAGAATTGTTGTCAAATATTTTTGTGTGTCCATGTAAGTCAAGAATATATTATATGCACAACATTCTACTGTAAGTGTCTTGTAGTACACCCCAATGATACATACGGATTTCAGTAATTTTAAAATAGTGTAATACCATTAAATTACACCGCAAAACGATATTTCCCCATAGACCGTCATGTAACGGAATTCTTTTGGGTACCCCTGTAACCAATCGTTTCTTCTACCCGTACAAGAAGAAAGTATTGGATTCGTGAAACTTTTCCACTTCCAGTATTCGGCACATTTACACGTCTTAAGGGTCAGAAATTTCTAAAAACATGTTTTTAAAAATATCTGTCTGTGAGTTAGTGACTATGTCCGTCCGTCTGTCTGTATATGACACAAATTTTGAGGGTGCTTTATCTTAAGAACTAATGCACGGAATTTAATAAAAATTTATATTATGTTAGTCCCTAATATAACATGGTGCTGATTAGATTTTGGTGTGAATCGCCCAAAAGGTGGCGCTGCTATGCTGTATTTCTCACGATTTCCGCAATAGCTATATCTCAAGAACTGATGCACGGATTTTTATCAAACTTCAGATTCAATTAGACGTTGACAAATGTTGTTGCTGATTAGATTTTGGTGTTAATCACCCAATAGATGTCGCAGGCAGATTGGATTGCTCACGATTTTTGCAATAGGTAAATTTCAAAAACTAATGCACAGATTTTCATGGAACTTCAGATACAGTTAGACGTTGGCATAAGTTGTTACTGATTATTTTTTGGGGACAATCACACAACAGATGGCGCTGCTATGCTGCATTTTGCAGGATTTACACGATTTTAGCGATAGTCCTATCAAAAGGAATAATGCACATAATTTCATATCTTTAGAATCCTCCTCATGGGAGAAATCATTATTCGACAACCTCGAGATTATTGAAGTCTAATATGTTCAGAGTAAAATAAAATTACTCTGTTTCTAGCAAAAATATCTTTATTCTACAAAAAGTAACTGGTTCTGCAGATGCAGCCGTAAATGAATTTATTGTGAAATTTGTGTGTGTACTTCATTTTTCTCGGCTTACACAAAAAAATAAAAATAATAATAAAATTGCATATAAAATGTCAAAATGTTGGTTTTATGGATAAATGAACGTTCAACACGTTGCAGCACGCAGTTTGTAAACCAAAGAATTATTTAGTGATGGAACCGGTTAAAATATTTCCGTTACCTAAGTTTCACAGGATGTAGCAATTTAACCATATTTTGAAAGAATATACGTGATTAGTTTTTAGTGTTTAGTATCCAATCGGTTTTAAATTTGCCTATTTTTTTCAGTTTTATTTTTGATTTGTTTGTAAGAAATTCCTTAATTGAATAGACCATTTATTACATCTCTCTATTCTAAGAAAAAGTAACTAACGCTGTCACCGCTGCCAATATAAATGTATTTTTCTGACCGAAGGTCTTTTTTTGTTAAAATAAAATAATAATAAAAAAAAAAAACTACTGCATGCAAAAATATGAAGATTGGTAGTATTAGAGAGAAATGTTTGATAAACGCGCTGATGCAGACAGTTGTTAAATCGAGTTGCTATTTTAAGATATATATGTGAAAGTTGGTCAAAATCGTTACATTAAAAAAAATTATAAGAGCAAAATCTATACATAACAATTTAATCATTTTTTTAGGATATATATTAGAAGCTCCGAGTGTGTAGACTGCATTTATTTTTTTTCAATTTGACTTTTTTTCTTCTTTTGTTTGGTGGTGGGGAGGGGGGGGGGTGGTCTGCTTTCATTTTAAATTGAAATTTTCAGCATTTCGTGAGTTATTTTTTGCATATTTTAGAAAAATTAATTATTTTAAATTGTTGTCAATTGTGCAAAGAATAATATTTCCTTTAAATTAAAAAAATATTTACGCATGGCTATTATAAATAATAATAATACACATTCACATTAGAATTAAATTATTACATTTTAAAAGCAGGAAAATATTGAAAATTACGTCATAAAGTTGTATTTACACGTGATATTAGAACAGAAAATACTTTAAAATAATAAATTTATTAATACGCGTTAAAAGCAGTAAATGGGAGGAATTATATCATATTTAAGTGATTAAATAATAATACTGCAAAGGAGTTTAAATTAAAAAATATATTTACAGGAGACATTTATTTCATATTTTGAGATTATATTTTTAACTATTGTTGTGAATTTTAAGACATTGCAAATAATATTTCCTTTCTAACAACAAAAGTATTTACAAGTGAATATTAAAAAGAGGAAGAAAACTTTGGTGAAAATTACATCAGATTTAAAACGATACATTTAAATGATTTATTTAAAACAACTTTCTTATAACGTTGTTAAAATTTACCGGGAGACAAGGACTCTTTTTACTCAATTCATTTTATATTAGCTTATTTTCAAATGTTTAAAAAATCTTATTTTTAACAAAGACGAAAACAGCCATTGGATCTCTTAACAGCAGTTGATTCAGATTTAAAATTCCCCCCAAAAAGGGAAATGAATGGAAGCCCGTTTACAGGGAGATTGCCGCTGGTTCTTTAATTATAATCCAATCTTCCTTTATGTTTTTAAAGCCGACCATATTAGCGTGTTTTTGAGTCTGCGTTAACTGAACGGGGGTTGGCGAGAGTAGCTCGTAGGGGTCAGAGCCCTCTAGTATTTTTTTTTTTTTTTAAGGCGGTTTTGCCAAAAAAAAAAAAAAAAAGAAAAAAAAAACCTCTATAAAAATATTTTTTCCAAATATTTTTCAATTGAAAAATATACTTACACGTGATTATTAAAAAGAAAGAAAACTTCAAAATGATTAAATTAGTACGTGCGAATAGCATTTAATAGTGAAAATTACACCATAGTTAAAAACCCAAATAATTCCATATTCAAACAACTTTCAATTAATAAATAAATTCACACTTGAAAATCAAAAGAAGAAAAAAATAAATTATTAAATTATTACCCGCGAAAAGCATTAACACGTTAAGCGCCACGTCAGTCACCGGTGACTCACACTGAATTTCCCGTTTAAAATCCGCCGATGACTGGCGGTCTAAAATATGATATAAAACTAAAAAAAATATACATTGTTTTAAGTAATTACTGAAAATTTATTTAAAATGTACAGTCGTGGAAAAAAAAAAGTAAACACCCCCTACTAACTCCTCAACAAATTATCGTAGAAGAAAGTTACTGGTACCGAACGATTGGAAATAAAGTCTACTTTTAAATGATATAGATAAAAGTTGCTTAGGGGGCCATCTACATATTAAAACGAACCAGAACTTTGTTTTTTTCAATAGCAGTACACAATTCTGACAGCATAAATGAACTCTACACCCTCCAATTAGCCTAAAAACGAATTTTTATGCAATTCGTACGATAAGTTTCTGAGAAATTAATTATTTTAAAATGAGCGTATTTTAAGGGCTGTATCCAAATTGAAGTTCGGAAATCGATTGTTGACCGAGAGAACCCCCATCTTGATCAAGGCATCTTAAGAAGTCAATGAAGCCTGCTAGATTACGGGACAGCAGAAGAAATTTCAAAATATCTAGTCGCTTCTATTATAGACGGGCCCTTAAACAATCATTTTGCCGTTTTTTAAGCATAATTTGAAAACTACTAGGAAGAAAAATGTGAAATTTGGGATTTACATAAAGCAGGACTTAATAAATTTAAATCTATCAAAAAAATTGTAGGTTGTAATTCATAATTTTTTCGAATATTAATTTCATAATTCATAATTCATATCATAAAATTATAAAAATTGCAAATCAGCGTATTTATGTTTGGGTATATTAGTATTATTGCTACAAAAAAAATTAGCACATTAGGAGCATAATTTCTGGAGATATAATTAAAAATATGAAAATGTAATTTAACATTAGAAGCACTAAATTTTGAATGTTTATAATTCAAAAACTTATCGTTCAAATGACTTGAAATTCGGTACCTAGGCATAATATGAACCGGAGATTTGAAATATCTTGTTAAAATTAGGTATTGTCATTGAAAAAAATGAAGTTTGGATTCGTTTTAATATGTAGATGGCCCCCTAAGCAAATTTTATATACATAATTTAAAAGTAGGCTTTATTTCCAATCGTTCGGTTCCAGTAACTTTCTTCTATGATAATTTGTTGAGGAGTTAGTAGGGGGTGTTTACTTTTTTTTTCCACGACTGTACTTACCCTTTATTTATTACAGGATTATATATATTTTTTTTTAAATTACTTAAAACATCGTAAATTTTTCAGCTTCAATGTCAGTCATCGTGGCAATAAACGTGTTAAATGGAGATAATTACGTCATATTTAAAACTTTATATATAAAACGTCATATTTAGAAAGACTTTCCTATAGCGTCTAAAAGATAAATTTTCTTCTAAGAGTTATTTCAAAGCCTACGAGGCAGCGACATTTTTTACATAAGCATTTTATATAAGCTGATTTTCAAACGTGTAATTGATCTACCAGTAACCAAACCAGCCATTAGTTGTCAAGACATTTGTGGATATGGTCTTGGAACCTCAAAAATCACTTGGTCAAAATTGAATAAATAGCAACCACTTTACAGAAGATCGCCACTGATCATGATAATATTATTCAAACTTCCGCAATCGGTTAATATTTTAAAAACACAGCAGATTAGTGGTGTTTTAATAGCCTGTGTGGTTTGGGCAGGGGTTGGCAGAGGATTAGGTAGAAGCCCTTAGTGACTTAAAAAATATATAATAATCATATTATTTCGTTTTAAAAAAAATGATATTATTTATATCGCATGGCTCATTTTACTAAGTCTAAAGTTTTTTTTTTTTTTTTTTTTTTTTTTTTTTTTTTTTTTTTTTTTAAGGAATCACTTTCAAACACAGATACCTAATATAGATATAGATATAGATAGTACCTAAGTATACATTCCTCTTTCACTCCATCCGTTAATTCAGTATCACAAAAAACTGAATTTCCAGCTGATTAATGAATTTTTTTTTAAATATGTCAAATAAAATGTTTTCGATATAAAACATGCATTTTTATCTTATAATATCCGAAAAAATATAAATCCTTTTATTGGTAAATATTTATCACTACAGAAAATACATACATAACTTTTTTAAATTTGAAGATATTTATGAATTTTAAAGAAGGTTACAAAAAAAGCGTTACTATTATTATAAATCTACTCAATATTCCAAAAAGAAAAGAAAAATATGCATTTTTCAATTTTTTAAAGAAATTATTATTTCTAAATGAAAATGTTATATGTTTGAAATTTAAATAATTGGTTTAAGTTAATTAATGATAATTATCTAAATCAGCTGCCAATTTATCTGTAAAGCAAAATCTCTTTTAAAGCAACCGGCGGAACCATCATGGGCTTCCCGGATTACAAATGATACCGTAAGGTATACAGAATGTAGGTGAAAAAAATGTAATTGGAAGCTGTAATAGATTTTTATATTTATTTTTTTTTCAGATTGATTAACAGCACCAAAAATCATTTAATAAGTTTAAGATTATTCAATATGATCATGTTTTGGTTTTTCGGGAATGACCAAAATATGTCGTCTATTATTCAACTTTTGGTCTATTTTACCTGTACTATTCTAGAAACTATTTGCAGTTGCGCGTACAATATAATGGGCCAATAAAATGTGTTCATATTCAAAAGACACAATTTACATTAAATTTAATTAAATTTCTAATATACGATGAGAAAACAATTAATAAATCTTAAATAATTTAAACAATTTTCAGGCGTTTTTATACATCCATTACCCCGAGGCTCAAGAATAAAGATTTCATCTTTAAAATGATATAAAATAACGTTTGCACCAATAGGAAATTACTTCTTTTTTTCTTTGCGATTGCCATTTGTTAAAAAGAAACTGAGAAAAAATATTATTTAATTTTTAATGATAATCCATTATTTAAAAAAATATGTAACATGTATTTTTTATATGGGAATCCGAAGTTATAGAAAAGATATAATTCTTATTTATAAAACATTAGTTTAAATATGTTGTATTTCTGCTCTTAAGTACACTAATAAAACAGTGGTTTAAAAGCAAAAAATAGTAATAATAATAATAACTAGAAAAGAGGAATTCTACATTTTCAGAATTTATTGTCGCCCCCGATGAAAAAATATATGTATATAAGCATAGATATTACAAAACAAATTTAGTTTTAAGACTTAAAACATACGCTTTTGTTTCATATGAAATGACGTCATCCGCATCCGCTGAAGAATTCTTCATTTACGATCTAGTCTTAAACAGCATCTACAGTAATGTACGCATAGGACGTCACTATCGCTGAATACTACACAAATCAAAAAAAGAGATGGCGCCATTAAACAAACTCAATAAATAAATAAATAAATAAATAAATAAAAAATAAATCAGCTACCTAATGATTTATATGCCTTCATTTGTTTGTAATATTAATAAACATACTTAAAATTAAATCAGAAATCATTCATTCATAATTTTTCGAAATAGCACGTATTTTAATTATTACTTTCTTCTATCTTTACAAGAAGAAAGCATTGGATTCGTGAAAATTTTCGAATTCGGGTTTTCGACGGATTTACACGTTTTAGAGGTCAGAGAACCCGAAAAACATGTTTTTACAAAATGTCTGTTTGTGAGTCTGTCTGTCTGTGACACAAATTTTGTGGGCGCTCTATCTCAAGAACTAATGCACGGAATTTAATAAAAATTCAGATTCAGTTAGTCCTTGATATGACTTGATGCTGATTAGGTGTTGGTGTAAATCACTCAACAGGTGGCGCTGCTACGCTACATTTTTTACGATTTCCGCAATGGCTCTATCTCAAGAACTAATGCACGGATTTTCATCAAACTTCAGATTTAGTTAGTCCTTGATATGACTTGAAGCGGATTACATGTTGGTGTAAATAGCTCAACAGGTGGCGCTGCTGTGCTGCATTTTGCACGATTCCTGCAATAGTTCTATCTCAAAAACTAATGCACGAATTTTCATCTAACTTCAGATTTAGTTAGATGTTAACACAAATTGTTGCTGATTAGGTTTGGTGCTAATCGTCTAATAGGTGGCGCTGCTATGTTGGCATTTTCATGATTTTCGCAATAACTCTATCTCAAAAACTAATGCACGGATTTTCCCCAAACTTCAGATTTAGTTAGACTTTGACGTAAGTGGTTGCTTGGTAGTTTTGTTTAGCATAGGTTTTGCTGTAAAGCACCCAATAGGTTGGGTTGCTAGGCTGAATTTTGCTGTATTTACACGATTTCGTAGATAGCCATATATCAAGAACTAATGCACGGAATTTCATATCTATGGAATCCTCATGATGGGTATAGATTGCCGTTTAATTTTGGTAGTGTGATAGCTAATTTTGAAGTATTAACATGCATGAGATAGAAGAAAGTTTTGGGATTGGTATATCCGACTAGTATTTTTTTTTAAAGTTATTATGGTAAAATTGCAACAAAAAGTTACAATTACTATTTTTCTTTTACTTTCTACAGAAAGGGAGTACTTGAGTTGCAAAAATCTAACAAATAGCACAAAAAACTAAAAAAAAAAAATAATAATAACATCTCAAAAATAAATGGAGATGCAGTTTTCAAACAAATTGCGTTTAAAAGTACTCTTTTCCCAATACCAGGGTATAAAAATTTAAAATGTGCGATTCTGAAGTTAAAAAAATTGCAGTACAGTATTTAACATTACAGTGACACACCTGATTTATTTTAACCCCCTCACTGACAAGCCCGTGTAAATATGTTCACTAAGCTGCAGGTTTCACTGCAATACAAGCAAAATTTAAAGTAATATAATTCTATTGATTTAATGTATTTTTAATATATTGAACAATGATTAATATTAATACTTCCAAGGATTGCATTCGTATTCGTTATTAAGTTTTTTATAAAATATTGAAAGAGTCATCTTTTTTTAGCATATAAAAAAAAAAAAAAAAAATGCGGTGAAAACAACATTACAATTTTGCCCTTTTCCAAGACTGTCAGAGGGTTAAGGCTGGCTTATACAATGGAAAGTTATTTCTTGGAGACGACAATTTAATAGATGGGAGAAAGAAATAGCATACCGGGGGATAATTTATTTCATTATTAAAATTATGTAACTTAACTTTTAGGAATATTCAGCCTCTTGATGGCTTTAACCCTCTCGCTGCGCCGCCCGAGATATGCTCGGGCATGCATTTTCCCGTCAAATTAATACTATTTGGTTATTCCCACCAGTTATTTTTTAGCGAAAACTTTTATCTGATTTAATAAAGACATTTTCCCCGATTACGATAGTCAAAAATTTCTGCTTTAAAGAACCGGTGATAAGCGATTAAAAATTTTGTAAAAGACGCTCATCGCGAAGAATTTACTTACGCAGCGAGAGGGTTAAATATCATTTATTCCAATGAAAAAAAAATATTTTTTTACGCAATTTTTATTACACTCAATCGGGTATGTAAAGATAGAATTTTGTAACCGATTTTTGACCCACTTCCCAATAGGCATTACAAAAATTCCATTAACAGCTGTGCTTCTGATGACAATACAACATTTTAATAGATTTAGAATTTAATCATAAAGGAATACATTAATTTTAAGGTATTTTTCTAAAAGCCCGGCACAAGCGATCAATCGCCGAATGTTCTCAACAATTTGTACGATTGAACACGAGTTGAAACAACAATGGATTTTATGATGCGCCAATAAACGCTTGTCAGATTATATACAAAATCGCTGTGAAATTGCAACAATGAAAATTTTTAAACACTAAAAAATAGAAAATAAATTATAATAAAAATTAACCGTGTAATATCTTAAAAATATATACGGTTTAATCAATCAATAGTTTAATATTAATAACATAATTAATAATTAAATATTAATTAAGTATCAATAACTTAATATTGATTAAACTATTATTATACGTTGAGAAATCAATTTAGAAATCCGGAAACAGATGATTTAAATAATTTTTTATTTATTTTTTTCTCGTTGCCCTATCTTGCGGTCTCAGGACTCTTAAAGCTTTAAAATATTCGAAATTTTAATTTTTTTTACATGTTAAACTATTATCTTTTCTGAAAATTTTGTTATAATTTTTTCCTTGAAATTCCCATATATATATATATTTTTTATGAATTCAGTCGATCGGTTCTTTTAAATATTTTTATTCGTCGAATTCGGCGGTTTTCGACTCGCTGCTCATTAAAAAAATTGTCAATTTAAGGCTGCTAATCACTCAACTTCCGAATTCCCGTCGCTAATGCTAAGTCTACGTATATTTAAAATATTTCACCGGGAAATTGATGTTTTTTACTCCTTCTTTTTTAGTATGCTTCTCAAAAGGCGTATATTTTTTTCTTAGTTCGCAAAATATTTCTAAAATATACTATCACTTTAATGTTTTATATGAAAAGCTAACGAACTGTGAATAAGAATTTAACATCTCACATAAAATTCAATATATATTTTAGAAATATTTTGACAACTAAGGAAAAAAAAATCCTTTAATAAGAGTACACAGAAAACTAAGCTTAACCCATTTATGCCTAGCGTCCCATTTTTGGGATGTTTTGAATTTTAACAATTTTTTATAATTTCCTTTTTCTTTACAATATGAAAATTGTATGAAGTAATTGTCTATAGATGTCTTTATCTATTACCGAGAGCTGACAAATAAGATGAATATTTATTTGCGTAAATGAAGGCCTTTTTCCGGTGTTTATAGGTTTTTCAATTTTTAAGATAGCGAAATGTAAAAAGTAAGTTTATTTGTAGTTTTTGCATTAAGGATCCAAATAAATAAGTCATAATCTTAGCTTGTAGACTTCTTTCAAATACCTATTTTTTTGTATTGCGAAATTATATGTTTAAGCCTATTTTTTATTCATATTTGTAAGGTACAAAATATAGGGCACTAGGCACAAATGGGTACGTATTTCTATTAGCCAGTTAGGGGACAGTCATTTATGTAAAGTCCTTTTGAAGATTATTTTGAAATAAATTGTTTTCTAGCCTCAAATAGGATTATTCTTAATTTATTATTAATAATACTTATACTGTCATTAGCCTCTGTAAAGAAATAAATATATTTTTAATAGTTCATAAAAATACAAATTATAGTACATAATGTGCAATTTAAAAGCTTAATTTATATAAATTTAGATAAAACATATAATTATGCATTTTTCCACATATGGATATTCCCATATTTAGTACGTTTACATTTTGTCAAACAAATACAAAAATATTTTAGCATAATTTTTTTGGTATTTTTCCATTTCATTTTGCAACATTTTAAAGTAATTTTACCAAGAAATTTGAGAATACCAAAATTCAGGCATAAATGGGTTAATTACTTTGTCATTAAATATGTAGAATTTTAAAATTTCGAAAACACTGGCTTTAGTTCAGGCATAAATGAGTTAAAATAGTGATTTCCTGATCAGATATGATCAGATATTTTAAATATACGAACGCATCACACGCGCATAGACTTAGCTTTAGCGAGGGAAATTGGGGAGTTGAGTAACTAGCAACCTTAAAATAAAATTTAAATATAAAAGTATTTTTAAAAATAGTTAGTGCGTTTTCATATACAAACAAAAAAACTCTCAGTAAAAAAAAAAAAAAAAAAAAAAATTAATACAAATTTTGGTACAGTTGAAAACGCAGTACAAATGGCAAAAAAAAAAAAAAAAAAAAAAAAAAAATCTTATGCTTTAAATATATCTATTTTACATCAGTTCGCAAATAATGTCTGTTTAAACAGATTAAGGTGCATTTAAAGCGTCCATTTCGACCAAAATTTCAAATCAGAAACTTATTGTTTTTCAAATACAGACGGTGAACTTCATGATCTTGGAGCTTTTTAAACATTTATATTTCTTCCAGACTTTTAAAAAAAATAGTTAAAAATTATTCTTGAGTTGAAAGTTGATTTTTATTTATTTATTTATTTATTTATTTATTTTTTTTTTTTTTTGTAAAACTCTCTTTAAAAATTGTTATAAATAATAAAGAATAGTTCAATTACCACAGTTTTTTTAAATTATTGTTTAAATCTAATATATAAAAATGAAAATTTGTTTGTCTGTAATTCTTTACAAATTCACAGTTAGGAAGCAGAATTGTGAAATGTTACGATTATGTGTATTAAAACACGGCCGAGACCTGAGTAACCTGAATAGAAATAATTTACAGTTAATTTTTAATTAATAAAAAACTCCGATTTCATATCAAATTTAAACTTTTTTCATTATTGCAGTTGCCAACAATTAAAAATCCACAATAATCCAACAATTCTTACCACAACAAATACTTTTCTATTGCAAGATTTCCACGTGAAAAATAAAAAATGAAATAAATAGTTTGACGGATTTAAAAAATAGTGAATTTTACGTCATATTGGAAATGTGATGGACGTCAGCAGGTGAATATATATTGTCATATGAACTTGCAAAAACGTATTAAAACATGATAAAAACCCGAATATGGAAATATTGGCATATTTTAACATTTGAGGTTAGCTGAATTTGTTTTCGCCATGTTTAAATATATTCTACACATATATATACTTGTGTAAATGCGTGTATATTAGAATTTTCACAAAGGTTTAAGTCCTTAGAGTTCATTCTTACTGAAAAACTGAAATAAAGATCTCAGATTAAAAAAAAATAATAAAATTCATAGAATTTTTGTACCTGCCATTTTTTTTATCATGAAAAAAAAATTTTAAATAACATAATACTCGAAACAAATAAGTAAATAGAATGCTAAATTCCTCTTTAAAAATTTAAATTTAAAATTACACTATGTGAAAATTACTTAAAAGATGAAAAATATATAAAAAGGTGTTAAGTAACTTTAATATCCTTAGTACATTCAACTATACACATAGTCTTTGTCAGAGAATACAAAATACAAGTGTCTTATTTTTAAATTTCACGTACTTGGTGTCGAAAGGAGTAAAAGTGAAAGTCAATTTTTAGATCCGGAAAACATTGCGAAAATAAAAATATGGATATAGAGAGAAGTGGAATATTACTCGTTTTATGATTATTTAAGCAAACTGAGCCAAATTCTGTGTATGTTGTAGGATAAAACGTCATTGCAAACAGTATTTTCTTTAGTAATAATTTATATTGATTCGCGGATGATTCACACACGGTAATTCTTTAAGAGGCATATAATTTTTGTATCTTCGAAATTAACTTGTATATTCTGCTTCTGGTTAAGTCTTGACAAGGCTGTTGTTGACCGGTTGTACTTCAAATCTCTCAAATGTTCTTTAATCCGATCTTTAAGTTTACGGGAATTCATTACTATGTATTCGAGACAAATATTTTCTGTTTTCAGTGGAATTACATATACTCCAGAAATTTCATCTTTCGGGATCGGGTCTATTTTGGCACTAACTATATCTTTCAATTTTATTGGAGGAGTGGCGATTAAGTTTACGCCAAAGCGAAAAAGTGCATGTCTGAGTTTTTTGTAAAGTCCTGGAATGTACTTCATTTTGCAATATCTCCTCTTTCTCACGGGAGTTTTTTGTATCTCGGAAACAACTTTTCATCAAAAGGTTTTAATCTCGGTCTCAATCCAGATCACAGATTATATCTAATAGCAAGGAAGGTCTCCTTACTGGACATACTCAGAATAATTTGAAAAAAAAAATCCAATTAAACTACTTATGTATGTAATAAAAGATCAGTTAAATTAAGCGGCAGAATTACAGTAGAAAGTCTGTATAAAAATAAAATACTTTCGAGTATTTGGCGCGAAAAGACGAAAGCGTCACGCGATTTGGCGAGCATTACGTTTCCTCGCCAAAAGCAAACGATTTTAAAGCACCTGAAAATTGTTAATTGATTTTTAGAATGCGTGTAAAAAGTATTTAATGAATTTAAACATAAACAATCAGAGAGTTTAATAAATAAATTTTTTCGTATTACATATTTATGTTGCTTGTTATTTAATTTTATTACTTTAAAAACAATTTCATATTATAAAAAATACTTTCATCTATTTAAGCGTATTCGAAAATAAAGGCAAGAATCATTTACCAGTTTTTCATTTCAATATCAAAGAATTCGTCGTTTCCATAGCAACAAAATTGTATTGACAGTGCTCTTAATTTTGAGATATTAAACAATTTTAATTTATTTTAATTTTGCTTTAATTCATAAAACTTGATATTTAACTTTCATTATATATATATATATATGACAAAACTATAGTTAAATCAAATTAAAACTGACAAACCTAAAGTTATTTACATTAAATTTGTTTAAACAAGTTCAATATGAAGCATTTTTATCTTAAAGAGTATTCAACATAAAAAAGTATTTTTCAAAATTTCATTTTATCGCAACCGATGATAAATCGCCAAGTAAACGAAACATTCATTATTTTTTTACGAACGTTCTATCGAGATTCTGCCTTTTTTTTTTTTTTTTTTTTTTTTTTTATAAACATATATATCCACATGAGAAGGACATTCTGTAATTTTTTCAGATTTTTCTGAATATGTCCGTATGGAGACCTTCCTTGTAAGTAAGTAATCTGTCGTCCGGATTAAATGAAAACAAGTTGGGAATTGCTCGTCAAACGTGGCAAATGTGGTGCGTTCGTTCTATAACTAGTTTTATCAATATTTTTTGCACCGCATATTGTACTGAATGTATATTTTAATGCACTTCATAAGTGCATATCCATTTCATTCAGTTCGAAAGGCCGTAGTATCATTAAAATGCACTTGAAATATTTTTTTCCCATTGGCCTTAATGTAACGGAAAACTTTTGACTACCCCTGTAATTAAACTATACATCCGATTTTCATAAAATTTGAAATGACTCGAGAACATTTTGCAACAATTATATATTGAAAATTTCAGACCATTCGGAAGGCTGTAACAACCTTAAAATGCACTTGCAATAATTTTTCGCCATTGGCCGTAATGGAACGGTAAACTTTTGACTGTCCCTGTAATTAAACTATACATCTGATTTTCATAAAATTTGAAATGACTCAACAAAATTTTGCAACAAATATATATTTAAAATTTCAGACCATTCGGTTGGGTAGTTTTTGCTCTGTTATATGCGGACGGGCGGACAGACGGACGGACGGACTGAAGGATGACTATAGGTGCTGCATATTTATATAATTACGAACGCACCTAAAAATGAGCGAAAATTATGTGAATTAACTCGAACCGTTGATTTTTTAAAATTGATTTTTCAAAACAAACATTCTAAAAATTCGACGGGTACAGCTAGTAGGGGAGACCGGGGCTAGTAGGCGCAATTTTTAGTTATTGATTTTTAGTTTAAGAAGTTGATTGATTTTTAGTTTTTATGAAACTTTAACTGTACTTTTAAAGAACAGACATTCGGCTATAAATACCCGATGTTTTGAGTTTGTAGCTTTTGTAGCTTATGTTTAGCGGAAGCCTAAAGTAAAAGGAAAATTGTGCGCCAACCTACCCCTTTACGGGGCAAGTTGCCTATACCTATGGGGTAAGTTGGTGCGCGCTTTATAAAAAATTTAAATGAAGCTTAAATATGACATGCAGTTAAGCGAAATCAATTTCATTTTTACCAGTAAGTTTAAACAAAGGCGTTATAGCCGTACAATGTAAAATCTAAATTATACAGACATAAAAATAACGAATAAAACATTAACATTGAGTAACTTCTATCCTACTCTATATCATCATCAGAGTTACAGTTGTCACAAATAAAAAATCGAGTGTCTCCGTTTGGGCAAGCCTCGTGTGCCCAAAATCTTGCATTGCAACCACTTTTCTCGTTGTTTGCTGTTTTTCAAGCTACCAGCATACACCAAACACCGAGCCAACTTGCCCCGTGTTCAATGCGCCCCATAATAAATTTCTTCACAAAAGGGACACGTAATCCTCTAAGCAAAAATAATCCAAGGAAATCACATATGGGGTAGGTACAGTTAATCATACACTAAGAAAAACTGCACAAGTTAAATCGCAATTATTAAGATAAGTATTAGAAATTAGAAAAAGAATGAAGCAACAAAAATTACTTATGAGTGCAAAAAACAGAAAAATCGTAATGAATGTCCACTGCACGTAGGTAACGCTGCAAAACTACAATGGACATTGTAAAAAGCAATAAGAAAGGTACTCTGTGAGTGGTTGCGTAATCTATCCACAAACAGGCGATTTATGAGGACTGCGCCTAATTACCCCTGTAGCAACTAGCCCCGGTCTCCCCTATATAATAAAATAAAGTAGACTATTCTTAGGTCTATTTAGTGAAAAGTTTATCAGTTAGATAGTTTTTATTTATGAAATATTAACTTTGTTTTCAAAAATTTTCAGGTATGTTTGTCTTTTATACCTATAACTTTTGAAATATGCATTTTATTGTCATAAAAATAATCTAGTTCCTGTATAGCGCTGTTGTATTTATTATGGAATTCATAAAATGTATTTATATTTAATGGTTTTAAACTTAAACAGTTTTAAGAGAATAGCAATTTTTCGGTTAATATTATACTATTTAAAAATACACATATTAATAAAAAGAAAAGGAAATTAAATTATTTATTTTATATTTTCGTCACATTTTTATGACACATTCAATAATAATTAGAAATTTCTAACTCACAATTAACCAAAATTCAAAAAATTTCTTCCGAATTCATACAAGTTCTTTAAAAGATTCATTTCTTTCAAATGCGACAAAATCGCATTTGACGAGTTTGTAGCACTTGGCAGAAATTTTCAGCGCTGTTTATCTTTTTATACATATAACTTTTTAAATATTCATTCTATTGTCATGCAAATAGTCTAGTATACGTTTAAAATTATTATATTTATTATGGAATTTGGAAAATGTGTTTATATTTAACTATATTTAATAGTTTTATATTTAAATAGTTTTAAGTAAATAGCAATTTTTCAGTTAATTTTATACTCAGTTAATTCAGTTAATTTTAAATTAAAAATAAAAATTAAATTGTTTATTTGTATGTTTTTTATCACATTTTTATGACACATTTAATAATAATTAACATTTTTAAACTTAAAATTTACAAAAACTGAAAAAAATTGTTGCGACAGCATATAAGTAATTTAAAAGATTCTTTCAAATGCTACAAAATCGCATTTGACGAGTTTGTAGTACTTGGCGGAAATTTTTAGCGCTTTTTATCTTTTTATACATATAACTTTTTAAATATTCATGCTATTGTCGTGCAAATAGTCTAGTATGCGTATAAAATTATTATATTTATTACGGAATTTGGAAAATTTATTTATATTTAATAGTTTTATATTTAACTAGTTTTAAGTAAATAGCAATTTTTCGGTTAATTTTATACTATTTAAAATAAAAATAAAAATTAAATTGTTTATTTGTATGTTTTTGTCACATGTTTATGATACATTTAATAATAATTAACATTTTTAAACTTAAAATTTACAAAAACTGAAAAAAAATGTTGCGGAAGCTTATAAGTAATTGAAAGATTCATTTCTTTCAAATGCTACAAAATCTTATTTGACGAGTAAAAAATTTTTTTCACAAATCAAGAAGACTTCAAACTATCTCTAAAATATACTTACCTTTTTGCTTGTCCATAGCAGCGTAAACTTTGCTGTAAGTTCCTTCTCCTATCAATTCTTGGAGTTCAAATCTACTTCCTGGAGTCGGCAGTTCCTCCAGTCGTATATGCTGGCTTATGGGATCCATATTTTCTTCTTATTGAAGATCCAGAATCAATTTCTAGTATATTTCTTGAAAAGTTTCTAAATTTTTTTCGGTTTTTCAAATCCTATTTCACGTCGTTTATTTACCAACTTAATATCTTCGAGAGTTTAGTATACGTCGGTATCTTTACGCTCCAAATATTCAACACACTTCTCTAGAGAATATCTTGTTTTTTGAAAAGATTTGGAGAAAATCTTCAGACGGATGTAGAATTTGTAAGTTGATATTTTTTTTCCAGTTTTTCTTTTATGTGTTACCTATGAAATTCTGTCATAGATTTAGCATCTAGAATTCCTACAGAGCGTTTACGTTTTAGGGAGGAGCAAAAAAGAAATAGAGCAGCAGGTAAAAAGCGAAAAAAAAAGGGATTTGAAGAATTTTATCCTTTAAATATTTTAACAGTATAAGGGGTGGAAAGTTAGAATTGATTGAAACGAGTAGAATGATTATTAAGGTGAAGAAAGGTTACACTCAGACCTTTCCACGCCGGTACTCATGTAAAGCAAGCAGCGAGTACGAGATTAGAGGACATCTTTAGCTTACTTACGTAGGGCTTCCTTGCAACCGATTAGTTTGTGGGGGAACGTATAAAAATTTATGCGATAAAATGTGGGTGAAATCGATACTTCTTAACCTGACAACATTAATTTAAATTCAAAACAAGGGATGGTCAATGTCAAAATGGATTAAGATTTATTTAAGTTTTTCTGTATTTAGAAAAATGGTGCTTTCTGATGAATATAGTTCTTATTATTTATTCTACTTAATGGAAACGTATTACAATGAATTACATTTTTCGAAGAAAAAAGTATCATAAAAGTAGGATATTTCATTGGAAAAAAGTAAATATTTCATTTAATTATAATAATTTATTATAATACTTAAAAAAAACTTCCATTTAATCATAATAATTTATTATAATACTTTAAAAAACAATAAATATTTCATTTAGTCATAATGATTTATTATAATATTTAAAAAACAATAAATCTCCCATTTAATCATATTAATTTAACATAATACTTAAAAAACAATAAATCTTCCATTTAATCATATTAATGTATTATAATACTTTTTTAAAAAAATCTTTCATTTATTAATAATTTATTATAATACTTAAAAATAATAAATCTTTCATGCAATCATAATAATTTATTATAATACCTAAAAAAAGAATAAATATTTAATTTAATCGTAATAATTTATTATAATACTTCTAAAAAAATTGCTAACTAAACTATTACTAATTACAACACAAGCTTTTCATTTTCTTTTTTTTTTAATTATGTTTTTTTTTTATTATTATGTTTTTTTTTTTACATCAATATAATCTGTTATCTATAACATACAAAGTGAGTATTAAAGCAATTTAAATGATTGTGAGCTTTTCTCAATATATATACTATGTATATTACCTTTTTAATACATAGATTTACCTTGCTAGCATAAATATTAATTAAATTTGTGTATATAAAATTTGCACTAACATATAAAATATATGTATATATAATTAAAATGAATATTTTTTAAAACGCAGAAGGTAGACGTGATTATTTTTGGATACCACTGTTTAAGAATAGTAAACTTAATCTTATTTCATAGAAGAATTTTGGGTTTAAATATGGGCGAAAATTACTATTCGGTAATAGTGGTATTCACAAATAAGTACGTCTACGCTGACTGCAAATTATGTAAAAACTTTTGTAACTAATTATAATATATAATTTTTTTTACCTTTAAAAAATTTAAGCAAATGATTATTTTTAGGTAGATTTCGTAAGAAATACTACCTATTGCAGTCGTTACCATGGTGCGACTTTTGAAAAATTCCTTCATAACTTTTCATTACATGACCCCAGGAACCCCAAACCACCCCCACCTAAAAAGTTTATATATATATATATATATATATATATATATGTGTGTATGTATGTACTAAATTTTGTCCGCACGATAAAAAGTCGCAATTATGCACGGAACGTCTTCAAACTCGCCAACAACTTTAAGATGGCTAATTTCTCGGCGGGGATTGAAAATGAGCAAAATCGGTCCAAGGGAATGGGAATGGGGAAGGTTTAAAATTTTGAATACCGTCTTAACATGATTCTGATAAAACCAGATTTTACACGACAATGGCAGGAAAAAATAAATATTTTTCGTTATAGCTGTTGCCAACAATTAAAAAAAAGCAATAAAATTCTCACCGCAACAATTGCTTTTCTAATGCAATGTTTTCACGTGAAAAATTAAATTAGATAAACAGTTTGACGAATTGAAAACAAATTGAATATTACGTCATAAGTTTTCTAGAGCATGATTTCTGCATGAAAATTCAAAATGAAATAAATAGTTTGACGAATTGAAAACAAATTGAATATTACGTCATAAGTTTTCTAGAGCAAGATTTCTGCATGAAAATTCAAAATGAAATAAATAGTTTGACGAATTAAAAAAACAACAAAATATTGCGTCATATTGAAAATGTAATGGACCACAGCAGGTGAATATGTAACATCATTGAGTTAGAAGAAACGTATTAAAACATGATAAAAACCCGAGTATGGAAATATTAACATATTTTAACACTTTGAGGTTCATTTAGATTTGATTTAGCCATTTTTAAACCTGTTCCACATACATGCGTGTGTGTACATTAGAATTTTCACAAAATGTTTAGCTCCCTAGAGCTCATTCTTAGCGAAGGAACTGAATTTATCTTTAATCTTGATTTAAGTTTTGTTGGTGAATTTAGTACTTAACTTCGAAATCTACCTCCGCCTGTAGACCCGAGCCGGCAGGGATTTTTTTTTAATTAAAAGCAATACAGAATAATTAAGAAATATTAATCAACCTTCTTCAAAATTGAAAGTTGAAACTGACAATTCTTTTAGGTAGATTTCGTAAGAAATACTACCTGTTGCAGTCGTTAGCATGGTGCGACTTTTGAAAAATTCCTTCACAACTTTTCGTTATAGGACCCCAGGAACCCAACACCACCCTCAACTTCAAAGTTTATATATATATCTATCTGTATATGTATGTATGCATGTACTAAATTTTGTCCGCACGATAAAAGCCGCAATTATGTACAGATCGTCTTCAAACTCGCCAACAACATTGAGATGGCTAATATCTCGGCGGGGATTGCAAATGAGCAAAATCGGCCCAAGAAGGTGGAAATGGAGAGGGTTAAAAATTTTGAATACCGTCTTAATATGATTCTCATAAAACTAGCCCTTACACAACAATGACAGGAAAAAATACCCTTACACAACAATGACAGGAAAAAATAAAAAAATTTCGTAATAGCAGTTACCAAGAATTAAAAAAAACAAAACAATAAAATTCTTGCCACAACAATTACTTTTCTATTGCAAGATTTTCACGTGAAAAATTAAATTAAATAAATAGTTTGACGAATTGAAAACAAATTGAATATTACGTCATAAGTTTTCTAGAGCAAGATTTCCGCATGGAAACTCAAAATGAAATAAATGGTTTGACGAATTAAAAAAATAAAATAAAATATTGCGTCATTTTAGAAATATAATGGACCTCAGCTGGTGAATATGTAAGTTTGAAGAAACGCATTAAAACATGATAAAAACCCAACTATGGAAATATTAACATATTTTAACACTTTGAGGTTCTCTGAATTTGTTTTAGTCATTTTTAAACCCATTCCATAAACATGCATGTGTGTATTCATGTATATTAGAATTTTCACAAAAAGTTTAGCTCCCTAGATCTCCCTAGAGCAGCAGATTTAATTCGCATGTAACAGAACAATAGGAATTCCGAACGATGGGGATTCCATGTTTCGGAATGAAGTGATTTCACAAGGACTAAGTAGCTTTAATACTAACTTTGTATTTTGTAGATAACACACTACATTGATGTTTAAAAGAAAACTTACAAGGAAAAAGAAAAGAAAAGAAAAGCTTGGTTGGATTTAAAAAAATGATAACTATATCAAAACACGACCAACCCCCTCCTTTCACATAGACTTACGATACCAATAGCCCGGTCCTCCCTTCCCCATAAAGTGGCAACGTCCAAAAGCCTATAATCACAGTTTTAAATAATATATACTACTAACCACAATTTGTAACGTAACCTTAGTAAGAGTGGAATTAACCCTTAAAAGCCTAGGGTATTATTTATACCAACAGTCTTTCCGATTCAGTGGATTTTTTTTATTCACATATTCCGTATTCACACCGAAAATTTAAAATGGAAATTTTTGATTTATTTAATAACAGACATTTCGTTATTAAAATAATGGAAATTTACTATTTAGATTTTTCTGGTATGAATTCCCAATTCTCTGAATTACGCAATTTCTGGAACGAAGAAAATTTTAGGCTTATAAGGGTTAACGCGGTTTTTGAGTATTAAAATAAATTGTTATGTTAGATGTAAATTTCCAACTGGGCGAAAAATGTCCGGACCAGGATTCGAACCCGGGACCTCCTGGCTGAAGCCGCCAGTGCTCTGCCATCTGAGCTATCCCGGACGATTCTGACCGAACTTTTTCACCCAGCTAACCTTGATGATTACAGCATCTGGTCTGAAACCTGGTTCAGCTCAACAGAATAAATCTCAGGTAATGGAACTCCAGAAATCGCTGGATACGAAATTACACTAGATTAATTTTAACACAATTATTCTAATTGGTAAACAAATCATATTAGATGTAAATTCCAACTGGGCGAAAAATATGGTCCGGAATGGTCCGGGATAGCTCAGATGCCAGAGCACTGGCGGCTTCAGCCAGGAGGTCCCGGGTTCGAATCCTGGTCCAGACATTTTTCGCCCAGTTGGAAATTTACATCTAATATGATTTGTTTACCAATTAGAATAATTGTGTTAAAATTAATGTAGTGTAATTTCGTATCCAGCGATTTCTGGAGTTCCATTACCTGAGATTTATTCTGTTGAGCTGAACCAGGTTTCAGACCAGATGCTGTAATCACCAAGGTTAGCTGGGTGAAAAAGTTCGACCACAATCGTCCGGGATAGCTCAGATGGCAGAGCACTGGCGGCTTCAGTCAGGGAGGTCCCGGGTTCGAATCCTGGTCCGGACATTTTTCGACCAATTGGAAATTTACATCTTATATGATTTGTTTACCAATTAGAATAATTGTGTTAAAATTAATCTAGTGTAAATTGTTATGGTTAAAAAAAATGTTTCTTTTTTTAAGTGAATGCATTAACTTACTTTTGTCATACATTTTTCCTCGAAAAATGTAATTCATTTTACTACATTTTAATTAAGTGGAATGAATAATAAGAAATGTATACATCTGAAAAAGAAAGCACTATTTACCTAAATTATAGAAAAAATATTGAAAAAAAAAAAGATAAATCTTGTTCCATTTTTACAATGACCATCTCTTGTTTTGAATATAAAACCGTGCCGTCAGGTTTTGAAGTAAGAATACATTTTACTTTGTAAATATACCAGTTGGCCATATTTGAAGCGCACGTGTTTGAAGAGCGCTTACAAGCTAAACTATTTGAAATATTTATAAAATATTTCGAATTTATTCAGCTTAGAGCATGCGGAAATAACTTCTGCAATAATAAATAAATAAATATTTTTTTAAACAGATGGCGCTATATATAATAGAAGGATGGAGAATTTCCTACCAGAGAAATTTTGAAATTTTTTTATAAGGAATTTCACATGATAAGATGTTTTCATCAATGTGATAGTAATTATAGTATTGCTATCAAATAATATCGTTGACTCAAAAGATATTGATTTAAAATGAGTTATTTTTGTTAATACTTGCTAATAATTCTTAAAACATTTCGCTAGCATTTTAGCGCCATCTATCGGTAAGATTTCAAACTAACTCTTTTTATTGCCTAATTCGTTTCCTCATACTCTGAAATGTTTAAAGAACAAAGGTTTTAAAAACATTCCAAATAGTTTAACTTATAGAGACCTTAAAACATGTGTACTTTAATTATGGCCATCTTGTATTACTCCAATGTTAGGCTTAATTACAAGGTGGTCTTAAAGACAAAGAAATAAAACCTTTAAAAACCGATAAAATTCTGCATTGGTTATATATATTAAATTTCAAACCATTAGGTTGGGTAGTTTTTTCTCTGTTACATTCGGACAGACAGACAGACGATCGGACCAGACGACGACTATAGGTGATAAGTATTTATATAACCTAAAAACTAGTATGTTGTGGGCATCACGAAACATTTTTCTGTATAAATCAAATCTTCTCTAATGATCATATAAATACTCGCAATAATTATTAAATATGCTACACAGAATACTATAAAAAGTATCATTAGTTTTAAATGAATTCATATCTAATGATTTGGAAAAGTAGCAAAACGTAAAACAAAAATTATACAATAAAGTTTCCAAAACTGAAACTAAATAAATGCTAGCATAATGATATCATGAATGCAGAAATTTTTCGTATGTAGTATTAAGTAATTCAACTATTACACGTTGAAAGGTTGCCCCACCTCCGCCCCGAGTCAAAACTGAGATATCCGGTTTGATCCAACTATACGATTCTACCTTTCTTTCCCCTACAAGCGCAAACCAAATAGCAGCCATTTGACAAGAAGCTTCTACTGGAGTACATCGTATTATTAATTTACGAAAAGGATAACTCGTAAGAACAATTATGAAAATGGCAAGCCCTAGATTCTTTAACCAACTGTCCGTGTCTGGAACTGAATTCCAAATTGTCAATCATCGGCATTTTTGCTTATGATGGCTAACGATCTTTCCTTTTCGATATTTCCAAATCATTTATTAACTTGAAACTGATCGATGCACCAATCCTAAAACTTTTTTCAATCTCATACATGTTAATACTTTAAAATTCACAATCACAGTGAAAAATTAAATGACAATTTATGCTCATCACGAGGATTCTAAAGATTTGAAATTCCGTGTATTAGTTCTTGTGATATGACTATTCGTCGCTGAAATCGTGTAAATCCAGCAAAATGCACCATAGGAGAGCCACATATTGGGTAATTTACAACTAATACTAATCAGAAACAACTTATGTCAACATCTAACTGAATCCGTAGTTTGGTGAAAATCAGTGCATTAGCTTTTGAGATAGAGCTATTGCGAAAATCGTGATAAATCCAGCATAGCAGTGGTACCTGTTGAACGAATTACACCAAAACATAATCAGCAGGAATTTTAATCAAGGTATACTTGAATCAGAAGTTTGGCGAAAATTTGGCATTATTTCTTGAGATAGACCTATTGAAGAAATCGTAAAAAATGAAGAACAGTAGCGCCACCCATTACGCGATTTACACCAACACCTAATCAGCATCAATTCATATCAAGGACTAACTGAATTGGAAGTTCGATGAAAATTTGTGCATTAGTTCTTGAGATCGAGCCATTACGGAAATCGTGTAAATACTGCAAAATGCAGCACAGTAGCGTCACCTGTTGGGTTATATATACCAAAACATAAACAGCACCAACTCGTATTAAGGACTAACTGAATCTGAAGTATTATGAAAATCCGTGCAATCGTTCATGAGAAAGAGCTATTGAGGAAACCATTAAAAATGCAGCATAGCAGCGCCATTTGTTGGACGATTTACACCAAAAACTAATCAGCACCAATTTATATCAGCGACTAACTGAATATAATTTTTATTAAATTCCATGCAATAGTTCTTGAGATAGAATGACCACAACATTTGTGTCACGTACGTGCAGACGGACAGACAGACAGACATAGTCACAGACTTACAAACAGACTTTTTGCAAAAACATGTTTTTCGTGATCTGTGACCCCTAAAACGTGTAAATCCGTCGAAAACTGGAAGTCGAAAATTCTCACGAATCCAATACTTTCTTCTTGTAAAGATAGAAGAAAGTAAAAACATTTTTATCAATATTGAATCTGATTGGGATTAGTGAAATTTCATTTCTTTTTATTGCATGCTTTCTTTTAACTTACAGTTCTGTTTGTTTGTACTACGTACTTTAAAACTTGTGACTCATTTTTCCCCTACTTCCTTTTGACACAGAGCTTTAAAAGTTGGAATATATACGTAAGTATACCTGGGGGCAATATATGAATTGGACATTGAATTTTAAAAATTTTATCCCCAAGGTGGGGCCAACAAGTGGCAAATTTAAAGAAAGGAAAATCAACATATCTTAAAAACCAATGGGTATAAAATCTTTAAACTTGACATGCCAATAGTATAACTAAAATTAGTAAACATGTGTTTCAGAATTTTTCAAAATTCGACCCCTAAGGGGGAAAAGGGTGTAGGGGGCTGCTCTCAAACGCCCTCCGTTTTTAAAAACCATCGTGAAAACACTACTTAAGGTTAAACTAACACTACTTAAACTTAATGGTTACTCAATTATAGTTTGATTTCCTATGGATCAATCAGTATCTATTTGTTTACATTTTTATTTCTTTAATTGTCAACCAATCAAATTTATACAAACTGAAAAAATATAAATTCATGTATTTTGATTTAAATCTCAATCAATGCTTTGCCGAAAACATTCGGCCCTAGGTTCGCTGTCCCTGTAGCCTATAGGTTTGGATTCCAAAGATTTTTTTCTTACTTCAAAATGTAAAAAAAAATGGAATTTACTATATTCTTAAAAATATATTAACTAATATTTCCCTTAATCTGATTCTTATATTAAAATAAATTTAAATATAAGATTAATATAAAATTTCAAAGAGAAATATAGGCATTAAGTATGTATGTCTAAGGATTTCGAAACTTTGAATGAAATTTTAAAACTAAATTAAATATTAAAGAGAAATATATAACTTCAAATACAGGTAAAAGTAGATTTTGATTTATTTATTTAAACGAAGACCTCTTTCTATTTGCTTCATGAATATTTCAGAATTTTAATTTATAAGTGTGCAAACGTGATTTTACAAAATATTTTATTTTATATACTTTATTTATTTATTTTTAGGCATAATTTACAAACTAGTTGGATGTGCCAATCCCAAAACTTTCTTCTATCTTATACATCTTAATATTTCAAAACCTAGTTACACATGTTAATACTTCAATATTATTAGTTCAATACTATACCAACTTTGATTTTCATCTTAAATTTCTGCTCAAGTCAATTAAACGGACTAAAAACGAGTTAATCTATGTCATGATATTTGTTAAAATTATTAATTTTTCCTTATTCTGTCGTTATCAGCTGTTTGCGAATAGCCGGCATAGCAGGAAGCGAGTTCCCGCCGCTGCATGAGCCGCCGATGCACAATAGAACTACGAAAAATCAAGAAAAGTATACAAAAATCGCTAGCACGGAGCCCCTTTATCGCGCAATATTTCGAAATTCAAGGAGAACCTGTTGGCCAATGCCAAAAACAAGCACAAACATTTTGGTTCAATTGTATGCATAATTTTATACGCTGTTCGATGGTACAATAATGAAAATGGCACAGAGATCGGAATTATAGCGCCCCCTTCTTTCGGAATTTTTTCAAGTTCAGGGAGGACTTGTTTGCCATAGCCAGAAACATGCGCAAAAAATTTGGTTCAATTATATGGATAACTTCATATACTTTTCGATGGTACAATAATGAAAATGGTACAGATATCGCAATTATAGTGCCCCCTTCCGGCAGAATTTTTCCAAATTCAGGGAGGACCTTCGTGACATGACCAAAAATAAACACATAAAATTTGGTTCAATTCTATGCATAACTTTATACACTTTTCGGCGGTACAATATTCAAAATGGCACAAAAATTGTACAAAAATCGCTATTACAGCGCCCTCTACGAGCGATTTTTTACAAATTAAGGGAGGACCTCCTTGCCATAGCCAAGAACGTAAAATTTTTTTTTGGTTCAATTCTATGCATAACTTCATACACTTTTCGATGGTGCAATATTCAAAATCGCACAAAAATCGCTATTACAGCGTCCCCTAACGGCGATTATTTTGCAAATTCATGGAGGACCTGCTTGCCATATCCAAAAACTTAAAATAAAAATTTGGTTTAATTCTATGCATACCTTCATACACTTTTGGAAGGTACAATATTCAAAATCGCACAAAAATCGCTATTACAGCGCCCCCTACTGGCGAATTTTTTCCAAATTCAGGGAGGACCTGCTTGCCATAGCCAAAAACTTAAAATAAAAATTTGGTTCAATTCTATGCATAACTTCATACACTTTTCGATGGTACAATATTCAAAATTGCACAAAAACGCATTTACAGTGCCCCCTACCGGCGAATTTTTTTCCAAATTCAGGGAGGACCTGCTTGCCATAGCCAAAAACTTATAATAAAATTTTGGTTTAATTCTATACATAACTTCATACACTTTTTGATGGTACAATGGCGACAGACAGACGGACAGACGGACGGACGGACAGACGGACACACAGACAGACAGACATTTTCTATAAACATGTTTTTTGGAATCTCTGACCCCTAAAACATGCAAATCCGTCGAAAACCGGAAGTCGAAAAAAATTTCGATTACAATACTTTCTTCTATTGAAGATAGAAGATAGTAAAAAGTATTTATATATTTAAAAGTTAATTATTTGAAGGAAAAAAATAATGAGATATAATTTTAAGGCTATTAAAAATATATTACATTAAATTAAAATATTTTAGTAATGTGTCCCTAGATTGGATTATTAGAATTTCACACAAATTTAAAATTAAAATGTTGCATTTTAAAACATTTTTTAAAATTTATGTTGTTTTACATTATTAAGATGAACTCCTGAAATATTTCTAGCCGTCAAGCCATTATTAATTATTCTCAAATTCTCAATTATTATTCATTATTCTCAAATTATGAATAATACTTATAATATTTTGAAGATGGATTTACGACTAAGATTTCCCCGCACGGCTACATTTTACTTCCTATTATTTTGGATGGAGGGAGTCTATGAACATTTGTATTTGGAAATACTTTTTTATATCGATATGCTCTTTTTTATCATTTAAATCTAATTAAATTATAAAATTAACTGGATCTCTTATTTTATATCAAAATGTTATGTCAGTGTATAATACTAGATTAATTTTAACACAATTATTCTAATTGGTAAATAAATCATATATTAGATGTAAAATTTCAACTGGGCGAAAAATGTCCAAACCAGGAAGCCGCCAGTGCTCTACCATCTGAGCTATCCCGGACGAATCTGGTGGAACTTTTTCACCCATCTAACCTTAATGATTATAGCATGTGGTCTGAAAAATGGTTCAGCTCAACAGAATAAGTCACAGGTAATGGAACTCCAAAATTTAGCGCACCTGTCAATAACACTTTCAGGACTGCCACTGGTGACTATTTTTATATTCTATACTTACCACTTTTTCAAAAGTACAGTCTTTGTCACACACTTCGGTAACAAATAAAAAATATTTTAAGGTATGTAATTTGTAGAGAAATATTCTTATAAAGAAATTTTTGTCAAAATTATAAACAGTGCTGTATCTTAATCAGTATGTAAAAAACATGATTTCAGGAAAAGAAATGAACAACTTGAATTCAACTGATAAATTAAAGGAAAATTGGTATTTCTCACCTTGTTTCAGTCATTTCCGAATAGTTCTTGAACAACTTTTGCCCATGCAAGTCTCTTCTTTGCCATAGCAGATGTAATTTTAGCTTTTTTTCGAGGACGACGAGCACCGAGTCCAGCTGAGATAAGCTTTCTACGGATAGAAGAATCACATACATTTACTCTATGCGCTTGCAAAGATATTTTTAGTTAATGACTACTTACTCTTCTGTTGGCTTTAGCAATTTGAATTAATTTCCTTTCTGTTCTTGCAGTAAATTTACTTTTCCTTCCGTATTTCCCTACTCTAGAATTTTCATATTCACATTTGGAGTCCAAACATCTTTTTAATCTACTCCCAGATACTTGCGATTTTTTTGCTTTTTTAGCGAACTTATGCTGTGTATAGTGATTTTCTTGGATAAGACATACCATAACTAGTTTTCTAGGAGAAATATCGATTTCTTTACCCATAATCATTCAATAACCCTTTGACAAACGAAAAAAGCTATCAATTAGGATAGACTAATTAAAACAGTGAAAATGTTTGTTTTAAGAATAAAATAATAGTGATGCCAACTCAAGAAAAGAAAGAAAGTACTAGCACAGCAAGCAGATGATTTTAAAATTTTAATTTGAATTCGTTTGTAAATCAAACAAATTCTTTATGCAATGCAAATAATTTGATTACTTTGGATCAAATATTTTTCTTTTTAAAAAATGGAAACATTTAACAAAATTATATCCCCAAAACTATTCTAAAGGAGTGAAAAATTGACTGGATCAACAAAACAAATTACCTTTCATGAAACATTGCAAGTGTATACAATATTAATCAAGAAAAACTGAAAAACTGACAATTATTCTAATAATTTCAATACGTCTGTGTGTGTACCTGAGAGCGATACATGAATCGGACATTGATTTTTTAAAAATTTGATCCTTAAGAGACGCCAACAAGTGGCAAAGAAAAAAAAAATCAACATTTCTCAAAAACCAACGAGTATAAAATCTTGATACGTGACATGCCAATAGTATAACTATGCCATGCCAATGGTATAACTAAAATTAGTAAACATGTGCTTCAGAATTTTTCAAAATTCGACCCCTAAGGGGAAAAGGGAAGGAGCTGCTCTCAAGCGACCTCCGTTTTTAAATGACATCCTAAAAACATTATTTAAGGTTAAACTAATACTACTTAAACTTAATGGTTACTTAATTATAGTTTGATTTCCTATGGTGGAATCAGTATCTACTTTAGCAATGAGTATTTGTTGAAAAGTACTAATGGCAGAGTTGCCGCGATAGTGCTAAATTTTGGCCAATATGGCGAAATATTGACATATTTAGTAGTGCATTTGAAATATGTATATTATTTTTTTACATTTTTGTGAATTTTAATGAAAGCGTGTTCTTAAAGTTGTTTACATTTTTATTTCTTTAATTGTCAACCAATCAAATTTATACAAACTCAAAAAAGTCTAAATTCATGTATTTTGATTTAAAACTCAATCAATGCTTTGCCGAAAACATTCGGCCCTAGGTTCGCTGTCCCTGTAGCCTATTATATAATTTTTATAATCTATCGTTATAAGTTTGGATTGCAAAGATTTTTTTTTTTTTTTTTTTTTTTTTACTTCGAAATGTAAATAAAAAAAAAAAAAAAGAATTATACATAGAATGACACTAAGTGTATAACGCTTCCGGGGTTGAACTCATCCGTTTCCTGATAATCCAAACGCGGCCACGTTAGGCTTAAGCATTCCGATGCCGTATTTGACGACTGCCTTATTTAATCTGTCTATCTATTCGTTGTGTAACATATTCTTCTTCAATTTTTCTCAAACCTTCAAAAAGTATACAATTATAACGCTTTAAGGTCTAATTTAAAAATAAACAGATACCAACAACAGGGTTCCAATGCATACAAGCGATTACCGTTGCCATTCATAAGCACAAATTACAAATCCAAAAACAAATGAATGACTCTTTCAGCTATTCATTAAATGCTCTTAAAATATTTTGATAAAGCATATTAATATTTTGAAATATGTTTTTCACTTTTGTTTACATTTATTTACAGTTTGATTCAGTATACACGGTTTAAAATATCGCGAAAAATTACCTCTGTTTTTCAAGGCTATCTATTTTCTGACCAATGAGAACGCTTTATGGTGTTCAGTGAATATAGCTATATTCTGTGATTCATTCCCGTGAATTATTTTGTACCGGATTAACGTTTCCTTTCTAAAAACAAACGTATTTCAAATTATTTAAAGGCTTTATTATGGTTTTACAAATATTTTAAGAGCAAAATCGGATGTCGACCGTATTTTTTAATGATTCGTTCAAAGAGTCATTCAATTGCTTCTGGATTTGGAATCTGTGTTGTACATGTGGCATCACGAGTGAATATTGATTTGATTTTCAATCTTAAAACGTCGAGTAAAACCTGCTTCTTTTCCACTATTCGCAAAAGTTACATGTTTAGACAGATTATTCAAAATAAATTAACAATTACATTCAATTATCTAATATTCTGCTGCGATAACTTCAGTTAAAATTAGATTGGTAGCTTTATCTATCCCTATATGAAAGTAAGTAAACAATTGATTCATTCGTCTTGAACTTTTAAAATATTAAAACAAACGTTTATATTCTCTGTTGCGCCATCTGTCGGTAGTTAAAAAAAATTCTTTTTAAAATGTTTTTTGATTTCTAAAGACATTGGGGGAAAAATGAATATTTCTTATAAAATGAAATTAGAATATCAGAAATATGTAATGCCATGTATTACATATATATGTGTATATATATCAATGCAAAATTTATTACATGTTTCTTTTATGCATGTTTAAAAAAAATCGGGATTTTCTCTGTTCAACTTTTTAAAATTTAAGTTATATAATTAATATTTTGGCAATTAATAAAAACAAATAAACTTTCTGTTGGAATTGTCTTTTATTTTACCCCATACCATCAGATAAAATAGTTAATTGACAATATGTTTTAAAATAGCATTATTAGTACTAATTTGAACGTTTTTGTGAAATATTTCTTCAAATTTTGTAAGTGAAGTTCATTTGCATACTTTATATCAGTATTTTACCAATTCAATTAATAATTTTCTGGCCAATTAAATTTCAATGAAAAATGGGCTGTTTTTACTTTACCCCACCTGACTCTATAAGTCAGACAAGACAAAATTTATTACTTCACAATTCTTTTTATAATGCTATGCTATATAATTATTTTGAAAATGCAAACACGTCATTCTGACGGGCAACTATATTCTAGTTTATTATATTCTTAGAAATATATTAACTGATATTTTCCTTAATCTGATTTTTAAACTAAAGCAAAATTTAAATATAAGATGAATATAAAATTTTAAAGAGAAATATAGGCATTAAGTATGTATGTCTAAGGATTTTGTAACTTTGAATGAAATTTAAAACTAAATTAAATATTAAAGAGAAAAATGTAACTTCAAATAGAGATTTTGATTATAGAAGTAGATTTTGATTGATTTATTTAAATGGAGACCTCTTTCTATTTGCTTCATGAATATTTCAGTATTTTAATATATACGTGTGCAAACGCGATTTTATAAAATATTTTATTTTATTTTATTTTATTTTATTTTATTTCATTTCATTTTATTTGTTTGTTTATTTTTGTAGGCATAATTAAAAAAAAAATAATAGTAATATATTTAAAAGTTAATTATTTGACGAAAAAAAATAATGAGATATCATTTTATGGCTATTAAAAATGTATTACATTAAATTAAAATACTTCAGTAATGTGTCCCTAGATGAATTATTAGAATTTCACACAAATTAAAAATTAAAATGCTGCATTTTACAACTTTTTAGTTTCTTCTATCTTTACAAGAAGAAAGTATTGGATTCGTGAAAATTTTCGACTTTCTGTTTTTGACGGATTTACACATCAGAGATTCCGAAAAACATGTTTTTACAAAATGTCTGCCTGTAAGTCTGCCTGTCTGTCTGTATGTGACAAAAATTTTGTGGGCGCTCCCCTAGTAGCAAAATGTATATGGCCCTTGAATGGCCTCTTATCGAAGTCCGATGACACGATAAGTGGCCGACTATCGCATTCTCATCGGAAAGGGATGAATTTCATCGGCAATTACTCAGAAATGTCTCATCGGCCTGAGATCAATGGATGATCGCAATCTGATGAAATTCAGAAAAATATATGATGAAACACCGAGGAGTACGATTTGATAACGATGAAAATGCGATGACTTTTAGATGAGTTATCAAGCAAATTTTGATTAGAAAGCGATGAATTAGAGATTGGTTGGTTGGGTGTATAAATGAAAGCGATTTCAGAATATTTATTTTCGAAATATACATACATTAAAATTTTAAGCGTCAAAAATGTAAATACATTCTTTTAATTTCTATTAGCTTTACTACAATCGTTTGAAACAAAATATTTAAACAAAAATATCCAAATTTTATTTTTATTTTTTGAAGGAGGGGGAGGGGTGAGCTGAGTTAGAAAGAGTTCCATATTTTTTTATTTCTGAACAAATACTACTCCTTCATTTAAATAATCCTATTAAATTCTATTATTTATCCTCTTCCTAAAGCCTTTTATTTTAAATCAAGTTTGCTTGTTTTCAACAAACTGATTAAAAAAAAAAAATCAAATGCATTTTTTAAGTATTAATATTCGACTAACAATTACCACTCTTATTGTTTATCATTATGTTTGATAGAAATATTTTAAAAGAATTTTATTAATTCTAAATTATTGTTCTGTTTTGATAAGTTTTTGCCCCTTAAATTTTTCATTATAAAATATGAAAGGCTATTTCTTTCATTTTATTAGACTTTAAAAGACAAAAAATGCAATTGGGCCTTTTTCTACCAATGTACATGAATAATTCAGTAAGTTATACTATTGTATAAACACTCATAACTCAAAAGAGTATATATTTTTAATTAAGCATATTTATTGGAAAGGGGGGGGGTTGGTGGGATTAAGGTGTCTAATTAGGTAGAATTTCAGTCTGTTCAGAGATCCTTGACAAGAGGAGTACAAAAGCAAAGGGCATCACACCCTCCTCGTTTAAATAAAGACCATTTTTTATCACACGAACTGTCCAAACACATACCCATATTTGGCAATTAAACGTTTTTCCCAAAAATAAATACTTTGAACCAGAAAATTTATTTAATTAAATGTGCCTTGCCTCTATTTGGTAGTGATTTGAAATATACTTTATTTCATTAAATAAATTTCTGGTTTAAAGTTTTTTTCTTCTTTCACTACGTGGGAAGGTGGTAATAAGTATACTTATTACAATTTCTTTGTTAAATATTTGATAATTCATATCTGTAAAGTGCGAAAAAATAAAACTCTTGAAGAAGCACACTGTAATAACAGATTATATTTCTAAAACAAATGTATGAATTAGGTTCAGCTTTGCAAGTCCCATTTTTAAGTCAAATCAATTTCATTTAACCCCTTGAGAGGCAAGTGATTGCGTTCCTGTAATGTTGAATTCACACCGGGATCTTTGAAAAATTCCGTTTCAAAATAAAGAAAAGCAATTTTACAAGTTTTTTCCATCAAAGTTACAAAAATAAAATTTATTTAAAAGTTTCTGGTGCAAATCTCGATTAAACTTAGGTGGGATAAAATATATCCCATCGTCCCTCAAGGGGTTAACATTCACAACTTTCACAGCTACGGTTAATTTCTTTTCTATTAGTCTTATGTCATGCTGATACTTCACGATTGTATTGTCTGTGAAAACCCATTGATCAATCTAATTGTCAAATGTATTTGAAAATAACTTTTTGAGACTTTCTTATAATTTTTTTCCCACAACACTGCTGTTATGATTTTTTTCATTCAAAACATTTAAATAAATTTATATTTATTATGGAATTGGGCTTCATTAAGCAGCACAGGATCAACATTCTCTGGAAGTGTAGGAAAAAATATTTTCAACGCCTAGGCTTATGCATCCAGATGCATAGGTCACAATAGTTGAATGCGGACAAATCCACACAAAGTGGAATAAGCAAAGGTTTTAATGCTCGTGATATTTAAAATGTTTAACATTTAACTGATTTTGTTTATTAATCCATAAATTTCTGATTGAAACAAAATTTAAAATACTATTGTAGTAGTTATACAGTCAAACCTCGTTAACATAAATCTCAAGGCAAATTAAAAGTTTTTTCCTCATGTTATCATCAATAGTTTATATTATTATTAATAAAACCGTTGTATTAATTTTGACAGGCATTGTAGGAAAAATTCATATTAAAAGTACACCAGGTTAATTCTGTACATGTTAATGAGGTTTGAATGTACTTTTTGTTGTTTAATAGCAACAGCCATCTCCTGTTACTTTCTGTTTAGATATTAGGGCAGATAACTGAAAAAATACATTATCTTAATTCGATTTTTTTTTCAGTTTTCTATCTCTATGCCTATATAAAATATCACATTAATGTTAGCTATTTTATCTTATTGTTTCTAAACTTGAAGTGTTGTTTTAAGAATCTACATATACTATCTGCATTTTTTAATTACTAAATGAATAAAATACCCTAATTTCTAGTGCATAATCTGCTGAGAAATTTTAATAAATAAGATTTATGTTATTTCTATTTTTTACATATTATGCAACATATTTAAATAAACTTTATTGGTCTAAAACTTATTTGATTGGCTGCAAACTATGTACATCTGAAATTAGCGTACACAAAAAGTACTTAAATTCTGTTCAATTAACTTACTCATTTAATATAAATGTATTATTTGAAAGTTTTATTAAGGTTAAACAATGACAGAAAAAAAAAAATGTTGTTGCTTCTTCCTGTAACCCTTCGTATAAATCGAAGCAAAAATCTTCTAAGTTAAAAAAGTTTCTGAAGCAATTAATTGTCACAGATGATTCAAATGTTGCTTTGTACATTCACATCCCATAAAAAGTAGAAATAATAAAATATTTATTGAATATTCATGCATAATAATTTAATGAGGACACCAGTTTCAAAACTCCTTATCTAAAAGTTAAAAAATAAGAGTTTTCTCTGTCATTCCATTCTGCTGGTACCAGTGGACATGAATCTGGAAAACAATACCATCTGCAAAACACTAGCTTTATTGTGTATTTCTGGCATTGTAAAATCTTGGTTTACAATGAAAACCAATGGATGCGATCAGAGGTTTTTCACGATTTCCCAAAATTTGATTTACTGGATAAGGCAAATTTTGAAACTCACATACTCAAATATAGCTAATAATTTCCAAATCAAACTTGAATTAACTCATTTGATATAAATTTAAGATTTATTTATTTTTAAATAACACATAACATACACATCAAAAGAAATTCAAAGTAAGTTTAAATATATAAGTGCATCAATTACACTGTTTTTATTTATAAATAATGTTCCAACAGGAACAAACAAAAACTAATGTGTTTAAAATAACTTTGGAAAAAAAATTCTCAAGAGAAATTGATCTTTATTTTGTATCTGGAGAATTACATGAAGTATCTTGTTTTAGAAGTGTTCTGGTCAAAGTATCAAACTGGACGGAATGGCACCTTTTCTTAAGCGTAGGTAACATATTCCATTTTCTGCAGTATAGAGGGGGATCTCATGAATGTCAGCAGATGTAAAATGCAGTTCACAAAGCTAGACAAAAAGAGAACAAAATAGTAAATTTTTATGCATAATCATGTGTATGTATATACATATAAAAGTGTGGTTTATTTCAGTTAGCTTTATTAAGTACACTTGTAGTATTTTATTTCCATGGGAGAGATATGGGGTCATTCTAAAAAAAAAAAAAAAAGTCCATTTTGAAATTTTTAAGAAAGAAAAAATATCTTTTGAGATGGTTGAATACTAATTCAAAAATAGAAACTGAAGGTGGATTTATGATTTTGGTCCCAGCTTAGCCTTTTTTTTTTATATTTATCTTGGATTTTTTGGGTCTGCACAATTTGAAATAATTGTAAAAATTTTGGTCTGTGCAGACCTTTAATGCCTACTGTTATTTAACATCTGTTAATTTTTCTATATACAAGCTAAAATTAACAAAGATAAAAATTTCCAATAGCAACCTGCAAATTTACAAAGAAAAAAAAATGACTTCATATACAAAATTACACTTTGTTTAACAAACAGATTCAGCGTTATTAACCATTTTACAAAGAAGCAATTTTGGAGATTTTCTCCATATTGAAACCTGGCACTTATATCAATATACCCTACAGATTTCACCCAAAATATTATTTCAAACAACAAAAAAAAAAGAAAACAGCTTTTTGCCATGAAGAAAAGGTGGTTTTATGATTTCATTGGATTTTCTATAATTTTCTTTAAAGGCAGTATACCATTCATTGTATCGAAAAGTAGGTCAATTTCTTTTCTTTTTTTACATAGAAAGAATAAAGTAACATAAAAACTGAATTTACCCAGTTATTATTCATAGTTTGTAGTATAACAGATATTTTTATTATACAACAACAACTATTAAAACTGATGGAGATATTGTCAGTTGCATATACAACATTTTTAGCTTGACATGTAAAATATACAGTTTAAATGGATCAACCAATCACGTTTTTTCTTTTTGGAAATAGCAGAATATTTTGTTGTAATATTAATATATTCTTTGAGCTACACTGAAGTTAGAGAAAAAAGGTTGGAAAAGTTGACACTTTTTTTCTAAAAACAATTCCCTCCCCCCCCCCCCCCCCCAAACACACACCCCAAAAAATTAAATTTCAATGAGCTCCTGTAAAATTTGTAAAAAGTTTACACCACCATTGTTATTTTATGTCACACAGACCTTTCGATTCGAGACAGATTGCAGACAGTTTGAAGAGAAAATTTTACATTTTTGGCTTTATTTTCAGTCACACAGATTAAAATTTTACAATATCTGTTTTATTTCAGGCCCCATGTGCAGAAACCAAACAAACAAACAAAAAAAATCTACAATTTTGTATAATTTTATTCTTGCAAACCCGAGGAGAAAAAAAAAAGGCCAAATTTTCACAATTTGTGTTATAAAATTTAAAATATATTTCAAAATCAATATTTCTAAGTGGAAATAATGCCCTTCAGAGAAACACTTGAAAAAGCTAGCACCCACCCCACCCCCAAATTGGCATTTATCTTTGCATTTTCTAAAACTTTAATTCAATCAAGAATTGATTAATTAAAAATATTCTTTAATTAATTAAAAATCAAATAAATTACTTTTAATAAACTCTTGTTAAAATTATGTTCATTATTTTACTTAGATTAAATAATGATACAGTTGTGAAAGCATGAGAGAATTTGAAAAAAAACGACAGTGGATTTTTTCAAGTGGGCCTGCTTGCAAACCTTCCAATTGATAAGAATAAGTGATTTAAGATAATACTATGTCCAGTAATACTATTATGTAGAAAAGTATTACTCATCCTTGTTGAAATTATGACTTTAAAAGGGATAAAATATATTGAAGGGTTTCGGTAATTTTTGCTTTTTACAATTCTCCCTGAAAATTTTAATAATGAATTTTTCATATCTGTACCATGTTTGAAAATTGTCTGACCAATGTTGTAAACCTCATTTCAAAATTTCCAACTCATTTTTCATCAACTCATTTCCAACTCAACCAAAATTAGGTGTCCTTTTTTAATGACACCACCCTCGAAAGGGTTAAACGCTATATATGAAAACATAAGTTTTGGCCACTCCCCTTTCACCAATTTTTCTGTAGCTGTCATATTAGCATCTTTTTGTTTTCTATGGACTCTTAAAATATTATTTTTCATGTTTTCTCCAATGCTGAAGCTGGCATTACTTGCAACAAATCCATTTTTCTATACTAACTGCTTTAAACAATGCTTTCACATTTTTTCCAATACCGAAGTTAGTCGTCACTAGCAACAAATCTACTTTTTCCTATTTTCTACTAAGCCATCTGCTTTAATCTATGTTTTCTCTTTCTGCCAATGCTGAAACCAGCCATCAACTGCAACAAATCCACTTTTCTCCCATTTTCTCTGCTAAATCATCTGCTTTTTGTCACATGAGTAGACCACTGACTCTTGCATCTTTTTTGCCGATTGTTTGAAAACAAAAATGTCAACTTCTTTTCCACTTCAGTTTGTAATATTCTGTATTACCATTCTTTTCTTTTTTTATTAAAAAAACTTTCGATTTTTAAAGATTTTGCACATAAGAGGTTGAATAATTTTTAATTGAACTGCAGCATTGTGTTGGCTCATTTGAGGTAAAATATAACGATGTAAAATCTAATTTTTTTAAAAATACTTAAATCCATTTGCTTTTCATTCATAGTAGCCGTTGCCATTGACTTTCAAAGGTAATTGAACAATATACAACTTACCACAACTGGTTGTCTGATATAGGTCAAAACTGGGAAATTTCATTTAGCGGCCACTGGCCGGTAGAACTAGTTTTTTAAGTGGCCACTTTTTTATTTAAAAATACTAAACAGTAAAATTTCTGTAAATATTCATCTAAAACTGAACAGCCCAAATAAATATGTTAATGTAAATATATTTGAACCCAAAAAAAGCAGAATCCTTGATGAAATGCAAGAAAATTTTATTCTCTCCTTGTAAAAAAGTGGCCGGAATGTGGCCGCTGATGGACAATTTTTCACTGGCCACTTTTTCTCATTTACTGGCCCTGTGGCCGGTGGCTAGTGCTAATTTTGACCTTTATTGTCTGACTAGAACTTTATTTGATAACGAAATAAATGGTTACGTGACGCTGCTAGCAGGTACATAATTTTTGTTCCCATTCCGAGGTTTACTGAAGCTTTCCCCTTGCAGCAGCTGTTGCGAGCTACTCACCTACATTCCTTAATTGATTGCATATTCCCATGTCATGCATGCATCTGCAACGTGATCACAAAAAATTCATAGGGATAAATTGCTACATTTTTTCTTATTTAGAATTCATGCCTTGAAAGGGCTTTTTAACAGAACTTCGCTTGTAACTGCTGCTGAAAAGGCAATACCATTAAACAAAGTATTTATCACACAGAGCGATGCTTTTAGCATGAATTGTTAGGTCAGGACATGATGATTTTGATAACACTAACAGGCTGATATTACACATAATCACATTAAGCAGATCTGCTGCAAAAAGTAGTTTCTTTAGCATAAACATAATTATAATTACCCTTAGATTTCTCTTAAAAATCACGATGCAAGGAAACACTGTTTGCATTCTCAGAGAGTGGTCTCATAGTAATTTCAAGAACATCCTAAGGATAAAAAAAAAATTAATATAAAAAAATAAAATGTATTGCATTTCATTAAAGTACAGAGACACAAAAAAAAGCAATTGCATAAAATTTCTGGATTTCTTGATGTTTTTCAGGTGCAACGCTAAAAATTAAGAATCATAAAATAGAATTCTTTTTTTAAAGATAAGGAATTTTAATGTACAAATAGTATTGACTCTAGGCTAATTTGGAAGGGCGTAAAGCACGGTGGACCTTTTCAAACTACGTTATGCACCCAGTGGTCCTTACTGCTCTTTTGGATGCACCCTTTTTATTTAATTTCATTGCAAAATACGTCAATCGGCTGCAATAAAAAAATTTGAATTTCACTAATTGGCTGAGGGGAAAAAAATAGCAAAATTCATCGAATATGGGAAGGGAATGCGAAATTTGTCAATTGGTCATAGAGAAGGGGAAAAATCGAGAAATTTGTCAACACCATGCAAGAATATAACTGCAAAATCAATTAATTGTGATCAATTAATTGATTGATGGGGAAAAAATATCAAATTGTCTATCCACCTCAGAATAAAAAAAATCATGCAATTTTTCAATGCAACAGAGGAAAAACAGAGTAATTTTGTGAATCAGTCAGAAGACGAAATGGCAGGATTTATAAATCAGTCGAAAAATTTGATAATTGGTCAAGACAGGGCTTGAAATTAAATTTTTCTTAGGAAGAGAGTCTCCCTCCTAACATTTATAAATGGAAGTGGAGTTGAGCTGTTTAAGGGAGGAGGGGGGGGGGGAAATCTTTAAAATTCACTGTTATTTTATATGCTATTTAAAGTAATACATTAACACGGACATGACAAAATACCATTGAAGCAATTTAAATCAACAATTCAGAATAATTAGTATGCAAAATTTTTTCAATAAGGAAGAAAATCAAGCTGTTATACAGTCTATTATTCAACTTTCAATCAAATGTCATGAGTTCTTACAATGGGGTTGTTAAATGTAGTTCAGAAATTAGTTTTTATTCGATTTTGTGCCCTGAATTTCCTTTCAGAAGGTAAAATTGTGACAGACAGCACAAGCTCAACATTTATAACTTTGGAAATTATTGAAAACGTATGATTATGCTCGCTTTAAAAAATTTCAGGAAACTTTGCAATATTTAACGTGCCTTCATTTTTAACTACTTGCATGAACAATGTATATTCGCTGATGGCATCATGAATATCCATTTCAGAATGAAATTGTTTTATTATATCCTTAACGAAATTATAGTCAAAACAGGACTCCCTGGCATTTTCTTTGATTAACAAACTGACTGTTGAAAAAACAGAATTTCGTCCAATCTATGGCTAAAAGTAACCGTTAAATTTGCAGTTGATTCAGAATAAAAAAAAAAAAAAAAAAAAAAAAAAAAAAAATCAAAATCTGAAATTTACAACAAATTTTCTGAAAGGTTACAGCAGATAGATGAGGGGGGGGAAGGGAGAGCAATCAATCCTCTTCTGGAGCTAATTATTTTTGTTGCAAGTTGAGTAAACTTTGTTTTTGGTTCGGGTCGATTTCAGGCTGAGCGTACATTCCTGCAAGTTGGGTTCAGGTTAAAACCAATTTTTCAAAAGTTAGTTCAGTCTATTATTTCAGATTAACCCCTAGGGGATGAGCGATCGGTATATGTGCCACTTAAGGTACTCAGAATCCTTCATTATTCTCACCAGTTATTTTTTAATGTAAAATTTACCTTATTTAATCAGAGCATTTTCGCGATTCAACTAAAGAAAATTTTCTGTTTTTAAAAACCGGTGGTAAAAGATTAAAATTAAGCCTCAAAGGGCTCTCATCACCAAGGGGTGAAAAACTATACCTATAATAATAAACAAATATTTGTATGTGTGTGTGTGTGCTGTTTTCTAAAGAAACCGCAACTTTTTTCTGCGAACCATTCACAAAATTTGCGTTTTTTCCCCCGATGACCTTTGATGAAATTTGCATTTTTAAAGAGGACCTTTGACTACTAAATTCAAGTTTTTGGCATCCTACGAAGAAATTTGAGTTTTCGACATCCTTCGAAGAAATTTGAGTTTTGGATATCCTTCGAAGAAATTTGAGTTTTCGACATCCTTCGAAGAAATTTGAGTTTTCGACATCCTTCGAAGAAATTTGAGTTTTCGACATCCTTCGAAGAAATTTGAGTGTTCGACATCCTTCGAAGAAATTTGAGTCTTCGACATCCTTCGAAGAAATTTGAGTCTTCGACATCCTTCGAAGAAATTTGAGTCTTCGACATCCTTCGAAGAAATTTGAGTCTTCGACATCCTTCGAAGAAATTTGAGTCTTCGACATCCTTCGAAGAAATTTGAGTCTTCGACATCCTTCGAAGAAATTTGAGTTTTTGACATCCTTCGAAGAAATTTGAGTTTTCGACATCCTTCGAAGAGATTTGAGTTTCCGCGATCCTTCGAAGAAATTTGAGTTTCCGACATCATTCGAAGAAATTTGGGTTTCCGACATCCTTCGAAGAAATTGGAGTTTTCGACATCCTTCGAAGAAATTTGAGTTTTCGACATCCTTCGAAGAAATTTGAGTTTTCGACATCCTTCGAAGAAATTTGAGTTTTCGACATCCTTCGAAGAAATTTGAGTTTTCAGCACACTTCGAAGAGATTTGAGTTTCCGCGATCCTTCGAAGAAATTTGAGTTTCCTCGATCCTCTGACAAAATTTGATTTTTTGCGATCCTTTGACAAAATTTGAGTTTTCGCGATCTTTAGACAAAATTTAAGTTTTCGCAATCCTTTAACGATATTCATGTTTTTTCTGTGATTCTTTGATGAAATTTGCGTTTTATTCATGATGCTTTGATTAAAATGTTTTTTCTGCGAACAACTGACAAAATCAATTTTTTTGGTGACCATTTGTCGCTTTTTCAGTTATATATTTTTTATGTCTGAATTTCCAGACTGATGACGGATTTTTCATAATTTTTTTAATTAATGCCTTAAATTTTCTGGATATTCGGATAAGAATCACACCCCCCCCCCCGCACCTGAATTCATTAATTGGCCATGAAAAATAACACAAAACTTGTCAATCGATCTTGGGGGAATACCCCACAAAATTTGTTGATCGGTCAAGGGAAAAAAAATTAATTTCAACAACCTTTCATAGTAAAAAACTCGCAAATGTATCAATCGGTTGCGCAAAAATCACTAATTTGCACTCATTTTTTAAATAATTTTTAGCATTTTTCTGTTGTTCAGAGGGGGAGGGGGGGGTCATTATCCACCTTCTTGGATCAGGGCTGAAACTAGCCTTTTTTGCACCCGGGGCAAACATGGACTTTGACGCACCTTCCCCCCTCTTCTGCAAAGTATATTTACGAAGAGAATTTTACTAATTTTCTAATATCCGACTTATTTTAAAATTTAAAATCCTAAAATATGTAATACTGAACTACGCAATCTACAATGGCAGATCCCAGGGTGGGGCGATGGCCAACAAAAATATTCTAAATAAACTTTGATCTCCTTCCTGGTGCGTTTCCAAACAAAAATCACATAATTGGCACGTTTTAGCGTTTTGTCTCCCAGATTTCCAAACTCTTGGAGACACCATGCAAAAGTGTGCCTTTTAAGATGGCGACAATCAAAATAAAGCAAAAATACATATTTTAAAACACAGAAAATACACAAATTTTGAAAAAAAATCATACATTAACCGCTCGTTAATAATTTTACTACCTGTACAAGAAAAATTTAGTACACACACCTACTTTTAAATACAAAACAATCCTTTAAGTTTAAAAAGTATATATAATATTAAGCTTTGACAGAAATTAATCATTTTTTCCCTTTAATACATAATTAAATAACATTAAAATTCAAAAAGAATTTAAAATTATTTTATTTTTTAAATAATGTTTAGCATTATTCTGTTGTTCAGGTGATGGGGGGGGGGGGGTCATGCTCATGACCCACCTCTTGGATCCACCATTGTTTACCAGGCATAAAAAAAAATGCAGTACCTGCTACCGTTCTGCTATTGAGTTGCAGAGTACCCAAATGAAACTGCACTTTGATCCCCTTCTCGGTGCATTTCCAAAAAAATCACCAAATTGGCCCGTTTTTGCATTTTGTCTCCTAGAATCAAAAACTCTAGGAGACATCATGCAAAAGCATGCATTTAAAGATGGCAACAATAAAAATAAAGCAAAAATACATATTTTAAAACACAGAAAATACACAAATTTTGAAAAAAAAAAAATCATACATTATCCGCTTGTTAATAATTTTACTACCTGTACAAGAAAAACATAGTACACACACCTACTTTTAAATACAAAACAACCCTTTTTCAGTTTAAAAAGTATATATAATATTAAGCTTTGACAGAAATTAATCATTTATTCCCTTTAATACATAATTAAATAACATTAAAATTCAAAAAGAATTTAAAATTTCATTTTTTAAATAATGTTTAGCATTATTCTGTTGTTCAGGTGATGGTGGTGGTGGTGGTGGGGGGGGGGGGTCATGCTCATGACCCACCTCTTGGATCCACCATTGTTTACCAGGCATAAAAAAAAAAAAAAAAAATCAGTACCTGCTACCGTTCTGCTACTGAGTGGCAGAGTACCCAAATGAAACTGCACTTTGATCCCCCTCTCGGTGCGTTTCCAAAAAAAAATCGCCAAATTGGCCCGTTTTTGCGTTTTGTCTCTTAGAATCCCAAACTCTAGGAAACATCATGCAAAAGCATGCATTTAAAGATGGCAACAATAAAAATAAAGCAAAAATACATATTTTAAAACACAGAAAATACACAAATTTTGAAAAAAAAAAAATCCTACATTATCCGCCTGGTAATCATTTTATTTTCTGTACAAGAAAAATGTATACAGTAAACTCCCTCAAATCCGCACAGCTTGGGACCAGAGGTTGTGCGGATTTTATAATTTTGCAGTTTTCTGGTTATTGTTTTGGTTACATTTTTTAAACAGTAATTTGAATGTAGCTAATGATGTAATCGAAATTATATGAATGCTTGCAATATAGCAAAATATTAAAATAGTAAAGTATTAAACTAAAATAATAAACAGTAAGATAATTTTAAAAATGATTAATATTTTTAAATAAAAATAAAGTTAAATTATTAAAAATTAAATAATTAATGTATAATTAAATATGCGTAATAAAGATGAATTATTGAATGAAACTTTCCTCTTAAAGGTACCATGTTAATAATTTCACATAAAAATCATAAAGTAAGGAAGTTGTATTTAAGGTTTAGTCAGATTTAATATGCAAAAAAGTTTGATTGATACATATATATATTTAGTAAAAAGATTGTGATTATTACCAATGATATTGGCAATATCTTGATTTTTACCAGAAATAAATTTATACTTATTTCATGAAAAACCATGAGTTCAGTCATATTATCTATAATTACATATTAAAATACATGCAGAATAATTATATAAAACTAAAAAATTCTGTAATTGTGTTCTGGCATCTGAACTAAAACTTTCATTGTTTACATCTGTAATGATGTGCGGATTTTAGGTTTCAGATTTGAGGGAGTCTACTGTATATATTAAGCTTTGACTGCAATAAATCATTTTTTTCCTTTAATACATAGTAATTAAATAACATTAAAATTCAAAAAGAATATAAAATATATTTCATTTTTTAAATAATTTTTAGCATTTTTCTATTGTTCAAGGGGGGGGGGGGATTACCCCCCCCCCTCTCTTGGATCAGGGCCGAAACTAGCCTTTTTGCACCCGGGGCAAACATGGATTTTGCCCCCCCCCCCCCTTCTGCAAAGTATATTTAGAAAGAGAATTTTACTAATTTTCTAATATTAGACTTACTTTAATATTTAAAATATGTAATCATAAAATATGTAATACTGAACTACGTAATCTACAATGGCAGATACAAGGGGGAGATGACTGGCGTCAGAGGGGAGGGGGGGGTTCATGAACATCAACAAAAATATTCTACTTTAATCCCCTTCTTGGTGTGTTTCAAAAAAAAAAAAAAAAAAATCCCCAAATTGGCATGTTTTTGCGTTTTGTCTCCCAGATTTTCAAACTCTAGGAGACACCACACAAAAGTATGCATTTTAAGATGGCGACAATCAAAATAAAGCAAAAATACATATTTTAAAACACAGAAAATACACAAATTTTGAAAAAAAAAATCATTATCCGCCCTGTAATAATTTTATTTTCTGTACAAGAAAAATGTACAGTTTGTACTACAAACACCTACTTTTAAATACAAAACAACCCTTTTTCAGTTAAAAATATATATATATATATATATTAAGCTTTGACTTGACAGCAAATAATTCCTTTTTTTTCTTTTAATACATAATTAAATAACATTAAAATTCAAAACTAGTTAAAAATATATTTCATTTTTTAAATAATTTTTTGCATTTTTCTGTTGTTCAGGGGGGGTGTCATTATCCCCCCCTCTTGGATCCGCCATTGTTTACCAGGCATAAAAAAATGCAGTGCCTGGTGCCGTTCTGCTACTGAGTTAGAGTACCCAAATTAAACTGCACTTTGATCCCCTTCTTGGTGTTTTCCCAAAAAAATCACCAAATCGGCACGTTTTTGCGTTTTGTCTCCCAGAATTTCCAAACTCTAGGAGACATCACGCAAAAACGTTCACTTTAAGATGGTGACAATAAAAATAAAGCAAAAATACATATTTTAAAACACAGGAAATACAAAATTTTTTTTAAAAAAATCACACATTATGAGTCTTGTAATAATTTTACTTTCTGTACAAGAAAAATGTACACACGCCTACTTTTAACAATTTCGAGGGCGGCGTCCTTAAAAAAGGACACCTAAATTTAACTCCAAAACTGACAAATGGCACCAAGAATATTTAATTAAAATTTTCCTATTATAATGTACGTGAAAATAAGCAAGTTCGTATTTTCTAATAAATTCGTTTATAAATTCCGGTGTCAGTCCATTATTGCATCGGTTTATGAACAGAATTACTCTGCACCGGTAAAAGTTATATACTACAAAACAACCATTTTTTAGTTTAAAATGTATATATATATTAAGCTTTGACAGCAATTAATCATTTTTTTCCTTTAATACTTAAATAACATTAAAATTTAAAAAAAATTAAAAATTATTTCATTTTTTAAATAAATTTTAGCCTTTTTATGTTGTTCAGGGGGAGGGGGGTCATCACCCCCTCTTTTATCAGGAACGAAACTAGACATTTTTGCACTGGGTGCAAACATGGAACGGGAGGGGCAACCCCCCTTCCCCCCCTCTTCTGCAAAGTATATTTAGAAAGATAATTTTACTAATTTTCTAATATCGGACTTATTTTAAAATTAAAAATATGAAATCATAAAATATGTAATACTGAACTACGTAATCTAGAATGGCGGATCCAAGGGGGAGGTGACAGAGGTCATGACCCCCCCCCCTTGAAAACCAACAAAAATATTTTAACTAAACTTTGATCCCCCCCCCCCCCCCTTCTTGGTGCATTTCCAAACCAAATCACAAAATCGGCATGTTTTTGCGTTTTGTCTCCCAGATTACCAAACTCTAGGAGACAACACGCAAAAGTGTGCATTTTAAAATGGCAACAATCAAAATAAAGCAGAAATACACATTTTAAAACACAGAAAATACACAAATTTTGAAAAAAAAAATCATACATTATCCGCTCGTTAATAATTTTACTACCTGTACAAGAAAAACATAGTACACACACCTAATTTTAAATACAAAACAACCCTTTTTCAGTTTAAAAAGTATATATAATATTAAGCTTTGACAGAAATTAATCATTTTTCCCTTTAATACATAATTAAATAACATTAAAATTCAAAAAGAGTTTAAAATTTCATTTTTTAAATAATGTTTAGCATTATTCTGTTGTTAGCATTATTCTGGGAGGGGGGGGGGGTGTCATGCTCAAGACCCACCTCTTGGATCCACCATTGTTTACCAGGCATAAAAAAAATGCAGTACCTGCTACCGTTCTGCTACTGAGTGGCAGAGTACCCAAATGAAACTGCACTTTGATCCCCTTCTCGGTGCGTTTCCAAAAAAATCGCCAAATTGCCCCTTTTTGCATTTTGTCTCTTGGAATCCCAAACTCTAGGAGACATCATGCAAAAGCATGCATTTAAAGATGGCAACAATAAAAATAAAGCAAAAATACATATTTTTAAAACACAGAAAATACACAAATTTTGAAAAAAAAAAATCCTACATTATCCGCCTGGTAATCATTTTATTTTCTGTACAAGAAAAATGTATACACACCTACTTTTAAATACAAAACAACACTTTTTTAGTTAAAAAATATATACAGTAGACTCCCTCAAATCCGCACAGCTTGGGACCAGAGGTTGTGCGGATTTTATAATTTTGCAGGTTTCTGGTTATTGTTTTGTTTACATTTTTTAAACAGTAATTTGAATGTAGCTAATGATGTAATCGAAATTATATGAATACTTGCAATATAGCAAAATATTAAAATAGTAAAGTATTAAACTAAAATAATAAACAGTAAGATAATTTTAAAAATGATTATTTTTAAATAAAAATAAAAGTTAAATTATTAAAAATTAAATAATTAATGTATAATTAAATATGCATAATAAAGATGAATTATTGAATGAAACTTTCCTTTTAAAGGTACCATGTTAATAATTTCACATAAAAATCATAAAGTAAGGAAGTTGTATTTAAGGTTCAGTCAGATTTAAATATGCAAAAAAGTTTGATTGATACATATATATATTTAGTAAAAAGATTGTGATTATTACCAATGATATTGGCAATATCTTGATTTTTACCAGAAATAAATTTATACTTATTTCTTGAAAAACCATGAGTTCAGTCATATTATCTATAATTACATATTAAAATACATGCAGAATAATTATATAAAACTAAAAAATTCTGTAATTGTGTTCTGGCATCTGAACTAAAACTTTCATTGTTTACATCTGTAATGATGTGCGGATTTTAGGCTTGCAGATTTGAGGGAGTCTACTGTATATATTAAGCTTTGACTGCAATTAATCATTTTTTTTTCCCTTTAATACATAGTAATTAAATAACATTAACATTCAAAAAGAATATAAAATATATTTCATTTTTTAAAGAATTTTTAGCATTTTTCTATTGTTCAAGGGGGGGGGGGGGGAGATTACCCCCCTCTTGGATCAGGGCCGAAACTAGCCTTTTTTGCACCCGGGGCAAACAAGGATTTTGCCCATTTTTTGCTTCTTCAAAGTATATTTAGAAAGAGAATTTTACTAATTTTCTAATATTAGACTTACTTTAATATTTAAAATATGTAATCATAAAATATGTAATACTGAACTACGTAATCTACAATGGCAGATACAAGGGGGAGATGACTTGTGTCAGAGGGGGGGGGGGGGTCATGAACACCAACAAAAATATTCTACTTTAATCCCCTTCTTGGTGTGTTTAAAAAAAAAAAAAAAAAATCCCCAAATTGGCATGTTTTTGCGTTTTGTCTCCCAGATTTTCAAACTCTAGGAGACACCACACGAAAGTATGCATTTTAAGATGGCGACAATCAAAATAAAGCAAAAATACATATTTTAAAACACAGAAAATACACAAATTTTGAAAAAAAAAAAATCATTATCCGCCCTGTAATAATTTTATTTTCTGTACAAGAAAAATGTACAGTTTGTACCACAAACACCTACTTTTAAATACAAAACAACCCTTTTTCAGTTAAAAAAATATATATATACCAGCGGTAGAATTGATAAAAAATAGTCACTGGTCCCAAGGACCAGTAAACATCAGAATTTACTGGTCCGCAGACATCGTCACAGGCCCGCTACATAAAATTCTATTAAGTACCTTTAACCCTCTGAGTACTCCCCCCTCCCCTCCTCCTTCTAGAATATAAACCAAACTTCCTTTCAGTTACCCAAAATTTTCGGCATAATAAAATGTAAAATTATAATTTGCTAAAAATTAAATTAACAGTACATAAACAAAAACTATAACATTATTATGTATTTTATTTCCGATTATTTATTTCAACTGACTAAGTTTTAATGCAACTATTTATTTATTTTAAATAAATTAAAATTCTGTGGTTTGTGTTTGGTTACGGTTTTCTCAGGGACGGGAAAATTTACGTTTACCTGTCAGAGAAGGAAAAAAGTTACTGGTCCTGCAGACCACTAAATATTTTAAATTAGTGGTCCGATTGAATTTTTAGTGGTCTCGGAGCAGCGGACCACCAAGGATTTCGAACGCTGTATATATTAAGCTTTGACTTGACAGCAATTAATCCTTTTTTTCTTTTAATACATAATTAAATAACAAAATTCAAAACTAGTTAAAAATATATTTCATTTTTTAAATAATTTTTTGCATTTTTCTGTTGTTCAGGGGGGAGTCATTATCCCCCCCTCTTGGATCCGCCATTGTTTACCAGGCATAAAAAAATGCAGTGCCTGGTGCCGTTCTGCTACTGAGTTAGAGTACCCAAATTAAACTGCACTTTGATCATCTTCTTGGTGTTTTCCCCAAAAAATCACCAAATCGGCACGTTTTTGCGTTTTGTCTCCCAGAATTTCCAAACTCTAGGAGACATCACGCAAAAACGTTCACTTTAAGATGGCGACAAAAATAAAGCAAAAATACATATTTTAAAACACAGGAAATACAAAAATTTAAAAAAAAAAATCACACATTATGAGTCTTGTAATAATTTTACTTTCTGTACAAGAAAAATGTACACACGCATACTTTTAACAATTTCGAGGGCGGCGTCCTTAAAAAAGGACACCTAAATTTAATTCCAAAACTGAGAAATGGCACCAAGAATATTTAATTAAAATTTTCCTATTATAATGTACGTGAAAATAAGCAAGTTTGTGTTTTCTAATAAATTTGTTTATAAATTCCGGTGTCAGTCCATTATTGCATCGGTTTATGAACAGAATTACTCTGCACCGGTAAATGTTATATACTACAAAACAACCATTTTTTAGTTTAAAAAGTATATATATATTAAGCTTTGACAGCAATTAATCATTTTTTTCCTTTAATACTTAATTAAATAACATTAAAATTTAAAAAAAATTAAAAATTATTTCATTTTTTAAATAAATTTTAGCATTTTTATGTTGTTCAGGGGGAGGGGGGTCATCACCCCCTCTTTTATCAGGAACGAAACTAGACTTTTTTGCACCGGGTGCAAACATGGAACAGACGGGGCAACCCCCCCCCCCCCTCTTTTGCAAAGTATATTTAGAAAGATAATTTTACTAATTTTCTAATATCCGACTTATTTTAAAATTAAAAATATGAAATCATAAAATATGTAATACTGAACTACGTAATCTAGAATGGCGGATCCAAGGGGGAGGTGACAGAGGTCATGACCCCCCCCCCCTTGAAAACCAACAAAAATATTTTAACTAAACTTTGATCCCCCCCCCCCCCCCCCCTTCTTGGTGCATTTCCAAACCAAATCACAAAATCGGCATGTTTTTGCGTTTTGTCTCCCAGATTACCAAACTCTAGGAGACAACATGCAAAAGTGTGCATTTTTAAAATGGCGACAATCAAAATAAAGCAAAAATACACATTTTAAAGCACAGAAAATAGACAAATTAAAAAAAAAAAATCATACATTATCTGCACTGTAATAATTTTACTTTCTGTATAAGAAAAATGTACACACACCTACTTTTAAGTATACAAAATAATCCTTTTTCAGTTTAAAAAAAAAATATATATATTAAGCTTTGACAGCAATTAATCATTTTTTTCCTTTAACACAAAAGTCTTAAAATATTTATAATCAGCACTAAGTATTTGACTATTTTGATATTTGCAAACCCTGCCAAAATTTTTTTTATCTTAAGTGATAGAGTATTTTATGAATTTTTTTGGATTTTAATATCATCCCCCCCTCCCTCCTCTGCCTGTTTCTTTTTGAAAATCGCAGCTGTAGGGGTTATTTTGGGTGTTATTGAAAAAAAGGTGTTAAAAGGGGGTTTTGTTTTTCTTAAATCCTGACTTAATAATATTAAAGCATTTTGGTTGCCAGAATGATTGGTACTTTTTTTTTTTTTTTTTTTTTTTTTTTTGCTTATTTTAAAATATTTTTTCTCTTTATTCGATCAGAAAATGTAAAAGGATTTATACATACAGCAACCAGAAACAACATATACATACAGACTTGCCAATCTCCGAGACCCAAAAATAGGATTTTATTTCAGAATTCGGGTTTTTATTTTTTCCAGTAAAAACATTATTTTAAAAATGTAATCACGTTCTGTACCAGTTTAATTACAAAACAATAATGAAGAACTTCATTATTATTCGAGTCAAATTACCGATATGATAATAAAAATTTCAAGCTATTAAAAAATGTGTATGAAACTCAAGGGCACAGGAAAACGTGGAAAATCAGAAATATTGCCAAGTCTGTATAACATTTTCACAACATTTATTTGTGAAAAAAGTAATAACATCAGAAAGAATGAAATAGGTACTTACATATTTCCGAGAAAATGTATTTTTTCAACTTCCAAGGAGCGCACGCTGTCGCTGTAGCAATGGCGTCTACTTCCTCCTTCCTCGCTGGAGAGTTCATCAAAACAACAACACCGACTTCATCCGGGACTTCGCGCAGCCTTCGTCCTTCAACCAATCAGATTTGCGCTTCCAGAAAAACTGTGATTTCGCCCATATTTCACCGTGATTGGATATTGGGCAGTTATCTGTTGTAGGTGAGTTACCAATCAGCACGTTTTCATCGGGAAATGAGCTCATAGTGTTAGCTTTAGTTGATGAAATATAGCCTCATCAAAACCGGTTCTCATAGGTTGCTCGCAATGATATACGTGTATTATTTCTCGAGCAACTTTCGAGGAATTGATGAAAGGCCTAGCAAAATGCGACCAGTCGCTGCTACTAGGGTCTATCTCAAGAACTAATGCACGTAATTTAATAAAAAATTACATTCAGTTAGTCCCTGATATACATTGGGGCTGATATATTTTTGGTGTAAAACGCTCAACAGGTGGCGCTGCTATGCAGCATTTTCACGATTTTCGTAGTAGCTCAATCTCCAGAAACAATGCACGGATTTTTATCAAACTTCAGTTTCAGTTAGTCCTTGACATGAATTGATGCTTTATACATTTTGTGTAAATCGCTCAACGGGTGGCGCTGCTATGCTACATTTTTTGCGATTTCCACTATAGCTCTATCTCATTAACTAATGCACGAATTTTTATCACACTTCAGATTCAGGTATGCCTTGATATCAATTAGTGCTGTTTATGTGATTTATATAGAAGAAAGTTTTGTGATGGCCACAACGTACTAGTTTTATTATTTATGCTGTTTTACATTAAGTTGAACTCCTGAAATATCTCTAACCGTTACGCCTAAAATTAATTATTCTCAAATTATAAATAATATTTATAATATTTTGAAGATGAATATTCGACCAAGACTTTCCCGTACGGCTATATTTTTTCTTATTATTACTTTTGATTGGGAGGGCTCTATGAACATATTTATTTGCAAATATCTTATTATATTGATAAGTTATTTTTAACACTTTCCAACAAAGTTGAAAAGTGTTTATGCATTCGGTTTGACTGTCCGTATGGTCGTCTGACCAAGCTCTAAGTCCCGTATATATACTCGGATTTTCATGCCATTGATAATTCATATTTAGGGTGACCTAACCATGTTTGGTATTGTATATGAAGCGTGTGGGATTAATATTTTATTTACAGGGTTACCCAAATGAATTCCATTACATTATGGTATATAGAGAAAAATCGTTTGCAGAGTATTTTAATGACATTACGTGTTTCAAATGTACTGAAACTGATATAAATCACTGGATTTCACTACAAGATGATTACGACGGAATAGGATATTCATAGCATTTGTCGTTCATTTACAGGGACACACAAAATAAATCGGTTACAATACTGTCTTTGAGTAATAATTACTGAAGTGCGTTTTCAATTTCGGATTGCGCTTTTAAATTTAACTGTTTAATCATGTACACTGCTGCTCAAAGTATTCTGATAATTTTCCGACCATAGATGGGAGCTGCTGAAATTAGATTTTCAAATGTGTTATGAGTTTCCATAGGATTGAATTAGACATAATATTTTAACTTTTTAATCTATGAAGTTTTCTTACATTATTCTGAATGTGCTGAGAAGTGTTTCATAATCTATGCTTGACGCATGATTTTTCTTTCTTGTTTAACATTTAAATCTTATTAAATTATAAAATTAATTGAATCTCTTGTTTTATATCAAAATGTTTTGTCAGTGTCTAATAGTTTACAACGTACCTGTCGATCACACTTTCAGGAATGCCACTGGTGACTATTTTTAAATTCTATACGTACCACTTCTTCAAAAGTACAATCTTTGTTATACACTTCGGTAAAAAAATCAGGAAAAATCTACAAAAAAAGTCGGAACAAGTGGTACGAAGGTAAATAGTTCAAAGTGGTAGCTTTGCACTTTATAAATTACCTTCAAAATTACTTCTTAAATTATATCCGTACATCAGATATGTAACGCACTGCATAAATAAAATATTAATTGTAAGAAAAAGTTCACATAACATATTGCACAAGTTTTTCTGAAAAGGTTTTATCATGAAAACGGATAAAAGAAATTGTACAATTAAAATAAAAAAGAACTAGTACTTTACATAAGAGAAAGAAGAAGCCCTTTTGTGACTGTGCATACTGTATTTTTTACTTCATTATCACATAAAAACCTCATGCAAATTTTTTTTATGCTTCTGAAATACAGCAATTGATGACAGAACCATTTTATTCTAAAAAATCAACTGGTATTTTCCCCTTTGAAAAACTTGGTTCTATTCTGCGTGAGGAAAATTTTCTGTGTGCTTTTGGATCTAAGCGACAGAAAGACAAAAATAAAGAGTTTTTTTTAATTTGTGTTATGAGTTCAAAGCTTAAATTATTAAAGAAACTGCATATTGGTCATAAATAAACTTTGCGGTATATGAATCTTTAGAGGCCGCTCTGTTCAACCAACTGAAATGAATCGTGAGATAGAGTAATTTGAAGGCCTGTGTTGTATACTGTTGTGAACAAGAACGGTGAATCCTGCACGGTGGCAGTTACAGTGAAAGAATTTCGAAATTTTCGAACGGCAATAACCACTTTTTTCCACAGGTGGTTGGAATTAGTATGTCCATTCATTCTCTGTTTCGATGTTAGCACCTAGCGGGTTAGCTTCTGAATGGCTCATCAGATTCACATAGCCAGACCATACTGACTCTGAATATCTAGTAAACGGTGACCGATTGCATCATGCAATGCGTATTTTTGATGCACAACTTTTAATAATACCATAATTTAATGATGAGTCTGAATAAGTTTAAAAATGCGTAAATAGAAAAATTAAGTACATTATAATTTTGTTTAAATTTTTAGAAACAAACAGCTTTTTAAAAGAAAATGGTTAACTGCGGGTTATTATAACATTTTTGCCACGTCAATGTAAAAATTATGAATAGAAAAAATATTAACTTTTTTCTACAATTTAGCAATTTCAAAAATGCATGAAATTCGTTAAACACGCGATCACTAACTTGCGTATGAGCGCTTCCCAATGAAAAAAAAAAAGTCCTTCCGGCCAGTGCCGGGAGGAAGAGGTAGCTTTCATAATCCTTATTTAAAAAACTCGGTCGAGCTATTTGTATGTACTATGTACACACCAAGGTACATCCAAGTCGGTTCATAAATACGCCTGTTATTACGTGAGAAAAATCAGGACGTTTCAAAATGTCAGCCACGCTAGAAATTCAAAATGCTATAACTCAGCCATTTTTAAGATATAGACGAAACAAAAACTGCTCCCGAATCTTTTTATCAAGGTCAAACACATAAGAAGAAAATATTTTTTCAATTTTCAATTTTTGGTACCACATTTCAAATTTAAATTTTTCTTAAAAATTTAAATGGCCGTCATTTTTAAACAAGATGGCGGGTGAAGCTGGCCAACGAACCCGGTCGAGACATTGGTCTGTACTATGTATAAACGAAGTTACATCCAAATCGGTTCATAAATACGCCTTTTATCGCGTGACAAAATTCAGGACGTTTCAAAATGTCAGCCACGCTAGAAATTCAAAATGCTATAACTCAGCCATTTTTAAGATATAGACGAAACAAAAACTGCTCCGAAATCTTTGTATAAAGGTCAAATACATAAGAAAAAAATATTTTTCCATTTTCAATTTTTTGGTACCACATTTCAAATTTTAAAATTTTAAAAAAAATTTAAATGGCCGCCATTTTGAAACAAAATGGCGGATGAAGCTGGCCAACAAACTCGGTCGAGAGATTGGTATGTACTATGTACACACCGAATTACATCCAAATCGGTTCATAAATACGCCTTTTATCGCGTGACAAAATTCAGGACGTTTCAAAATGTCAGCCACGCTAGAAATTCAAAATGCTATAACTCAGCCATTTTTTAAGATATAGACGAAACAAAAACTGCTCCGGAATCTTTGTATAAAGGTCAAATACATAAGAAAAAAATATTTTTCCATTTTTAATTTTTTGGTACCACATTTCAAGTTTTAAATTTTTTGAAAAATTTTAAATGGCCGGCATTTTGAAACAAAACGGCGGATGAAGCTGGCCAACGAACTCGGTCGAGACATTGCTATGTACTATGTACACACCGAATTACATCGAAATCGGTTCATAATTACGGGAGTTACAGTGTGACATAGGTCAGATATATATATATATATATATATATATATATATATCAATTTTGAACGGAGGGTGGTTTCGGGGTCTGGGGGTCATGATCGATGAAAATATACCAAAATTTTTTGAAATCGCTTTCCTCCGAACGGCTGCAATAGGTAGCTTTTTTGTAAAGAAAGCTACCTAAAACCCATTAACACACACAAAATAAACACAAAAGAGAAGCTTCGATCACTTCGTGCCCGTGAAAAAAAAAAAGCAGCACTGGATGCAGTAATCTCGTCGTGCATCAACGTTAAAAATGTATGGAATTCGTTAAAGCAACGATCACTAACGCATGTGAGAGTGCTTCGCGCATTCCAACACACAAACAAAAAATCGCTGGATGTAGCAACTTCAAGGTATAGCAATCTCAAAAACGCATGAAAAATGTTCAAGTAGCTTTCACTGAAACGCGTGTTTAAACGCTTCTTGCCCATTAAAATAATAATTATAATAATAATCAAAGTGGATTTGTTAAAATCATTGTATTAGGATTTCTAAAAATGAAAAATTCGTTAAACTTGCTATAACTATAACGAATATTTAAAAAAATCACACTATACAAATTGTTATTACAGTATATGTAGCATGAAAAAGTCATTAAAAATCGCAATTTTTAATTAAAAAAATTGCTGAATTAAATATTGAAAAATGAAAAATTTCCATATTTTTCATTCAAATTATTTTTTAACGCAAACAAATATTTTATTAAATGAAAATTTTTCAATTTTTTCGAACTTTCCTCAGCTTGGATCTGCACTGGGATTCTACTGAACTGGAGCAAACGACTCACTACATAGCTACTACATACACATCCCGGAACAGCTCAGAAGAAAATTTGTTCGTGCATGCTGCAATTAATTACCGCTTCCAATTCAATAAAAGTGAGTAGCGTTTGGATGAGAAATTTTAAATGCCTATCAGAAAAATGCTAATCAGCTAGATGCCAACATACAATCACAGAACGTATGAACGGACATCCATCCACATTCTAACCATTATAGTTTTTAGTTGAGTTCGTAATTATATAAATACTTAGCACATATCGTCGCCGTCCGTCTATCCACATGTCTGTCCGTCCGCATATAACAGAGCAAAAACTACCCAACCGAATGGTCTGAAATTTTAAATATATAATTGTTGCAAAATCTTATCGAGTCATTTCAAATTTTATGAAAATTGGATGCATAATTTAATTACAGGGCAAGTCAAAAAATTTCCGTTATATGACGGCCAATGGGAATAAATTATTGCAAGTGCATTTTACTGATGTTACAGTTTTCCGAATGGTCTGAAATTTTAAATATATAATTATTGTAAAATTTTGTCGAGTCATTTCAAATTTTATAAAATTCGGATGCATAGTTTAATTACAGGGACAGTAAAAAATTTTCCTTTACATTAAGGCCAATGGGAAAAAATTATTTCAAGTGCATCTTAATGGTGTTACAGCCTTTCCAGAATGAAATTAATTTGCACTTATGAAGTGCATTAAAATATTACATTCATTACAATATGCGGTGCAAAAAATATTTATAAAACTAGTTATAGTACGAACGCACCTCTTTTGCCATATTTGACGAGCAATTTCCAACTTGTTTCATCCCCAAACGACCTGCGCATAGATGACGTTGGATAGATGTACTGCGCATAGATGTACTTGCAGCATGAAAATCGACGATGTAGCCTCATCTGTCTGCTGTTATTGGTTGTTTACAATCCCATATTTTGCACGCGCTCTACGTCGCAGTCTTTCATGCTACAGGTACGAGGGTGTATCGATAAGTTTTTGCCCTCACATTGAAGGAATTGAGTGAAATTTATAAAATTGTTACATTGTATTACTTCTTTTCTATATGATCACCGTGCACAGTAACACATTTCAGCAAACGGCATTTCAAAGAGAGGGGAGAGGATGTATTCCAGGAGGCGCGATAGTAGACCCAATGGTGGGCCTTTTTCTAACTTTTGCCAACATATTGTTGGAAAGGCCTGGGGCCACTTATTTATGTTATGAACTCCAGAGTCTCTCCCCTCAAATTTGCCCCCGGGGGCATGAATTATGTCCGCAAAATTTAAAAAAGAGCCCCCCCCCCCCCCTGGAGGCAAATTTCATGTGAGGGGCTCGAGGGGTGCATAACATGAATAAGTGCTCACAGGCCTTTCCAACAATATGTCAAATGTGGGGGTCGGCAAAAGTTGGAAAATGCCTCCCTTTGGGTCTACTATCTCGCCTCCTGGAATACAACCTCCCCCCTCTCTTTGAAATACCGTTTGCAGAAATGTGTTACTGTGCACGGTGACTATATAGAAAAGGAAGAATACCTTGTAGCAATTTCATAAATTTCACTCAATTATTTTTATGTGAGGGCAAAAACTTATTGATACACCCTCGTACTTGTTCCAACATCATTTATAATTTTTCAATGGGCTGATGCTTTTGGAATAGGAATTGGAATGGTGTTGCCATTAAAAAAAATTTTTCATTGTAACTGTATTTATGCAGACTCCTTTTTTCTTGTCCAGCACAAGTTCGATCTCACACCTTCAAATAACTATACCTCACATTTCATTTTTGTTCGTTTCACTAAGTGGCCACTAGGAAACCATTTATCGGTAATTATTTTTTAGGAACACCCAATGTTTAAAAAATAATAATATCAATTTTTAGTGCATTTAAACGTCACATGATGGTCCATTTTGTAATTTTGTGTAAAACACAAGACTTTAAAGAATTTTAGAATAATTGTTCTTAACTACCCATTTAAAATTAATTTTAGCTGCGAAATATATTTTCCATTCAATTTAAAATAATACTAGTATGAGAGGGTTAAATCGAAATAAAATTTTAAAAATCCACATCATGCCGGAAATGTCTATAATTAATATGCCATATTATTATCATAAGTTGTTAGCCTAAATTATTCATCGGGTTTAAAAAGACCATATATTGAGAGGTATACGACGTTCAAAGGTGGTTGATGCATGACAAGTTTTATACACTCACCAAGTTCAAAAGACCGCCCCGTGGCGCACCTGCGTGAAGGAATTACTGCTGCTGGAACGGACATTGACAGAAACATGCTATTGGACGTATGGAAGGAAGTGGGTTACCGTTTGGATGTGTGCCGGGTGACTAAGGGCGCACACATTGAACATTTGTAATACGTATCAGAAACTTCATGAGTGTATGCATCTTCTCATGTGTCAACCGTCTTAGTACGTCGTACACTTTAAAAAACAAGTTGGAAATTGCACGACAAACGTGGCAAATTGGAGGCGTTCGTATTATAACTAGCTTTATAAATAATTTTTGCACCTCATATTGTACTAAATGTATATTTTAATGACTTCATAAGTGCATATCAATTTGATTCTGTTCGAAAGGCTGTAAAATCATTAAAATGTACTTGAAATATTTTTTTCCGAATGGAACGGAAAACTTTTGACTTTCCCTGTCATTAAACTATACATCCGATTTTTATAAAATTTGGAATTACTCGACAAAATTTTTCAATAATTATACATTTAAAATTTCAGACCATTCGGTTGGGTACTTTTTGCTCTGTTATATGCGGACGGACGGACAGACAGACAGACAGATGAACAGACAGACGGATCGAAATACAACTATCGGTGCTACGTATTGACATAACTACGAACACATCTAAAAAAACAGTCTTTTGAAACTCGATGAATCATATAGGCCAATCCTGCATTATAAATTTCTTTACTGAAATCAATAACAACTTCATGTTGAATCAGAATTTATTCCTTTAGTATATTGTATAAAATGAGGTTTGAATTTAATTCAAGATTCGATCTTTTATTTTTCATTTTTGATTTTTACGTTACACTGTACCTTGAAAAACCGACACATACAGAAATAAATTTAATTTCATCTTAAAATTAAGAAAATAGTTTGTGACTGCAATATTTATAATTAACACTTAGGGCAAAAATGACGAAACCTTTTAAATAGATTTTATCAGTCATTTTCAAATATTTCATTAAATTAATAATGTCTTTAAAAGTACTTGATAATACCTCGAAGCAAAATAAATTGGATATTCAATACTGCGGATCATATCATAAACATCGAAAATAAATTAATACCTTTATTTAATTAAAATCAGTGACGTTTAATAAGAAATGTGGACTTTTATATCAGTAAATTGTCAAAATTATTTTGTGTTGATTATATATATTTTAAACAATTCTGCTTTAAATTCTTTAGTAAATTGGGTGCGGAGAGGGTAATGAAGTGAAAAAATAAATAAGACGAGTGAAAAAAGTCTAGACTACTAGAAAACAGGAATTCTGCTTTTTCAGAATTTAGTGTCGCCCCCGATGAAAAAAAAAATATATGTATATATAAATAGTACAAAACATATTTCAATTTTAAGACTTAAAGCACACACTTTTATTTTATGTAAAATGACGTCATTCGCATCCGCTGAAGAATTACACATTTACGATGCACTCTTAAACATCTACAGTAAAGCATGCATAGGGTGTCACTATTTCAAAATAATGCACAAATAGAGCAAAAAGATGCCGTCTTAAATTATTATAATTTAAAAAGAAATGAAGCATAGCAACCGTTAGTTTGGAGCAAAAAGATGCCGTCTTAAATTATTATAATTTAAAAAGAAATGGCGCATAGCAACCGTTTGTTTGGAGTTAGTTTCCAACCAAAACGTCATAACTGACGTCACACTGAAACGGTCTACAGATACTTAAAATTAAATATAGTTTATAATAGCCCATGTTTTATTATTCGTAGAAATTATAGGTTTATATAATTTTTTTCAAAATAGCACTTATTTTAATTACATTTTCTCTCTGTTGTTATGAGAAAATGGCAACGAAAAGATATAATTGTTATTTTTCAACTATTTTCCCTTTATATATTATTATCTACCCTATATATATAATATCCTAATGAATCGAATTGAAACGAATTTATGTAACGATTCTATGAAACGACTGATTAAACAACTGATTACGTTTCACGGCGATTTCTCTAAAAATATGGAATACTTTGCGATGAAATAAACACCAAAAATCTGTATTGATCCACAGATCTGAAAACTGGTATTAGAATTTTAAAATTAGAATTAGTTTTCGAAATATTAATTTTTTTTCTAATTTTAAATACTTTTTTCTAATGATGGCAACTCAAATTTTAATCATAACAGATATTTTTTTTCATATTTTAGAAAAGGTTATTTTAAATTAATTTGGCGACGAGTTTAGCCTCCCTTAAATGTATGCTAAGAAATGCATCATGTTACTTTTATTCAGAATTCAATTTGTATTTCATTATCATTTTATTTAATACAAAACTTTCATTTAAAATTGAAACCTTTAAAATAAATGGCTTTTACTTCATTCTTTTTTTTAAACGAAACGAAAAGAAAAATATTAGACACAGATGACATATATGCAACGGAGTACCTAATTGGCGCCAAAATGGCGTTATTTTGCCTGACCTGGTAACCCGGCTATTGTTGCTTATTAATTAATAAATGTTTATTTGAATTTATTTTCTTTTTATTTACAAAAAATGTTATAAATTGTTTTGTTCTATAGTTATTAATTATTTTTTTTATTTATTGTTATTTCATTTTAAAAATAATAGAAAATAATTTTAAAATACATATGTAACAGGTATTTGAAAACGAGATTTTCACCAAATTGTCGTAAAAAAAAAAAAAAAAAAAAATCACGCCAAACCCGGTGCGTATGTGACAATGCAACAAATCATGAGATTTAATTTCCACTTCAAAGGAACGTTTTAATCATATTCAAGGCTGGAGTAGCACAGTTGAAGTTTATTCCAACAGAGCGAAAAATGTCCAGACCAGGGATCGAACCTGGATACTTGGCGTGCCGTGCCAATGCCTTACCTGTTAGACTATCCGGACCGATACCTGGCTGACATAATTCACTCTTATTAGTTGGACTTGGCTGCGAACTGCAGCGCTAGTTTCATTCATCCGAGCTATAACTATAGCATTTACATGATGAAGCTACTTTAACACGGAAACTCCTGTATACCATGTCATTAGGTCATAATGAAGGGAACGAATATTTTTTCCAACTGGATTAAATCATATTCAAGGCTGGAGTAGCACAGTTGAAGTTTATTCCAACAGAGCGAAAAATGTCCAGACCAGGGATCGAACCTGGATACTTGGCGTGCCGTGCCAATGCCTTACCTGTTAGGCTATCCGGACCGATACCTGGCTGACATAATTCACTCTTATTAGTTGGACTTGGCTGCGAACTGCAGCGCTAGTTTCATTCATCCGAGCTATAACTATAGCATTTACATGATGAAGCTACTTTAACACGGAAACTCCTGTATACCATGTCATTAGGTCATAATGAAGGGAACGAATATTTTTTCCAACTGGATTAAATCATATTCAAGGCTGGAGTAGCACAGTTGAAGTTTATTCCAACAGAGCGAAAAATGTCCAGACCAGGGATCGAACCTGGATACTTGGCGTGCCGTGCCAATGCCTTACTTGTTAGGCTATCCGGACCGATACCTGGCTGACATAATTCACTCTTATTAGTTGGACTTGGCTGCGAACTGCAGCGCTAGTTTCATTCATCCGAGCTATAACTATAGCATTTACATGATGAAGCTACATGATGAAGCAGTTGGAAAAAAAATGGCTAACATTAAAGTACCAAAATGGCCACCTGGAATATAAAAAGCGAAGCGATTCGCCTCGAGCTGTTGATGATAATCACATGACTTAGGCTATTATTATAGAGATTATTTTCAATTTTAAAACAGCGCAAAGAATAATATTTCCTAACGATTAAAAATTTATTTTCACGTGACTATTAAAAACAAAAAAAAACTTTAAAATTACTATTAAATAAGTACGTGTTAAAGTCAGGAAAATATTGAAAATTATGTCCTGAAAATTGTATTTACACTTAAATATCAAAAGGGAAAGGAAACTTTAAAATAATAAATACATTAATATGCGTTTAAACCTTTCACGGACAAGGCACTTCTATTCGTAAAATCTTGAAATCAGTGAATGGCACCAGAATTTACAAACAAATTTCGAAATACAAAAATCCTTTTGTTCACTTACTTAATAAAAGGGAAATTTTCATATCAATATTCTGATGCTAATGTGGCATTTAAGAATTAAAATTAAGTGGTCCAAAAATGAACCACCGCCCTTGAATGGGTTAAAGCATCAAATTTTAGTAATTGTATTATGTCAATCGTTTTATAACGCTGTTACAAAATACCAAGAGACAAAGACTCTGTTTACTTAATTCATTTTATTTTAGCTTCTTTCAAATGTTTAACTGATCTTCGTTAACCAAACACGAAAACAACCATTGGATGTCTTAACAGCAACTAATTCTACCTTAAATTTTTGCAATCGAAGGGAATTGAATAGAAACCCGTTTACAGGGAGATCGCTACAGGTTTTTTCTGTATAATTCAATCTTTTCTAATATTTTTAAAACCGATCAGATTAGCGTGCTTTTAGATTCTACAGTGTCTGGACGGGGGTTGGCGAGCGTAGCTTGCAGGTGGCAGAGCCCCCTAGTTATACTATATAAATGGAGTACTTGAGTTGCCAAAATGAAACAAATGGTGCTAAAAACTACAAAAAAATTAATATTTGAAAAATAAATGGAGATACGGTTTTCAAACAAATTGCATTTAAAAGTACTTTTTTTTTCTCCCAATACGACGGTACAAACATTGAAAATGTGCGTTGCTTAGAAATAAAAAAATTTGCTATAGAGCATTTAATTGTACAACAATACATCTGCTTTGTTTGTTGCTAGCGTCTGTAAGCTAACGTTATTTTTTGGAGACAAAATAAGCTGGGAGAAAAAAAATAGCATACCGTCCCCGGGGCTAAAAAATTCCTTATATGACTTCGATAATCGGAATTAATTAGAACCTAAAGAAACACGATTTTACTATAAAAAAATATGTGTTTAGAAGGAAATGTATCGAAAATGTAGGAAAAGTAGGGGAAAAACAAAAATGAGCAGCGGAAGAAAAAAAATTGTTATGTAAGTCCAAATTTTTATATTTCAGTGAATTTATTTTTAGTAATATTCTGGGGCAGTTTTAAAAATAATTTAGTGTTTGATGCCTATGTACGGCTTTGAAATTTGAGAAAACTTCCAACTCGGGAAACTGGACATATTATTTTGAAATTTTTTTAAATTGTATATTTGCAAACATTTGCAACTTGGAGTGATCCAAGTTGCGAATGTTTGCAAATATCTGTAAAACTGCCTTTTGGTTTACACATTTTAAGAACAATGAGTAATAAACACGGAATATTTTATTTTGGGAAATAACTCCCCCGACATGTAAAGGTTTGTTGACAGTAAAATCAGTTCCAGCGCCTAATGAGCAGTACGCCTACAGTAGAATTTCTTCTTTTTGTACAATATTTTTCATGAAATAAATGGTAACTTCTATTCCTTGTCCATTAGTCTCTTTAGGTAAGATGTAAACATCACTTGGAATTTTAACTCGATTAAACGCAACGTAGAGTTACTAATGAGTGAATATTGGTCTTGGTGGGTACCATTCCCTGCTTTTTGAGAATCTGTCCTTGTGACTTGTTGATTATCATAGAAAATGACAATCACAAAGGGAACTGAAACCAGTGTTGACAGTGGGCTACTTTTCTTAAATTCAGATTTCTTGATTGGCACAGCTTTTTTAAAATTATGAATTTCTCCATATTTAATGACATAGTATTTAACCCATTTATGCCTGAATTTTCGTTTTCGCAAATTTGTTGGTAAAATCACTTTAAAATGTTGCTAAATGAACTGGAAAAATACTAAAAAAAAGTACACTAAAATATTTTTGTATTTATTTGATAAAATGTAAACGAACTAAATGTGGGAATATCCATATGTAGAAAAATGCATAATTATATGTTTTATCTAAATTTACATAAATTAAGCTTTTAAATTGTGTATTATATACTATAATTAGTATTTTTATGAACTATTAAAAAATATATTTATTTCGTTGCAGAGACTAATAACATTATAAGTGTAATTAATAATAAATGAAGAATAATCGTATTTGAGGCTAAAAAACAATTTATTTCAAAATCATCTTAAAAAGGACCTTAAATCAATAACTGTCCTCTAAATGGCTAATAGATATATGTAGCCATTTGTACTTAGCGCTCGTTATTTTGTACGTTAAAAACATCCATAAGAAACAGGCTTGAACAAATAATTTCGCAATTTAAAATAGTACGTATTTCAAAGAAGTTTACAACCTAAGATTATGACTTATTTATTTGGATCCTTCAAACAAAAGATACAAATAAACTTACTTTTTACATTTCGCTATCTTGAAAAATGAAAAATATATAAACACCGAAAAAAGGCCTTCATTTAAACAAATAACTATCAATCTCATGCTATCATCTCTGGGTAATAGATAAAGACTTTTATAGACAATTATTTCATACAATTTTCATGTTGTAAAGAAGAAAATTATGAAAAAATTATTAAAATTCGAAATGTCTCGGAAATGGGACGTTAGGATAAAATGGGTTAAGATGAAAACAAGGGAAATTTTACCAATTCAAAAAAGTAGTACCAATCAAGAAATCTGAATTTTAAAAAAGTAGCCCACTGCGAACACTGACTGAAGCCTCGACCTAGAGAATGGAATATTGTGGCCCGCCGATACGAGTTCTCGCACCACATATCCTCCAACCGAAAAGGAACTCAAAGCTCCGACTTCAGTCGGATAGGCTGGCACAGGGGCGATGAGCATTCGACACGCGTGCTATAGGTGGCACGCAGCATATTATTTTTGGCACGGCTTAGATTCAGGTTCGGAATCAAAATATAGTGTATGAACAGTGAGCAAAAAATCTCAGATTTTTATACGTGTGCTAAATATGTGTGTTAGGGGAAATAAAATATACATGGCACTTAAAAATATGTATGACCTTAAAAACGATGTTTAAAAACTTTCCGAAAATTTCGGCCCAAGATGCACTGATTTAGCATATGTATAAAAATCTGTGTTTTTCAGCTCATTGTTCATATACTACTCATAGTGTAAAATACACCTTTAAAGCTTTAAATACCAAAATAAGAATTTAGATTAACAAAGTTTGTCTGAACGTGATTGGGTGTTTTTGTCATACAGGTAGAAAAAAAATCAAATGAAGCTTAACGAATCTCAATATTGATCAATAATGGCTTAATAAAATATCAGATTAAGAGAAAATTAGGAGATTGTAGCGAAGAAAACATTATAAGGTATAATAAATAAAGATGAAGATGATAAAATTGTGAACTTGCCGTTCAATTCCAAATACAAAGAAATATTTAAAGAATCTGTTCAATTTTTTTCTTCGTGTTAATAACATGAAAAATTCAAGTAGAAACTTTCTGACAAATAACTCAAATTCAATTTGCATTCTCTAAAAAATTACTACAAAGGTGATATCAATAAATTTTGTGACTAAAATGAAACAACAAGAATAGTATTTTTAAAATTATTTTTTAAAGACATAACACCAATTGTTACCCATTTATATCTTTAAATCTTACAAACAAAACTTATAGTAATTTGCATAAGTTATTATTTGATATAGAACATTTTTTGGTATGTGGCACGTCATGATCTGAAAAAAAAAAAAAATCCCGAAAAAGTTGTACGCGGATGAGAAGAGGTTCGCCGTCCCTTGGCTAGGATATAGGGGTTTAGAGTCAAAATGCATTGCAAAGCTTTCATTACAACCTTTGTTTCCTCATTATTTACTTCGGGGTCAATCCTATAATAGCCGTTGCTATCGAATCTATAAATTATGGCTGTTTGTACGAAGAAACTTAGCCATTACGCGAAAGAAATCCGAAATGTATTGGCAAATTTTGTCGTGTAATTTAAAGCAATGTCGCACTTTACCATGATTATCCTTCCATTTTGCCGGAAACAATACTAACCCCAATGCGCTATTGTATTTTCTGGTATGTTGGACAAAATTTTGGCTATAAATGGCGACTCTTTTAGTTGATCATTTACAGAAGAGTTTGATAGGTAAATGAGGCCGTTATGATAAAAAGAATGAGAAATACGCTGCAGTCGCCTCACTAATGAATTGTAGAGCATTAGAATGTTTGCAGAGATTTTCCATTCCACCTACATAATGCTCGGGTTATTTATTCTAGTTTGTTAGTTCTTAAACTCAGGACCTCTCTGCTTGCAGCATCTGTGGTTCTGGTAGTGTAAATGCTACAGCACTCAACATTGCGTTATATTTCGTGATGCACAAACCTCTTCTAACAGTTCTAGTACGGTGTTCCATCTATGGATTCCATAATAAATGCAGTAAAAAATCCAATAGCAGTAGCCAGAGAAAACATGAAGTAGCAGTAACTATTTTTAGGCAAATGATAGGTCAAATTCAAGAAGCAATACAATTATGTTCAAACAACTTTAATTCCTGCTGCCATCATCAGTTATAGTAAAACGCACATTTTGAATACTTCAGGAAAAGTTCACTACAAAAAGGGCATTTATATTTACAGCATTTTGCGTAGATAGTATGACGGTTCATTGTAGTTTTCACTTCATTAACATAAGAAAACTTTATAATTTCTATATTGGGAATATTCAATTGCATTTAAAATTAACTCCCATAAACAATTGGAGGCAACAGAGATGAAAATTCGTATTTTTCCCAACCCCAGGAGGAGAGGAGTGGAAACCTTTTAACTAAGTTATATCACATACACATTTGCTCAGTAGTTTTCTTGCAGTTTCCAAATAACTTCATTCTTTATCGAATTATATATATATATACTTGTATATAGCACCCATAAAAAGTGACGGAATATTGATCTCTGTTTTATTTTCATAAAACTTCATACAAATATACAGCATGCAGATTTTTTTAATGACATTGCAGAAAAGTACATTTTAAAAAATGACAAATAATGAGGATTTTTTTTTTGTACTCAATTTTCAATTTCTGAAATACTTCAACGATCCATAAAGGTTTCGATTCTAATCTTTAGATAGAAATTCTTTAGATAGAAATGTAAAATAAGTGAAAGTTACGCCATGTGGGTACAATAATATAAATTTTCTTCTCAGTTTTATTAATATTGTCATATTTTGTGTTTCCATTTGTTAAGTCTAGATGGCAGTACCAAAATTTCCATCCACAATTCATTATGAATAAGTATCAGAATATTCTGTTCCACTTTGTTCTGTCACGTGTTATCGTACGTATAGTGACATGTTTGTTTGTGTTAATTGTTTATTAAATGTTAAATATTTACGTGTGCTACCTCTCATTTCAAATGGTGTTAATTATTACTTAATTATTTACTAAAGATAGTATAAATATAAAAATACATTTCAAGATAAGCACAATGCCACTGGCTCAAACTTGTCAAACATGCTTTATGTACATTCATTTATGCTTGGCCACAATATATTCAAGTAAAAATATGTTTTCTATTTAATTGCACTGAAAAAACTAATCAAGTCCTACTGCATAAAGATAAAATAAACCAAACAGACAACCTTATCTGGATGTCGCAATAAATATGGATTTTTATTCGCTCATAAAAATAAAGCACCTTGCATAATTTTTTTTTTACCGAAAATATCTTGCAAATGAAAAAATACGTCCGAAATACCACGTGTCTCAATATTTTTCATTATTTTTCTTTTATCTGAAACAATGGAAGTAATCCAATTGCCACCCTTTTGAAGAAATTTCATAAAAAACTTTTAAAAATAAAATTAAAATGTTAAAATAGAAATATTAAAAAAAGGAAAAAAAAGCTAGTTCCTACCCCATCTACAAATGAACAGCTGTTATTTAAAAAATAATTAAGAAAATCCGTTCAGTAGAAAGCTCAGCACAGAAAATTAAAAACAAGTGGGTAAATATGATCACAGATCGCACAGAGGGTTTCGTTTAATATTCCTTCAAAAAACTTTAACATTTTGCAAAATCTGTTAGTTCCGCATTTCGCAATCAGAGGGCGTACTCTATTCAAAACAAACCTCTATCCGAACGAAACTCCGTTTTACAACCTATCCGTAAATATATTAGTGGAGGGGATCGGGGCCCAATGCACCCGACATTGGTAGGCACCTCCTGGATCTAAAAAGTGGAACTAATATATGTAAGGCAATGGTGCATAATATGAAAGAGTTGTCAAAAGGCGGTGCAATGATATATCACGTGAAGGGTATCAGCAAACGTTAGAAAGTGTCCCCCCTGTGAAAAGGGGGAGGTTAGAAAAATTATTAAAATACAAAATTTAGAGGCCGGACGCGTAAATAATATAAGACTTTTTGAAAATTTTATGATTTTTCGTTGATCGCAAGCATTCTGTTATAAGTATGCAAAATTTACAGCCTCCAACATATATAGTTTCTGAGAACGGGCTCTGTAACAGAGAGACAGACAGAAGAGCGAGACGAATAGGGTTTCGTCAGATGAACGAAACACTAAAAAACAGCCTTCTTCTTTAAATATATGTAGTGGCATGGCACGCCCTGGAAGGGTTACCTGCTGGATCAAACACTGGATTTTATATAAGTAGATTTTTTAACTTAAATTATTTTCGATTTTCAAGTATCTTTGATAAAAACAAAGCTTAATTGCTTTTAAAACATTATTTAATTAAAAGTCTTTGCATCGGATGTTCTACCCATGCTTACTTTAATTATAAATTTCGTATCTAATTAATTATCTATCCAGAAAATAATTATACATTCATTAGAAAACTCTAAAGAGAGAGTATCGTGGTCCCACATAAATTATTTGATGGTAAGTGAAAGAGAAAACGTATTTAATCTTTTAATTTTACACTTTTATGGATTTTAATTAAAATAAATGAATAAGCGATAATTTTTAATTCGTGCTATTTTTAAAGCACAAATACCGCGAAGGTTTATTTAAAAGCTTATTAAACCTGTCGTATACAATGAAAAGAATAATTATATACTTGTAAGGCTAAAAATATGTTTACAGGATAGTGAATATTAAAAGAAAACCGTTTAAATTCTGAAGAAAAAACATGAGCGAGAGTATCACTGACGTAATATTGACGATGAGAGTATCCTGTTCCAGATGAAGTATTTGATGGTAATTGAAAGAGAAAACATAATTAGTCTTTTAATTTTACAATTTTGTGGATATTAATTAAAATAAATGAGAGCTTTTATAAGCGATAACTTTAAAATTTTTAATTCGTGCTATTTTTAAAGCACAAATACCGCGAAGCTTTATTTAAAAGCTTATTAAACCTGTCGTATACAATGAAAAGAATAATTATATACTTGTAAGGCTAAAAATATGTTTACAGGATAGTGAATATTAAAAGATAACCGTTTAAATTCTGAAGAAAAAACATGAGCGAGAGTATCACTGACGTAATATTGACGATGAGAGTATCCTGTTCCAGATGAAGTATTTGATGGTAATTGAAAGAGAAAACATAATTAGTCTTTTAATTTTACAATTTTGTGGATATTAATTAAAATAAATGAGAGCTTTTATAAGCGATAACTTTAAAATTTTTAATTCGTGCTATTTTTAAAGCACAAATACCGCGAAGCTTTATTTAAAAGCTTATTAAACCTGTCGTATACAATGAAAAGAATAATTATATACTTGTAAGGCTAAAAATATGTTTACAGGATAGTGAATATTAAAAGAAAACCGTTTAAATTCTGAAGAAAAAACATGAGCGAGAGTATCACTGACGTAATATTGACGATGAGAGTATCCTGTTCCAGATGAAGTATTTGATGGTAATTGAAAGAGAAAACATAATTAGTCTTTTAATTTTACAATTTTGTGGATATTAATTAAAATAAATGAGAGCTTTTATAAGCGATAACTTTAAAATTTTTAATTCGTGCTATTTTTAAAGCACAAATACCGCGAAGCTTTATTTAAAAGCTTATTAAACCTGTCGTATACAATGAAAAGAATAATTATATACTTGTAAGGCTAAAAATATGTTTACAGGATAGTGAATATTAAAAGAAAACCGTTTAAATTCTGAAGAAAAAACATGAGCGAGAGTATCACTGATGTAATATTGACGATGAGAGTATCCTGTTACAGATGAAGTATTTGATGGTAATTGAAAGAGAAAACATAATTAGTCTTTTAATTTTACAATTTTGTGGATATTAATTAAAATAAATGAGAGCTTTTATAAGCGATAACTTTAAAATTTTTAATTCGTGCTATTTTTAAAGCACAAATACCGCGAAGCTTTATTTAAAAGCTTATTAAACCTGTCGTATACAATGAAAAGAATAATTATATACTTGTAAGGCTAAAAATATGTTTACAGGATAGTGAATATTAAAAGAAAACCGTTTAAATTCTGAAGAAAAAACATGAGCGAGAGTATCACTGACGTAATATTGACGATGAGAGTATCCTGTTCCAGATGAAGTATTTGATGGTAATTGAAAGAGAAAACATAATTAGTCTTTTAATTTTACAATTTTGTGGATATTAATTAAAATAAATGAGAGCTTTTATAAGCGATAACTTTAAAATTTTTAATTCGCGCTATTTTTAAAGCACAAATACCGCGAAGTTTTATTTAAAAGCTTATTAAACCTGTCGTATACAATGAAAAGAATAATTATATACTTGTAAGGCTAAAAATATGTTTACAGGATAGTGAATATTAAAAGAAAACCGTTTAAATTCTGAAGAAAAAACATGAGCGAGAGTATCACTGACGTAATATTGACGATCAGAGTATCCTGTTCCAGATGAAGTATTTGATGGTAATTGAAAGAGAAAATATAATTAGTCTTTTAATTTTACAATTTTGTGGATATTAATTAAAATAAATGAGAGCTTTTATAAGCGATAACTTTAAAATTTTTAATTCGCGCTATTTTTAATGCACAAATACCGCGAAGCTTTATTTCAAAGCTTATTAAACCTGTCGTATACAATGAAAAGAATAATTATATACTTGTAAGGCTAAAAATATGTTTACAGGATAGTGAATATTAAAAGAAAACCGTTTAAATTCTGAAGAAAAAACATGAGCGAGAGTATCACTGACGTAATATTGACAATGAGAGTATCCTGTTCCAGATGAAGTATTTGATGGTAATTGAAAGAGAAAACATAATTAGTCTTTTAATTTTACACTTTTGTTAATTTTAATTAAAATAAATGAAAGCTTTTATAAGCGATAACTTTAAAAAATTTAATTCGTGCTATTTTTAAAGCACAAATACCGCGAAGCTTTATTTAAAAGCTTATTAAGACTGTCGCATACAATGAAAAGAATAATTTTATGCTTCTCTAAGGTTACAAATATAATTTCAGGATAGAGAATATTAAAAGAAAGCCTTTTAAATTTAAAAGCAAAAACATGCTCGAGAGTAAGGCTGACGTAATACTGGAGGTGAAAAAAAATTAAAGAAACTGTTTCTCGAAATTTTAATTACTTCTAAATATCGAATAACTTTAGGTTTTATATCGTCGAATAGGAATAAAACATCCTTTCAAATGCAATATTTTTAAAAACTGTATTCCATTGTACGGATTTTTTTGTGGCTTTTAACCCTTATACTGAATTACGAATGCATGAAAAATTTATCTCCTAAAGCATTTTTCGTGAATTTTTGAAACTTCATTAGAAGATTTACGTAATTATTTAATAAATTTTAGAAGGATTTTAGAAGGATAGAAAGATTTAGAACGATTAATTAAATTTGAATTTATAGGGATTTTGTGCACTATTTATAATCCACTCAAATCTTTTATTTAAAATCTTTTTTTAGTATTTTGTAGAATTCGGGAATGTACAAATATAATGTTCTTACAATAGAAATGTAGAAATATTTCCGAATTGAAAAATCCCCCATCCTACCCCAACGCCAAGAAAGCTGAAAAGATGCAAAGGCAAAAGAAATCATTCTTTAAAAAATAATTTGTTTTGTGTAACCCATAATGCTTTTGAAACAAGATAAATTAAAGTATCTATAAATCATTTTAAACTGTATTACTACTAATCGATGTGTTAAATAAATTTTTTAACAAGTTATTTTAATGGTACTTATAATTACCGTCAGTAGATAAAGGGTTAAATTAATTTTCAATCATGATTTTCTTTAAACAAACAATTGGATGAGACAGAGATGAAAATTTGTAATTTTCACAACCCCCATAAAAAGGGATGGTAAACCTTTCTACTAATTTATGTAATATTCATATTGGCTCACATAGTTGCCAACCTCCCGATTTTTTTTTTAATACCAGTAAATTCTTACAAAAATGTTCGCTTTATTCAATTGCAGAAACTGTGCGACAAATAAAACAAATATTTCTGTATAAAAATATTGGTATTAAACCGAAAGGGAGGTTGGCAACTATATTCTAAGTAGTCTTCTTGCAATTTCGAAATAACCACATTCTTTACCGAATTACATATATAGACTTTAACTTCGTTATTTTCAATTTTCAAGTACTTGCGATAAAAACTAAGATTAATTAATTCTAAAACATCATTTAATTAAGAGTCTTTGCATCAGATTTTATACCCATTCTTACTTTAATTATCATTTCCGTATTAAATTAATTATCTATCCAGAAAATAATTGCACATTCATCAGAAAACTCTAAGGGAGAGTATCGTGGTTCCACAAGAATTATTTGATGGTAATTGAAAGAAAAACATATTTAGTCTTTTAATTTTACACTTTTGTGGATTTTAATTAAAATAAATGAAAGCTTTTATAAGCGATAACTTTAACATTTTTAATTCGTGCTATTTTTAAAGCACAAATACCGCGAAGCTTTATTTAAAATCTTATTAAACCTGTCGCATACAAATAAAAGAATAATTTTATAATCCCAAGGTTAAAAATTTTACAGGATACTGAATATTAAAAGAAGGCCTTTTAAATTCTAAAGAAAAAACATGAGCGAGAGTATCACTGACGTAATACTGAAGATCAGAGTATCGTGTTCTATATGAAGTATTTGATGGTAATTGAAAGATAAATCATATTTAGTCTTTTAATTTTATTTTTTTTGAAAATTTTAATTAAAATAAATGAAAGCTTTTAGGAGCGATAACTTTAAAATTTTTAATTCATTCTATTTTTAACGCACAAATACCGCGAAGCTTTATTTAAAATCTTATGAAACCTGTTTTATAATTTTTACTTCCTGCTATTTTTAAAGCAAGAATACCATGAAGCTTTATTTAAAATATTATTAAGGGGTCTCAGGACTCTTAAAGCTTTAACATTTTCGAAATTTTAATTTTTTTAGATGTTAAACTTCTATATTTTCTGAATATTTTGTTATAATTGTTTCCGTGAAATTCCCATTAGAACAGAAGTTATGGCTTTCAAAATTAAACACTCTCAATAGCTGAAGCAGCGTTTCCGAAACTTTGAAATCATTTTTCTCAAAATGAAGTTTTCGGGCAAAACGCGCAGGATATATCCAAAACTTCTGAATATTTTTTCTTGAAATTTTCAAATTACATTTTACATGCTAATATGATTAAATGGAACTTAAAATTATCTTTTTATTGTTTTTTTTTTCAACTGATTATATTGTTGAAAATTTTTAATTTTGCATTAGGTAAATACAAGTTTGTATTAAAAATATAAAAATGCTTTAAATACAAATTTATTTAGGTTTAGGATAATTATTGCAATCTGAAGTACAAGTAGGCACCAAAATTGTCCTTCAAGTTTCAAAATTTATTTCATAATTCTGCGCGTAATTTATTATGCCGATTTTCTGCTCGTCAAATGTCTGACAGTTTGGAGTCCACTGTAAATGCTAATTCTGTATCATGCAATTTTTTAAATATTTGAAATGAAAGAACATACTTATATGTTTCATTCCCAATTAAAATTGTGTCTAAAAATCAAATACATTTTAAGACATTAAATGTTGAAAATGGTCTTTTTTTTTCATTTTTTCATATTTTAAGAGTCCTGAGGTCACTTAAACCTGTCTGATGCCATGAAAAGAATAATTTTAATACTTCCAAGGTTAGAAATTGTTAGAATAGTAAGAACAATTAAAATAATCCCTTTCACATTTTACCCACGGTTATTTACTTTTAAATATCGAATAACTTTATGTTTTCGATCGTCGAATACGAGCAAAATGTAGTTTCAAATGCAATTTGTTTCAAAACGGTATCCCATTTTTAGGTGCGGTCGTAATTATATTAGTTTCTAGAACCTACAGTCGTCATCTGGTCCATCCGTCTGTCTGTTTGACCATCTGCCCGCATATAAGAGCGTAAAAACTACCCAACTGAATGGTTTAAGGGGGCTCGGGGCTAAAAAAGTCAATTTTTTAAAAATCTATTTTGATTATTCAATTAATTCTGAACACAGTACGAAAAACCGCATAAAAATATTTTCATTTTTAACGAATTTCTAAGCATTTATGCAACAATCGCATTCAAAGCTGCACCCATTTAATTGCAGCTTTAACACGTTCAAGCCGGCGTGGTGGTTTCACACTCGACTGTCCCAGAGTTGTCAAGTGTCCTGCTTTTTGCACACCACTGTTATTTTAGAGAAAATGTTGTTCCTTTAAATCGCCCAATTGCTCTAATTAAATAAAGCAACATTTCCTGTATTAAAATACTGGTATCCAAAAAGCCGGAGACTTGCCAGCTCTGAGACAGTCGAGTGTGACCCACCGCGCCGGCGTGAACGTATTAAAGCAAGATAAAAAAACTATTTGATGGAATGGCTTATTTTTTTTTTCATGTATATAGCATCACTATATATAAAATGAATTAATATATTTTAGATAGTTTAATATTTTGTGTATTTTTAATGAAAAAAAAATGTTATTTTTTAGGTTTTTTAAAATTTTTAACTTTGAGAGTTTTTTAAATAAGGTTTCCTTTGAATGATAGTTATATCCTTAGTTCATTCTATGGAGTAAGGTTTCCTTATCAAGATTCCATAGCACAAATTAGGTTCTTATATCAATTCAACGTTAAAATATCTTACGGAGGGTGATATGACACCTATTTATTTATTTTTTTTTTTTAATTGTGTTATATAAATTTTGATATATTTTTTATTTTATTACATTGAAATACTTTATTTTATAATTTTATAAGACTACAAACATACCTTAAAAATATCAGAAAGTTTAAATTATTTACATTGAATACTTCTATTATTATATGGACTCGAAGCGATAGCTCTGTTTACATGTTTTTCTGTATGGATAAAGCCCTGAGCCCCCTTAAAATTTAATATGTATAATCGTTGCAGAATTTTGAGAATTTTGTCGAGTCATTACAATTTTTATGAGAATAGAATAAAAAGTTAAAAAGATATTAATAAAATAATTTCTTCATTCTATTAAAATCTATCATTCATAATGAATTCAATGATATCCCATGATAGATAATGATCCCAAGTTGCTATATTTATGACGTCTTATTTAAGATGGAGTACTAGTATTTCCGTAATACTGAATGTAATATATATATAATAGTAATAAATTTTGTATTAATGCTTTTCTGCAGAATAGTGCAACAGCTATAGTACCAAAGCGTGAATATTTTAAAAACTAATAGTATGAACGCACTTCATTTGCCACGTTTGACGTGCAATTTACGACTTATTATTTATAACATTTTACTGCGATAGTATCATATGATTAATTAAAATCTTCACATAATAAACTTAAGAAACATTTTTAATTTCTATATTGGGAATATTCGTTTGTATTGAAAATTAACCGGAGATTTCCTCGGGTAACGTAAAAGTACCAAAATTTGCGCAACCCGAGATTTTCTTGGGGATTCATTTTTTCCAATGGCGAATATTTTTTAACTCAACTCGGACCACTTTTAAAATACAAAAAATTCCATATAGACTTTAACAACATCTACAAGAGAAATATAGTGCAAAATTGATTTTCTTAAAATAATGGTGTGAGAATATAAAAATAGTCTCCAGTGACAGCTCTGATTTTGCCTGATTTAAATGTTTAATTATTGATTCAGTTTTGGTTTAAAAAAACTCTTTTACAAAAAATGTTTACATATTTAAACTCTAAAATATATATAGATATGAAATATCTAATAAAAAAAATTGCGCAATTTTTTAACCTGTTTTGATAAAAAAAAAAAAGAATTACACAGCGAGAGGGTTAACTGCCACAAATAATTGGATTCTTCAGTGATGAAAATTTGTATTTCCCTTACCAAGGGAGGAGCGGAGAGGAAACTCATCCATTAAGCTATGTTATACCCAGATTTGCTCAGTACCTTTCTTGCAATTTCGAAATAACTTCATTCTTTACCGAATTATATATAGAGTCTTTAACTTACATTATTTTCAATTTTCAAGCACTTTTGATAAAAACTAAGATCAATTAATTCTAAAACATCATTTAATTAAAAGGCTTTGAATCACATTTTATACCCATTCTTACTTTAATTATCATTTCCGTATTAAATTCTATCTATTTATCTAGAAAATAATTGTACATTCATTAGAAAACAATAAGGAGAGAGTATCGTGTTCCAGATGAATTATTTGATGGTAATTGAAAGAGAAAACATATTTAGTCTTTTAATTTTACACTTTTGTGGATTTTAAATAAAACAAATGAAAGCTTTTATATAAGCGATAACTTTAAAATTTTTAATTCGAGCTATTTTTAAAGCACAAATACCGCGAAGCTTTATTTAAAATCTTATTAAACCTGTCGCATACAATGAAAAGAATAATTTTGATACTTCCAATATTAAAAATATATTTTCAAAATAGGAATATTAAAAGAAAGTGTATTAACTTCTAAAGCAAAAACATGTCACAGAGTACAGCTGACGTAATACTGGCTGTCAGAAAAATTAAAGCAATTCATTTCACTTTTACCTCAAATTTAATTACTTCTAAATGTCGAATAACTTTTATGTTTTACATCGTAATTCATCGCTTTAAGGTTGTAATATGTATATAAGTTTAATTAATTCTAAAATATTATTCAATTAAATGCTTTGCATCAGACTTTTTATCCGCTCTTCCCTTAAATGCCGGGTGTTGCTTTTCGGCAACATAACCAATTCAGGCTTCTAAAATACTATTTGAATAATATTGAAGCTATAATGCCTAATATTGCCAATAAAATACATTATGAAAATATTATTAAATCAATTTTCAACATGTAGATGGCAACACTTGTGCTGTTTACGAATAAAGATAGATTTATTTTTTCAATTGTTGCTAATTGTTTTGTTTGAAAGCTTGTGAAATACCCTATTTTGTTTTGCAGTGAGCAAGTAAAATATATTCCTTATTATAGTTCCTAAAATTCTTGTTTGTTTAATATTATAGAATTTTATCAAGGAAAGTTATTTCTTAAATTAAAGACCAATATTGCCGATTAGTAACAAACTATTTTTCAGCTGCAAACCATACTTGAAACCAAATATGATTTTTTTAAGTATTTTTCCCATGATTTATTTAAAAAATGAAAGCCGAAAAACATTATTAGAATGGTTTTTGAAAAATCAGTCATTTAAGGGTTAAGTACCATTTCCGTATTAAATTAATTATCTGTCCAGAAAATAATTCTGCATTCATTAGAAAACTCGAAGGTGAGAGTATCATGTTCCAGATGAATTATTTGATGGTAAGGGAAAGAGAAAACATATTTAGTCTTTTAATTTTACACTTTGTGGATTTTAATTAAAATAAATGAAAGCTTTTATAAGCGATAACTTTACAATTTTTAATTCGCGCTATTTTTAAAGAACAAATACCGCGAAGCTTTATTTAAAATCTTATTAAACCTGTCGCATGCAATGGAAAGAATAATTTTATACTTCCAAGATTAAAAATATGTTTTCAGGATAGTGAATATTAAAAGAAAGCCTTTTAAGTTCTAAAGCAAAAAACATGAGCTAGAGTAATACTGACGATGTGAACAATTAAAATAATCCATTTCACTTTTTCCCCAAATATAATTACTTCAAAATATTGAATAACTTCAAGTTTTACATCGTCTAATATTAACAAAATGTACTTTCAAATGCAATTTGTTTTAAAACTATATCCCATTATGTGGTCCGTCCGTCTGTCCACCTATAATAGTGCAAAAACTATCCAAACGACTGGTTTGAAATTTAGTACACATAATCGTTTCAGAATTTTGTCATTTCAATTTTTATGAACATCAAATCAAAACTCAAAAGATATTAATAAAAGTTTTCTTCATTCTATTAAATTCTACCATACACAATGAATTCAGTGATATCCCATGATAGATAGTGATTCTGGGTGGCCATGGTGATTACATCCTATTTAAGACGGAGTCCTATTATTTCCGTATTCCTGAATTTAATATATATAATCGAAATAAATTTTGTATTCACGTTTTTATGCATAAGAGTACAGGTATTGTAAGGCATGAATATTTAAAAAACTAGTTATAGTACGAACACACCTCATTTGCCGCGTTTGACGTACAATTGATGACTTGTTATTGATAACATTTTACAGCGGTAGTATCATGATTAATTAAATTTTTCACATAATTAACTTAAGAAACATGTATAATTTCTATATTGGGATTATTCGTCTGTATAGAAAATTAACTTCCACAAATAACTGGAGTCGTCAGCGATGAAAATTTTATATTTCCTACCACGGGAGGAGCGGAGGGGAAACCTTTCCACTAAGCTATATTACATTCAGATTTGCTCAGTACCTTTCTTGCAATTTCGAAATAACTTCATTCTTTACCGAATTACATATATATTCTTTAACTTCGTTACTTTCAATTTTCAAGTACTTGTGATAAAAACTACGATTAATTAATACTAAAACATCATTTAATTAAGAGTCTTTGCATCACATTTTATACCCATTCTTTTAATTACCATTTCCGTATTAAATTAATTATCTATCCTGAAAATAATTGCACATTCATTAGAAAACTCTACGCAGAGAGTATGGTGTTCCAGATGAATTATTTGATGGTAAGTGAAAGAGAAAACTTATTTAATCTTTTAATTTTACATTTTGTGGATTTTGATTAAAATAAATGAAAGCATAAGCGATAATTTTACAATTTTTAATTCGTGTTATTTTTAAAGCACAAATACCGTGAAGCTTTATTTAAAATCTTATTAAACACGAACATTATTAAACAACGAAAAGGATAATTTTATACTTCCAAGGTTAACTAGTTGGATGTGCCAATCCCAAAACTTTCTTCTATGTTATACATCTTAATATTTCAAAAACTAGTTACACATGTTAATACTTCAATATTATTAGTTCATTACTATACCAACTTTGATTTTCATCTTAAATTTCTGCTTCAGTCAATTAAATAAACTAAAAACGAGTTAATCTATATCATGATATTTGTTAAGATTAATAGTTTTTCCTTATTCTGTTGTTATCAGATGTTTGTGAATAGCCGGCTTAGCAGGAAGTGAGTTCCCGCCTTTGCACGAGCCGCCGATGGACAATAGAACTACGAAAAATCTAGAAAAGTATACAAAAATCGCCATCACAGAGCCCCATTACCGCGCGATATTTCCAAATTCAAGGAGGACCTGTTGGCCAAAGCCAAAATCATGCACAAAAAATTTGGTTCAATTTGTATGCTTAATTTTATACAATTTTTGATTGTACAATAAAGAAAATGGTACAGACATCGTAATTATAGCGCACCCTTCCAACGGAATTTTTCCAAATTCAGGAAGGACCTTCATGCCATGAACAAAAAGAAACGCAAAAAATTTGGATCAATTCTCTGCATAACTTCATACACTTTTCGATGGTATAATATTCAAAATGGCACAAAAATCGCTATTACAGCGCCCCCTACCCGCAATTTTTTTCCAAATTAAGGAAGGACCTGCTTGCCATAGCCAAGAACTTAAAATAAAAATTTGGTTCAATTCTATACATAACTTCATACACTTATCGATGGTACAATATGCAAAATCGCTATTACAGTGCCCCCTAGTGGCAATTTTTTTCCAAATTCAGGGAGATGCTGCTTGTCATAGCCATAAACTTAAAATAAAAATTTGGTTCAATTCCATGCATAACTTCATACACTTTTGGATGGTACAATATTCTAAATCGCTGTTACAGCGCCCTACCGGCGAATGTTTTCCAAATTGAGGGAGGATCTGCCTGCCAAAGCCAAAAACTTAAAATAAAAATTTGGTTCAATTCTATGCATAACTTCATACACTTTTGGATAGTACAATATTCAAAATCGCACAAAAATCACTGTGACAGCGCCCCCTACCGGCGAATTTTTACCAAATTCAGGGAAGACCTACCTGCCATATCCAAAAACTTAAAATAAGAACTTGGTTCAATTCTATGCATAACTTCATACACTTTTTGATGGTATAATATTCAAAATCGCACAAAAATCGCTGTTACAACGCCCTCTACCGGCGAATTTTTTCCAAATTCAGGGAGGACCTACCTGCCATATGCAAAAACTTAAAATAAAAATTTGGTTCAATTCTATGCATAACTTCATATACTTTTGGATGGTACAATATTCAAAATCGCACAAACATCACTTTTACAGGGCCCCCTACCGGCGAATTTTTTCCAAATTCAGGGAGGACCTACCTGCCATATCCAAAAACTTAAAATAAAAATTTGGTTCAGTTCTATGCATAACTTCATATACTTTTGGGTGGTACAATATTCAAAATCGCACAAAAATCGCTATTACAGCGCCCCTACCGGCGATTTTTTTCCAAATTCAAGGAGGATCTGCTTGCCATAGCCAGAAACTTAACATAAAAATTTGGTTCAATTCTATGCATAACTTCATACACTTTTTGATGGTACAATGGCGACAGACAGACGGACACACGGACACACGGACAGACAGACATTTTCTATAAACATGTTTTTTGTGATCTCTGACCCCTAAAACATGTAAATCCGTCGAAAACCGGAAGTTGAAAAAAATTTCGATTACAATACTTTCTTCTATTGAAGATAGAAGAAAGTAAAAATATATTTTGAAGATTGTGAATATTAAAAGAAAGTGTATTAACTTCTAAAGCAGAAACATGTCGCAGAGTAACGCTGACGTAATACTGACGATCAGGAAAATTAAAGAAATTCATTTCACTTTTTCCTCAAATTTAATTACTTCTAAATGTCCCAAAACTTTTATGTTTTACATCGTAATTCATCGTTTACAGATTGTAATATACTATATATAAGCTTATTTAATTCTAAAATATTATTCAATTAAAAGTCTTTGCGTAAGATTTTATACCCCTTCTTACGTTAATTATCATTTCCGTATTAAATTAATTGTCTATCCAGAAAATAATTATACATTCATTAGAAAACTATAAAGAGAGAGTATCGTGTTCCAGATGAATAATTTGATGGTAATTGAAAGAGAAAACATATTTAGTCTTTTAATTTTACACTTTTGTGAATTTTAATTAAAATAAATGAAAGTTTTTATGTAAGCGATAATTAAAAAAAAAATTAATTCGTGCTTATTTTAAAGCACAAATACCGCGAAGCTTTATTTAACATCTAATTTAACATCATTACATACAATGAAAAGAATATTTTTAATACTTCCAAGATTAAAAATATGTTTTCAAGATAGGGAATATTAAAGGAAAGTGTATTAACTTCTAAAGCAAAAACATCTCAGAGAGTACAGCTGACGTAATACTGACGGTCAGAAAAATTAAAGCAATTCATTTCATTTTTTCCACAAATTTAATTACTTCTAAATGTCGAATAACTTTTATGTTTTATATCGTAATTCATCGTTTAAAGGTTGTAATATACTATATATAAGCTTATTTAATTCTAAAATATTATTCAATTAAAAGTCTTTGCATAAGATTTTATACCCATTCTTACTTTAATTATCATTTCCGTATTAAATTAATAGTCTATCGAGAAAATAATTATACATTCATTAGAAAACAATAAGGAGAGAGTATCGTGTTCCAGATGAATTATTTGATGGTAATTGAAAGAGAAAACATATTTAGTGTTTTAATTTTACACTTTTGTGAATTTTAATTAAAATAAATGAAAGTTTTTATATAAGCGATAATTAAAAAAAAATAATTCGTGCTTATTTTAAAGCACAAAAACCTGTTATTTAACATCTTACTAAACCTGTCACATACAATGAAAAGAATATTTTTAATACTTCCAAGATTAAAAATATGTTTTCAAGATAGGGAATATTAAAGGAAAGTGTATTAACTTCTAAAGCAAAAACATGTCAGAGAGTACAGCTGACGTAATACTGACGGTCAGAAAAATTAAAGCAATTCATTTCATTTTTTCCACAAATTTAATTACTTCTAAATGTCGAATAACTTTTATGTTTTATATCGTAATTCATCGTTTAAAGGTTGTAATATACTATATATAAGCTTATTTAATTCTAAAATATTATTCAATTAAAAGTCTTTGCATAAGATTTTATACCCATTCTTACTTTAATTATCATTTCCGTATTAAATTAATAGTCTATCGAGAAAATAATTATACAATTATTAGAAAACAATAAGGAGAGAGTATCGTGTTCCAGATGAATTATTTGATGGTAATTGAAAGAGAAAACATATTTAGTGTTTTAATTTTACACTTTTGTGAATTTTAATTAAAATAAATGAAAGTTTTTATATAAGCGATAATTAAAAAAAAAATTAATTCGTGCTTATTTTAAAGCACAAAAACCTGTTATTTAACATCTTACTAAACCTGTCACATACAATGAAAAGAATATTTTTAATACTTCCAAGATTAAAAATATGTTTTCATGATAGGGAATATTAAAGAAAAGTGTATTAACTTCTAAAGCAAAAACATGTCAGAGAGTACAGCTGACGTAATACTGACAGTCAGAAAAATTAAAGCAATTCATTTCATTTTTTCCCCAAATTTAATTACTTCTAAATGTCGAATAACTTTTATGTTTTATATCGTAATTCATCGTTTAAAGGTTGTAATATACTATATATAAGCTTATTTAATTCTAAAATATTATTCAATTAAAAGTCTTTGCATAAGATTTTATACCCATTCTTACTTTAATTATCATTTCCGTATTAAATTAATAGTCTATCGAGAAAATAATTATACATTCATTAGAAAACAATAAGGAGAGAGTATCGTGTTCCAGATGAATTATTTGATGGTAATTGAAAGATAAAACATATTTAGTGTTTTAATTTTACACTTTTGTGAATTTTAATTAAAATAAATGAAAGTTTTTATATAAGCGATAATTAAAAAAAAATTAATTCGTGCTTATTTTAAAGCACAAAAATCTGTTATTTAACATCTTACTAAACCTGTCACATACAATGAAAAGAATATTTTTAATACTTCCAAGATTAAAAATATGTTTTCAAGATAGGGAATATTAAAGGAAAGTGTATTAACTTCTAAAGCAAAAACATGTCAGAGAGTACAGCTGACGTAATACTGACGGTCAGACAAATTAAAGCAATTCATTTCATTTTTTCCACAAATTTAATTACTTCTAAATGTCGAATAACTTTTATGTTTTATATCGTAATTCATCGTTTAAAGGTTGTAATATACTATATATAAGCTTATTTAATTCTAAAATATTATTCAATTAAAAGTCTTTGCATAAGATTTTATACCCATTCTTACTTTAATTATCATTTCCGTATTAAATTAATAGTCTATCGAGAAAATAATTATACATTCATTAGAAAACAACAAGGAGAGAGTATCGTGTTCCAGATGAATTATTTGACGGTAATTGAAAGAGAAAACATATTTAGTCTTTTAATTTTACACTTTTGTGAATTTTCTCTCTATTCTAAAAAAAAAGTAACTACCGCTGTCACCGCCGCCGCCGCCGCCGGTTTTGATTTTTTTGTGACCGGAGGCCTTTCTTCGTTAATATTAACAAAAATAATGCATACAAAAATATGAAAATCGGTGGTTTTATACAGAAATGTTTGATAAGCACGCTGATGCAGACAGTTTTCAAATCGAAGAATTATTTTAAGAGTTATTTAATGCTAAAGTTGGACAAAATCGTTCCACTAAAAAAGTTTTATAGCAGCAAAAACTATACATAGCAGTGTAATCATTTTTAGATCATTTTATGCGTTAGAATTTGCCGGAGTGCAGATTGCATTAATTTTTTTATTTTGACTCATTTTTTCAGGTTTTATTTCTATTTTAAATTCAAATTTTCAGCATTTCTAGAGATATTTTTTACAGATTTCAGAAAATTGTACTAATTTAAACTGTTGCCAACGGTATAAAAAGCGCAAGCAATAATGTTTGCTTCAAATAAAAAATTTATTTACACGTGACTATTATAAACAGGAAAAAAAACTTTCAAATTAGAATTAAATAATTACGTATAAAAAGCAAGAACTTATTAAAAATTACGTCATAAAAAATATACACATGAATTTTAAAAGAGAAAGGATATTGTAAAATAATAAATTTATTAACATGCGTTAGAAGTTTTAAATAGGAGAAATTACGTCATATTTACGTCACATTACAGTTATTGCATAAAATGAACACAAAATCACATGCTTCCGTAATTGCGACGAAATTTTTTTTTTAAGTATGAAATTACGAACAGATGTCATATATTCTTTCGGCAGCCATCTGGGATTTTTTTCTTGGCGTGAAAACCCCTTTTCCGCCAAGTAGTAAATGTCACCTAGCAACAATTTATGCGCATGAAAGGCTTAACGAAAATAAAATGTAAAACATCGTCAAGGCATAAGTCTTAGGAGAAATTGCGTCATATTTACGTCACATTATAGTTATTACATAAAATGAACACAAAATAATATTGCAAAAAAGTTTAAATTTAGAAATTGCGCTAGACATTTATTTGATATTTTGAGAATTAATTTAAAATGTCTCATTTAAAAGGACTTTCTTTTCGCTTTGTTAAAAAATACCAGGAGACAAAGACTCTCTTTACTTAATTCCTTTTATATTAGCTTATTTTGAAATGTTGTTACACGTGTATACGTCATTAAGTTATTTTTATTTCGACGTTTTATTTGTGTTTTTATTAATGTTGTACGAATTTATTTGTTCTTTCGTTATTTAAAATAAAAATTATATCAATTTGTATAATTTGGCGAGTGGTTTGGCGATTTATATAATTTGGCGAAATTGGTCGACAGGATAATCAAGTAGTACCGCAGAGGATTTGGTGTTAAAATTCCCCAATCAATAAGAAATGAATAGAAATTCGTTTATAGGGAGATCGCCACTGTTTTTTAAATTATAATTCAATCTTTCGAAATCTTTTTAAAGCCGATCAAATTAGCGTGCATTTAGAGTCTGCGGTGTCTGGACGGGGGGTTGGCGAGCGTAGCTCGTAGGGGGCCGAGCCCCCTAGTAATTAAAATAAATGAAAGCTTTTATATAAGCGATAGTTAAAAAAAATTTAATTCGTGCTATTTTTAAAGCACAAATGCCGCGAATCTTTATTTAACACCTTACTAAACATGTCACATACAATGAAAAGAATATTTTTAATACTTCCAAGATTAAAAATATGTTTTCAAGATAGGGAATATTAAAAGAAAGTGTATTAACTTCTAAAGCAAAAACATGTCAGAAAGTACAGCTGACGTAATACTGACGGTCAGAAAAATTAAAGCAATGCATTTCATTTTTTTCCCCAAATTTAATTACTTCTAAATGTCGAATAACTTTTATGTTTTATATCGTAATTCATCGTTTAACGGTTGTAATATACTATATATAAGCTTATTTAATTCTAAAATATTATTCAATTAAAAGTTTTTGCATAAGATTTTATACCCATTCTTACTTTAAGTACTATTTCCGTATTAAATTAACTGTCTATCCAGAAAATAATTATACATTCATTAGAAAACAATAAGGAGAGAGTATCGTGTTCCAGATGATTTATTTGATGGTAATTGAAAGGGAAAACATATTTAATTTTACACTTTTGTGAATTTTAATTAAAATAAATGAAAGCTTTTACATAAGCGATAATTTAAAAAAAAAATAATTCGTGCTATTTTTAAAGCACAAATACCGCGAACCTTTATTTAATATCTTACTAAACCTGTCGCATACAACGAAAAGAATATTTTTAATACTTCCAAGATGAAAAGTATGTTTTCAAGATAGGGAATATTAAAAGAAAGTGTATTAACTTCTAAAGCAAGAACATGTCAGAGAGTACAGCTGACGTAGTACCATTTCCGTTTTAAATTAATTATCTATCCAGAAAATAATTGTACATTCATTAGAAAACAATAAGGAGAGAGTATCATGTTCCAGATGAATTATTTGATGGTAAGTGAAAGAGAAAACATATTTAATCTTTTAATTTTACACTTTTATGGATTTTAATTAAAATAAATGTAAGCTTTTAAGAGAGATAACTTAAAAATTTTTAATTCGAGCAATTTTTAAAGCACAAATACCGCGAAGCTTTATTTAAAATCTTATTAAACCTGAAAATAATAATTTTATACTTCTAAGGTTAAAAATATATTTTCAGGATAGTGAATATTAAAAGAAAAACTTTTAAATTCTAAAGAAGAAACATGAGCGAGAGTGACACTGACGTAATACTGACGATTTGAACAATTAAAATAATCCATTTCGCAACTTTTCTAAATTTATTTACTTCTAAATATTTAAAACCCTTAAGTTTTTCATCTTCAAATAGGAGCAAAATGTACTTTCAAATACAATTTACTTTAAAATTGTATCCTCTTTTTAGATGCGGCCGTAATTATATAAATTTTACAACTATAATGAAAATTTGGTGCCCACTTATACTTTATATTATAATAATTACCCTGAACCTAAATCAAGTTGTATTTAAAGCATTTTTTATATTTATAATACAAAGTTGCGTTTAGTTAATGCAAAATTTTGAAAATTTCAACAGTATAATCACATAAAAAAACATTTCTTTGAACAATAAAAAGGAAACTTTAGGTTCTGTGTTTACAGACTAACATGAAACATATGCTTTGAAAAAAAATCATGAACAAATATTTAGAAGGTTTTGAGGTATCCTGCGCGTTATGTCCAAGAAAAGTGATTTGGATTGAAATGACTTCAAAGTTTCGGAAACACCGCTTCAGCTATCGAGCTGGTATAATTCTAAAACTTCTGTTCTAATAGGAATTTCAAAGAAACAATTATAACAAAATGTTGAGAAAAAATGAGAGTTTAATATCTAAAAAAAAGAAATTTTAGAAATTTCGAATCTTTAAGGGTCCTTAGACCACTTAAGAACGCTTTTCGAGAATTTAAACCTTTCAAATTTCTATTTCTTTTTTAAATCGAAATTAGTATCTTAGAAATCGAAAACTCTGAGAGCATTTACATCTTATGATTAACTACCACGCCAAAATTCAACTTTATAGCACGTCAATTATAAAAAATCCTGTCCTGTTCGTGTATTTGCGTCTTAAAGATAGCAGCCATATCAACTTTCAAGTTTCGATCTATAACTATTTAAAAAAATCGTAATTTAGAACGGTTACAGAACGGTTTTACACCTTTAAATTTCGATTTTTTAGAAACCGCCCTTAGAGAGCGTTTAAATACGGTGTGTCCTAAAAGTTCCCGTACTGCACTGAAACCCCCCGATCGCGAAATCCCATGTTAGCCTATATGAAAACTTTCAAGGGCGATGACTCATAATTATTAAAATACCGTTTTCACCATTAAAAAGTACACGTCAGATGCCAATGATGTGCGCTTTTAAAAATTGTCTCCGAAATTTTAAGTATTTTTAAGAAAATGATAAAATTTAATCAAATGGAAGTTTCAAAGTTTATAGGGATTTTTTATATACTTAAAATTAACGGAGATAATTTTAAAAAACGCACATCATTGGCATCTGACGTCTACTTTCTAATGGTGAAAACGGTATTTTAATAATTATAATAGGTAATGAGTCATCGCGCTTGAAAGTTTCCACATAGGGTAACATGGGATTTCGCGATCGGGGAATTTCAATGAAGTGGAGCCTTAAAGAACTCACTATCCGTATTTTATTTATTTATTTATTTATTTATTTATTAACCATTTGGAAAATGGTTATTGTTCACTGTCAGGGTAGGAAATCAAAAATATATCTGATGCGTTTTATTGGTTGAATCCGCATTTTATTTGTTTTCTGATTGGTCTATACAGTAATCTGTATTTCCCCTTTACTTTCAACAGAGATGGATACTTCTGTTGCCACTATGACAAAAAAGTAATAAAAACTACAAAAAAACAAGTAATATAAAAATTTTGTTTTTAAAGTCAATTCCTACTTAGTCCATCAAAGAAAAATTCAATATAATCAAGCTAATATGAGTTTTTGTTGCATTAAAATATCTCAGTTTGTTGATTTTCTATAAGCAAGTAGGTTTACAATGGAACTCTATGGGAATTTGGCGAAATATTACAGATATCGCCAAGTTGGCGTCACTTATGGCGACTCATTTTGGCCGCCAAATTTGGCGATATATCGCCAAGTTCGCGACAAACTTGGCGGTATTTGGCGACATAACAGGGTCCCCCCCCCCCCTATGGTAACCCTTATTGAAAATAATTTCATTGAAATTCAATAACCAATGGCGGCCATTTTGTTTCCCATACAAAACTAAAATTAATTAATTAAAATTTAATTAATTAATTAATATTTGAAAAAACTTTATTAACATCAATTGTCATCCAGTACAAGTTTAAAAAAATTTATTTCAACCTGATAGGATGAATAATGAGTATTTTATTAACGATTGAAAATTTATACAAGATAAATATATAAATATATAAATAAATATAGGGAGAGTGTGAGATAATAGTAGGAATTGAAAAATAATAACTCAGAAACAAATTGAGATACAGCTTTCAAACAAATTGCATTTAAAAGTTTTTTTTCTCTCTACGACGGTGTAAAAAGTAATATTGTGGGATGTTTAGAAGTTTAAGAATGAAATTTCATTTAACCCTTAAATGCCTGGTGTTGCTTTTCGGCAACATACCCAATTTAGGCTCTAAAATATTATTAGAAAAATATTGAAGCTATAATGCTTAATGTTGCCAATAAAATACATTCTGAAAATATTATTAAATCGATTTTCAACATGTAGTTGGCAACACTTGTGCTGTTTAAGAATAAAGATAGATTTAATTTTTCAATTGCGGCTACTTGTTCTTTTTGCTTTGTTTGGAACCTTGCGAAATACCCTATTTTGTTCTACAGTGAGCAAGTAAAATTTATTTCTTATTATAGTACCTAAAATTTTTGTGTGTTTAATAATATAGAATTTTATCAAGGAAATTATTTTTTCAATTAAAGCTCAGTGTTACTGATCGTAATTAAAATCTCCCGTACGAGGGCGCTGTGTCAGCGCCGTAATTTTATTTATTATTCCAATCGTCTGCGTGTTGACGATAGATTGTAATTTAGTTACTAGTGAGTGGAAACACTGAATTTTTTTGTTGTTGTTGTTATTCAGATAATGGAATGTTTGACTTGGAAACGGCCAGAGAGACTGTTTCACTCTTAACAATTATTGTTTTAAAATAAAGAAATATACAGTTCACTGCGAAGAGTTCCTTAAAAATGGTGTCATTGAGTAACTCATTGATTTATTCTTAACATAAATTGGTCCTTCGAGGCCAAAGTAAACGGATTTATCGTTTGCTTTTAGAGTCAAGAATCAGCGACGAGACTTGGTTTCTTCGAATAAGGTAGGACTTTTTCTTTAACATGTCTACTGAATTAAAAAATATTTTGACAAAAAAAAGAGTTTTAAAATGTAAAATTACTAAATTTGTGAGTGAAATTAAATTAAGTGACTCTGATGAATGTTCTTTAGAACTTGTAAATACGAAATGTGATCAATTCAATACAGAATTGAAAGAAACGTTTGATAAAATTTATTCATTGTGCGATGAGGAGGAAATTGATAAATATATCGATGAACAATCATCGATTGAAAAAGAGTTAGATGAAACTTGGTTAAAAATTAAAAGAGCGAAACAAAAACAAATAAATGTTCTTAATGAATCAAAGCCGAAACAAGAGAATAGTGTAACGGAAGTTCGACTTCCCACGATTAATCTACCTTCTTTTAGTGGAAACGTACAGGATTGGATATATTTTAGTGATCTTTTTAAATCTAGCGTTCACAATAATAGCGCACTTTCGGGTGCTCAAAAGTTATCATATTTGAAATCTTCGCTTCATTCTGAAGCTGCAAAAGTTGTACAAAGTATAACGATTTCAGATGATAATTATCAAACAGCGTGGTCCTTATTAGAGGAAAGATATTCCAATAAAAGACAACAAGTGTTTGCTCACATTAAAAAATTAATGTCCATTAATTCAATACAAAGTGAAACACCTAGTGCTATTCTTAATTTAGCAGATACCGCCAGTGAATGTATCAGATCTCTAGAAATTCTCGATCAAAAAATTGAAGGGTTTGCGGATACAATAATAACTTATATATTGTGGCAGAAATTAGATGGGTCCACAAAATTATGGTTTGAACGTGAACAAAAAAAAGACGAGCTACCAAAATTAAAAGAATTAATCGAGTTTTTGAAAAGACAAGCGAGAACACTGCAAGTTTCCAAACCTCTTATAAATAATGTAACTCCTAAACGCAATGCTCAACAACGAATCACTAGTATGGTATCTACATCTAATGGTAAAAACTCAAAAACATTTAAATGTGTTAAGTGTCAGAGTAATGAATTCCACGGTTTGCACAAATGTCCAGAATTCTTAAATCTTTCAGTGGCTTCTAGATATGAATTCGTAAAGAAAAATAATATTTGTTTTAACTGTTTAAAATTCCACTCGGTTAGAAATTGTAAATCTACTTATTCTTGTCAGAAATGTATGAAAAAACATTCGAGTTTACTGCATTTCGAGAATGAAAATGAAAAGCAAATTCAAAACAGCGATAGAAAAAATGAATTTATTTCAAAACCCGAGGTCAGTGATTGCAATACCCAAAACCAGAATCAAATCGTAGCGCATTCAAATCTAGACCCGAATGCTGCAACATTTCACATTTCTAACGAAAGAGCATTTTCAGGTACATCTGTTTGTGAGATGAATTATTTAAGTTCTGGCATCTTATCAACTGTCATTGTTTATATTAAAAATAAATTTGGTGAATTTAAGCCGTTAAGAGGTTTGATTGATGCTGGATCAATGAGTAATTTCATTACGATTCAGTGTGCTGATTATTTAGGAATTAAGAAAGAAAAAATAAAAGTTGCGGTTTCAGGATTAAATGGCATCTCCGTGAATATTAACTCCAAGGTAAAAGCATTAATTTCGAACAATTCAAATTTTAAGGCGGAAATAGAACTTCTTTGTGTACCAAAAATATCGGATACTATTCCAGTAAATCGGATTAACGTTCTAACAGAACATTACCTTAATAACATTAAATTAGCGGATCCAGAATTTTACAAACCTGGAAAAATTCATGTTCTTTTGGGAGCTCAAATATTTTATGATCTTTTAGAAGTCGGTCGAATTGAAGTCCCCAATTCTAATTTAAAATTCCAAAACTCGGTATTTGGATTCATTGCCTGTGGAAGCGTATTAAATCCTGACAATCAAATCACGCAAAATACTCATTGTGGGCTTGTTTGTAACTATGAAGATTTGACAAAAGAAGTTCAAAAATTCTTTCAGTTAGAAACATTAGGGATAAAAGACGATCCCACATGTACTGACGAAGAAAGAGCATTAGAAATATTCGAAAAATCTGTATCTTATAAAAATAAACGTTACGAAGTTACCTTACCATGGAAAAAAGATTGGCGAGAAATGAACGACAATTTCAAAATAGCCAATAATAGACTAAACTGTCTTAAATTGAAAATGAAGCGAAAATTAGAGCTTCGTGCTCAATATTGTGAGACTTTGAAAGATTATGAAAATAAAGGAATCATAGAAAAAATAACGGAAACGCACAAGCCAGTGGAGAAACCACTTTTTTATCTTCCACATCAACCTGTCTTTAGACAAAGCCTGACAACAAAAATTAGAGTAGTCTTCGATGCCAGCTCACACGATGTTGGCGAATTATCGTTAAATGATTGTCTTTGGCCAGGTCCAAATCTAAATCCAAACATATTCGATCTACTTATCAATTTTAGATTAAACAAAATAGCATTGATAGGTGATATAGAAAAAGCCTTTCTGCAGATATCCCTAGCGGAGAAAGACAGAGATGCAGTGAGGTTTTTATGGATTGGAGATAGAGGTATAGAAATATGTCGCTTCAACCGAGTTCTTTTTGGTATGAATGCTTCCCCGTTTCTTCTTGCTGCTACTCTAAGAAAACATATCAAGAAATTTCAAGTTAGATATCCTACAACAACAAAGTTATTAGATAGGTGCCTCTACGTTGATGATTTCATCGCTGGTGCTGACAACTTGCAAGATGCGTTAGAAATCTCTCGAAATGCTGTTTATATTATGAGCGAGGCAAGTATGAAACTCAGAAAATGGTCAACTAATGATAACGATTTGATGGAGCGATGGAAACAAGAAGGGTTTGATAATCAGCCTCTACACAACCCAATTGAATTAGGATTTGACTCAACAAAGGTTCTAGGAATGTCTTGGCATACGAGTGAAGATTGCTTTATCGTAGATGTAAAAGGCTTATTAGAAATGTTATCAAAAAATGAAAACACCAAGCGCTTCATCCTGCGTGCTATTGGAAAAATATTCGACCCTCTTGGCTTGCTCACTCCTTATACTATTCGCATGAAATGCCTATTTCAAGATCTGTGGTTGAGGAAAATTGCTTGGGATGAAGATCTACCAATAGATGTTAAAGAAAAGTGGCTTCAATGGTGTTCTGAGATCCCACGCCTCTCCGACCTAAAAATTCCAAGAATTGTGCTAAATTCAACGAAAGAAGAAAATTCAGATGTGGTAGAGATTCACTGTTTTTGCGATGCTAGTAAGAAAGCCTTCGGCACTGTCATATACCTCAGAATTGTAAAAGAAAATGCTATTGAAGTTAACCTTGTGACTTCAAAAAGTAGAGTTACACCTCTTAAAAAAATCACTTTACCAAGATTAGAGCTATTGGGAGCTTTACTTGCTGCCCGACTAGGTAATGCAGTCAAGAAAATAGTAGATCATAAGAAGCCATCAGATGTGTTCTTCTGGACAGACTCGAAAATCACTTTGTACTGGATTAGAGGTTCTAGTAAAAGATGGAAATCATTCATAGCGAATCGTGTCAACGAGATTCAATCTTTGACTGACTCCAATTCGTGGTTTCATTGTCCGGGAAAGTCTAATCCAGCCGACCTCCTTACCAGAGGCGTCAGTGTTGATATGCTCTTAGAAAGGGATTTGTGGTTTAAAGGTCCCCCCTTTTTTAGAGAAACTGTTCTCCCAACTAATGACTGCAACATCCAAAATTCGCCAGATGACTATTCTGATGAACTAAAGAAAACAGTTAAATGTGAAAATGATAACTCTTTAGTTACTCTAGCTATTTATGATCAAAATTATTTATTAGATTATATTATTAGTGTTAGTAATAATTATATAACTATCATTCGTATTTTATGTTATGTGCTTAGATTTATTCATAACCTTCGAAATGTTAATAGAGTGAAAGATCATCTTACTTCTAAAGAATTGAATGCTGCAGAATTATCACTGATAAAGATGGTTCAACAAAGTGAGTATCAGGAAGAAATAAAATGTCTTCAGAAAGGTAATTCGGTACCAAATAAAAGTAAACTAAATTCTTTAAATTGTTTCTTAGATGAAAGTAATATTTTAAGAGTTGGGGGTAGATTGGGTAACTCATATTTGACAACAAATGAAAAACATCCTATGGTTCTGCCAAGTAAGCATCCCCTTACTTTAATTATTGTAAGATATTTTCATTTAAAGTATTTACATGTAGGATCACAAACATTGTTGTACCATATTCGTCGTAAATTTTGGATAACTAATGGTAGAAACATCTGTCGCAAAATAACATATGAATGTGTCACTTGTTTTAAAAACAAGCCTGTATTAGCGAGTCAAGTTATGGGTGACTTGCCCAAAGAGCGTGTTACACCTTCATTTCCATTTTCCATTATTGGAACTGATTATTGTGGCCCTTTTTACATTAAATTCAAAATCAAAGGAAAGGTACATATAATAAAGTGTATGTATGTATATTCGTTTGTCTCTGCACCAAAGCTATTCATCTAGATTTCGTTTCAGATCTCACTTCTGCAGCCTTCATTGCTTGTTTTAAGCGCTTTGTTAGCAGAAGGGGAAAGTGTTCAAAAATATTTTCTGACAATGCAAAAAACTTTCTAGGGGCAAACTTAGAATTGAAAAGGCTTCACAATTTGGTTAGACACCCAGATGAAGCATTAGCTGATTATTTTGCAAGGGAAAATATCGAATGGAATTTTATTCCTCCGAAAGCGCCGAACTTCGGTGGTCTTTGGGAGGCAGGGGTTAAATCATTCAAATTCCATCTAAAACGTGTAATTGGTAACGCCAACCTCACTTTAGAGGAATTTCTGACAGTAATTCTAGAAATTGAAAGTGTTTTGAACTCAAGACCTCTGTCCCCATTGTCATCAGATTTCGACGATTTCGAGACTCTGTCACCGGGTCATTTTCTTATAGGTAGGCCCTTAACGTCTATTATTGAACCCCAGCTCACTGAAATTTCGGAAAACAAACTTAGCAACTGGCAAAAAATAACAAAATATAGCCAGCAAATATGGAAATTATGGAAGCGGGACTATCTGAACACCTTGCAGCAACGTAATAAATGGCAAATAAATAAAAACAATATAAATGTTGGTTCTCTCGTATTGATCAAAGATGAAAATATGCTCAGCACAAAATGGGCAACAGGTAGGATTTCCGAGATATTTCTCGGTAAGGACAAAAAAGTTCGAGTAGTGAACATTCGTCTGCCTAACGGTACAATAATAAAGAGAGATGTGAGAAGTATTTGTCCCCTTCCAATTAATGGAAACTAATTTCTTTAATGTATATATTTGGTATATTTTGAATATATTTTGTTGTTTAATTTCTATAGTATGTTTTATTGTATTCAAATGTAAAGTAATTTAGCCATTTTTCCTTTGTTATTAATTATATCTTTGCATTGTTATATGTAGTATTATGTAATTTTATATTATATATTAGAGTAGTTTTGAAACCTGCAGGTTTCAACGGTCGGGAGTATGTTACTGATCGTAATTAAAATCTCCCGTACGAGGGCGCTGTGTCAGCGCCGTAATTTTATTTATTATTCCAATCGTCTGCGTGTTGACGATAGATTGTAATTTAGTTACTAGTGAGTGGAAACACTGAATTTTTTTGTTGTTGTTGTTATTCAGATAATGGAATGTTTGACTTGGAAACGGCCAGAGAGACTGTTTCACTCTTAACAATTATTGTTTTAAAATAAAGAAATATACAGTTCACTGCGAAGAGTTCCTTAAAAATGGTGTCATTGAGTAACTCATTGATTTATTCTTAACACTCAGTATTGCCGATTAGTAACAAACTGTTTTTTAGCCGTAAACCATACTTAAAATAAAATATAATTTTTTAAAGTATTTTTCCCATGATTTACTTAAAAAATGCAACCCGAAAAACATTATTACAATGATTTTTGAAAAATCAGGCATTTAAGGGTTAAAATTGGTCGATCTGACGACGGAAAAGCCTTTTCCCGAACAGCCAATGAAATGCTTGGGTAATACGTCAGTTTCAGGTGGATAATACGTAAGTTTCAGGAAATCTGACGAGTCGCAGGCGATTTTTGTCCCTTGCAATTTTTACGTGTAATAACACTATTAATGTTTAATTCATGGCGTACGTAATGTATGATCAACTAGTCTTTGAAAAAATCATTTTCCAAATGGTCGTTGTAGTTTGTTAAATTGCTTTTTTTTTTTTTTTTTTTTTTTTTTTTTTTTTGAAATATTAAATTTTAGCCTCTGCATATTATTGCATCAATTCTTGAGTTTTTATCCTTTGGCTCTTTTCGCACTTAATTTGCGCGAGAAAAAAAGTTCTACCTTATTTTGTTCTTCATAGTGAAATGAGTTTATCACGCGTTCAGAGAATTGCACTAGTCGAATCTTTTTTTGAATGTAAATAATACGAAAGGTGCAAAGATGTTTGGCGAAATAAATATCCAAATGAAGCAATACCGAGTAAAAGTACGCTATATAGGCTCGTCCGTGATTTCGTGATACAGGTTCGGTGGAAGACAAGCACAGGAGTGGAAGGCCGAATATTGTTACACTATCCTTTCACAAAATACTCAACGAAAGACATTGCAAACTCCTCAAAAATCCGTGAGGCGTTTGGCACAAGAAATGAGCGCATCTCGAGGATCGACGCCCCACCAGTGACCGAGAGGTTCTGCTCTCGAAGCTGGTAGACGGGAGGTGCTGGGTTCGATCCCAATCGCGCCCGTCGGCCTAATCGTTTGGAGTTTTCGTGGTTTTCTTCAAACCTTGGTTTTCCAAGCGTAAATACGGGTTAGGTTCCCTTAGAAAGACCCCCACGAAGGGCACCCCTTCCCCTTTGGGCCTATATCCCTTGTGTTGATAATTGGCTGTCATAAATACAACCAACCAACCTCGAGGATCGACACATAAGGCTTTAAGGGCTTTGCATTTTCGTGCTTATCGTGCAAAAAGGTACAGGAGATTCTTCGTTCCAGCAAGATGGTGCAGGAGTCCTTACAAGTGATGAAACTGTGGACATGCTTCAAGAATTTTTTTGCGATCGACTCATCTCAAAAAATCTTTGGCCACCTTGATCACCTGACATCCCTGATGTAAACAATCCTAAAAAAAAAAGATGATGTGAAAATTTCCTTTACTCAAAGGATAGAATACGTCACTCCCAGCCTGTTAAAACGCGTTTCTACAAATATTCGCAAACGAGTTCAGGTTTGCCTCCTAGAAAGGGGTGAACATTTTGAATATTTATTAAAGATGTAAGTTCAGGATTTCTTCCTGCGTGATGTTAAAAGTGCTTTTTATCATTAGCATAAAAGTAATTTCTTAAAGGTTTGTTGTTTTGTGAATAATAAATACATATGTCGTCAGTACGGGAACTTTTAGCACACTTAAATTACTACCATACCAAATTTCTAAATTATTCAGTATCACAAAAAACCGCAATTTCAGAAAATTTTTTGCGCTTGAACCCCCTGGGTGTTGTGGCACCGATATAAAATATAGGCTATGCTGAAGCAGGATTGCCACCATCAATTCGACACCATTGCTTTTGAAATCGATTCGATAGTTCCAGAGAATACCCCCCCCCCCCCTTACAAATAAACAAATGTTATTTCTTTATTATATTAGTACAGATTTCCATCGACAGTTATACAGGCCTCTATAATTCTAAAAAAATTTGCTGAGAAGTGTAATAATTCAAGAAATTAGTTTTTTACCCGACTGCCAAGAAGGGTTATGTATTTAACGCGCATCTGGGTATGTGGGATTCTTTATACCCTCGAAACATCCCAACGGCTGGATGGATTTTAATGAATGAGGTCTCGATTCGTCTAAACAGTCCGATGGTTATAGGCTAGGTTTTGTTTTTATAAATTCAAAATGGCGGCAGTGGCATATCATTGGATAGGTCTTTCAAAATGAACACGATGTTTCATTGACTATTTTACAGTCAGATGCTCCGTTTAAATAATACACCACATGAAAGTTGTCTAGAAAGATCTCTAGCTTGATTGCAACTCTAACCATCATAGACATCTATATAGGCCTCATCGAAACAGTGTTTATAGATAGGAACTAACAATGAAACACAACTTAAAAGTCATCAATACAAGTAAATAAAAAAAAAAGTAGGTAAGTAATATAAAAAATAGTTTCGCATTGATGAGAAATAATAAATTAGTTCGCTTTTTACGCAGTCGGGTTATATAATTTTTTAAATTTAATATATTATTTAATTAGTATAGTGTCAGTTATCAGTACATGTTACTAACAAAGCAAAGGAAGGGAAATCTTTCTGTGTTAATGTGCAGTCTAGAAAATAACTATGGAAAAAAAATCTATTTTATTACGACTTTGTCTCAGAGAGATGAGACAGGTACAGTTCGAATATGAATTGCACCCATTTTGCAAAAATGAAAGAAACTTTTATCATGGACTAGGGGGCTCTGCCCCCTGCAAGCTATGCTCGCCAACCCCCATTCAGACACCGCAAAATCTAAAAATCTAAAAACATACTAATCTGATGGGTTTTAAAAATATTAGAGAAGATTAAATTATACTGAAAAAAGCTGTGCAGATCTCCTTGTAAACGGGTTTCCATTCAATTCCCTTTTATTGCAAAAAAATTAAGGGCGAATCAGTTGCTGTTAAGACATCCAATGGTTGTTTTCGTTTTTGATTAAAGAGGATCAGTTAAACATATGAAAAGAAGCTAAAATAAAATGAATTAAGTATTCAGAGTCTTTGTCAACCGATATTTCAAAACACTCTCTATAACAATAGCCTAAATCATGTGACTATCATCAACAGTTCCGGGCGGAACACTTTGCTTTTTATACTCTAGGTGCCATTTTGATACTTTAATGTTATCCAGGAACAGGTGATAAGTCACCAAATATTATTCTATCCCCATTATTTCATCTATATTATGATAGTTCAAGTCATCAAATGCCATAAACAAATAAGATCTGATCCCTTCGCCTTTTTTATATGAAGGTTTGGCACTAATGTCATATATTGGCGCGATTTTTTTCCCACGCCAATTTGGGGAACGCATAAGCAACAACATCCGGCTCACCATATCCAGCAAAATAACGATACTTTGGCGGCAGTTAAGTACCCGTTGCGTATATGACATTGGCGTCAGAAAAAAATCGCGCCAATATGGGGCCGTATATGACATCTGTGCCGAAAGAAAAAAAAGCCAGTGCAAATCTCGTCTTTTTTTTTTTTTTTTTCAACTCGCCAGTTAGCATTTTTTTTTTATTGTTCGAGTGGTAAATTAAAACATTGATTTGAAGTTGAAATTAAATGTCATGGTTTGTTACATAATTTAATATTTCGCCAGATGTCATATACGCATCGCATGTTTGGCATGATTTTTTTTTTTTTTTTTTTTTTTTTTTTTTTTTTTTTTTTTACGAAAATTTGGCGAAAACCTCGTTTTCGAATACCAGTTACATATGTATTTTTGGTACAACTTAGTTATCCCGTCGACCAAAAATCTATCGCGAACTATAAGATTAAATGTCAATAATGGTTGATCGTAAATGTCACATTCACTTGACTTTTAGCAAGTTACACGTGTTTACGTCATCAAGTGATTTTTATTTTGACATTTTATTTTTATATTTATTAATGTTATACTAATTTATTTGTTCTTTCGTTATTTAAAATAAAAATTTTGTCACTCTGTACAATTTGGCGAGTGGTTTGGCGATTTATATAATTTGCGAAATTGGTGGATGGAATAACTAATACATTGTACCGTATTTTTAAATTATTTTCTATTATTTTCAAAAGGAAATAGCAAAAAATAATTAATAACTATCGAACAAAATAATTTATATAAATTTAAAAAAGAAATAAAAGTAAATAACCATTTATACTCCATTTATAGTAAATACCATTAAATAAACAACAATAGCCGGGTTACCATGTCAATCACAATAATGCCATTTTGGCGTCAATTAGGTACCCCGGTGCGTAGATAACATCTGTGCCTAATTTTTTTCTTTTCGTTTTGTTTTTTAAAAAAAGAAAGGAGTGAAAGCCATGAATTTTAAATGGAAGTTGTGTATTTTAAATAAAAAGAATGAAAGGATTATATTTTAAATGAAATGAATGAAATATGAAGAAATGCGACGGGAAAAATGTTTGGCGAATTATCACCTGCGTCTCGCTAACATAAAAATACCGTCAGAATTGATTTCTCTATCAGAATCTTTCGATTTGGCGAAAGATTGTTCAAGTAAATTGAATTATGAATAAAAATAGCACGATACATTTCTTAGCATACATTTAAGGTAACCGTTTCTGAATTATGAAAAAAAATATCTGTTATGATTAAAATTTGAGTTGCCATCATTAGAAAAAATGTATATAAAATTAGAAAAAAATTAATATTTCAAAAACTAATTTAAATTTAAAAATTCTAATACCAGTTTTGAAATCTGCGGATCAATATTGATTTTTGGTGTTAATTTCATCGCAAAGTATTCCATATTTTAGGAGAAATCGCCGTAAACTATAATCAGTTGTTTAATCAGTCGATTCATATTTGCGTTTCATACTTCCGTTTCATAAAATGCGTTTCATTAGGATTTTATATGTATAGGTTAGATGTTATCTAAATAATAAACAATGTACTAACTTTAAATTTCAAAATGGTAACAGTCACTTTTCACACCATATTTGTTTTCTGTAGATCAAGGCATCTTAGTAAAAAAGTATAATTTATATATTTTTGTTTTACAAATCCTTCTTACAGTTAGAAGATCTCAAAATTTCACAATGCTAATATTTAATTTCCGTGACAAACTTTATTTTCTGTCTTTTCAAAAAAATATCCGATTGATTTGTTAATATGAGATACAGTGAGTAACCCTAATATACTCCAGACATTTTTTTGATACAAAAACGTATTTTTAATTACGCAAATTATTAATAAATTAAGATTCAAACAATTATATGAATTATGGTCTACACTGATTTTTACAAAAAACGAACCACAGTCATCATAAACATAGGTGTATAAAAATGGAGACATGTTTTAATTTTCGACGGTCTGAAACAGCCGTCTCTTGTTATTAAAGCATCAACAATAAAAGAAAAAAATCGAAAGTAACTGGAAAAATATCATGAACATTTTTTTTTGACATAAAGTAAACTTATTTCATATTAAAATATTCAGCATAATTTTTATTGTGTATTCTTCTTCTTCTTAATAATTATTTTATCGATTGAGATAAATAGTAATAGAGATTTTTTGTAATTAAACAAGGGATAAACTAATTAAAAAATTTAAAATACCTCTAAAATTATTTTTAATCCCATTTTCATGTTCTAAAATGTATTAGGGACCGGATATAAATATGATATTTAAATACTATGAGCGTAAAATTGGAGCAATTGATTTCTTATTTTGCTGGAAAAAATATATTTAACGTTCAACACCTGCCACTTTTAAAATACCATCTTTTGGATTTGCGATACTCTCATTTTTTGAACTATCAAAACTGCTTGATAAGCTGTATTATTTACGTGATCTATATTTATAAGTGACTTAAAAAAAAATTCTTGTTTCAAATCTTTCTCTTTTTAAAAACACTAGGGGGCTCGGCCCCCTACGAGCTACGCTCGCCAACCCCCGTCCAGACACCGCAGACTCTAAATGCACGCTAATTTGATCGGTTTAAAAAAGATTTCGAAAGATTGAATTATAATTTAAAAAACAGTGGCGATCTCCCTATAAACGAATTTCTGTTCATTTCTCTTTGATTGGGGAATTTTAACGCCAAATCCGCTGCGGTACTACTTGATTATCCTGTCGACCAATTTCGCCAAATTATATAAATCGCCAAACCACTCGCCAAATTATACAAATTGATATAATTTTTATTTTAAATATCGAAAGAACAAATAAATTCGTACAACATTAATAAAAACACAAATAAAACGTCGAAATAAAAATAACTTGATGATACACGTGTAACAACATTTCAAAATAAGCTAAAATAAAAGGAATTAAGTAAAGAGAGTCTTTGTCTCCTGGTATTTTTTAACAAAGCGAAAAGAAAGTTCTTTTAAATGAGATATTTTAAATTAATTCTCAAAATATCGAATAAATGTCTAGCGCAATTTCTAAATTTAAACTTTTTTGCAATATTATTTTGTGTTCATTTTATGTAATAACTATAATGTGACGTAAATATGACGTAATTTCTCCTAAGACTTCTAACGCATGTTAATGAATTTATTATTTTACAATATCCTTTCTCTTTTAAAATTCACGTGTATACTTTTTATGACGTAATTTTTAATAAGTTTTTGCTTTTTATACGTAATTATTTAATTCTAATTTGAAAGTTTTTTTCTGTTTATAATAGTCACGTGTAAATAAATTTTTAATTTGAAGCAAACATTATTGCTTGCGCTTTTTATACTGTTGGCAACAGTTTAAATTAGTACAATTTTCTGAAATCTGTAAAAAATATCTCTCGAAATGCTGAAAATTTGAAATTAAAATAGAAATAAAACCTGAAAAAATGAGTCAAAATAAAAAAATTAATGCAATCTGCACTCCTGCAAATTCTAGCGCATAAAATGATCTAAAAATGATTACACTGCCATGTATAGTTTTTGCTGCTATAAAACTTTTTTAGTGGAACGATTTTGTCCAACTTTAGCATTAAATAACTCTTAAAATAATTCTTCGATTTGAAAACTGTCTGCATCAGCGTGTTTATCAAACATTTCTGTATAAAACCACCGATTTTCATATTTTTGTATGCATTATTTTTGTTAATATTAACGAAGAAAGGCCTCTGGTCACAAAAAAACCAAAACCGGCGGCGGTGACAGCGGTAGTTACTTTTTTTTAGAATAGAGAGATTTTTTGAAAACTGGATAAAACAAAATGGTGAGCTCCAACTTTGTTAAATGGAAGGTTTTGAACAGTTTAATATTTTTTACGAAACAGGAATTGCTGTATTTTAACAGTAACTTTAATTTATAGCCGTTTGTTACGGTAATGAATAAGTCTTTGTGGGTATTTTTTTACCATCAGTCTGCTTTCTTTAGATTTTTTCACGCAAATATATTAAGATATTAACATAAAATGTTCTTAAATAGTAGCACCGACTTCATCTCGTTTATCACAGTTAGTGATGTTGAAGTCTATTCAGTGCATCCAGCATTTTTTGTTGAAGTCACACCCTCTTTATTTCGCTGAAATTTTTTTAAAGTGAATCAGATTTTTCCCGAAAACTAAATTTATCAGGTCATGAGTTTTTTTTTTTTTTTTTTTTTTTTTTTTTTCAGATTTGCACAGAATTTCATGCAAATTCTTTTCCTTTGCCAGAGAAACCACAAACGAAAAGAAAAAAAAAAATCTCATTATGTAAAAAAGGCTGAAGCAACATTGTGCTAGTAATTATCGGGTCGTAGTTATTTGCATATTTTTATAAACGTTTAAACAATACAATGATATAAAAAATAATTTGAATTTCAAATATTTCGATAAAAACAATTCGGTTTTTCAAATTTTTGATGACGACTTGTAGAAAAATTTATTTGGGAGCACTTGGAAAAGTTCCACAAAAAAACAAAAGCAAAAAAAAATCCCATGTTTTTTCACTATACACAGGATGAAATTTTGCTTGATAGCAGATGTAAAATAAATTAATTTTGTTCAAATATATAGTTTAATTTTGAATTAATACTTTTTTTTATTTTCTTTATTCATACACTGTAAAAGAGAGGGATGGTTCTTAATGTAGAAAATTATAATATAAACCGCAAAAAAATACAATAATACCTTTGGAGTTATGAACTATTGTCAAAAGCGTCCTTCATCTTTAGGAACCTCAGGAACCAAACTTTTTTTTTTTTTTTGAGGTTTAAAGAAGCATTTATAAAAAAAGTCCTTTAGGCATGTGCCGGGAGGAAAAGGTAGCTTTCATATTTCTTGGTTTTAAAATTTTGAAAGTTTTACTCGAAGCTAATATTACTCAAATTTTAAGAAGCTAAAATGCGACAAACCCGATAAGAGTATATTCGTCAATACTAAATTTGAATGAGAATTGCGCCAAATTAGTAAGATATAGCCAAGATGGCATCATTTATGGTTACATATTTTTCGTCGCCAAATTTGGCGATATTTCGCCAAGTGTCGCCAAGCCTGACGAGAATTTGAAGCTAATGGATATTAACAATTTTTAAGCATTGCGCGGCAGTGCACGGTGAAAATGGCCGCAATGGCGGATGAAGCTGGCCAACGAACTCAGTCGAGGCATTGGTATGTACTATACATACAATCAATCTCATCCAAATCAGGTTATAAAAACGAGAGTTACAGCATGACGAAAATAAGATTGTTTCAAATGTCAGCCACCCTAGAAATTCAAACTGCTATACCTCAGCCATTTTTTAAGATAAAGACGAAACAAAATATGCTCTGGAATCCTTGTATTAAGGTTTAACTCTTAAGAAAAATATTTTTCAGTTTTTAATTTATTCTCACCGCTTTTTAAATTTTTAATATTTTCAAATGGCCGCCATTTTGAAACAAGATGGAATCTCGCCAGCGAACTCGGTCGAGACATTGGTACGTACAATGTATACAATTAATTTCATCCAAACCGGAAGTCACATTTGAACGGCAGGTGGTTTTGGGGTCTGGAGGTCATGCTCGGTGAAAATATACCAAAATTTTCCGAAAGTGCTTTCCTCCAGACGGCTGCAATAGGTAGCTTTTTACTTTTTGTAATGAAAGCTACCTAAAGCGTAGTTTTTAACATTTTACAACAAATCTGAAAAGTTTTCATGAATTGGGTTTGCCTGTCCGTGCTCTAATTCGCGTAAGTATAGTGCAATTACCATGAAATTGATATATGTTATTGGAATTTACTATGGAATATTCGGTATTGAAAGTAAAGTGTGTAGCACATACGGTCCCTTGACAAGTAAACGCAAAAGAATTCCATTAATTTACGGCTTATAGTTAAAAATCAGTTGCGGTGTATTTTAAAGATATTACATTATTTTAAACATATTGAAAACTATACCTGCCACTAAGATGCGCCATAAGGCACTTAATGTAGAATGTAGGTGCATAGGATTTATAGTTCATTTACAGAGACATACTAAAGTATTTTTCTACAGTACTAGCAATGAAGAATAATTGGCGACAGTGTTTTTCAGTTGCGGTAAGCGTTTTAAAAGTTAACCATTTTATTAATATAATATATGGATACAATGACGCAAAAAAAATTATTTACGTAAATCTTATTTTAAATATTTTATAGTATTGGACAAAGGATAAATCAATTTATACAAATAAATACATTTAAATGCATTATATTAATTGAGTGAAAGTGACATATTTAAAGTATATTGGAAAATTAAAACTATTATTTAGATGTGTGAATATATCTTAGCCAAAACAAAAATAATTTAAATTTGATTTTAAAACAAATCTCTTAAAGCCACATCAAAGCGTCACTAAAATTTTGATATCATATCTTTTAAAACTCATACTTGGAATTTATGAGATGTGTAAATGTTAAAGCATCAATGAATAAACTTTTATACATTTTTTTAAAATTGAACATAATTTTTGCTCATGCGATTATAAAAAAATAAAAAGATGAAATAAATAATATATAGAGAGATTATAATTAATAGCATAGCGTCACTCAAAATTTGATATCATTATTTTTAAGTTCCATATTTAAAATTCTTAGAGCATAAGATAAAGTGCTGCGTCACAAACTTTTAACCCGTTAAGGGTTTTTGTATTGATATCTTATACAGGGATATACAAAGGATACAGAGTACGTTTCCGTTTATGGACAGAAATTACTGAATGGGAATTGTGCTATGCGTTTAATTGAACTAACTTTTAGTATACGATCTAGCATAAATACCAACTTATAGATGATATACAGGGACGAACAAAAAAATTCTGTCTTTCCAATTACTGATATATAGTATTCTGAATCTGTTGTAAGCGTTTCATAATCTACGATGGAAGCAGGATTTTTAGTTCTTGTTTCTGCTGCAACAGATTTTAGGAAACGTTTCCGAGTGTGGTGTATCAAGCAGTTTTCACATACATTTTGATATTCAACAATACTGTTTGACAGGCAAAAGAGGTAAATTGACAACATTAACAGTAAAATGAATGTTATTTTCTTACTCTTACATATATAAATTCGATTGCGCCGATGAAGGTTTTTAATTGAAAATCGATAGCATCCGAAAAACCTATATTCAAAGAAAATAGATTAACCCTTTATATACGTGATTACGATCTACTGCAATTTTTTTCATGAAGTATTTTTTTTTTCGGTTACTACAATGAAAATTAAGGATAAACATAAAAAAAAATACCCATCCGTGAGAAATTTAATTATAGGTAATTAATGAAACTGGTACTTTAAAATACCGTCAGTACAAAATGACTAAAATATCGTTATAGAAAACCCACAAGGAATTTCAACTGGCACCAAAAAATATTTTCGATTTAATAGGTATGTGAAATATGGGCTTTTTCTTATTTACAAATAAATCGTTTGACAAATTCCAGTGCCAGTCATTTATTTCATCACTATAGAATTGAAAATGCTTTGTTCTTGAGAAGGTAAAAAAAAACTATTTTTTTTAGGTTTCGATCTTGTTAGCAGTCCTTTAGTTATGCGACGGTTATATTCCAGGGACAACATGTATTCTCGCATCTCCACATATGCAATATATGAATTTACATATACTATTTCTAGCATAGCAAAAACGAGCCGGTGCCACAACTTTTTCGATTTCCTATAAAAAATAACAATGAAATAGAAAAGAAATACCAGGGAAATCATTACTACTCTACATTTTAGTAATTACATTTTAAAGCAGACGAAAAGTAAACAAGAAGTTTTTCTCCAATAACCAGTGTACTGGCGGTACTTAAAAGTACCATCGAGTAATTCAACTGTTAAATCAAATACATACACCGTTCACCTAAAATAGCTAGTCAAATTGTATTCTATGATCATAATGAACACATAAAAAAACCCCAATACTTATCTTATATTCTTTACTGTGTTTGCAGCAATGAAAAGACGACCGTGGCAATTTGTACAAAATGTCGACATAAAACTTCTCGGCTGCTTCAAAGATAGCCTCATTCCTCTCTAAAATAACGAACCTAGAACTACTGCTGCCATGTATACGGATAAAGTGGAGTTAAAAGAGCGTTTTTTTTTTTAAGTACCATTAGAATAATAGTAATATTCACTATGGTAAAAAAGTTTAAAGTGAGTGGTACTTATAAGTACAGTCAGTAGATAAAGGGTTAATACACTAGAAAATGTACTCGGAAACATTTCTGAAATTCAGCGGCAGCAAAAGAAACTTTGGTTTTTAAACGCTTATTAAAATTTAGAAAATATTTTCTGTAGTCACTGAAGATGAAGAAAGCTTTTCGGAATCGTGGGTAACATGGAAGAAGTTATTGTATATTTTCCTTCTTGGTTACATTATACTTTGATTGGTTTACACACATTTGTCTTCTTCCATCCTATAACAAAAATAAATCCAAATTAATTTAATCACATACGCGTTCAAAAATATATGTATCTTATTTCATTGAAATAATAATGCTGTTAAAACCAGAGTTCAGTGATTGTGATCTATGAAAATACTTATTATCTTCTATATTACAAAAATTCTTTGTGATTCGTATCATGTAAATTACTTGAAATAAACCGTTTTCCCTATTCACTAATTCTCTTGATGAAAATGAAAATACCTAAAAGCTCTACAACTGTCGAGACGTTACCCACCATTTAATGCTAGAGAAGATCAATGCTCAGCCGTACTTAAGGCTCTGTACCACTGAATAATTTCCATCGTTGAATCAACAAGCTTGATATGAGATAAAATGAAGGGGGAACAACATCCCATGGGGTGCTTACACGAACAAGTCTGATCAATTTTCTAAATGGGAACAAAAATTTATCTGATACAACAGAATATCAATGAGACACAGTGAATGCATAATCTGCCGAAGTATACCCTTGGGAAGAGAGGAACCTACTTCCGCAATCATTTTAAGGGTAATAGAATAACGTCCACTTAGTTTTAGAAAATTTTCAATATCTTTAAGTAGACCAAACACTATTATAAGGAAGGATGAATGTTGAACTTAACCAAGTCAATTTGAATTAAATTTGTGATACATCTGGGAGAAAATATAAAATTTAAGTTCAGTTTTGTCACTTTAAGTTCAGTGTTTAGGTGTGGTTCTAATTATCAGTTTTTTGAGAGTTTTTTAAAACTAGTAAATCTGCAGATCAAGAGCCTCAACGTCATCTCTGCAACTCATTGTTTTTATCAAACTTTGCGTAATATTAATCTTTCTACAAAAACAAAATTTAAACTATTTAAATTACACAAACATTTATAAAAGGAAAAAAATATTTCGATGGTTTCAGACATTAAAAGCGTTAAATTAAACACGTTGTTATGTAAGGATATTCTGAAATTCTCACGAGCTACTTATTCTAGTAATTTTTATATAATAAAGCAAATTTCTTCAGAGGGGCTCTGCCCCCATGAACCCCCCGTTGTGTAATTTATTTTGAATTTGTAATTTTCTACTGATTGAGTTAATGATTACCCTATATCTTAGATTTCTTTTTACACTGCGATTTATAAGGATAAGCAATAATTCGGCCAAGCATTTTACGTTATCCTAATATCCATACAGCAGTATTTACTTGCCTGCTAACCACAAATACCTGTATCTAATGGATAAAGAACTTTTGGAAATGTAAACTGAAACATCTAATTTAGAAATCTAATACCTTTATAAATTTTGTTTATAAAAAATAATTTTGATTACCATTCTGCAATATTTATATCTAAGATCTAATCTAAATATCAAAAAATGTACTCGATAGCATTAACTTACTAAAATCACCCTAAAGTAGGGGGGCTTCTAAACCTAACAGTTAATAATTCATCATCGTTAAATAGATAAACATGATTTGGCGCCTTTAAGTATTTTTTGTGATTTCCTTTTAATAGTATCTACATTTAATTTAAAATCGTGATGTTGCAAATACCGTTGAAATTTGACGCAAACCTATGTTCAGGTCAAATTACGAAAGGTTAACTAACATTTCATTTCCCTTAGCCGGACTTTCTGTTTCATTTTTCGTAATAAGGATTATTTTAATAATTTAATTTCTTTTACACTCTACAAGCTGTTACACGGACGTTGTTCACGTAGCATTAAAATAGAGATAAATGCATTAAGTAAAACATTTCACTCCCCACCAGACATACCAAGCCTCAAGCTTTTTGCACATCACTATTATCTTAGAGAAAATGTTCTTTTAAATCGCGCAAATGTTTCAATTAAATAAAGTAACATTTTCTGTATTAAAATACTGGTATCCAGAACGCCGGAGGCTTGGCAGCTCTGCTCCTCTTAATAAAAACATATATGATTAACCAACACTTTATCACATTTTATAGGAGACAATACGGAATTTCTTATTTGTATGGCGTTACATATATCTCAGTCATAAAAATGTAAAATTTTGTGCCAATTAATGCACGCAATTGCGAAAATGAAATCGCAAAGAATGAGAAAAGGAAGGCCAAGTAAAATCGTGTAAATCGAGGAATCTTTCTTCGTAGTGCTGGGAAAATACTGCTACAAAAACTATTTTAGGTGGTATTTGGTGTGAAATGTTTATATGTATTCATTCCTGTCTTATATATCCTTTTTTTATTTTTTATTTGATTATTCCATTTTTCTTTTGCACGTGAAAATCTTACAAATTAAAATTAACTCTTTGGGAGAAATTGTTATTCATTTTTTTTTTTTTGGCAACAATAAAGTTTATAAAATTTAACAGAATAATGTCAGTTTATTCTGTATGAAAATAACGAACTTTTTCATTTATAATCAAATAGTTGAATAAATAAATGAAAATATTATTCTATATAGTATATAAATACTATTTTCATTTCTGCGTTTAAATAAATCTATATGCAAATATCTATACAAAGGCATTCATTAATTCATTCCTATTGCTTTGATTTGACTTCAAAAAACCATACATACTTTCACATTTATGATATTTTTAGATGAGATGCTGTTGCTACTCAACGGTTAAAAGAAAAAATGAAATATAAGTAAATTCATAAAATAAAATGTTTTATATTATTCGAACACATGTATAAAATTCTATCATAAGTTATACACCTAATTTAAAAGCTCTGACAAATGTTTTGACAAAATTGCAAACTAATAAGAATAATTTAATACTCTTATTTAAAAATTTCAGCATCCAAAATTTACTATTTAAATCTATTATTCATATGAGCGATTTCTTTCAACAAATGAAAATTTGAAAATCGTCTGACTTCCCATAGAAAAGCATTATATCACAAAATAAAATGTTCTGTATATTCCGAACGAATGAACCAAATTTAACCCAAAACTATACAGCTAAATCCGGGGAGCTCATCAACATGCCCAGGGAATTTCAAGCCGATCGGATGCCTTTTGCGGCAGTTATCGCGGAACAGACAGACAGACTAACAGACAGACAGACTAACGGAAACCAAAACTTTTCGTGTCTCCACAGTAAGCCTTCACTGACGTTTCGGCAACTAGTAAATCTACAGATCAGAAGCCTCAACGTCATCTTTTCAAGTCATTGTCTTTTAACACTCATTGCATAATATTCAACTTCCTACAAATCGCTTTTTAAAGTTTTCAAATTACATAAATATTTATGACCATACAAGATACTTCGTAAAGTTTCAGAAATTAAAAGTGTTAAACAAGTGGTTGTATATTGATGTTCTGAAATTCTGATGAGCTACTTATGCTGGTAACTTTTTAAATCAAAAATCCCCTGAACCCCCGTAGTCTATTTAAATTTACATTCGTAATTTTTTATTGATTGTGCGGATGGTTATAGTATATCTTAGGTTTTTTTGACGCTGTGATTTATAAGGATAAGCATAAGTTTTTTTTTTTTTTTTTATAAATTAATAAAATTTAAATTTTAAATAAAATATTCATGTTAACCGTACACAGACAATAAATCTTGAAGTGACGCCAAAAATGTAACCCTAAAATCCGCTACATTCGGCACAACACAACGACGTGCTTAAAAAAAAAAAAAAAAAAAAAAAAAAAAAACGGATGAAGTCAAAGAATTTGGTCCCTGTTCCACGTTCTTGTTTTGTTTGGGCCGAATGAGGGCATTTAAATCTGAGCGATAACGCACATCGTATTGCAAACTGTTTTTACGGCATACTGCATCTCCATCTATCTCTTTCTTCCGTGAATAATAGTTAATTTTATTTTACCCAAGATCTTTTTATTCCAGCATCTTTGTTTTCGATAAATGACGTCTAATTCACCTGCTATGCGTACTTACTCAAAACTTTTCATCTTGTTATATTAAGAAATACTCGAGAGTTTTCTTTTTATTTCCAATATGCCGCCATATTAATTTTTCTGTTCTTAATTTTATTTTTCATTTTCCTGTTTCACGACAAAACATTTCAATTGAAAATTGTTTAAAACAAAATATTATTCCGGGTTTTGATTTTCTTTGCAACAATTAAAGAAATATTGGTAAATGTTACGGGAAAATGTTACGTTATTCTCTATGAAAATAATGAACTTTTGTATTTTTAAACAAAATATTTCAATAAAATAAATAAAATAAAAGAAATATTGCCTATTTTTATTTCTGGGCTAAAATCCTTCTATATGCAAAGATACAAATGCATTAATTCATCTGTTTTGACGTTGGCTTTACTCAAGCATTATACACCCAATTATACTAATATTATTAGGACCAAATACGTTGCTAGGCAACAGAGAAAGAAAAGGAAAAAAAATGAAATATGCATTATGTCAAATTGATAAAACAAAATCCTTTATATTATTGGAAAACATGCATAAAATTCCCCCCAATATTATAAACCTAATTAAAAAAATCTCGCAAATATATTGACATAATTTATTGGAATAATTTAATAATGTTATTTAAAAATTTCAGCATCAAAAATTTACCATTTAAATCCATTTTTCATATGAGCCATTTCTTTCAACAAATGAAAATCTGAAAATCGTCTGACTTGCCATTGAAAAGCATTATAGAGCAAAATAAAATGTTCCATATTTCCCGAACGAATGAACCAAATTTAACCAAAAACTATACAGCTAAGTCCGGGTATCTCATCAACATGCCCAGTGAATTTCAAGCCGATCGGATGCTTTTTGCGGCAGTTATCGCGGAACAGACAGACAGACTAACAGAAACCAAAACTTTTCGTGTCTCCACAGTAAGCCTTCACTGACGTTTCGGCAATAAAATTTAATATGAGTTGAAATTCAGTTTAAACATATATTCGAGTGAATCAGCCATTCATGTCTTAAGATATTTTGCTATTAATTTTTCGGAATATATATCTTTTAATAAAGCTTTGAAGATTTTCAAAAAAGAAACACTGAAACAATTAGAATCAAAAAGGCTATTCTAAGTAGCGAAATTTCTGGCAATTTCTTTGGCTACTAACTCCTGGCATGTTGCTAACAAGAAAGTACTATTTTTTTATAGATTTAAAAAGTATTTTTAAATACATTATTACCAGTTCCATATAAAAAATATTTTTGGTGTTGGTTATGCGCGATCTAAAAATAATTAATTATATTTAAAAAAATTCTATTAATGTTTTTAAATAAAAAAATTGTTCTATACAAACTAATTTAATCACATAAGTAATAAAAAAGTTTTATTTTATTACAATAATAATATTATTAAATCCTAAATTGAATGAAAATAATCCTTGAAAATACTTGTGATTTTCTATATTACAAAAATTCTTTGCGATTCATGTCCTGTAAATTACTTGAAATAAACCGTTTTCCCTATTCTCAAATTCTCTCGATGAAAATGGAAATACCTAAAACCTCTACAACTGTCGAGATGTACTCGCGATTTACTGCTAGAGAAGATCAAATGCTCAGCTGTACTTAAGACTGTGTACCACTGAATAATATCCAGCCTTGAATCAACAAGTTTGATACCGGATAAAATAAAGGGGTAACAACATCCGATGGGGGTTACACGAACAAGTCTGATCAATTTTCTAAATAGGAACAAAAAATTTTCAGATACAACAGAATATCAATGAGACAGTATGAATGCATAATCTGCCAAAGTGTGCCCTTGGGAACAGAGGAATTTACTTTCGCGATCATTTTAAGGGTAATACAACAACATCCACATAGTTTTAGAAAATTTTCAATATCTTTAAGTAGGCTAAACATTTTTATAAGGAAGGCTGAAGGTTTTACTTAATCAAGTCAATTTGAATTAAATTTGTGATTCGTCTAGCAGGCAATATAAAACTTAAGTTCAATTTTGTCACTTTATGTACAGTGTTTCAGTGTTATTTTAGTTATTCAGCTTTGTGAACTTTTTAGTTTAATTTTAATATGGGTCGAAATTTAATTGAGTTTAAATCTGGATTCGAGAGATTCAAAAATATATGTATAAATACGGCACAAACCCAAAACAGTGTTCCCAAATATGGTGTTTTTTTAATTCAGAAATTTCGAATTTACACCAGAAAATTTTTAACACTAATTTACATTTATTTTATTCACGAAGTATCTATCTATACTGATAAAAGAAAGTTTCCCTCTGTCTTTGTTTGTGTATAAGTATGTGTGTCTGTGTGCAAAATCTGGCAAAATCTATAGCACGTATGAGGCTGAAAATTTTTGTGAAGCTAGACCAAAGTGTCTCCTGATGCACCTAAGACTAAGAATTGTACTAAAATGTACTCGGAATATTTACGAAAATCAGGGGAAATATATTGGTTTCTGAGGTTTCTAAAGACAAATGACGCTTTTTGGAGTGAATAATAACTGGGAAGAGGTTAATGTATATTTTCATTCGTGATTGCATTATATTTTGATTGGCTAACAAACATTTGTCTTTTTTTACAGTCTAACAAAAATAAATCCAAACTAATTTAATCACATCAAGTATTAAAAAAACATATTATTTTATTGAAATAATAATATTGTTAAATCATGAATTGAATGAAAATAATCCTTGAAAATAATTATTATATTCTGTATTATAAAAATTCATTGTGGTTCATATCTTGGAAAATACTTCTCAAATAAACCATTTTACCTATTCACTAATTATCTTGATAAAAATGATAAATACCTAAAGCTCTACAACCTTCGAGAATTTATCCACCATTTAATGCTAGATCATTGCTCAGCCGTACTTAAGGCTCTGTATCACTGAATATTTTTCAGCCTTGAATCGACAAGCTTGATATGGAATAAAATTAAGGGGAAACATCTCATGGAGGCTTAAGCGAAAAAGTCAGAAATCTGTCTGTCTCAGACAAGAAAAACCCTGAGTAGATTTCCCGGTTTCGGAGGTTCCAAAACTTGTAGGGATGGAACTTTGTCCATAGGAGGCGGAGGGCAGAAAAGGCTACGATAATTCTCGGAATGTCCGATTGAACGGGAGAAAAGAAAATGCCGAACTTCCCTAAAATAAAGTCGACTGACCAGTTACACTGGGAGCAGGACCGAGTCAAGACCAATTCCAGGGTCTTTCTTATCTGAGACAGACAGCATGACTTTGGGAACAGAGGAACCTGCTTCCGCAATCGTTTTAAGGATAATAGAACAACATCCACATAGTTTTAAAAATTATCAATATCTTTAATTAGACCAAACATTATTATAAGAACGGATGAATGTTTAACTTAACCAAGTCAATTTGAATTACATTTGTGATACGTGTAGTAGAAAACATAAAATTTAAGTTCAGTTTTGCCCAGGGCTTATGTGTTGTTCTAGTTATCCATTTTTGTGAGTTTTTTAAGAAGTTTCGCAAGAGAATAGAAAACTTAGCAACAGTAGAAAAAGTGGTTTTTTTTTTTTTTTTTTCTCACTAAATATAGAATGAAGTTTTGTTTCATAGCAAATGTAAAATAAATTGATTTAGCTCAAATATATAATTCAATTTTGAAGTAATGCGGTTTTTTTTCTTAATTGCTATTCATACACTGTAAAATGAGAGAGATATGATTCTTAACGTAGAAAATTATAATATAACCACCCCCCAAAATACAATAATCTCTTCTGAGTTACTAACAATTTTCAAAAGCTTACTCCATCCTTAGAAACCTCAGAAACTAGTGTATTTTTGAGATTTAAAGAAGCATTTCTAATATCATAGTTTCTTTTGCTTCTATAGGTGTTCAGAAACGTTTCCAAGCAGTTTTCATGGTGTATTAGTCAGTTTTCTTATACAGGTATATAGTTTTCCGGATACTATTTATTCTCAAGTATATATTTTGATATTCAACATACACATTTTATATTCAAACAAGATAAATTAACATTAAAATTAATCAATAGAAAGAGTTTTTCACTGAGGATGACCGAGTAAGTTCGGTCGAAAACGTTTTGGATTTTAAATGACTTTAAAGTGTTTTTAAAGGATTTTATTATACTTGACACCTGTAAGCAATGTATTTACATTTGTGTATATTATATATGTTTATTAAAATTAATGTTATTTTGTTATTCTTACATGTATTCAATGATTACATGTCTACAATACATTCATTAGCTCCACTGAAAATGTTTGATCAGAATTGATAGCATCCGAAAATCCAAAACTCCTCGTTGACATAACTGATTAAGTACACTATAAAATGTACTCGGAAACGTTTCAGAAAATCTGCGGCAGCAAAATAAACCTTGTTTTTATGTAAGGTGCTTAAAATCTTGAAAATATTTTTGTTTCTCTAGTTTCTGAATATAGAGAACGGTTTTCGGAATCATGGGTACTACGGTTATTGTATATTTTCCTTCGTGGTTACGTTATACTTTGATTGGTTTATACACATTTGTCTTCTTTCATCCTGTAGCAAAAGTAATTCCAAATTAATTTAATCACATACGTGTTAAAAAATATATGTATCTTATTTCATTGAAATAATAATGCTGTTAAAACCTGAGTTCAGTGATTGTAATCTATGAAAATACTTATTATCTTCTATATTACAAAAATTCTTTGCGATTCGTATCATGTAAATTACTTGAAATAAACCGTTTTCCCTATTCACTAATTCTCTTGATGAAAATGAAAATACCTAAAAGTTCTACAACTGTCGAGACGTTACCCACCATTTAATGCTAGAAAAGATCAATGCTCAGCTGTACTTAAGACTCTGTACTAGTGAATAATATCGACCCTTGAATCAACAAGCTTGATATGAGATAAAATGAAGGGGGAACAACATCCCATGGGGGCTCACGTGAACAAGTCTGATCAATTTTCTAAATGGGAACAAAAATTTATCTGATACAACACAATATCAATGAGACACTATGAATGCATAATCTGCCGAAGTATGCCCATGGGAGAGGAAGAAGCTACTTCCGCAATCATTTTAAGGGTAATAGAACAACATCCACATAGTTATAGAAAATTTTCAATATCTTTAAGTAGAACAAACATTATTATAAGGAAGGGTAAATGTTTAATCTAGTCAATTTGAATGAAATTTGTGATACATCTAGGAGAAAATATAAAATTTAAGTTCAGTTTTGTCACTTTATGTCCATTGTTTATGTGTTGTTCTAACTATCCAATTGTTGTGAGTTTTTAAGTTAAATTTTAATATGGATCGAAATTTATTTCAATTTAGACATAGATTCGAGTGAATCTGCGATATACTCTTATGTCTTAAGATACGTTGGCTATATTTTAGGACTATAATTATTGATAATATCAAATATTATAGGATAACTCTAGGATAGATGGACATAGTTTTTAAAGATTGAAATAAAAAATCTTAGAATGCAAATACAAGAAATATTGATGGATATTTAAAATTTCTATACATATGCTCATAATATTTTATGCAAAAAAATAATTAAATATTGAAAACAAAATGTGTTAAAAAAATTGAAATTTAAATGTCAGATGGCCATCTCTCCTTAAAGCCGAGGAGAGATGATCGTCCAGTACAAGAAAGAAAAAGTTAATTTAAGTAGCAAATAAATAACACATTTCATATAAGTAATCATGAAAAATATATAGCAATTTGTAAAGGTGCAGTTTTATGATTGAAAATGAGTGAAGAAAACTCGAATATACAAAATTTGAAGTATAATTTCAATACTTCACTTTTCGTAAAATCTTACCACATGCTTGGCAAAGGTCTTGATAATTTGTACACGTTTCATGGAACCACTTCAGGTACCTTATGCATTGTATCCGGACATTCTTTTTGTATGTGACTAGGGGGCTCTGCCCCCTACGAGCTACGCTCGCCAACCCCCGTTCAGGCACACCAAAATCCAAAAAGCACGCTAATTTGATCGGCTTTAAAAATATTGAATTAAAATTTAAAAAAAAAAACAGTAGCTATCTCTCTGTAAACGGGTTTCCATTCGTTTTCCTTGGATTGGGGATTTTTAAGGCCAAATCTGCTGCTGTTAAGAGATACAATGGCTTTTTTCGTATTTAATTAAAAAAATTAGTTAAACTGGTACTTCTTAGTTATCCCGTCGACCAATTTCGCCAATTTATATAAATCGACAAACCACTCGCCAAATTATACACATTGACATAATTTTTATTTTAAATAACGAAAGAACAAATAAATTAGTAAAACATTAATAAAAATACAAATAAAACGTCGAATTAATGGTTTTATTGACCATTATTGGCATTTAATCCTGCAATTAATTAATTATACAATGCGACAATAATTTGGTCGACGGGATAACTAAGAAGTACCGTTAAACATTTGAAATAAGCTAATGTAAAATGAATTAAGTAAACAGTGTCGTCTCCCGGTATTTTTTAACAGCGCTATAATATTGTTCTTTTAAATAATTCATTTTAAATGTATCGTTTCAAATCTGACGTAATTTACACAAAAGTTTTATTTCTCTTATTAATATTCACGTGAAAATACTTTTGTTGTTAGAAGGAAATATTATTTGCGCTGTCTTCGAATTCACGATTATAGTTGAAAAGATTATCTCAAAATATCTCGCGAAAATATATTTTTCAATTTAAATTGTTTTGCTATTTTTTTTGCCATTTTTAACTATGACGTAATTTCCTCAAATTACAAGTTTTCACGCATAATAATGATTTTTTTTTAATTTTAAGATTTCGTTTCTCTTTTTAAATTCAAGTGTAAATATGGTTCGGCACAGATGTCATTGGCGCAATTTTTTTCTGACGCCAATTTCATGTACACAACGGTTACTTAACTGGTGCTAAAGTGTCGTTATTTTGCTTGATATGGTAACCCGGATGTTGTTGTTTATGCTATTGATGTTTTCGCCAAATTGGCGTCGGAAAAAATTGCGTCAAATTGGTATATGACACCTGTGCCTATGGTTCTTATGACGTAATTTTCCTGCTTTTTAACATGTAATCATTTAATTCTAATTTTAAAGTTTTTTTTCTGTTTGCAATAGTCACGTGTAAATAATTTTTTAATTTGAAGTAAACATTATTGTTTGCGCTGTTTATACAACTGGCAACGGTTTAAATTAATAACATTTTCTAAAATTTGTAAAAATATCTCTCGAAATGCTGAAAATTTGAATTTAAAATTGAAATAAAACCTCAAAAAATGAGTCAAATAAGAACAATAAATACAATCTGCACACCGGGAACTTATAACGTATAAAAAGATCTAAAAATGATTTAATTCTCATGTATAGTTTTTGCTCCAATAAAACTTTTTTAATGGAACGATTTTGTCCAACTTTAGCATTAAATATCTCTTAAAATAATTCTTCGATTTGAAAACTGTCGGCATCAGCGTGTTTATCAAACATTTCTCTATAATACCACCGATTTTTATATTTTTGTATGCAACAGTTTTTTTAATATTAACGATGAAAGGCCATGCTTAAGCATTCAAATTGGATGTGGATTTATCCGGAATATCTACGCAGATGTTCATTGGTCCATTTCCAAATCAAAACTTTTTTTTATATATAGAAGGATATTATATTGTTTTGCATAACCAGCACAGTGATCCTAATCCAATTCTATTTACTCGGAATCTGTAGAATCTGATAATTCAAATGTGTTTCGTCTTCTTCACTACTGGAATTGTCGTGTTTTTTTTTTTTTTTTTTTTTTTTTTTTTTTTTTTTTTTTCCTCGTTAATTGAATGTTTATTAAGTTAGTTGAGTTTATTTATCAGCTTTATCAATTTCTCTTATGAAAGTTTCCGACGTTTTTCAGTACTTTCTGAAACAAATAAATCGTTAGATCTTATTATATTATTATTATTATTATTAAAATATTTATATTAGTTAAAATTTAAATAATTATATCAATTAATATATTTATAAACGTAAACGTTATATATTTATTTTAAATTTAATTATATTTAGTTAAAATCATCACTAAGTATAATTTTGAAACATTGATTAAAGGTGGCCATCTCTCCTCGATTTCATGTGGCCATCTCTCCTGAAATTGAAGGACTGAAGGTCGCCCAATTTAAAGCATCAATAGCCATTGTATGTCTTTGTTTTAGTCTTAGAAGTAAAGGTTAGATTATACACGTGCCTTAAAAGTCCTCATAGTAAAAAATATATATGACGTACGTACTGCAAAACATTCAGATACCTAAGTCAAAAAAAAAAAAAAAAATATTCAACCACCTATTTAATTTACATTAAAATTACACTTACATTTTATAATCGAAAAACACAACTACACGTCGCAATAAATAAACTCGTTGAACTATTTCATACGAACAATGTTTATATTGCAATCTATGATAAAGTTTTGGAGATATTTAGACTGGCCATCTCTCCTCTATGGCCATCTATCCTAGAGTTAAGCTACTATTATTATTGATAATATGAAACAAACAACTTTCATTATACCTGTGATCCCACGATTTTCTTTTACTAAGTTCATTGTAAAATTTTTGCGGAAATAGTTTGTTTATCAACTTTGATCTCCAATAAAGTCGTCGATTCTGCGTACGAAACATGTAGATCTACTTGTGAAAAGGTAATTATAAACCTTTAAATGCATATTTTTCACTTTTAGCATGTTATTACTTTAGTGTAAACAAGTAATATAAAAGAAAAATTAAGTCAATTCCTACTTAGGTCATCAAAGAAAAATTTAATATAACCTCTTAAGTTAATATTAGTTTTTGTTGCATTAAAATATCTCAGTTTGTTGATTTTCTATAAGCGAGTAAACCCTATTGGTTTACAATGGAAGTCTATAGGAATTTGGCGAAATATTAGAGATATCGCCGAGTTGGCGTCACTTTTGTAATGTTGTGGTAATGTTGTGTGTTGTGGTAATTATAAACCTTTAAATGCATATTTTTCACTTTTAGCATGTTATTACTTTAGTGTAAACAAGTAATATAAAAGAAAAATTAAGTCAATTCCTACTTAGGTCATCAAAGAAAAATTTAATATAACCTCTTAAGTTAATATTAGTTTTTGTTGCATTAAAATATCTCAATTTGTTGATTTTCTATAAGCGAGTAAACCCTATTGGTTTACAATGGAAGTCTATGGGAATTTGGCGAAATATTAGAGATATTGCCGAGTTGGCGTCACTTTTGGCGACTCATTTTGGTCGCCAAATTTGGCGATATATCGCCGAGTTCGTGATAAACTTGGCGGTATTTGGCGACAGAACAGGGTCCTCCCTATGGTAACCGCCCTTATAGATATGGAGATGCATTAAATGCTGTTCAATAACCAATGGCCGCCATATTGTCTCCGATATAAAACTAAAATTAATTAATTAAAATTTAATTACTGAATTAATATTTGAAAAAAAAACTGTATTAACATCAAGTGTCATCCACTACAAGTTAAGAAAAAATTATTTGAACTTGAGTGGATGAATAATAAGTATTTTATTAACGATTGAAAATCTGAATAAGATATATATAGGAAGAGTGCGAACTAAATAGTAGGAATTGAAAAAATGTATTAGAGTTTTCTCTAAACAAAATTTTATTTACCTATCAAACCTGGCCGAATGTTAAGTCTTCGAGTTGGATCGCCTGGTTTAAATAATTTATATTTTTCTTAATCATATACTTATTAATTGGTTGTATATTACTCTTTCTTTGTCTTTCTTTTTTTAAATTTAAATAATTGTGTGAAATAATGCGAAAATTTCTCTTTTTATTTAATTATGATAAATTTTAAGTATTATAACTAAGAAAACTAAGTATTGAAAAGTTATTGCATAATATATGTACATAATTTATAGTACTTATAACCTTCTTATATATTTAAGTGTTAATTTTCCAACTGTAGATGGGAGTTGCTGAAATTGGAATTTAAAATGTATTATGCGTTTTCAAATGGTTCAATCAGACACCCTATTTCAACTTATTAAACCGTGAAGTTTTATTAAATTATTCTGAATGTGTTGGAAAGCGTTTCATAATGTATGCTTGACGCATAATTTTAAATCTTGTTCTATCTAATATATAAAAATGAAATTTTGTCTGTCTGTCTGTAATGCTATACTAATCCGCAGTTTTGAAGCGAGGATTGTGAAATGTTACGTATATGTGTATTAAAGCACGGTTGAGGCAACTAAAGTAATCCGGAATCGGAATAACTTATAGTTAATTTTTAATTAATAAAAAACCATCCATTTAACAGCAATTTCCTATCAAATTTAAACATTTTTCGTTATAACAGTTGCCAAAAATTAAAAATCCACAATAAAATTCTTACCACAACATTTAACTTTCTATTGCAAGATTACCACGTGAAAAATTAAAATTAAATAAATAGTTTGACAAATTTAACAAAAGGGAATATTACCTCATAACTTTTCTATTTTATGATATCCACGTGAAAAATTAAAATGAAATAAATAGTTTGACGAATTTGAATAAAAGTGAATATTGCGTCATAAGTTTTCTATTTCAAGATTTCCAAATGAAAAATGAAAATGAAATAAATAGTTTGACGAATTTAAAAATAAAGAGAATATTACGCCATATTGATAATATAAAGGACGTGGTGAATATAGTATAACGTCACATGAGTGTGAAAAAACGAATTGCATGTTAAAAACCCAGTTGTGGAAATATTTGCGTATTTTAATATTATTGTTCCAATGATAAATTGAAATAAATTCATTTATAGCTGTATACTTTTACGTCTGTTATATAATTTATACACTTTTATATCGTTTTGCAAGGCCGGGCACTTTAGCGAGTATGTGATAAACTACTGATTAAGTTATTATTTTTCTGTCTACAAGTAACATATTTTAAATATGTAACGGACCCTCGATTTCAGCTTCAAGATCGCAATATTATTATGATTCTGTCAGCTGGCATTAATTCAATGAAATTTGTAGGGCTTCTAGTTAGGAATGAAGCCTTACGTTTGAGGAGAAGATAGATCTGGTGGTTGCAATACTGCCTCCAAACAAATGCAGATTAAAATCGAGCAGCGACTGGAGCTGACATGGCGAAAAGGAGGATTCCCGGCACGATTAATCTTTCATTACAATCAAAGAAAGCAGTGGAATTAATCTGAAACTATACATAACTATTGAATAGATAGATAGGTTTTGGCGATATTAATTTTAGAAAGAATACAATTAACAGATACGACGAAGTAAATACAGTGAAACCTCTCTGTGTGACCACTTCCATTAAGCGACCACCTCCCTGAACGACCATGTTTTCATGGAACGAAATTTATTCCCATAGGCTCAATAATAATTTTACCTCCATTCAGAGACCATCCCTGTTGAACTCCATCCATGAGCGACCAATTTCTTTGAAGAAAATTCCGTTTTTTCCTGGTCGCTTGAAGAAGGTTTTATTAGAAAAATAATTCCGGAGAGAGCATTATTCAACTTCTGAACTAAGTTTAGATTTTTTTTTTTTTTTTTTTTTTTTTTTTTTTTTATGCCAGTAACTTTTAAGTGTTTAAACCCCTTTGTGCCTTTTTAGGCAATAAATGACAAATTAAGATCTCTGATGACAAAGTAAGAATGACGGTCAATAAACTCATCTGTCCTATTCTGTAGGAAAACTCTGAAAGAAATAGACAAAGTAATGAAATCGTCATTATTTGTTCCAGTCTAAAAAAAAAATAACTATTTATTTACTGAACTTTGAAAGGACTGGGAAATAAAAGTTATAAAAGATAAAACTGTAAAATCAAAGCAAACGTCAATGTATTCATTTTTTTAAACTCTGCAGTAATTAACTTTTGTTTTGATACTTAAATTTTTATATTTTTTCCTAATGCGAAAAATAAATGTTAGTAACATTGTTACCTTTTTTCAACAATTAAAATCTAGATATGTACATGACCTCCATTAAGAAACCACCTCTCGGAGCGACCAACTTTTATTGGAACGGAACGTGGTCGCTTTAGAGAGGTTTTACTGTATTAACGATAAATGTGTACCAGGTAAATGCATATGCGGCCGCAAAGGGAGGTCAGGCTGTAGGGAGGGGTAATGTCCCTCTCTGGATTTTCAAATTTAATTATGTAAGTTTTTTTCCCTCTCATACCCTTAAACAAATACGAAAATTTATTCTTTTTAAGTTATTTAAAATAATTAAACTTTGAGAAAATGTAAGTACAAATTTTTCATCAGGTGCATCTGTGCCCCTGAAACCCCCGTAGAAGACAATATTTTTTTCTGTTTTTTTGTTTTTCTTTTATGACTACATGTAAAAATGTAGGTCTTAAACAGAAGGATTAAAGAGGCTATGCTCCAGCTAATGAAAAACTAGTCGTTGGGGGCCACCGTAATTCTTACCCATCATGGATATAGATAATATAAAATATGAAAATAAAACATGTGATATTTGCTAAGCATTGTACCATGTTACTCTTGTTCATAATTTAATTTATTTGGACTCCCTTAAATATAACTAATATAACCCCTTAAGCTAATATTACTTTTTGTTGCATTAAAATATCTCAATTTGTTGATTTTTTGTGAGCAAGTAATCCCGATAGGTTTACAATGGAAGTCTATGGGAATTTGGCGAAATATTAGAGATATCGCCAAGTTGGCGTCACTTTTGGCCACTTATTTTGGTCGCCAAATTTGGCGATATACCGCCAAGTTGATGACAAACTTGGCAGTATTTGGCGACAGACCTGTGTCCCTCTTACGGTAACTCCCTAAAGCTGCTATCAGATTCACCAACTTTTCGAGCAATTTTTGAGCCAACTCTTAATTTCCTCCAACTTTTACGAAATATTGTCTCAACACTCAGTGTGATAGCAAACAACAATAACCCCAACTTTTTATCCACAGCTCAAAATAGTCTGCTCGACTTTCCGCCCCCCAAAAGCCGCCGCGACTTCTCCACCCCCCTACTTTCAACCTTTCAGCCAATCAGAGATAAGCGATTGATAAGAATAGGGGATAAATATTAACGGCTGGTACTAGTAGTACTGGTTTTCCTCCAACTTTAGCAACGACAATTGTAACCTTTTCTTCCCTTTGAACGGGAAAAAGTTGGGGTTAAAATCGGCTGAAAAGTTGGTTGCTCGAAAAGTTGGTGAATCTGCTAGCAGCTTTATAGGTTTGGAAAGGCATTAAATATTTGACATTTACGATAAACCATTATTGGCATTTAATCTTATAGTTTGACGATAGTTTTTGGGTCGGCGAGATAATCGAGTAGTACCGAATTGCGTAAAAGAAACATCCTTATAGCTCCAAAAATTATAATCCTATTAACTAACAGTTTACTGCGTCGGATTAAGCGTCTCATTTCCAATTAAAATATATCTTTGAATTGAAATTTGAATCAAATACAGGTTCATGAAAAATCGAACAGTGTGAAAAATAGAATTACAAATATCTAGGCAACTAATAATCCGATCCAATTCATTCATGATGAAAAATTTATGTTTTTTTATTGACTTTTATATTCACACCTTCAAATAATTCTAATATTTGGATTCTAATAAAATTCAATCCTTCAATTTTTGTATACCTTTTATCAGAACGAATATTTCAAGAGTACGAATAAAATAGTTCCGGTTAATCGAGGTTACTGATATTCAACAGACTTCTTTCCATTATTACTCCCTAAATACACACCGAATTTCAAGTCTCTATCTCAATTTGTTCGGGAGATAGGGCGATTACAGACACACAGACATACAGACGGACGGACAATTTTTTTTTCTTTCTAAAAATATGTTTTTCGGAATCTCCAGTGTCTGAAACGTGGAAGTCCGTCAAAAAATTATTTTCGATTTTTAAAACGATTACAAGACTTACCCTATACTACGTATGATGGGTAAGTAATTTAAATAATAATAAATTTTTTCAATTTCTTTATTTTCAGAACAGCCTTTAGATGCATGTTTTTTAATTCACCGTCTGAGTATGACATGGCGAAAAGAGATTCCGGTACTATTAATCTTTCATTAAAGTTATAGAAAGATAAAATTTATTCTAAAAAATATACGCAATTCTTTAATATACAGACAGCTTAAAACACTGTTGTTTTATAAAAAATAGATAATAGATTTGACGGAGTATATATGAACAGGGCAGTTGCAAATAAAGACGAATAACTCTAAATTTCTCTTCAGAGATTTCTAATTTAATTACCTAACTTCTATTTCTCTGTTGAATTTAAAAAAATAATTAAATTTATTCCCATAAATTGGTTTAAAATTATTAAACAATAAGAGAACAAGCCGAAATTAAAATTTTAAAATAAAAAAACCCGACTGCGTAAAAAGCGAACTAATTAATTATTTCTCATCAATGTGAAACTATTTAATATACTACTTACCTATTTTTTTATTTACTTGTATTGATGACTTTTAAGTTGTGTTTAATTGTTAGTTCCTATCTATAAACACTGTTTTGATGAGGCCTATAGATGTCTATGATGGTTAGAGGTGTAATAAAGCTAGAGATCCTACCTATACAACTTCCAGGTTGTGTAATATTATAACGGAGCTTCTGACTGTAAAATAGTCAATGAAACATCGTCCTTATTTTGAAAGACCTATCTAATTATATGCCACTCAATAAGGTGCGTGAAAAAAATTTTTCGTCTCTACCGCCATTTTGTATTTTACGGCCGCCATTTTGAATTTATAAAAACAAAATCTAGCCTATAACCCTCGGAGGTTTAAGACAAATCGATAAAGACCTCATTCATTAAAATCCATCCAGCTATTTGGATGTTTCGAGGGTATAAAGAAATCCACATCCCAGATACGCGTGAAACACATAACCCTTCTTCGCAGTCGGGTAAAAATGAAATAAGGGTTTTTCGTCTGAAGGGTTTCAAAGGACGTGAGCCCCGTAGAAGACATTTTTTTTCCTCTTTTCTTTTTACGTTCTGAAAAAAGAAGAAAAACAAATCTTTTATATTGTAGGTGTCTGTTCCTCTAATGAAAATTATAATAAACTCTTTATTTTTTTTCATTTTGAAAACAGCCGTTGGATGATTATTTTTTATTTGGAGAAATTAATATTAAAACTACAAGTAAAGTATTTAATATATACTAAGGGATCGTACCCGGCTTCCCGGGCTACAAAATATAGGTGAAAACATTTTTTTAAAATTGAAAGCTAATACTTTTTTTATATGCAATAAAATTTTTAGACTGCCCACTTACATTAAAAAAGCATTTTTCATATGAAAAATACGAATTATACAATAAAATAAATTTTTGAAATTTATCAAAAGCGATATTTTTTTATTAGCCGCATGCTAAGAGACCAATATTTTGCTACTTACGGCATCCTTTTATATTCTGATAATTTCAGAGCTTGCATGTCTGTTAAATTTGTGTTTTATTTATATTATTTTATTTATTTATTCATAGGGAAGCTTTTTTTAATCGATATTAGCCGTAAGAATATGATGAACTCTTTATTTTCTTTTAAAGGCAAACGGATTAATCTTTCGTAATCGAGCTCCTCGTGCTATAGATAAATTAAAAAGTATATCATATTTTTAAATTGTTTTTAAAACTATAGACAATCAGTAAATGAGATGAACTTTGCAACAAATTCCATTTAAAAAAGAATCCTATTTGGTGATCTAAAAATTTAAATTTTACGATTAGAAATCTGTTAGATTTGTGTTTTTTTAACATTATTCTTTTATTTGTTTATAAAAGAAGTATTAATTTCGTTAATTTGTCTTTCACAAATATGTTAGATTGGTGTTTTTTTTTTATATTATCCTTTTATTTATTTATAAAGGAAGTATTAATTTCGTTATGCAAAAATAGTCAGAAACAAATGTTGAACAATGTTTGTTGCTTTATGTGCAAAATGTTTATTGTGTATTGAAACCGGCACGTGATAAGATAAACTTTTTAAAAAATCATGCTTAAAAATTATTTTAGAAAACATAATATATCAGTCAATTAAGATACAGTTTTTATACAAACAGTATTTTAAAGTAAATTTTTTTCCTATGCGACGAAAATTAAAAATGTACGATGGCCAGAAGATTAAAAAATTGCAGTAGCGAAAATTTCAAAACCGAAATATGATCGTGAAGTGTTACCATTCACAATATAACGTCAGCGTTACGCACAGATATGTTTGTTCTTTATAATATAGATACATAATCAGCAAAATATAATAAAGATCAGTTATTAGGATGTGGTTATCAATTGAGGCTCTTGTGCTTGGTATTCCGGAATGAAAAGCAGTAATTTTCACCTTCTCAAATTTTGCATACGCACTTCTCATATCCATATTCATCATTTAAAAAAAAATGTATTTTGTTTAATCATTTTAAAATCATTTTAACTCAAAACTTGAAGTCAGGATTGTCAGCAACATCTTTTATGGGGAACAGACGCACTCTGTACTTGAGATTCTAATCTCAATTCCGGAGAGTAAAAATTTCCGTAATTTATGTTTTTTAGACGCATTTGTGTTAAAATGTTTAGTTTCATCTAAGAAAAAGATCGTTTTCTTTTAAATATGACTTCATCTTTATTTAAATAAGCATTTTGCCTAGTGTCTGAAACTTAGCATCAGTACACATGCAGAAGGGAAAATAATATAGATAATTTATGAGGAAAAATAAGTGTTTTCAAAAGTAGTAAATCCTTTTCTGTTATTATGCCCTTAATAAAATATTATGCTTCTAATGGGATTTTGCGGCACAAAGCACTATACAACAATTTTTATCGACAATTTTGAATTTTTGTCAAAAAATGGCATGAATAAAGATAAAAATACCCCATTATTTCTCCTTTGCCTGCAATAATGAAAGCTATGTAATTTCACCATTTTGAAGAAATTTCATAAAATGCTTTTAAAATTAAAATATAAAAGTGGGGATATTTAAGAAAAAAACAGATAGTGCGATCACATCTGCAAATGAACGGCTTTCAGTTAAAAAAAAAAAAATAGTAAAATTGGTTCAGCAGAAAGATCAGGGCAAATGACTAAAAAACATACTTGTGTTTTAAATATATAGATTATATAAAATTATGAAAAATTAAATTAAGCAAATTATGTTATTTTGATAAAATTATAGTAGAATGTGCTAAAGAACAGCATTAAAATTTTATTATTCGAGAGAATTTTGGACAAAACTTCCGGAACATGGTATTATTTTAAACCTCGAATTATTTGTTTGCTTGTCCAACTTGGCAAAGCAAATCCATCCAGGCGAGAATCACCAATTTCTGTAATATAATTTTATATCGCTATTATTTGCATGTCACCTCACTTTTATAAAGACACTCTAAATTTTTGTTAAACATTGCGTTTTATCAGTGTGTGATTTCGAATGCATTATTTTCAAAAGTGAAGCATTTTCACCTGTGAAGAATTTCAAAGTAGCTGGGCTGTGAAAATAACGCACTTCTACAAAACATAATTTAGGTTTAAGAATTAAATTACACTCTTTTTTATAAAATGACATCCTTTACATCCGCTAAAGCAATTCGCTTTTACAATCTAGTCGTAGACTTCGTCTATAGAAAAGAATGCATATGACGTCATTATCATGGAGTAACAGGCAATGCTCTTGACATAACCCGTATATTAATTTCAAATTTTTTTTCAGGTTTTATAAGAAAATGGCAACAAAAGATACAGTATCTCCTATTTTCGACTATTTTTCGTTTACTTTCAATATAAATGGGGTACTTTTGTTGCCACGATTTGAAAAAATGGTATTAAAAACTACAAAAAAATTAATATCTCAAAAATAAATTGAGATACAGCTTTGAAACAAATTGCATTTAAAAGAAAAATTTTTTCCTCATACAACGGTGCAAAAATTTAAAATGTGCGATGTTTAGAAGTTTAAAAATTTGCAGTAGAGAAAATTGCAAAAACAAAATTTTATTTCAAATTTCAAAATGTTGCCATTCGCAAAATGACGTATGCGTTACGCACAGACATGTTTGTCCTTTATAATATAGATAGAGCTTATGACAATACTGTTTTTAGAAAAGTATAAATAATAGGTACAACGAAGTTAGGACTATGGACGCTTCCAAATTTTAGCAAGGGAGAGAAATTTTTTTTTCCTGGATTTTCTAATTAAAAAATTTTGTTAATTACCCAATTTTCCAGTGACAGTTTAAAAAGAAATAATAAAATTTATTCGTTACAAATTATGTAAAGAATGAAGTGAATTAAGCACAAGACTAGAGGGTGATTCAAAGAAGACTGAACAAACATTGAGACGTGGTAGCGTGCTTTGCAACAAACATTATTACTTTCTTCTATCTTTGCAAGAAGAAAGTATTGGATTCGTGAAAAATTTCGACTTTTGGTTTTCGATGGATTTATACGTTTTAGAAGATCCTGAGCATGACTTTATGGTTTTTAGAAAATGTCTGCCTGTCACTCTGTCACTCTGTCTGTCATTCTGAGTCTGTATGTGACAAAAAAATTGCGGGCGCTCTATCTCAAGAACTAATGCACGGAATTTCACAAACTTTAGATTCAGTTAGACCTTGATAAAAACTGGTTCTGATTACTTTTTGGTGTAAGTCTCCCAACAAGTGACGTTGCTGATCTGCATTTTTCACGATTTCTGCAAAGCTGTATCTCAAGAACTAATGCATGAATTTTCATCAAGCTTCAGATTCAGTTAATCCCCACTATAAATTGGTACTAATTAGTTTTAAGTGTAAATCGCTCAACAGGTGGCGCTGCTATGTGTAATTTTTTGTAATTTTCGCAATACCTCTATCTCAAAAACTAATGTACGGATTTTCATCATTCAGATCCAGTTAAAATTTAACATAAATTGCTTCTGATTAGATTTTGGTAGAAATTACCTAACCGATGGCACTAGTATGCTGCATTTTGCATGATTTACACGATTTTAGTGATCGTCCTATGTCAAGAACTAATGCACGGAATTTCATATCTTTAGAATCCTCGTGATAAGCATAGATTGTCATTTAATTTTGGCACTGTACTAGAGAATTTTGAAGTATTAACATGTATGAGATAGAAGAAAGTTTTGAGATTGGCACATCCGACTAGTTTTAGTAAGTCTCCATCCATTGTTTCACTCTAAAATACAGGGCGCCATCAAGAAACAATTATCTTTCATAAATTATAAATAAAATAAAGATGCATTTGAAATGAATTTTCAACAGGTTTATATTGACTATGTGCAAAACTACTTAAAAGATGAGACAATATTTAAAAAGTTGTAAAATTACTTTAATACTTTAGTACTTTCAACTATAAAAACATATAGTCTTCATCAGAGAAATATAAAAAATACAATTGTTATTAACGTCTAATATTCAAAATTCACGTAAATGGTGACGAAAGGAGTGAAAGTGGAAGTCAATTTTAGATCCGGAATTTAAAAAAAAAAAAAACGCATTTCTATGTTCAACAACTCGAAATTTTCTGGCACATTTTCATATTTATGTTTTATAAAAAAAAATATGAAACTTACTGACGCGATATTTAAAGAGATTTATAAGCGATATGTGTATTCATTTTTTGTTCAATTAATTAAAACTTGATTTATAAACAATTATTTTCTCAGCAGGACAATATTTTTCGTTTCTAAGACAATCGCTTCGAGAAATTCTGTTCAAATGCCCACTTTTACATCATTTTTTGAAATATGTTCTGCCTCTATCAAAAAATCGATCATTACGGTACATTATATAGTTTCTGAATAAGATAATCTACCAACTGGATGCGTTTGAGAGCAAAAAAGAATTTAAGAATGAGTCAGAAAACAAGCAGTTTGGATTTGAATACACCCTTAATAGGATGATTTTTTCTTCAACCGCTATGTATTTTTAATTTATTTTTGCTGTAAGAATTGGTCCTATCAAAAACTTGTCAATATAAATGTTGTAGGCAATATTAAGAAGATATATAATAAATTCATGCGGATTTTATATCTTGTGAATTGACGAAATTATGGATTTTTTTCTTTTTCAACTCCCCCTTTTTATTTTCGCTTTTAATTTTTTTGCGGTACGAATTGGTCCTATCAAAAACTTGTCAATATAAAAGTTGTAGATAATATTAAGAAGATTTATAATAAATTTAATTGGATTTGATATCTTGTGAATTGGTGAAGTTATGATTTTTTTTCTCCCTAAAACTCTACTTTTTGCGCCTCTTGAGCCCATTTTTAATTTTATCAAAAATCTGTGATACATAAATTTTTGGCCTAATTTTTAGCAGTAATAAAAACTTTAAACTGATTTGATATGTACAAAATTAAGAGGTTATGAGGTTTTTTTTTCGGTTTTCACAAAATCCCTCCCTACTTCCATCCCCTTGGTCCAATTTTGCCCATTAACGAACTTGACCGAGATTTTATACCCCTTCATTTTATCTATCAGTTTGGAAGAGATTTGTGCAGAATTATGGATGTTATCATGTCCGGAAGAAAGTGATATATATCTAACAAAAACAAAGCTGTGAAAAAAGGGAGCCAAGTTCTGTAAAGACAATGGCAAGAAAAGAAGTGATATCAAAGTGGGTGCCAAGTTCAAATAAAATTCACTCAAACTTACCTACTGAAGTATTATAGAATTTTTTAAATTGTTTAGAAATAAAAATTATTGATAGCATATTAATATCTAGAACTTGGCAAGTTTTTACCTACGAGTCATTTATTTTTAATAATGACATTATTATATCAAATCTTGTTATTTCATGATTGGAAGCCTTAATTTGAGTGAGCTCCTTCCCCTTGAAGGGCGGTGGGATAAAATATATCAAACCTAATTTTAACTGAAAAATGCCACATTGACACCAGAATTCAGGACTAAAAAGTTTAACTTTATTAAACACGCGAAAAAAAGTTTTTACCCATTTTGAAATGCATTTGTTTTTAAATTCTGGTGTGATTCAATCATTTCAGTTTGTCACAAATAAAAGTTCTTTATCCCTTGTAGGGTTAAAGGGGTGCAGTCTGTAGAGTGATGACCAAGAACAAGCGTAAGTGTATCTGTCTCTTTGGCAGGCCTTTTAGTCTGTTTGCATTGAGGTTTCCGAAGGGTGGATACTAGAGTGATAACCAAAGACGAGCGGGAGTGTAGCTGTGTATTTATTGATTTATCAAATCTTTAACATGAGTCATTTGTTTATAATAATAACTATACTATTTTTTTTTTATAATGACATTGTTGTTAATATTAACGTCATCATCTTATTAAGACATGAAATTGATAGGCATAACATTTATCTAAAACTTGCCAAGTTCTAGATTTATTATAAACATGCTATCAATAATTTTTATTTCTAAACAATTAAAAAAAAAAATGCTATAATACTTCAGTAGGTAAGTTTGAGTGAATTTTATTTGAAATTTGCACCCACTTAGATATAACTTCTTTTCTTGCCATTGTCTTTACAGAACTTGGCTCCCTTTTCACACACACACACACACATATATATATATACATAAAGTTTGTTACTGAAGGTGGTTTTGGGCTCTAGGGGTCATGGTCGGTGTAGATCTGCAAAACTTTTTCAGAAATTCCAACATAGGGAAGAATGTAATAGGTAGTATTTCATACGAAATATACCTAATATGCCCTTTATAACAGAGTTGTTTATATTATACTTTCTTTTCCTAGAGATATCCTTACTGCACAAATCAGAATTAACTTGTCTCAAAAAGTGAATTTATTAAAAAATATATATAATTTTCTGTCTGTTTCTTTCCAAGAGAAAAGAAAAAATAAAAATAAAACGGAAACTATTTAAACATTTTTAGGAAATGATATCGTAAGACGAAACGCAATTTTTCACCGTAATTAAAACATAAAATATATTATATGTACTTTAAAAAGTTCACTGTTTTACTTAAAGGTGACTAAAAATAATAGAAAAGATGTTACAAGTTAAAAATATACATTTTATTTAAAATTTCTTAGTACTTTAAAGCTTTACCAAGCTCTTCATCAGAGAATGTTTTAATAACATTTATTTAAACATTCATTTTTTTATTAGAATATTCCCTGACGAAGAGCTTGGAAAAGCTTTAAAGTACTAAGAAGATTTAAATAAAATGTATATTTTGAACTTGTAACATCTTTTCTATTACTTTTAGTCACCTTTTAAGTAAGACAGTGAACTTTTTAAAGTTCATATAATATACTTTATGTTTAAATAAAGGTTCAATATTGCGTTTTGACTTTAGATATTATTTTCTAAAAGGATAGTTTAAGGAGTTTTCGTTTTTCTTTTTCCTTGAAAAGATACAGATTAAAAAAAACAAAAAAAAAAAAAAAAAAAAAAAAAAAAAAATAATACATTCACTTGTGAGTCAAGTGAATTCTGTTTGGTGGAGTAAGGAGATATCTAAGAAAAGAAAGTATAATATATACAACTCTATTGTAAAGAATATATTCTTAAATGGACCAGATGGATGGATAATTATGGAGACAGAAAGAAAGAAATTAGCGGCAGTAGAAATGGATGCCCTAAAAAGATCATGTTGGATATCAAGAATAGAAAGAATAAAAATGAAAGAATCAAGGAAATGATGAAAATAAAGGGAACCGTATTAAAAAAATATAGTACCGTAATAAAAAAAAATGAATGTTTAAATAAATGTTATTAAAATATTCTCGGATGAAGAGCTTGGAAAAGCTTGAAAGTATTAAGAAGTATTAAATAAAATGTATATTTTTAACGTAACATCTTTTCTATTATTTTTAGTCACCTTTTAAGTAAAACAGTGAACTTTTTTAAGATCATATAATATATTTTATATCTTTTTAGGATTTCTAAATTGATTTCTCAGCATATAATCGTAAATTAATAAATATTAAACTATTAATTGGTAAAAGCTAATTTTTTTTTAAATATTCAAATCGTAATATTTTATTTATAATTTATTTTCTACGTTTTATTTTCCAAATGTATCCTTGTTGCAGTATCTTACGATTTGGCTTATTTTGATGCATCATTAAACCTTTTATGCCTGAATTTTTGTTTTCTCAAATTTGTTGGTAAAATCACTTCAAAATGTTGCAAAATGAACTGGAAAAATACTAAAAAAATTACGCTAAAATGTTTTTGTATTTATTTGGTGAGATGTAAACTTACTAAATATGGGAATATCCATATGTGGAAAAATGCATAATTATATGTTTTGTCTAAATTTATATAAATTAAGCTTTTAAATTGTATCTCTCTATTCTAAAAAAAAGTTACTACCGCTGTCACCACCGCCGCCGCCGCCGGTTTTGAATTTTTTGTGACCGGAGGTCTTTCTTCCTTAATATTAAGAAAAATAATGCATACAAAAATATGAAAATCGGTGGTATTATACAGAAATGTTTGATAAACACGCTGATGCAGACAGTTTTCAAATGGAAGAATTATTTTAAGAGATATTTAATGCTAAAGTTGGAAAAAGTCGTTCCATTAAAAAAGTTTTATAGGAGCAAAAACTATACAAGGGAATTAATTCATTTTTAAATCATTTTATAAGTTAGAATTTCCCGGTTTGCAGACTGCCTTTACTTTTTTAACTTGACGCATTTTTTGAGGGTTTTTTTTCTATTTTAAATTCAAATTTTCAGCATTTCGAGACATACTTTTTACTTATTTTAGAAAATGGTATTAATTTAAACTGTTGCCAACTGTATAAAAAGCGCAAACAATAATGTTTGCTTCAAATTAAAAATTTATTTACACGTGACTATTATTAACAGAAAAAAAAAACTTCCAAATTAGAATTAAATAATTACATATGAAAAGCAGGAACTTTTTGAAATTTACTTCATAAAAATTATATTTATACGTGAATTTTAACATGCGTTAGAATTCTTAAATTGGAGAAATTAAGTCACATTTACGTCACATATTACATTTATTACGTAAAATGAACAAAAAGTAATATTGCAAAATAGTTTAAATTTAAAAATTGCGCGAGACATTAATTTGATATTTGAGATTATATTAATAATATTAATATTAATTTTATTGAATGCGTTTAGACTGCTTTCGAGCGACTATTTAGTAATTTAATAAAAATAAAAAAGATTACAAGATGAAAATGAAGTGTCACCAGCAAAAAATAAGATTTGAAAGATTAAAATCTGTGAAGCAGAAAATAATGAAATTGCTTAAATGGTTTAGTTAAGATTCGTTAACCTTCTGTTCCCGTCAAAAGAAGGCATTGGTATTTGCGAAATATATTTGCATTTTTATGCAGATTTGCTTATTATATTAGCTTATTTTGAAATGTTTAACTGATTTTATTTAAACAAAGACGAAAACAGCCATTGTATCTTTTAACAGCACCTGATTTTTCCTTAAAATTCTCCAATCGAAGAAAAATGAATAGAAACCCATTTATAGGGAGATCGCCACTGTTTTTAAAATTATAATTCAATCTTTCAAAATCTTTTTAAAGCCAATCATATTAGCGTGGTTTTAGAGACTGCGGTGTCTGAATGGGGGTTGGAGAGCGTAGCTCGTAGGGGGCGAGCCCCCTAGTATTATATATTATGATAAATATTTTTATGAACTATTAAAAATATATATTTATTTATTTACAGAGACTAATAACATTATAAGTATTATTAATAATAAATTAAGAATAATCATATTTGAGACTGAAAAACAATGTATTTCTAAATCATCTTGAAAAAGACTTTACATAAATAACTGTCCCCTAAATGTCTAATATAACTATGTACTCATTTATGCCTTGGCTTTATATTCTGTACGTTACAAACATGCATAAAAAATAGGCTTGAATATATAATTTCGCAGTTTAAAAAAATACATCTTTCAAAGAAGTCTACAAGCTAAGATTATGACTTATTTATTTTGGATCCATGATACAAAAAATACAAATAAACTTACTTTTTACATTTCACTATCTTGAAAAATGAAAAATCTATAAACATCGAAAAAAGTCCTTCATTTTGGAAAATAAATATCAATAATAACCTGTCATCTCTCGGTAATAGATAAGTAGACATTTATAGACAATTACATCATACAATTTTCACATTGTAAAGAAGAAGAAAAATTTAAAAAAAATATTGAAATTCGAAACGTCCCAAGAATGGGACGCTAGGATTAAGTGGGTTAAATGCATTGTTTTACAACTCCCATACAATTGTACGTTTTATAGAGAACATTCGACTATTTATCACGTTTGGTGGGCTAATCGAAAAATGCCTTAAAAATGATGTATTAATCTATATTTTAAGTTCTAAAAATATCAAAATGCTGTATAATCGTCGGAAAACAGAACTGTATACATATTTTTTTTTTAATTCCATCATATCAGGAAGTAGGTCAAAAATAAATTGCGAAATTTCCTCTTTGTATACATACAAATTAAGTTAAAAAAAAAAAAAAAACACTATAAAAATATAAATAGTAGATACGACGAAGTAAATATGAATCCATCTAAACATTAATTAATCTGAATTTTAACTCTGTATGCTGCTTTGAAATGTCTGCCCGAAACTTTACAAGAATGAGGTCACCTGATTTTCTTACTCGACCCTTCTGTTTTGTTGAATTACGTAACTATTGATTTATTTCGGTAAATGTAAGCATCTGCATCTGTATTCTAGTTTATGTTTACTGTATCTCGAATCAATCAGTTGAAATATTCAAAACGTATATCGATTTTATTAGCGCACATTTGCCTTTATCTTATTTACACATTTTTTTATACAAAAAATAACTGATTTTCTTTTTTAACACTTTCCAACAAAGTTGAAAAGCGTTTATGACTTCGGTTTGTCTGTTGTTCTGTCAGCGCTCTAACTTTTGTAAATAGACTCGAATTGCCCTGAAATTTTTGGACGTTATTGACGTTTATCATAGCGCGTTCGCTATTTCAAATGAAGTTTGTAGCATGTTTAGTTCATTTACAGGGACTGTCAAAAGTAATCCGTTACGTGACGACAATGTGAAAAAATTGTTTCAAATGACTTTTAATGATGTTATACGCTTTCAAACACAATAAAACTGATATGCCTTTATGAAATGCAATAAAATAGGCATTCTATAGCATAAGAAGTGGAAAGAAAAGTTGTTATTCATTTACAGGGCCACACGAAAGAGTCCCGTTACATAATGATAATGAGGTGGAAGGAATTGCTTAAGCCATATTTTAATTATGTTAAATTATTTCGTATGTAATGGAATTGATATACGCCGCTGAGGTTTACTATAACTTATTATGTATAATACGAAATGTATAGCATTTATAGGGACACACAAAAGATTTCAGATACTATATTGTATCCGAAGTGCTGTATATTAGCGATGATTGCTGGAAATACATTTTTAATTATGTTATGTGCTTTTACGTTTCACAATATTTATGCATACTGTATGGTGTGTATAATTCTATAATTAATATACAGGGCTACACAAAAGAATTCCTAAGTGGGTATGAGGAAATGGGTATGAGCGCAAATTGCTTAAAGGTGGTTTTTAAATGAGTTATGCATTTTTACCCTGAACTGCATTTAGTATACTAAGAAAAGTTTTTAGAATATAGATAAAATGATATTCAGGGATATACCATGCAAAGACTTGGACACATGGCCGTCTATAAAAGATAATTTCTGGAAGAGTGAGTTCAGTAGTTTTAAGAATGGTTTAGTTTGAATTAAATTTTAGCTAAATAGTAGCATCTAATAAGGTTTATACAAAAGTATTCAATTATGTTTTCATCTATTAGTATAAATTGTTGAAATAGAAATTTCAACCTATTATGCGTTTCCTTGCCAAACTAAATTTTCCCATTATATAATATACTTATCAACCTATAGATAAAATACAGGGCTGTTCATAAGAATTGGAATTAGTATTCGGCTATGGACTTTTACTGCTGAAATCAATTTTTCAAATGTTTAATGCGCTTTCTTAAAATGTTTACTTAGTTATCTTATTTACCTTATTTCCTTAAATAACGAAGATTTTTTAAAGCATTCAGGAAGTGTTGGAAAGAGTTTCATAATCTATGCCTAACGCATGATTTGTCTTTCATGTTAAATAACGATTTCTATTAACTGAAGTGAGTACGATGAACACAGGTGTCTTACTCATTTTCCATTGGATAAAATTCTAAAATACGAAAACTGCCGGAAAAAATGTTAACTAAGAGTTTCTAATATAAAGTTATCTTACATTTCAAACATTTTTATAATATTTGAGGCTTTCTCAGGAAAAAAAGCATCTTCATTTTATAGTACCAGATTCTACAGCAATAAAGAAAAAATAGGCTAACATAGATGCCATACGTATTTTTCATCATAAGAAGATTATAAAATAGAAAAAAAAAACCGTCAAAAGTTGTATAGAAAAAACAGTAATATAAAACAATCTAAAATGTTTATTAAAAAATAATACCGGTTGATTATTGATAGAAATTAGCAACTGTAAATGAGCTCTAATTCTGAAATTTGCGAAAGTATGATTTTTGCTAATAAGAATAGAAAAGCAAATGTAAAAGTTAAAATACTATAATTTTTATATAAACGCTTGCAGTGCAGTTATTACATAGTCAATTTGTATTTAATTTTTCTCAACATGTTTGACAGTAGGAATGCTCCCTCCCCCCCACTTTTTCTTTCAACCCAAAGAAAAAACTAAAATATTATTCTATTTAATGAAGTCAACAAAAATCATTCACGTTTAAAAATACAGACGAACCTCATCCCGACACTCTAATGACCAGAAAAAAGTGTCGTCATAAACGGAATGTCGCGGTAACCGGAGTTTGAGAAAAATATGTTAATAAAAAGCTATATTTTTAATTAGTTTATGAAACTTTTAAATTCATAACTGTTCTTGTAGTTTTAAGCAATAAAACATTGTTATTAATCAAAATAAACACAAAAACAAAATTGAAAAGAATAAAAATCAGATGTATGATGACTTTTAAAAAAAAATTGTTTCATGAAATATTGATGAATTAAGGTTTGCTTATCCCTAGATGAGTTTCCTATAATTCTTTTTTTAATATTATACAATAAATTGTAAGAAATATTCGTTCTTTCAGAAATGGATGTTAGATAATTTCTGATCATTTCAATGCAATGCAATGCTTCGGTTCTAGTCGGATAAAAAACGACGTGTACCTACAAGAAAGCGCCACCTGACCAGAAGAAAAAAACTGTGAGTAGACTGATACGTCTAATCTGGAGCTTAAGTGGGTCATTCATAGTGTGTGGGGTTTTCTTATTCAGATGAAGGATTGGAGTAAAATTTCTCATTCACCCCAATGCGTATTTTAGACATTTTTGTGAAAAGTTCGCCTAAGACGTTTCTTACCGCTTAATTTCCGTGCTTAAAGATGGATTATGAAAAATGGACAATTTTCGGAAACCGTCGGGATATTCGAAGTTGAAAATTATTCAATGACAAAAAATCTGGATTTTATTTACATTAAAATCATATACGGAATATCGAAACTTTGAAAATTTGACGTGATAAACGGAGTGATGTGAAAACCTAGTGTCGGGATAACAATTTCAGACTGTATTTTAAATTACAATACAAATTTCATTTTTTTTTTTTTGTATGGAAACATACAATTAGGTCTGGGAATTTTTTTTAATGCATTTTAGCGAAGATTTTAAAAAGTGTTATAGCTTTTTCTTTAGAATGTTGGCATGTGGTGGTTTCAAACTTCTCATTCAAACTATCTTTTTAATTACGTTTTAAAATACTTTCGTTTCAAATTAACTTTATTTTACACTTACTTGGTAGTAACCCCTTGTATTCTATTCAAATTGCATAAGATATTTCGATAGTTTGGGAAAAGATATGTAGTTTTATTTCATATTTAATGTTTTTAGCCCTGAAAATTCCAATTCCTTTTTCCGATAATTTCACATTTTTAATTTTCCAATTTTTTAAAAACCTTCTTACAGAGCATGTACATCTTTAATCTAACCACCATGTAAAATTTCAAATTTTTAGTCCCATCAATATCACAATAATCACAATTTTAGAAATTTTTTTGTTCCCGCACCTTTTTACTTTTCGATTTTTTATAGAAATCTTTCTGTTGTGAGCACTTGCGCTTAAAAGTAACAGTCATGCCAAATTTAAAGTTTTTAGTCTTAACAATTTCAAATTAATCGTACTTTATAATGTTTTCAGAACATTTTACATTTTATTCATCATTTTAAATTTCTAATTTTTCAGAAACCGTTCTTTTGGGAACATTTACATCTTAAAAGTAACTACCAGGCGAATTTCAAGCTTTTAAGTCCAACAGTGTCAAAGAAATTGCAATTAAAAAAAAAAAAATCCTTCTTTCCTTTACATTTCGAATTTCTTTAAACCGTTCTGTGCACGCATTTGCGTCTTAAAAGAAACAACCACGTTAACTCATTAAAGCCGGTTGGCAAGAGAACTTGCCATGTAAGGCGAACAAAACTTTAAATTTCAATACCAGTATTTTAGTTTGGAAATTTTCACATTATCTAATCTCAGATGTTGAGCGATAAAATATATCAAAATTACAATGTGGAAAAAACCGGTGTCGAAGAATGAAAAGAAATGTAAAAGAGGCTCGCCCTTAATGGGTTAAATTTCAAGTTTCTACCCCTAACAGTTTCAGTTAAATCGTAATTTAGCACCTTTTTCGCTCATCTCAATCTCTTAAATTTTGAACTTTTTGAAACCATTCATAGCCTAGTATTTACATGTTAAAAGTAACCATCAAACCAAATTTCAAGTTATAGTCCGAACAACTTCACAGAAATTGCAATTTTAGAACTTTGTTTGCTCCTAATCTTGTCAGTTACTGTACCGACATTAATTATAGCCCATGTTGGATCAGATATCGTCACCAGCATTTTGCCACCTTTATTTTTGATAGCGACATAGTAGTTCCAGAGGTTACAATCGACGGACAAACTCACAAAAGTTACTTCTTTATAATATTAGTACAGATTAAGAATACACTCCCCTCAAGTGAAAGATGGTTACTCAACAATACAGTTTGCCATGTTCTCGTACACTAGCTAGATATTCAAATTTGTGAAAACAGAAATTCGATAATAGATCTAGATAAATCGCAACCCCTTTATAGACAAACCACCTTATTTCAGAGCAAACTAATTCCATATAAAGTGCAGTTTAACACTGTTATAGGGTTGCAATTTTATATTGTGCCTAATTGGTGAAAACTGAGTTGTGCTAACCGATAAGGACAAAAAGAAATAAGTTTATACAAGTAAGTGTTTATACTGTGTCTATATATTTAGACGACTTCCGTTTGTTTAAGAAATCTCTTTGGGAAATATTTTTGATAAATTTCTAATTATTTCACCATAAATAATCTTTATATGGCATTAAAATACATTCAAAGATTCTTTAATTCAATTAAAATTATGTGATAAAATATATTTGATTACTTTTTGTTGTAAAAAAATATCTATTGTATTGTTTGGTATTCAGATTGATATAATTAACAAAAAAGAAAAATCATGCATCAAGCGTAGATTATGAAACACATTTCAACACATTCCTAATACCTAACTGCATCTAAACTATAGCGTCTAGAATATACAGTGTGGAAATTGGCTGTCCCAGTAATATTTAACAAACTGCTAAAATATTGGAACCCTTAAATGTCAATCGATGCCGAAATCCAGGATAGTGATGCAGGATATGTTCCAAAACTCCTAGACAATTTGGTCCGGGATCCAGATATATTTTGCGCTTTAAGCGAAACAAGATAGACCAATTAGAATATTTGCTTACTTAAAACAGCGATTAGTTAACAAAAATTCAGACTTCTGATTGGTCAACCTCGTTTCGCTAATAGTGCAAAATCTATCTGGATCCCGACCTTTGTCTAGACGCTGTAATAATATGATGTTTACATTGAAATTTGAAAATATAACTCATATGTCGTTGCGATCGGCTCTTTAGATTTCAGCATCGTTGCACATTTAAGGGATATAAATGTTTAGCACTGTTTGAATAGCTGATTTCCACACTATGTATTCTAGACGCTATACCTAAACTCCTTCGTTAAACAAGGTGAAAGATTATATATAAGTAAGCAATTCGGAAAGCGAATAGCATATTTAAAATTATAATTTCAGCAATTAGCATTTATAGTTGGAAAAATATCCAAATTCTTTTGTTCAGCCTTGTGTGTAATACTTCAAAAGGAAATAGGATTCATAGATTTGCATATTTGCTATATGGTAAGCAAAAATTTAGTTTGGTTACGAAACGTATAACACAGTCGAAAATTAGACTTCAGCAACTTCCGTCAATAAGCGGAAATGTATTCGAAATCTCTTGTCCAGTTCTGTATAGGGTTTATAGCATTTATACACACAGAATCCTTCTATGTATAAAACAAATAACGATTTGGAAATGGCCCAATGAAAATCTGCGTAGATACTCGAAACACATCTGATTGGTCAGAGCTTTCTGACGCTATAAGGGGGTTTACCAAGGGGGGAGCTCTGTCATTAAACGTCGGCAAGTTTGTCGCCAACTTGGAGATATATCGCCAAACTTGGCGACCAATATTAGTCGCCACAAGTGACGCCAACTTGGCGCTATTTCCAGTATTTAGCCAAATTTGCATACAGTCCCATTGAAATCCAATAGGGCTTACTTGCTTGCAGAAAATCAACAAATTGAGATATTTCAATGCAACAAAAACTAATATTAGCTTATGAATAGAGCTTAATTAAACTATTTAGATTATTTTTAAGCACAAACACTAACTACTTACAATATTCGTAACACTATATATATAATTTTATATTTAATAATTCTTATAATTCTGAAACTCTGTAAGCTCTAATGATTATGTGCTTGGATATAAGAAAATAAAATTGTCAGGAGTTGGGGAGGAGCGTGTTTTTACCAAGTGGAATCTAAAAATTGAATGCATAGAAAATAAGGGATCACGAAGCGATCCAGAATGGAAACGCGAAACAATTACGTCTGGGATTGTCTGGAAATTAGGGATTGCTTCGCCATACCGAATGGAATCGCGAAGCGATTTCGTGGGGGGTTGGTGAGTGTAGCGAGTTGGGGCGCTGAGCCCCCATAGTGATATACAAAAGGATTTAGTTACATTTAAAAACGCATACCACAATTAAAAACGCACTTTCAGAAATTATTTCTCGTAGTCAGTACTGTAACTAAATATTTTACGTGTCCCTGTAAATGAACAATAAATGCTATGCACATATTATTCTGTGGTAACCATCTTGTAGTGTACCTCAGTACTGTGTGTCATTTTCAATATGTTTCAAATAGTTCTACCCCTTTAAAAAGTACTGTACCCTTAAACAATAATGTAACGACATCCTTTTGTGTTTCCATGTAAACAAACAATAAATGCCACACATTTCATGCCGTGGTAAGCCTTAATAACATATATCATTTTCATATTCAAGGCTGGAGTAGCACAGTTGAAGTTTATTCCAACAGTGCGAAAAATGTCCAGACCAGGAATCGAACCTGGATACTTGGCGTGCCGTGCCCCGTTTACTTGTTAAGCTATCTGGACGATACCTGGCTGACAAAATTCACTCTTATTTGTCGGACATGGCTGCGAACTGCAGCGCTAGTTTTCATTCATCCGAGTCATAACTATAGCATGTAGATGATGAAAGTATGTTTTAACACGGAAACTCCTGTATACCATGCAATTAGGTCATAATGAAGAGAACGAATATTTTTTCCCAAGTGGATTAAATCATATTCAAGGCTGGAATAAATTTCAACTGTGCTACTCCAGCCTTGAATATGATTTAATGCAGTTGGAAAAAAAATATTCGTTCTCTTCATTATGATATATCAGTTCTATGGTAATACAAGTATATACACTATTTGCGTGAGTTAGAATAGAGACAGACGGACAGACAAAACAAATTCATAAATACTTTTCAACTATATTCGAAAGCGTTAAAAACATACTTTATGAAAAGACTGACAAAGAGTACATACAACTTTCTTCCACAAATGTAATAGCTTACGAAATTAAATTTGTATGTTTATGAGTATATTATAAATCATAACAATGATAAAGATAAAAATGAATTACTGAAATAATAATTCTCAGTACAATGATAAATGATTTAAAAAAACCTATTAATAACACGAGTTTATAAATATTATTTAAAAAGAGAAAAACCAAAGAATGTAAAACAGCAGAAGAGCACATTCTATAGCATTTTATGGATAACATTTCAGCCTAAATCCAGAAGTTTATAAATCGGATTAAAATTAAAGTACACGAATCCATTCGAATCATCTTCCAAATTATCTTTTAAAAGACTACCTTTTCAAGTTCTCTTTATTTCGGATTAAGAATGCATTCCATTCCAAGTCAAAGAGGTTTACGAAGCGATATTATTTGCATTGCAGTTGTTCATTAGCGATGAATCCGATTTGGTGAGAATAGAGCTGTGATAACAGATCCTGGTATGTAGAAAGACATTTTGGTGATACCGATTTAGACGAACCATTAGTTTGTAAAGCAATCTGATAAGTAATGATCAAATTGCATTTAAAATGTTGTTTGTGTTAGCACTCCGCATATAATTAGAAAAATTTAATAAATCGATGGCTGTGAAACTATTTTAACTCAAAATAGCTTTTTATATAATAAAAAGAAAAATACTAGCTGATATATGTATACACTGCTCAAAACAATTAGGGAAGCACATGGTTTTAACAAAATTACACATTACACAAATATTTACACCGATAAGTAACGTAAAATGAAACATCAATAATTTAAAGCGTAATAGAAAACAGATAAAAAAAAACTTCACATGCAAATTAAAGTTTATGACGTCAAAAAGTAGAAAAAGGAGGTAAGTGTTGAAATCGATATTTTGCAGAAACGTCTGTTTCACTGTCTCAGTTGCGAGATTCAATTACTCAGCTTGTGTTTTGAGAAAAGGTGACTTGAAATTGTCACAACAATGTTATTTAACGAAATCCATGGCTTGGCGTGTTATCGGGACAGTTGAATCTGGAGAAACACAACGAAGTGTAGCGTACGCTGTTGGGGTCGCAAGAAGTGTCAATGCAAGGCTGTGGAACAGATTCCAAGACACATAGAATGGTAGACATCGACAAGGGCAAGGTCGGTCATGTTCTACACAGAAACTAATGACCGATATATCCTGTTAACAGCTCGTCGAAAAGGAACGGACAATGCTACTCTGCTGCAAATACAGTAGTTCTTGGTCACAGGACGAATGGTGTCCAGCCAAACGGTCCGAAATTGGCTTCATCAGGGTGGTCTCTATGCACGTAAGACAATGGTCTATATTCCGTTTACCTCAAGCCACTGTGCGGCCCAAAGAAGTTGGGGAACTGAACATCGAGTTTGGAGGCAACGTTGTTGGAGTAAAATTCTATTTCCAGACGAGTCCCGATTCAGTCTGGATGTAACATATGATGTGTTTTTGCATGGGGAGAAAGAGGCACTCAAAATAATCCCACATTCGTTCGTGAAAGATCACATTACAGACAAGGTGGGTTGATGCTATTGGCTGGAATCAGCATAGGTGGACGTACTGGCCTGCATATCATTCGGAATGGCACTTTGACGATACGGAGTTATACAGACGAGATACTGAGACCTGATGTCGTATTTTATGTTGCAGAAATTAGTTATTTCTTTTTTTACATGCATGATAATGCCAGATTTCATACAGTTCGTCTTGTGGAAAACATGCTTGAAGCTAAAACAATACAGCTAAAACAATTTTCAGCTATTCAGGTTAAAATATTTAAAAACGTATTATAATGAAACCTGTTGATTAAAGGATAAGTATAACTTTCACCTACAATATTAAAAACTAGAAAAAATAAATATATATGTACTTAAAACATTATTATTTACATCAGTATTTACAGCTTTTGTTTATTTATGTTTTATTTTGTATGGAAAATAGTCTTTTTCTGAGGAAGAAACTATCCTCAATCAACTTAATTTCATAATTTTACATTTTAGTTTAAAAATATTCTAACTAATACACATTACCCGATATTCTCCAGCATTAAATTCATAACGGTACTGAAATGAAAATATATGAAGAACTTATTCCTGTTTGGTTTTGTGTTCAAGTTTGTTTTCTGATGTAATAATAGAATTTACGCAAAAACGAAAAGATATTCGAAAAAACATGAAAATTTTTCCTTATTACAAGTATAAAGATTAAACATAGAATAGACAATTAGGTGATTTAATACGATTTTCATTCATCATCTTTCGCGCTCGAACAAAATTCACCATCACAGCTCCTGTTTCAGGCTTATTTTTTTATAAAATTATATAAAAAATATAGACTTATAACATTGCATCAGAATGTAAAGCTTCGTCAAAAAATAGTCACAAATGTTTCACTCGTATTGCAAAAAATCGAGAAATTCGCACAAAAATCGCTATCACAACGGCAACTTCTGGAAAGATCGCATTTTCAACTGTGAACTGGCGTCTAAAGTCAAAATCACATGTACGAAATTTGGTTCAATTCTATCCATAACTTGATATACTTACCGATGATACAAAATAATAATCACTTTTACAGTGTCATTTTCGGGTCAATTTTCTGCTAAATTTTATATAGAGATCGGCGTATGACATTACATCTACATATGAAATATCATCGAAAAATATTAATAAATTTGTCATTTAACATAAAAAGAAATCGAGAAAATCGCGTAAAAATCGCTATCACAGCGCCCCCCCCCCCCTTCTGGCGGAATACCTCCATTTTAAACTGGGAACTGACGTAAATAGTCAAAATCATACATATGAAGTTTGTTTCAATTCTATCCATAACTTCATATACTTTCCGACTATACAAAAGAAGAATTACAAAAATATCGTTATCACAGCGACCCCAATACCAACTGGGACTTAACGTCCATAGCCAAAAACATCTACAGGGGGTTGCCGGATTCTACCGACAAATTCAGAGGTCGGATAGTATACTTCAAGAGGATTAGAAATTACCAGAGAACATGGGGTTTTAAACCACTTATTTAGTCACCAATACATGGTGTACCATACTTACTAAATTTGAATTGACCGTACTAAATTTCGAGAAAAATAAACTTGGGTTTACGGTAATAATTTTGAATTGAGAAAAATAAAAACATTACAATGAAAATGAAACGATATGCACCTGGTTTAGTGTGAAAAGTTATAACATCACACAAAAAGTTCTGAAAAAGGGTGTTCAAGCAATTGCTGTTACCGTATGAACTGGTAATCCCAGTCCAAAATGTGGAGTGTAAAGTGCATACTGCTTACGAATGTAATGGAAACTTCTATCACTTTTTCTTGATATCATCACATTCAAAACAAAGCTGAGAATGTCCATTAAAATTTTATTATAATATACTTCAGTTTTCTGAAAGTTATTGCCTACAATCCAAATTTAGTTACGGTAGAACATCCTGTAATTTTGATTAAATGCGTGGTTTGCGATCCCATGTTCTGTGGTAATTTTTCATCCTTTTGATACGTATTATCACCACTATGAATTTGTCGGTTGAATTCGGCAACACCTTGTATATGAAGTTTGATTCAAATCTATGCATTACTTTGTACACTCCGTTGATACAATAAGGAAAATTACACACAATTGTCCATTACAGCGCCCCCTTTGGCAGAATATCCTCAACTTTAACTGGGACTTTCCTGGCCATAGACATAGACATATATATGAACTTAAAAAATATGTTACAACTCATCAGACATACAAGTAAAAATTACATAAATACATTTAATACAATTAAAAATGCAAACGTTTCGAGCTAAATTTTAGCCCCTCATCAGTGCAATAAATAACATTCAAATGACAGAAAACTATATATCATGTTTACAGTTAAAAATTACTAGCAGTTAAAATTAAATAAAGTATAAAGTAAATATAGTTTTCTGTTATTTGAATGTTATTTATTGCACTGATGAGGGGCTAAAATTTAGCTCGAAACGTTTGCTTTTTAATTGTATTAAATGTATTTATGTAATTTTTACTTGTATGTCTGATGAGTTGTAATATATTTTTTAAGTTTAAATCGTATATCAGACGTTAAACAATGATTATTTCTTTTAACATATATATGAAGTCTGATTCAAATCTATGAATAACTTGATACACTTTTCGATGATACAGAGAAGACACAGGAAGACAGACGAATATTCAGATATTTTGTAGAAACATATTTTTCGGGATATCTGATCTCTAAAACGTATATATCCTTCGAAAAATAGAAGAATAAAAAATTTCGATTACACTACTTTATTCTAATGCAAATAAAAGAAAGTAAACACATGAAGTAATATAGTCCGTCTCAAAAGTTTAAGCACAAGCATAAAATGTTGATATTTAATCAATAATAAAAATAAAACATAAAGAGTATTTTTTTATTTGTGGATTTCGCCATTTTATTTGTGTAAATGATATCAAAAGTAGAAAAAAAAATATATTACATAAATGTAAAAAATATAATTAAAAATAAATTGAAACAAAACTATCTCAAAAGTTTATGCACAATCGCATAAATAAATAAATAAATAAACTGCATTTATCATTTTTTCTAATTTCATATTTTTCCGTCATTTCGGATTAGTTCAAATAAATGCGCGTCTAACGAAATTATTAGTTTTTGCAGTGTTTCTGGTGGCAAAAAGTACAATACTTTCTGTATGGCCTCATTGAATTCTTCAAGAGTGTCATATTGTTTTCTATTGATGTAAACCTGACGGGTTAAAATGCCATAAACAGTCTCAATCTGTTTTATACCCGGAAAAAGAGCTGGCGAGTCAAGAATTGTAAAATTTTCTGTGAAAGCCACGGTTATGTAATATGTCTTATGTAGTTTAAGGCATTACCCTGTTCAAAGATCCATTCAGGACCCCGACACACCTCTACCCAACTACTCCAAAAAATGTTACCGAATGGAAGGAAATGTTGGTTCAGCGTCTCTTGGTATTTTTGGAAATTTTGTCTTCATTTTAGAAAATCTAGCGAGATCAGGCTGTTAAAGCCGGAAACCAATCCCCCCCCCGCCCCCCCCAAACCATAACAGGCTTACCGCCTTGCTGCGTGTTGAAAAAATCCTTGGCTCCTTTCGCAGATCATGTCAGTACATGTCTCACCTATCAGGGCCATCTATGTTCCAATTTTAGGTAGATTTCGTAAGAAATACTACCTATTGCAGTCGTTACCATGGTGCGACTTTTGAAAAATTCCTTCATAACTTTTCATTATAGGACCCCAGGAACCCAAAACCACCCCCACCTAAAAAGTTTATATATATATATATATATATATATATGTATGTATGTATGTATGTACTAAATTTTGTCCGCACGATAAAAGTCGCAATTATGCACGAATCATCTTCAAACTCGCCAACAACTTTGAGATGGCTAATATCTCGGCGGGGATTGAAAATGGGCGAAATCGGCCCAAGAGGGTGGAAATGGGGAGGGTTCAAAATTTTGAATACTGTTTTAACATGATTCTGATAAAACCAGCTCTTACACAACAATGGCAGGAAAAAAACAAAAGTTTTTCGTTATAGCAGTTGCCAACAATTAAAAAAAAATAATAATAAAATTCTCACCACAACAATTACTTTTCTTTTGCAAAATTTTCACGTGTAAAATTAAATAGTTTGACAAATTGAAAACGAATTGAATATTACGTCATAATTTTCCTAAAGCAGGATTTCAGCATGAAAACTCAAAATAAATAGTTTGACGAATTAAAAAAATATGTATATTTCGTCATATTGGAAATATAATGGACCTCAGCAGGTGAATATGTAACGCCATGTAAGTTTGAAGAAACGTATTAAAACATGATAAAAACCCGACTATGGAAATATTAACATATTTTAACACTTTAAGGTTCTCTGAATTTTTTGTAGCCATTTTTTAAACCTATTCCATATATATGTGTGTGTGTATTCGTGTATATTACAATTTTCACAAAAAGTTTAGCTCCCTACAGCTCGCTCTTTGTGAAGAAACTGGGTTTTATCTCTAATCTTGATTTAAGTTTTGTTGGAGAATTTAGTACTTAACATCGAAATCTACCTCCGCCTGTAGGCCCGAGCCGGCAGGGATTTTTTCTCATCATTGAGTAAAACAGTAAGCCAATTGTCGCCCGCAGGTCATGTGTTTTTTAGCCCAGTTCATTCTTGTCTGTTAGTACTGTAGTTTGAGACATGGTTTGCAAGCCAATTTCTTTAGTATGATGTAATCATATTATTTAATAAGCCTATGTACTTCTATGCCTATATATATAAGCCTATATATATATAAGTATATCTATAGTATATAAGCCTATGTAATATCTTTCGACACTTGCACCGCCAGATTATTTTTAATTTCCTGTATGGGCATATTTTATCTGAACACGAATCTACATATCCTCCGATCCTTCTCAACAAACGGTTGGTTGGTTGGTTGGTTGTATGGGGTTTTATGGCGCAAAATCCCTTAAAGGACATGCTGCGCCAAAAAAGTAGACTAAAACATCAAAAAAGTGAGAGATAGAAAAATGAAAAAATAAAGGAACAATGAGAAGAGCAACCTGGATGGGGTATCCCATCCAGATGTGGTCGAACAAGAGTAGAAAAGACTAACTTTTAAATACTATAAAACAGTAGAGTGAAACAAAAGAATAAGTCAATAAAAAGTGCAGTCTGGAAGGGGTTCCCTTCCAGATATCACAAAGGTGTAAACAGAAAATTTAATCGTTAAACCAAAGATATACAAATTAAATTTCAAAGTAAAATCCAGCATGTTTTAAAAAAGTAAATAGTGCCCTATGAGGTTTATCCCCAATAAGGTTTCTCAAGAGTGGTGATGATGACTTAAAATAAATTCTATATAAGTGCCGGAGGCCCGGACAGTCAGTTAAAACATGATGAATGGTCAGGTAATCAAAATGACAATGTGGACACATGGGAGCATCCTCCCGAAGTAAAAGATGTTTATGAGTGATCCTTGAATGTCCAATTCTCAGACGAGTAAGTAGAACATCTGTTTTTCTTGGATAACTCGGAGGCCAGGTCATTATTAGAGGTTTGATATGGTGCAGTTTATTTTTGTTTTCCAGATCCCAACTTTCTTGCCATTTATTCTGAATAAAAATATTTATAAGTAGTTTAACGTCTGAGAAAGGAACATCATGGTGTAACGGATTAAGAGCACGTTTTGCCGCCTCATCTGCTTTCTCATTGCCAGGAATACCCATGTGTCCAGGTACCCAGCAGAATAAAATATTATGACCACGCCTTGTCAATTTGTTATAAATATCTAGGATGGATGAGACAAGAGGATGCTTGTTAAAAGATTTAATTGCGTCAATAGAACTATTTGAGTCTGTATCGATAATGAAGGATGAGCTATGATGATGAGATATGTGCACCATGGCTCTCTCTATTGCAATCAGTTCAGATGTAAAGACAGAGATAGAAGGATGGAGACGATAGCTTAATGAAGTGTTGTCACAAAATACACCACAACCAACAGTATTACCACTCTTAGATCCATCTGTATAAATGTCAGTATAGCCATTAAAATTTGCTCGGTGTGCGGCAAATAACTGTTGAAAAACTGCATTGGCCAAGTTGTTTTTATCATATCCTTTAAAGGGATGGAGCGATGTAATATCAGGAGGGTTCCAAGGAGGGAGTACATGCAATGGACATGGACTTACCCTGATATTACTCAGTGGGCTATTATCAGTAATTTTTCTAATTCTGACACCAAAAGATGGGATGCAAGATGGTCGATGCTGATAAAGAATATCATTGTCGGTGTTTAAAATGTATGTATGAAGAGGATGGCCAGGATGTGAAAGGAGACGGTAATACAGTTCTAAAGAAAGCTTTTCACGAATGTGGTGTAATGATGGTTCATTGCAGTCAACATAAAGACTTAAAACTGGAGAGGTACGAAATGCACCAGAGCAAACACGGAGTGCGCTATGGTGCACCGTGTCAAGTTTTTTAAGAACAGAATTACGTGCAGAACCATAGACCTGGCAGGCATAATCAATTTTGGAGCGGATTATAGAGCGATAAATTTTCAAGAGAGAACCACGGTCTGCTCCCCAAGAAGTGTTTGAAAGCACCTTAATTAGATTAAGTGATTGCTCGCACTTTTTACGTAACTGCAAAACATGTGGCAAGAAAGTGAGTTTTTTATCAAAATATAAGCCAAGAAAGCGAATGCAATCAGTAACAGCAACTTGAGATGCTCCAATATAAATTTCAGGATCTGGATGCAGATCCCTTCGTCTACAGAAATGCACACAAGAGGTTTTGTCTTGGGAAATAATAAAACCATTTTTATTTGTCCATTGAATAATACGGTTGATAGCAATTTGTAATTGTCTCTCAATAAAACGCATATCTTGTCCTTTACATAAAATTTTAAAATCGTCAACATATAGTGTACCCTGCACACAAGGGGGTAATTGTTGCAGTATATCATTTATCTTGATTGCAAAGAGGGTGACACTCAGAACACTGCCCTGTGGTACACCCTCTTCTTGTACATAAAAACTGGAGAGAATCCCCCCAATTCGAACTTGAAAAATTCGAATGGCGAGGAAGTTCTTAATAAAAATCGGGAGGTTCCCACGAAAGTCCAGGTTAAAAAGGTCGCGAAGGATACCATACCTCCATGTCTTGTCATAGGCTTTCATCATGTCGAAAAAAACAGTGACCAGATGGTTGTGTTTTAAAAAAGCAGTCCGTATATGGGTTTCTAAAAGAATGAGGTTATCGATAGTGGACCTACCACGCCGAAATCCGCTTTGGAAGGCTGCAAGGCAATTATTTGATTCAAGAACATGCACCAGGCGGCAACTAACCATTTTTTCTAAAAGTTTGCAGAGGCTGCTAGAGAGTGCGATAGGCCTGTAATTGTTTGGGTCACTGGAGTCTTTCCCTGGCTTAGGAAAAGGAATGATAATGGCTTTAGACCAGGCATTAGGGAAAGTTTGTTCAATCCAGATTCTATTGAAAAAAATAAGTAAGTTATTGAGAGAGGTGGAAGAAAGATGTTTTAGCATGGTATATGTGATGCCATCATGTCCTGGGGCAGATAACCGGCTCTTTTGCAAGCAACTTAAGAGTTCTGGAATAGTAAATGGGAGATTGTAATCATGAGAATGGCGAGAGTTAAAATTGATTCTGGTATTTTCCGTTTGTCTTTTGTATGATAAAAAAGGTTCTGGGTAAGAGTCAGGGCTAGAATTGGAAGCGAGGGTACTAGCTATTGTCTCAGCTATATTTTTGGGAGACGCTATTGTTTGGCCGTTGTGTTTTAAGATTGAGATATGATTTTCAGAATATAATACCATACAATTTTTTACTTTTTTCCAAAGAACTTTACTTGAGGTGTTACTGTTTATATTGGAGACGTATTGCATCCAGGATTCACGTTGGCTTTTACGCCGCACTCTTCTAGCATCAGCATTTGCTTTTTTGTACATAATATAATTAGTATTATTGGGATACCTCCGGAAGATACCCCAAGCCTTCTGTTGATTTTTTTTTGCCTTTTTGCAGTCATCATTCCACCATGGTTTCCTGTGCTTTGGGGTAGAAAGTGATTTTGGAATGCTAATATCTGCAGCATTGATAATACATTGGGTGATATTATCAAGCGCATCGTCGATATCACCTTCTATCATTTCACTTGTAATTTTTGCAAGGTCTGTGAAAGTTCGCCAATTGGCTCTGTCATAGACGTAGCGTTTAAAGCAAATATTAGAATCCGTGTGAGGAGTTGTCTGCGAGATAAAAGTGGGAAAGTGGTCACTGCCGTACAGGTCATTAGAGACCCAGAAGGTCCAATACGGATATATAGATGGGGAGCAAATAGTGAGATCTATGGCATGAAAGGTGCGAGTCGGTTCATGAAAATATGTGTGATCACCATTATTGAGTAGGCATAAGCCATTGTCGGAAATTAATTTTTCTATTATGTCACCACGTTGATTAGAGTCAGAATTCCCCCAGAGTTGGCTATGAGCATTAAAATCCCCAATGATGATGAAAGGAGCGGGGAGTTGGAGAACTAGATCCTGAAGTAGTGCTGACTGAATAATTTGATGGTGTGGTAAATAAATAGAACAGATTGTAATGAGACGTTTTACATGAACACGGACTGCAACAGCTTGTAAGTTTGTGTTTAGTAAAACATGAGAGTGAGGTAAACTGCGAGAGATGAAAAGAGCCACTCCACCAGTAGCTCTTTCATTGCCTGTAAAATCTTTTCTGTAGGTAGCATAGTTGCGTAATTTCGCTTTGTCAGTAGGTTTTAGATGGGTTTCCTGCAGAGCTAAACATAAAGGCTGATGGTCGGATAGAATATTACGGATTTCGTCAAGTTTATTATGATAGCCACGGCAGTTCCATGAGATAATATTAGACATGATTAAATTGTTTTTTTAAGAAGTTTAGCTGCGGTATTTTATTCGGAGGTAGTGGACATACTATCTCCCTCGTTAAATTCTTCACCCGGTTCTGGGTGAAGAGCTAAAGCATCATCTTCTTCCATTTTATCATTCTGTATTGATTGAGTTTTATATTTGGATGTTTTACTTTTTTTCCTTTTGGCTGTATTTTCAGATGAACTAGTGGCTTTAATTGTTGGTAGGTTAAATTTGTCTGCATCAGATTTATGGTTTGGTTTCACAGAATGTGTTTTAGTTGTATTTTGAGAGCCTCTATTATGGAGTGGAGGTTTCGAAATAAAAGATTGTGACAATTTTGAAGAAGCATTTGTAGATGATTTAGGAGGAACAGAGTTTTGTGAATTAGGAGGAGCAGATTGCGTTGATCTATTTGTCTTACCTGAATTATTAGACAGGTTGTTTTCTTTTTGATTAGGTTGGCAATTAGGTCTAGTTGGGAATTCAGTTTGAGTTGCGATAGTTTTATAAGTTTTATGAACGGTTTTTGTTAAGGCAGCAGCATATGATACACCAACTTTGGGCGTTCTGGATTCGACTATTTTTCTGGCTTCAGGGTATGATATATTTTGTCTTGTGCGTATTGTCTGTATTTCTTTTCCTATTTTCCACATTTCACACGATTTGGCATAGGATGGATGATCTTTTTTGCAGTTGACGCAACAAGGTGGAGCATTGCATTGCCCACTTTCGTGGCTAATTGCACTGCACCGACCACAGGTTTCTTTACCTCGGCATGATATTTTTGAGTGCCCAAAGCGCTGACAGTTAAAGCAACGCAGTGGGTTTGGGATGTACGGTCTGACAGAGCATGATAGATATCCAGCTTTTATATATTTGGGTAAGTTGGGAGTATTAAACGTCAGAATAATATGCTTGGTAGGTATTTGTACTTGGTTAGCTGGAATTTGTTCATCTTTGCGGTTTATTTTTATACGTCTAGCTGCTATGACATTTTGTTCCCTTAAGTTTTCCACTATTTCATCTTCGGTTACATGCAAGAGGTCATATTCTGATATCACTCCGCGAGATGAGTTTAAGGTTCTATGTGGTGATATGATGACAGCAATGTTTGCAAAGTGAGTACATTTTTTTAAGTTTAATGCTTGTTGGTTATTGCTTACTTCAATTAGGAGTTCACCTGTACGGAGTTTTTTGATTGTTTTGGGTTCGCCAACCAGTCCTTGGATAGATTTATTAATTAGAAAGGGGGATGTTTTATCAAAACTCCCTTCTTGGCGTTTGACGACAAAGAATCTTTCTTCAGTTTTATTTTCATGAGAGTTGGGATTGTTAGATTCCGTTGTGGAAACATAATCCTCGACTCTCTCACTCCATGATAATTTATTGCCTTGATTTTCAGTAGCCTTTGAGCTAGAGCTCGATGCATCAAAATTCTCTTTATTAGCTTGTGGGGCCTCCACATCGCTTGTCTTATTGTCTGATATTGTAGCCATATTTGAGAGATAATGTTTAAAACGCCAGGCATCGGGCCTGGTCACCGACCCTTCTTCTTACCGTTACTTTAGGCGCAGGTCTCAAAAGGGTGAAAACTATCAACAAACTTCCACGTTTTTCGAACGTTGGATTAAACTCGATAGCATCTCCAAACTCTAGTTCTTTCACAGTGGAACTCGGTTGTCGTAGGTAAGCCTTTACAGCTCTGTCCAACCTACAACGCCCTTACGTCGAAAGGACACCAGTCGCCCAGTGCATTCCTAACCACCGCCATACAAGTACGGCGCCCACCGATCACGGAACCGGAATTCGGAGATGCCCTGCACTCTGGGACTCGAGATCAGCCTAAAGAGGTAGAAACGAGGCGATGAGATTAAAAAACCTCAACACCCAGAGTGTCTCACGTGAAAATAAAAAAATCCACTATTGCAAAAAAGAAAAAGTGATGTGGGTGAGAACTTAGAAACAAGGTGTATTTTTTGTCTTTTTTCAATTTTTTTTTTAAACAAAAGAACAAGAACAATGTTAGTAGAACAAATAACAATTTGAACAAAATGGTCAGTAAAAAACATCAACAAGAACAAAGAGGGATAAGAAACTGAAAAAAGAAGATTAAAAAGTGTGAAACAAAGAAAAAAGGATAGACAACTAAAAAGAGAAGAAAACAGGAAAGGAGAAAGATCGCTCGGGAACCCGGGGTCGCGAAACCCGTAAATACCTAAAGAAGGTATTCCCCTGGGGGGCCTTCTCAACAAACGTCATACGGGGTCGTCCACATCTCGGTTTCCTGTCGAAATTATCATTTCTAGACAGTACTTGATATAGATACATCCCTTTGATTAATTTAAAATTTTTGCAATTTGAGAAACAGTTTTATTTTGTGGTTTGAATTTAAAAACTTTTAAAATCACACTTTTTGTGAAAATTTCACCCTTCGGCATTTTTAAAACGAGTGGAAATGATTTTTTCACATTTATATTTTTATAAAATTGGAAAACGACGTCATACAACCTCATTACAACCGTCCAATTCCATGTTTCTAAAAAAATTTGCATAAAGTACTGAAACATTTGAGAGAGCGTTTCTTCAAGAAAAAAGTAAATTAAATAAAAATTTTAAATGAAAATCAAATTTCAAAGTAATTGCTTAAGAGGAGCAAAGGGCCAGCATAGTGAAAAAGATTCCATGCCGGGACTCGAACCCGGGGAATCAGTATAGCGCACTGACGTTCTACCGACTAAACCTCATGGAACGAAACCCAGTCTGGAAAATTTCTCACTATTATATGTTGACAAGGCTACAAACTCAGCGCAAGATGGAATATTTATCGTGAGCCACCGACCTGGGCGAACACGAAATTTAATTAAATCCAGCATCGACAGAAACTATATTAATACATCGAAATTATTCCAGAGAGAAACATTCGCCTTGAAAGGCGAATGTTTCTCTTTGGAATGATTTCCATGCATTAAATAAAAATTATTCATAATTTTTATTTTAATCAACAAAAGCTGCTTATTTTATTTCATTTTGATTAAATGTCGAGTATTTATTGTAAATTGGCATCATATATTTTCTTCTTCAATTATTTTTAACTATATTTGAAGAGTGCATAAACTTTTGAGACGGACTATAGTTGCATTTTAGATACATATTTGGGGTTTAAATATTTGTTTAAATCAAGACATTTTAAAATCAATGTCTTATATAATTAAATAAAATTAAGTGAATACATTTTATACCAACCTTCTAATTACTTTTAAAAAGACTTTAATTTCAAATACACTATATTTCGGATTAAGAATACATTCCTTCCAACTCCAAGATGACTAAAAGTGGATACGGTTTGTAATGCACTTGTTCATTAGTAATGCTTCCAAATTGGTCAGAACAGAGTTGCGATAACTGATCCGGGTAAATGGAAACACATTTAGGTGATAACCCATTTTGATAAACAATCCGCTTGGAAGTCAAAGTTAAAATTAATGAATTAATTCCAATGAAAATGCTTTTTATCGTAACAATATTATCTAGTGTGTTTTCGTATATTCTTAAATTTAGCATCATGAATAATTTTTACATTATATCACATATAAAGACACAGCTATCACATTATATCACATTTTACATTATACACATATAAAGAACATGTACGACTTAGAGATGTTAAAATTCAACTATGTTTATGTTGACCAATAAATTATTAATTTGCTTTTGGTACAAATACGTGTAGTTAAATATTCAGACTGTAATTAAAAAAAAAAACTCCTTATAAAGAAAACTGTCAACTAGCAAAATATAATCTATGCATATGTACCGTATATTCCTGATTATAACACGCACTTTTGAAACAAGAGAATTGTTCAAAATTTACGGGTCATACGCCAGGTATAAAAAGCACTAGAAGTTAAAAAATTAAGCGTAAGAATTATTATTTCTGTACTAATGAACAAGAGAAGAACGTGATTATTTGAATGAACGAAAGTGCTATTCCAAACACTTTGTAGGGAATTATGCAGATAGGGTTGTAAATAATGTATGTCCTTGCTTTGCATTTGCTTGGTTTCTTTATGTCATTATACCTTTTAGCACACAGGCTATCAAAGACTGAGAGCTGATGTGCCCACAGGATCTGTATGTACGTACGTATGGATGTACGTAACGCGAAAACTCTTGATAGAAATATCCGATTTGCTTCAAATTTGGCATACCGGTTTATTATGATAAGGCGCTTTCCTGATTAGATTTGAAGTTTAATTGATTACGTATAAAGGGGAGAAATGAGGAACGTAATCCCCCACCTTAATTTAGCTAAATGTGTTTTTCAGACAGAATTATCCGATTTGCTTCAAATTTGGTATACAGATTTATTCTGATAAGGCGCTTCCTGATTAGATTTGGAGGTTCATTGGTTAAGTATAAATCATTCTGTGTCACTAATGAATTAATTACATTTTATGTTATATGAAAGTAAAAAGTTTTGGTCAGATGCACAGAGCCAAATTAGGCCAAACTTATAATTAATTAATAATTATGTATATTTATGTATGCATTAATTACGTAAAAAAATTGTTTTTGGACATTTTCGTTTTTGTTTTCGACCAAAAATAGGAAGATTACCGAAATTTGGTTTCGGTTTTAGTTTCGGTGTTTAAAAGGTGTTTCGTTCGATCATCTATTTATATAATATCCAAGTCTCTGTGTGTCCCTAACAATTCCGGTAAGACCACCTCATTGAAATGAGTAATTGGTGAATAATTTGGAGCAATTCCCATTTAAAACCATTAATCTTTCATAAAGGAGGTCACCGCAATTTAATTTAAACTCCTCTCTTATAAGGGTTTTTTTTTTTTCAAAATCTATCGGTGAGAATTTAAAGTGTAATATACGAAAATGTACATTTTTACATCTTCCTCCCGATGCTACTAATAAAATAACCACCAGTAGATGACTGTGTACTGTCTGAGCTCCTAACTGCGCTATTTTAATGTGCTTTAGGTACTTTTCCAGTATAGGTGCCTTGGCGAAGAAGGAAATTTGGCAACATATTTTAGGGGAACCTATCCACTGTTTCATTTTATATACACACGCATTTTTTTCGATATTTATATGATTTATTTAACATAAAAAAGCCATTTATCTAATTTTATACAGAAACAGAAGTAATTTGTACATAAAAAAAAATCAATAATATCATATGTAAACAAACAAAAAAGCTCATGAAGTTTGTTTCCATAGCTGTTTATATGATTTGACATCAAACCTCACTTTCTGATGCCCGAATTACACCAAGCTTTTAAAAAAAAGTCAAAACCTCTATAGTGGAAAAGTAATAAACTGTCTATTATTTTGAGCTATCTGCACTATAGGGTAAACATTTTGGCTGGTGATCCGTTTTAAGAATTGTCAATAGTTACACATGAAGATTGGGAAACTAGCATGTTAAGTAGTATCTGCTTCTTTGAAAAAATAGGGTATAATAAATATTAAAATGCAAAACTATTTCTGTACGATCAGAACTCAAATTCGAGACAATTGCGTATGCGTGAACAGTTTTTCGAACCTCTTTAATTTAGAAGGAAGTAAAACGAGTTCCTGCTAGCGTAGTGGTTTAAAGCAGCAGTTTAAAGATCTAAAATTTTGCGGAAGACTCAGGTTCGAGACCAAGCCTGGTAAAATGTGTATATTTTTTGTCAATAATTCATTTCAGTAAAGACATATTTTATTAGGAAGAAAGTTATAGGATTTTTATTTTATTATTATTATTATTTAAATGCTTTATAATTAAATAAAATGTAGCACGCAATAATATTTTGAAAAAAATAGTGGTTTTATATTTAAAATATTTTGCATGTAATTATCAATTAAATAAATTGAGCTGATCTACAAATTTTCGTTATATTTCCTGACCAAGAATATATATGTGTTTGTGCGTCTCAATAAAAGTTTACCATTCATTTGCGTAAAAAATAAAACGTAAAGAAAGAAAAATATTTGTATAAGAGCTATAAAAGAAATTACCTTGATATTCAGGTTTAATATTTAAAAAAAATTATAAAAATGTAAAATAAAATTCAAATAGAAAATGTTATAAATCGTTAACTGCATCAAGTTTCAAATTTAGGTTTTTTAGAGAATGAGAAAGATGAAATTCATGGCAGCTTTTAATGGACGTGTAGTTTTCAAAAATAAATAAACAAATGAAAATAAATATTGCTTAAAAAAATAAATAAATAAAATGAGGCCGTAGTAAGTAAAAATAAATTCTCTACCCGGTATTTTTAGTTAAATTTCTGATAAAAAGCAAGCATAATTGGTTGTAAATTATAAACTTAAAATTATTTCACTGCATTGAATAGGTTAGACTGTCAGCACCATCTATCGCCTTAAAGAAATAGGAATCAGTCTCTTATGCAATATAAAAATTCGTCACGTAATTCGTCATTCAATAATTAAAATAATTAACTTAAAAGCAACAAATTAAAAATTAAAGAATTTTTCTAAAGAAACATTTAAGTTATTTACCGTCTAATCTTGACGGGCACTATCTAGTTTTAAAATATTTTCTGAAAAGCACCTTTAAGTGTGAAGAGGAAAAAATTATCATCATATATAAAGGCCGAATTTAAAGAAATAATACAACAAATAATATCAAATTAAATATTATACATGATAATATTAATAGATCGAAATTAATTTATGCTGATTATCCAGTATTATTATCTACATTTAATATACATCTGCTGTACAATTTTTTACTGCAATTTTCCGCAGTCATTACATTAACATTTAAAATTATTAAAACACTTACAAAATGGTAAACATTTTATGTAATATGTGGCTATATATTTTAATGACTTTTCACAGCCCGATTTTTACGTTATTTTTGCGTTTAAGGCTTTTCATAATTGATACGGGAAATGGATACATGTCGTTGTGTCAAATGGTTCTTCCTGATTTTGGTTATTAATAAAACTAACAAAAACGTTCTTAAAAATTATTTTTCGATATTTTTCGGTAAATAAATTACTAAATATAACTTTATTTGTAAGATGCGCACAAAATCAATCCGATCCAAATTCCCAAATACATTTTGACAGCGTGTTTAAAGTACTGTTTAAAATATTTCTCTTCATTTTCAAAGATTTTTGAAAAAATATATTTTTATCACACTGTGATTTACAATATAGTGATTTTTTGTCACATATGTGACGTCACGTACAGTCGTGGAAAAAAAAAGTAAACACCCCCTGCTAAAAGTTACTGGTACCGAACGATTGGAATTAAAGTCTACTTTTAAATGATGCATATAATATTTGCTTAGGGGGCCATCTACATATTAAAATGAACCATAACTTTTTTTTTTCTTTCAATTGCAATACACAATTCTGACAGCATAAATGAACTCTACACCCTTCATTTAGCCTAAAAACAAATTTTTATGCAATTCGTACCATAAGTTTCCGAGAAAGTAATTATTTTAAAACGAGCGTATTTTAAGGGCTGTATTCAAACTGAAGTTCGGTACTCGATTGTTGACCGAGAGTGACCCCTTCTTGATCAAGCCACTTTAAGCACCACTCAAGCAGTTAATGAAGCCTGTTAGGTAATAGGACTGCTGAAGAAATTTCTAAATATCTACTCACTTCTATCATAGATAGCTCCTTAAACCATTCTTTTGCCGTTTTTTAAGCATAATTTGAAAACTATTTGGAAGAAAAATGTGAAATTTTGGATTTTTATAAAGCAGAACTTAATAAATCTAAATCCATAAAAAAATTGCAGGTTGCAATTCATAATTTTTTCGAATATTAATTTCATAATTCATAATTCATATCATAAAATTATAAAAATTGCAAATTCAGTGTACAGTCGAACCTCTATTTAACGAAGTCGCTAAATCCCGGAAAAAAGTTCGTTATATGAAAAATTCGTTAAATAGAGATTCACCTTTTAAAATACCTTAAACTACATAAAACAGATTTTAAATTCATAAACACTAAATATTTTTACTAAAAGTAATTAATCACATTTTTTTTTATAAATTATATCGATTTGTTTTATTTATTTTACCCACCAACATCCATCATCAATTTATTTTTTCTATGTGTTTAAATCTTTGAAATATGCAAGGAAAACAAAACATTGTCCGGGAATACAATGTATTTTCTGTTTAAAGTAAATAGTTTTACATTAAAATTAACGAATTTTAATGACATTATCGTATTTATTATTATTATAACAAATAATTTTAACCATACATTAACATATGCGTCCTTAAATTTAATTTCTGAAAAACTCTGTTAATTTTGGTTGAGTTTTTTATTAAAAAAAGTGCTTTCTCTCATAATACGCCTCGCATCTTTGTAATGCACCCAAAACCCCTTTATGCGTATTTTCTTCTAACTATAATTCGCGTCGGATTGTTTCAAATGATTTTAGCATTTCATCATAGGAAGTTTTGTTAAAACCCTCAGAGGTCTTGAAAAAGGGTAAAATTGTAATGTTGTTTTCTTTGCATTTTGTTTTAAATGCTAAGAAAATATGATTCTTTCAACATTATAAAAAAAAAAAAAAACTCAATTACAAATATGAATGTAAATCCTTGAGTGTATTAATCATTCTTCAATGTATTTAAAATTCATTAAATCTATAGAAATATTTTAACTTAAATATTGTTTGTATTGCTGTGAAACCTGGAGCTTAGTGAACGGAATATTACTCCCCAAACACTTAGAGGGTTAATTCCTGCATAATGACCATTTCCATCACCCTCATATTCATCTTCATCGCAATTCATTGCTGTATTGTTTTTATTTTTCACACTGTCGAAAATATCCAATTCGGATAGTGTTTCCGAGGTCTCAATTTCAGAATTAAGTGAAATATAATCATCAATCAGTACATCATGGTAAATTTCTTCTTTTTTTCTCACTGTATCCACATTTTTTAAAGTTACTCTAAGGGATTATCGTCTACGTCCTCCGTACTTACCGAATTCTCACTGCTGACAAAGAAGGTGCCTGGTAAATCCAGTTCAAGGCCATTGAAAATCATAAAATGTGTTTAAAGAAAGAATAAGTTTGAAATGTCCAGAAATATTTTGAGAAATAGGGAGAAAAATATTTTGATCACAAGAAAAAGTTCGTTAAATAGAGAATGCACTTCGCTATTTGGAGGATATTTTACGAAGAAATTCGCAGAATATTCTTGGTTCCGAGGAAAAGTTCGCAAAATAGAGAAATCGCAAAATAGAAGTTCGTTAAATAGAGGTTCGACTGTATTTATGTTTGGGCACATTAGTATTATTGCTACACAAAAAATTAGCACATTAGGAGCATAATTTCCGGAGATATAAATAAAAATATGAACATGTAATTTAACATTAGAAGCACTAAATTTTGTATGTTTATAATTCAAAAGGTTATCATTCAAATGACTTGAAACTTGGTATCTAGGCATAGTTTGAACCGAAGATTTGAAATATTTCGTTGAAATTGGGTGTGGTTATTGAAAAAAATGAGGTTTAGGTTCGTTTTAATATGTAGATGGCCCCCTAAGCGAATTTTATATACATCATTTAAAAGTAAACTTTATTTTCAATCGTTCGGTACCAGTAACTTCCGTCTACGATAAATTGTTGAAGGGTTAGTAGGGGTGTTTACTTTTTTTTTTCCACAACTGTACATTATATGCAGTGACATAACAATAAAATAACAGTGACGTGACAAAAAACTTTAAAATTGCATGAAAAAATGTTTTTTACAGTAAATAACATGTTTTGAATAATTTTTGTAATTTTTTATGTTTTCTAAAAAGTTCACATCTCTGTCACAATGCGACATCACTGAGCTGTGGCATTTTGATTACAGATGTGACATGACCACAGTGACTTGCAATGACATCACAATGACATCACTGTGACCATGCATGCTATGAAGGTAAAGTGTTATTTAATTATTCGATTCTTACACGGTTTGATGCATTTGAATTGTTTTTATAAGTAGTTTAAACCTTTAAAGTTTCGTGTAAAAATATTATCTAACAAAAACATAACTATGAAAAAAGGGAGACAAGTTCTGTAAAGACAATGACAAGAAAAGAAGTTATATCTAAGTGGGTGCCAAGTTCAAATAAACTTCACTCAAACTTACCTACTGAAGTATTATAGCATCTTTTAAAATTGTTTAGAAATAAAAATTATTGATAGCATATTAATAATAAATCTAGAACTTGGCAAGTTTTTACCTACGAGTCATTAATTTTTATTAATGACATTATTATATCAAAACTTGTTATTTCATGTTTGGAAGCCTTCATTTGAGTGAGCTCTTTCTTCTTGAAGGGCAGTGGGATAAAATATATCACACCTAATTTTAACTGCAAAATGCCACATTGACACCAGAATTCATGACTAAAAAGTTTAATTTTATTAAACACGTGAAAAAAAAGTTTTTACCCATTTTGAAATACATTTGTTTTTAAATTCTGGTGTGATTCAAACATTTCAGTTTGTCACGAATAAAAGTTCTTTGTCCCCTGAAGGGTTAAAGGGGTGCAGTCTCTAGAGTGATGACCAAGAACAAGCGTAAGTGTATCCGTCTCCTTGGCAGGCCTTTTAGTCTGTTTGCATTGAGGTTTCCAAAGAGTGGGTACTAGAGTGATAACCAAAGACGAGCGGGAGTGTAGCTGTGTATTTATTGGTTTATCAAACCTTTAACATGAGCCATTTGTTTATAATAATACCTATATTAAATTTTTTTATAATGACATTGTTGTTAATATTAACGTCATCATCTTATTAAGACATGAAATTGATAGGCATAACATTTATCTAAAACTTGCCAAGTTCTAGATTTATTATAAACATGCTATCAATAATTTTTATTTCTAAACAATTAAAAAAAAAAAATGCTATAATACTTCAGTAGGTAAGTTTGAGTGAATTTTATTTGAACTTGGCACCCACTTAGATATAACTTCTTTTCTTGTCATTGTCTTTACAGAACTTGGCTCCCTTTTTTCACAGTTATGTTTTTGTTAGATATCATTACTTTTTGTAAACTTACAATATATTTAGACACTTTACTTAATGCTTTTTAATGTGTTTACATGTGACTATTTTATTCACCAAGCAACATTCAATTTTAATCTTAATTTCCTACAACAAAGTATTTGGCTGTCAATTTGCGGCAGAAATCTATATTTTAATACTGCCATATTGAATGCATGTTTTGAAATGAAATTATTATTATATTAAATTTTCCTATTAAATATTTCAATTAAATTTCCTATAGCTGGGCCTGATTTTTTGTACTGAAAGTGAAAAATAAAGTTATGTGCTTATGCCACACGATGTATCATTCATCCATGGAGGCCGGCAAAGAGGCAGTGCAGAGATTGCAGTGCCTGGATTTTCAAATTTAATTAACTAAATATTCTTTTACTCTGATGATTTTGAAATTAAAAATGAACTTTATTCTTCTCAAGAGATTTAAAATAATTAAAACACTGAGAAAATGTTTTCCTATAGCTGAAATTTATTACTACAATTAACTGGATATTTCGTTTGCAAACTTTTCTCAAGTTTGCAATTACTATCGCATTTGAGAGTTCTAATTTTTTATAAAATTTCCTGTTTTGGAAATGAACACTCGGGTTTTTGAAAAATAAGACCGCAACTGTTCATTGAAAATTTTATAAGGTTCAGAGAAAAAAATTTGACATTAAGTGTTTTCGGTATTTCATAATAGGTGAATATTAAAGGAAGAAAATAGTTACTCAATTTTAATCGGCTTCAGACCAGACTAGCTTCAAATGAATCAGGCCTTATTCATTAAAGGAATATTTCAAGATAAAATTATTTTTAGAGTTATTTTTTATTAATTTGAGCAAATTTGCTTATTTTCAACGTCCCCTACCCGCTTAAAATATCCCAGTACGTTTAAATAACCAACTCTCGGCAAATGTAACATATTATTTTTATTGTTCCATATGAAAGACTGTGCATTTAGCTATCCAAAACTGTTTTTGTTTTCCTTGTACGATCATTGGAAGTGCAGCTATCACTGATTTTTTTTTTCAGTTCTCAAGCAAGAAGTTTTTATTTAAGAAACGGATATGTAAGTTTAGGTAACTTAAAGAAAAATGTCTTTCAATATTGAAATCAAGTAAGGTACAACGTATAAATCGAGAGATTTTTGAAGAGGTTGAATATTTCTAATAAATTTTACGAAATAAAAACTTTAAATGCGCTTTCTGAAAACACGATTTTTGTGAACAATCAGTTAAGGAAACAATCAGTTGCTGAATGTTTTGCTCGGATTCAGCATTTGGCGTTTCTTTTGGCAAATTAAACTTTCGCCTAATAGACGTAATGTTAATGCAAAAATGGACACTACCACATAGGTAATTAATCTATTTTCACATTTTTTTTTTATTCCTTAGTTTTATAGTGTAAACAAACTTCGCACCAAATTTGAAATTTGTAGGTGCAGTAGATGCATGAGATTTCTTTTATGAGTAAGTGAGTCAGTCAGTCAATGATAAAATTATTGATTATCAGACATTTACAAATGTCATTATCTCCGAAACTAATAATGTGTTATTTATAAAATTTTAGATTCTAGGCAATTAGGGTGGCCTTACTACGAATTTCGTATTACAAGTACGTAGGTCAATGCATTTTGGGTAGTTGTATGTCGAAATTTGGCGAAAACAGCTCGAAATGGTTCGTGTAATATAACATACGAACATGTCAGAGGAACTTGGCTGACACAATGCCGTGTGTCTAGATTCACCAAGCAACATTCAATTTTAATTTAAATTTCCTACAACAAAGTATTTGGCTGTCAATTTGCGGTAGAAATCTATATTTTAATACTGCTGTATTGAATGCATGTTTTGAAAAGAAATGTATTGATTCGAAATTTTTATTGTTTCTGAAAAAACAACACAATCCCTTAAGCTAATATTGGAAAATTATTAAAATATCTCAATTTGTTGATTTTCCGTAAGCAAGTAAACCCAGATAAATCCCCATTGAGTAGATAGGTTTACAATGGAAGTCTATGGGAATTTGGAGAAATATTAGAGATATCGCCAAGGTAGCGTCACTTTTGGCGACTAATGTTGGTCGCCAAATTTGGGGATATATTGCCATGTTGGTGAGAAACTGGGCGTTATTTGGCGACAGAACAGCGTCCCCTCCAACGGCAAATTAAAATTTCGCCTAATAGACGTAATGTTAAAGTAAAAGTGGACACCTCCAGGTGGGTAATTCATCTATTTTCACAATTTTTTTATTTTTTTCCTTAGTTTTATAGTGTAAATGAACTTCGCACCGAATTTGAAGTCTGTAGCTGTTGTAGATATATGAGTTCTTTTTGATGAGTGAGTGAGTGAGTCAGTCAGTCTGTGATAAAATTATCGATTACCAGACATTTTCAAATGTCATTATCTCGTAAACTAATTATGCGTTATTTATAAAATTTTGGATTCTAGGTAATTAGGGTGGCCTTACTACACAATTCGTATAACAAGTACGTAGATCGCATAGATTTTCAGTAGTAGAGCATTGAAATTTGACAAAAACAGCTTGAAATGGTTCGTGTAATATAACACAGCTATGTCAGGCGAAGTTGGCTGACACACTACCGTGTGTCTAGAAATAGTTTTTATTTATACCAGTTTAAAATATTTCATTTCTATACTTAACAAAGGGCAAAAAAAAAAAAAAAAAAAAATCAAATTATCTAACTTTTGTCGAAATGGTCGTATGCACATGATGTGAAAATATGTTACTAAAGTTGATTCAAGTAAGCTTCCTATTGCAAAACAGAATTATAGCATTTACTTTTCGTTTACAGGGTCACTCAAAAGAACTTTTGGCAGGACTAAAGAGTTGTTTAATTATCGCATTTTTACGCGGTTAGCTGTATTTTGTTTGTTCTTTATAAGTAGTTCAAATCATTAAACTTTCAAATAAAAATATTAATTAGTTTTTGATTTATATGAGATTGAAATAATTGATCCCTATACTTAACGTCGAGCAAAAATATATTTAATCGCATAACTCTTGACAAGATGGTATTATATACATGTTATTAAGATATCTTACTGCCAACCAAAGTAAGATTCCTAGTGTAAAACAGAATTGTAGCATTTACGTTTCGTTTACAGGGTCTCTCTCAAAAGATCTTTTGATAGAACTACAGAGATGTGCAATTATCGATTTTTACGCTGTTTGCTGTATTTTATTTGTTTTATAAGCCGGTCAAACCTTTAAAGTTCGATATAAAAAATATCGATTAGTTTTTGATTTACAACAGTTTAAGGGGTTTCAGGACTCTTAAAGCTTTAAAATTTTCGAAATTTATTATTCTTTTTTTAGATGTTAAACTTCTATCTTTTCTGAAAATTTTGATATAACTATTTCCTTGAAATTCCTATTATAACAGACATTATGGCTTTTAGAATTATACCCACTCAATAGCTGAAGCGGCCTTTCCGAAACTTTGAAGTCATTTTTCTCTAAATGATGTTTTTGGGCATAACGCGCACAATTTCTCAAAAACTTCTGAATATTTTTTTCTGAAATTTTCAAAACGTATGTTTCATGTTAGTCTGTACAAACTGAATCTAAAATTTCCCTTTTATTGTTCAAAAAAACATTTTTTTTAGGTGATAATATTTTTGAAATTTTCAAAATTTTGCATTAACTAAATACAACTTTGTATTAAAAATATAAAAATGCACTAAATGCAAGTTTATTTAGGTTCAGGGTAATTATTATAATCTGATGTATAAGTAGGCACCAACATTTTCTTTGTAGTTGAAAAATTTATTTTGCACTCATGCGCGGGATATGTTATGCTGATTTTCTGATTGTCAAATGTCTGACAGTTTGGAGCCCCCTGTAAATGCTAATTCTGCATTTTGAAAAATTTTTTAAATACATGAAATGAAAGAAAATACTTATAATTTTCATGCTAATTAAAATTGTGTTTTAAAATCAAATACATTTTAAAATATTAAATTTTGAAAATGATCTTTCTTTTTCATTTTTTGCAATTTGAAGAGCCCTGAGACCCTTAAAGTAATGGATTCATATACTTAACATACACTGTAAAAAGAAAAAAAAAAAAAAAAAAAAAAAAGAAAAAAAAATGGATATTCTACTGGCAATCGAGACGCCAGTACTATTTCCGTATTTTAACGGAAATTTCCCCCAGAAATTCCAGATATCCGTATTTTTACAGAAAATTTCCCCCATAAATTACGGAATTTTTTCCGTTTTTCTGGAATTTATGTGGGAAATTTTCCGTTAAAGTACGGAAATAGTACTGGCGTCTCGATTGCCAGTAGAATCTCCGTTTTTTAGTCTGTTTTTTTTTACAGTGTAGAGGAAAAACAATACTAAATAGCCTAATTTTTGTCAAAGTGGTTAGATACACACGATATTCAGATATGTTACTGCATTCGACCCAGTTAATCTCTCTATTGTAATGCGGCTTTGAAGCATTTATGGTTTAATTTACAGGGTCACTTAAAATGTCTTGAATACTGTGAAATAAATGTAAGTAATTTTAAATAAATAGCAGTTTTATATAGAATTTTAAAGTTCAACTTCAAAGTTTAGTAAATGGTAATAAATATATATGATTTTTTTTTAATCTAAGAAAAGAATGCATTAAAGAATAAGTTTTTTAGGATAGAAAATCTGAAATTTTCTGATTTTCTTTTTTTTTTTTTTTTTTTTTTTTTTAATCGAGTGTAGATTTACTTTATTCTTACATATACGTTCTTAATAATAATTAAAAATAAGATGAAAACTTTGCATGTTTTCAAAGATTTTTATTTTTATTTATTTATTTTTTTTTTTACATTATGTAAAAAGCTTAAATTTAACCTCACATTCTTTATTTAAATCTCTAACGTTGGTTTAAATTGAACGTTATACTGATTATATTTTTTAAATGACTTTTGAAAATTGTAATGGGTTTCGTGCCGGAGATTTTTAAATAATCTTTTCTCCTATAAATATTACAAAAATTAATTATCGTTTTCCGAAATTTTAATTAAGGAAAAACGCTTAACTCATCCCCGAGTAATTATCGTTTATCGATTTCATAACAAGTAATGACTTTTATTAAATTTCCTCCAAGTTTTTTTTCTCTCTCTAAGAAATGGCAGCAGTTAAATATATATTATTCTATCGAGGCCTTAATTATTTTGTCTCCATTTTTCAAAAGTGGATATTATTAATGGTAATTTTTTACGCTTTTTGCAAGATAAATATTATTTGCGTATCATCTTGACATCTTTATTAATATTTTAATGTTCAAGACGTCTTTCGTATAATTACTTTTTTGGCATTGACTTTAGAAGCAAAAATTTTAAAATAAACTGATAATATTGACAAATCTTTATTTTTAGAAATTATGCAAATATATTTAAGTAATTATACAAGGTGGCCCAAAAACCCTTGACAAATTTTTCAATTCAATATTAACAAAAAAAAAAAAAAAAAGCAATTTAACAAATTACAACGACCATTTGGAAAATGATTTTTTCAAAGACTAAAATTTAAGACATAAAAAATCGCACGGAGTTGATCATACATTACGTACGCCATGAATTAAACAATAACATTCCTGGACCCATCATGAACAAATGTTAAAAGAAATTTCAGTTTTACAATTTTCGGTACTGTAAAATTTCAAACTTCTACGCAGCTGGTCATACATTACGTACGCCATTGATTAAACATTAATATCCCTGGACCAATTTTAAATGAAATTTCATTCTTGAACTTCTAAACATCCCACAATATTACTTTTTACACCGTCGTATAGAGGAAATGTGTACTTTTAAATGCAATTTGTTTGAAAGCTGTATCTCAATTTATTTCTGAGTTATTAATTTTTTTGTAGTTTTTATTACTTTTTTGTCGTAGTGGCAACAAAAACATACATCTCTGTTGAAAATAAAGGTAAAATACAGATTACTGTATAGACCAATCAGAAAACGAATAAAATGCGGGATTCAACTAATAAAACGCTTCAGATATGTTTTTGATTTCCTACCCTGACCGATGACAATAAACATTTTTCCTAATGGTTAATAAATCGTAAAATTTGCGTCATTCAATGCGATTTAGACGAAATTGTGTTTCCTTATCGAATGTTTTACATGATTAAATGAAGTAAAAAGCATGAAATGGAGTGTCGGTAACAACAATAGTTATTTTCGTAAAAACGTCAATCGTGTCCCGTAAATTGAAATTAAATCAATTTTTCAAACCTATATTCTGCTATTGCATTTTGGTTTTGGGTCTGGGTTCGGCGTTTTCTGTATCATTCTCTTTGAAATTGTATGCTTTCTCATTGGTGCTCGATTTTTCGTAGTTCTAGATTTTTTTGCCCTCATATATCGCAAAATTAAAAATAATCAGGTAAATTTCAAACTCATTCAAAATCCTCGTATCTATTTCAGTTACAGTACAAGAATAATAAGAATCATCGATGTACACTGCAATGCATATATTTTTAGCTCCCGGTATGCTATTTCTTTCCCCCAACTTATTTTGTGTTATCTCCAAAAAATAACGATACGTTATATAAGCCAGCCGTAAAACAAAGCGGATATATCATTGTACGATTAAATACTCTTTAGCAATTTTTTAAACTTCTAAGCATCGCACATTTTCAATTTTTACACCGTCGCACTGGTAAAAAAAAGTACTTTTAAGTGCAATTTGTTTGAAAACTGTATCTCCATTTGTTTTTGAAATATTAATATTTTTGTAGTTTTTAGAGCCATTTGCTTAATATTAGCAACAGAATTACTCCATTTCAGTAGAAAGTAAAGGAAATAGTATTTATATATTTTTGTGCCATTTTCTTATAACAACAGAAAGAAAATGTAATTAAAATACTAATGTAAAAAATAGTATTTTGAAAAAAATATGATTAACAAATGATTTCTGTTAAAACACGGAGCTATTATAAATTATATTTAATTTTAAGAGTCTCTATTAATGTTATAAACAAATGAAGGCCTATGAATCATTAGATAGCCTTTTTTGGTAGAGTTTCCTTAATAACGGCACCTTTTTTGCTGCGTTTGTGATTTATTTTGCGAAAGTGACATCCCATGCATGCTTTACTGTAGATGTTTAAGAGTGGATCGTAAATGTGGAATCCTTAAGCGGATGCGAATGACGTCATTTTACATAAAATAACAGTGTGTGCTTTAAGTCTTAAAATTGAAATGTGTTTTGTACTATTTATATATACCTATATATTTTTTTCATCGAGGGCGACACAATTTTCTGAAAAGGCAGAATTTCTGTTTTCTATTTTTACCCGACTGCCAAGAAAGGTTATGTGTTTCACGCGTATCTGGGTATGTGGATTTCTTTATACCCTCGAAATATCCCAACGGATGGATGGATTTTAATGAATGAGGTTTCTATCGATTCGTCTTAACCGTCCGATGGTTATAGGCTAGGTTTTGTTTTTATAAAATGGAGGCCGTAATGGAGGCCATTTTTCAAAATGGAGGCCGTAAAATACAAAATGGCGGTAGACACGAAAATTTATTTTTACGCACCATACTGAGTGGCATATCATTGGACAGGTCTTTCAAAATGAAGACTATGTTTCTAGACTATTTTATAGTCAGCAGCTCCGTTTAAATATTACACAAGCTGGAAGTTGTGTAGGTAGGTTCAGTAGCTCTACTGAAACTCTAACCTTCATAGACATCTATAGGCCTCATGAAACAGTGTTTATAGATAGGAAATAACAATTAAACACAATTTAAATGTCATCAATACAAGTAAATAAAAAAAATATGTAAGTAATATAAAAAATAATTTGACATTGATGAGAAATAATTAATTAGTTCGCTTTTTATGCAGTCGGATTTTTTGATTTCTTAAATTTAATTTTATTTGTTCGTCTATTTCTTTTCGTCACTAAAAATAATCTGAAACATAAAAGATTCATTTGTAATGTTTGCTTTTTTATCCTTAATTAATGAAGAAAAAAGATAGAACTTGCATCTTGTCACATTGCGGCCATGACTACTACTACAGAATAGCAATTGTGATTCTTTGTGTCTAGGTTTCAGACGTGGAGTAGGTTTAATTTTTGTAAAAACAAGTTTTGAATTTTAATTGTTCGAAGAACGGTATCCTGTAAACGTTAAGCTGTAATTCTGTCTTCACTTTCTTTGCACTTTTCATTTCATTTGAGGCAACTTTAACAATTTAGCGTTCTTCACGTTTTGGAAGTTTCCGAGGATTTCCTGTTCACTTTTTATGTCCATAATTTCGTTGTTTCGTCACAGAATTTTTGATTGCACCAACAGTGCGTTTTAATTGTTTTGCAGGCATGAAACCTACAAAACTACGTTGATAAAACACATTGAAAGCATGCCATACTGGATTTATAACATCATATGTCGTCATAGACGTTCTTGTAATTATTAGTTTCCGTTTGTAACCACAAAAAACAAACATTATCTTTTATATGCTGGGTACGTATACATTTGCATTGGCAATAAACCACATGTTTTGTGTCTTTCCCTATGCTATTAATGTTACAGAATATAGGTGAAAGCATTTTTTTTTTTTTTTTTTTTGAAAACTAAATATTTTTTATATGCAATAATTTTTTTAGATTGCTTACTAACATTAAAAAAGCATTTTTCATATGTGAAAAATATGAATTATATTACAATCAAATAAAGTTTTGAAATTTATCAAAAGCGATATTTTCTTATTAGCCGCACGCTAAGACTTAATTGACCAAGATTTTGCTACTTATGGTCTCTTTTTATATTCTGATAATTTCAGATCTTTAAGCGGGTAATTCAATTACATGTCTGATAAATTTGTGCTTTATTTATATTATTTTATTTATTTAGTCATACGAAAGTTTTTTTTTTAATGGATGTTACTCGTAAGGAAATGATGATCTCTTTATGCTGTTCTAAGGGCAACCGGATTAATCTTTCGTAATCGAACTCCACGCGATATAGATAAATTAAAAAGTATTTCATGCTTTATAATTGCTTTTAAAAGCATAGACAATCGGTAAACTGAGATGCACTTTGCAAACAAATTCCATTTGAATTTTTTTCAATATTTGGTGATCTGAAAACTTAAGTTGTACTATTACAAATGTGTTAGATTTGTGTTTTTTTAGTATTATTCTTTTATTTGTTTATAAAGGAAGTATTAATTTCGTTACATAAAAATAGCCTGAAACAAATGCTGAACAGTGCTTGTTGCTTTACGTGCAAAAGGTGTATTATTATTATGTATTGAAGCCGGCGCGTGGTAAGAAAACTTAAAAATAACATGCTTAAAAATTATTTAAAAAAAAAAACATAATAAATCAGTCAATTAAGATACAGTTTTTAAACATATTGCATTTAAACGTAGAGTTTTCCCTACGCGACGAAAATTAAAAATATACAATGGTCAGAAGTTTAAAAAATTACAGTAGCGAAAATTTCAAAACCGAAATTTGATCGTAGAGTGTTGCTGTTCGCCGAGGCTAACAAAAAATACCGGCTTCCGCGGTGCATCCCAAGTGTCTTATTTTACAAACCGCAAGAGTGACGTGATGCACTTTTTGTACACCTGCATTGGTGCATTCGAGCATCACGTGACTCCAGCGGTCTGTAAAAAAAAGATACGTGGAATGCACCGCGTTAGCCTGTCTTTTCCGTTAGCCTCGCTATTCGCAAAATGACATCAGCGTTATGCGCAGATACGTTTGTAGTTTATAATATAAACACGTAATCAGTAAAATACAATTAATATCAGTTATCAGAATGGGGTTATTAATTGAGGCTCTTATGCTTGGTATTCCGGAATGAAAAAACAAAAACAAAATTTATTCCACTTTGACACGATCGCAGAATTTTTAGGTAGATTTCGTATGAAATACTACCTATTGGGATCGTTCTTATGTTGGAATTTCTGAAAAATATTGCAGATCTACACCGATCATGACCCCTAGAATCCAAAACCACCCTCAGTAAAAAACTTTATCTATCTGTCTATCTATCTATCTATCTATCTATCTATCTATCTATCTATCTATCGATCTATATCACTTTCTTCTGGACACGATAACTTGCGTAATTCTGCACCAATCTCTTCCAAACTGATATATAAAATCAACGGGCATAAAATCTTGGTCAAGTTCGTTAATGGGCAAAATCGGACCAAGGGGATGGAAATAGGGAGGGGTTTTGTGAAAACAGATACCCCCCCCCCCCCCATAACTTCTTAATTTTTGTACATATCAAATCAGATTAAAGTTTTTATTACTTCTAAATATAGGGCCAAAAATTTATGTATCATAGATTTTTGATAAAGCTAAAAATGGGCTCAAGGGGCGCAAAAAATAGGGTTTTTGACAGAAAAAAATCATAACTTCGTCAATTTGCAAAATATCAAATTCAATTAATTTTATTATAAATCTCCTTAACATTATCTACAACTTTTATATTCACAAGTTTTTGATAGGACCAATTCGTATCGCAAAAAAAAAAAAAAAAAAAATTAAAAACGAAAACAAAAAGTGGGTTTGAAGAAGAAAAAAATCCATAACTCCGTCAATTCAAAAGATATAAAATCCCCATGAATTTATCATATATCTTCTTAATATTGTCTACAACATCTATATAGACAAGTTTTGGATAGGACCAATTCTTAGAGCAAAAACAAATTAAAAATACATAGCGGTTGAAGAAAAAAAAACATCTTACTAAGGGTCCATTCAAATCCAAACTGCTTATTTTCTGACTCATTTTACAATTCATTTTTGCTCTCAAAGGCTTCCAATTGGTACGTTTTCTTACTCAGAAACTATATAATGTACCGTAATGGTCCATTTTCTGATAGAGGTAGAATATATTTTTAGAAATGCTGTTAAGAGGGGCATTTTGAACCGAATTTACCGAAGCGACTGTGTTAGAAACGAAAAATATTGCCCTACTGAGAAAATAATTGTTTATTAATCAAGTTTTAATTAATTGAAAGAAAAATAAAAACACAGGTCGCTTATAAATCTTTTCAAAAATCACGTCAGCATATTTCCTTTTTTTTTTTTAAATTAAAAATGAATCTGAAAATGGGCCAGAAAATTTCGAGTTGTTGAGTATGGAAAAATATTTTTTTTAATATCGCCTTAACATGATTCTGATAAAACCAGCTATTTTATAAAAATGAAATAAAAACTCGTCAAAAGCAGACAGATAAAAGTGTTAAAGTGGATTTATATCTAATAATGATTTAGTTTTTGTTGGTGAAATTAGTATACTTAACGTCGAAATCTACCTCTGCCTGTAGGCCGGGCAGGCAGGGATTTTTGATTTTAGTACAAAATCTTAATTATTGTTCGCATCAAATACCTTCTATATAGCATTATTGTGTTGTAAATATGTAAGTACCAATCATCTATAAATCCTTAAATTTATATAATAGTGTAACGTATCTATTACTGTTATCTATTACTGTTATCCATTACTGTTTGCATCTTGTACCTTATAAAAAGTATCAAAGTGTTATGGATATGTGGGTGATGGTAGTTATAATTCACATTTCATTCTATTTGTAGTGTAATGTTTTAAATATATTAATCATTATTTTAATTACAGTATAAAGTCAAAAATATTGTTGCATCCTGAATCTAGAAAATAACAATATAGTGTTGTAAATATGTAATTGAATATGATTCATTGAAAGTAGTATTTTTATACTTGTACACAGATTATATCATTGTTAGCATCTTGAATCCTGAAAATAGCATCAAAGTGTTGTAAATATGTAGATTATTATGATCAAAATGTGTAAAAAGATAAATACTACTCAATGTCAAAACTTTTAAATCTTAAATCTATGCATACTTATATATAATACTAATGAATATTTTTATTAAATGTAATTTTAGGGGTCATTTGTAAATAATTACTGTACACACTGTCATTATTTGTCATATATTTAACATTGATATATCTCCTGTGGTTTCGGGCCTTGTTTTTTGGGTTGGGGTTCCGCAGGTAGTAGAACTTTTTCCTGCCCTGGGCTCGGGGTTCAAACCTAACCATACGCCAGGGTGGGTGCTTACCTTACCTTTCCTTGCCAGAACAAGGTCTCGTAACCTGTGCAAGGCTCTAAATTGAGAGATTAATTTGAGTAGCATTGTGCAGGTGTCAAACAACAAGAGCAAAATTTTAAATAACCGGCATAACAAAATTCACAACTAATTATTAGGCACTACCCATAGGACGAAGATCTAGGCGCTTGTCAGATTTATTGCCGTTGCGCGGCGATTAAGCGACCACCCAACCCCATACCAGGTACCAAACTACTTTCAGCTGCGGAAACCAGCCAGGTAGGAGCCTGGACATCCGTTAGAAAGAAAGAAAGCATCCAATGTAATACAGAAGTATGAAAAACCAAGAAAAATCGCTATTAATGCGTTCCCTTCCTGTGGAATATTTTCAAATTCAAGGAGGACCTGCTTGGTATAGTCAAAAACATATATATGAAATTTGGATCAATTCTATGTATAACTGCATAGACTTTTTGATGGTACAATAATAAAAATTGCACAAATAGCACTATTACAGCGCCCCTTACGAGCGCAATATTTCCAAATTGAGGGAGGACCTTCTTTTCCATAGCCAAAAACATACACAAAAACTTTGGTTCAATTCTATGGATTACTTCATGCTGTTTTTGACGATACAATAATGAAAATGGCACAAAAATCACTATTACAGAATCCTCTTTCGGCGGAATATTTACAAATTCAAGGAGGACCTGCTGGTCATAGCCAAAAACTTACAAAAAGAATTTGATTCAATATGCTTAGTTCTGTACACATCTCGATGTTACAATAACAAAAATGTCATAAAAATCTCTGTTACAGCGCCCCCTTCGGGCCACACAAACGGGCACAGAAACATAGAGACATGAGGACAGACATTTTGTATAAAAATATCACTCGGGATCTCCGGCCTCTCCAGCACAGTACAAAAAAAAAATCTGTAATTCCACAGATGTACAGTTGCAAAAATCTATATGCTTACTAAAATTTTATCTGTACCCTGTACAAAAACAGATGTCAATCTACTAAACTAGTTTTTGTAAAGCTACAGAAATATGCAGCTTTACAAAAGAATTTACTAAAATTACAGTAATCTTATTAAACTTTTATCTTTAACTCGGTTCGCAGTTACATAAAATGTTATAGACATCCCAATTTCCTAAAAAATTCTAAGTAACCTTACGAATTTTTTGGTTTACAGTGACTAAATGTATCTGTTACATGAATTTTTGTTGTTAACGTTACATAAAATGTTCTAGAAATCCCAGTTTCATAGAAAATGCTTAGTAACTTAGAGATTTTTTTTTACAGTGTAAAACGTGTAAATCGAAGTGAAAAAGTCACCGGAAGGCACGATTACAATATTTTCTTCTTTAGTAAGCAGAAAGTAAAAATTCAAACACTAAGGGTGTTTTTTAATAATTTACTTTAATCTCTAAACAATTACTACAATGTAATTAATGTTGTTATAATTCTTAACCTTTCTCTAAAACTACGCAAATTTTACGTTACTTCATTAAAATTCTGAATGATTTATGCTTGACATTAAATGGATTTTTTTTTAATTATATTTGAAGAAAGTTTATTTTCAGTCACGAGAATTAAAAACTTTCAAATGTGCTTAAAGTAAATAAAGACGAAGAGAAACGTGCAATATTAATTAGATTTAAATTTGCATATTTGGAACGCTTAGTGAAGGTTCGAGCTTATTAATGGATTTCATTCGGAAATTAAATCTACCATAATTCAATAAAGTTTCAACATTTGTGGAAATTACTATTGCATATTTAAACTAAAATTAAATTTAATAGATGTTTAAATTTTTAAAATTTAAAGCTTTCTAAGAATACAATTTTATATCTCTCTATTCTAGAAAAAGTAACCAGCGCTGTCGGTACCGTAAAAGAACTTTTTACGGCCAGAGGTATTTCTCGGGTAATATTAAGAAAGTTATCCTATATAAAATATGAAAATTGGTAGTTTATAGAGAAATGATATATAAACACACTGAAGGAGACAGTTTTTAAATTAAAAAATTCTAAGGGCTATTTAAGGTTAATTTTGGACAAAAAAGTTCCTGTAAAAAAGTTTTTTAGTATCGAAAACTATGCATTAGCAATTTAACCATCTTTTGCAACGACACATTTGACGAGTTTTTTATGGTCAATGCGCAATCATTTTTTAATTTTACTATTTTTATGGGTCCTTTATCAAATTTTTTTATTCAAAATATTATTATCTGAACAGAAATTTATTAAGTCCAAAAATTTAAGTCCTTTTTTAACTATTGACAAGAAGAAAAGAACGCAAATGACAATATTTCCTTTCAATTAAAAATGTATTTTCTCGTGATTGTTAAAAACAGAAAAAAAACTTTAATATAATAATTAAATGCCTACGGTTAAAAGAAGTAAATTGGAATAATTACGTCATAAAAAGTTAATTTACACGGGAAGATTAAAGACAGAAAGAAAACCTTCAAATTATAATTAAATTATTACGAGTTAAAAGCAGTAAATTGTCCAAATTACGTCATAATTTAATATCCCAAATAATAATATTCCCAGAAAGTTTCGGTTTAAAAATGTATTTGCACAAGAAATTTATATAATATTTCGAAAAAATCGTTTTACGTATTGTTGCTAAATTTAAAACAGCGCAAATAATAATATTTCCTTTCAATTAAAAAACCGTATTTTCACGTGAACGTTAATCAGAGAAAGAAAATTTTGGTGAAAATTAAGTCATATTTAAAACGATACATTTAAAAAGCTTTATTTAAAGCAATTTCGCTATAGCATCGTTATAAAATTTCGAGTGGCGGCGACATTGTGAATTTAGTCAATTTATACAAGCTGATTTTTAAATGTTTAATTGATCTTCTTTAATCAGTGAAGAAAACAGCCGTTAGCTTTCACGACGACAGTTGAATTGGAAAATCCCTCAATCGAAGGCAATTAATCGCAACCAGATTACAGAAAATTGCCACTGGTCGTTTAATTATAAATCAATGTTCGATCATTTTTATTAATCAGAACAAATTTGGCGGTTTTTCAGAGCCTGTGTTGTCTAAGCAGGTATTGGGGAGAATATAGCGCATAGGGAGCAGCGCCCTCTTGTTCTCTAAACAGGAATGGCTGCTTATCAAAAAATCTTCTTTAAGGCAAAACTTTAATGATAGATTGAAATTTATTTCCGAGTGATATTTATGTAAATATCCCCGGAAAAAGAAAAAAAAAGAAAAAAGAAAAATTAAGACTATAAAATAAATGAAAATATAAACATACCTATTAGTAACTCATTGCAAAATAATTAGCATTTTCCATTAATAAATTCACTATTATATTCTACTATCGTAATTTTCGGAACACAATTGTTTTATTTACAAAACTTTTGATGATAAGTGGATTTTTCTGAAAACCCCACTCTGTAACTATATTTACTATTTTTTTTTCTTTTTGAACTTTTAAAATGAAATGAAATTTAATTTTTTTATTGAATTTTAAGAACACTGACTTTGAGCGAACGATAAGGATTCTAAAAATTGCATAAATAAATTTTATCATGCGTCAGTTATTTCCAGAGTGAAATATTATAAAGTTTGAAAGGACAGTAAGTGGATTAACATTGTGTGTTGAATTTCTAGATTTTCAATAATTTTTATTAGGCACATTTCGAAAACATTCTTCAAAAAAAAATTTTTTTTAAGTATTTCATAATAAATTTTCTGTATCAGGGGTTTCCAAACTTTTAGACCGCCGTACAAATAAATAGGAGTTCATACTTCCGCACTACAACTCATTAATGATTTTTTACAGATGTAGATTATACTGTTCCTTACAATGCAAAAGATTTAACAGCACCTTTTTCATATTCAATCAGTTTACTTGCTTTTGGCATTATTATAAAACAAATAAAATAAAAATTTTGTTTTTAAAGTCAATTCCTACTTAGATCATCAAAGAAAAATTTAATATAATCCCTTAAGCTAATATTAGTTTTTGTTGCATTAAAATATCTCAATTTGTTGATTTTCTATTATAAGCAAGTAGGTTTACAATGAAACTCTATGGGAATTTGGCGAAATATTAGAGGTATCGCCAAGTTGGCGTCACTTTTGGCGGCTCATTTTGGCCGCCAAATTTGGCGATATATCACCAAGTTGGCGACAAACTTGGCGGTATTTGGCAACAGAACAGGGTCCCCCCTATGATAACCCCTTATTGAAAATACTTTCATTGATCTTCAATAACCAATGGCCGCCATTTTGTTTCCCATGCAAAACTAAAATTAATTAATTAAAATTTAATTAATTAATTAATAATTGAAAAAACTGTATTAACATCAATTGTCATCCAGTACAAGTTTAAAAAAATTTATTTCAACTTGATAGGATGAATAATACGTATTTTATTAACAATTGAAAATTTGAACAAGATATATAAATAAATAAATAGATAAATATAGGGAGAGTGTGAGCTAATAGTAGGAATTGAATTAACAAAACTCTTAATAGAAAACGTCAGGAAAGCCACTATACAGAAGAGTATTTAGCATACAAAAGAATAATAATTAGATGTAACATTTCTATAAAAAATAAGTGGTGTCCTTAAAGTTTTTACACAGGCAAAAATAGCGTTTGCTTGCATAACCATTATTTTATATATAACTGTTAGAGTTTAACTTTTATTTTTCATGTGATCTTCAGTGCATACCTCAAAATGCTTTAAACCAAAATTTCATTCAGTTTCTTTGAACGGTATGATAATTAGGGGCTCATGTATCGGAATAGTTTTTTATAATCCCCCCTGTATATAAAATTTTATTTGGTTGTAGAAATTTCTTACGAAGTCATTTAACTTCATAAGAACGTTGAACAAATGTAATTTTTTAAAGCACACAATGCAAAACATATGTTTAGTATTAGTTGAAGAAAAAAAATGATTTACACTAAAAAAGAAATAATTGATTTTTTTTATGTATATAGAAAAAGAGTTTGAGAGAGTTTTTTAAACTCAATAAGACAATGAAGTAACTGATGTGCGGAGAGTGTTGTTAGCAAAAATATTCTTCTCATATTAAAAAGTTTTGCATATGGAAAATACAAAATTTATTTCAAAAATTTGGTCACAGATAGCGCTAGTGCACCAAATTGCAAAAAGTATCAAAAACTCAAAAGAAATTATTTACAATATGTTTTGCACTGCCATATTTTAACGCGTGAAAAATAATTCAGTGCTGTTTTGGTGTCGTTCCAGCAGTAAAACGTACAGACGTAAAGGTAGCAGATTTTACAAAATATATTATCTGTAACTGCTTTATCTTCAGTTTTTCAAGCTTTATTATAGCTTTAAATTTGCAGTATAATTCATGTGCACTATTTGTAACTAGTTATTTTAAGTTGCATACTTTCGATCATGAGAATGATTTCTGCCTAACCCGCATTCACGTACGTCAGTTAGTATAGTTTTAACATGTATTAAGGATATTTGACGAACCCTGTATATTTTTAAATGACTATTCCAACGTATTGTAAAATAGTTTCAAATATAATAATCATGCATTATTTACAAACATAATGCTAAAATAAAAATTGTACTTTTCTTTATCTCAAATAGATGGCCTTTTGACAGTGTATTTTCTCCCTGTGTTTATGTTTCGCCTTCGCAGTTATGAGCAAGACGAATAAAATATGCTCGTGCTGTAATTTCGCTGCTAAAACTTACAAGGAAGGTCTCCTTACAGGGCATACTCAGAATATGTTGAAAAAAATGCTAGTGAAACTACTCATGCATGTAACAACGGATCGGTCAAATTTAACGGCGGAATTTCAGTAGAAAGTCTGTAAAAAAATAAAATACTTTCGAATATTTGGCGCGAAAATACGAAAGTGACACGGGATTTGGCGAGCAGGATTTTTCCTCGCCAAAAGCAAACGATTTTAATGCATCTGAAAATTGTTTATTAATTGTTTTTTAGAATGCACGGTTTTTAATGAATTTAAACTTTATCAATGAAAGAGGTTATTATATATTTTAATATTACATATATATGTTGCTTGTTGCTGTAGTTATTGAATTTTAAAAATATTTTCTATGCTTTGCAAGTTGCAAATGTCTATTTTAAGTTATAGTCAGCTGACATTTGATTGCCATAATATGTTTCCATATCGAAGACGAAGTCGTTTCCATAGCAACAAAATCAAATCGACAGTGATTTATCTGCCTTATTTTTGAGCTTGAAATAATTTAAATCAATTTAAATTCTTTTTTTAAATCATAAAATATGGTATTTAAATTTTATTATAAATACATATAAATATATATGACAAACTATAGATAAAACAAACTAAAAATGACAAAACTATAGTTAAAACAAATTAAAAATGACAAAACTAAAGTTAGTTAAATTAAACTTAAGAAACAAATTCAACATAAAAAGTTTTTTCCTACATAAAAGCGTATTTATCTTTTCATCGCCAACCGGTGATAAATCGCCAAATAAACGAAAATTTCGTTATTTTTTTACGGACGCTGTATCGGGGTTCGGCCAAAATTTTTTTTATAAACATATATATCCATATGAGAAGAACGTTCTGTAATTTTTTCAGATCTTTCTGCGTATTCCCGTATGGAGACCTTCCTTGTTAGTAAATTCCTTCTTTTCTGATATTGTATAATTGCGCTACACACTTTTCTTATGTCTGTTGCAGTGTTGAATTCAGACATTTTTCTCCGGGAGGGATTTCTGTGGCTCCGGGGGGGGGGGGGGATGCACTTTTTGACCCTTAAAAACACTAAATCTCAAATCTTCCGGGGGACATCTCATTGCTCCGGGGGGGAATGTCCCCTCGGGCCACCCCCTGAATTCAACACTAGTCTGTTGTTTTCATGGAAAAATGCTTTTGAAGAAAATGTCACTTCGTTTTTAGGTGCTTCCATAATTATATAAATACGTAGTACCTATAGTCGTAGTCTGGTCGGTCCGTCTGTCATTCCGCATATCAGCGCAAAAACTATAGCTAACCGAATGGTTTAAAATTTAATATATAGAACCGTTGTAGAATTTTGTCCAGTCATTTCAAATTTTATGAAAATCCAATCAATACTTAAAAATATAGGAATAAAGGTTTTCTTCATCCTATTAAATCTTAACATACATAATTAATTCAATGGTACCCCGTGATAGGTAATGATTCTAGGTTGGCATAGTGATTGCGCCCTATTTAAGATAGAGTCCTATTAGTTCCGTATTGCTGAATTTAATATACAGAATCGCAATAAATTTTCTATTCATGCATTTTTGCATAAGAGTGCAACTGCTATTGCACCAAGGTCGGAATATTTATAAAACTAGTTACAGTACGAACACCTCATTTGCAGCTTTTGATGTGCAATTTGTGATTTGTTTCTTCTCAAATTATTGAAATAAAAATAAAAATAAAGCAAAAATTTTATCATTGTTTTAGTTGCATTAATTTTAAAATTCTAATTTAATGCAGATTCTTCTCATCTGAATAAATAATTGTATAATACACGTACAGAAAATTACTTGTGTATGTACAGAGTAATTTGATAAATTGTGATTACTGACTGTAAATTATCGCAAAAAATTCAAAGAAATTGGAGAACTTAAATCTTGAAATACAGTTTTCTTTTCCCTTACTATTTAAATTAAATATATATCTATTTCGGAAACTCCCTTCAAGGTATTATGTACTTTCCAGTTCAAGAATTTAATCACGATAGTTTCATACTGTTCTGAAAATGAAAATAGTTTCAAAGCTTGTTTATGCAATTTTACAGAAGGGTGAAATTTAATGCAATAAATTGACGAAATATCTTTTCCCTGAATTCCAAGAACATATGTGACGAAATAGGTTTTTCCATGAATTTGATAAATATATGTGACGAAATTGGTTTTAATTTAATTTAAATAACATATGTGACAAAATATGGATGTGTTTTTCTATGCATCTATTAAAATTTGACTGTATGTTTATATTTCACAACTTCTACTCCTAGAATATTAAACTCAGCGTGATGAAATTAACATCTGTTATCCGCATAGGTTCCAGGATGTCATATATAAGCTATCAAAGTTTTAAAATTTAAATCAGTTTCTGAGATAGGAATTAATTTTTTGTAAATTTTAACGAAGTTTCTTTTCCCTTAATTCTAATAACATACGTGATGAAATATATTTTTCCATGAAATGGATAAATATAAGTGGCGAAATCTGTTTTAACTTAATTTAAATAACATATGTGACAAAATATGAATGTGTTTTTCTGTGAATCTATTAAAATTTGACAGTATGTATGTATTTCACAACTTCTACTCCTAGAATATTAAACGCCGTGTGATGAAATTAACATCTGTTATCCGCATAGGCTCGAGGATATCATATATAAGCTATCAAAGTTTTAAAATTTAAATTAGTTTCTGAGATATTATTTTTTTGTAAATTTTAACGAAGTTTCTTTTCAGATGACAACTCTATGTGTATATAAATGCTAATCAAAAAAAAAAAAAAACTGTAACGATTTTGACTAAATGTTGCATACTACCACTTGGGGTACGGGAAGACCATTGGGCTAGTTTACATGTCCGATAAAATTCAAATAGAGGGTCATTTTGGGTTCACTAAGGGTCAATGTATTTTAATGGAAATGAAGATTGAAACAATTGGCATTAAACGGAGTCGCAAAGTTGGCAACATTTTGCCAGATTTTGTGATATTTGGCGAAATTTTTGCGACATTGGCTAGATTTAGAGAAAAAATTGACTTTCAAGATTACCAATGTCAAAATACGTCTTTAGCTCCAACTGAAAGAATGTCGTTAATTTTGACGATATTTGTCTAAATTTTGGCGACATAATTAGCTTTTCGAATCAGATGGAATATTCTAGAAAATCCCAATAGAAGCTGAGATATACAGGGTGTTCATAATTAAAACCTATTTTAAGTTTGTCAACAGACGAAACTATTGTTCAGGAAGTTGCAAAGCGTTTTTTAATAAATTACGCATTTAGCTTTCATTTACGATAGTTTAGAAATCTTATTCCATCAAAAAATGTTCCACATGACTGCCTCATTTTCTGCTGCCATCTGTAATCGTAAAATAGCATGTTTCACAGTTGACCTCGGTGCGTTCTGGGAAATTCTACTAACATGTCGTGAAATGTTCTTTAGGATAATTTGAATTTCTTAGTTTATCATGATTTACCACATATTTCAAATGGCCCCAAAGCAAAAAATGACATGAATTGAGGTCTGGGGATCTTTAAAGCCAGAGATTAAGAAAATGGCGGTTGATGACACTTTCTTCTCTCAAGTGATTTTTGAGGACGTCTTCAACACAAATGCTGATGTGTTGAGAATCATTAAAAAAGTACGTGATAGGCACTGACGTACTTGCAGATTCGGAACAATTTTATTCTGAAACAACGACATATTTCGAAGAAGTACGGGCCGAAAATAAATGATGCAGAAAACCAGGTCAATGACTTTCACACACAATTTTTATGCAAGATGAGGCTTTTCCAAAGATTATCAGTTGTGTTAAGGACATCCTCAAAAATCGCTCCACAGAAGAACGTGCCATTAGAAGTCGCTCTCTGTAGAAAACGCTCTCTGTCGGTCACAAATTGAACTATTTTTTTTTCTCCTCAAACAAATTCCCATCCCTTCATTATATCATCCACAAAATCTCACAACTTTCTGAATAATAATTTTGTCTGTAGACAACTCTCAAATAGGGTCACTTAATCATGGACACCCGGTATGATCCAACCAATCAGAGATCAACTTAAAATGTAGTTTGGAAGGATGCTCTTTCGTTGTAAATATGAAAGTAATGTAAAATTTAGAAATATGTGCATAATTAAACTTATCCTATACCATCTCTTTCGGCATTATAATCATAGTAGCTATCACAGTATATAAATTTTTCATTATCTGTTACATAAAATTTCAGTTATATAAAAAACCATGACGCAATTATTTTTTCATTTAAAAATATACTTTATCTTACTTTTATACCTTTACATTAAAATCAATTTCTATAAGACATATTTCGTTATTTTTCATTTAAAAACTCTAAGACATATTTCGTATTTATCTTAAAAACATACATTCTAACAGGTTTAAAGCATACTATATAACAAGTATATTATGTGGAAGGCATCCTTATACTTTCCAGCTCTTTTCCAAAAATTACTTTTCCACCCCTCTCTGGAGGCGTCCTCAGATTGAAATGATGTTTTTTGCAACTCGCGTGAGATTTTACAGCTTCCCTTCTTTTTCCTTCTTCTCTCTTTCGTTTTTACCTTTCCTCTAACATTCTCTGACAACGAGTGTCGATAGTTGAAGATTTCTATGGCTTCTTTCATTAATCCGTTATGGAGGTTTTCGTAATTGGCTATTTTTTCTATTTTAATTAACTGTGGTTTCAAGGGGTTTTTTATATTTGCTTTTGAAAGGCCTGTTGCTTGGCAATTGGATTTTAGATCGCGAATATGTTCTTTATATCTTTCACTAATTTTCCTCTTAGTCATTCCTGTGTATGTTATTTCTTTATTTTCGATATTCGAAGCTTTAATTTTATAGACCACCGCGGTTTGTATTTCCCCGTACTCTCCGGCTTCGTTTCTTATCATTTTAAATAGGGAGGCGGTGGGTGGGATCGGAACTTGTTTTCTAAGTTTATTTATTTCACGTTTTATTTTTAGTAATAATCCATTCATAAATGGCAGGGGTGTATAATCTTGTTTTCTTCGTCCGGATTGGATCTAGTCAATTCTTTCTTTAGCATTTCTAAGTAGTTTAACTATTATTTTTCGTGGGTGGCCTGCATTAAGTCCTATTTTTTCAATAATTATCCGACTGCCAAGAAAGGTTGTGTGTTTCACGCGTATCTGGGTATATGGATTTCTTTATACTCTGGAAACATCTCAACAGCTGGATGGATTTTAATGAATGAGGTTTCTATCGATTCGTCTTAATTTTCTGATGGTTATAGGCTAGGTTTGTTTTTTATAAATTAAAAATGACGGCCTTAAAATACAAAATGACGGTGGAGACGAAAAAAAATTTTACGCACCATACTGGTCCATGTCATTGGGTAGGTCTTTCAAAATGAAGACGATGTTTCATTGACTAATTTACAATCAGAAGCTCCGTTTAAATATTACACAAGCTGGAAGTTGTGTAGGTAGGATCTCTAGCTTTACTGAAACTCTAACCTTTATAGATATCTATGGGCCTCATCAAACAGTGTTTATAGATAGGAACTAACAATTAAACACAATTTAAAAGTCATTAATACAAGTAAATAAAAAAAAAATAGGTAAGTAATATAAAAAATAGTTTCACATTGATGAGAAATAATTAATTAGTTCGCTTTTTGATTTCTTAAATTTAATTTTTATTTCCAATTCATCATTTAAGTCATTCTTCCTTTGAACATATATATAATGCTCTATAAATGTATGTATTTAAGGCTGCAAGTTTATAGTTTATGGGTGTTACTATAAACGTAATATAATATATGGGTGTAATTAATTAGTTCGCTTTTTGATTTCTTAAATTTAATTTTTATTTCCAATTCATCATTTAAGTAATTCTTCCGTTGAACATATATATAATGCTCTATAAATGTATGTATTTAAGGCTGCAAGTTTATAGTTTATGGGTGTATTTGTTTTGCTTGGAATTATAGCTAGGTTGACTTTAAATTGGAGTTTTTATTCATTCTTTTTCGTATGTTATTTTCACATCAAGTTATGCCAGCGATCGGTTCTTTTCTTCTTCTGTTGTGAATTGTGTGTTATTATCCTATTTATTTATTTCATTTAAGAAGCTTTTTAGATTAACCATTCAGTTTGTTATAATAAATATCTCGTTTACATATCTTATCTAAAGACGTGTTTCATTTTTATGAACTTGTTAGCCCCCGGTACGGTATGCTATTTCTTTCTCCCAGCTTATTTTGTCTTCAAAAAATAACGTTACCTCACAGAAGCGAGGAATAAACAAAGCAGATGTATCATTGTACGATTAAATGTGCTACAGCAATTTTTTTAATTTCTAAGCATCGCACATTTTCAATTTTTATACCGTCGTATTGGAAAAAAGAAGTACTTTTAAATGCAATTTGTTTGACAACTATCTCCATTTATTTTTGAAATATTAATTTTTTTGTAGTTTTTAGCACCATTTGTTTAATTTTGGGAACTCAAGAACTCCATTTATGTGGAAAGAAAAAGGGAAAATAAAAGAGTTAAAAAAAAAGCAATTATATCTTTTTGTTGCCATTTTCTCATAACAACCGAAAGAAAATGTAATTAAAATACGTGCTATTTTGAAAAAATATAAAAGAATAATTTCTGTTAAAACATGGAACTATTATAAACTCTATTTAATTGCCGAAACGTCAGTGAAGGCTTACTGTGGAGACACGAAAAGTTTTGGTTTCCGTTAGTCTGTCTGTCTGTTCCGCGATAACTGCCGCAAAAAGCATCCGATCGGCTTGAAATTCCCTGGGCATGTTGATGAGCTCCCCGGATTTAGCTGTATAGTTTTGGGTTAAATTTGGTTCATTCGTTCGGAATATACAGAACATTTTATTTTGTGATATAATGCTTTTCTATGGGAAGTCAGACGATTTTCAAATTTTCATTTGTTGAAAGAAATCGCTCATATGAATAATAGATTTAAATGGTAAATTTTGGATGCTGAAATTTTTAAATAAGAGTATTAAATTATTCTTATTAGTTTGCAATTTTGTCAAAACATTTGTCAGAGCTTTTAAATTAGGTGTATAACTTATGATAGAATTTTATACATGTGTTCGAATAATATAAAACATTTTATTTTATGAATTTACTTATATTTCATTTTTTCTTTTAACCGTTGCGTAGCAACAGCATTTCATCTAAAAATATCATAAATGTGAAAGTATGTATGGTTTTTCGAAGTCAAATCAAAGCAAAAGGAATGAATTAATGAATGCCTTTGTATAGATATTTGCATATAGATTTATTTAAACGCAGAAATGAAAATAGTATTTATATACTATATAGAATAATATTTTCATTTATTTATTCAACTATTTGATTATAAATGAAAAAGTTCGTTATTTTCATACAGAATAAACTGACATTATTCTGTTAAATTTTATAAACTTTATTGTTGCCAAAAAAAAAAATGAATAACAATTTCTCCCAAAGAGTTAATTTTAATTTGTAAGATTTTCACGTGCAAAAGAAAAATGGAATAAGCAAATAAAAAATAAAAAAAAGGATATATAGGACAGGAATGAATACATATAAACATTTCACACCAAATACCACCTAAAATAGTTTTTGTAGCAGTATTTTCCCAGCACTACGAAGAAAGATTCCTCGATTTACACGATTTTACTTGGCCTTCCTTTTCTCATTCTTTGCGATTTCATTTTCGCAATTGCGTGCATTAATTGGCACAAAATTTTACATTTTTATGACTGAGATATATGTAAGGCCATACAAGTAAGAAATTCCGTATTGGCTCCTATAAAATGTGATAAAGTGTTGGTTAATCATATATGTTTTTATTAAGAGGAGCAGAGCTGCCGAGCCTCCGGCGTTCTGGATACCAGTATTTTAATACAGAAAATGTTACTTTATTTAATTGAAACATTTGCGCGATTTAAAAGAACATTTTCTCTAAGATAATAGTGATGTGCAAAAAGCTTGAGACTTGGTATGTCTGGTGGGGAGTGAAATGTTTTACTTAATGCATTTATCTCTATTTTAATGCTACGTGAACAACGTCCGTGTAACAGCTTGCAGAGTGTAAAATAAATTAAATTATTAAAATAATCCTTATTACGAAAAATGAAACAGAAAGTCCGGCTAAGGGAAATGAAATGTTAGTTAACCTTTCGTAATTTGACCTGAACATAGGTTTGCGTCAAATTTCAACGGTATTTGTAACATCACGATTTTAAATTAAATGTAGATACTATTAAAAGAAAATCACAAAAAATACTTAAAGGCGCCAAATCATGTTTATCTATTTAACGATGATGAATTATTAACTGTTAGGTTTAGAAGCCCCCCTACTTTAGGGTGATTTTAGTAAGTTAATGCTACCGAGTACATTTTTTGATATTTAGATTAGATCTTAGATATAAATATTGCAGAATGGTAATCAAAATTATTTTTTTATAAACAAAATTTATAAAGGTATTAGATTTCTAAATTAGATGTTTCAGTTTACATTTCCAAAAGTTCTTTATCCATTAGATACAGGTATTTGTGGTTAGCAGGCAAGTAAATACTGCTGTATGGATATTAGGATAACGTAAAATGCTTGACCGAATTATTGCTTCTCTTTATAAATCGCAGTGTAAAAAGAAATCTAAGATATAGGGTAATCATTAACTCAATCAGTAGAAAACTACAAATGCAAAATAAATTACACAACGGGGGGTTCAGGGGGGCAGAGCCCCCCTGAAGAAATTTGCTTTATTATATAAAAATTACTAGAATAAGTAGCTCGTGAGAATTTCAGAATATCCTTACATAACAACGTGTTTAATTTAACGCTTTTAATGTCTGAAACCATCGAAATATTTTTTTCCTTTTATAAATGTTTGTGTAATTTATATAGTTTAAATTTTGTTTTTGTAGAAAGATTAATATTACGCAAAGTTTGATAAAAACAATGAGTTGCAGAGATGACGTTGAGGCTCTTGATCTGCAGATTTACTAGTTGCCGAAACGTCAGTGAAGGCTTACTGTGGAGACACGAAAAGTTTTGATTTCTGTTAGTCTGTCTGTCTGTTAGTCTGTCTGTCTGTTCCACGATAACTGCCGCAAAAAGCATCCGATCGGCTTGAAATTCACAGGGCATGTTGATGAGGTACCCGGACTTAGCTGTATAAATTTTGGTTAAATTTGGTTCATTCGTTCGGGAATTATGGAACATTTTATTTTGCTCTATAATGCTTTTCAATGGCAAGTCAGACGATTTTCAGATTTTCATTTGTTGAAAGAAATGGCTCATATGAAAAATGGATTTAAATGGTAAAATTTTGATGCTGAAATTTTTAAATAACATTATTAAATTATTCCAATAAATTATGTCAATATATTTGCGAGATTTTTTTAATTAGGTTTATAATATTGGGGGGAATTTTATACATGTTTTCCAATAATATAAAGGATTTTGTTTTATCAAATTGACATAATGCATATTTCATTTTTTTCCTTTCCTTTCTCTGTTGCCTAGCAACATATTTGGTCCTAATAATATTAGTATAATTGCGTGTATAATGCTTGAGTAAATCCAACGTCAAAACAGATGAATTAATGCACTTGTATCTTTGCATATAGAAGGATTTTAGCCAAGAAATAAAAATAGGCAATATTTCATTTATTTTATTTATTTTATTGAAATATTTTGCTTAAAAATACAAAAGTTCATTATTTTCATAGAGAATAACGTAACATTTTCCCATAACATTTACCAATATTTCTTTAATTGTTGCCAAGAAAATCAAAACCCGGAATAATATTTTCTTTTAAACAATTTTCAATTGAAATGTTTTGTCGTGAAACAGGAAAATGAAAAATAAAATTAAGAATAGAAAAATTAATATGGCGGCATATTAAAAATAAAAAGAAAACTCTCGAGTATTTCTTAATATAACAAGATGAAAAGTTTTGAGTAAGTACGCATAGCAGGTGAATTAGACGTCATTTATCGAAAACAAAGATGCTGGAATAAAAAGATCTTGGCTAAAATAAAATTAACTATTATTCACGGAGGAAAGAGATAGATGGAGATGCAGTATGCCGTAAAAACAGTTTGCAATACGATATGCGTTATCGCTCAGATTTAAATGCCCTCATTCGGCCCAAACAAAACAAGCACGTGGAACAGCGACCAAATTCTTTGACTTCATCCGTTTTTTTTTTTTTTTTTTTTTTTTTTTTTTTTTTTTTTTTTTAAGCACGTCGTTGTGTTGTGCCGAATGTAGCGGATTTTAGGGTTACATTTTTGGCGTCACTTCAAGATTTATTGTCTGTGTACGGTTAACATGAATATTTTATTTTAAATTTAAATTTTATTAATTTATGAAAAAAAAAAAAAAAAAAAAAAAAAAAACTTATGCTTATCCTTATAAATCACAGCGTAAAAAAAAATCTAAGATATACTATAACCATCCGCACAATCAATAAAAAATTACGAATGTAAATTTAAATAGACTACGGGGGGTTCAGGGGGGCAGGCCCCCCTGAAGAAATGCAATTTTTGATTTAAAAAGTTACCAGAATAAGTAGCTCATCAGAATTTCAGAACATCAATGTACAACCACTTGTTTAACACTTTTAATTTCTGAAACTTTACGAAGTATCTTGTATGCTCATAAATATTTATGTAATTTGAAAACTTTAAAAAGCGATTTGTAGGAAGTTGAATATTATGCAATGAGTGTTAAAAAACAATGACTTGCAAAGATGACGCTGAGGCTCCTGATCTGCAGATTTACTAGTTGCCGAAACTTCAGTGAAGGCTTACTGTGGAGACACGAAAAGTTTTGGTTTCTGTTAGTCTGTCTGTCTGTTCCGCGATAACTGCCGCAAAAAGCATCGGATCGGCTTGAAATTCCCTGGGCATATTGATGAGGTACCCGGACTTAGCTGTATAGTTTTTGGTTAAATTTGGTTCATTCGTTCGGGAAATATGGAACATTTTATTTTTCTCTATAATGCTTGTCTATGGCAAGTCAGACGATTTTCAGATTTTCATTTGTTGAAAGAAATGGCTCATATGAAAAATGGATTTAAATGGTAAATTTTTGATGCTGAAATTTTTAAATAAGATTATTAAATTACTCCAATTAGTTTGAAATTTTGTCAATATATTTGCGAGATTTTTTAATTGGGTTTATAATATTGGGGGGAATTTTATGCATGTTTTCCAATAATATAAAGGAATTTGTTTTATCAATTTCACATAATGCATATTTCATTTTTTTCCTTTTCTTTCATCTGTTGCCTAGCAACATATTTGGTCCTAATAATATTAGTATAATTGCGTGTATAATGTTTGAGTAAAGCCAGCGTCAAAACGGATGAATTAATGCATTTGTATCTTTGCATATAGATGGATTTTAGCCCAGAAATAAGAATAGGTAATATTTCATTTATTTTATTTATTTTATTCAAATATTTTGCTTAAAAATACAAAAGTTCATTATTTTCATAGAGAAAAACGTAACATTTTTCCATAACATTTACAAATATTTCTTTAGTTATTGCCAAGAAAATCAAAACCTGGAATAATATTTTCTTTTAAACAATTTTCAATTGAAATGTTTTGTCGTGAAACAGGAAAATGAAAAATAAAATTAAGAATAGAAAAATTAATATGGCGGCATATTGGAAATAAAAAGAAAACTCTCGAGTATTTCTTAATATAACAAGATGAAAAGTTTTGAGTAAGTACGCATAGCAGGTGAATTAGACGTCATTTATCGAAAAAAAAAAAAGATGCTGGAATAAAAAAATTTTGGGTAAAATAAAATTAACTATTATTCACGGAGGAAAGTGATAGATGGAGATGCAGTATGCCGTAAAAGCAGTTTGCAATGTGATGTGCGTTTTCGCTAAGATTTAAATGCCCTCATTCGGCCCAAACAAAACAAGCACGTGGAACAGGGACCGAATTATTTGACTTCATCCGTGCATTTTTCCTGTAAAATGAAAATGATCTGCTTATATTTAAGCAATAAGCATTCTAAGGTAGCATTTCATTGTATTATGAATTAAAAACTGTATTACTAAAAATATTATTGTATTTTTAAGCACGTCGTTGTGTTGTTCCGAATGTAGCGGATTTTAGGGTTACATTTTTGGCGTCACTTCAAGATTTATTGTCTGTGTACGGTTAACATGAATATTTTATTTTAAATTTAAATTTTATTAATTTATAAAAAAAACTTATGTTTATCCTTATAAATCACAGCGTAAAAAAAATCTAAGATATACTATAGCCATCCGCACAATCAATAAAAAATTACGAATGAAAATTTAAATAGACTACAGGGGGTTCAGGGGGGCAGAGCAACCCTGAAGAAATGCAATTTTTGATTTAAAAAGTTACCAGAATAAGTAGCTCATCAGAATTTCAGAACATCAGTGTATAACCACTTGTTTAACACTTTTAATTTCTGAAACTTTACGAAGTATCTTGTATGCTTATAAATATTTATGCAATTTGAAAACTTTAAAAAGCGATTTGTAGGAAGTTGAATATTACGCAATGAGTGTTAAAAAACAATGACTTGCAAAGATGACGTTGAGGCTTCTGATCTGCAGATTTACTAGTTGCCGAAACGTCAGTGAAGGCTTACTGTGGAGACACGAAAAGTTTTGATTTCCGTTTGTCTGTCTGTCTGTCCGTCTGTTCCGCGATAACTGCCGCAAAAAGCACCCGATCAGCTTGAAATTAATTGGGCATATTCGTGAGATACCCGGACGTAGCTGTATAGTTTTTGGTTAAATTTGGTTCATTCGTTCGGAAAATATGGAAGATTTTATTTTTCTTTATAATGCTTTTCTACGGCAAGTCAGACGATTTTCAAATATCCATTTGTTGAAAGAAAATGGCACGTTTGATTAATGGATTTAAATGTCAAATTATGGATACTAAAATTCCAAATAAGGGTTTTAAATTATTCCTATTATATTGAAATTTTATCAATATATCTATCAGATTTTTTTATTTGCGTGTATAATGTTTTGAGGACATTTATACATGTATTCCAATAATATAAAGAATTTTTAAATTAATTTTCTTGTTTTACATGATACGTATTTCTTTTTTTTTTTTCCTTTTCTTCGTTGCCTAGCGACTGTTATTCGTAGCCTATCATTGCGTCAAATATGAATGAAGTTAGTAAATTACGTTAATTTTGTTGCAGGTACTATTAAAAGGCTATCACAAAAAATATTTTATCGCGCCAAATTGATGCAATTTATGCAATTAACAGTGGCCACGATAATGAATTATTTTCCAGTAGATTTATAGATCTCCAGATATGCATAGTTTTGGGGGGCTTTTAATATGTTATTGCTATCGCATGGATTAGGATGTTTAAACTAATGTTTAACCATGCTATAAGTGAAAAAAAAGTACAGTTAAAGTCATGTAAATCCTTTTTAACACTTTCCAACATGGATGAAAAGTATTTATGACTTCAGTTTTTGTATCTGTCGCCTGCCGTGTTTCTCTACGTGCTCTAACTCGTGTAAATATAGTCGGGATTACATGTAATTGATATACGTTATTGAGGTTTGCCAAAGTATGTTTGATATTAAAAATGAAGAGTGTAGCATTCATAGCTTAATTACAGGGGCACTCAAAACTATTCCGTTACATTATAGTCTTTGGGAAAAATCGTCTGCGGTGTATTTTAATAATGTTACACAATTTTAAACGTAATGAAATTTATATACTTTATTAAGGTGCACTAGAACCTGGTTACTATAAACTATGTTATGTGTAGCACTTACAGCATGCATACAGGGAACTCAAAAGTATTCATAATATTACAATCTTTGAAGAAAATCCTTTTGTGGCGTTTTTTAATGATGTTACTCTGTTACAAAATAATAAAATTGATATGTATTTTTGAAACATTTTTGTAGTATATGGGGTGCAAAGCATATGTTTTTTTCAGGGTCACACAAAAGTGGTCGATTAAAATGTGGTCTACGGGGGGGAAAAACTCTTCACAGCTTATTTTAACACATTAGCGACGGGAAACGAGAATTCTCGTTTTTATTCAGAATACATCATTGGCTAAGGGAGTGACTTCTACCTTACAGAAAAGACATTTATATTGTGTTGTCCATATTTTTTATAGATTGTAAGACATTATATATTACATCCGTACATTGAAAGATATTTACTGCTGCATAAACATGAAAAACATATCTCAGAAACCAATTTCCGAGACACTTTCAGAAGAGGGAGGAGCTTCTACTGTTTTTAAACCCAGATTTAATTCAATTGCCTGTCGTCAGTGTGTTAATTGTGTTGCACTAATTCAAACATTATGAAATTAAATTACATTACTGTGGTTGACTACAAGAAGCTTGAATATGATTTGTATCGTATTTATCGTTCATTTATAGGGTCACATAAAAAATTTCGGATACAGTTCTGGTCTATTAGGGATGATTGCTGAAGAGCATTTTCGATTATGGTGTGCGTTTTAACGTTAAGTAAATTTGTGCTTAATAAGTAGTGCATAAATATTGTATAGACCATGTACAGGGATACACAAATGAATTCGTAAGTATAAATGAAAATGAGCGCGAATTGCTTCAGTGTTTTTTTTTTTATTATTATTATTTGAGTTATGTATTTCCCAGCCCAATTACATTTAGTATACTAACAAATGTTTGCAGAATTTAAATAGAACCATATACAGGACTTCGCAGAAACTGGATATATGGTGCACACTATGCATACTAATCCCCGGAAATGTGATATGAGCAGTTTTAAGAGGGTTTTTTGTCTGCATTAAATTTAAATGTTATAGACGACGCGTAAAAATCTTCACGTAATATACAGGGCTGTAGAAAAGAATTCATGTACGTTTCCGTCTACTGGTAGAATTTACTAAAGGACATTAGCACAATTAATTGATAACTACAAATGTAAATTAAATTACACTACGAAGGGGTTCAGGGGGGCTCTGTCCTTCGAAGAAATCTACTCTATTGTCTAAAAATTACCAGAATAAGTAGCTCATGAGATTTTCAGAATATCTTTATATAACAAGGGGTTTAATTTAACGCTTCTAATGTCAGAAACCTTCGAAATATTTTTTCGTTTTATAAATGTTTATGTAATTTCAAAACTTTAAATTTCGTTTTTTGTAGAAAGATTAATATTACTCAAAGGGTGCTAAACACAATGAATTGTAGAGCTGACGTTGAGGCTCCTGATCTGCAGATTTACTAGTTGCCGGAACGTCAGTGAAGGCTTACTGTGGAGACACGAAAAGTTTTGGTTTCTGTTAGTCTGTCTGTCTGTCTGTTCCGCGATAACTGCCGTAAAAAGCATCCGATTATCTTAAAATTAAGGATGCATGTTGGTGAAATCCCCGGATTTAGCTGTATAGTTTTTGGTTAAATTTGGTTCATTTGTTCGGAATATATAGAACATTTTATTTTGCGACTTAATGATTTCCTAAAGCAATTCAGACGATTTTTCCATTTTTATTTGTTGAAAAGAAATGGCTCATATGACTGAAGGATTTAAATGCTAAATTAAGGATGATGAAATTTCCTAATTAGAACCATACATTATTCATATTAGTTTGAAAATTTGTGTATACATTTGTCAGAGTTTTAAAATTCGGTGTATAACATTTATGGAGGGATTTTATATATGTGTTTCAATAATATAAAATATTTTTTTAAATATAAATTTTCTTTTTAATCACATAATTAATTGTTTTTGTTATCCTTTAACTGTTACCTGGCAGCGAACTACACCTAAAAATATCGTAAATGTGAAAGTATGTGTAATTGTTTGAAGTTAAATCAAACTCAAAAGGGACGCCTTTGTGTCTTTACATATAGATGGAATTTACTAGAGAAATAAAGAAAGACTATGTTCTATTTGTTTTGTTCAAATATTTTTCTTTTAAATTAAAATGTTCATTATTTTCATAAGGAATAAATCGATATTTTCCTATAAAATTTAACAATCTTTTTTTTTTTTTTTTTTTTTTTTTTTTTTTGCCGTTGCCACGAAAATTTAATCCCGGAATAAAAATGTATCCTAAACAGATAATTTTGATTTGAAAGATTTTTATGTGCGAGAGGAAAATGAAATTAAAAAAAAGTCCTTCCGGTCAGTGCCGGGAGGAAGAGGTAGCTTTCATATTCCTTATTTTTAAAAAGCCAACTTATATTATTCAAACACACGAAGCTCAATTAAGTGGAAACCGAATGTAGGAGATTCAATACTAATTTTTATCAATACTAAATCATTATGAATGAGAATTTCGCGAAATTAGTCAGCTTTAGCCAAGCTGCTTTTATTTAAAGTCACTTCTATTTGGTTGCAAAATTCGGCGATTTCTTAAAGTGCCTGCCATTTTAAGACAACATGGTAGATGAGGCTAACCAGTGAACTTGGTCGAGACCTTAGTAATTGCTGTGCACATGCTCACTCATATCGGAATCGGTTGATATATACGAGTGCTATCGCAGGCAAAAAATCAGATTTTTCAAAATGTCACCCACTTTAGAAATTGAAACTGCTATATCTGAGCCATTTTTTAAGATAAAGACAAACAAAAAATGCTCCTGAATCCTTATATCAAGGTCAAATACTTAAGAAAGAAACCTTTTTAAATTTCTAATTTTTTTTATCCTCACTTTAATTTTTGTTTTTAATTTAATGGCCGCCATTTTGAAACAAGATGGCTGATGAAGCTGGCCAGCGAACTTGGTCGAGATATTGATGTATACTATCCACATGCCTTCTTCCATCGAAATAGGCGAATAAGTGTGGTATCGCGTGACAAATACAAGATCGTTTCAAAGTGTTAGCCATGATAGAAATTCAAAGTGCTATAATTCAAACACTTTTTAAGATATAAACAAAAGAACAAATTTTCATAAACAAAAACTGCTCCAGAATCTTTGTATCATGGCCAAACACATAAAAAAAAATCTTTTTCATTTTCCAATTTTTTAATACCTCATTTTAAATTTTAAATTACATTTTCTTAAAAATGGCAACCCTTTTGAAACAAGATGGCGAATGAAGCTGGCCAACGAACTCGGTCGAGACATTGGTGTGTACTATGTACAGACCAAGTTACATCCAAATCGGTTCATAAATACGCATGTTATCGCGTGACAAAAATCAAGTCGTTTTAAAATGTCAGCCACAATAGAAATTCAAAATGTTATAACTCAGCCATTTTTTTAATTGTAGACGAAACAAAACCTGTTCCGGAATCTTTGTATTAAGGTCAAACACATACAAAAAAATCTTTTTCATTTGTCAATTTTTTGGTATCTCATTTTAAATTTATTTTTTTTAAAAATTTTTAAATGGCCACCATTTTGAAACAAGATGGCGAATGAAGCTGGTCAACGAACTCGGTTGAGTTATTTGTATGTACTATGTACACACCAAGGTACATCCATATCGGTTCATAAATACGTCTGTTATCACGTGTATAAAATCAGGACGTTTCAAAATGTCAGCCACGCTAGAAATTCAAAATGCTATAACTCAGCCATTTTTTAAGATATAGACGAAACAAAAACTGCTCCCGAATCTTTTTATCAAGAACAAACACATAAGAAAAAGATATTTTTTCAATTTTCAATTTTTTGCTACCACATTTTAAATTTAAATTTTTCTTAAAATTTTAAATGGCCGCCATTTTTAAACAAGATGGCGGATGAAACTGGCCAACGAACTCGTTCGAGACATTGGTCTGTACTATGTATAAACGAAGTTACATCTAAATCGGTTCATAAATACGCCTTTTATAGCGTGACAAAATTCAGGACGTTTCAAAATGTCAGCTTCGCTAGAAATTCAAAATGCTATAACTCAGCCATTTTTTAAGATATAGACGAAACAAAAACTGCTACGGAGTCTTTGTATAAAGGTCAAATACATAAGAAAAAAATATTTTTCCATTTTCAACTTTTGGTACCACATTTCAAATTTTAAATTTTTTAAAAAATTTTAAATGGCCGCCATTTTGAAACAAAATGGCGGATGAAGCTGGCCAACGAACTCGGTCGAGACATTGGTATGTACTATGTACACACCGAATTACATCCAAATCGGTTCATAAATACGAGAGTTACAGTGTGACATAGGTCAGATATATATATATATATATATATATCAATTTTGAACGGAGGGTGGTTTCGGGGTCTGGGGGTCATGATCGATGAAAATATACCAAAATTTTTTGAAATCGCTTTCCTCCGAACGGCTGCAATAGGTAGCTTTTTGTAAAGAAAGCTACCTAATAGACATGAATACGCCTTCATATTAGAATTAAAGTGAAAATACGAAAAGAAGGTGAATTTGATCTCATATATAAAAAATAAAATGAATACGCTTTGAGGTTTAAATATAAGGGGCTTGTGTTATGATATTAATTCTTATTATTAAAAAAAAAATGTTACTAATATCTCATGGTTTATCGTCTGCACACAGCTAACAGAAATGTTAATTGTTAATCGAAAATTCCAATGAAAAAAAAAAAAAAAACTTTTGAAAAGCAAATATATAGTAAATATCAAAATTATGTACCGCAAAATTATCGCTGTCGAAAATGACGTCATTGTATCGGGAAATAAATATTATCCTTAAAAACCAAGCATTAACTAGATTGCCTGAAAAAATGTTTTTTGACTGGTATTACTTCTTAATGCCGCCTCGTTTCAGAAAAGATGAATGAAAATTATTTTATTTTTAAAGGAAATTACATTTTCGTTCATAAAACTTAAACGTTTAATATATTTGCGTACATGTAAATCATTTTCTGTGTTACCAGTATTGAAAAATAAGGCTCGGAAGTGTAAAAAGAAATCTAAGATTTGCGCTAACCATTAGTGCAATCAATAAAAAGTTACGTATGTAAATTAATAAGACCACGGGGGGTTCAGGGGGGCGGAGCCCCCCTGAAGAAATCTACTTTATTATTTAAAAAATATACCAGAATCAACAGCTCATGAAAATTTCGAAATATCCTTCCATAACGTTTTTAATTTAATGCTTCTAATGTCTGAAAACTTCGTATTTTTTATTCTTATAAATAATTACATAATTTGAAAACTTTAAATTGTGGTTTGCAGGAAACTGAATTTTACCAAAGTGTGTCTAAAAACAATGACTTGCAGAGCTGACGTTGAGGCTCCTGATCTGCAGATTTACTAGTTTTAAATATCTGTAGACGGATTCAATGTGACGTCATTCATGACGTTTTGGTTGGAAACGGACTCCAAACAAACGGTTGCTATGCGTCATTTCTTTTTAAATATAAATCGTAGAAAATGTTACCAGTACATATCAAGTATTAAAATACTTAGATGTGAGATATAGATATAAGATATAGCTGGAACACACAAACAAAATAGAAAAAAACAACATAGTAACCGTTTGTTTGGAGTCCGTTTCCAACCAAAACGTCATAACTGACGTCACAACTGAAATCGTATATATTAATGTTATAAACAAATCAATGCCTATGAATCATTAGATAGCCATTTTTTTTGTCGAGTTTCTTTAATGACGGCATCTTTTTGCTGTATTTGTGTATTATTTTGTGATAGCGACATCCTATGCATGCTTTACTGTAGATGTTTAAGAGTGGATAATAAATGTGGAATATTATGCGAAAGACGTCATTTTACATAAAATAAAAGTGTGTGCTTTAAGTTTTAAAATGGAAATATGTTTTGTGGTATATATATATATATATATATATATATATATATATATATATATATATATATATTCATCGGGGGCGACACTAAATTCTGAAAAAGCAGAATTCCTATTTTCTAGTATTATCCTTTTTTCTGTTATCCGCATTTTCCATTCGGAATCTGCGTTTGATATGGGAGATCTCATTCGTACAACCCTCAGTTGTTTATATATCTTATCATTAAATTTGAAATAACTTTCGTTTAATATCCAAATTTTTCGCACTTTCCGTTGTATTAATAATTTATGAGTCTGTATAGTGTTTCTGTATAGTACTGTTTATTTCTTCTGTCATTTCGTTAAGATTAATTGACGGGTACAGGTTTGTTACGTCTAAGCTTATCATACCGTCATCCGGTTGCGGTTCATATTCTCTTAATATGAACCCGCCAATTAATCCCAACCCCTCCCTATTTAAAATGATAGGAAACGAAGCCTGAAAGTACGAGGAATTACAAACAGTGGGGTCTATAAAATTAAAGCTTCGAATATCGAAAATAAAGAAATAACATACATAGGGATGACTAAGTGAAAAATTAGTGAAAGATATAAAAAACATATTCGCGATCTAAAATACAATAGCCAAGCAACAGCCCTTTCAAGAGCAAATATAAACAACCCCTTTAAACCACAGTCAATTAAAATAGAATAAAAAGTCAATTACGAAAACCTCCATAACACATTAATGAGGGAAGCCATAGAAATCCGTCTAAAATAAGATAACACGTGCAACGACAGTATACATTCAACTATCAACACTCGTTGACGAAGAATGTTGGAGAAAAGGGATAAACGAAAGGGAGAAGAGGGTAAAAGAAAGGAAGCTGTAAAATCTCACGCGAGCTGCAAAACAACATCATTTCAAACTGAGGACGCCTCCGGAGAGGGGCGAAAACGTTATTTTTGTAAAGGAGGTGGAAAGTATAGACGACGCATTGCACATAATATGCCTGTTATATGGTATACTTTAAACCTGTTAGAATGTATATTTTTAAGAAAAATATGAAATATCTGTTACAGTTTTTAATGAAAAATAAAGAAATGCAGAAATTGATTTTATTATACATGTATAAAAGCAAGATAAAGAATTTTTTTAATGGAAAAATAATTGCGTCATGGTTTTTTATATAACTGAAATTTTATGTAACAGATAACGAAAAATGTTTATACTGTGATAGCTACTATGATTATAATTCCTGAAGATATGGTATAAGATAAGTATAAGTATAATACGGGCATTAAAAAAGACAGTGATTTCTGTCAAAGAAAATGAATTAAACATGTAATTTTCATTTTAATATTGATTGTTTCTGGAAATAATACTGTTATAAATTAAATGATTTATAGCAATGATACAGGCGGTATTTATTGTTATATCCAGATGAACAGAAAGCTAATTTTAATAGACCGTATGTCCGCCTTCCCCGCTTGTTATTCCATTATTGTAAAAAAAGGAAAGAAAATTGTAAATGATGGAATAATCAGCTATCGAAGTGGTGAACAAATGTCTTTATTTTTATTTTGTTCGAAAATAGCGATTTAATCATTTTTAATTTACATTGTCTTAGAAAAATGTAACATAAACTACATTCCCATGTTTTATTTCCACATTTACTAAAATTATTATCAGAAAGCTAAAACATTGTAATTTCATTGACTCACAAGAAATTATATATTCAGAATTTGTTTAGAACTTAACTAAATAGACTATGATAGAGCACGAAGTTTTGAGCACAAAGGTCTAATGAGTATAGCAGACAGGGCCTATGCTCAGACAAAAAGTTTTTCTCCCAATCTTAACAACCCACACTACATAATTTATCGATATTCGCCTGGTTAAATTAGCTTAGAAGAGTTAGACAAGTAAACAAATATTAGTTGGCATTCTTTGCAACCATTCCATAATATAATCCAAAATCCTCTCGACCACTGGGATTTTATCCACCGTATGTTGCCTTTTCCTTTTAACGATATTCTTCTGGAATATCATCATTGTCAAATAACATGCAAAATGTAATTTTCGTAATTTTAAGTTCACTGTCATTTAAACACGGATTTCTTTTTTATAAATAAAAAATTTAATAAAACCCATAGTAGTAGTCATTACGTAGACCAGTATGAATATTTCGCATGGAGATTATTTGGTGATACATTTATTCATTATTTTTTAAATTTATTGCAATTATTTTTTATTAAACAAAGTTTACTAACTAAAAGTAAATGCACTAGGGTCAGGTGGGGGAAAGTGGACCCATGGGGTAAAGTGGGGGTATATTGAAAAACACTTTTTTCCGCTTTTTAAATTAAGATATTTAGTTAATTCTTTTTTAGAGACATACATTGAGATTATGGCAAACATTTTTGTTTTAGGTTTAGAAACTGCAACAAATTTAATGTTTACAAACTACCTTGTTCATGCTCATTGAATATAGTATGCTTAAGCTTCTGATGAACTTTCTTCTAAAATCATTATTAACTGTCAAAAACTATCAATTTTATTCAGGCTTCTAGAGAAACATGTCAGGTACAGATCTACATAGAAAGTTAAGATTAATTTTATAATTCTATTTGTTGTGAATTGTTTTCTGAGGTGGGGTAATTTGGGGGTATGGTTAGGCTTAGCTAAGTGTTGTATGATAGGGATATTTTTTATCTCTGTTTTAACTTTAGTAAATGTCTGATTATCTATGTACCTATCTATCTATATTATAAAGGACAAACATATCTGTGCGTAACGCAAACGTCATTTTACGAATGGCAACACTTTGAAATTTGAAATAAAAAAAAAATTTGATATTTTCTCTACTGCAAATTTTTAAACTTCTAAACATCGCACATTTTAAATTTTTACACTGTCGTATAAGGAAAAGAAATGCTCTTTTAAATGTAATTTGTTTGAAAGCTGTATCTCAATTTATCATTGAGATATTAATTTTTTTGTAGTTTTTAATACCACGTTTCTTATACTGGCAAAAAAGTACACCATTTCTATTGAAAGTCATTGAAAGCAAACGGAAAATAGTCGAAAATAGGAGATACTGTATCTTTTTGTTGCCATTTTCTCATAAAACCTGAAAAAAAAAGTTGAAATTAAAATATGGGCTATGTCAAGAATATTGTCTGTTATTCCGTGATAATGACGTCATATGCATACTTTTCTATAGACGAAGTTTGAGACTGGATTGTAAAAGTGGGTTGCTTTAGCGGATGCAAATGACGTCATTTTATAAAAAAGCGTGTATTTTAATTCTTAAACCTGAATTATGTTTTGTAAAAGGGCTACATTTTCACAGCCCAGCTGCTTTGAAATTCTTCACAGGTGAAAATGCTTCACATTTGAAAATAATGTAATCGAAATCACACACTGATAAAACGCAATGTTTTACAAAAATTTAGAGTGTCTTTATAAAAGAGAGGTGAAATGCAAATAATAGCGATTTATATTACAGAAATTGATGATTCTCGCCTGGATGGATTTGCTTCGCCGAGTTAGACAAGCAAACAAAAAATTCGTGGTTTAAAATAATATCATGTTCCTGAAGTTTTTGTCCAAAATTCTGTCGAATAATTAAATTTTAATGCTATTCTTTAGGACATTCTACTATAATTTTATCAAAATAATATAATTTGCTTAATTTAATTGTTCCTAATTTTATATAATCTATATAATTAAAACACGAGTGTGTTTTTTAGTCATTTGCCTTGATCTTTCTGTTGAACCAATTTTATTAATATTTTTAAAAACTGAAAGCTCTTCATTTGTAGATGTGATCGCAATATATCTGTTTTTTTTTTATATCCCCACTTTTATATTTTAATTTTAAAAGCATTTTATGAAATTTCTTCAAAATGGTGAAAATTAGTTGGTTGGTTGTATTTATGTCGGCCAATTATCTGCACGTGGGATATAGGGCCAAAGGGGGGGGGGAGTACCTTCCGTGGAGGTCTTTCTAAGGGAACCTAACCCGTATTAACGCTTTGAGAACCAAGGTTCGAAGAAAACCACGAAAACTCCGAACGATTAGGCCGACGAGCGCGATTGGGTTCGAACCCAGCACCTCCCGTCTACCAGCTTCGAGGGCGGTACCTCTCGGCCACTGGTGGGGTGGTGAAAATTACATAGCTTTCATTATTGCAGACAAGAGAGAAATAACGAGGTATTTTTATCTTTATTCATGCTATTTTCTAAGAAAAATTCAAAATTGTTGTATGGAGTTTAGTATCGCAAAATCCCTTTAGGAGCAGAACATTATATTAGGGGCATGATAACGGAAAATAACATACTGCTTTTGAAAACACGCATTTTTCCTCATAAATTTTATATATCGTTTTTCCTTCTGCATGTGTACTGATACTAAGTTTTAGACACTAGGCGAAATGCTTATTTAAATGAAGAAAACGATCATTTTAGATAAAACTAAACATTTTAACACAAATGCGAATAAAAAACATAAATTATGGAAATTTTTACTCTCCGGAATTGAGATTAGAATCTGAAGTAAGGAGTGCATCTGTTCACATACAAGATGTTGCCGACACTCGTGATATCAAGTTTTGAGTTAAAATGATTTTTAAATGATCAAACAAAATACAATTTTTTAAAAATGATGAATATGGATATGAGAAATGCGCATGCAAATTTTGAGAAGGTGAAAATTACTGTTTTTCATTCCGCAGTACCAAGCATAAGAGCCTCAATTGATAACCACATCCTAATAACTGATCTTTATTATATTTTACTGATTAAGTATCTATCTATATTATAAAGAACAAACGTATCTGTGCGTAACGCTGACGTTATTTTGCGAATGGCAACACTTCACGATCAAATTTTGGTCTTGAAATTTTCGCTACTACAATTTTTTAATCTTCTGACCATTGTACATTTTCAATTTTTCGTCGCATAAGGAAAAAAAATTACTTTCAAATGCAATTTGTTTAAAAACTGTATCTTAAGTGATTGATGAATTATATTTTCTAAAATAATTTTTAAGCATGATTTTTTTTTAAGTTTATCTTATCACGTGCCGGTTTCAATACATAATAATAATAAACATTTTGCACATAATGCAACAAACATTTTTCAGCATTCGTTTCTGACTATTTTTGCATAACGAAATTAATACTTCCTTTATAAACAAATAAAGGAATAATATTAAAAAAACACCAGTCTAACATATTTGTGAAAGAAAAATTAACGAAATTAGTACGTCTTTTATATACAAATAAAAGAATAATATTGAAAAAACACAAATCTAACATATTTGTAATCGTACAATTTAAATGTTTAGATCACCAAACACATTTTTTTTTTCAAATGGAATTTGTTTGCAAATTTCATCTCAGTTTATGGTTTTAAAAATAATTTTAAAGCATGAAATATTTTTTAATTTATCTATTTCGCGCGGAGCTCCATTACGAAAGATTAATCCGTTTGCCCTTAAAACAAAATAAAGAGGTCATCATTTTCTTACGGCTAATATCCATTCAAACAAAAACCTTCTGTATGAATAAATAAATAAAATAATATAAATAAAACACATATTTAACAGACATCAATAAGCTTTAAAATTATCAGAATATAAAAGGATGCCATAAGTAGCAAAATCTTAGTCGAATAACTCTTAGCATGCGGCTAATAAGAAAACATCACTTTTGATAAATTTTAAAAAATTTATTTGATTGTATAATTCGTATTTTCCATATAAAAAATGCTTCTTTAATGTAAGTGGGCAATCTAAAAATAATTATTGCATCTAAAAAAAATATTAGTTTTCAATTAAAAAAAATGTTTTCACCTATATTCTTTAAACCGGGAAGCCCGGGTACGATACCCTAGTATTAATAAAATAACTACAGACATAGACTAAAATAATTAAAAAGCGAGAGTGGTGAGGTTTTAATCAATTAAACTGTTTTCTAAAGGTTGGCTATTGAAGAAAGTGACTATAAGAAAAAATCCGGAGAAGCAAACATAGAAAAGGACATAAAAATGCAAAAGAAACTGACTACAAGAAAAAAAATCTATCAAGAACGGGAAAAAAAACTTCCAAAAAGCAGAGTAATTATAAAAAGTTTAAAAAAAATGACACAGATAATATAAAAATAGACTTATAAAGTAATAAAGGAAGGTTCATGGGTAGAAGTTGAGTACCAGTTGAAAAGTCAATCAGTTAAATTCATCGGCCAAGTGACAGAAATTAATGATTCTGTAACAAAGTATTTGACCAAGCCATCATTGGGGGGACTATTACTATTTTCCTGCAATTAATGAGGAAAATTGCGTAGAGTTCAAAAATATATGCTGAACACTAAGTGAACCTAATTTTGATAGCCGTAATCATTATTCCTTTAATTAAATAATATGCAAAAAATAAATTTTTTGTACATTTTTATCTTTAACTATAATTAAGATACTTTTATTTCAGTATAATCTTATTTTAAAAACAATATTTATAAATTTTTATTTAAATGTACCCCAATTTTGGAACTACCCCCACTTTACCCCACCATGGGGTAAAGTGGGGTATCAAAACTTGTTCTTTTAAATGTATCACTGTGAGAAAACAATCTAACAAAGCTGAATAGTTATGATTCATGTTTAATCTATATGAATCCAGTGTATATAAAATGCATCAAAAATTTCATTAAAATAAATTTAATAGCTTGGTTTTTGGACCTTCTCTAAAAAAAAAAAAAACTTGATTTTAAACCCCACTTTTCTCCACCTGACCCTATGTCAAGAGCCTTTTGAAACATCTTTCGAATGATGCCTTATTTATCGTTGATATCGTTGATAACACCGATGTTACAGGAACACCGATAGATGGCGCTGTACAACAGAAAATATGAAAAAGAAGACAAAAATAATAATAAAAATACCAAACACATAGGAAATAAACTTTTTCCTTTTTAATTTATATTACCCTAATTGGAAAAACCTAAATAAGTTTAAGCTGCCATTTCACTTGTACGATGTTTAGAAATTAAAAATAAAAAATTAAATTTAAAAAATCAAAAAACCCGACTGCATAAAAAGCGAACTAATTAATTATTTCTCATCAATGTGAAACTTTTTTTATTTTACTTACATATTTCTTTATTTATTTACTTGTATTGGTGACTTTTAAGTTATGTTTAATTGTTAGTTCCCATCTATAAACACTGTTCTGATGAGGCCTATAGATGTCTATGATGGTTAGAGTTGCAGTAAAACTAGAGATCCTACCTACACAAATTCCAGGTTGTGTAATATTTAAGCGGAGCTGACTGTAAAACAGTCAATGAAACATCGTCTTCATTTTGAAAGACCTATCCAATGATATGCCTCTCAATAAGGTGCGTAAATTTTTTTTTCGTCTCTACCACCATTTTGTATTTTACAGCCGCTATTTGGAATTTATTAAAACAATACCTAACCTATAACAATCGGACGGTTAAGACGAATCTATAGAGACCTCATTCATTAAAATCCATCCAGCCGTTGGGATGTTTCGGGGGTATAAAGAAATCCACATACCCAAATACGCATGTAACACATAGCCTTCTTGGCAGTCGGGTGAAAAATCAGTAATAGAGAAATTTAACCCTTTCGTGGTCACGCACGCGTATCCGCGGTCGCACTTTGGTACTTGTAAGTGGTCGTGAACGCATATAGGCGGTCAGACTTTTGTACTTGTAGATGGTCACAAGCGCGTATAGGCGGTCAAAATATTCTACTTGTAGATGGTTATGAACGCGTTTGCGCGTTTGTGCTTCCCCCCACTTCTCGAGACTGGGAGTTAAAGAAGGCGTTTATCAATCACCCCCTCTTTCCAAGCACACAATAGGCGTTAGGCAGACTATTTGTCAACTGGATTACCGTATTTTAAGTCGAATGCCTTAGGGGATTTCGTTTTCTGTTAATGCTTAAGAATGGCATTGTATTTCGAACCATATACTAGGCAATTTTATAGAATATCATCGTTTACTTATTTTACTTTATTATTTCTGTCCATGAGATTCTAATTCATTACTATAATAATTATTATTTTATATCATTTGCCATATAATATTTATTTATTTTGCATGTTCATTATTTATTATGTAATATTTATTTATTTTGCTCTTTTAATGAATATACACGTTCTTTTCTTTCCTTTTTACTTCCAAATGTATGTCATTTTTTTCATTTAACTATAATACTAAATAACTAAACTGTTTTTTTTTCTTTACTTACAGCACTTTTGTTGTGTAATAATAATAAAAATCTCAAATATCCAATTTAACATTACACTTCAAAAATAATATTTTTATTTATTATTGTTGCGCAAATTTTATTCAAATTCTAGCATAATTTAAAACTAGCACCGTGAAACCTGTCTATAATGACGCTGAATGGGCCAGAAAAAGCATCGATGTAGATAGGTTTTCAATTTCATTATAGGTAGATTGGTAAACGGAAAAAAGGTGACCGGAAAAAACGTGACAAGGAAAAAAGGTGACCGGAAAAAACGTGACAAGGAAGTGTTAAATATTGAATTTGGAAACAATGAACCTGGAAAAAAAATTAAAGCAAATCGGATGTTTCTGTCAAGAGTTATCGCGTTACGTACATACAGACGTAAGTGCATACATACATACATACAGAACCTGCGTGCACATTAATCCTTGGGCTTTGATAGCCTGCGAGCAAAAAGCAGGATAATGAAAAAATTCCTCTAAAGAAAATGCCTCCTCTCTTCGTCTTTATTTTGTTCCCTTTACAGGCTGTGTATGCAATTTTTTCCCTCCCCCTCCGCCTTATAAAACATCTTTACTCATATATAAACTATCAATAGCGAATTGAAAGAATCAATAAATTGTATTTCCTTAATACCCCGCCCCCCCTCCGTGGATAGCACTAACTTGTCTTTTGTAGAAGTCATAATAAACTTTTCTTAATGGAATGTTAAAATTGTATTTTCTTGGACCAAATCTTAGAGTTGTCAAACTCACCCATTAACTCTGCCCCCCCCCCCCCCCCCTACGCTGTAAGAAACTGACAGTGGAAAAACTTTACTTTAGTTTTTAGCATTTATTTATCGACAAGTTCAATATTTAACACTTCCTTGTCACGTTTTTTCCGGTCACCTTTTTTTCCTTGTCACGTTTTTCCGGTCTCGTTTTTTCCTTATCCCGTTTTTTCCGCTCTTGTTTTTTCTGTCACGTTTTTTCCGGTCACCTTTTTTCCTAGATTCAATATTATCCCTAAGGAAGAATTTTTTAAAGATAGCGTGCTTGCATTTCAGTATTTTTAAACGATTTTCTTTGATTTGAGTAGCTGAGGTCGATCTGTACAAAGGACTTTTTTACTCCTTCTATTTTATTTGCAAGGTTTTTTAATGGTGATACTTTTACTTTCGAAACCGGTTCCGAAAGTAAATGTATCCTAAATAAATTAAAAAACTTTAAACAAAATCGAAAAAGAAAAAAACGGTCTTCCTATAGATCGATCTTAGGTAGCCAATGCAAAAGATTCGTTTAAAAAAATGGAAATAAAAACGAGGTATCTTAAAAAAATTCTTCCACCAAATAAACATTAGCGAGCGGGTGCTTTCGCGTGAGTGAAGTAGCCTATTAATTGTTGGAAGTAGATCAAAAACTCCACGCAATTAAACATCATAGACGGCTTTATTAAGTGCAATTGCTCGCAGTAATCTGCAATGCTTTTTTAATATTTTAGAGCAAAAGTAAAGTAATTTTATTTTTCAATTTGAAACTTTTCCTTTATCATATGAGACAAAGTTAATGATAATTCTACCGTGAAGGCTGTATTTCAAAATCTCTACAAACGTATCATATTTTTTTTTTCCTGTTCTTATCTCGATTTTCCTTTTGTTTATATGGCAGTTTACATACAAAGAGATTTGCCATGAAAGAATTATTTCAATCAATAAAATGATGTTTACACAGTACTTCTCAGGTTGGGAGATATAACCTATCATCTCACCAATATGATTAAGCAAAGTAAACAATAATAATCATTTTAAGATAGGTAATGCATTCATATGCATTAAAGACAGATAATCTTAACAAAAGTTACTCTTCCTTGTTTTTACTTGCATTAAAAAATAAATAAAGGTGTATTTTTACACATATTTATATGTGTGGTTTTCATTATATTCGACCTACTTATATTTTTGAATAACTGGATACTTGATTTCTTTTGAAAGTTGAGGGGGGGGGGGGGAATCCAAAAACCATTCTTATGTTTATATCACTGGCTGTGTCCGCTTGGAAAATTAAAAACATTGCGTATTATTTGTGCTTTCTTTATATAACGAGTCCCAATATAGCGACTCTTACATTAAAACTGCCATATTAAAAAGCCCTAAATCTTATTTATTCTCACAGTTGTGTTTCACAGAGAAGAACCAGAGGTGTAGCCAGAAAAATGCTTATGAGACTACACTTCCCTGAACGATATCTACAATTATCATTATTTTTTACCTAATCATTCTACTAAATACAACAGAGTTGACCAAATATTCCAGTGTAATTAATTTCAATGATACTTTAAAAGTTTCTATGAGTTTTCTTTGAAGTAAGGTTTGAAAGAGAGTAAATATCTCCCATTGTTATCTAATCCAAACTCTTGCAACCCATGAATGACATCGAAATACTACCTGTAAGTGACGCTTTGAGCTTTGAGAAAACTATGATTGACAGCCCCACCCCTTCCCTTGTAAAGATGATTTCTAAAGAAAACAGTTCACAAGAACAGTAAAATTCCAAATAGTGGTAGCTTGCTACATATTTTTTTCATTGTCGCTTATTTAATAAAAGGATTATGAAATGTTTATGTTTTAAACTAGTTCTTTTAAAATTAGTATTAATCAATAATTATGAAATCATGAATATTGCACAATGTAACATAAAAGATTGTTGATATAAAAATAAAGTAGGGCATCATTAAAAAAAAAAAAATCTTTTCTGACATCACAGCAGAAATCTTAGAATAACTCCCCCCCCCCCCCCCTCCCCAACGGAAAATAAAAACTGATAGCCGAAGAGTTATCTTTATTGTAGCCTAAGAATTATTATTAAACTTATGGTTATTTTTAATAATAAAAACTTTGTTGCACATTTTCTGTATGTTATCAAATTCTGCCCCATTCCGCAAGCGTGTTTATAGAAGAATTTAGTAATTTAGTTATTCTACCTAAATACTTTTAAATAATCACTTTCAATGGTCTACTTAAAAAAAAATCAAATTCGTGATATTTGATATGCGCATGTTACCTCCGATATCGTAAAATCAAGAAAAGTTTTCTCCGATTAAGTCACACACTAATGACAATTTGTAATTCTAAATTATGAGGAATTTATTTATTTTACATTTTCCAACATAGTTGAAAAGGGTTTATGACTTCAGTTTGTCTGTCAGTGCTCTATCTTGCGCAAATATAATTCGATTTCCCTGAAATTTTGTGTGTTATTGACATTTACTATCGCACGACCACCATTGAAAATGAAATATGTAGCATATACAGTTCCCTTACAGGGGCATTCAAAAGTATGCCGTTAAATTACGACCAATGGGAAAAAATCGTTTCAAGTGCAGCACTAAAACATGCTTTCTGTAGAATATGAAATGCAAAGAATTTATTATTCATTTCCAGAGTCGCACAAAAGAATTCCGTTACATAATGATCTACGCGGGAAAATCGTTTGCAGTATATTTTAATGTAGATACTCTATTTCAAATGAATTTTGGTAAAAAGGTCAACGGTGAAAAGGTCTTAGCAAAAAAAAAATCAGTGGTAAAAATAATAATTATTATATATACTTAGATGAACCTAAAATTCAGATCTATTAGTTATTAAAGTTACATATATTTTCAGTTATAGAAAACTAATTCTAAGCTTCAACTAAAGCCCGTGCTAAGTCCGCATATCTATTATTGATATCAAAAAAGTATATTATACATAGCGTTACACTTAAAGGACACTAACAAATAGGTGCTGTGTATTGAAAAAATATATTCTGCTGGAGACGCCGGCTGTTCATTAGTAAGCCCCTAGAAAGGGCGGGGTGGTAAACAGAAAATACAATCTATAGATTCTCTCAATTTAGTACATGGATAGCTTATGTATAAGGCTATTAACTTTTATATATTTATGGGAACTTTGACCAAAGACAGCCTTTTGGTGAAGAGAAAGGGGGAGGACATGGAATTAAAAGAAACAAATTTTTACATACATTTAAAGGGGTCAAAACATAAACAAAAGTACTTTTTTCAAAAGTGAAGGTTTTTCATTATCTTGATTTTTATAATGTAAGAGGGGAGCAGAGTTAAGAGCGGGGTGTACGTGTGTGTGTGTGTGTATGGAGGGGGGTAACAATAAGTGGGAGTCAAAATTTTGAAGTTTCAACAAAGAAAACAAAATTTAAGGAATGCACAGCAGAAATGAAAATATTTTCTCGAAAATAATTTAAATAATACTTAGGATCTAAATTTATTGAGTATGGCGTAGAGTCCTGCATCGGGTCGGGAAACCTTTCTTTTTTTGTCGGGGTTGGATTAACTTCTACAATTTTGCTGCAAATCGGGTTGATATCCATTGTTTCGGGTTAGGTTTTGTCTTTTGCGGGTCCGGTTCGGCTTGACCGATTTTTCAAAGAATTTCTAAAATATTTTTTCTGTTGAAAAATCTGCATACAATAACAGTTTTTAAAGAAATGGAAAAATTGAATACACAAGGAAAATTGTAAAATCAAAATAATTTAGAAACTAGTTTTATTAAGCTTGTCTTAATACAATTTAACAGACATATTACAAAAATGGGATCTGTAGGTCGAAGGGAAAATTTATGATAGTCATAGACCGTTTATTCAGAGCTATATTTCAATTTACATTTGTGAATATACGATCTTCAGCTGTGTATCGACCTATCTTTAACTACATTGTCAAAGGACTATTTCATCTTATTCCTCTATCTAAGATAAACAAACGAAATTACGTCGTTCAAGCCATTAAATAAAACTGTCATACAAAATTTCCCACAATTGGACTATTATCGTTCTTCCTCTTAATCATTTGATTTTCCTCTAATTTTTTACGCGCACGCAAAAAAACAAAAACAAAAACAAACAAAAAAAAAAAAAAAAAAAAAAAAAAAAAAAAGAACTGGAAAGTAAAAACTTTTTTTTTCTTCACCATTTGAAAAATTAAGAAAGATATAATGAAAGTAATGTTTTATTAAATTTTGAACTCGAGTGTGAAAACCAAATTTCAAAATAAGACAGTTTTCTTTATAGATATTAAAATTATTTTAATTTCAGCAATCCACCCTTTACTAAAAAATATTTTAAATATTCACAAAAGTGCCCTTTTTCAACCGTCCTTTTTTAGTGCACTGTTCTTCGGTTGTCTTGGAATTCCTCTGTTAATGATCAGTAAACACTACGCGCATTATTATTACTATTAATTTTTATGGGAAACAGACTGCAGTGCACATTAGCAATGTGTATCAATTATTGCGGTTGGAATAATATACTACTATAAAAAAAAGTACTACAAGCAGATATCGATCTAGACCGTAATTCGAGTTTATTCGAATTATTTTATACATCCATGTAAACCAACAATAAAGGCCACACTCACTATTTCCAATAGTGAACAGGCCTCCATATCATATATCGATTTCATGGCAATGCAAGTAATATTTACAAAGGTCAGATGGAAAAGTAGTACTAGACTTTTTCCGCGATGGCACACCAAGCTCACAATTAGCCTAAAATATTCAAGTGTAACTATATATTGTTTAAAAAGATACCAATGAACAGTACAAGTATAGAATTATTCAAAAATATCAATAGAATGGATACAATTAAAGCAGTAGATATGATTCAGTGTAAGTATATGTCTTTAAAAACAGGGAAGAATCATTATCTAAAAGATTCTTACAATAATGCAAATGAAAGCATTATCTTTTTAAATTTATTGTTATTATTATTATTATTACTTTACTTTGTACAATCATGTTTATTAAATGACAAATTAAATAATGGCAATCTATTTTTTTTATAAATATCTCATATAGACTAATACTATATGATCAGAATTAATGCTAATACTATATGATAAGTATGATTAAAACAATCATAATGAAATGAATGTATTGAAACTGGAAAAAAAAAAGTAGTTAAACTAGATTTTGATGATTGAACTTTTCATTTCGTTACCATGAGAATTAAACTAAGAAAACATTTATTTTAATGCATTAAACTACACTAATACTGTATAATGCACATTTATTTTAACGTATTTAAATATCCGTTTTTAATTATAGATTACTTAGAGATCACAAATATATTTTACAATTAATGTTGATTTCTTTCCTGCTCATGCTGACTGATAATTGTTACATCATATAAATCCAACTTATTGCAATTGCTTCAAGGTCTATGACACTAAATTTGGGGTGCTCTGGGCGAATGCCCCGTACAAAAACTGCATAATCTTCCAAATTGATTTTTTTTTTGTGACACATTCCTGAATTCAGTTTTGTTCATAAACACATGGAATTGGCAGGTACTCTTATTCAGAAACTATAAAGTCGAACAATTTTTTTCAATTTTCGATAAACATAGGAAGGAAGTCTTTTAGAAAATGCTGTTAAAGTTGGCGTTTTGAAAAAAAAATTCTGCACACGGAAGCCCGATAAAGGTTACAATGGGAAAACGCTTGTATTTCTCATGTAATTTATTTGTCGAAAAGTGAAAAAAAGAAAAAGTGAAAGAAAAAAAAAACATTTGCTCTCAAATCATTTACATAGTCATACCTGCATTTGTCAAGCTTTTACACTTATATATTAATTCGTTAATGTGTCAAAGTTTTTATTGTTAAACGAGCAATTTTTTTTCATCTAAATAATATTTACAAAAGTTAGCGGTAGGGCAGGCGGAAGAGCATTAATTAACCACCATATACAGGGCAGGGTCCGACTTAGGCTATGGGGGGAAAGGTAAGAATCATTCTGCCCCCCCCTCTATCTATCTATCTATAGATTTTTTTGTGAATAATGTGGAAGTAGCTAGTAATAAACTTCATACTGTTGTATTATATGCATAAGTTTTATATCTGGTACTGCTTACATCTGTATACAGAGTGTCACAAAAAGATAATCAAAACTTTAAGAAAAAAATACTTGTAGGAAAATAGTAGAAAAAAAAATGATAGATTGTTTGATACGAGTATTTCTTTGCAAACATTTACTTTGCTTATCTACGTACGTTATAAGATGTCTAAAAGAAAACGTCCCAAATTGGTTATAAGTATTGGTTTTAACTTGCCACGTTAAGAGAAAAACGTTAATAAAGAATTGCTTTTGAAAACTATAGAATACTAAATTGTCATAATAAAATATTAATCATTAGTTTTCTAATGATATTTGCGTAGGTGGAGAGGTTACTGAAAGCGGAGGGGGGGAAGGGGACCGCACTTCCTTCTTAAAAGTTCGAAAATGTATGAATTTTGGTCACTTTTATTTAATTTTAAACATTTGACACCATTTAAATAAAAATCCTGACTACTCTCATGGGAGTCCCCTAAAAAGGGGTACCCGGGGAAGCTTCCCCGCATGCACCTACATAAGTCGGGCCCTGACAATATATATGTAATATACATGTATATATATATGTATTTAATGGACCACCATAACCAATAATTTTATATATTAAACTTTATTTTCAAAGATCTTTGTAAAACATTTTTATTTATGCAATGTATTGCCTAAATTGTGTTTCCTTGCGCTAAATACTGAATTTTTTACTCATACTTTGTTACCCCCCGACCCCTTTAACTCTGCCCTCTCCTACATTGTAAAGATCAAGATGATAAAATTTCCGTTTGTTAGTCAACATGTTTATTTCAACCCCTTTAAAATATCTGTATGTAAAGTTTTTTTATGTTCCCCCACTCTCTTCCTTCTCACCCCAAAGACTATCCTTGGTCAAAGATTCCATAAATATATAAAACTCGCTGTTCTTATACATAAGCTATCAAAGTAGCGCGTTGAAAGAACAGATACACCTGCTTTACTTGAAACGCAGAAAAAAAAAATATATAAGTATTACTGACTATGGAAGTTGCTTAGAGAATAGTTTTAATTGTGTGATGCATTTTCTCGCTGAACAATATTTGTATGCCAATAGAAGTTTGTGGAACATAAAAAAATTTATACAGGGATACGTAAACCAACAAGATACATGGCCGTTTGGGTGCGTAATTGATTATTTTTTTTTAATTATTATAGAAGGTAATTGATAAAACTGGATTTCTAAATGTGTTATATGTTTACCATACTGTTTACTCACATATCTTCCTGCCACATATCTTGCGCCTTATTTACCGGTAAAATTTCAGTACAGTTTTATAGATAGATAAATGTGTTGGAAAGTATTTCACAATCTATTCTTGAAATCTATTCTCACAATCTATTCTTCGTTCTTATTTTTATGAGCTTTTATTTTTTATGCTGGAGAAAGTTTTCAAAGTTTCCATACATACAAATACGCAGAGATAATAATTACTACTATTTGTTTATTAATATTATTTGTTTAAAAATTAAATGAAAAAAATAAAAATATCTTGAGAAGGAAAATTAAAACTGGTTTCATCCAAATCCTAAAACTTAAAAAAAGGATAAATCTTAAAAAGTGATAAAAAGTGTCATTTGATTTTTTTTAACTCTTTCCAGTATAGTTGAAAAGCGTTTATAAATTCGGTTTGTCTGTCTTTCCTTCTGTCCGTGCTCTAATTCACATAAATTTAGTCCAATTGCCATAAAATTGATATATGTTATTTTTGTTTAATTTGGCATGTTCATTATTGAAAATGAAATGTGTAGCATGTAAGATTCGTTTACAGGGACACGCAAAAGAATGCCGTCACATTACGGTGAATTAGAAAAATCGTGTATGGTGTAGTTTAATGATATTACACTATTTTAAACATATTGGAATTTTTATATTTCACTAAGGAGTTGTACACTACAAGGCGATTACTGTAGAATATGATGTGCATAGAATTTATATTTCATTTTCAGGGACACACAAAAAAATTTGGCCTATGACCAATAATTGCTATAAGTTCGTTATCAGTTGCGGTATACGTTTTTAAATTTGACTGTTGTTATTATTATTTTTTTTTATATTATGTGGTGTTTATAAATTCAATAGGTCATATACTGGGAATCACTATCGCAAGTACAATTCCGTTTATTGACAGAAATTGCTGAATGGGAATTTTCCTGCGGAACTAAATTTTTGCATACATACATACAAAGTTATAGAGCATATACAGGGCTGCACAAAAAATAGATATTTTTCCAACTAACTGACAGCAATTGCAGAAATTGGGTTTTCAAATGCGTTATGTGTTTTCTAATTTATTTATTTAGACACCACCTTTCTCCGTAATAAGCTGTAAAGTTTTGTTTCAATATTCTGAATGTATTGGAAAGTGTTTCATAATTTATGCTAGACACATGATTTTTAGCTCATGTTTCTTTTTACAAATATTCTTTTTCAATTTCTCCAAAGAATTTTTGAAAAAATACGGAGTCTTACTGTACTAAATATAAGAAAAAATACATGAATGCATTTCGAAATTATTAAAAATAGTGCTTAGTTTCCATCTGGTCTAAGAATGTTCAATTTGTGTCCCGCGGAGTTGCGAACTTATTGTTGTAAAGTTTAAATCCTTTTTATCTCTTTATGGCCGATGGACGCTGGAAGTTTTATGGGAGATAAAGTGAGGGGGGGGGGGAGGGAGGTATTACTCTTCACAGATATTTGAAATGGATTGTATTTTTCTCATTTTCAATAGGAGAATATATTAGGTACCTAAAATAATTCCTGTTATTGGAAAATTTTAAATGTAATTATTTTTCCTAGGTGGTGAGAAGGAGAAAAATGACACCCGAAAAAAAAGGGCACTTTTATTACAATGGAACTTACAAAAAGCACATTTATTTTGTATATTACTATGCAGACTCTCCATTGACCTATTTATACATAGTAATACCTGTACTAAGCGGAATCTTGCCTTGAAAAAATCCAAAGTTCTTTGGAAAATTTCTAATTCAAAATTATTATATTGCCCCTTATCATTTCGTTTTAAAGGGTCATTGTTAAAATTAAAACTTGCATTTAATCAGTAATACAGTCGTTCCCGTTTAAACGATTATTTTTGGTTCCAGAAATAATATTCGATTAAGCGGGGTTTTTGATTAAACGGGGAATCATAACTGTAATATGCGTAATAAAAAGGGAAAATACCCATCTACGGTATGTTTAATTAACAAAATAATAAATCGTTAATAGAATAACATAAACTAAAATAAATACGAATGCTAATATAAAGTAAATACTTATTGCCGAAACGTCAGTGAAGGCTTACTGTGGAGACACGAAAAGATTTGGTTTCTGTTAGTCTGTCTGTCTGTTAGTCTGTCTGTCTGTTCCGCGATAACTGCTGCAAAAAGCATCCGATAGGCTTGAAATTCACTGGGCATGTTGATGAGGTACCCGGACTTAGCTGTATAGTTTTTGGTTAAATTTGGTTCATTCGTTCGGGAAATATGGAACATTTTATTTTGCTCTATAATACTTTTCAATGGCAAGTCAGACGATTTTCAGATTTTCATTTGTTGAAAGAAATGGCTCATATGAGAAATGGATTTAAATGGTAAATTTTTTATGCTGAAATTTTTAAATAACATTATTAAATTATTCCAATAAATTATGTCAATTTATTTGCGAGATTTTTTAAATTAGGTTTATAATATTGGGGGAAATTTTATGCATGTTTTCCAATAATATAAAGGATTTTGTTTTATCAAATTGACATAATGCATATTTCATTTTTTTCCCTTTTCTTTCTCTGTTGCCTAGCAACGTATTTGGTCCTAATAATATTAGTATAATTGCGTGTATAATGCTTGAGTAAAACCAACGACAAAACAGATGAATTAATGCATTTGTATCTTTGCATATAGAAGGATTTTAGCCCAGAAATAAAAATAGGCAATATTTCATTTATTTTATTTATTTTATTGAAATATTTTGCTTAAAAATACAAAAGTTCATTATTTTCACAGAGAATAACGTAACATTTTCCCATAACATTTACCAATATTTCTTTAATTGTTGCCAAGAAAATCAAAACCCGGAATAATGTTTTCTTTTAAACAATTTTCAATTGAAATGTTTTGTCGTGAAACAGGAAAATGAAAAAAAAAATTAAGAATAGAAAAATTAATATGGCGGCATATTAAAAATAAAAAGAAAACTCTCGAGTATTTCTTAATATAACAAGATGATCCAGTTTTGAGTAAGTACGCATAGCAGGTGAATTAGACGTCATTTATCGAAAACAAAGATGCTGGAATAAAAAATCTTGGGTAAAATAAAATTAACTATTATTTACGGAGGAAAGAGATAGATGGAGATGCAGTATGCCGTAAAAACAGTTTGCAATACGATGTGCGTTATCGCTCAGATTTAAAAAATGCCTTCATTCGGCCCAAACAAAACAAGCACGTGGTACAGGAACCAAATTGTTTGAGTTTATCCGTTTTTTTTTTTTTCTTCGCACGTCGTTGTGTTGTGCCGAATGTAGCGGATTTTAGGGTTACATTTTTGGCGTTACTTCAAGATTTATTGTCTGTGTACGGTTAACATGAATATTTTATTTTAAATTTAAATTTTATTAATTTATAAAAAAAAAAACTTATGCTTATCCTTATAAATCACAGCGTAAAAAAAATCTAAGATGTACTATAACCATCCGCACAATCAATAAAAATTACGAATGTAAATTTAAATAGACTACGGGGGGTTCAGGGGGGCAGAGCCCCCCTGAAGAAATGCAATTTTTGATTTAAAAAGTTACCAGAATAAGTAGCTCATCAGAATTTCAGAACATCAATGTACAACCACTTGTTTAACACTTTTAATTTCTGAAACTTTACGAAGTATCTTGTATGCTCATAAATATTTATGTAATTTGAAAACTTTAAAAAGCGATTTGTAGGAAGTTGAATATTATGCAATGAGTGTTAAAAAACAATGACTTGCAAAGATGACGTTGAGGCTCCTGATCTGCAGATTTACTAGTTAATTTAACGTCAGTATATTCATTTATATGGTTTACATCACACTTAATGCAGCTCGTTTGAGTTTGGTCAAAACTTTGCTACTTCTAATTTATGTTACTTATACTGCTTTTAAAAAATTGTTTAAAGTTGTTTGTTTAAGTGAAATTTTAAAGGAGTAAATATAGAGTTATTTTTCGAATGAGTGCAATATATCACAACGACCATCTCGAGTCTCGAAGTGACGACGCATTGCCATTAAAGCCTGATTAACAGCAAGAAGCGATGGTGGTGAGATCAAGGTGGGGAAATCATTTGACCTGTCCATTATATACCTGCCGACCAAAATCATTGCAGGAAGAACTGAAAATTTGTTTTCAGCGTAAAGGAACCGGAAATGACAAAAGGTGGAAGGAAATTCTAGCTGAAACGGGCTTTCTGCGCCTATTTTCAAACATCGGTCACACAGTTCTTATTCGATTAAGCGGGGAGGTTCGTAAAAGTTATTTGGTTTAAGCGGGGGAAAATAACATAGAACCAATAGGAATAAATTCGGTTCCGGAGAATTCTATTCGAATAAGCGGGGTATTCGATTATCCGTGACCCGATTAAGTGGGGAGGACTATTATACATATGCACAAGTATTACACCTATAATTCGTTAATGATGCAATACTATGATCACTAATTAATTACAGTAAAACCTGTAAAAATGAAATCCATGTATAACATAATCCTGCCTTAAACGGAGAATTTTATATTCCCAAATACAAAATATTACACAATTACACCTAGTAAAACCTGTCTAAAACAGAATTTGTTTTCGTACCTAGTGATCTCGTATTAACCGGTTTTATTGTAATATACAGTGGTACTGTGCAGTGTTACTGATTAATTAATTCTGTAAAACTTAAATAATATATCTTTACTATCTCTAAACATGATTTAAGTATAACAAATAGTGTACTTTATAAAAAAGAAACGCCTTAACATGTTTGGTTTTACTGTACTAAAACAATTGCCTGCCGAGACGAAAGAAAAGGTTGAAATAATTACTGCCACTTTGATTACATCAATAAATGTTTTTCTTTTAATGTTCTACATTTATCAGTAAAATAATAGGAATTAATAAAAATTCAAATTTGTTATCTGGAAGCTAAATTATAAGATCCAAAAATCCGCCTGTTTTTTTTTTTGTTTTGTTTTTTTTTTTTATGTATGGCTGGAAAAAAGGTTGTCAGTTTGTATTTTTTTCTTCTTTTTTTAAACAGGAATTTGCACATTTTGAAAATCTTATTAAAATTTGTTTTAATTCTTTTATTGCTCACAAAAAAAAAAAAAAAAAAAAAAATAAGTTAGAAGAATTATCATTTAGAAGAAGTTTTTTCCATTTATTTTGAATGCGCATTTGAAATACTTTATAATAAATCACTTTTTTTTGGGTGGAGGGGGGGGGGGGGTGTTAGAATATTTTAATGTATTTTCAACTGGTATATTCATCAGGATAATGTACAATATATCAGCTATCTCAGATTTATATCATAGAAAATCAAAGAAAGCAGATGTTACACTAATTTGCATAATGAGAAATTATTATTATTATTATTTATAAAAGAAAAAAAATAATATTAGCATTAATTGAAATTGAGATACGATGAATAACCCTATCTAAAAGTGTAACTAAAGTGTACTAAACGTTTAATTGAGATTCGTTGTATAGTGAGATCTATCGCTATGCGTGCGTTTTATAAAATGTAAATTTATTTAAAAAATCGATTACTTCCAGTTTAATTTTGCAATTAAATCATTACAAATTAATAAAATTTACAAGTTTATGTAACAGAAACTGTTTAGAAAAAAAGAATGCATTTAGAGGAAATGAAACATGCTTGTTATTACGAAGATATAAATTCTTTTCAAATTTAGATAAAATTTAATAGCATATAAAGCAAATTATACGACATTAACAGTTTGCAAACATTATTCTAAGCAACACGGAACACACACCTGTATTAATGAAAACTGCTATTTCGTTACATACTTTCAGATGTTGTCTGGGATTAACTAGACAATCGTTTTCGAAAGCTGTTAGTCAACTAGTTTTAAACGCCCATTCACGCCTCCTAAAAGACAGTGGACAGACGTTTCAATCATTCAGTGTCAGAAAGAAGGGGAAAGAACTAAATCCCTTAGCACTTTTCAACTACAAAATCACATAACCCCTTCTACCTTTTCGAACAAGTTTTTTTTCCTATTCAAGGCCTTTTTAAGGTACATTTTTATAATCTAGTGAAACGCTCAATGGGTTAATCGTCAAGTGTTACCAACATCAAAATGACGACAGCGTTACTCACGGATATGTTTGGCCTTTATAATATAAATGTAACTCAACAAACTATCTTAACTGTATCACGTAGTTTCCAGTTCAAGAATTTAATTACGATTGTCTTATACTTTTTTATGTAGGAAAATAGAGTTAGTTTATCCAATTTTACACAAGGGTGAATTTCTAAACAATAAATTGATAGAATATATTTTCTTTGAATGTGGAGTCATTTTCTAGAGGAAAAATTTTATATCGTGCTTACCATTACGTTTTTCAAAATACATTCGTTTTTAAAATGTTACGAAATGTAATATAAAATTGTACAATTTCTTTTTTTAAGGTGGATAGTTTAAATTGATAGCAGTTTCAATATATAAAAATAAGTTCAACACAATATGTATGAATGTACGTTGAATTACATCAAAATAATTTTAATACGAGAAACGCTATGGTAAGGGGCTATGCATATATAACGTTATGAACATTTCACTAATTTTGGACCCCCTCCCCTCCCTTACGATATCATATGTTATCGTTCGTCGAACTCCCGCCTCCCACACACAGACCCGATGATATCGTTATCAATGTCTAAAAATTATTTTATTTTTAGATTTTCTTTCTCCCTTTTTATACTCTTGCAGTGATATATACACATAATTGTACATTTATTAGTCGCATACTTCACGGATTCAAGAAGTCAATAAAATATCAATGCATTAAATAAATTTATATTACATAACACCTTAAAGAGTTAGTTATCATTTAAAAGTATTTAAAAATAGCTTATTGTTACATAATGCGTTCAAAACTAGTATTCTCTTGTTGTATTAAATAAATTTATATTAAATAATACCTTAAAGAGTTAGTTATCATTTAAAAGTATTTAAATATAGCTTATTGTTACATAATGCATTCAAAAGTAATATTCTCTTCTTGCATTTGCCCCGGGAGGTTAAAAGCAAAACTTATCAACAAAACATTGGACAAAATTCTTTGTCTTTCTTTACTGGTAAACGCAGGTATAACTTCGTACATATTATGCTCCTGATTACTCTTGCAGTGATATATACACATAATTGTACATTTGTTAGTCGCATACTTCACGGATTCAAAAAGTCAATAAAATATCAATGCATTAAATAAATTCATATTAAATAACACCTTAAAGAGTTAGTTATCATTTAAAAGTATTTAAAAATAGCTTATTGTTACATAATGCACTCAAAAGTAATATTCTCTTCCTGTATTAAATAAATTTATATTAAATAACACTTTAAAGAGTTAGTTATCATTTAAAAGTATTTAAAAAGTCCTTCCGGCTAGTGCAGGGAGGAAGAGGTAGCTTTCATACTCCTTATTTTAAAAAAGCCAACTTATATTATTCAAATACACGAAGCTCAATTTAGTGGAAACCGAATATAGGAGATTCAATACTAATTTTTATCAATACTAAATCATTATGAATGAGAATTTCGCGAAATTAGTCTTTATCCAAGCTGCTTTTATTTAAAGTAACTTATATTTGGCTGCCAAATTCGGCGATTTCTTAAAGTGCCTGCCATTTTAAGACAACATGGTGGATGAGGCTAACCAGTGAACTTGGTCGAGACCTTAGTAATTGTTGTGCACATGCTCACTCACATAGGAATCGGTTGATATATACAAGTGCTGTCGCAGGCAAAAAATCAGATTTTTCAAAAATGTCACCCACATTAGAAATTGAAACTGCTATATCTGAGCCATTTTTTAAGATAAAGACAAACAAAAAATGCTCCTGAATCCTTATATTAAGGTCAGATACTTAAGAAAGGAACCTTTTTAAATTTCTAATTTTTTTGCACCTCACTTTAAATGTAATATTTTAGTTTAATGGCCGCCATTTTGAAACAAGATGGCTGATGAAGCTGGCCAGCAAACTTGGTCGAGATATTGATGTATACTATCCACATGCCTTCTTACATCGAAACAGACGAATACGTGTGTTATCGCGTGACAAATACAAGATCGTTTCAAAATGTTAGCCATGCTAGAAATTCAAAGTGCTATAATTCAACTATTTTTTAAGCTATAAACAAAAGAAAAAATTTTCAGAAACAAAAACTGCTCCGGAATCTTTGTATCAAGGCCAAACACATAAATAAAATCTTTTTCATTTTCCAATTTTTTAATACCTCATTTTAAATTTTAAATTTATTTTTTTAATGGCAACTCTTTTGAAACAAGATGGCGAATGAAGCTGGCCAACGAACTCGGTCGAGACATTGGTATGTACTATGTACAGATGAAGTTACATCCAAATCGGTTCATAAATACGCCTGTTATCGCGTGACAAAAATCAGGTCGTTTTAAAATGTCAGCCATAATAGAAATTCAAAATGCTATAACTCAGCCATTATTTTAGATATAGACGAAACAAAAACTGTTCCGGAATCTTTGTATTAAGGCCAAATACATACAAAAAAAGCTTTTTCATTTTCCATTTTTTTGGTATCTCATTTTAAATTTTAATTTTTTTAAATTTATTTAAATGGTCGCCATTTTGAAACAAAATAGCAGATGAAGCTGGCCAACGAACTCGGTCGAGATATTTGTATGTACAATGTACACACCAAGGTACATCCAACTCGGTTCATAAATACGCCTGTTATCACGTGACAAAAATCAGGACGTTTCAAAATGTCAGCCACGCTAGAAATTCAAAATGCTATAACTCAGCCACTTTTTAAGATATAGACGAAACAAAAACTGCTCCCGAATCTTTTTATCAAGGTCAAAAACATAAGAAAAAAATACTTTTTCAATTTTCAATTTTTTGGTACCACATTTCAAATTTAAATTTTTCTTAAAAATTTAAATGGCCGCCATTTTTAAAGAAGATGGCGGATGAAGCTGGCCTACAAACTCGGTCGAGACATTGGTATGTACTATGTATAAACGAAGTTACATCCAAATCGGTTCATAAATACGCCTTTTATCGTGTGACAAACTTCAGGACGTTTCAAAATGTCAGCCACGCTAGAATTTCAAAATGCTATAACTCAGCTACTCAGCCATTTTTTAAGATATAGGCGAAACAAAAACTGCTCCGGAATCTTTGTATAAAGGTCAAATACATAGGAACAAAATATTTTTCCATTTTTAATTATTTGGTACCACTTTTCAAATTTTAAAGTTTTTTAAAAATTTTTAATGGCCGCCATTTTGAAACAAAATGGCGGATGAAGCTGGCCAACGAACTCGATCGAAACATTGGTATGTACTATGTACACACCGAATTACATCAAAATCGGTTCATAAATACGAGAGTTACAGTGTGACAAAGGTCAGATATATATATATATATATATATTGTTTAATTAATGGTTATATATATATATATATATATATATATATATATATATATCAATTTTGAACGGAGGGTGGTTTCGGGGTCTGGGGGTCATGATCGATGAAAATATACCAAAATTTTTTTAAATCGCTTTCCTCCGAATGGCTGCAATATGTAGCTTTTTGTAATGAAAGCTACCTAAAATAGCTTATTGTTACATAATGCATTCAAAATTAATATTTTCTTCTTGCATTTGCCCCGGGGAGATTAAACGCAAAATTTTTTAACAAAATATTGGACAACATTCTTCGTCTTTCTTTACTGGTAAACGCAGGTATAACTTCGTACGTATTATGCTCCTGATTTCTCTAAACAACGAATTATATGCGCATAAAACAGAAGAACAGGAATACCAAACGTTGGGGGTATTCCACATTTTGGAATGAAATGATTTTATATAACACTAGCAGGCTATGCCCGCTACGCTGGTCTGCTTATCCAAATGAACCTTGAATTAAACAAAATGTATCATTGAATTTGACATTGTGATTTAAAGCAATATGGAACCTTACCTGGAATGTCCTTTCGCACTGCTGAAAACGATAAGAACGCCAATGTGCTATTATATTTTCTAATGTGTATACAAATTTTCAGCTATTAAGATCTTAACCCTTTTAGTTGATCAATAACAGTAGGATTGGTAAAGAAAGATAGTACAATACGCAATACAATAAAACAAACCCTGAAAAATTGTATAACTACTTGTAATAATGCAAACAAACAAACGGACAAAATCCATCCAGTAAAACTTTTTTTAAAGGTTGATCTTTCATAAGGGGTCCATCTGATTATAGAACTTTGCCCCATAATTCTGTAACTAAGCAACGTAGAACGATACCCAATAAACTAAAACCTCCGCAAACATTGTCTTATCAACAAAGAAAGTATTATCAATATCCGCCATCTAGAACTTTTTGAAAAGTCTAATCTTTCATAATCGGTTTCATATGATTATGGAACTTTCCGCCATTACTTTATGACTAAGCAACGTAGAACAATATGCAAAATACTAAAACCGTGTCTGAATAGATATCTAACTAAAATGAAATTCCTATCAAAATCCGTTCTGTAGAACTTTAAAAAATGTTAAACTTTCATAATCGGGTTCAACTGATTATAGAACTTTCCACCACACCTCTATTATTAAGCAATGCAGAAGGGTATAGTAAATACTAAAACTCTGCCTGAAAAATTATTTAACTAACATTGAAAATTCAATCGTAATCAATTCGGCTGAATCTTTTAAAAAGGTTAATCTGTCATGATCGGGTTCGTCTGATTATATAACTTTAAAACATAATTGTATGTATAAGCAACGTAGAACGATATTTTATATACTAAAATCTTTCCTGGAAAATTATCTAACTATCATTATGATCAAAATCCATTCAGGTGAGCTGAAGTTATATGCAACCGGGACGAATTTCCCATTTCCATTTTACTCTAGTATATATAGTAGAAGCAGGAGTAGATAGATAGATAGATAAGAATATTGATTATTAAAATTTATGAAACTGCAAGTTATTTCTCGTTGTCTCTGCTGAAAAATTTTAAAGACTTTTCAATCGGCGAGTATTGAGATTTACTATTATTTCTACAACAAATGTATTTCATTTTGTACCAAAACATTGCCGTTAAAATGAGCCAATTTGCTGTGGGTTCCGATATTATAAAATATTTTTTTTTTCAAAATCACCAACTACGCGCATGACATCTTAAGTGTCTCTTGGCACTGCAGTAAACATTTCCATGTTTTATTCAGCGAAAAATGAAGTTATAACTTAATTTTACTTGATAATAAAAAATACTTCCACCTTCAAAAAATAGTAAATTAAAATTTTTTGCAGTGTTACCAGTAAATAATAATTAAAGCCAAAAGAAATTCGCGTTCAATAAATATCAAGCCCCAAAGTTTGGCATCGTTTGCAATAAAATTTGGTACTTTTCTTTTCCACTACAGGCGCCTTGGCGTTTTTTTAAAAGCTTGGCGCTATTCGGGCATCAGGAAATGAGATTTATTGCCAATTGATATAAACAGTTAAGAAAACAAACTTGATGAAATTTTTTGTTTGTTTATATATGTAAATTATAAATGTTTTTTATATACAAACTAGCAAAACCCCGCGGCTTTGCTCGCGTAATATTTGAAATATGCCAAGTTATATTTATGTCTAATTTTTATCAAAAGGTACTAAATTTTTATTTTATTAAAAGGTAATATTTTATTTTATTAAAAGGTACTTATTACTTTTAGGAATAATTAAAAAATTACTATTTAAAACACAGTTTGACTAAACATCATTATTACACTGTATTAGGCAGAAATGAGACTTAAATTAATAAAATGAAATAAAACTAAATAAATGATAATTTAGAAAATATTTTGAAACTTTTATGCTCAATTAATACGCTCCTTTCAGTATTCATTTGAAGTTTTGAATTTTTTAGAAACCATCTTCTTACATCTTAAAATTAACCATCATGTCGAATTCCAAGTCCTACCACCTCTATCAACATGGGCTATGTTGAAATAGGAACTGTCACCATTAATTTGCCAACATTAATTTTGAAATCGGTTTGTTATTCCCTAATATTCCACAAAAACGTAATTTAAAAAGCTTTTAAAGCCCTTTTTAGAACGTTTGTCGTTCCTGTGAACCCCAGGTGGTAGAATCACCAGCATAAAATATAGCCTGTGTAGGATCAGAGACTGTTACCACTGGTTCGCAACTATTACTTTTATAATCGGTTTATATTCCCTGAAATTGCATAGAATCGTAATTTAGAACTTTTTTAGAATGGTTTTCGCACCTCCCCTTCGCTTCACCCCTTTTTAATTCGAATTTATTTTCGACGTTCCTTCGAGGGCATTTATATTTTATAAGTAACTACCATGTCATATTTAAAGTTTCTAGCCTTTTCAGTATCACAGAAATCGCAATTTAGAAAGTTTTTAGCTGCTGCAACCTTCTGGTGGTAGTGGAACAGACATAAAATATAGCTTATGTTTGAGCAGGTTCTATCACCAAAATTTGTCATCATTATTTTTTTTAATCGGTTTGGTAATTTATAAGTTTGCTTAAAAATTGTAATTTATAACGCATTTCACTCACTTCATTTTTTTAAAATTTGGAATTTTCTTTCGACTGTTTTTAGAAAGCAGTTGCATCTTGTAAGTAAATACCATGTCATACTTCAAAGTGTTAGACACCTCAGTTGTGCAAAAAATGCAAATTAGAACATGTTTTGCTTTTGCAACCCTCAGATGGTAGTGACAGCAACATAAAATATAACCTATGTTATAACAGGGACTGTCACGTTTGATTTGCAACCACTACTTTTGAAATAGCTTTGGTATTTCCTTAGATTGAGTAGAAATCGCAATTTAGAACGTTTTTAGGACGCTTTTCGCGCATTTTCACCCCTTTTTAAATTTCCAATTTTTTCGAAACTGTTCTTAAAGATCATTTATAGCTAATAAATATGTACCTTGTCTAATTTTAAGTTGCTAGCCCTTACCGATCACAAAAATCGAAATTTAGAACGCTTTTTTTCTCCTGCAACGTCTTGGTGATGGTGATACCGACATAAAATAGCGTCTGTTAGAGCAGAGGCTGACAGCATCAATTTCCTACCATTACGTTTGAAATCAGATTCATTATTCCTGAGATATTGCCGACAAATCGGCATCTAGAACGTTTTTAGAACGCTTTTCGCGCATTTTGCTCCTGCATCTCTTCTGGGGTAGTGGAAACAGATATAAAATATAGTCTATCTTGGAGCAAGATCTGTCACCCTCATTTTTACACCATTATATTTGAAATCGGTTCAGTATTTCCTGAGATTGCATAGAAATCGCAATTTAGAAAGTTTTTTATAACGCTTTTTGCGCATTTTGACCCCCTTTTAAATTTCAATTTTTTTAGGAAATGTCCTTAGAGATCATTGATATCTTATAACTAACTACCATTCCAAATTTCACGATTCTAGGCCCTTCCGTAACGCAAAAGTCGCAATTTAGAACGTTTTTTGCTCCTGCACCCTCTTTGGGGTAGTGGCACCGACATAAAACATCGCCTATGTTGGAGCAAGGGTTTTCACCATCATTTTGACGCCATTATTTTTTAGATCGGTTTGGTATTTCCTGAGATTGTGTAGAAACCACCATTTAGAACGTTTTTTAGAACGATTTTCGCGCATTTTCACCCCTTTCAAATTTCTAATTGCTTAATAACTGTTCTTAGAAATCCTTTATATCTAATAAGTAGCTAATATTTCAAATTTCATATTTCTAGGCCCTTCAGTAACACATAAATCGCATTTTTAGAACGTTTTTTGCTCCTGCACCCCCCTTTGGGGTAGTGACACCGACATAAAACATAGCCTATCTTGGAGCAAGCGTTGTCACCATCATTTTGACATCAATATTTTTTAAATCGGTTTGGTATTTCCTGAGATTGTGTACAAACTACCATTTAGAACGTTTTTTATAACGCTTTTTGTGCATTTTCACTCCTTTTTAAATTTCGAATTGTTTAAGAACTGTTCTTAGATATCATTTATATCTTATAAGTAACTAATATTCAAAATTTCATATTTCTAGGCCCTTCAGTAACGCTAAAATCGCATTTTTAGAACGTTTTTTACTCGTACACCCCCTTTGGGGTAGTGGCACCGACATAAGATATAGCCTATGTTCTAAGTTGGACTAACGCCATCATTTTGATACCATTACTTTTGGAATCGGTTCGGTAGTTCCAGAGCTTATCTCCGACAAATAAACAATTTTTTCCTCTTTATAATAGGAGTATAGATTACTTCTGTTTCTAATTAAAATTAGATAAATTGCATCTTTATGTTAAATAAATTGTATAAACAGAAAAAATGCTTGTTTATATGAAATGAAACAGTGAATAGGTTGCCAGAAAATATGTTTCCAAATTTTCTCTTCGCCAAGGCTATTTTCTCTGTTTCGCCAAGATCCCTATACTGTAAATTACCAAAAAAATTTGCACATTTAGGATTTAAATAAATGGCGCAATAGCATACAATTTGGTATGGTGTTGGTATAACGTAAAATAGGAAAAGGTCGCCAAAAAGTTTTCTTTCAAATCACGCCAATTCTGTGTTAATTCGGTTATAGAATAGCACCGCTTTAAAAACACAGAATCAGTTTAAACCTTTTCCTAAGTTAATTATGCGCCAAACCACGCCAGGTAACATACGCCAATTGTCAGTAGAATCAATTATGTAACTTATCGGTACCAAATATGCCAATTGTCTATGGATTCGATAACGTAATTTATCTCCTTAATTTATGCATATTTTACAAACTACATCTACTTTACGATTTTCCTGATTTTAAGATCAATGGTACTGTTAGATGTTAAAAAGCTTGGCGCAATTCGGGCTTAAGAAAGTGAGATTTGTGGCCAAATGATATGAACAGCTATAAAAACAAATAAAATGAACTTTAAGCTTTTTAAAATATATATTCATATATATATTCCTGTATAAATTTTTATTTATGAATATTAATATTTTTGTTATTTATATACAATTTACTTCTGTTTTTATATAAAAAAGAGATAAATGTATTCTTTATAGTAAATAAATTATCTAATTACTGAACAGAAAATATGGATGAAAACTTTCCTTGTCTCGCCAAGCCCATTTTTTCCAACTCGCAGCTATATTGGAAAATTACAGAATTTAACCCATTGCTCTATGTCTAAACAGTGTCGAACAATATACTATATACTAAAACTATCTCTGAAAAATTGTCCAAATATTAATGCAAATTCTATCAAAAACTGTTTATTTTAATTTTTAAAAAGGCTATTGTGATAATTGCGTACACCAGACTACAAAATTTTCCCAAAAACGGCATGGCTGAACAATATAGAAGGGCATGTTGTATACTGAAAACGCCCCTGGAAAATTATCTAATTAACAGTCCAAGTTCCATTGAAATACATTGGGCAGAATCATTTAAAGAGGCTAATTTTCCATTATCAGGTTCATCTCATTAAAGATCTTTAAACCATAATTCAATACCAAGAAACGTAGAACGACGTGTTATGTACTAAAAAATTTCCCGAAAAATTACCTATCTAACAGTGTACGTTCAGCAGAACTCGAGTTATAAGCAGCGGGAATGAAATTTCCATTTGAATTATATATATATATATATATATATATAAGTAGAATTGGGTATTTCCAGAAAATGCTGTCGTTTATTGAGAAATAACCAATATTGTGAACGTCGCTCAAACCGATGGCACGCTCATGCATTTTTGGCTTAAAATTAAATCGTTTGGCGATAAAATGAAATCGCAAAAAACATACAATATGTAACTCACAAGTATCGTCATTTTTATAATTACATCTGCTAGTTTCTTCTGTATGTCACATGATGGTCGAGTTAAATAAAAATATAAAGTAAATTTAAAAGAAATCAAAAACAAAAACAAAATTGTCACCCAGATGTTATTTTATAAAATTTTCTGATGCATTTTATTTAACCGGAAGCAAGAGATAAATTCCAAATATAGTTTAAAACTGCAATCTTTCATATTGAATAAATTTTTAAGCATTACGAACATTCTCTTTCATGTTTAAATTCGATATTTTCGTTTTCCAATATTACCACTCGTCAATTTTTTTTCATTTTCTCTCTTCTTTTATTTTTTTTCCTTTTAAATAAAATTAGTAACAGTTTTTTTCCGCGATGTACAGCCATTTCAATTCATTTATCAAAAAATTCATCGCCAATAAAATAATGGTAACCCTTTCGCCCAAAATAACAGAACTTTCCGTCATAATTCTATAACTAACCTACGTAGAACGATGTGTTATAGCTTAAAACCTTCCCTGAAACAATACCTATCTAACAGTATAAGTTCCCTCAAAATCCATGCAGTAGAATTCGAAATCTAGGCGTTTGGAATGAAATTTTCGTTTGGATTTTATATATATAATAGATAGAATAGATAGAATAGATAATAGATTATGTGTTATGAACTATCTCAAAGTTTAAAACAGATCGCATTGTTAGATTTCCTAATTTTAACAATATCGCGTTATGTTAGTTCCACAATCCTCCACCAGGGAGCGTACTTTATTCTTAACGAAAGCGTATCTGAACGAAACTCCTTCATGCAACCTTTCCGTAGATACATGAATCGGGAGGGTGGCGGTCCTAACCAATAATTTAAGAAAATTGCTGAAATTACTACGAAAAATATTTGAAAGGGGCCCTGCGCGGGCCCCTAATAGAGTTAGAGGAAATCGGAAGACCGCAAAATAATCGCGGGGAAAAGTTTGCTTGGGTACTCTGGAGCTACTTTTGGCGCGAGATCTAAGCTCTACGACCAATAGGAGCCCAGATATTTAAGGAAATATGAAGTAACAAAGTCCAAAATAACAGAATTTTCCGTAATAATTCTATAACTAATCTAGGTAGAATGATGTGTTATAGCTTAAAACCTTCCCTGGAACGATACCTATCTAACGGTATAAGTTCCGTAAAAATCCATGCGGTAGAACTCGAAATCTCGGCGTTCGGAGCTAAATTTCCGTTTGGATTTTATATATATAATAGATTTAAGCTTTAACAATAGCTTGGCATTCTCATAAAAGCATATAAAAATAGTAATAACTAGAAAACAGAAAATCTGCTTTTTCAGAATTTAGTGTCGCCCCCGATGGAAAAAAAGATACATGTATATATATATATATATAGTGCAAAACATATTTTAGTTTTAAGACTTACAGCACACGCTTTTATTTTATGTAAAATGACGTCATTCGCATCATAAGAATTCCACATTTACGATCCACTCTTAGACATCTACAGTAAAGTAGGCATAGGACGTCACTATCGCGAAATAATACACAAATACAACAAAAAGATGCCATCATTAAAGAAACTTGACTAAAAAAACGACTGACTAATTATTCATAGACCTTCATTTGTTTGTAACATTAATATAGAAACTTGAAATTAGATATAGTTTATGACAGCTCCGTGTTTTAACAGAAATCATTCGTTTATAGTTTTTTCAAAATAGCACGTATTTTAATTACATTTTGTTTCGGTTTTTATGAAAAAATGGCAACAAAAATAATTAAATAATATTTTACAACTATTTTTCCTTTACTTTCTACAGAAATGGAGTACTTCCGTTGCCAATATTAAGCAAATGGCTCCAAAAACTACAAAACAATAAGTATTTCAAAAATAGATGGAGATGCAGTTTTCAAACAAATTGCATTTAAAAGTGTCTTTTTTTCCAATACGACGGTATAAAAATTGAAAATGTGCGATGCTTAGAAATTAAAAAAATTGCTATAGAGTATTTAATCGTACTGCTTCGTTTTACGGCTGGCTTCTGTAAGGTAACATTATTTTTTGAAGACGGCACAAAATAGGCTGGGAGAAAGAAATAGCATACCGTACCGGGGGCTAATAAAAAAGGTAAGAGAATATTTGGATGTAAAGAAAAAGTTACTGAAAAAGAAGTGATTTGGTTAGATCAAAAATGATAACGATATCAAAAAGCAAACTCCCCCCTCCCCCTAAAGATATCTTTACGATATCAAATGCCAGACCACCTCTTAACCCTAAAGTTATAACGTTATATATGCACAGCCCCTAATAATTCTTAATAAAAACATTTTTAAATTCATTCTTGCAAGTTTCTTCGTATCGTATATGCCTTGCTATCGTATAGCACGAGTAAATTAAATTTTAATACCTCCTTTAGGGATAATTATTCTGAGAAAAACTAGAACGAAAAATCATACGTCCAGCAGAGATTATGAAACACTTTCCAACACATCCAGAAAGCTTTAACAAATCTTCACAATATAATTAGGTGAAAGATTAAGTCTAAGTAAACCATTTGAAAACCTAATTTCATGAATTTCCAACAATAGTCTGAAAAATATCAGAATTCTTTTGTGAAGCCCTGTATATGATCTATAGATTTGTATATATACTACATAATATGCTAAAACTTAGATCAGTTTGGGAACGCATAGGGCAGTACAATATTCCTCTTCAGCGATTTCCTAACCATAAACGGAAATGTACTCTACACCTATTGTTCTACCCTGCATATGATCATTTACAAAATTTATACATACCAAGCAAGAGGCAAAAAGTTATTTAAAAAGCGTACTACATCTGTAAGCGCACATCCAGCAAAATTCGGATTTATTTGATTCAGTTGAATCTAAAACCATGAAATTTTATATACTGAATAGTTTTAATAGGTAAATGTTCGCAAATAACCTTTGTAAAATATTCCAAATTTAACCCTTATCTGTCCTATGTCACTTACCACGTGACATCGGTATCAGCATCTCTTACACGAATTTTAGTCGGTTGGCACCATTTACTTTTTAAGAAACACTTTTGCTTGTACTTTGAAAACATGTGCATTAGAAATGTACTTCAAAATTTATATTTAAAATATAGTTATGCGAAAAGATTACAAAAATAAAATCAAATATAAAAAGTTAGCGTCCGATAAGGGTTAAAAGGATGAAATGATTGGAAAACGTTCTACTAAATCATAATTGCTCTAAAACTATTGGGGTTAGAAATTTTAATTTGAAATGCTGTTAAAAGAAGGGTATTCCTATTTATTTATTTTTTTACGAAGGGGGTGGTTGCAAATGGGTTGGAGTGAAGAATTTCTCATTTCAAGTAACATGCTCACATATTGCGGTTCAAGAAAGAATTTCCTTAAAAAGTGACTTAATTAGTAATAATGTAAACTATCCGTAACTGTATAATTTCTCCTTATGTAAATAATCAAATAAATACCACTTGGATATTTCGCCAAGCACAATTGGGCAGCCGCGGATTTCGCAAATTGTTTTTCAAATTAACAAAATTTTGAATGAAGGAAAATAATTTTATGCTCTTTATAACACATAGAGGATTTAGGGGTAATTGGGATCAAGGGTAATCGAGATCTGAGGCACTACAGGGGCAATCTGTAATAGATAAAAATATTGACCATGCTAATCATGAAGTTTGACTAATATTCTACATGTTCAATTTTTTGGAGTGAAAATATATGTTCCTGTGGAAGTAATCACTCCGGAACATACAGAAAACCTTTGTCCGACAAAGTGAGAATGTTTTAATAAATAAATTTAAAAAATCAAAACACACGACTGTGTAAAAAGCGAACTAATTAATTATTTCTCATCAATGTGAAGCTATTTTTATATTACTTACCTATTTCCTTTATTTACTTGTGTTGATGACTTTTAAGTTTTAAGTTGTGTTTAATTGTTAATTCCTATCTATAAACACTGTGTTTTAATGAGGCCTATAGATGTTTATGATGGTTAGAATTGCAGTCAGGCTAGAGATCCTACCTACATAACTTCCAGGCTGTGTAACATTTAAACGGAGCATCTGACTGTAAAATATTCAATGAAACATCGTCTTCATTTTGAAAGACCTATCCAATGATATGCCACTCAATAGGTGCGTAAAATTTGTTTTTCGTCTCTACCGCAATTTTGTATCTTACGGCCGCCAGTTTGTATTTATAAAAACAAAACCTAGGTTATAACCACCGTACTGTTAAGACGAATCGATAGAGACCTCATTCATTAAAATCCATCCAGCCGCTAGGATGTTTTGAGGCTATAAATAAATCCACATACCCAGATACGTGTGAAACACATAACCCTTATTGGCAGTCGGCTAAAAAAAGGTCCTGCGTAAAAAAATCGTAAGAATATTGAAAGATAACTATGGATTTAAATTTAGAAAAAGGTTTTTAAGAAGAAATGGTTACATTATGTAACAGACGAAGTACAATGTTAATAATCTGCATGATTCTAATTACCCCAGAAATTTTTGGGGTAAATAGGATCGTGAGTTCTTGAGTTAAGCGTAAATTGGATCGCATATTTTATTTTCTAATTCAATCAAATTGTGGTTTGGTATGCATTTATTAATATTTCAGTTTTCAGATCCTCTGAAATACCCCTAGTTTGGTTTACTTTACTGTACATTTTGTGTTAGCAAAACATTTATTAGCCCCCGGTACGGTATGTCATTTCTTTCTCCCAGCTTATTTTGTGACATCTCCAAAAAATAATGTTACCTTACAGGAGCCAGCCGTAAAACAAAGAAGTACGATTAAATACTCTACAGCAATTTTTTACAACTTCTAAGCATCGCACAATTTCAATTTTTATAACGTGGTATTTGGAAAAAAGTACTTTTACTGCAATTTGTTTGAAAACTGCATCTCCATTTATTTTTGAGATATTAATTTTTTTCTGTAGTTTTTAGAGACATTTGCTTAATATTGGCAACGGAAGAACTCCATTGCTGTAGAAAGTGAAAGAAAAATAGCAATTATATCTTTTTGCTGTCACTTTCCCATAAAACTTAAAAAAATAATAATAATTAAAATGCGTGCTATTTTGAAAAAATACAAATGAATGATTTCTGATAAAACACGGAGCTATTATAAACTAAATTTAATTTTAGATATCTGTATTAATAATAGAAACAAATGAAGGCCTGTGAAACTTTACATAGCTGTTTATTTTGACGAGTGTTTTGAATGACGAAATCTCTCTCTCTTTTTTTTTTTTTTTTTTTTTTTTTTGTGTGTGTGTGTGTATTATTCAGCGATAGTGACATATCCTAAGCGTATTTTACTGTAGATGTTGTTTAACAATGGATCGCAAATGATGAATTCTTCAGCGGATGTGGATGACGTCACTTCATGTAAAATAAAATCGCGTGTTATAAGTCTTAAAACTAAAGTACAGTAGAGTTCCGATTATCGGAATTTCCGCTTTCACCGAGTTATTTTCTTCAGATGGACTGATGGCTTCCATTATTATGAAACAGCCATTATAAATGAAGTGTTAGGTGCAGATGAAAGAGAAGCCGTAAAAAGTTAGAACTCTGATTTTCTGGTCAGAATGAGGGGAAAAAATGGCCATATTTTTTTTTTCAATACAAATTATGGCCATTTTTTTCCCATTCTGACCAGAAAATTAGAGTTCTAACTAAAAAAAAGTATGGCCATCCCCCCCCCCCCCCATTCAGACAAGAAAATCAGATTTTTAACTTTTTACGACTACTCTTTTATTTTCACCTAACACTTCATTTATAATGACCGTTTCATAATAATGGAAGCCATCAGTCCATCAGAAGAAAATTATCCATTCCAAAGGTATACGATCGATTAACTCGGATAATTGGGACTCTACTGTATCTAAATTTATATACATATATTTTTTTGTCATCAGGGGCGATACTAAATTCTGAAAGAGCAGAATTCCTGTTTTCTAGTTTTGCAATTTTATTTTGCATTTATTCGAAATTTCAGCCTTGATCAGGCCTAATTAGGCCTCAACATTTTCAATGTAAATGAATTTTTCCTCCTTCACAGTATAGAGGTTTGTCTGATCGTTTTTCCATCGTTGCTTGCATTTCATGTTATTTTGAAAAGAAAAAATTGATTTTTTTTAACTTTAAAAATTAGTTCTTTAGTAATACAACAAGGTTACGAATGTTCAATAGAAAATTTTGCATTTGATTTTATTTTGTAGGCAGAATGTAAAATATATGAATATTGAAAAGCCCTTAAATAAAGTTTTTTTACAGCGTACTTAACTCTCTAATACTGCTGAGAACAGTTGAAGTTGTTAAAACCAAAATTATCTTGCTGTAAAGCCCGTGCCGAGATCTATTAATTCCATTTACCCATCAATCCTATACCACTCAATCAAAGAGGTAATTTTTGGAAAAGACACTTGTACCATGTAATATGGTACATTGGAAACTAATTCTTTACACATTTGAAGAGACAACTACCTATTCAGTAAAATTATGTATAGCATTAATATGTAGCCCACTTCATTCTCTGGCAATTAATTGTCAAAAAGTGATTCTAATTACCCCTATCTCCCCTACTTTGTGCAATTAATTTAATTTAATTTGAAGTACAATCGATTTTTGTAATTTATATATCTAAATATGTTAAATTAATCTTATACATTTTATAATTTTTCTACATATTAACGTTCGACATATAAGTAAAAACGCTACATATAGCAAGTTCGAATCACCTTCAACCATTCAGTTCACACCATATTAAACTTTTATTTTTTAATTTTCATTAATATTTTTCGGTAACAGGCTTTAATGAAATATGTTTTAAAAATAATAAACTATTGTGTGACATTACTATACACCGAAATTATATCTGTATCAAGGCACTTTATTTTGAAACATAATCAAAATATCCCGATAATATATATCTTAATTGCAATATATTTTTAAAATATTTAATTGAATGTAAAGCTAAGGCTTGCCATTTCATATTAAAAGGATTATGCACATGTACCAACCAGCAACCCCCCCCCCCCTCCCCAAAAAAAAAGAGAAATAAATTAAATATATCCTTTTTTTCCCCTTTTTTAAATCTAAAATCTAAAATAGTGAATGTTCATCTGTATTACAGTGCTTCAATGAGTTTGTACGGAAGAAAGGAAGACATTCTTTTTACTTTCTTCTGTCTTTAAAAGAAGGTATTGGATTCATGAAAATTTTTGAATTAGGGGTTTTACAAGTTTTAGGGGTCAGAGAGCCATAAAAACAAGTTTTTACAAAATGTCTGTCTGTGAGTATGTCTGTCTGCCTGTGTGTGACTCTATCTCAAGAACTAATGAACGGGATTTAATAAAACTTTAGATTCAGTTAGTCCCTGATATAGACTGGTGCTGATTACTTTTTGGGGTAAATCGTCCAACAGGTGGCGCTGCTATGCTGCATTTTCACGATTTCTGCAATAGCTATATCTCAGGAACTAATGCACGGAATTTTGTAAAACTTCAGTTTCCGTTAGTCCTTGATATAATTTGGTGATGATCACTTTTTAGTGTAAATCGCCCAACAGGTGGTGCTGTTATTCGGTATTATTTATGATTATCGCAATAGTTCTATCTCAAGAACTAATGCCTCAATTTTCACCAAACTTTAGCTTCAGTTAGTCCCTGATACAAATTAGTGCTGTTTATTTTAGTGAAAATTGCCCAGCAGGTGGCACTGCTAGGCTGCATTTGTCACGATTTCTGCAAAAACAGTATCTCAAAGACTAATGTATGAATTTTCATCAAACTTCAGATTCAGTTAGTCCCTCGTATAAATTGGTCCTGATTAGTTTTTGGAGTAAATCGACTAAATGGTGGCGCTGCTATCTAGATTTGGTTTTACGATGTCCGCGATAGTTCTATTTCAAAAACTAATGCACGTATTTTCACCACTCACCAGTCTACAGTTTCAGCTACAACTTGACATAAGTTGTTGCCGATTAGACTTTTGTGTAAATCCAGGGCCGAAACTAGCCTTTTTTGCATCCGGGCAAACATGGATTTCGGCGCCCCCCCCCCCCCCCCCCTCTTTCGCAAAGTATATTTACAAAGAGAATTTTACAAATTTTCTAATAGCCGACTTATTTTTAAATTTAAAATATGTAATACTGAACTGCGTAATCTACAATCCAAGGGGTGGGGGGTTGAACACCAGCAAAAATACTCTAAAAATCATTTAAAAATGAAATATACAGTAGAGTCCCGCTTAAACGAGTTTCCGCTTTAACCGAGTTATTTTCTTCTCATAGACTGATGGCTTTCATTATTATGAAACAGTCATTATAAATAAAATGGAAAAATGGCCATTTTTTTTTTTTTTTTTTTTTTTTTTTTTTTTTTTTTTTTTATTATGGCCATTTTTTTTCTTCCATTCTGACCCGAAAATCAGAGTTCTAACTTTTTGTGACTGCTCTTTGATCTTCACCTAACACTTTATTTATAATGACTGTTTCATAATAATGGAAGCCATCAGTCCATCAGAAGAAAAGTATCCATTCCAAAGGTATAATCCTTCATTTGGCGCCCCTTCGTTCTGGCGGCTGGGGCACATGCCCCATCTGCCCCTTCCTTAGTTTCGGCCCTGTGTAAATCACCTAACCGGGGGCACTAATATGCTTTATTTTTCAGGAAATATTAAGATGTATGAGATAGAAGAAAGCTTTGGGATTGCCACATCCGACTAGTTTTTATTTTCCTTCATAAATTATTCATCGGATATCTGGAAGATACGGCTTTATTATCAGTAAAGGCAATATAATTTTTTCTTGTTTCTTCCCTTTTGTAAAACTTATGTAACAGAAATGAACAACATATATAAAATTATACTCCGAAAGAAAAATAAGACTTTAATTTCAAAATTACACCTTTTTTTTCATTGTAACGTATGCCTGCTACAGAATTGCAATTTCACATTAAATATTTTTCCTATATTACTTAAAACTAGCAAAAACCACTGCTTTGCTCGCTTAATAACTGAAATATTCCAAACGATATTTGTGTGCTTATTTTTATTAGGAAATTAAAATGCCACGAATAATTTAAAAATTACTAAATAAGCCACAGTCTGACGAAAGTCAATTATTTTAATGCATTAGGTGAAAAAGAGTCTTAAATTGATGACAAAAACTAAAACTAATTAAAACTAGTACGTTGTGGCCATCACAAAACTTTCTTCCATATAAATCACATAAACAGCACTAACTGATATCAAGGTATACCTGAATCTGAAGTTTGATGAAAATTCATGCATTAGTTCTTTAAATAAAGCTATAGTGTAAATTCTGAAAAATGCAGCATAGCAGCGCCACCTATTGAGAGATTTGCACCAAAACATAAACAGCACTAATTCATATCAAGGTACACCTGAATCTGAAATTTGTTGAAAATCCAAGCATTAGTTCTTGAGATAGAACTATTACGAAAATTGCAAAAAAGGCAGCATAGCAACGCTACCTGTTGAGCTATTTACACCAAAATGTATAAAATGTTAATTCATGTCAAGGACTAACTGAATCTGTAGTTTGATGAAAATCCGTGCATTAGTTCTTAAGATTGGGCTATTGCGGAAATCGCGAAAAATGCTGCATAGCAGCGCCTCCTGTTGAGCGATTTTCACCAAAATGTAGAAACCGTCATTTCAAGTCAAGGACTGACTGAATCTGAAGTTTGATGCAATTCCGTGCAATAGTTCTGGAGATTCCGCTATTATGTAAATCGCCAAAAATGCTGCATAGCAGTGCCACCTGTTGAGAAATTAACACCAAAATGCATGAAACGTCAATTCGCATGTTGAGCTATTTGCACCAAAAACTAATCAGTACCAACTTATATAAGGGAATAACTGAATATAAATTTTTATTAAATTCAGTGCATTAGTTCTTGAGCGCCCACAAAATTTGTGTCACATACGGACAGACAGACATTTTGTAAAAACATGTTTTTCGGAATCTCTAACCTTTAAAACGTGTAAATCCGTCGAAAACCGTAAGTCGAAAATTTTCAAAAAATATTTGCTTTCTTGTAAAGATAGAAGAAAGTAAAATTGATAATTTAGAATGTATTTGGAAGCTTTTACCTTCATTTCAGTTTTCCTTTGAACTTTTGAATGTTTTAGAAACCTGTCTTAGCATTTTTCTACAGGTTAACATTCGAGATATATCAAAAAGGCTTGACGTATTAAGTTCGAGATAACTTCAAACAATCAACGTACACTTCATTAAGTTATTATTTTTAAATTTCCATTACACTTTTCTGGTAAAAATCTATGATTAATTTTTTTTTTAAGAATAATGTACTACTGTGTACTTTTTTAAAAAAGAATTTACTTATGTACCAATACACTTTATCTCTAAACAGAAACAAAATATTCCCATATTATACAACTTAACTTCAGTATTTTTTTTTAAAATATTTATATGAATGTAAAACTAAGGCTCTTTTTTTAATATTAAAAATAATTATGCACGTGCACCAACACCCCACGCACCCCCCTAAAGAGAAATATATTAAATATTCGAGTTTTTTTTTTCCTTTTAAATCTAAAATCTACAATAGTCAATGTTTATCTGTATCTGCTTGACAGAGTTTGTAAGGGAAAAGGAAGTCATTTTTTTTCCCCCTTCATAAATTATTCATCAGGTACCTGGAAAAGACGGCTTTATTATCAAAAAAGGAAACGGAATATGTAATTTTTTCTTGTTTCTTCGCTTTTGCAAAACTTACGTAACAGAAATGATCAACGTAAATAAAATTAGACTCCGAAAGAAAAATCAGACTTTAATTTCAAAATTACACTTTTTTTTTTTCTATTTTGATGTATGCCTGCTACAGAATTGCAATTTCACATTAGATATTTTTCCTATGTTATTGAAAACTAGCAAAACTGGCTGCTGTTTTCACGTAATAACTGAAATATGCCATGGACTTTTAAATGTTTTAGAAACCGTCCTTAGCATTTTTTTACAGGCTAACATTCAAGATATAACAAAAATTCTTGACGTAGCAAGATCGACTTAACTTCAAACATTCAACGCACACTTCATTAAGTTATTATTTAAAAATTCCCATTACACTTTTCTTTCAAAAATCTACGATTAAATCTTTTTAAAGAATAATATACGACTGTGCACTTTTTAAAAAAGAAGTTACTTCTGTATCAATACACTTTATCTCTAAACAGAAACAAAATATTCCCATATTATATAACTTAACTTCAGTATTTTTTAAAACATGTTTATATTAACATAATACTAAGGCTCGTTCTTTAATATTAAAAAGAATTATGCACGTGTGCCAACACCCCCCCCCCCCTCACCCCAAAAAAGAGAAATATATTAAGTATTCGAGTTTTTTTTTTTTTTTTTTTTTTTTTTTTTAAATCTAAAATCTACAATAGTCAATGTTTATCTGTATCTGCTTCACAGAGTTTGTAAGGGAAAAGGAAGCCTTTTTTTTATTTTCCTTCATAAATTATTCATCAGGTATTTGGAAAAGACGGTATTATTATCAGAAATGGAAACGGGAGATATAATTTTTTCTTCTTTCTTCGCCTTTGTAAAACTTATGTAACAGAAATGATCAACGTATATAAAATTAGATTCCGAAAGAAAAATCTGACTTTAATTTCAAAATTAGGAAAGGATATAATTCTCAGTATTAGTTTAACCCTGCTCTACACTATGTGGCAGATATGATATATGAATTAAAGTTATCTTCACTGAGATTCAGTTGAGAAATTCTGCTGCTATATACAACATTGTAACATATCTTAAGAGCATGTACTTTACCGTTTTTCGGGTTTCGTTCATCTGACGAAACACTATTCGTCTCACTCCTCTGTCTGTCTGTCACAGAGCCCGTTCACAGAAAACTCTATATGTTGGAGACTTGAAAGTTTGGATTCTTATATAGTCCAGGCAATAGAGACCGTATAGGGGCTCTACATAGCAAAATTAATGGTAGTTCTGGAAAAAGGCTTACTATATGTTTTTGGGTCGCTGCATCCGAATTTTTAACTTTCCACCAAAATTTCTCTCGGCAACCCCCCCCCCCCCCAAATTTTGGTAAAAAGTCCCCACCCCCACCCCCCCAAAAAAAGGTTTTTATTAAAAAAATCAATTTTTTTATTGTTTTAGGGAAAAAAGTATCTCGAAATTCAGAAAGTAGACAAAATGTGCAACAAATTAGCAGTGGCGTGGCGTCCGGTCATCGCTGGATGCGGCGATGACCAAGCAATATTTTAAAACTCTACGATCCAGTTTTAGCAGAACATTTGGAGTTCATGTATAAGTGAAGGTAAGATTTAAAGTTTCTTTTTTGAACATTCAACCATTGAATTTTAGAGTTAATAATTTTTCACCACAAACTTAAATAATTGCGATGACCACCGAAAATTTTCACGCCACGCCACTGCAAATTAGATATATGACATTATGACTTAGGATGAAGGGGAAGGGGGGATCTGCCTCGGAACATGCGCGGGGTGCTGCGTGAACTAAGTTGCGCAATTCCACTTAACCACTCACATGTTTACATTCGCCCTCCCATCTCCACTCCGAACTTTCTCTATAAGGTTTACTTTAAGTTTTTTGGGTCGCTGAACCCGAATTTTTAACTCCCCCCCCGACCCCCCACCCCAAATAGTTGTTTTTAACTTAAATTTCTTATTGTTTTAGGGGAAAAGCATTACGAAAAATATGTGGGCTCTCTATTTCAAGAATTAGTGCACTGAATTTAATAAAACTTTAGATTCAGTTATACGTTCATATAAATTGGTGCTGATTACATTTTGGTGTACATCGCACAACAGGTCGCAATGCTAAGCTGCATTTTTATGATTTCCGCAATAGCTCTATCTCAAGAAGTAATGCACGGATTTTCTTCAAATTTCAGATTCAGTTAAACTTTAATATATGTTAGTGCTGATTAGTTTTTGGTGTAAATCTCCCAACAAGTGACGCAGATATGCTGCATTTTCCATGATTTCCGCAATAGGTCTATTTCAAGAAGAAATGCACGTATTTTCTTTAAACTTCAGATTCAGCAAAATGTTGACTTAGTTTGTTGCTGATTAGGCTCTGGTGTAAATCGTCCAACAGGTGGCCCTGCTATGCTGCATTTTTCAGGGTTTACACAATTTTAGCGACAGTCAGAGATGAAGAACTAATGCATGGAGTTTCATCAAGCTGCTTTTTTATGTTACAATTGCATATAATTAGATTCTTGTTAGACGTTAATGAATATTGCTGGACAGTTGTCGCTTTTATGCTATTTTTCTTGGGAATTTTTGTTGCAAACATCTAAGAGAGTTGGTGCCAAAAATTCTATGATTTGTTTGAAAGATGCAATGCTTCTACCTCTTTTTAAATGCACCCAATTCAACGAACCTATACTAATAGAATGCTCATGAAAGGCACATATTTTTTTTACGGTATATTTTGAATTTCGTTGTACACTCTGGTTTCATTATGATATACAATAATTTGGACAAGAAGGTTATACTAACATCGAAATAGCATAATTTCTATTTTCCGACAACTATACAAGCGCATCCGATGGATAACCTGAATAAAATCGCATGTACGAAAGTAACTTATGCAAATGTAAACTAGTTGTATACTTCACTTGTAACAAATTTGAAATCTAAATTTCGCCAATTTTGTTTTTCGAAAAAAAAACGTTTTGGTTATTATTATATAATATTTAGACTTATGATCTTATCTAAATACATCATAATTCATTTAATAACGATAGCATTCAAAAAACACCCAAAATAGGTATACTTGGAGATTTTAAAACCTATTGGGTAATCATTCATAATCGTTTCCACTGCCAATTGACTAATTAGCAAACATGATTTGGCGCTTTAAAGCAGTTTTTGCGACATCATTTTAATATTATCCATATTCAATTTAAACAATAATGTTACTAGCATCGTTAATATTTGACGCAAGAGTATATGTTGCAGTCCAGATTACGAAAGATAACTAACATTCTATTCCCATGCATCTTGCTTAATCTTTTTTAATAGAGATTATTTGAATGTTTTTTATAAGCTATGACATACAGTTCCTAAGGTACTGAGAAAAGAAAAAGAGAAAAAAAAAGAAATATGTATCACACCAAACGAGTAAAGTGATAAAACAAAATGTTTTACTCGTATTGTTCAAACAAATGTATAAAATTAAATCACATGTTATGCACCTAATTAAAACAAGTAATATAAAAATTTTGCTTTTAAAGTCAATTCCTACTTAGGTCATCAAAAAAAAATTTAATATAATCCCTTAAGCTAATATTAGTTTTTGCTGCATTAAAATATCTCAATTTGTTGGTTTTCTATAAGCAAGTAGGTTTACAATGGAACTCTATGGAAATTTGGCGAAATATTAGAGATATCGCCAATTTGTCGTCAATTTTGGCGATGTATCGACAAGCTGGCGACAAACTTGGAGGTATTTGGCGAAAGAACAGGGTCCTCCCTATGGTTTAGTGCACCACCGTAGTGGAGATTGCTTTGGGCCTATAGCAACTATGGATTTTCGCCTCCAATGATCCTTATTATATACAGAAACAACAACTAGTCACAACAATTTTTTATTTCTTGTTGCAATACATATTTATATAACTATAAAGTGACATTCACAAATACATCCATGTCTTACCCGAGAATTCGAACCCGGGCCCCCGCCGTGGTAGCAGTTGTCGCTACCGACCACGCCACTGGGCGACCCCCACCCCCCCCCTCTTGGGAATCCCTTATTAAAAATACTTTCATTGATCTTCAATAACCAATGGCCGCCATTTGGTTTCCCATGCAAAACTAAAATTAATTAATTAATTAATATTTGAAAAAACTGTATTAACACCAATTGTCATCCAGTACAAGTTTAAAAAAATTTATTTCAACTTGATAGGATGAATAATAAGTACTTTATTAACGATTGAAAATTTGAACAAGATAAATATATAAATAAATATAGGGAGAGTGTGAGCTAATAGTAGGAACTGAAAAATCTGACAAATCTATAAACAAAATTTTAATTAATCAGAATGATTTAGATACCCATCTGGAAGTTATAGCATCTATAATTTATCATTTAGACCCATTGAATCAAATGCCATTTTAGGTAGCTTTCATTACAAAAAGCTACCTATTGCAGCCGTTCGGAGGAAAGCGATTTCCAAAAATTTTGGTATATTTTCATCGATCATGACCCCCAGACCCCGAAACCACCCTCCGTTCAAAAGTTGATATATATATATATATATATATCTGATCTTTGTCACACTGTAACTCTCGTATTTATTAACCGATTTGGATGTAACTTGGGGTATACATAGTACATACGAATGTCTCGACCGAGTTCGTTGGCCAGCTTCATCCGCCATTTTGTTTCAAAATGGCGGCCATTTAAAATTTTTAAAAAAATTTAAAATTTGAAATGTGGTACCAAAAATTTGAAAATGGAAAAATATTTTTTTCTTATGTAATTGGCCTTTATACAAAGATTCTGGAGCAGTTTTTGTTTCGTCTATATCTTAAAAAATGGCTGAGTTATAGCATTTTGAATTTCTAGCGTGGCTGACATTTTGAAACGTCCTGAATTTTGTCACGCGATAAAAGGCGTATTTATGAACCGATTTGGATGTAACTTCGTTTATACATAGTACATACCAATGTCTCGACCGAGTTCGTTGGCCAGCTTCATCCGCCATCTTGTTTAAAAATGGCGGCCATTTAAATTTTTAAGAAAAATTTAAATTTGAAAAGTGGTACCAAAAAATTGAAAATTGAAAAAATATTTTTTTCTTATGTATTTGACCTTGATTAAAAGATTCGGGAGCAGTTTTTATTTCAACTATATCTTAAAAAATGGTTGAGTTATAGCATTTTGAATTTCTAGCGTGGCTGACATTTTGAAACGTCCTGATATTTGTCACGTAATAACGGGCGTATTTATGAACCGATTTGGATGTACCTTGGTGTGTACATAGTACATACAAATATCTCGACCGAGTTCGTTGTCCAGCTTCATTCGCCATCTTGTTTCAAAATGGCTTCCATTTTAAAAATTTAAAAAAAATTTAAATTTAAAATGAGATACCAAAAAATTGGAAAATGAAAAAGATTTTTTTTTGTATGTGTTTGACCTTAATACAAAGATTCTGGAATGATTTTCGTTTCGTCTATATCTAAAAAAATGGCTGAGTTATAGCATTTTGAATTTCTATTGTGGCTGACATTTTAAAACGACCTGATTTTTGTTACGCGATAACAGGCGTTTTTATGAACCGATTTGGATCTAACTTGGTCTGTACATAGTACACACCAATGTCTTGACAGAGTTCGTTGGGCAGCTTCATTTGCCATCTTGTTTCAAAAGGATTGCCATTTAAAAAAATAATAAATTTAAAATTTAAAAATGAGGTATTACAAAATTGGAAAATGAAAAAGATTTTTTTTATGTGTTTGGCCTTGATACAAAGATTCCGAAGCTGTTTTTGTTTCTGAAAATTTGTTGTTTTGTTTATATCTTAAAAAAAATGGTTGAATTATAGCACTTTGAATTTCTAGCATGGTTAACATTTTGAAACTATCTTGGATTTGTCACGCGATAACACACGTATTCGCCTATATCGATGTAAGAAGGCATGTGGATAGTATACATCAATATCTCGACCAAGTTCGCTGGCCAGCTTCATCAGCCATCTCGTTTCAAAATGGCGACCATTAAATTAAAAAATTATATTTAAAGTGAGGTGCAAAAAAATTAGAAATTGAAAAAGTCTTTCCGGCCAGTGCCGAGAGGAAGAGGTAGCTTTCATATTCCTTATTTTTAAAAAGCAAGCTTATATTATTCAAACACACGAAGCTCAATTTAGTGGAAACCGATTACAGGAGATTCAATCCCAACCTTTATCAATATTAAATCATTATGAATGAGAATTTCGCGAAATTAGTCAGCTTTATCCAAGTTGCTTTTATTTAAAGTAGCTTATATTTGGTTGCCAAATTCGGCGATTTCTTGAAGTTCCTGCCATTTTAAGACAACATGGTGGATGCGGCTAACGAGTGAACTTTGTCGAGACCTTAGTAATTCCTGTGCACATGCTCACTCACATCGGAATCGGTTGATATATACAAGTTCTCTCGCAGGCAAAAAATCAGATTTTTCAAAATGTCACCCACATTAGAAATTCAAACTGCTATATCTGAGACATTTTCTAAGATAAAGACAAAACAAAAAATGCTCTGGAATCCTTATATCATGGTCAAATGTTTAAGAAAGAAACCTTTTTCAATTTCTAATTCTTTTGCACCTTACTTTAAATATAATTTTTTATTTAATTTAATGGCCTCCATTTTGAAACATAATGGCTGATGAAGCTGGCCAGCGAACTTGGTCGAGACATTACGATATACTATCCACATGCTTTCTTACATCGAAATAGGTTAATGAATACGAGTGTTATCACGTGACAAATATCAGATCGTTTCAAAATGTCAGCCATGCTAGAAATTCAAAGTGCTATAATTCAACCATTTTTTAAGATATATACGAAACAAAAACTGCTCCGGAATCTTTGTATCAAGGTCAAACACATAAAAAAAATCTTTTTCACTTTTCAATTTTTTGATAACTCATGTTAAATTTAAAATATATATATATTTTTAAAAATGGCAGCCCTTTTGAAACAAGATGGCGAATGAAGCTGACCAACGAACTCGGTCGAGACATTGGTATGTACTACGTACACACCAAGTTACATCCAAATCGGTTCATAAATACGTCTGTTATCGCATGACAAAAATCAGGTTGTTTCAAAATGTCAGCCACAATAGCAATTCAAAATGCTATAACTCGGCCATTTTTTTAGATATAGAAGAAACAAAAACTGTTCCGGAATTTTTGTATTAAGGTCAAACACATACAAAAAAATCTTTTTCATTTTCCAATTTTTTTGGTACCTCATTTTAAATTTTAAATTAAAAAAAATTTAAATGGCCTCCATTTTGAAACAAGATGGTGGATGAAGCTGACGAACGAACTCGGTCGAGAAATTGGTACGTATTATGTATACACCAAGGTACATCCAAATCGGTTCATAAATACGCCTGTTATCGCGTGACAAAAATCAGGTCGTTTCAAAATGTCAGCCCCGATAGAAATTCAAAGTGCTATAAATCAGCCATTTTTTAAGATATAGACGAAACAAAAACTGCTCCAGAATCTTTGTATCAACGTCAAACACATATAAAAAAATATTTTTCAATTTTCAATTTTTTGGTACCACATTTCAAATTAAATTTTTTTAAAAAAAATTTAAATGGCCGCCATTTTGAAACAAGATGGCGGATGAAGCTGGCGAACGAACTCGGTCGAGACATTGGTACTTATTATGTATACACCAAGGTACATTCAAATCGATTCATAAATACGCCTGTTATCGTGTGACAAATATCAGGTCGTTTCAAGATATCAGTCAAGCTGGAAATTCAAAGTGCTATAACTCAGCCATTTTTTAAGATACAGACAAAACAAAAAATGCTCCGGAGTCTTTGCATCAAGGTAAAAGAAATAAGAAAAAAATATTTTTCAATTTTAAATTTTTTGGTACCACATTTCAAATTCTAAATTTTTTAATTTTTTTTAAATGGCCGCCATTTTGAAACAAGATGGCGGATGAAGCTGGCCAACGAACTCGGTCGAGATATTTGTATGTACTATGTACACACCGAGTTTCATCCAAATCGGTTCATAAATACGAGAGTTACAGTATGACAAAGATCAGATATATGGATATATATATATATGGATATATATATATATATATATATATATATATATATATATATATATATATATATATCAACTTTTGAACGGAGGGTGGTTTCGGGGTCTGGGGGTCATGATCGATGAAAATATACCAAAATTTTTTGAAATCTCTTTCCTCCGAACGGCTGCAATAGGTAGCTTTTTGTAATGAAAGCTACCTAAAAGGTTTCTTTCTTAAGTATTTGACCTTGATATAAGGATTCAGGAACATTTTTTTTTTTGTTTTTATCTTAAAAAATGGCTCAGATATAGCAATTTCAATATCTGATGTGGGTGACATTTTGAAAAATCTGATTTTTTGCCTGCGACAGCACTCGTATATATCAATCGATTCCGATGTGAGTGAGCATGTGCACAGCAATTACTAAGGTCTCGACCAAGTTCACTGGTTAGCCTCATCCACCATATTGACTTAAAATGGCAGGCACTTTAAGAAATCGCCGAATTCGACAGCCAAATATAAGTTACTTTAAATAAAAGCAGTTTGGATAAAGCTGACTAATTTCGCGAAATTCTCATTCATAATGATTTAGTATTGTTAAAAATTAGTATTGAATCTCCTATATTCGGATTCCACTAAACTGAGCTTCGTGTGTTTGAATAATATAACTTGGCTTTTTTAAAATAAGGAATATGAAAGCTACCTCTTCCTCCCGGCAATGGCCGGAAGGACTTTTTTATTTTCAACGAATGAAAAATTTGAAAATAGTCGAATTTTCATAGGTTATTCGTTATGAAATGAATAGAAAAGTAATATATTTTTCTAATGATTGAACCAAATTTAACTAAAAACTATACATGTAAATCCAGGTACCTCGCCAACAAATCTATCAACTTTACACCTAATCGGATGCTTTTTGAGGAGGTTGTGGTGGAACAGACAGAGTAACAGGCAAATTAACAGACAGAAGAAAAAAAAAACTTTTGGAGTTTCAACAGTACACCTTATTGACGTTTCGGCAGCAAAGCGTAAAGCTCACGTTTTATGAGGGGGAGGAGGAAATCAAGAAGGATCTTTTTACATTTTTAATGCTTTTTTGACATCATTTTAGACGAAATATACATATTTTTTTCATTAAAAAAAAGTGCAGTGAAAGGGGTGACTGTTTTTTTATTTACTTATTTGAACCTCTTAGTATATGAGCAGATCACAACAAAGTTATTCAAAGTTTTTTTGTCTACGTAATTATGTAACTAAATAATCAAAAGGTTAAACAAAAACTTTTGTAATGAAATGAATATCCTTCTACGGTTAAAGAAAAATGTCTCCGAATAAATTATTGAAGTAAAATTTATTCAGTCAATAATATTTCTTTCTGATAACATATTTGGTATTTTTATTACAATCTAAAACTAGCACTTTGTGTAATTTAATTTCTACTTTAAATGAATTAAATCATTAATTTAATGAATATTTTTATGAAAAACTATTAGGCTCAGGTGGGGTAATTATGACCAGGGGGTAATTATTACCGCCGTAATATTGGAGAAAACTGTCTATGGTAAAATTTTGTTTCAAGCTTAGATATTAACCTCATAATGTATATTTCATCTTAGATATTCTTTATTACTAGTCTGGAGCTTTTTTGAAATCCGAATAGCAATTTGAAACTAAGTCTATAAAATTTTTGATAAATGGATTTGTCACTTTGGAGTTCAAAGTGGTCATAATTACCCCAAACAAATGTGTATTGGCAAGTATAAAGAGAAGATATAGTGGTCATAATTTCCCCACTAGTGGTCTTAATTACCCGAAATTTATGTGATTGTGAGTTTTTGGTAGGGTAATTATAACCATCCACCATCCTTTTAACTTAAAAAAAAAAACAGCTGTGAGAAATAAAACTTTTAAAAGCTGCTCTTAAAGGATCAAAGTTACTTCCTATGTACTAAAAACACCCCTTTTCCAAATAGAAATAAGCAAAAAAAAAAAAAAAAAAAAAAAAAAAAAAAAAAAAAAAAAAAAAAGCAATGTTGAAAATGTAAAAAGTGGTCATAATTACCCCTCCTGACTATATATAGTTCACTTCAGAACGTATAATATAACTAATTGTCGATGCACATATGTGTTCTACATTATTATATTAGGAATTTTCGTTGAATTTCTAAATTATAATTTAATATCAAACATATTAATTATTTATTAGTTAAATTATACATGAAGATTAAGGAGTTCCTCTAATTTATGTCACTCGCATATGATCAGATGAGAACAAAATTAATTACGCTATATTGGTTCTGTAATTACGTAACTAATTGAGTATTCGGGAGAAGCAAATAAGGGCAAAACTAAAACTAGTGCAATGAAATGAGTTTAATTCTTAGTTGGAATAAATCATTTTTGCAAGTGAAATCTCTGGTGTAATTGATTCATGGTGTCCATAATTTTTGTTTCTAATTGCATAAATGCCACTTCTTATATTCTCTGTTTAATACTTTATGTAGTATATTCCATATCATTTGATGAAATGCATGCAGATATATGTGCAGGTATAGCTGCATATATCCAACGCACAACTTTTGAAGTTAGGGAGAAAAATTACATCATATTTTTTTTCTATTTGGTATACATAATAATTTTTTTAAAGTAGTGCATTAATATGTTTCGAAAATTTAGTTTTCTATTTCGTAAACACACTTACATGAAATACTTTTGCATGAATAACTTTATATGTTAAAAAATTATCTAACGTCAAAAAGAAAAAGGAAATGTTTATATAACGTAATCTTTCGTTTATTAATATTTATTAAAATATTTTCTCTGAGACTTGAAAATCATATAAATTATAATGTGGACGTATAAATAAAAATCACAAAGTAATTCCCTTGTGATCTGTTCATTCATTTTTAACGCTTTCCAAGAAAGTTGAAAAGTGTTTATGAATTCTGTTTGTCTGTCCGTCTGCCTGTCTGTCTGTATGTGCACGCTTTAACTCACCAAAATGTACTCGGATATTCAATGAAATTGATATATGTTAATGATGTTGACCATAACATGTTCGGTATTGTATACGAAATGTGAAGCGTTAATAGTTCATTTACAGGGACACTCAAAAATATTCTGTTACATTAGGGTCCATTGGGGAAAAATCGTTTGCAGAGTATTTTAATAACTTTGTGTTATTTCAAATAAATTGAAATTGATATAAATAACTGAATTTCACTAGAAGATGATTGCTTATAGAATATAGCATAGCATTTGTCATTCATTTACAAGGACACAAAAAAGAAGTCGGTTACATTACGGCCTTTGTGCATTAATTGCTGGAAGTGCGTTTTCAATTTCAGTATGCGCTTTTAAATTAACTAAATTTACATGTTACTCGGTGTGTATAACTTCTATACCTCATATGCACGGTCGCTTAAAAGAATTCACTCATTAATCTCATTACTGGAAGAAATTGCTGAAGGGGAATCTTCAACTGGTATATGTATTTCCTAACTGAAATAAATTTTTGCATGCTTCCACAATTTATGGCTATTTATGACCGGGCCTTTTCAATTTTAGACATTTTGTCGAATATTTAGAAATATATTTGTCAGATTCTTCTGGAATTTCAGGATTAAAAAGAACAAGTATGACATCATATATATCAAAGTCGATTTGATAAGGGGGGCAATTAAGGGACTAACAAAAAATCGAAGAAACAAAATAATACTTGGTATCACCCTGTAAAATAAACTGCAGGAATGATCTATCACTAAAAAATATAAATAAACAGACATTGCACAATATGTGTATTCATTTTTTTAAGAATAGCCCGTACATTAATAGAGATATAGCGATTTTTTTTTATAAAAAATTCTTGCATGTTTTTTGCTTATAACATGCAGGGTTTTCAACCAAATTTAACGTCTGTTTCAGAAAAACTGACAAAATATGGTAGAAATAATATAGTGCAATTGGAATATAAATATATTAAATATTTTAGGAAGTATGAGCAGTTGTATGAAATATTTTTTATCTGCGCATGCACAAACGATAACAAGGATATTTTTACATAATTTAATGGTCAACTCTATGGAGCAAATTATTAAAAAAATCCAGTCAAATATCGTAAAAATTCAGAAAGATATCGGCGTTAGAGTGAGCTAATTTTTAATTGTTCTCCAAAAGCAGCTGAATAATAAGGGATTTTCCACAATTTGTCATTTTTTATTAACTAACATTCAGATAAAAGGTAGTATTTAGTGACTATCAACGAGTAGATTTGAAAAAAGTGCTTCGATTTGATACTTCTTTTTATCATGATATTGGCTTGTTCTGATGGTTATCCAGGAGAACTCAAGCATCAATAAAAAATGAAATTAAAAAAAAATAATTAAAATTTTGTACAATGTCTGTTTATTTAGATTCTGTAGCGATAGATCACTTCATGCATTTTATTTTACAAGGTGATACCAAGTATTATTTTTTCTTTGATTTTTTGTTGGCCCCCTAATTACCCCCCTTATTAAATCGACGTTGATAAATATGAGCTGGAACCTGTTCTTTTTTAATCCTGAAATTCCAGAAGATTCTGATAAGTACAGTAGAATCTCTTTTATCCGAAACTCTTTTAACCGAAACTCTCGGTTAACCGAAATCCATTTTTAAAGCTTCTTTTTTTTTTACTATAACATTCCTTGTGTGCAAAATCCCTTTCGAAAGCTTTTTTTTTATCTATCATATTCCTTGTATGCAAGCGATCCTTTCCAAACCACGGGTACATATAAATATTTTTGATCCCCTTCTTGGAATTCCTTTTCATTTAACTTGAGTTCCCGTGAGCTGTGGAGTGGAAGGAACAAAATGAACAAATTAGAAAATGTGAAGCTTTTGAATGTTTTGCAAAAGGTTTGTCATGGCTGGAGCAGCAGAAAGACTGTGATACTCGTGAACTAATAATATTAAAAATAGAGCTTAGAAGCAAAGGCAATCGAAACTGTGACAAACAAAACATTGTTTCAAAACTTTGTGAAAAGTGCTTAATTTCAAAATTAAAATTAAGGTAATTTATACTTAATACGTGGAAATTATTCCAGAAAAAACATTCGCCTTGGATACAATATTTCAAATGAAAATCAAATTTCAAAGTAATTGCTTAAAAGGCGCAAAGGCCAACATAGTGAAAAAGATTCCAAGCCGGACTCGAACCCGGGCCATCAGTATAGCGCACTTGACGTTCTACCGACTAAACCACTTGGAACGATACACAGCTCGGAAAATTTCTCACTATTATATGTTGGCAAGGCTACAAACGCAGCACAAGATGGAATATTTATCGTGAGCCACCGACCTGGTGCTAACACGAAATATAATTAAATCCAGCATCGATAGAAACTATATTAATACGTGGAAATTATTCCAGAAAAAACATTCGCCTTGGATACAATATTTAAAATGAAAATCAAATTTCAAAGTAATTGCTTAAAAGGCGCAAAGGCCAACATAGTGAAAAAGATTCCAAGCCGGGACTCGAACCCGGGCCATTAGTATAGCGCACTTGACGTTCTACCGATTAAACCACTTGGAACGATACACAGCTCGGAAAATTTCTCACTATTATATGTTAGTAAGGCTACAAACGCAGCACAAGATGGATTATTTATCGTGAGCCATTCGACCTGGGCTAACACGAAATATAATTAAATCCAGCATCGATAGAAACTATATTAATACGTGGAAATTATCCCAGAAGAAACATTCGCCTTCACTCTAAATTAAAATGTCTGAAATTCAGACACTTAAGTGTCTGAAATGGAGTGTTCAATTTTCAGACATTTTAAAATGTCTGAATTTTTTCAGACACTTTTTGCGTCTGAATTTCAGACACTTCAAACGTCTGAATCGCATCCATTTTTTTGTAAGCATCATACGTAGCCATGTTTGACCACGTTGAATCCAGGAAAAATATTTGGCTGTGGTCCTGCCCCTCCCGCCCCCCCAATACAGCCTGATTTTTTTGGTGCTCTCAGTTTTGGTATACAATTTTCGTTACGTTGATAATTTAAATCTTTTACGACATTGTACTGATTATAATCAATATCTTGAACTTCAGGAGTAGAACAAGATTAAAAAACAAAAAATATTTATCTAAATATTAGATTTTTTAAAATTTATTTTGTTTTTAACCTTATTTTACTTTAAAAGTTCAAAATATTGATTATAATCAGTACAATTTCGAAACAGATCTAAAATATAAGCTTTACAAATATTGCACATCAAATTTGGGGGCACTTCCCAGTTTGCCCTTCCTTTAATCAAGAAGTACTTTTGCAAAAAACGCAACCCTGCATTATAGTTGTCTAAATTGAGATGTCCGGTATTCGGGAGTATCCGTTGTGGAGGTTAATGGACATTCTCGAATAGCGAACACCTCTATTTAACGAATACTTTTTTAATCAGCAGACATACATATTTGTATATTTTTACCTCAAAAAAGTAGACATCTCCAATTATCGGACAAATTCCGCGGTCCCGAAGTGTTCGCTATTAAGGGCTTTTAAGGTACATAGATAAATATATATAGGGTAGATGTGCCAGTAATGGACACCCTTCCAGTAATGGACACCCCTTGATGTTTTTGGTTCATAAAAAAATAACTAATAAATATTTAGCTTTAATTATTTTTTTTTATAATTCCCCCTTGTATGTTTTATAAAACTATGTTATTGTTGACACTTTTAATCAAACCAATCAGGAAGCAGAAAATAATGTTTCAAAGTTTTGCTGTTTTTCTGTGAAAATCTTAATGAAGAGGTTAAGAGCTGGCTTCGTTTAATTAATTTATATATTATTTATTTTCTTGCAAAATTTGAATGTTTTTGTTTGAGTAGCAATAGAAAACTTTGAATTTTATATACTAATGGCTATTTACAAAATTTCATTTATTTTTAAGGTTTTAAGAGGGGGTGTCCATTACTGGATGGTTAATTAGTCATTTTCCAGTAATGGACACCCCATGTAGATATTGCTAAAAATGCAATTTTAGTAATGTTTATAGTGCATAAAATACTTTGGCTTAACTGCAAACCTAAATAATCAAATTTAATTTTTAAATTATACTTACCAAAATGTAATAACACCAAAACTTTTATAAATAGCTGCTTTTAAGTTATTTTATGTGATTAATAAAATTTCGATATTTTATTTTATTTATTATTATTTTTTTTATGTAGTACATATATATACCTCACATATTTTATAATCTGGCAATCAAACCAGTCGGGAAGCAGAAAATACTGTTTAAGAGCACAGTCAAAGAGGGGCTCATAGGGCTTAATCTCTCCCCGTTTAAATAAAAACAATGTTACAGAAGCTATTAAAAATCCCTTTTCTGTCTTAAATGTTTCCTTATTAAAAAAAAAAAAAAAAAAAAGTAATACTACTATTAATGAAAGTTATAGGTAATATTGTTGAAACTAGTAAATCTGCAGATCAGGGGCCTCAAACATCAATTCTACAGTTTTATTTTGAAATTATTTTATTTAGTATTTAAAATATTCAACTCACAATATCATTTCTTTCATATTTGTAATATTAATTATTATAAATGATACATCAAGTAATCTCTGGAAGATTGTTAAAAATAGTGACACAAAACTAAACATTTTTTTTTTTTTATTACCTTTTAAATCCACCACTGTTTCAATAATTTGATAGCTGTAATTGTCTGACATTTAGTATTTTAAACTATCCATCTAAAATAATTAAAACATCGATCTTCTGATAATTAGAATAATTGATGCAAACAGTAAATGATTATCACAAATATTTTATTAATTACTGGTATCCTAATTGTTAAATTTATTTAAAAATAACTATTTTGTTTCATTAGTATGTATTCATTAAATTCTGGTTCTAAATACAGTCATAAAAACAATTATATTTATTACTTTTTATGGGGTGTCCATTACTGGAACAGAGGGTGTCCACTACTGGGCCAGAGGGTGTCCATTACTGGGCTTTTGGGTGTTTTGATATATTTCTGTTATTTAAAATTCAATTTCTATTCATATGGGGAAATGAGGCTATAAGAATGGTTAAATATTGTTGATAGATTAATATAATATTGAAAAAACTGGAATATAATAATTTTAACTATTAATAAAAAAATAATTTTTAAAGAAATTCCTTAAGGGTGTCCATTACTGGCACATCTTCCCTATATATTTTATAATCTTGTCCTACTCTAAAAGTTCAAAATATTTATTATACTCGGTTAAATGTGGAAAAAGATTTAAAATATCAGATGTACGAAAATTGCAAAAATCCCCCCCCCCCCCAAAAAAAATGAAAATATAAAAATATATATTGCCACATAGGCAATTTTACATATACATCACTTGATAATCACAACAGCCATTTAACTATGAATAATGAAAATAAATAAATAAATATTCTACTTTAATAACATTGGGGAAAAAATGACTTTGGTATTTTGTTAAATATATTTGCGTTTTTAAACTTGTCCTACTCTAAAAGTTCAAAACTTTCATTATAATCAGTGCAAGATTTAAGATATCAGCTTTACAAAAATTCATGCAAAATCCCCCCCTCCCCCCCCCCAAAAAAAAAAATGAAAATACTTATTTAAAAATTACGTTTTTAAAAAATTTATATTTCCACATGGGCAAGTTTTTATGTAGATCAGAGGGTACTCACAAAAGCTATTCAACTATCAATAAAAACAAATAAGTACATATTCTATATTAAAAACATGAGGAAAAAATAACTTATGATTTCCAAACTTCTTTCGTCTTAAATATATACAGTAACATCTGTCATTTTTGTATTTTTCGTATAAGTGCATATAAATAAAGTTACCACAATTTTAAATACGAAATCTAGTTAGAGGTTTTTACTTTTTCCCATTATAAATTTCAAATTACTTTTTTATTAAAAATAATAAAAAAATCAGTATTAGAGTTGATTGCAAATCAAATACATATGTATAATTTTATAGGCAGCTTCATATAATAGACCAGTCTCATTTACTTTATTTATCTTTTTTTAATCTGCGGTTTTATGCCAGGAAGTAAGAAAGCATTAGGTCATCTTTCAAAGTTTTTTTTTTCTTTACTTCCTTGTGGCCGTCATTTACTGCGAGATAAAAATTATCCATTGAAACTAAGAACTGACATTGAATATATAATTCGTAATAAAAAAGAACGTCATAAGTTTAAAAATATATACTTCTAGAATTAGTGGGGTTTTTTGCGAACAGATTCAAAACTAATTAAATTTCATGCAGGATTTTGTTTAGTACAATAAATAAAATCATAAAATACACTAATTTTACTACTATAAAGAAACTTACTTGAGTTGCTGCAAGAGGTAAGAAATATTCCTCGATTTGAAATTTTAAAAACTACCACAACCACAGTGAGGGAGAAAGACTTTCATCAGTTTAAAAGGTAATCCCATAATACATCCGACTAGCCATATTTAAAGAATGAGATGTTTCATCCTAAAAACAGGACCCGCCAGACAAAAGTTTCTTTTTTTTTTGCCAGCTTCGACAGGACGAAGATTAATAACACAATATTATTGATATAAATTGATACGAGTTAACACTAAGCCCATTGCACACGCTTTGTAGAATTTCCGGGTGTAATCTTCAACCGTCGTCTACTTCTGTTCTGTGTCTATCCCGCCCTTGTATCGACGACAGCTTCTAAGAGACATTTGATGTCGAGCACACACGTCAGATGTATGTATTCAATAAATAAATAATCCAAGTTAATACGAATTAAAATCACAGTACTTCACATTTCGCAAAAAACGAATTAAAATACACGCGTACATAAAAACAAACTTTGTTTGAATTACAACGTATAGCACTTCGAACGAAGACATCTGAAACGCATGCGCAACTGGGAGTGCTAGTGCCCCCTGGTGGTTATTGCGTCGGAAGAATCAAACCGTCTTAAATTAAGACACGTTTAAAGCAATGAAGTGTCTTAAAATAAGACGTTTGCGGATATTTTAGACATTATTCTCAGTTCGTTTACACCATGGTCATAGTAAGACGCTTATGTATCTTAAATTAAGACATCTATAGTGTCTTAATTTTCAGATTAAGACACTTAAGTGTCTAAAATTCTTTTTCAGTCACATATGTGTCTAAATTTAAGACGCTTCTATTTGCAGTGTTGGATACAATATTTCAAATGAAAATCAAATTTCAAAGTAATTGCTTAAAAGTCGCAAAGGCCAACATAGTGAAAAAGATTCCAAGCCGGGACATGTCGCGGCTTGGAATCTTTTTCACTATGTTGGCCTTTGCGCCTTTTAAGCAATTACTTTGAAATTTGATTTTCATTTGAAATAATTCATTCTTGCTTCTATTTTGCTATTGCTTTATTTTTATTAAGCACTTGCTACCATAATAAGAAATACTACATATAATTCTCCTTAATCTTTAAATTGAAGCACTCTCGATTATCCGAAAATTTCGATTTTCCGAAAGGTGATCGGCCCCCAATGACTTCAGATAATCGAGGTTCTATGGTATATTTCTTAACAATCGGAAAAATGTTTAAAATTGAAAGTGTCCGGTCATTAATGGCTATATAGTGTAGTTTATAGATACAAATCTATATATCATATACAGGGCTGCTCAAAAAATTCAGGTAATTTTTCGACTGTAGATGGGAATTGTTGAAATTGGATTTTCAAATATGTTATGTGTTTCCAAATGGTTCAACTAGGCATCCATTTTAAAATTATTAAACGACAAAGTTCTGTTACATTATTATGAATGTGCTGTAAAGTGTTTCATAATCTATGCTTGACGAATGATTTTTCTTTATTGTTTTTATTCGTAACGTTTTATAAATCTTTTTTGTTTAACAAATAAACTTCTGGAAATATAAAATTTCGTACCTGTGCCTTTTGTAATAAAATATCAAATATTGTTCACTTGTACATACGAGTGTGTATCAATTAGTTTTTGCCATAACATAGAAATAATTGCGTGAAATTTATGAAATTGCTACATTGTAGGAGTCCTTTTCTATATAGTCACCGCACATTTCTGAAAACGGTATTTCAAAAAGAGGGGGTAGGATATATTACAAAACTGTATACATATTACTGTAAAAAAAAATCTGTAGTTCTACAGATGTAAAGTTACATGCTTACTAAACTTTCATCTGTAACTGTAAAAAAAAAAAAAAAAAAAAAAAAAAAGCTGCAAATCTACAAAACTTGTTTTTGTAAAGCTACAGAAATATGCAACTTTACAAATGAATCTGCTAAAATTACAGTAATCTTACTAAAATTTTATTTGTAATCCTGGTTGTAGTTACATGAAAAGTTCTAGGCATCCCAGTTTCCTAAAAGTTCTAAGTAACCTTACAAATTTTTTGATTTTCGGAGCAAAAGTGTGTCTGTTACATGAATTTTTGTTGTTGCCGTTACATAAAAAGTTCTTGGAATCCGAGTTTCTTAGAAAAACTTTAGTAACTTTACAGATTTTTTTACAGTGCAGGAGTCGCTATAGTAGACCCAAAGGGGGTCATTTTTCTAACTTTTACCGACCCCCAAATGTGACATATTGTTGGAAAGTCCTGTAATCACTTATTCATGCTATGCATCGCATGAGACCCCCCCCCTCCCAAATTTGCACCCCAGGTCCGAAAAATTTAGAAAAGGGCCCCCCTAGAGGGCAAATTGTTTACTATCACGCCTCCTGGAAAACATCCTCACCCGTCTCTTTGAAAAACAGGTTGTACAAATGTGTTACTGTGTACACTGACTATATGGAAAATGATTCACAAAATGTAGCATTTTCATAAATTTCACCAATTATTTCTATGTGAGGACAAAAACTTATTGATACACCCTCGTATGTTCAAACTTTCAATATTATTTAAATTAAATCTTTATCTTTCAAATATAAGGTAAGCAACCGTTCTTAGTTTTCACTGAATCTAATTTGTCTTAATCGAATATTAATTAGACTTAAATTATCTATATAAAAATATCCATACAGTCTGCTGTAGCGTGGATTCAAGGAACATTTTACTTCCTCAATGTCCTTTTATCATAACACGGCCAAACACGATCAGTTCTTCCCCATAGAGTTTGGCGGTGATCATACCCTTCTGTTTAAATTTCGAATAACTAGGGGGCCCCTACGAGCTACGCTCGCCAACCCCCGTTCAGACACCGCAGTCTCTAAAAGCAAGCTAATTTGATCGGCTTTAAAAAGATTTTGAAAGATTGAATTATAATTTAAAAAACAGTGGCGATCTCCCTATAAACGGGTTTCTATTCATTTCTCTTCGATTGAGGAATTTTAAGGAAAAATCAGCTGCTGTTAAAAGATACAGTGGCTGTTTTCGTCTTTGATTAAATAAAATCAGTTAAACATTTCAAAATAAGCTAATATAATAAGCAAATCTGCATCAAAATGCAAATATATTTCACAAATACCAATGCCTTCTTCTGACGGAAACGACACAGAAGGTTAACGAATCTTAATTAAACCATTTAAGCAATTTCTTTATTTTTTGCTTCACAGATTTTTCTCTTTCAAATCATATTTTTGTCGATGACACTATATTTTCAGCTTGTAATCTTTTTTATTTTTATTAAATTACTAAATAGTCGCTTGAAAGCAGTCTAAACGCGTTCAATAAAATTAATATTAATCTTATTAATATAATTTCAAAATATCAAAATAATGTCTCGAGCAATTTTTAAATTTAAACTGTTTTGCAATATTACTTTTTGTTCATTTTACGTAATAAGTGTAATGTGACGTAATTTCTCTTATTTAAGATTTCTAACGCATGTTAATGCATTTATTATTTTACAATATCCTTTCTCTTTTAAAATTCACGTGTAAGTATAGTTTTTATGAAGTATTTTCAACAAGTTCCTGCTTTTCATACGTAATTATTTAATCCTAATTTGAAAGATTTTTTTTCTGTTAATAATAGTCACGTGTAAAATAATTTTTTTATTTGAAGCAAACATTATAATTTGCGCTGTTTATACAGTTGGCAACAGTTTAAATTAATACCAATATCTAAAATAAGTAAAAAATATCTCTCGAAATGCTGAAAATTTGAATTTAAAATAGAAATAAAACCTCAAAAAGTGAGTCAAATTAAAAAAGTGAATGCAGTCTGCACACCGGGAAATTCTACCGTATAAAATGATTTAAAAATGAATTAATTCCCATATATAGTTTTTGCTCCTGTAAAAATTTTTTAATGGAACGATTTTCTCCAACTTTAGCATTAAATATCTCTTAAAATAATTATTCGATTTGAAAACTGTCTACACCAGCGTGTTCAATAAACATTTCTCTATAATACTGCCGATTTTAATATTTTTGCATGCAGTATTTTTCTTAATATTAACGGAGAAAGACCTCCGGTGACAAAAAATTCAAAACCGGCGGCGGCAGCGGTGACATAGTAAGTTATTTTTTTTTTAGAATAGAGAGATTGTATTATTTAAACTGTTGTCAACTGTATAAACAGCGCAAACAATATTGTTTACTTCAAATTAAAACTTTATTTTACACGTGGCTATTATACACAGAAAATATAAAAAGCAGGAAGTCATTGAAAATTACGTCATAAAAACTATACTACACGTGAATTTTAAAAGAGAAAGAATATTGTAAAATAACAAATTCATTCAGAAAGGAAATTCAGAAGGAGGATTTACGTCACATATACGCCACATTACACTTATTACGTAAAATGAACAAAAAATAATATTGCAAAACAGTTTAAATTTAAAAATTGCGCGAGACATTTATTTGATATTTTAAGATGATCATAATATTTCATTTCAAACAAAAGTATTTTTACGCGAATATTAAAAAGAGAAAGAAAAGTTTGGTGAAAATTACGCCAGATTATAATTGTCAGATTCAAATTGTAATTCAATCTTCCGAAATCTTTTTAAAGCCGATCAAATTAGCGTGCTGTTAGAGTCTGCGGTGTCTGAACGGGGGGTTGACGAGCGTAGCTCGTAAGGGGGCAGAGCCCCCTAGTATATAAAAAATATCTCTCGAAATGCTGAAAATTTGAATTTAAAATAGAAATAAAACCTCAAAAAATGAGTCAAATAAAAAAAAAATGCAATCTGCACACCGGGTGCTTATAACGTATAAAATGATCTAAAAATGATTACATTCTCATGTATAGTTTTTGCTCGAATAAAACTTTTTTAATGGAACGATTTTGTCCAACTTTAGCATTAAATATCTCTTAAAATAATTCTTCGTCAGTCTGTCTTCATCAAACTGTCTTCATCAGCGTGTTTATCAAACATTTTTCTGTAATATCACCGATTATCATATTTTGTATGCAACAGTTTTTTTAATATTAACGAAGAAAGGCCATGCTTAAGCATTCAAATTGGATGCCGATCTACCGGGAATATCTACGCAGATTTTCATTGGTCCATTTCCAAATCAAAACTTTTTTTATATATATAGAAGGATTAGAATTGAAAAGAACACAAAATTCATCATTATGTAACTTTTCAACATATATTTCTGGAAAACGAAATAACTACAGATTCATAAATTAACTGAATATTAGTGATCTAATGTGTTTTATTCTGAATAAGAATATTGCAGTTTTTATTTTTATTGCATACATATGTTATCCAAATATATCTAGAAAGAGTTTTTATGCATTTGTTGAAATTTATTTCTGCCGCTGACATATATATATACAAATATGTAAAAAGTTACATGCGTTAGTAAAATATATTTTATGTTACTTCATTTTCTGGCTAATTGAATTATTACAAGATTGGAAGTAGATTGATTACTTAACCAAACTTTGTGCAGATTATAATGTATCTAATTCCATAAGCGGAAATATCATACAAGAAAGAAAAACTGTAATAACGAAGTGAATGCCTCCCAACGTTGATATAAACTTACTTTGTAAAACTAACACAGAAATAATTGATTAATGTAGTTCCAGAGTTTTCTTTCTGCGTACAAAAATTTAGTGTTAATTATAGTGTTCCACTTAGCTGCACCGTAGATTATTTAGTTCTTATTTAGAGTAATGAAATGTATTCCATGCAGTGATACAATGTGTTTCGTTACTAGGTTTTAATTTTTTCTTTAAACTTGTATTTAAATTTACACCAGACAATTGAATATACGTTAATAAGAATATTATCTAATTTTATACCATTTCCTAAATAATTAAAGCATTATGAATGTTTATTACATGCCAATCTTCTGAAAAATAGATGTCTATTTTAATAATTTTATTGCAAATTTTCAAACTTTATAATAATAGGATAATTTAAGGTATCCTCACACCTTTGAAACGTCATTTTCGATCAAAATATCGATTTTTCATTTTTGCAATAACATTAAAATCGAAAGTTTTAACTGTTGAGTTATGCTTAAAGTGTGTATGTGTTTTATTTAGAACAAGACTCACAGCTGTTTAAAGTTAGAATTTTGAATTGTGCTTAAAATTATTTATTTTTAGCTTTTTCTCAAAATGGAGATTTTCAATTTCTTTCTATACATCAAAACATCCCATAGCAAATAACTATGCGTGGAATGCCTTGAAATTTTTTGTACTTCTTTTACAGATATTTAATCAGAGAATAGAGTACACTCATGACAACATATTTATTACTTTTATATTTACAGTGGTATATGTGACGAAATTGAAATGAATTTTATAAATTTTTCAATACATATGTACTTCAACTGTATAGAATCTGTAATATAGATGCTATTATACTGCGAATTGTCTATGTCCTAGAGATAGTTATTCCCTTTATTATGCAATTTAAAAAAAAAAACAGTGGCACTCCGGGAGTGCCAATATAAGTGAAAACTTCAGCAATTACGTGTGTTTTTTTTTAATCGTCAGGAAATGTTTTATTGTGCAGGAAATACTTTTAAATGTAGTGTTTTTTATTCATTATTATACAATAACATACACCATAGACATACACCATAACGCAAAAATAACACGAATTTTAAAAACAAGAGAGTTTTTCTGCTAAACTTACCCGATATTTGATCGAATAGTTCACTTTTGCCGCCAACTATTGACATAAATAACAACTGTTGAATAAAGATAATTTTATTTTGCTAGAGCAAGGTAGTTTTATTTTAGCAAGAGTCACGAAACTTGGCTAATTTTTACATGATATGTTTTTGATGAGATTTCCTTTTCTAACTCTTGTACGTGTATTTCGGGAACCAATAGCACACAGGCAAGCATGCGGCGCGCTTGGCAGTAAATTGTTGTTATTGATTAAGCAATCAATAACAATTAATTGCCCGCCCTCCTCATACCGAACTATGCACAATACATGTACATACTTATATACAGAGGTGTCGGTTACAATAACAGTATCACGAGTTCAATGGTTTTTCCCATCTCAAAAAATGCCAAACGCGCCCAAAGAAGCTTTCACTTCAATAATGAAAGTATCAAATATTTGTCTTTAACAATAAACACAACAGCGTACTGCAAAGAAAATGTAAATTTTGTGTGTGTTCCTGTGTGAATGCCGGGAGAAAAAGTGAGTTTTAGCTTCGTTCTTCTTTTGCCGATTGAGCTGAAGAGGGAAAAGTTCCTGTCAATCACCGCTTGGCGCGCTAGTGTCTATGTGCCAAAATGCTAGCATGTCGGTTACGTAACAGTGTCTCCAAATCAGTGGTTTTTCTCCATCTCAAAAAAAGCTCAACGCGCCTAAAGAAGTTTTCACTTCAAAAATCCCTGCCGGATCGGCCTACGGGCGAAGGCAGAATTCAAAGTTAAGTTCTAATTTCGCCAACAAAAACTAAATCATGATTAGAGATAAACGCACTTTAACAATTTTATCTAGTCGCTTTTGACGAATTTTTAATTTCATTTTTATATAAGAGCTGTTTTTGTTAGAACCATGTTAAGTCAGTATTCGAAAAAATATTTTTCCATGCTCAACAAGTCGGCATTTTCTGATACATTTACAGATTCATTTTTAAAAGGAAAAATATGAAACTTGCTGACGTTATTTTTAAGAGATTTATAAGCCACCTATGTTATTATTTTTCGTTCAATTAATTAGAACTTGGTTTATAAAAGATTATTTTCTCAGTAGGACAATATTTTTAGTTTCCAACACAATCGCTTCGAGAAATTCGGTTCAAAATGCCCACTTTGACATCTTTTTTGAAATATATTCTGCCTCTATCAAAAAATCGACCTTTACGGCACATTATATAGTTTCTGAATAAGAGAACCTACCAGTTGGATGCGTTTGAAAGCAAAAATGAATTTAAAAATGAGTCAGAAAATAAGCAGTTTGGATTTGAGTAATACGATACCTTTTTCTTCAACTGCTATGTATTTTTAATTTGTTTTTGCTGTAAAAATTGGTCCTATCAAAAACTTGTCAATATAAAAGTTTTAGATAATATTCAGAAGATGTACAATAGATTTAAGCGGATTGGATATCTTGTGAATTAACGAAGTTATTGATTTTTTCTTCTTCAACCCCCTCTTTTTGTTTTCCTTTTAATTTTTTTTCAGTAAGAATTGGTCCTATCAAAAACCTGTCAATATAAAAGTTGTAGATAATGTTAAGGCAATTTATAATAAATTTGATTGGATTTGATATCTTGAGAATTGACGAAGTTATGAATTTTTTTCTCCCCAAAACCCTATTTTTGTGCCTTTTTTATTTTTATCGAAAATCTGTCATACACAAATTTTTGTCTCTTTTTTTAGAAGTAATAAAAACTTTAAACTGAGTCGATATGTATTATAATTAAGAAGTTATGGTGTTTTTCCGTTTTTCACAAAAACCCTACCTATTTTCACTCCCCTTGGCTCTATTTTGCCCATTAACGAACTTGACCGCGAATTTATGCCTCTCTATTTTATTTATCAGTTTGGAAAAGATTTGTGAAGAATTACGGAATCTATTGATTCCATAAAATGTGATATAGATAGATAGATAGATTGATAAAGCTTTTTACTGGTGGTGGTTTTGAGTTCTAGGGGTCATGATCGGTGTAGATCTGTAAAACACTTTCCAAAATTTAACATAGGGGAGAATGTAATAGGTAGCATTTCATACGAAATCTACCTAAAAATGCCAATACATTGGTTTGTTTTTTAGTTCTCATGTTTTGCAGATAAAGTATAATTTTTTTTAACTTTGTTTAAGTGCAGGAGACAATTTCCAACACTGTTGGACTGTTAAAACATTATTTGTGAGGTAAAACAGAAATAGGGATGCACAATGTTACAATCTTCTAATAATTTTATTTTTGAAAAACATAATTTAATTCAAATTTTTTACATTATCATTCCTTACAGCAGATTTTGAAAATGTTCGCCACCATTTTGAATAAAAACATGAACACGTCGAACCAAAATTTTTGGCACACTTCGCAACATTATTGGTGTTATGGACGAGATTTCTTCAGTTAGCATTTGTTTTAATTCATCGATGTTTGCAGGAGTTGTCTGTGAAATCGTACCTTAAAGTTAAAAAAGTCCTTCCGGCCAGTGCCAGGAGGAAGAGGTAGCTTTCATATTCCTTATTTTTAAAAAGCCAGCTTATATTATTCAAACACACAAAGCTCAATTTAGTGGAAACCGATTATAGGAGATTCAATACTAATTTTTATTAATACTAAATCATTATGAATGAGAATTTTGCGAAATTACTCTGCTTTATCCAAGCTGCTTTTCTTTAAAGTAACTTATATTTGGCTGCCAAATTCGGCAATTTCTTAAAGTGCCTGTCATTTTAAGACAACATGGTGGATGAGGCTAAGCAGTGAACTTGGTCGAGACCTTAGTAATTGCTGTGCACATGCTCATTCACATCGGAATCGGTTAATATATAGGAGTTCTGTCGCATGCAAAAAATCAGATTTTTCAAAATGTCACCCACAATTGAAATTGAAACTGCTATATCTGAGCCATTTTTTAAGGTAAAGACAAACAAAAAATGCTCCTGAATCCTTATATCAAGATCAAATACTTAAGAAAGAAACCTTTTCCAATTTCTAATTTTTTTGCACCTCACTTTAAATATATATATATATTTTAATTTAATGGCTGCCATTTTGAAACAAGATGGCTGATGAATCTGGCCAGCGAACTTGGTCGATGTGTTGATGTATACTATCCACGTGCCTTCTTACATCGAAATAGGCGAATACGTGTGTTATCGCGTGACAAATACAAGATCGTTTCAAAATGTTAGCCATGCTAGAAATTCAAAGTGCTATAAATCAACCATTTTTTAAGATATCAACAAAAGAACAAATTTTCAGAAACAAAAACTGCTCCGGAATCTTTGTATCAAGGCCAAACACATAAAAAAAATCTTTTTCATTTTCCAATTTTTTAATACCTCATTTTGAATTTTAAATTTAATTTTTTTTAAATGGCAACCCTTTTGAAACAAGATGGCGAATGAAGCTGGCCAACGAACTCGGTCGAGACATTGGTATGTACTATGTACAGACCAAGTTACATCCAAATAGGTTCATAAATACGCTTGTTATCGCGTGACAAAAATCAGGTCGTTTTAAAATGTCAGCCACAAGAGAAATTCAAAATGCTATTACTCAGCCATTTTTTTTTAGGTATAGACGAAAGAAAAACTGTTCCGGAATCTTTGTATTAAGGTCAAACACATACAAAAAAAAATCTTTTTCATTTTCCAATTTTTTGGTATCTCATTAAAAAATTTTTATTTTTTAATTTTTTTAAATGGCCGCCATTTTGAAACAAGATGGCGGATGAAGCTGGCCAACGAACTCGGTCGAGATATTTGTATGTACTATGTACACACCAAGGTACATCCAAGTCGGTTCATAAATACGCCTGTTATTACGTGAGAAAAATCAGGAAGTTTCAAAATGTCAGCCACGCTAGAAATTCAAAATGCAATAACTCAGCTATTTCTTAAGATATAGACGAAACAAAAACTGCTACCGAATCTTTTTATCAAGGTCAAACACATAAGAAGAAAATATTTTTTCAATTTTCAATTTTTGGTACCACATTTCAAATTTAAATTTTTCTTAAAAATTTAAATGTCCGCCATTTTAAACAAGATGGCGGGTGAAGCTGGCCAACGAACCCGGTCGAGACATTGGTATGTACTATGTATAAACGAAGTTACCTCCAAATCGGTTCATAAATACGCCTTTTATCGCGTGACAAATTTCAGGACGTTTCAAAATGTCAGCCACGCTAGAAATTCAAAATGCTATAACTCAGCAATTTTTTAAGATATAGACGAAACGAAAACTGCTCCGAAATCTTTGTATAAAGGTCAAATACATAAGAAAAAAATATTTTTCCATTTTCAATTTTTTGGTACCACATTTCAAATTTTAAATTTTTAAAAACATTTTAAATGGCCGCCATTTTGAAACAAAATGGCGGATGAAGCTGGCCAACGAACTCGGTCGAGAGATTGGTATGTACTATGTACACACCGAATTACATCCAAATCGGTTCATAAATACGCCTTTTATCGCGTGACAAAATTCAGGACGTTTCAAAATGTCAGCCAGGCTAGAAATTCAAAAGGCTATAACTCAGCCATTTTTTAAGATATAGACGAAACAAAAACTGCTCCGAAATCTTTGTATAAAGGTCAAATACATAAGAAAAAAATATTTTTCCATTTTTAATTTTTTGGTACCACATTTCAAGTTTTAAATTTTTTTAAAAATTTTAAATTGCCGCCATTTTGAAACAAAACGGCGGATGAAGCTGGCCAACGAACTCGGTCGAGACATTGGTATGTACTATGTACACACCGAATTACATCGAAATCGGTTCATAATTACGGGAGTTACAGTGTGACATAGGTCAGATCAGTGGCGTGGCGTGAAAATTTTCGGTGGTCGTCGCAATTATTTAAGTTTGTGGTGAAAAATTATTATCTCTAAAATTCAATGGTTGAATGTTCAAAAAAGAAACTTTAAATCTTACCTTCACTTATACATGAACTCCAAATGTTCTGCTAAAACTGGATCGTAGAGTGTTAAAAGCTTATTAAGAGTTTTAAAATATTGCTTGGTCATCGCCGCATCCAGCGATGACCGGACGCCACGCCACTGGGTCAGATATATATATATATATATATATATATATATCAATTTTGAAAGGAGGGTGGTTTCGGGGTCTGGGGGCCATGATCGATGAAAATATACCAAATTTTTTTGAAATCGCTTTCCTCCGGACGGCTGCAATAGGTAGCTTTTTTGTAAAGAAAGCTACCTAAAAATAAAAACATTGAAAGAAGCAGACTGTTTACTGAAATCATTTGCGCAGAATCCGATTAAAAATTTCTAATGATGTTCACAAGAGTTTATGTTTAAAAAACGAGATTTCGCATTTAGAAAGTGAAAGAAAGATGCACGCACATTCAATACAGACATCTTAAATAAGTAATGATGTTGAAAATCTTGCTATATATGTTATTGATGTGGATAATGCAAAAAACAAATGAGTACTCTTTTAAATTGATCACCCTGTACAATTTATCCTTTAGACCCGTTGAATCTAGTGAGCCTTTTTTTTATTTTCAACGAATGGAAAATTTGAATATACTCTGAATTCTCATAGGAAATCTGTAAAGAAAAGTTCAATATCCTTCTAATGAATGAACCAAATTTAACTAAAAATTGTGCAGGTAAGTACAGGTTCCTCGCCAACAAATCTACCGAGCATCTACCTAATCAGGTGCTTTATGCGGAAGTTATGGCGGAACAAACAGACAGACTAACAGGCAATTTAACAGACAGAAAACAAACACTTTTCGGGTTTCAACAGTATGCCTTACTGACGTTTCGGCAACAAAGCTTAAAACTCACATTTTATGTGGGAAAAAATCAAGAAGGATCTTTTTACATTTTTTTAATGCTTTGTTGACATTATTTTAGAACAAACAGATTTTTTTTTCATTAACATAAAAAAAGAAGCCCAGCGAAGAGTGTGAATAGCGTGCGAGCTAACAGCGAAGCGTGTGAGCTTTTTTTTATATAATACTTATTTGGACCCTCTAGTATATGAGCAATCACAACACAATTATTCTAAGCTAATTTGTGTACGTAATTATGTAACTAATTTTGTATACGGGGATTATCAAAAGGTTATACAAAAACATTTGTAATGAAATGAATTACCTTCTATGCTTAAAGAAATATGTCTCCAAATAAATGATTGAAGTAAAATTTATTAATTCAATAATATTTCATTAATTATAAATTTGGTATTTTTTTATTACAAACTAATACTAGCACTTTCTGTAAATTAATTTATAATTTAGATTAAATAAATAATTAATTTATTGAATATTTTGATGGAAACTAGTATATTGCCCAGAACGTATAGTATAATTAATTGTCGATGCACGTATGTGTTCCACATTGTTATATTCATGGAATTTCTAAAGTAAAATTTAATATCAAACATAACTATTAATTATTTATTAGTTAAATTATACATAAAGATTAAGAAATTCCTCTAATTTATGTCACTCGCATATGATCAGATCACAACAAAATTAATTAGCACGATCTTGGTTATGTAATTGCGTAACTGAGTATTCGGAGAAGCAAATAAGGACAAAACTAAAACTTCTGAAATGAAATTAATTTAATTCTTAGTTGGATTGAGTGGGTTGATTTTTGACGGCCAATTATCTACACGAGGGATATAGGCCCGGGGGGAGTGCCCTCCGTGGGGGTCTTTCTAAGGGAACCTAATCCGTATTAACGCATGGAAGATCCACGGCTCGAAGAAAACCACGAAAACTCCGAACGATTAGGCCGACGGGCGCGATTGGGATCGAACCCAGCACCTCCCGTCTACGAGCTTCGAGAGCAGAACCTCTCGGCCACTGGTGGGGCAAATTCTTAGTTGGAATAAATCACTTTTGCAAGTGAAATCTCTGGTGTAATTTATTTATGATGCCAATATTTTTTGTTTCTGATTGCATAAATGCCACTTAGGTTCCTATATTAGCTGGTTAATACTTTATGTAGTGTATTCCATATCATTTTATGAAAAGTATGCATATATGCAACGCACAACTTTTGAAGTTAAGGAGAAAAATTACATCATATTTTCTTTTCTGTTAAATATACATATTTTATTCATAAACATACTTGCATCAAATACTTTTGCATGAGTAACTTTGTATGTTGAAGAAGATTATGTGACTTTAAACATAAAAATGAAAGCTTTATATAACATAATCTTTCGCTTATAAATATTTATTAGAATATTTTTTTCAAACTTGGAAAGCACATCAATTATAATGTGAACGCATAAATAAAAATCTGTAAGCAATTCAGTTGTGCTCTGTTCAAGATAGTAATTTATTTCATTTATTTTTAGCACTCCAGCAATTTTGAAAAGTGCTAATGAATTGGGTTTGTCTGTCCGTCTATCTAGCAGTCTGTCTGTCAGTGCTCTAACTCCCGTAAATATATACTCGTATTGTCATGTAATTGATATACCTTATTGATGTTCACTATGACATGTTTGGCACTGAAAAAGAAACTCACATTATTCTGTTAAGTTACGGTCTACGAGACAAAATCGTTCTCGACGTTTTTTAATCTTTTACAAACATAATGAAATTGATATGAATTTATGTGGTGAACTAATGCATGCTTTCTGTAGAATATGGGGTGCAAAACATCCGTCATTCATTTACAGCGTTACGCAAAAAAGTTCGATTATATAATAGTTTACGGGGAAAAACTTTTCGTAGCGTATGTCAATTATGTTGCCCCATTTCAAACATGATGAAATTGATATGCATTTCTGAAGTTTACTAGAAGATGCTTGCAGTAGAGTAAGATGTACATTGCATTTATCTTTAATTTCAGGTACACGTAAAAGGTTTCGGTAACAATACTGTATACGAAGTGTTGTCTATTAAAGATGATTGCCGGAACTTCGTTTTCAGTTATGGTATGCTTTTTTTAAGTTTCATTAAATATTTGCATACTGCATTGTGTGTATAAATTCTATAAAACATATGCAGGGTTAGACAAAATAATTCATAAGCATTACTGAGAATGATCGTGAATTGCTTAACGATGTTTTTTAACTTGAGTTATGGAACTTCAAGTTTATATTCAAGCTCAACTAAATTTAGCATAATACTAAGAGCTGTTTGTAGCATATAAGTGAAATCATATGCAGGGCTATGCTAAGAACTGGATTCATGGTCGCCTATGGATAGTAATTCCTGGAAGTATGATTTCAATGATTTTAAGTACGTTTTTGCCTAAATTAAATTTCACGACAATATCTGGCATGTATAAAAATCTGTAGTAGAAGAAATGAATTCAGTTACGTTTTCCTCTATTGGTAGAAATTGCCGAAGGGAGAATTTTCACTGTGTTAAGCGCTTTCTTACTGAACTAAATTTTAGCATACTACTATACAGAATCAGTAAAAATATATAAATCATATACAGAGCTGCACAAAAGGAGCACTTTTACAGCTAAGGCACTGTAATGTTGAAATCTGGTTTTTAAATGTGTTATATATTTTTGTTGGTAAACGTCTCAGTGTAAGTGATTTTCTGTCCAACATCACCTCGCTTGTGAAATGACAATTTCCTCGTGACATATGCAACGCGTTTTTTAGTTGTGAAATATGTTCCAAGATGGCGACACTTCCCTGAGCTATGGTGGCGTAAGATCACAGACTAGCGAACAATTGTGTAAAAGACTTTTGTTTCGAAAAGGCGACAACAGATAGCAGCACTACAGAACTTTTCTGATAGACTCATTTTAAATAGAACCTTTTTTTGCTTGTTAAGCAGTTTTTATTGTTTCAGGCTTTTTTACTCTGTTTTAACTCTTGTGGGCCCCTTTTTACTTCTCACTCGAATGGCCGATGTTGTCGGGCCAACAACGCACGAATTTCTGTGCGTTGTTCTATTGTTATAAAGGAAACCTTGTTTCTGCGTGGATTTAATATCATGATTTAAATTACATCACTAATCTTATTTTATTCTTCTTTTATAGTGTGAGTGTACGACCTTATGTAACCAAGATATAGCATTAGATTAAGCGGTTTTATTCTGCACTTCTGCTCATCAATGAATACCACTTACACATTTTTCCAAATAAAATTAATCGAGTGTTTCTAGGTGATCAACGTGAGAAGTCAAGCACTCTGTCTTCACTTACCAGAAAGATAAGAAAAAACTTTCTATCTTTCATTGTTGATATAAATACTTTTGGTATAATAATTTTATATTTATACTGGGTCATTAGCTTCAAGCTAATCGCGAACTCACCCCTTCTAGATATTTTAAAAATTTTCTAAAATGTTTGCTAAGGTATCTTCTTTTAAAAGGCTAAGTTTCGTTAAAGCATTCTGGAAGTGCTGAAAGTATTTCATATTCTATGCTTGACGCATGATTTTTCTTTCTGTTTTATCCTTACATGAGTTCTTCTACTAGTATAGCTATAAATAAAAATGTATGGAGTTATAACTAGGTATCTGGTCATTTAATATACTACAGTAGAAAACTCTTATATCAGATTACATATAGAATTCATTCCTGAATAATAATGAAATATGAAATTCGTTATCTGCTACAATATCACAATTTTTATCCACTTAACTATTATGCTTGCCTTCATTTCTTAAAAAAAAAAAAAAAAAAAACATGTACCCATATGCTTTTGATGCAATTATTGTTAATAAATTTTAATAAAATCTCTCACAAGACAATGTAAGTTTTTTATTTATTTATTTATTTATTATTCGTAACGATTTATAAATATATTTTTTATTTAAAATGAAACTGCTCGAAATATAATATTTCGTACTTATGCACTTTTATGACAGAATATCAAATATTCTTTATTTGTACACTAGGGTGGTCACAAGCAACATGGGAAAAAAAAATAACGTTTTCTTCGGGGGGACCCTCCTAAAAGTTGCCAATTAGTTAGAAAATGAGATTGGCAAAATTTCAGCTCAAATAAATAACATTAACCCGTGCCTCATCGAGGTTAAATTCTTGAAAATTTGCAATCTTTGGCAAAAAAATGTCGTTTTTCTTTCTTTGCGTGAAAACTATTTGTCTTAGAAAACTGATTATTGTTTTATTTCATAGAAACTGTTGTTGCCTTGAACTTTTACTCTCATGAAAACTTATATTTAATGAACATTTAGTATTTTTCAGGACAGCTAGTGAACCATACTCTCAAACTCTACATTTTTGAAACATAGGTAAAAAATGACGATAATTTTTTCTTTATTACTTTTGATAATTTCTTTGTATTATTTTTATTGATAGGCAAAAATAAGTGAACAATTTTTGTAACTTTAAAAATAATTCACAAATTATAATTGATTATTAGTTATCTAGTTCTTTGTCCAGTAAGAAAGAGCTTCTCGATTTGTATTGCAGTTGAACCTCTGAATTTCTTTTTTTATTACGTGGCTGTTTTTGTTAGCTGTTATCGTTATCTATTTTTAGAATTGACGAAACATTCCGTAAAACCCCTTCCCACTTTTGATATGATGGCAAAAATGTAAGATTTTTTAAATTAACCACACGTCTCATAAAATCATGGACAGTAAGCAACCAAGTAATTGTCAAGTTTTATGTATTGGGTGAGTGCAAAAGTTCTACCCGTTTTGGAGATATGTAAATGTCAAGTGGAGTACGGACGTTACAGCTGGCGTTTCGAGGACAATAAAGTTGCCAATAACGCGTGGAGCATTAGAGTATGCATAGGCACAACGTTTGTCAGAAGAACTCATGCCGAACGAAAAACAACATGGCAAGCGAGAAAGACCACATCCGACATTGTTTACAGCACGAATAAGCTAAAGCCGTTACAGCAGCCGCAGCTTGCAGCAGCATTTGTCAAGTGTATGCGGAGGATGCCAAGGACGGTAGCACCTGCTACCGTTGGTTTAGAATATTCCGGGACGGAGACAGGAGATGTAAAAATCAGTCCCGTTAAGAACGCCGATAAATGGTTTCTGACGAGGATCTGGACACAGCCATAACACAATCCCCACATCCAACAGCCGAAAAATTAGCGGAAACGTTCTGAGAACACAGTACAACAGTCTAAAGACTGATGCATGAGTTTGGCTTCATTACCAAGCTCGGTCAGTCGGTACCACACCAGCTTACAGTAAAGCAACGTGGAGAAAGGATCAGCACCTTTGTTTCTTTCCTTCCTTGTAACCATTTTTGGAACCAAATTGTAGCGGATGATGAGAAGTGGATACTGTATCGTAATGTGAAACATCGAAGGACCGTGGCCCGATGTTGCAGAGCGTATTCCATCGGCCTAAATAACCCGAAAATGTTTTACTCCGTGTGTGGTGTGATGCCAAGGGCATAATCAACTAAGATGTCATTGCACCGAACCAAACAATCAATGCAGACCTCTACTGACAACAATTGGACAGACGGTGAGCAAAACTCACGTCTAAGCGGCCAGCACTCATCAATCGCAGAGGGGTTCTCTTTCATCACGATAAATCCAGACCTCGTGTTGGTTTAAGGACTCGGCAAAAGTTCATGGACATTGGTTGGAAAGTTTTACCTCACGAAGCATATAGCCCCGAGCTTAGACCTTCGATTTATCTCCCTTTTTAATCGATACATATCGCCTTTGATCGCCGAACCTTCAATGATGTAGAGGCAGTAAAAACGGCATTACAATAGTATTTTGATTCTAAAACAGAACATTTTTATCGTCGTGGGATTCACTTACTGCCAGACAAATGGCAAGAGGTCATACATAATGATGGTGCTTGCGTGAATTCATAGGTGCTTAACTTTTTATGTTCTCCGCCTTCCTATTTTCACTAAAAAACGGGTAGAACTTTTGCACTCACCCAATATTTTATTTTATAATTTTCTCAAAATGAAACTGAACGCCAGAGAAGCTGCTAGACTTAGAATACATCCACTAGTTAACCACAGATATCGACTCCGCAAATAACTATTTCGTAAACAAAAAACTGAGCTCATCAAAAACAGATTTTTAAATTCCCGTTTAGAGAGAACTGTTGTTCACTGGGGTGGAAAACTGCTTCACCATTTTTTGAATAAATAAAATGTAGAGTGGATAGAAGTTTTAATTAGTTGTGGGGAGGAAGAACAGTTACTTACTATGAGTTCCATAACTTGAAAATAGTATCGGAATAATTCAGGCGAAAGCTGTTTTTTCAGCAGTTGAAGAGTGGGAAGAAGTTGGTAAAATCGAGGCAATGTGTTTTGATACAACTGCAATAAACGCAGTTCGCCTCAGAGGAACCTGCATTTTTCTATAGCAATTGTTAAAGGAAAAGTCTCCTGTATTTACCATGTCGCCACCATAATTTAGAAATTATCTTAAAAGCTGTTCTTGATTGTAAAATGGGCATAATCACTGCGCTGATCGGGTGGTCTAAATTAAACCAGAGGAATTATACAAATGCTATTGAAGATGAAATACTAGGTATAAATAGTTAATTCAGAAGAAATTTCAAGTTTTCTTACAGGAACTTTTACACGTTAACAGCTCAGGGATGATTATAAAGAGTTTATCCAACTTTGTATAATTTTTATAGAACTCCTTCCTGCAAAAGACTTTTTTTCGGAGCAATCATGTCAGATGGATAGCAGGCCATTTATTCTTTCAAAATATATTGTTTCAGGGATCATCTTTCAATAACAAATTTAGAAAAAGAAGATATTAGAGACCTTTTCTTATTTCTAACCAATATTTATTTAAAAGCGTGCTTTAATACTTCCAGTGCCACTTTAGCCCCCAATTCAAGACCTGCAAATAATAAAATCACTTGTTCACTACAGAAAAATTGATAAATAGGTTACAGACAAAGCACTTGCTAAAATGACAAACCGACTTTGGTATCTTAACTCGGATCAAGTTGCATTTTCATTTTTAGATAATACTTTGGAAAAAAAAAAATCAACATGAGCTACCTTATCTAAGCCATTACCACTTCAATCCTTTCCGGCGCAGTGTCCCACGTCGGGACTACCTAACTTTAATTTCAAACTTACAAACGACACGAAGAATACTTTAATAAAATTTTGCTTTTACAACGAAAGGTTAAAGTAATGTGTTTTTAATTTCGAAAAAAGTCGTTTGTAAATTCCGGTGTAGACAATCATTTCATCATTTTATGAACAGAATTTTTCTGTGCCGGAAAATGTTAACGTGACAGTTGTAAGTAAAAATAATTTATTTTCTTTATTATGCCTCCTTTCTTGCAAAACAACTTTAATAATAAAATGCAATTGAGCATTATTTGCTCTCATTTTTATACTTCCTTTGCCCTCCCCTTTTTTACTTTCTTCTATCTTTACAAGAAGAAAGTATTGGATTCATGAAAATTTTCGAATTCCGGTTTTCGACGGATTTACACGTTTTAGGGGTCAGAGATTCCAAAAAACATGTTTTTACAAAATGTCTGTCTGTGACTCTGTGAGTCTGTCTGTCTGTCTGTCTGTGTGTATGTGACACAAATTTTGTGGGCGCTCTATCTCAAGAACTAATGCACGGAATTTAATAAAAAATTGATATTCAGTTAGTCCCTAATACAAATTGATGCTGATTAGTTTTTGGTGTAAATCGCTCTACAGGTGGCGCTGCTATGCTGCATTTTTCACGATTTTCGCAATAGCTCTGTCTCAAGAACTAATACACGGATTTCGATCAAACTTCAGATTTAGTTAGTCCTTGATATGCATTGATGATGATTACGTTTTGGTGTAAATCGCCCAACAGGTGGCGCTGTTATGATGAATTTTGCAGGATTTACACGATTTCCCCAATAGCTCTATCTTAAGAACTAACGCACGGATTTTCATCAAACTTCAGATTCAGTTAGTCCTTGATATGACTTGCTACTGATTATGTGTTGGTGTAAATCGCCCAACAGGTGGCGCTTCTCTGCTGCCTTTTTCACGATTGCCTCAATAGCTCTATCAATAGAACTAATGGACGAATTTTCATCTAACTTCAGATTTAGTTGTATGTTGACACAAGTTGTTGTTAATTAGGTTTTGGTGTTAATCACCCAATAGGTGGCGCTGCTATGCAGGAATTTTCACGATTTTCGTTATTGCTCTATCTCAAAAACTAATGTACGGATTTTCTCCAAACTTCAGATTCAGTCAGACGTTGACATAAATTGTTGCTGATTAGGATTTGGTATAAATCACCCAATTGGTGGCGCTGCTAGGCAGCATTTTTCTGAATTTAGACGATTTCAGCGATAGTCATATCTCAAGAACTAACGCACGGAATTTCATATCGTTAGAATCCTCATGAGATGCATAGATTGCCATTTAATTTTGGCAGTGTGATAGCGGATTTTGAAGTATTAACATGTATGAGATAGCAGAAAGTTTTGGGATTGGTACATCCGACTAGTTTACTTTCTTCTATCTTTACAAGAAGAAAGTATTGGTTACATGAAAATTTTCGAATTCCAGTTTTCGACGGATTTACACGTTTTATGAGTCAGAGATTCCAAAAAACCTGTTTTTACAAAATGTCTGTCTGTGAGTCTGTCTGTCTGTCTGTCCGTCTGTCTGTCTGAGTGACAGTATGTGGATTGACATTCCCATACTGTCAATCACAATGCAGTATGTGATTGTGTCACATATCACATACTGCATATGTGACACAAATTTTGTGGGCGTTCTATCTCAAGAACTAATGCACGAAATTTCACAAAACTTCATATTTAGTTAGACCTTGATATAAACTGGAACTGATTAGTTTTTGGTGAAAATCGCCCAACAGGTGGCGCTGCTATGCGGCATTTTTATCGATTTCTGCAATAGCTGTATCTCAAGAACTACTCCACGGATTTTCATAAAACTTCAGATTCAGTTAGTCCAGGATATAGTTTAGTGCTGATTACTTTTTTGTGAAAATCGCCCAACAGGTGGCGCTGGTATGCTGCATTGTTCATGATTATCGCAATAGCTCTAACTCAAGAAAAAATGCACGAATTTTCATCAATCTTCAGATTCAGTTAGTCCCTGATATAAATTATTGCTGCTTAATTTTTTGTGCAAATCGCCTAACAGGTGGCGCTGCTGTGCTGCATTTTTCACGATTTTCACAAGAGGTGTATCTCAAGAACTATTGCACGGATTTTCATCAAACTTCAGATTTAGTTAGTCCTTGACATGAATTGATGTATAAATTAGTGCTGTTTAATTTTTGGTGTAAATCGCTCAACAGGTGGCGCTGCTATGCTGTATTTTTTTGCGATTTCCGCAATAGCTTTATCTCAAGAACTAATGCTTGGATTTTCAACAAACTTCAGATTCAGGTATACCTTGATAGCGTTTAGTGCTGTTTACTTTTGGTGTAAATCGCTCAACAGGTGGCGCTGCTATGCTACATTTTTTTCAGTATTCCCGCTATAGCTCTATCTCAAGAACTAATGCACGAATTTTCACCCAACTTCAAATTCAGTTATACTTTGATATGAATTGGTGCTAAATCGTTGTTATTTCTTGTACTATTTAAATGATTTAATTGACGTGATTTATATAGAAGAAAGTTTTGTGATGGCCACAACATACTAGTTTTTTAATTCTTTCAGTTTAAAATTCGATTTTTTTCCTTTTCTTTAGAATTTTTTTAAATTAAACCCTTTATTGGACTTCACAAAACGAAAAAAAGAAAAACAAAAGGTGGAAAGCAGATGAAATGGAATGTTACAAAATTTTTTTTCGCATTTTCTTAAAAATAAATTTTTAGGATTCAGGTGATATCTGGTCCTGAAAATTGCGCATATTTTTAAATCTATACATTTTTAGAAAAAAATGGTGTGTGGTTCTTCAAAGCAAAACTTTTTTTTATAAAATGTGATCTGCATTATTTTTCTAGGTTCAATTGTATTCATTTCATGAAGGAAAAACAGCATTTTTTTTGCGAAAAATCACATTTTTTTCAAAATTAAACCTCAATGAGGCACTGGTTAATATTATTCAAATGAGCTGAAACGTTTCCAACCTCATTTTCCCGTCAATTGGCAACTTTTTTGGGGGTCCCCCCCGAAAAAATTCGAAAATTGATTTCTGATGACCACCCTAGTGTATAACCGTGAAAAAAAAATGTAAACACCGACTACTAACTCTGCAACGAATTATAGTAGTAGAAAGTCACTTGTAACAAGCGATTGGAAATAAAGTCTACTTTTAAATGATGTATATAAAATTTGCTTAGGGGGTCATCTATAAATCAAAACCGGACCAAACTTTTTCCTTTTTTTTTATATAGAAACACCTAATTTGGCAATATATCTTAAACCTTCGATTCAAATTCTGCCTAGATAAGGAATTTCAAGTCATTTTGATGTTAAGTTTTTGAATTATAAGCAATTAAAATATAGAGCTTCTAATGTTAAATTACGCTTTCATATTTTTAATAATAATTATAAAATTATAATAATAATGTGAAAAGTTTTGTATGGTTATAAGACTAAAAATCCCAAACATAAATACATTGAATTTGTAATTTTAAAAATTTAATAACATGAATTATCGATTACGAAATTAAGATTTGAAAAAAAAAAAATGAATTACAACCTACATTTTTTTTATTATGTCCTGCTTTCCCCGAATTAAAAATTTAAAACTTTTCTTCCAAGTATTTTTCAAATTATGCACAAAACAATATGTTTTACTCATTTTATTGAAACATCTGAGCTGGCAATAGTCGGAACATATTAAGTGGGTGAAATGGTCAAACTGAGCAGAAATAATTCATAATAGAAGTCAATCATTCTGTAGCATTTCAACAATCGAGCACCGAACTTCAATTTGGAAACAGCTTCTAAAATAGGCTCATTTTAAAATAATTAAATTTTTCTAAACCTAATTGCAACAATTTCTTGAAAATGTGCATTTAGGCTAATTGAAGGGTGTAAGAATTTATTTATGGTGTCAAACTTGGGCATTGCTATATACACTGGTGTCCAAAATTAAGGACCAATCACAAAATGCTAAGTTTCAAGCACGCGAATACTCAAAAGGAAATAATATAATTCGAATAATTACTACCTCTACAGCACAGCTAGTCCATATAACATCTCATTCATGCCACACATGGTCACAAGTGTCACAGTCACTATGGTGAAGCAAAAAATAGGAAATTCCATACATCTCATTATGAGTCTCAAATGATCACTATATGTGACTCCACTGAGACGTCACCGTGACTGCTGTTTTGTGACGAGTCACCATGTGACTTTACAATGTAGTTACATTGTAGCTCTCATGTGACTGTCATCTTCAGACTCAATTTCATTGCCATAGTGAACGCTGCATTGTGAAAAATTACCTAATAATGTCACATTAAAGTCACATGATGACTTTCAAGTGATGGAGAGACTACTGTGAAGTCACCATTTTGCTCTTTTGTGAAAAGTCACCATGTGACTATAATGTGATATTATTTGGTGACTCATCATAATACAATGTTCATGATGACTTTGAAATTGAGTCTAAAAATGACAGTCATATGAGAGTCACAATGTAGCTACATTGTAAATCACCTGTTGACTTCTCACAAAGCAGCAATCACATTGACGTCTCAGTGGAGTCACATATGGTAATCATTTCAGAATCATAATGAGACGTGTGGAATTTCCTATTTTTTGTTTCACCGCAGCAACTGTGACATTTGTGACCATGTGTGACATAAATGAGATGCTATATGGACTAGCTGTGCTGTAGGGAGAGTAATTATTTAAATTATATTATTATTTCTTTTCAGTATTCGCTTACTTAAAAATTAGCATTTTATGGCTGGCCCTTAATTTTGGACACCAGTGTATATAGATAACTTTGGGTTTGTTTTGATCTGTAGTTGACCCCCTAAACAAATTGTTTATGCATCATTAATTTCCAATCGTTTGGTACTAGTAACTTTTTTCTTAATAACTAGGGGGCTCGGCCCCCTACGAGCTACGCTCGCCAACCCCCGTCCAGACACCGCAGACTCTAAATGCACGCTAATTTGATCTGTTTTAAAGATATTTCGAAAGATTGAATTATAATTTTAAAAAAAACAGTGGCGATCTCCCTATAAACGAATTTCTATTCATTTCTCTTTGATTGGGGAATTTTAACGCCAAATCCGCTGCGGTACTACTTGATTATCCTGTCGACCAATTTCGCCAAATTTATAAATCGCCAAACCACTCGCCAAATTATACAAATTGATATAATTTTTATTTTAAATAACGAAAGAACAAATAAATTCGTACAACATTAATAAAAACACAAATAAAACGTCGAAATAAAAATAACTTGATGACGTATACACCTGTAACAACATTTCAAAATAAGCTAATATAAAAGGAATTAAGTAAAGAGAGTCTTTGTCTCCTGGTATTTTTCAACAAAGCGAAAAGAAAGTTCTTTTAAATGAGACATTTTAAATTAATTTTCAAAATATCAAATAAATGTCTAGCGCAATTTCTAAATTTAAACTTTTTTGCAATATTATTTTGTGTTCATTTTATGTAATAACTATAATGTGACGTAAATATGACGTAATTTCTCCTAAGACTTCTAACGCATGTTAATGAATTTATTATTTTACAATATCCTTTCTCCTATAAAATTCACGTGTATACTTTTTATGACGTAATTTTTAATAAGTTCCTGCTTTTTATACGTAATTATTTAATACTAATTTGAAAGTTTTTTTACTGTTTATAATAGTCACGTGTGAATAAATTTTTAATTTGAAGCAAACATTATTGCTTGCGCTTTTTATACAGATGGCAACATTTTAAATTAGTACAATTTTCTGAAATCTGTAAAAATTATCTCTAGAAATGCTGAAAATTTGAATTTAAAATAGAAATAAAACCTGAAAAAATGAGTCAAAATAAAAAAATTAATGCAATCTGCACTCCGGCAAATTCTAACGCATAAAATGATCTAAAAATGATTACACTGCCCTGTATAGTTTTTGCTGCTATAAAACTTTTTTAGTGGAACAATTTTGTCCAACTTTAGCCTTAAATAACTCTTAAAATAATTCTTCGATTTGAAAACTGTCTGCCTCAGCGTGTTTATCAAACATTTCTGTATAAAACCACCGATTTTCATGTTTTTGTATGCATTATTTTTGTTAATATTAACGAAGAAAGGCCTCCGGTCACAAAAAAATCAAAACCGGCGGCGGCGGCGGCGGTGACAGCGGGAGTTACTTTTTTTTAGAATAGAGAGATTTGTTGCAGAGTTAGTAAGGAGTGCTTTCTTTTATTTCCACGATGGTACTTATGTTCAAATTTTAAATATTATTTAACTGTTAAACTTTCAAATAGATATTAAGCATCCGTTCTTAGTTTTTACTAAAACAAATTAATTTTTAAATTAAATGAATGTCTCCAAATAAAAATATGCAGTATCACATATATAACAAAATTTAGTATGCTTATATATTGAAAATAAATCCTCTTTTATTTTGAGACTTTTGGAGATATGTATTCCTTTCTTGTATGCATTTATAATTCGGAAAATAAAAAATAAAAAATGACAAGGAAAATAATAAATCGTTTTTTGGTTCACGAAAAAAAAATTGACTTTCATTTTCTTAATTTTACTTTTAGAAATATGTACCGAAAAGGTTATGAATATTTGAAATTTTTAAAGTTTCTAAATTTTGCTTTAATAAGAATCCACATTTTTTTCCGATTTTTTTCTTTAATAATTGCAAAAATGTCCCACCTCCAAAATGTTTTTTGAAGAAATTGAATAGAAGCACTTATTTCAAAGGATGTAAAATTCTCGTAATTTATTTTTATATAATTATTGATATTATTCCAAGAGAAATACGTATTTAAGGAGGATCTCAAATACTCTTCCCAATAACTAAAAACTTTCTAACATTTTCGACCCATTTTTAAATATAATATTATTAAATTGGCAGGCCTGACTATCGAAGCCATTTGAAATCGAATGTAATTTTACTTTTTTCGATAAACTACTTCTTATCGAGGTTAATGCGATTCTTCTCACGCGACGACATGTTTTCCCCTTTCTAGCGCTGCCGCGTAAAGAATTCGGTTCAAAACGTCCACTTACAGTATTTTCTGAAAGATGATCTACATAAAAAAAAAATGGAAAATGCTATTCGACTACATAGATTTTTAATAAGAACATTTCTGCGAATTACTTATCTTTCCGAATAAAAATGTATTCAAAAGTGCGTCAGAATGTTTTAAATCCAAACATTCTAACACAATTATTCAATTTGGTAATTAATAAATCAAAGGAGAGGCAAATTTCCAACCGGGTCAAAAATCAATCTAGTGTAATTACATATCCAGCGTTTTCTGGAGTTACATTACGTTCGATTTATTCTCTTGAACTGATTCATATATTATCCAGATGTTATGATCAATAAGTCTAGCTGGGTGAATTAATTCCTCCAGATTCGACCGGGACAGCTCAGATGGCAGAGCATTGGCTGCTTCAGCTAAGAGTTCCCTGGTTCGATTCCTGATCCGGAAATTTTTTCGCCCATATGGAAGTTTACATATCATTTCATTTATTTTTTGCCAATTAGCATAATTGTGTTAAAATTATATTAGTGATAAATTTTGAATTATTAGTGATAAATGTTACTTTGTATCGTTAATAATCTATATACATATCACTTATATATAATTATATTAGTGATAAATGTTAAAATGCAAAGGCAAAATATTATTTAGACGTAAATTATCTATTCGAAAATATCAATATAATCTGCTGTACCTTGGATTCAAAGAAGCTTTTACTTCATCAATGTCCTATACTACCATACACTTCTGTTAAAATTTTGCATAATTCGAAGGAAAATTAGCACAAAATTCTTCATCATGTACTAATTCAACATACATTTCTGTAAAACCAAATAACTACAGATTCATAAATAAACTGAATATTAGTGATCTAATGTATATTAATCTGACAGAATATTTCAGATTACATTTTTATTGCATACATATGTTATCCAAATATATCTAGAAAGAGTTTTTATACATTTGTTGAAATTTATTGCTGCCGGTAGCATATACATATATGTGTAAGTAGTTGTATGGGTTAGCAAAATATATTTTGTGTTACTTCATTTTCTGGTAAATTGAATTATTACAAAATTAGTAGCAGATTGATTACTTAACCCAACTTTGTGCGGATTATAATGTACCTAATTCCATAAGCGGAAATATCATACAAGAAAGAAAAACTGTAACAAGGCAAGTGAATGCCTTCCAACGTTGACATAAACATACTTTGTAAAACTAACACAGAAATAATTGATATATGTCGTTACAGATTTTTCTTTCTACGTATATAAATTTTTTAATTATAGTGTTCCACCCTGCTGCACCATAGATTATTTAGTTCATATTTAGAGTAATGAAATGTATTTCATACAGTGATACAATGTGTTTCGTTACTGAATTTTATTTTATTTTTCAAAACTTGAATTTAAAGTTACACAAGACAGATGAATATGCGATAATAATAATATTTTCAAATTTTGTACTACTTTCTGGATAATTTAAGAGATCCGCACACCTTTGAAACGTCATTTTCAATCAAAATAATGATCTTCCATTTTTGCAATAATATTAAAATTGAACCTTTTAACTGTCGAATTATGCTTAAATTGCATTTGTATCTTTATTATAACAGGGGTTACAGCCATTTAAAGCTACAACTATTACAGGTTTTGAATTGTGTTTAAAATATTATTATTTTTTTTTTTTTAAAGGAAGTTTTTAAAATTCTTACAATACCCAAAACATTATATAGCAAAAAATTATGCATGCCTTTAAATTTTGTGTACTTCTTTTACAAATGTTTGTTGAGGGAATAGACCACACTCATGATAATACATTATTATTTTTATATTTACAGTGAGACCGGTGACGAAGCTGCAACGAATTTTACAAATTTTGCATCTCTTTGGGAACAACGGATTTAGAGCTTATTCTATCGACGATAATTTTTAGAATTTTTAAGCTACGATTTTGAGACTTTCACAAAAGTTGCTCGATATACTTAGCTAATACATTATGCATATTGCATTTTGATTGCATTCGCGCATGCGCAGTGAAACATTGTTTAGTAAACTTGCTCATTTGTCATCCAATTTTTATTAATTTTTAATTTTGATTGCAGTGTATTGTGTACAATGCTGTTTGTCATGTTTTCTGAAAAGATTTTTTTTTATATTAAGAAATCTGCAAATTATAAGCAAAACACTTGGCGAAATTGGCGACTGTTTTTATAAAAACCTTAATTTCTCTACTACTATACATGTTATCCTCATAAAAATAAACACTATATATTACAATAAGACACTTATTAATAATCTCGAGTTTGAACGCTTTTGCTATATTAGTTTTTACAGGGTTATCCAAAATATATTCGTTCTTTTTCAATTTGTTCACGGTCCCCGATGGGGTTTCGGAAAAACATCTTCGCAGAAATATATGACCTATACTATAATGTTTACACACCTGCAGTTTCAGGTTAATTCCTGATGTGTTTTTCTAGATATTTAATAAAACGTCAAAAATCGCAAGTGATCGGTCACCTTAGGCCATATAGTGTATATGGACACATAATTTTTATAATTCATGTATATCAAGAAGTGAGTGAAAAATCGATTACAAAATTCCATTTTTACATACAACAAGAACGGAATATAATGCGTTCAGCATATATTATGTTACACTTTCAAACACTTTCAGAATAGTATAACCAAACTTCACAGCTCATTAATGTGAAAGATGGTGTCTAAATAAACAATTTGGAATCGTGTAACGCATTTGAAAACAACATTTCTGCTATTTGTGCCAATAGCCAGAAAAATGTCGGATTTTTTTTGAGCAGCCCAAAAAAAGTACCGGAGCCCTAATATTTTTTCCAAATACTAATAACCGTAGCGTCTCCTTCCCCCCCCCCCCCTCTCCACCGTCACTCTAATCCGCATATTTATATTTCGTACATTACTTGCAAAAGTAAAAGCTTTTTTTTTTTTTTTTTTTTTTTTTTTTTTTTTAGCAAAATAAAATTTTTAAATATTTCTGCATATACTTAGCTGCCAATCATTCCACTTTTTAGTTATCACTCCTTCCGAATAGAAACATTTGCCTTATTTTAATTTTAATTAATCGCAGGATTCTGCGATTAAATAAAATAAGGATTATGATTCGAAAATAGTGTTAAAACAAAAATGGGATTGTTCGCAGCTATACATTTTTATGGAAAAATGAATGAAATTTACAGAAATTAATACTGTTATGCTAAAGAATCAAACAACGTTTTTCAATTTCCTATAAAAGCTGCATATCAAACTATAATCGATTCCTTCCGTAGGACAATCTTTCGTGATGAGTCCCTGAAAATCAGATTAAATTAAACACTTGACACCGTGATCGAAAAGATTCGATGTTTTTATAGAAAAAGGGGAAACGCTGCTCTATAGCTTACTATAAAAATAACAATACAGAACAATTATATCTACTTACAAATGACTACCACTTACAACTTTGTAAATCTGCAGAGCAGAGCCGCATTCTTGAGGAAAAATAAATAGAAAAATCCCTATAACGTTATTTTCGTTCCCGTAAGCAATGGAAGACTAAAAACCTCAAACAAACAATATCTCAAGCTGATGCTCGTTGACTAAAAAAAGAAAATATTCTTTTCCGGTTAGATATCTAAATTTTTAAAAAATTATCCAATTAAAAAATATCTTAGTGTCAGAAAAGAAAATCAAACTGAAAGCAAATTCATTGTTCGCGCTCTTGAATAGCGCCAATATACATGTTGCCAAAATCAATGCCAGACATCAATCTGCAAATATCAGTAGGATAAACCACGATTTCAGTTTCTCCTATTCTGTTCAAAATAGCATTAAAAAAGGGGGAAGAGTTATTTTATTTTTTCCATACCTGAGTAAATACAATTTTTAATTTACAGACAGGTTGAGTTGGAGCGCTTCGGTTTTTTGGAAGAGCTATTGCACTAGGCTCCGGAGCCCTGTATTTATGGGCTCCGGTGAATTCCGACCAATATTTAAATATTTACTGAAAACAGAGAAGTACCGGAGCCGGGCTTCGGTGGGCTCCGGCGCAATTTAAGCCCTGGATGTATATGTTGGAAATATAACCACCATCTGATGACAAATAAATCACGCAATCAGTGAATTGTGACATTAATTATTCCGTACAATAACATTTCTGAATTCTCATACAAATAAAATCAGACTATAAATCAATAGAAACTCATAATCTTCAAACGTTGCAATATCGAAACGAAATTGTGTTTATCCAGATATAAATGGTAATTATCATTAAATTAAACAAGACTCTTTTCCTCCAGATGTGATGCAAATAGTATTGATTTAACAGAACTAAAAAACTCTACTGACTCATTTTTCTTATGCTGTCTGATTCTGATTATTAAATAAAAAAGATGTAAACATAAATGCCAAAAAAATGCAGCGTAACATGTTATTATATAAAACCTTAAACACTGTAAAATTTAATTCTTAATATAAGTTAATAACTAAAAATCAGACTCATGTGTGAATTCTTTATATGTGGTAGTATTTAACACATTTTTTTATACTCACAGTTTTCGCAGTAAAATAAAACAAACAAGTGGTTTACACCATAAAAACAACATGGATTTAAATCGGTCTTGGAAACGAGGAATTGCTGCAGTGGAAATGAACAGGTAACAACTTTAACTTACCTATAGAATTATAATTTAAGATATTGGCCAGAATATATTAATCATTCTTCTTTTATCTAAATGTGAGTGCACGAAACCTATTGTACAATAGAGGCGGAATTTTTGCCAACAGTATTTGCATCTATACTACATAGTATGCTAAAAGTTAGTTCAGTTAAACAAATATCAGAGTTGAAAATTTTCTTTCAGCAATTTCCGTGAATAAACGAAAATGTTCTTCAGAATTTTTGTGCAGCCCTGTATAGGATCTAAGTAATTTATACACAAAAAGTAATATTTTTTTAAAAAGTAGTTCAATTTAAAAACGTGTACCACAAATGAAAACGCACTTCCAACAATTAAATTTTCACAGCCTTCAATAATTCCATTATTGTTCTGTAACTAAATTATTATTGTGTGTCCCTGTAAATGAACGATAAATTCTATTCACACCATATTCTGAAGTAAGCGCCGTGTAGTACACCTCATTAACATACATAAACTACAGTATGTTTAAAAGAGTATAACATCATTAAAATACACCGCAAACTAATTTTCCCCGTAGACCGTAATGTAATGATATACTTTTGAGTTTCTCTGTAAAGGAACTGTAAATTCTACACACTTCATTTTCAATACCGAGCATGCAATAGTGCTACCCAATAACATCTATGAATTTCATGGCAACTGGACTATGTTTTCGCGAATTATAGCACGGACAGACAAACCCAATTCATAATCACTTTTCAACATTACTGGAAAAAGTTAAAACCAAGTTGAGGTTAATAAAAAAAAATGGAAAAATATTTTAATCTTTCATTTATTTAAAATTAATAATAAAATTAGTAAAAACAAAGTTCCGTAAAAATAAATTTAACTTAAAATCGAAAACTAAGCACCAGAATATAGCTTACAATTTTCTAGATTATCTTTTTATACTTTTGCAAACATTTTATTTTTCAATTTTTGTAGCTTAATGTTATACCAACATAAAAATATTAAACATTTTCAGAAAGTTAAAAAATTATTTATTGATCATCATTTCAAGCAAAATGTAGCAAATTCATGAACAGCACGCAATTCTTGATAGATTTATATTTACATTTTTGGAACATTTCTTAAAGCTTTCGTGTTGCTAATGGATTTTCTTCGAAGAACAGTTCCGCCGTAAAATTATCATATTTAAATTAAAATTTTCATTCTGAAAAGAGATTATTATACGCATAATTACATTCAAATCTTTTTCATGAACAAATCAATTTGTCAAAATATTTTCCTCTCAAACTTGCTTCTTAATTGATTTTCGAAAACACAGGAAATGCTTAAAATTATTGATTTGATCTTGAAATCACCAGTTTTTCTTGATCGATAAAATTGTGAAAATTTCCTAAGAAGATTCGCTATAGGTCATACTGCGAAAAAAAAAAATAAAATTCTCCAATTTTAGTATAAAATTCTATTCAAAATTTCCAATATATTCGGGCAAAATTAGGTAGAAATCAGATGATAATAAATATGTAAGAAAAGGCTTCCTTGGCACTATCTTCTTTTAAATGATTTATGTTCGTATTCACCATTTACCTCAACTTGGAAAACCCGGGTCGAAAGCTAAAATTGTATTCATTATTAATCTGATTGGACTTTTGCCGCTATCAGGTCGAATCAGGTGAATTGGGAATATAATTTGAGCTTTCAACCCAGGTTTTTCTAGGTTGAGGTAGATGGTGAATACGAGCATTAGAGTTACAAACTTGTTGTAACTCTAACAAGTTTGTTGTAACTCCAACAACTCTAACTTGTTGTAACTTGTTGTAACTCTGTTATACTGTTTCGTTTTGGGTTCAGTACATTAAAAGGAAAAAACAGAACTCATGTAAGTTCCCTTTGGCGTCCGTCTTTCTCTCAAGAAACTTTTTCTCAGGAACGGCTGAGGGTGTTGACTTGAAATTAACATCAAATACCAATATTGTGTAAAAATTTCGAACTTCTAACTTTATGCAATAAAAATTACGGTTTGAAAAAAAAATCATTTAGAGAAATTTCGGTTGACTGACAGTTGACTTAGATTCTTGAAAATTGGCAGAACGGAAGATGTTAGAGCATATGCAAAGGGACAAAAATGCGTAAATTATTACTTTGTAATTTTATGTCGATTTATTACGTGACAATTTAGAGAATTTTCAAACTTCAGACTGACGTCAAATTCCTCCATAAATTATGAGTTTTATTCCATATACCATATTTTATGAGTTTTATTCATCACGGTTTCACAAAATTTTCTTTCATTGTTGTAACCAGTTTTGAACTCTCATACACTCAAAGCTACATTATCTTATGCTCCTCCGTCCAATTCATGTCAAGCTTGAGAATACTTGGGAAAATTACACCTAATTTAGCTACAAAAATAGGTTGTTATAAACAAAGCCACTTGGCGTTAGTTGACTACCCTTTTTGAGGTGATTTTAGTAATCGAAAAATCAATGTACAAGGTTATGCCTCTATTCCAAAATAGTTCACATTTTGAGGAAAATGGATTATTATGCTATACAAAAATTAAATTAAAATTTCGTGAACAATACAAGTTCAAAAAGAAATTATGAAAAACGAAAAATATCTTTAACTCTCATATAGCTAGGATCATCATGCTGATGGATCTCATATGCTGGATGGAAGCCCTTTCTTTGCACAGGCCCTCCAAAGATATGCATGGTCCACGGAGTCAAAAGCCTTCCGAAGCGCAACAAAGGCCATGTGCAAACTCCTACAATTTTTCCTGGCGTACTTGATCAGGAAGTCGGTGAGAGAGGCGCAAGCACCGGTCCCATCGAAGTCCCGAAAACCAAACTGATAGGAATAATTATTGGCCCTGGAAATACGATTTGCTATTATCCGGTGGAAGAGCAGATGGAGGAGAGAGGACATGCTGATAGGTCAGAGCTCACCGGGTGTGGAAGCATTAGAAGTTTTTGGAATGAAAATTGTTTTGGCTTCGGCGAGAAAACTTGGAACCCGGCGAGCGAGAATGAAAGAGTTGAGAATACGACAAATCAAAGCACGAGGTGCGTTAACCAGCTTACGGGCAGTGAGGCCATCAGGACTCACTGCAGGGGAGAGATGAGGGAGATTCTTGGTAAGCTCTTCCACCGAGATAGGGGCCCAAAGAGTAGCATCATCATGAGAGGGGTGGGAGATGTGCTAAGAATTGGAGAGAAGTCAACAACAGGGGTGTCAGTGCGCGCACCCATAACTTCAGTCCAAAAATCTTTAATATCGTGGGGATTAATGTCCCCCGCACTATTTACACCGTAGAGTGCCTGGCGCGAGGCCAAGGAACGGTTTTTCCTGAAAAGGAATTGACAGTTTGAATAGCGCAGGCGCTTCGCCTGTCTTTTCGACAGAGAAGACGAGTCGGTTATGGAATCTTTTTTATAGTTATAATCGAAAGTTTTGAGGTTCTTAAAGTCTGGTTTACCGTCCTGATAAAATTGAATGTTAAGTTTAAAATATTGCACAATAAAGTCAGATAAGGCTGTATTAAAGTCACCTGAAGAATAATTACCGGCATAGTTAATTAATAGATTGTCAATGGTTTCAAAAGACTTATTGGCTGCAACAGAAGGTAGATTGATAATATAGTTGAAGGTAGCCCGTTCTATTGGGTTCGGAGGTAAATCAGTGTCTTTCGCTCCAGAGTTTTGTGAATGAGTGACTGCTTCACATGTGTGCTGAAAGTTAGTGTTGACTGTCACCGCATGCTCACAGGCAGATGGAGGAGACGTTGGGAGGTTGACCACAAGACGCTCAGAGTCGAGGCGAGTTGTAGAAGGAACTATGTCAACGGAGTCTCCAGGTCTCGGCGAGGATGAATCCACTGGTCGCTGATCAAGAGTTGATGCAAATGAGTCACAGAGAGCGACAACCTTTCCGGGACTGACAGCTGAAGAGGTAACATATTACAAGTCAGACATTGAAGGAGTATGAGAAATGCCCGGAGAGCTGATAGTAATGCTCGGGGCCCTCGGAGAGTCACTTGGAGCAGATTTGCAAGGTGAAGGGGGATCGAGATCGACATCACCTGTAAAAACAGAGAGAACATTAGATGAGGGAGTAGGAGAATCTAGATATGTCAAAAGTCGTTTTTGGTCTTTAATAGTAGAAGAACTTAAAAGTGGAGCAGGAGAAAGGTAAAACGGCAGGTGAAGGTGGAGAAAAACCAGAATTAGACGATTTAAAAATAAAGTTCTCTTTTAGGACCTTAAAGCGACGTGACTTCCGGATTTCTTGAATTTGTGAAAGAGTCCTATGGGGGAGGAGTTTTGCAAGTTCGATATTCACGAACCTGACGCCATTTCGCAATAAATCCTGCTCGAAAGAGAGCAGGATGCGAAGCTCCTCCTCCGCCCAAGGGTGGTTACGACGATTAGCATAGCGATGTTCAATTTCCAAAAGATATTCACTTAGATGTCTGGCTTTTTTATGTTGACCCAAACCTATTTTGGTTGGAAAGAACGATGTTCCTAGAGGTGTTAATAAAAGAAACAACAGAGGAATCACGATTTTCTTTGAATAAGGCGCTCAGGCCAGAGATTTCACTCTGCAAATCAGCAACCTGTCCGGCAAAATCGTCATCCAGGTGGATGACCTCAGTAGAGAGATCCAAGTTGTCGAGATGGTCGCTACATTGAGTTTCAAGAGGTGGAATCCCAGGCAATGGCGAGCTTATCGCGGTAGGACTTCAAATCCTTGTACCGCTTGATCCGTAACCTGTCACAGTTGATACATTGAGCAACGAGGATATTGATCTTCCGTCTACCAGGAGGAAAGTGGTTCTCAATGAGCAGAACGAGCTTTGCTACACACAACCCCTCCTCATCACCCCAAGGGCCAGCAAATGAGTACGAGGAGAGGTGTGTAACTTTAAAATGGACTATAAAAGAATCAAAATCAGAAAGGGGAGGGGCAGGCACAAAAGGGGCACGGCAAACTGTAGCAAGCCCCGAGACCCATGTCCTTAGACATGGCGAAAATGGAAGTAAATCAATATGAAAGCACCCGGAGAAACCCCAACAGTGAAACTGAGGGGGGCGGAGTACCAAATAAAACGTGGAACGTAAAGGCCGGCGAGATACTCCTGAAGTGGGAGTGGAAAAAAGAATTCTATCAAGATCCCCACAACAATCAGGCCTTCGCAAAGTAGAAGGAGAAAAAGAGAACACAATTTAGAAACGTGGTTAAAATTCTAAAATTGCTAAAACTGGAATAGTAAAGACTAAAAACAGTAAATAGATAAAAACAGTTAAAAAACAAACACCGAAAACAAAACAAAGTGATAAAACAGAACACGGGAACACAAAAAATATGGCACAAAAAAGAGTCACGTGCTACGCCAAGATTCAGGAGGTTTTAGCCGACAGCTCGTCGTTCACCCAAGCAACACGTTGAGGTACCTCCAGCCCCGCTTAGTGGAATCAAGTCAACAAGGCAAAATCAAAAGTCACACAAAATCGCAAATCCACAAACTAATATACGCAAAAGAAAATGGGCCTCGCTGGGAAATCATAAAGAAAAGCCGAAGCTTTTTTGGGAAGGGAGTGACATGAATTGAAATGGAGGGGGAGTATGACAGCAAAAGGTTTACGGTAAACGCAAGTGTCAAAGGTGTTAAGCTGACTTGTAACCAACACATCCAGAAATGGCAATCTATTATCTATTTCAACTTCATAAGTAAATTCAATGACTGAATCTATTGAGTTTAAAATCGTTAATATATTGTCAACAGGAAATAGAGAAAGGTCCAAGAGTGCAAAAGAATCATCTACATATCTACAGTAAAATGGGAAGTTGATAAGGTTTAACATTTTAACCTCAAAGTAATGCATATATAAATCTGCTAAAAAAGGACTAAGGGATTACCCATTGCTAAACCATCTGCATAGAATAATATTGATTAGAAATTTTAAATGAATTTTGTTTTAAACAAGTACTGAATAACTCAATAATGTGGTTGATTTCACAATCTGTGTAATGAAATTCTTTTAATCTAGCAGTGAGACTTTGTAGTGCACCTTGAACTGTAACATGGGTGAACAGAGAAGTAACATCAAATGAAACCATGCGTAACGAGGGTGAGGGGGTGAAGTTTTTAATCCGATTTACAAAAGAACTAGAATTCTTAATAGTGTAAATATTAGAACTTGAAAGGAATGAAAAACGTTTCACTAAAAATTTAGCAAGAGGGTGTGAAGCAGAAACGATATTGGATACGATAGGCCGGAGGGGAACACCAATTTTAACAACTTTAGGCAGAGCGTAAAAGCGACTACAGTTAGTAATAGACGGAATTAATGACATTTTAATACTGTCATGAATACAGGGAGAGGTTTTTATAAGTTTTCTGGTACTTATTAGATCACTGTCAGAAGGATCCCGATTTAATTTAATGTATGGGCCGGATTGTAAAAGATTCTGCACTTTATCCAAATAAGCTGTTTTATCCTGTACCACTATTTGACCTTCCTTATCAGCTTTAGAGATAACAATGTCATCATTAGATTTTACATAGGATAAAGCTTCTTTAAGATCCTTTGTTATGTTTGGTTTGAAATTCATAGAATTGTAATCAACTGTGTTTTTAATGAGAACCCTAATGGAATCCTTTTGAGAACTAGATAGTTTGCTAAATTTGAAACTTCTTTCAACTGGAGCAATAAGATTAGGTAAGTCTGGACGTTTGCTAAAAGAAAAATTATAATTAAGTTTGAGAGCTATTTCCTGTGTAGGTGACAGTTGTGAAGTTGAAAGGTTTACAATAGCATTATTATTCACTTCTGGAAGCTAAGGAGGGGTTGTAGCAGTAAGAGGGAGTAAATTTGAAAGTCTTTTTACTAACGAAAGTTTATGAAAAGCAGAGAACTTGACAGACCGGTACTATGATAACCGATCAAGCGTGTCAAAATTTGACACTGAGCTTTAAAGAGAAAGATGTAAATGAAAAAGTTCTTTTTCAATAAAAGCGAGCTTACTACGAGTATCCTGAATAATGGCGCGAAGTAACACTAACTTACAAGTGTTTAAAGATTTCGACAGACGTTTAGTTAATTGAAGTTTAAAACCCAAGCGAATAAAACCAGGAACAACACCACGACGTTTACAACTACATAAAAAGTTCAAATGATTTTAAACTTTTTCACGTCTTAATCTAAGTTTGTAAAAACGATTAAGATCAGACACGATGAAAACCTCCAAATACGTCCGTTGCAACCAAATATAGTAAGTACAGAACTTGTGTGGAAATATAAATTACTTGAAAACAACGTTTAAACACACAATAAAATAAGTTGATTTGATCAGACATAGATCCTACATTGGACAAACTAAACGAAAACTCCGTTACAGAGTCAATGAACACAGAATGTATGTAAAGAAAAAAGAATTACAGAACTCCTCTATCGCCTCTCATTGCTGGGGGGAGGGATATAATTTTAATTTTGACTCAGCTACCATTATCAAGAAATGCATTACTCCTCTGGATTTAGACTTTTTTGAGTATGTTCATATCCATAAATTTAAAGACTCCTTGGTTAATGATTTATCTAGTACACCATACATCTCAACTTTCTGGGTGGATTTGTTGTGTCACGACACTTCACTTCCGCATTAATTTCATTGGCTGTGGGAACTTGATGGTCTTTTGGTATTATGTTTTGACATTTGGATTTTTTCACCGTACATGTAGTTGGGGGGATATTGTTTTTAAAGTTTTTTACACTAAGGATGCGAGTCCTAGTACTCACGAAACGTATACGTCTGATCAAATCAACTTATTTTATTGTGTGTTTAAACGTTGTTTTCAAATAATATATATTTCCACACAAGTTCTGTACTTACTATATTTTTCCTTTACTTTCTACAGAAATGGAGTTCTTCCGTTGCCAATATTAAGCAAATGGTTCAAAAAACTACAAAAAAATTAATATTTCAAAAATAAATGGAGATGCAGTTTTCAAACAAATTGCATTTAAAAGTACTTTTTTTCCAATGCGGCGGTATAAAAATTGAAAATGTGCGATGCTTAGAAGTTTAAAAAATTGCTATAGAGTATTTAATCGTACTGCTTTGTTTTACGGCTGGCTTCTGTAAGGTAACGTTATTTTTTGGAGGCGAAACAAAATAAGCTGGGAGAAAGAAATAGCATACCGTACCGTGGGCTAAAAATATATATATACAGAAGATTTATGAGGAAAAATGCGTGTTTTCAAATGCAGTATGTCATTTTCCTTTATTATTCCCCTAATGTAATATCATGGCTCCTAATGGAATTTTTCGCCACGAAACCCTATACAACAATTTTTCTCAACAATTTTGAATTTTCATCAGAAAATAGCATGAATAAGGGTAAAAATACATCATTATTTCTCTCTTGTCTTCAATAATGGAAGCTATCTAATTTTCACAATTTTGAAAAAATTTTATAAAATGCTTTTAAAATCTACCCTATATATATAAAATCCTAATGAAATGAATTTATGAAACGGAAGTATGAACCGACTGATTAAACAACTGATTATGTTTCACGGCGATTTCTCCTAAAATATGGAATACTTTGCGATGAAATTAACACCAAAAATCAATATTGATCCACAGATTTCAAAACTGGTATTAGAATTTTTAAATTCGAATTAGTTTTCGAAATATTATTTTCTTTTCTAATTTTATATACATTTTTCTAATGATGGCAACTCAAATTTTAATCAAATAGATATATATTTTTCTTTTTCAGAAAAGGTTGACATGGTAAACCGGCTATTGTTGTTTATTTGATAATAAATGTTTATTTACTTTTATTTCTTTTTACAAATTATATAAATTATTTTGTTCGATGATTATTAATTATTTTTTTTTTATATTTCCTTTAGAAAATAATAGAAAATAATTAAGAAATACAGTACTACATAGTTATTCCGTCGACCAATTTCGCCAAATTATATAAACCGCCAAAACACACGCCAAATTATACAAATTGACATAATTTTTAATTTAAATAACGAAAGAACGAATAAATTAGTATAACATTAATAAATATACGAATAAAACGTCGAAATAAAAATCACTTGATGACGTAAACACGTGTAACTTGCTTAAAATCAAGTGAATGTGACATTTACGATCAACCATTATTGACATTTAATCTTATAGTTTGGCGATAGATTTTTGGTCGTCGGGATATCTAAGGAATAAAAAAAATGCATATGTAACTGGTATTTGAAAACGGTTTTCGCCAAATTTTCGTAGAAAAAAAAAATCATGCCAAACCTGCGGTGCGTATCTGACCAAATATTACCACTCGAAAAAAAAATGCTAACTGGCGAGTTGAAAAAAAGCTATTGGCGAGATTTGCTTCCTGCTAGCATAACATTACCTAGAATTATTTGCGACCATGGCAACTTTTATGTAGTTTTATTAAAAAAAAAAAAAAATTGATTTTTTAATCAAAATTGAAAACTTACGGCCCCATATTGACGCGATTTTTTTCTGACGCCAATGTCATATACGGAATGGGCACATAACTGGCGCCAAGCTTGATATGTTAAGCCGGATGTTGCTGTTTATGCTGTTGATGCATCCCCAAATTGCCAAACCCGCTAAAAAATCACGCCAATATATATGACATCTTTGCTAAACTTTCATATGAACGGCGACGATATCAGATCGTATTTGTTTACGGTAGTGGACGACTTGAACTATTATAATATGGATGAAATGATGGCGATAGAATAATATTTGACGACTTATCACCTATGCCTGGCTAACATTAAAGTACCAAAATGGCACCTAGAGTTTAAAAAGCGAAGTGGTCCGCCTGGAACTGTTGATGATAGTCACATGACTTGGGCTATTGTTATAGAGATTGTTTTAAAATACCGGGAGACAAAGACTCTTATACTAAATTTATTTTATTTTAGCTTCTTTTCAAAGGTTTAACTGATCCTCTTTATTTAAAAACAAAACAACCATTGTATGTCTTAACAGTAACTGATTCGCCCTTAAATTTTTGCAATAAAAGGTTAATGAATGGAAACCCGTTTACAGGGAGATCTGCACAGCTTTTTTCAGTATAATTCAATCTTCTCTAATATTTTTAAACCCCATCAGATTAGCGTGTTTTTAGATTCTGTGGTGTCTGAACGGGGTTGGCGAGCGCAGCTTGCAGGGGGCAGAACCCCCAAGTTAATATATAAAAGTGGGAATATAAAAAAAAGAAAAAACAGATAGTGTGATCACATCTACAAATTAAGAGCTTTCAGTAAAAAAAAAATAATAGTAAAATTGGTTCAGCAGAAAGATAAGGGCAGATAACTAAAAAACACTTGCTTTTAAAATATATAGATTATATAAAGGTCTGAGAAGTTTTAAACCTCGAATTATTTGTTTGCTGGTCTAACTCGGCGAACCAAATCCATCCAGGTGACAATCATCAATTTCTGTAATATAAATCACTATTAGTTGCATGTCACCTCTCTTTTATAAAGACACTCTAAATTTTTGTAAAACATTGCGTTTTACAGTGTGTGATTTCGATTACATTATTTTCAAAAGTGAAGCATTTTCGCCTGTGAAGAATTTCAAATCAGCTGGGATGTGAAAATGACGCACTTCTACAAAACATAATTCAGTTTTAGGAATTAAAATACACGCTTTTTTATAAAATTATAATTTTTTTTCATTTGCATCCGCTAAAGCAATCCACTTTTATAATCCAGTCTTAAACTTCGTCTATAGAAAAGTATGCATATGACGTCATTATCGCGGAATAACGGACAATATTCTTGACATAGCCCGTATTTTAATTTCAACTTTTTCCCCAGGTTTTATGAGAAAATGGCAACAAAAAGATACAGTACTGTCCTATTTTTGACTATTTTCCGTTTACGTTCAATAGAAATGGGGTACTGTTGTTGCCACGATTAGAAAAATGGTATTAAAAACTACTAAAAAATTAATATCTCAAAAATAAATTGAGATACAGCTTTCGAACAAATTGCATTCATAAGAGCACTTTTTTCCTAATACGACGGTGTTAAAATTTAAAATGTGCGATGTTTAGAAGTTAAAAAATTTGCTTTAGAGAAAATTGCAAAACCGAAATTTTACTTCAAATTTCAAAGTGTTGCCATTCGCAAAATGACGTATGCGTTTCGCACAGATATGTTTGTCCTTTATAATATAGATAGATATTGCATTTTCTATTGGATATACAAATTTCTCACTCGCTTTTCATTTCCTATAATAATGATGCAGTTCAGGTGCTGGGTCGGAGGGAGAATTTATTGCTTAGTTTAGTGAAATTGGCTTTTGATTAAATGTCACGTAAATAATGTCACGACAATCTCAAGTCTCCAATTAAAATTAAAAGCCCACAAATTTCACATAAGCCTAATATACTTATTGAATTTCTGGGAAATCACGATTAGGGAATATTGTAATGTGGACGTTAAACTTATGCACGGGGTTAGTGAGAAATAAGATTCCACGATAATTCTGGTGTTCGTTCTACTGCACCAAGTGATATTAAATGTAAACTGCAGATATCTCATATGATATGATTGACATTTATTTATTTTTTAAACATTAAATACATAAATTCACCAATAGATGTCGCTGTAAATATAATGTTTTTTATTTGAAAATATTGAACAAGTAAAATAGCATTCAAGTTTACAGAGTTCATATTCCATTCATATTATTTGTTGGCTAAGAATAATATGGATAGTTCACAAACATTTGTTCCTTATCCGAAACATCATGCATGCGTTGCAAGAGAAAGCTGTACTAGTAAATAGAATCTAACAAAAACATAACTGTGAAAAATGGAGCCAAGCTCTGTAAAAACAGTGGCAAGAAAAGCAGTGATATTTAAGTGGGGGCCAAGTTCAAATAAAATTCACTCAAACTTACCTACTGAAGTATTATAGCATTTTTTAAATTGTTTAGAAATGAAAATTATTGATAGCATATTAATAATAAATCTAGAACTCGGCAAGTTTTTACCTACGTGTAATTTATTTTTATTAATGACATTATTATATCAAAACTTGTTATTTCATGTTTGGAAGCATTAATTTGAGTGAGCTCCTTCCCCTTGAAGGGCGGTTTGATAAAATATATCCCACCTAATTTTAACTTCAAAATGCCACATTGACATCCGAATTCAGGACTAAAAAGTTTAATTTTATTAAATGCGTGAAAAAAAAGCTTTTACCCATTTTGAATTAAATTTGTTTTTAAATTCTGGTGTGATTCAATCATTTCAGCATTTTACGAATAAAAGTTCTTTGCCCCGGAAAGGGGAGATGCGGTCTCTAGACTGATGACCAAGAACAAGCGTAAGTCTATCTGTCTCTTTGTCAGGCCTTTTAGTCTGTTTGCATTGTGGTTTCCGGAGGTGGGTGCTACAGTGATAACCAAAGACGAGCGGGAGTGTATCTGTGTGTTTATTGGTTTATCAAATCTTCAACATGAGTCATTTGTTTATAATAACAACTATATTTTTTTTTACTGACATTGTTATTAATGTTAACATCATCATTTTATTAAGGCATGAAATTGATAGACATAACATTTATCAAAAACTTGCCAAGTTCTAGATTTATTATTAATATGCTATCAATAATTTTCTTTTTTAAACAATTTAAAAAATGCTATAATACTTCAGTAGGAAAGTTTGAGTGAATTTTATTTGAATTTGGCACCCAGTTAGATATCATTTCTTTTCTTGTCATTGTCTTTACAGAACTTTTTTCACAGCTCCATTTTTTCACAGTTATGTTTTTGTTAGATATCATTACTTTTTGTAAAGTTACAATATATTTAGACACTTTACTTAATGCTTTTTAATGTGTTTATATGTGACTATTTTATTCACCAAGCAACATTCAATTTTAATTTAAATTTCCTACAACAAAGTATTTGGCAGTCAATTTGCCGCAGAAATCTATATTTAAATACTGCTGTATTGAACGCATGTTTTGAAACGAAATGTATTGATTCGAAATTTTTATTGTTTCTGAAACAACAATTCCTATTAAATCCCTATATTAAATTTTCCTATTAAATATTCCAATTTAATTTCCGATAGCTGGGCCTGATTTTTTGTACTGAAAGTGAAATTTAAAGTTATGTGCTTATACCACACTATGTATCATTCATCTATGGGCGCCGGCAAGGAGGGATTGCAGAGGAAGGACATTGCCCCTCTCTGGATTTTCAAATTTAATTAACTCAATATTCTTTTTCTCTGATGATTTTGAATATAAAAATAAACTTTATTCTTCTCAAGTGACTTAAAATAATTAAAACACGGAGGAAAAAAAGAACTAAACATTTTTCTTATATCCAAAATCTTTTACTAGAATTAGCTGGATATTTTCGTTTGCAAATAGGGTTTTTCTCAAGTTTGTACCGTACTATCGCATTTGAGAGTTCTAATTTTTATAAAATTTCCTGTTTTCGAAATGAACTCATAGTCCAGGCAATAGTTGGTTGTTGGTTGGTTGTATTTATGACGGCCAATTATCTGTACGAGGGATATAGGCCCAGGGGGGAGTGCCCTTCGTGGGGGTCTTTCTAAGGGAACCTAATCCGTATTAACGCTTGGAAATCCAAGGTTCGAAGAAAACCACAAAAACTCCGAATGATTAGGCCGACGGGCGCGATTGGGTTCGAACCCAGCACCTCCCGTCTACCAGCTTCGAGAGCAGAACCTCTCAGCCACTGATCCAGGCAATAGAGGCCGTATAGGTTCTCTACCTAGCAAAATTCATGGTAGTTCTGGAAAAAGGCATACTATATGTATTTTGGGTAGCTGAATCCGAAATTTTAACTTCCCACCGAAATTTCCCCAGACAACCCCCCCCCCCAAATTTTCGTAAAATGCCCCCCAAAAAAGGTTTTTATTAAAAAAATCAATTTTTTTATTGTTTTAGGCAAAAAGTATCTAGAAATTCAGAAAGTAGACAAAATTTGCAACAAATTAGATGCATGACATTATAACTTAGGATGAAGGGGAAGGGGGGATCTGCCTCGGAACATGCGCCGCGGTGCTGCGTGAACTAAGTTGCGCAATTCCACTTAACCACTCACACGTTTACATTCACCCTCCCATCTCCCCTCCGAACTTTTTCTATAAGTTTTACTTTAAGTTTTTTGGGTCGCTGAATCCGAATTTTTAATTTCCCCCCAAAATTCCCCCCCCCCTCCAAATAGTTGTTTTTAACTTAAATTTCTTATCGTTTTAGGGGGAAAGCATTATGAAATTCAGAAACTAGACAAAATTTGCAACAAATAGGACATATGACATTATGACGTAGGATGAACGCGGTGGTGGAGGGCTGCCTCTGGACATGCACTGCGGCGCTACGTGCACTAAGTTATGAAGTCCAAGCAATAGGGGATTTTACCTGGAAACATTAATACTAGTTCTGGATTTTGACTCACTTTATGTTTTTTTTGGGGTCGCTGAATCCAAATTTGTAACTTCCCACCAAAATTTCACCCGGTAACCCCCCAAAAAATTGATTTTTTTAAAAAAAAATTGGTTTTTGATAAAAGCGTGCGGGGAATGTTCCGAGGCAGCCCCCTCTCTCCCCGTTTATCCTATGTCATAATGTCATATATCCTATTTGTTACAAATTTTCTCTAGTTTCTGAATTTGGTAATGCTTTTCGTCTAAAACAATAAGAAATTTAATTTAATAACAACTATTTGGGGGAGGGGTTTCGAGGGGGAAAATTTTGTGGGTAAGTTAAAAATTCGGATTCAGCGACACAAAAAACTTAAAGTAAACCTTATAAGGAAAGTTCGGAGTATGGTTTAAAGCATTTAGCAGAGGTCGCAATTTTCTTCAGGATGAAGAACACACAGGAAGGCCGCCGTCGGCAGTAATCCGGGATAATGTGTCTGTCATACGAAAAATTTTAATGGATGATTAGCACTGTACCTATCAAATGATACAGAAGGAGCTTAACATTGGATCCGCAGCCATACACAAAATTATTCATGATGAATTGCATATGAAAAAAGTAGTTTGCCGTTGGGTTCCCCATAATCTAACTGAGCACCAAAAAAAGGAGCGTTTCAGAATCAGTAAAGAAACTCTTAAATTGCTAAATGATGGTGGCCACCGCATCATTTCTAAAATTGTAACGGGTGATGAAACGTACATACCGTTTCTTGACGTTCCAACACGTCAAGAAAGCAAAGTATGGGTCTTTGAAGATGATCCCACGCCGACACTGGTGAAAGGACAACGCGCACTGAAAAAAGTGATGTATGCCGTTTTCTTCAGAAGTACGGCATTGGTCAAAGCCATCAAGTTAGAAGGACAGAAGACAATAGCAGCAAACTAGTATACCACTAAATGTCTTCCAGAAATTCTACAAGAAGTGAATGTTAGGGGACTAATGCTTCACCATGATAATGCATCTTCACATACAGCCGGATTAACAGTTGAGTTTCTTAAATAAAAACGAATTAAAGTGATAGAACATCCGCCGTATTGACCTGATCTAGCTATGAGTAACTTTTTGTTATTCTTTAATCAAAAAAGAACTTACTTGGACGTCGTTTTTATTCAGAAGAAGAGATTGATGTGGCTATAAATGCATTTTTTTCATATATTCCAAGAAATGAATGGCTTGAGGCATTTAATCTGTGGAAAAATTCGTCTACAAAAGTGCATTGATGCTGCAGGAGAATACTTTGAAGACACCTAAAATTTTGTAAGTATAACTTTAAAAACCTAGTTGTATCTCAAAAATTTCAGAGTGACCCTCGTATATCTAATTTGTTGCAAATTTTGTCTACTTTCTGAATTTCTAGTGACTTTTCCCCTAAAACAATAAAAAAATTCATTTTTATTAATAAAAACCTTTTTGGGGGGCTTTTTGCCAAAATTTGGGGGGTTGCCAAGGGGAATTTTGGTGGGAAGTTACAAATTCGGATTCAGCGACCCTAAAAACATAAAGCAAGCCGATTTCCAGAACTACCATTAACTTTGCTAGGTAAATTCCCTATTGCCTGGACTATCACGGTTTTTTGAAAAATAAGACCGCTACAGTTCATTGAAAATTTGATAAGGTTTCGAGAAAAAAAAAAAAAAAAAAAAAACTTGACATTAAGTGCTTTGGGTATTTCATAATAGGTGAATATTAAAGGAAGAAAGTGGTTACTCAATGTTAATTGGCTTCAGATCAGACTAGTTTCAAATCAATCAGGCTTTATTTATTAAAGGAATATTCTGAATAAAGGGATTTTTAGCAAATTTGCTTATTTTCAACGTTTCCTGCCCGCTTAAAATATCCAAGTACGTTTAAATAACCAATTCTCAGCAAATGCAACATATTATTTTTATTGTTTCATATGAAAGACTGTGCATTTAGCTATCCAAAACTGTTTTTGTTTTCTTTGTACGATCATTGGAAGTGTAGTTATGACTGTTTTTTTTTTTTTTAGGTAGCTTTCTTTACAAAAAAGCTACCTATTGCAGCCGTTCGGAGGAAAGCGATTTCAAAAAATTTTGGTATATTTTCATCGATCATGACCCCAGACCCCGAAACCACCCTCCGTTCAAAATTGATATATATATATATATATATATATATATATATATATATATCTGACATATGTCACACTGTAACTCCCGTAATTATGAACCGATTTCGATGTAATTCGGTGTGTACATAGTACATACTAATGTCTCGTCCGAGTTCGTTGGCCAGCTTCATCCGCCGTTTTGTTTCAAAATGGCGGCCATTTAAAATTTAAAAAAAAAATTAAAACTTGAAATCTGGTACCAAAAAATTAAAAATGAAAAAATATTTTTTTCTTATGTATTTGACCTTTATACAAAGATTCCGGAGCAGTTTTTGTTTCGTCTATATCTTAAAAAATGGCTGAGTTATAGCATTTTGAATTTCTAGCGTGGCTGACATTTTGAAACGTCCTGAATTTTGTCACGCGATAAAAGGCGTATTTATGAACCGATTTGGATGTAATTCGGTGTGTACATAGTACATACCAATCTCTCGACCGAGTTCGTTGGCCAGTTTCATCCGCCATTTCGTTTCAAAATGGCGGCCATTTAAACTTTTTTTAAAAATTTAAAATTTGAAATGTGCTACCAAAAAATTGAAAATGGAAAAATATTTTTTTCTTATGTATTTGACCTTTATACAAAGATTCCGGAGCAGTTTTTGTTTCGTCTATATCTTAAAAAATGGCTGAGTTATAGCCTTTTGAATTTCTAGCGTGGCTGACATTTTGAAACGTCCTGAATTTTGTCACGCGATTAAAGACGTATTTATGAACCGATTTGGATGTAATTTCGTTCATACATAGTACATACTAATGTCTCGACCGGGTTCGTTGGCCAGCTTCACCCGCCATCTTCTTTAAAAATGGCGGCCATTTAAATTTTTAAGAAAAATTTAAATTTGAAATGTGGTACCAAAAATTGAAAATTGAAAAAATATTTTCTTCTTATGTGTTTGACCTTGATAAAAAGATTCGGGGGCAGTTTTTGTTTCGTCTATATCTTAAGAAATGGCTGAGTTATAGCATTTTGAATTTCTAGCGTGGCTGACATTTTGAAACGTCCTGATTTTTCTCACGTAATAACAGGCGTATTTATGAACCGACTTGGATGTACCTTAGTGCGTACATAGTACATACAAATATCTCGACCGAGTTCGTTGGCCAGCTTCATCCGCCATCGTGTTTCAAAATGGCGGCCATTTAAAAAAATTAAAAAATAAAAAATTTAAATGAGATACCAAAAAATTGGAAAATGAAAAAGATTTTTTCGACCGAGTTCGTTGGCCAGCTTCATTCGCCATCTTGTTTCAAAAGGGTTGCCATTTAAAAAAAATTAAATTTAAAATTCAAAATGAGGTATTAAAAAATTGGAAAATGAAAAAGATTTTTTTTATGTGTTTGGCCTTGATACAAAGATTCCGGAGCAGTTTTTGTTTTTGAAAATTTGTTCTTTTGTTGATATCTTAAAAAATGGTTGATTTATAGCACTTTGAATTTCTAGCATGGCTAACATTTTGAAACGATCTTGTATTTGTCACGCGATAACACACGTATTCGCCTATTTCGATGTAAGAAGGCATGTGGATAGTATACATCAACATCTCGACCAAGTTCGCTGGCCAGATTCATCAGCCATCTTGTTTCAAAATGGCGGCCATTAAATTAAAATATATATATATATTTAAAGTGAGGTGCAAAAAAATTAGAAATTGGAAAAGGTTTCTTTCTTAAGTATTTGATCTTGATATAAGGATTCAGGAGCATTTTTTGTTTGTCTTTACCTTAAAAAATGGCTCAGATATAGCAGTTTCAATTTCTATTGTGGGTGACATTTTGAAAAATCTGATTTTTTACATGCGACAGCACTTCTATATATTAACCGATTCCGATGTGAGTGAGCATGTGCACAGCAATTACTAAGGTCTCGACCAAGTTCACTGCTTAGCCTCATCCACCATGTTGTCTTAAAATGACAGGCACCTTAAGAAATTGCCGAATTTGGCAGCCAAATATAAGTTACTTTAAAGAAAAGCAGCTTGGATAAAGTTGACTAATTTCGCGAAATTCTCATTCATTATATTGATAAAAATTAGTATTGAATCTCCTATATTCGGTTTCCACTAAATTGAGCTTCGTGTGTTTGCATGATATAAGTTGGCTTTTTTTTAAATAAGGATTATGAAAGCTACCTCTTCCTCCCGGCACTGGCCGGAAGGACTTTTTTAATTTCAGTTGTAAAAGAAGTTTTTATTTAAAAAAAGGAAATGTAAGTTTAGGTAACTTAAAGCAAGATAATGTCTTTCAATATTGAAATTAAGGAAGGTACTACATAGGTTGAATATAATAAATAAGTAATAAATTTTCAGAAATAAAAACTTAAATGAGCTTTCTGAAACCATGATTTTTGTGAACAATCAGTTAGGGAAACTATCATTTGCTGCATGTTTAGCTCGGATTCAACATTTGGTGCTCTTTTTGGCAAATTAAAATTTCGCCTAATAAACTTAATGTTAAAGTAAAAATAGATACCACCAGATGGGTAGTTAATCGATTTTCACATGTTTTATTATTATTATTATTATTATTCCTTAGTTTTATTGAGTAAATGAACTTCGCACCAAATTTGAAGTTTGTAGGTGCAGTAGATAAGTATTTTGGCTGTCAATTTGAAGCAGAAATCGATATTTTAATACTGCTCTATTGAACGCATGTGTTGAAAGGAAATGTACTGATTAGAAATTTTTATTGTTTCTGAAACAATATAATCACTTAAACTAACATTAGAAAATTATTAAAATATCTCAATTTGTTGATTTTCTATAAGCAAGTAAGCCCTATTGGTTTACAATGGAAGTCTATAGGAATTTCGCGATATATTAGAGATATCGCCAAGGTGGCGTCACGTTTTGCGATATATCACCAAGTTGGCGATAAATTGGCGATATTTGTTGAAAGAACAACGTTCCCCCTATGGCAAATTAAAATTTCGCCTAATAGACATAATGTTAAAATAAAACTGGACACCCCCATGTGGGTAATTAATCGATTTTCACAATTTTTTTTATTCCTTAGTTTTACAGTGTAAACGAACTTCGCACCAAATTTGAAGTCTATAGCTGCAGTAGATATATGAGACCTTTTTGATGAGTGAGTGAATGAGCCAGTCAGTGTTAAAATTATCGATTATCCGACATTTTCAAATGTCATTATCTCGGAAACTAATTATGCGTTATTTATAAAATTTTAGATTCTAGGTAATTAGGGTGGTCTTACTACACTGTAAAAAAATGTCCTGAAATTAACAGGTGTTATCCTGTGGATTTTCTCTTTTTTAACTGAAAAATTCCGTTTTAGATAAAACTGTTACTTTTCCTGGATTTTCAGGCAATGTTCCGTTTTCTGTTGGGCTTGAACTCTCAGAGTTTCCGTATCTGGGAGTAGACGCATCAAAAACGGAATATCTCCGTACAAGAATTCCGGCGACAGCCATGTTGATTTTATGTTATTATCGATTATCATTGTTCGGGCAACGTTTAGAATGGGTTTCTACGATCATTTGAGGTCATACTGACTTTTAGCTGTAGCAAAAAACCACACTAATAATAAACAACGTTGATTCATAGTTCGAGAGAAGAAGAGAACTGAAAGCATCTTCATATCGACCTTGAAAGCAGTTTGCCTTTGCCTTCCTGCGATCAGCACGTTGTTTTGTTTACAGTGATTTCCTGATTTTACGTAGCTTTCATTACAAAAAGCTACCTATTGCAGCCGTTCGGAGGAAAACGATTCCGAAGAATTTTGGTATGCTAGCTGACCCGCCCGGCGTTGCCCGGGCCCGTAATAATATTATTAAATGAATCTGAAATTTTTATCGCAGATCCGTACAGAGGGGGCGGGTGTAGACGGTGCAAATTACCAGGGCCCGACTCTTGTTCAGTTCCAAAGTTGTGTAAAGTCAAAGGTTAAGATTTCTAATTTTTATATGTCTCTTACTTTAAACTTTTTTATTCTATATTAACTGATGAATTTAATTAAAATGTAATTATATTTTCAAAACTTTAATTTTTTATTTAAAATCTTTATATGAAAAAGCAATTACAAATACAACATAAAGTGTAATGCTGAAAAAGAAATAATAAAATTGTAAGCAAATATTACTATATAGATTTTTAAGAAAAGTACCATCCAGCAAATTTATTTTATAATAGAGTAAAGCCTGTTTATAACGGAATCCTGCAATAAACGAAAAAAAAAAGTTCCAGTCCCCCCCCCCCCTAAAAAAAATGCTATTGCGCGTTGTTCAATTTAATAACCTGCATAAAACGGAATTTATCACTGGTCGTTTTCGTTTCCGTCTAAGCAGGTTTTATTGTATCTTACTCTTGGGAGGGCCCGAACCTGAAATTCGTATCGCAGGTCCGTACAAAATTACTTTTTACGTCATGACAACATTTTGTAAACTTCTTGCTGCTGTTTAATTCGCATTTTCAATACAGTGCTTTGCATAAATTACACGTTTCACCCACAGTTATGCATGCCCCGGAACGTTTAAATCAGTAATTTGGATTTCAGTAGAAACTCGTGCATGCTACAGTTATTAAGCCTATTTTGCCGATCGCTTAACGGCGTTCTCGACAATTCTATTAGGATTTCGAATCTATTTCGATTCGACTCGAATTCGGATTCTTCTTCACTTTCAAGCATTCACCGATATTTTTTACGGGCATTTCAAATGATATTTCGAAGTTAGATAATTGCAGCGAAAGATATTGCACCGAAAACGCGAAACGTAAACAATAACAAACCCGATCGACCTAAATCCTGCCAAGGACTCGTAAACAATAACCAATCAGATGTGTCTCTTGGGCGTTGCCATTAAACAATAACAAAAAATCGCGATTTCTGTGCCACGTACGTTAGCGTAATATATATATAGATTTTCACCGATCATACCCCCAGACCCCGAAACCACCCTCCGTTCAAAATTGATATATATATATATATATCCATATGTATATCTGATCTTTGTCATACTGTAACTCTCGTATTTATGAACCGATTTAGATAAAATTTCGTGTGTACATAGTACATACCAATGTCTCGTCCGAGTTCGTTGGCCAGCTTCATCCGCCATCTGGTTTCAAAATGGCGGCCATTTAAAAATTTAAAAAAATTTTAAATTTAAAATGAGGCACAAAAAAATTAGACATTGAAAAAGAATTTTTTTTATGTGTTTGGGCTTGATACAAAGATTGTGGAGCATTTTTAGTTTCGTCTATATCTTAAAAAATGGCTGAGTTATTGCACTTTGAATTTCTAGCATGGCTGACATTTTGAAACGATCTGAATTTTGTCACGCGATAATACAAGTATTTATGAACCGATTTGGATGTGACAAAGAATGTCCATACTACATAGCAATGTCTCGACCGAGTTCGTTGGCCAGCGTCATTCGCCATCTTGTTTCAAACTGGCGGCCATTTAAAATTTAAAAAAAAATTAAAAATTTAAAATGAGGCACAAAAAATTAGACATTGAAAAATATTTGTTTCTTATTTGTTTGGGCTTGATACAAAGATTCTGGAACATTTTTAGTTTCGTCTATATCTTAAAAAATGGCTGAGTTATAGCACTTTGAATTTCTAGAACGGCTGGCATTTTGAAACGATCTGATTTTTGTCACGCGATAATACACGTATTTATGAACCGATTTGGATGTGACAAGGAATGTGCATAGTACAAAGCAATGTCTCGACCGAGTTCGTTGGCCAGCCTCATCCACCATCTTGTTTAAAAATGGCGGCCATTTGAAAAGTTAAAAAAATTTAAATTTAAAAGTGAGGTACAAAATAATTAGAAATTGAAAAAGATTTTTTCCTTATGTATGTGAGCTTGATACAAAGATTCCGGAGCATTTTTTGTTTCGTCTATGTCTTAAAAAATGGCTGAGTTATAGCACTTTGAATTTCTAGCATGGCTGACATTTTGAAACGATCTGATTTTTGTCACGCGATAACACGTTTATTTATGAACCGATTAGGATGTGACAAGGCATGTGCATAGTACGTAGCAATCTCTTGGCCGGGTTCGTTTGCTAACTTCATCGGCCATCTTGTTTTAAAATTGCGGCCATTTAAAAATTAAAAAAAAAATTAATTTAAAATGAAGTACAAAAAAATTTTGAAATTGAAAAAGATTTTTTTCTTATGGGTTTCAGCTTCTTACAAAGATTCCGGATTATTTTTTGTTTTGCCTTTATCTAAAAAAAAGCCGAGATATAGCAGTTTGAATTTCGATTGTATGTGACATTTTTAAGAATCTGATTTTTTGCCTGCAACAGCACTCGCATATATCAACCGATTTAGATATGTGTGAGCATGTGCACAGGAATTACTAAGGTCTCGACCAAGTTCATTGGTGACCTTTGTTGCACCCGTTATGTTGTTTTAAAATGGCGGGCTATCACCGATAATTCGGGTTAATATAATTATTGATATAATTCGGGATATCACCGAATTTGGCGACAAATATAAATCACTTTAATAAAACCAGATTTGATAACGCTGACTAATTTCGTGAAATTCTCATTCATATTCAATATTGACAAAAATTAGTATTTAATCTTCTATAATCGGGTTCCACTAATTTGAGCTCCGTGTGTTTGAATAATATAAGCTGGCTTTAAAAAAATAGGGAATATGAAAGCTACCTCTTCCTCCCGGCACTGGCTGGAAGGACTTTTTTTATTACTCCATGTTTCCGTTACAATTGTGAAAAAAAAGGTAAATTATTCAGCTTTATTTTGCAAATATTTTTTATACTGAATGTTGTATTTATTTTAAATAAATGTTTGATTTACATAAAACCTTGTTTATTTCTGCGATTGCATGTTAGCCCTACATGCTATCCAAGATCGGCGGGTATAATGTTTTCATTCTTAGGAGGGAAAAGTAATTTTTGTTTTCTCTACACATATATAAAAAAAAGGTTAACACTAGTACAAAAGATTCTCTCATGCATGTTTGCTAATTTGAGTTATCATTAACAATCTTTACCAGCCAGAAAGCAGAAAATGTTTAATCTTCTTTCGATGAAAATTTTACTGAGAATTATTTTTACTTAACCATTTTATATCTTTATTTACTTTCAATATATATATTTTTAATAGTAGTAGACTATGAATTTTGTGTGCAGACAGCATGTTTAATGTAAAGTGGGACACGTGTTTTCAGGTTTTATAAGGAAAGCTTTTTTTTTTTTTTTTTTTTTTTTTTTTTTTTTTTTTTTTTTCCATTTAAGAAAACTCTTTTTTCCCCTAATTTTTTCTGAAAAATAAATAACACTTTTTTTCTTTAATCGCTTAAGTTTATTGATTTTTTAACAACTATTTTTTAATTACTGTTATAATTGTCATATTCCAGTTTTTTCTATATTATATTACCCTATCAGTATTTAGCCATCATCATAGTTCATTTTCCATTAATATACCAAATACATACATTTTCATAAATACATCAAAATTACAGTAATGGAATACCCAATGAAAAGTACTACCGAATTCTTCTTATGATTGCGTTTGTTACCAAAATTTAATAAAAGTACACTAATAAAATTATTTTACAATATATTTAACAATTAGAATATCAATAATTGATATTTTAGTTAATGTAGATGGATCTAGTTTAAAATACCAAATATCAAGCAATTACAGCTAATTCGAAAATTTAAGTATAGAGAAATTCTTGTTAATACCTCTTCTTTTATAAATTATATTTTCATACTACATTATTTTACTAATACTACTAACACAATAATATTTTATTGTCTAAAGTAAAATTCCTGTTTACACCGCATATAAGGTCACCCCCCCCCCTTATATGGTCATATTTTTCAGGACCGCAAGGGTGACCATATATCCGAAACTGACTGTATATACAGTGTGTCCAAGTATAACCTGACCGACCTTTATTTTCGCAACCGTTGGTCCTAGATGCTTACTTCTAATAACAAAAATGGTTTAAATAAGGTAAAGAATTGTTTTAAAGCGATTTGGGTCAAGAAAAACATTTATTAAAAATTGCGAAATTTAAATTTTTATACTGTCCCTCGTTATGTCCCTATAAGTGATATTTAGTAAAAATTTACTGTGACACTAACAAGTAAGACAGAAAAAGTCCCATTCACCTATCATTAAAATTGACCGAGTTGTGAAACTTTGAAATGCATGACTTATACTCCGTTTTTGCATATCAAAACAGATGATTTCGACCATGCTTTCAGGGGTCGTATATAAAATACTTAAACTTATTTCAAGGTATCTTCGGTTTGACAAAAGTTGTACAACTATTACGATTGAGTTAACTTTATTAGTTAAGTTTCAGATTAGTTAAAATAATTGTGTTTTAACATATGTTGTATTTTGTAAGGATTTGAGGCTATGATTTCTTTTAACAAAAATTATGTTATTTTCATAATGTTTTATTTAACTTGCAATGATCGTCTTTCCAGTTTAAAATTTGTACGCGAACTCTAACTGACTTTCAAATGTCCGATTGAAGTTAAAATTTTACATACTGACTTAAATCCGATTACAATGTAATATTATTATGATTTTCGACGCTTACCAACTTATACATACTTATATTAGAGGATAACACAAAACAATTCGGATAGATTACTCTCAACAAGTAAGAAATGGTTTTAGATTAGATAACATAAACTTGCGATGGTTGTGTTTTTTAACTTTTATAATTACGTTTTATGTATTTGTTAACGCTAAATACAAAAATTACCTTCATTTGTAATCATCATGTCAGGATTTTTCGCAAATAGTAAATTTCAAGGTTAAAAAATAGCGAAAAATCTTATACTATAAAATAGATGTAAGACTTTTTAATTCCGTTTAATTTTATTTAATTCAATGATTTATTCAATTTTGTGGCGTATCCTGGGTCTCTTACAGCTAAACATCTGAAGGATCCGACGAGGTTGGGAAGGGAGGGGGTATCAATTTTAATTTTGAGCTTTTTAACTTTGAAATTTGCGATTCGGGAAAAATCCTGGCATGATGGTTTAAAATGAAGGTCATTTTCGGATTCAGCGCAAAAAAATACACGTGAATCGATTTTCAAAAGCTAAAAAGCGTGGCACAACCCAAAATTTGAAATAGGTTGTAATCTAACGGCATTTTAAAATGTGCATCATTTTTGTATAGAAGTGAGGTTGTGTTTTTTAATCCTTTTACTTAACAAAAACGCTGTTATTTTTGTCCTCTTATATGTTCAGTACAAATTGTATATTTTGCAGTAATATGTCAGAATGATTGAAGATTTCAAATGCTAATTTTACTCTCAAGCATTTCTTTAATATATCTGACGAAATTATATTTCTATTAAATTTGTGAATGACCCCTAATTTGCAGCAAAAAATATGCTCCAACTTTAAACAGCTATTATTCGGTCAATTTTAATCGTAGAATAACGGGACTTTTTTTTTGCCTTACTTGTCAGTGTAACAGGAAAATTTTACTAAATATAACTTATAGGAACGGGGGACCGTAAAAAATTTAAATTCTGCAATTCTTCGCTAAATTCCTTTTACGCTTCAAACTTTTTTTATCTGAACTCTGCACCTAATTTTAACCACTTTTGTAATTGGAAGTATGCATTTAGGACCAGCGGTTACGAAAATAAAGGCCGGTCATGTTATACGTGGACACACTGTATATCTATGTGTGTGTGAAATGTAGAAAGTGAAAGATAAGAATTTAACTGTAAAAAAGAGTGGTTATGTATTGTAATAATCATAAAAGAATCAATTGGAACATCTGAAAATACCCGTCCCAAATGGTAGATCAATTTCTTTATAAATGCAGTGCAGCTTAAGGGTTCGATCCAGGCAAAATTTAGGACCCTTTCACAAAAATCTATTCAATAAAATGGGCCCCTTCATAAAAAACAATTTAATAAAATGGGCTTCTTCACAAAAATAAATTTAATAAAATGGGCCCTTTACAAATATGAACTTAATAAAACAGGCCCCTTCACAACATTCCTTTTAATAAAATAGGCTCCTTCGTAAAATTATTTTTCATAAAAACTTTTAAAATGCGTAATTTTGTAAATAAAACGAGTGAAAAACAAAAACTTTAGAAAGGGGATGTAAAGAAGTTTTTGTTAATAAATGTTTGGTTCGAATTTGAGTAATTGGATTTCATCTTCCGTTACAAAATGTTTAATAAAATTCAGAAAAAGTAAATTCTAGTTTTCACAAAATGGGCCTCAAGAATAAAAGCTGCATCGACTACTGAGCTTGATCATTAAGTAAACATTTTTTTCCGAAATTAATTTTTATATAATGGTGTGTATTCTAATCCTTATATGTGAGAGTATACTGTGCTGTCCTCTAAAAAAAACCCACTTTTTTAATTTCTCACTATATAAAACTTAATAAAAAATACAAAACAATTTGAGGTAGCTACATTTTCACAGCCTGTCCCGACTAAGATTTTAATGTATAGTATTTTTTTTTTCTATCAATATATTACGAAATGGCAGACAATTAAACAAGACTTTGAAAAAAACCCACCTTTTTTTTAAAAATAACCCACATGTAAAAACACTTCTAGAAATCAAAATATTAAACAGCAAAGTTTTTCTTTCATTATTAATTAGTTTTAAAACACAATTCTGCAAAAAAAAAAAGAAAAAAAATAATAATATTTTAATAATTGTAAATTGAAGGATTTACAAATGAAAAATTATAAATGTAATTTTTTGCTTATTTTTTAAAAAACTAAATAAACACTTAAGTAATTTTAAATGCTTTTATTATTGTAAATGACATATAGAAACAGGACAAAAAGAAATTTTGACTTCTGTGATTTTTTTGATTAAGTTCTGGGGTGGGTTTTTTTTAGGATACATTTTCCTGTGGGTTTTTTTTAGAGGACAGCACTATAAGTTATTATAAGTCATGTTTTAAGTTTTTTTTTTTTTTTTTTTTTTTTTTTTTGAGGGTGAGGGGGTCTGCAGTATTGCCTGCAGTTTTTCTTATATGACAAAGGGCTGCTGTAAAATAAAATAAAAGTTATAACTGTGGCAGAATTTCCCCTTGGTTTAAAATAGGGCAGGGCGCTGCTGGTGAGAAAAGGGCGCGTTTTTTATTCTTAAGGGCATGTTTTGGATTCTTAAGAGCACATTTTTGATTTTTAAAGTCACTTTTAATATTTAAAATTTAGATATCTCTTTTCAAAACAACATTGAGTCAGATTTTACTATGTAAGCAAATTTTTTAATGCAAAAGAGATAAAAAGGACCTTTTTTTAATGGAGAGGCAAGAAGGGTGCTAATTCTTTTGATGGGAGGCAAGAGGGGTGCTATTTTGTAAATCAAAAGGCAGATTGGGTGCAACACCCTCCTGAAACTGCCTGGGGGAAACTCTGCTGTGGTAATTGTGTATGGTATATCTTTTTACATGCTTTTAACTTTATCAGTGTCTTTTATTACAAATTTTACTATTCTCATTTTTCAGAATCTTTGCCGATAAAATCAGGAATCAGAATCTTAATCCGGATAAAGGTAGCAAAGCACCTAGAGTGAAAGGGAAAAGAAATAGTATGGTTGCCAAGCCAGTTATAAATCTTGTGAATGGACTTAGAGGCTTTGAATGTCGTTTTAGTTTGTGATGCAACAATCAATAAATTTTTGGTTTTATTTAGTGTTTTCTTTACTGCTAATTTTATATTTACCTCATATTTTCAATGTAATTTGGTTTCACCAGGGTAATTATGATTATAATAATCCCACAAATGCCATTGTTAAGAATTAAGGAAGTAAAGAAATTACTGTGAATTTATCAGGATATTTGTCATCTTGTACGGTGATACAAGAAGTCTAAATTTTGTACTTTGAAATAGTTGCATTTTCATTTGTATATTAATCTGTATACATTCAGCTATTATGTTTTTTGTTACAAGTGCTGTCTTAATGTGTGTATAATTAAGCAATCTAGAGTTTTCGTGAATTTAAGATGTACCAAATGAAAATGTAATATTGCATTTAAGAAACATGGTCTTCAGGAAAAATTATTTTGTGTGTGGGTGAATATTTAAGATAGAGCAATTTTAAAATTCTTTGTTTACATTTTTAAAGATTTAGAAAATTTTCATTACTTGATAATAAAGTCGGCATTTACCAGGGTTCTTCAAAAGTTAATTTGAAAACCAGGCAGTTTTAGCAGCAGAGAAATCGATGTTATACTGATATTTCTTCACTTGAATTGGCTGTCTGTATCTGATATTAATTCTAACGTTGCAAATAGTAGTGATACAAATAACAGTGATATTTTAAAATAAAATTAAAATGCTGTACTATATATATATATACATATTAACTTTCTGATAATATGAATTTCAACCTGAATCTTTCAACAATCAAAGATAAAATCAGTTGTAAATGATTACGGAAAATGTTGTAAAGTTCAGAACTGACTGTAATTAAAAAAAAATGCTGCTTTATAAAATGAAAGAATAGTTTTAAAAATAAAATTTGCTTTTATTTAATTAAAAGGATTAGGAGCTATTATATTTTTTTAAGGCAGTTCTTCATATCCATAAAAGTCGGCGAAATGTTTTGACTCATGTAAAATTAACAGAAATCAAAATGAGCTTTTTCCTTCTTTTTTATAATTGAATTGAGTTATAAACAATTATAAAATCCCTTAAGTTTACTCCCAGAAAATGAGTTTTTAATAACAACAAAAATGAAGGAAAACATGTCATATCTCAGACCCTTTGGATTTGAGGAAAGGCCGTCAGAAAAGTTATTTTATAATTTACACAAGGTTTAATATACAACTGGTCTGCCAAGTCATGTGGATGGAAAACACCTGAAAACCTAATTTTAGTGGTTGGCTGATAAGTTTACTTTAGTGTTTCCTGCTCTCATGTTTTCATGCCTTTGGCTTCAGAAAAATTTCTATAATAATCCTATGTACCTACTGCTAAAATCGAGAATGAGGGTGTTTTTCACTGAGATATGATTTGGCAGACCAGTGGCATTTTAATATGCTAATCTAGGTAGTTTGAACCATGAACTTGATGAGGTGATGGTTCGTGCAACCGCCTCTCAGTCTATTGCAGCTAACAAGGACACAGTTGAAAATTATTCTAAAAAAATAATCACTTACAGAAATGTATTTTTATAATTTTTAAGAAAGCTTAGTATAGGATAGAACTTTGTGACATGTTTATATTGTGGTAATTTAAAGTTGCAAAATATAACTAATAAGTAAAATTTTTGGCATACCTTATATAACATGAAGTTTTTCAAGGATTACCTAAAAATACACTTGCCGTGTAAGAAAATCTACTCTCTTATAGGAAGTAAAATGCATTTCTCTTTTGAATATACACTATATAGCCATTAATGACCGGCAACTTTCAATTTTAGGCATTTTGTCGAATATTTAGAAGCATACTTGACAGATTATTCTGGAATTTCAGGATTAAAAAGAACAGGTATGACCTCATATTTATCAATGTCGATTTGACAAGAGGGATAATTAAGGGGCCAACAAAAAATCAAAGAAAAGAAATAATATTTGGGATCACCCTGTAAAATAAAATGCACGAAATGATCTACCGCTACCGAATATAAATAAACAGACATTGTGCAATATGTGTATTATTTTGTGTAAGAATAGGTGTAACCAGGGGGGGTGCTCGGGCACCCCCCCCCCCCCCCCGCTTGCGCAGACTCAAGCACAATTATTAAAAAAAAAATCGAAATCTACAAAAGAAAAAGGAAGTGAAAGCAGAGTTCAATTAGTTTAGTTCAAAAAACTAACAGCCTAAGTTTTGAACTATGATAAAAAAAAACCAAAAAAAAAAAAAACCATGTTCTTTTTGAATTCCTACTATTAGCTCACACTCTCCCTATATTTATCTACCCTATATATATATAAAATCCTAATGAAACGAATTTATGAAACGAATATATGAAACGCCTGAAATGTATCGATTCTTTGAATCGACTGATTAAACAACTGACTTTGTTTCACGGCGATTTCTCCTAAAATATGGAATACTTTGCGAAGAAATTAACACCAAAAATCTGTGTTGATCCACAGATCTCAAAACTGGTATTAGAATTTTTAAATTCGAATTAGTTTTCGAAATATTAATTTTTTTCTAATTTTAAATACATCTTTTCTAATGATGGCAACTCAAATTTTAATCATAACAGAATTTTTTTTTTCATAATTCAGAAAAGGTTACTATTTTAAATTAATTTGGCGACAGTTTGGCCTCCTTTAAATCTATGCTAAGAACAATGCTTTTTTTTTTTTGTATTTCGTTATCATTTTATTAAATACAAAACTTTCATTTAAAAATGAAACATTTAAATTGATGGCTTTCACTTTTTTTTTTTTTTAAACAAAACGAAAAGAAAAATATTAGGCACAGATGTCATATACGCACCGGGGTACCTAATTGGCGCACAAATGGCATTATTTTGATAGACATGGTAATCCGGCTATTGTCGTTTATTTAATAATAAATGTATATTTACTTTTATTTCTTTTTTAAATTTATATAAATTATTTTGTTCTATAGTAATTATTATTTTTTTTTTTTTGCTATTTCCTTTTGGAAATAATAGAAAATAATTAAAAAATACGGTACAATGTAGTAGTTATTCCGTCACCCAATTTCGCAAATTATATAAATCACCAAACCACTCGCCAAATTGTACAGATTGACAAAATTTTTATTTTAAATAACGAAAGAACAAATAAATTAGTATAACATTAATAAATATAAAAATAAAACGTCGAAATAAAAATCACTTGATGACGTAAACACGTGTAACTTGCTAAAAGTCAAGTGAATGTGACATTTACCATCAACCATTATTGGCATTTAATCTTATAGTTTGGTTATAGATTTTTTGTCGGCGGGATAACTAAGTAGTACCAAAAATACATATGTAACTGGCATTCGAAAACGAGGTTTTCGTCAAATTTTCGTAAAAAAAAAAATCATGCCAAACATGTATATGACATCTGGCGAAATATTAAATTATGTAACATACCATGACATTTAATTTCAATTTCAAATCAATGTTTTAATTTACCACTCGAACAATAAAAAAAAAATGCTAACTGGCGAGTTGAAAAAAAAATATTGGCGAGATTTGCACCCAGCTTTTTTTTACTTTCGGCACAGATGTCACATACGGCCCCATATTGGCCCGATTTTTTTCTGACGCTAATGTCATATACGCAACGGGTATTTAACTGGCGCCAAAGTATTGTTATTTTGCTTGATATGGTAAGCCGGATGTTGTTGTTTATGATGTTAATGCGTTCCTCAAATTGGCGTTGGAAAAAAATCGCGCCAATATGGGGGCGTGTATGACATTTGTTCCAAACCTTCATATGAAAGGCGAAGGGATCATATTGTATTTGTTTATGGCATTTGATGACTTGAAATATTATAATATAGATGAAATGATAGGGACTAAATGATATTTGGCGACTTATCACCTGTGCCTGGATAACATTAAAGTATCAAAATGGCACCTAGAGTATAAAAAGCAAAGTGTCCCGCCCGGAACTGTTGATGATAGTCAGATGATTTAGGCTATTGTTATAGAGATTGTTTTAAAATATCGGTTGACAAAGACTCTGAATACTTAATTCATTTTATTTTAGCTTCTTTTCAAATGTTTAACTGATCCTCTTTAATCAAAAACGAAAACAACCATTGGATGTCTTAACAGTAACTGATTCTCCGTTAAATTTTTGCAATCAAAGGGAATTGAATGGAAACCCGTTTACAGGGAGATCTGCACACCTTTTTCAGTATAATTTAATCTTCTCTAATATTTTAAAAAACCATTAGATTTTTAGATTTTTAGATTCTGCGGTGTCTGAACGGGGGTTGGCGAGCGTAGCTTGCAGGGGGCAGAGCCCCCTAGTTTATTTATATATTTATATATTTATCTTGTTCAAATTTTCAATCGTTAATAAAATACTCATTATTCATCCTATCAAGTTGAAATAAATTTTTTTAAACTTGAACTGGATGACAATTAATGTTAATACAGTTTTTTTCAAATATTAATTAATTAATTAAATTTCAATTAATTAATTTTACTTTTGCATGGGAAACAAAATGGCGGCCATTGGTTATTGAAGATCAATGAATGTATTTTCAATAAGGGGTTGCCATAGCGGGGACCCTGTTCTGTCGCCAAATACCGCCAAGTTTGTCGCCAACATGGCGATATAACGCCAAATTTGGCGGTCAAAATGAGTCGCCAAAAGTGACGCCAACTTGGCGATATCTATAATATTTCGCCAAATTCCCATATACTCCCATCGTAAACCTACTTGCTTATAGAAAATCAACAAATTGAGATATTTTAATGCAAAAAAAAAAACTAATATTAACATAAGAGATTATACTAAATTTTTCTTTGATGACCTAATTAGGAATTGACTTTAAAAACAAAATTTTTATATTACTTGTTAAAAATTATGTTCTTTATTTTTTTTTAAACTAAAATATTTACAAGAATCTGTATTAGTCAATAAGTCAAAAAGGAAGTTTTATAATCCCACTTTGGCTTTTTTTTTTTTTTTTTTTTTTTTTTTTTGTGGGAGATTTTTTTTTTAACAACGTTTTTTCTATTGCATGTTTCTGCAATTTCATGAGAAATTAACGCAAGTTCTTGACGAGGATAGAAAACAGAAATTATTTGTCTCTTTGATTTCGCAGTCTAAAGTCTAGAAAGTAGTAAAAAAAAATTGAAAGGGAATGCAGATGTGAAACAGTAATTGTAAAATACGATTAGCCGGGGGAAAGGTGGGGTACACAGATCCTGCCTCCTTTGAAAATGAGAAATAATAGCACAGAAAATTAAAATTAATTTGGAGTTGATTGGTTGGTTGAATTTCGTGTTTCGCGACCATATTTTAACATTCGTAAAAGAAATATGGTTGCAGTCTTTCAAATCAATATAGTAATTTTTTTCCTCTGAAAAATTTTATGCGATTTTTGAGTTTCTTCTCGTTTTGCGGAGTTCTTTTGAAACTAGGAAAAGGACCCGGTTTCATTCTTTTAACCCAGTGCAGTAAATTTTGATGAAATTCGCGATTTTATTCTGCGATCATTTCATGATATTTATAATTTTTCCCAAAATCATTTGACGAAATTCACGTCTTTTTACGCGATTTTTTTTTTCGAAATTCGCACTTTTCACCACTAACCTTTGACAAAATTTGTGCTTTTAACTGCGTTTCTTTGACGAAATTCGCATTTTTTACCGCGATATTTTGATGAAGTTGGGATTTCTTTAGCACGATCCTGGGTCATTCCATGCAAAATGAGCAAATCAGCTGTGGCACACATGTCACAGATTTTAATCAAAACCAGTCTATAAGTAGATCATATCTATTTATGCGTAAATGTAAAATAATAGATTTCTGGATTGTTAATTTAAGTATTAAAATTTACATTAAAAGTGAATGTAAAATCGAGGTATTGTCTACGTGCTTAAAATTTCAATTTCGATTATTAGCCTTAGGAATGGAAAGAATATATTAAAAATTATTTATAATTATGAATGAATGATAATTAACAGACTGGCGTAAGTTAGTAATTGTATTTTTATTTCGTATCGAGAAGAAAATGATTTTTGAAAATTTTTGAGGGAAAAAAGGAATATTTCTATTAATCCTTTGCACACGAAGGACAGCCTTGACAAGCTGCAAATTGCTACACCTTATAGCTAAAAGTATATATTTGAAATACAAAAGTTTCATTCTTGCCTTTTTTATTCCTTAATGAGAAAAAAAAATAAATAATAAAAAATATTGAGGGTAAAATGCAATATTTCTATCACTTTTTAAGTCAAGGAAAGCTTTATTAAACTTTTAAATTATTTCATATTACAGATAAATATGTATACTTTAAATACGGAAACTTTTATTCTTGCTTTCAGTTTATTTTTGCCTCAAGAGAATTTTAAATTAGAACAGAAAGAACTGACTGAGCTAAACGAAAAACTATATATCAACACTAAATTCAAATTAAAAAAAAAAAACTAGATGGCAGTACTAAATTTGTTTTCCCATGAAATCGCGCAATATTTTAAGATACGCGGGCGAATTCAAAGAGGTATAGCGAATGGAATGTAGAAAATATTACTATTTTGAACCCATTTTCCTTATGTTAGGAATCAAAAGGCAATCTTGAATTTTTTTTAACGTATCATGGACTTATTAATCTTTATGTCTGTGCAATATTGTTAACGTCGGGCCTGTCCTACATTTATTTTTTGCTTATACAGAAGAGGAAAAATCATGATTTTGTAATTTTTTTTTTTTTAAGTTTCTAAGTTTTTTTGAAGATGAAGGAAATAAATGGCCACTTTAAAACTTGGGGAATTCTATCTACATATGACATACTACATCAGGCATTAATTTCACAGAGGTTTTTTAATTCCTTTGATTTTTATAACGTTTCTAATTTTCTCAAAATTCACAAATTTTCAATTTTTGCAACCAATTTATAAATAATCATGGTGTTACTAGATTATTATTACTCAGTAAATAAGAAGATAATTTTTCAGAGTTTACAAAATTATAAGAAAAATTCCTTTCTGTTAAACAGTTTTCAAGATACAGAACTTCAAACTTGCAACTTTGGACGATTGCGCACATGCCATTCTATATCACAAGTTTTTTAAATGTCCAAAACTGCTAAAAAAATTTATTTTTTGTCAAGATATTTTGCTGAGCATTACTTGAATAGGAATCGAACCTGTGCATCGAATTTTATTAAAATTGTTTAGTATGTGGCCACGACTTTTTTTTAATTTTTGCTCATTTTACGCGGAATGACACTACTTCGATGAAATTCGAGATTTCTTTCCGCGAGCTTTTGACGAAATTCGCATTTTCTTTCTGCGATTCTTTGACGAAATTTGCTTTTTTTTGGTGACCTATTCACGAAACTGATTTTTTTTACAGGGGTCATTTGTCGAAATTCGCGAAAGTTTTGTGGGACCGATCGGGAAAATTCTCGATATCTTTCCGTACCAATTATCAAAATTCTCCACTCTTCTTCGCGACTTTTTGACGAAATTTGCAACATTTTCTCGTCAATCATTTATCGAAATTTGTGATTTTTTGCGCAATCTTTGGCAAAATTCGCAATTTCTTTTTGCACTCTTTTATTGAAATTCACGATATTTTTCACGATCGTTTAAAGAAATTCTCAAATTTTTCCAGGACCGAGTCATGAATTGATTTTGAGAAGTTCCACAAAAAAAAGTCGCGGACTTCAATTTTTTTTTTTTTTAATACTCACTGAAGAATCACAAATATGTGAAAAAATTTTGAGAGCGGAAATACTACACAGCATTTTTTATTATGCGGGACTTTCCTTTTCTGTGCACAAATCCCGCGATCCCGCACGTTATATCAAACCAGGCACCTCAAAGTAATCTTCATTACTAGTGGAGTTTCGTTGGGTGCATTTTTTTAAACGAACATAGAATTAAAGAAATCTAGGATTTTTTTTTTGGCGGGGGGGGGGGGGGGTGTCTGCCTTCGGAAACGTTCCCCCGACCAAACTATGATCACTTCCGTCCCGAAGCAAACGAATCCTGAATTAGTGCGATTTTTTTTCGAGCCAAATGAAATTTTCAGCTTTCTAATAAGAACTGATTTGACATTCTTCCAATTCGAATTTTATCACGGCAATTGCAAAAATTACCAGGGAGTTTTTTCTGTTTCAAAAAAAGTCAAAAAATCGCCTCGAAGTGCAAAAAACCCCGCTAAAAATCGCATTAAAAATCCGTAAAAATTTAAAAAAGAGCAGGAAATTAACTAATTTGTAAACCGGAAGAGTTCCACGCGCGCGCGTACACACACCCAGAGGCAGACAAGCACTTATCTTTATTTTTATAGTCGCATCATGATAATGTATTTCTTATCATCTTGACAAAATTTAGTGTATACAATAGACGCTCGATTTTGCGAACCTCTTTTTTACGAATTCTTTGTTTTTACGAACTGATGTACTGGTCCCGACCAGCATCCCATTGAACTAATGTTATTCCCATTTACGAACTTTCGATTTTATGAACACATTATATGAGTCCCAGTCTACTCGAGTTCCTATAATCGAGCGTCTACCGTATTATCATGACCTGCTTTACCTAATACATTGGATACATTCTGGGGTAAAAACATGAATTATTAATGAATATAGTAATTATTTATATGTACTTTCCTCCAAAATTTCTTGCGTCCCCCAGGTGATCCCTCAGAAGTCATGGAGTCACATTCTGAAAAATTTTCGTGTGCATGTACTGGTGTACAGCATGTATTATCTGAGATTTATCATCCGGCAAAATTTCATCTACAAGACTTTGACATAGATAATGTTAGGCCTCATTCAATGCCCTTGTGCCTGTAATGGTTTCCAGCATGATTAAAGGCCTTTTTTAATCTTTATAAGAAGTTAGGGTGCCAAAATGTTTTACACTTGTGACCACACTTGCTAGTCACTGTCTTATTTCACTGATGCAAGGAAATTTACATATCTTTTTTTTTTTTTTTTTTTTTTACCATTAGATTTAGTTTCGATGTTTTGAACCCCTTCTCACACCCCCTCACGCAAACAAAAATCGCGTTTGAGCCCTTTTTAAAAGAGAAACCACACAATCATGAATTCTAAGAGGAAAACCTTTCTGAAACGGAAATGCGACCGGTTTCATGGCGTTCCGTTTAAGCAGGTTTTACTATATAAGATATTGTTTGTATGCAATATATTCAGGTTAAAAAGTCTGGGCACCCCCCCCCCCCCCCCGTTCAAAACGCTGGTTACGTCTATGGAATAGCACGTATATTAATAGATACATAGCGATTTATTTAAAAAAATTAAAAAAATCTTCATGTTTTATGCTTATAACATGCAGGGTTTTCAACCAAATTTAACGCCGGTTACAGAAAAATTAACAAAATATAGTAGAAACAATATAGTGCAATTAGAATATAAATATGTTAAATATTTTAGGAAATATGAGCAGTTGTATTAAATAATTTTTATCTGCGCACGCGCGAACGATAACAAGGATCAATTTACATAAATTAATAGTCAACTCTATGGAGCAATTTATTAAAAAAAAAATCTAGTCAATATCGTAAAAATTCAGAAAGATATCGGCGTTAAAGTGAGCAAATTTTTAGTTGTTCTATAAAAGCAGCTGAATGATAAGGGATTTTACACAAATTGTTATTTTTTATTAACCGACTTTCAGAAAAAGTTAGTATTTAGTGAGTATCAACGAGTAGATTTGGAAAATATGCTTCGATTTTGATACTTCTTTTGATCATGGTATAGGCTCATTCTAGTCGTTATCCAAGATCAATAAAAAATGAAAATTAAAAAAAAATAAAAATTAAAAATGATAATTTATGGAAAATCCCTTATCATTCAGCTGCTTTTAGAGAACAACTAAAAATTTGCTCACTCTAATGCCGATAACTTTCGGAATTTTTACGATATTTGACTAGATTTTTTAATAAGTTGCTCCATAGAGTTGTCTATTAAATTATGTAAAATGATTCTTGTTATCGTTCGCGCGCAGATAAAAATAATTTCATACAACTGCTCATATTTCCTAAAATATTTAATATATTTATATTATAATTGCACTATATTGTTTCTACTATATCTTTTCAATTTTTCTGAAAACGGAGTTAAATTTGGTTGAAAACCCTGCATGTTATAAGCAAAAAACATGCAAGATTTTTTTAAATAAATCGCTATATCTCTATTAATATACATGCTATTCTTACACAAAAGAATACACAGATTGCACAATGCCTGTTTATTTATATTCGCTAGCGATAGATCATTTCGTGCATTTTATTTTACAGGGTGATCCCAAGTATTATTTTGTTTCTTTGATTTTTTGTTGGCCCCCTAATTGCCCCCCGAATCAAATCGACATTGCTAAATATGAGGTCATACCTGTTCTTTTCAATCCTGAAATTCCAGAAGAATTTGTCAAGTATATTTCTAAATATTCGAGAAAATGTCTAAAATTGAAAGTAGCCGGTCATTAATGGCAATATAGTGTATAGCATAAATCTGGATAACTGTATAACTTCTGTAGTTATTGCAGCATATTCACATTGGTGTATATGTCTGAATCATTCAATTTGCCAAGGTTATATACGGCCAAAATGTTTAATATACTTATTTTGTTTCTGTTACGGAGAAATTTGCAAAAATAACAAAACAAAATTACAGTTAAACTTATACAGTCAGATTTCATATTTAAAGCTTAGAAAATGTATTAAACATAAAAAAACGATAATTTTTCAGGCTATGTTTTTTTTTTTTTTTAAAGGGTAAATGTCAAAACAGTTTATTCATTATTAGAGCAATTATGCTATCTCCCTCCCCCCCCCCCCCCTCTTTACAATGTGTTCTGTTTATGTAAGTAAATGCAAAGCGAATTGTAGATAGTTAATCAAAATACTTAAAAATATTCGGACCAAAACTGCTTTTATATGCAATTGAAATGTAAAGTTTTAATAATTTATCAAAATATTTCTCTAAATATGAAAAGAAATTAAAATCGTCAGTTTTTTTATTACACTTGTAGCACGTGTGAAAACATTTTTATTTTTTTTAATACATTTATATGCACATAAATAATCAAAGAAAATGCCTGTATGCAGTTCAGTAAATTATACATAATCACAAGAAAAGGGCAACAATTAACATATTTAACTCTTTCAGGACAAGTAATTGCGTTTCTGCAGTGTTGAATTCACACCAAAATCACCAGGGGCAACAGAATTTGTGACAATGTAAAACAGTTGATATGTATATATCTTTTTTCCCCCAATCTAAATATAGCAAATTATATTGCCAAAAATAAGTAAAATAATTAGTTCTTGAGTAAATATGTACACAAATATCAGCTGCAATGTTCGTGACATCTCTATTTTACCTCTAATGTTAAACCAATGAATGTGCGATGTATACATTTTAATAAAATTAATATTTTCAACTTTTTTTCTCTGCTTTTTTTCTTGAAGAGCTTTTTTTCTTTTTGTTGTCTAAATATTTCAAATATATAACTTTATTTGAGTATTACTGTAATTTGATATTTTAATACATGCAATTATTATATTAGAAATATTTTGACAAACATTCTTTAAGAAAAGTACACAGAAAAAATTGGTTACAAATAATTATTTACCAACATAAATACGAATCTATTATGTGGCAATAGGTTTCGATCAGTAAGGAGAAATTTCAAAATGTCAGTTTGTAAAATAAAAATAACCATGCTTAAATCTAAAATTTGTTTCAGGAATGGAAAATTTCATTCTGAAAAACAGTATTTGTCTCCAAACCGAAGTATTTCAGTCTCAAAAACGGAGCATTTCAGTCTCCAAAACGGGATATTTCAGTCTCCAAAACGGAGCATTTCAGTCTCCAAAACGGAGCATTTCAGTCTCCAAAACGGAGCATTTCAGTCTCCAAAACGGAGCATTTCAGTCTCCAAAACGGAGCATTTCAGTCTCCAAAACGGAGCATTTCAGTCTACAAAACGGACCTTTGCAGTCTACAAAACGGACCTTTGCAGTCTACAAAACGGACCTTTGCAGTCTACAAAACGGACCTTTGCAGTCTACAAAACGGACCTTTGCAGTCTACAAAACGGAACTTTGCAGTCTACAAAACGGAACTTTGCAGTTTACAAAACGGAACTTTGCAGTTTACAAAACGGAACTTTGCAGTTTACAAAACGGAACTTTACAGTTTACAAAACGGAACTTTGCAGTCTACAATACGGAAAAGTCATGTAATTGAATTTCTGTGATTTAACGGAAAAGATACGACAACTCTGCTGCCAAAACCTTTTCCTTTTTTTTACTGGAATTTGTTTCTACAGTGTACGTATTGCGTATAACAAGTACGCAGGTCACATAGATTTGCAGTAATAGAGTGTCGAAATTTGACGAAAAAAACTCGAAATGGTTCGTCTAATATAACACACGAGTATTGCAGAGGAACTGGGCTGACACACTGCCGTGTGTCTAGGTCAACAAAACTTCGTTGCAGCCAGGGCCTTTCCCAGTACAATCCTTCACTAGTAAAAACCGAATGAAAATTTTCATCACATGTAAACACATTATTCCTGCAGAATTTAGTCGTTAAAAAAGACAAGCTTTTCTATTCGTTTTTACTAGTAGAAGTTTGCTGCGTCGGTAATCAGGCTGTTGCTATAAAGGACTTTTTTTGATTCTGGTAGAATAATTTTACTATTTAATTTTTTTTTTCAACTTAAGCATGATGTGCAAAATAAGTGGTAAATACTCGTGCGTAATCTGCATTCTTCTTGTCCAAGAAGTAATATTAACGGACAAGCGCTTTAAGGGGAGTACTGTCTCACTTGTTCAACATATGCAAATAAAACCACTCGCGTTAAACGCCATAAATTAGTGAATTTATTAATTTAATTCTTTTATTTGATGAATGACAAGCGCATAATTGGAATTCTCTGCAGTTCAAATTTTATGTCATTTGGAGCAGTAGAACGTACTCTAGAGCTCTCTGAAGTGGGAAACGTATTTTCCTATAACTCTGTACATAGAGAGATAAATTGTAGGGACAATACGCGATTTTGTGTAGTAGACACTTTTGAGTCGTGATGTCAGTGGTGACATTTTCGTTGAAAAGAGAAAGAAATAAAGTGTGAAGTAAACTGTGAAAGAAATAAACCTCTAAATAAACTGTGTATCATTTTCCATATAATATCCTCAGTCCTGAAGTACCATATGTGATACTTCCAAATCGAGGAGCATATAAACTAAACTATTTGATTTTTTTTGCATTTTTAATTTACTGAATATAGCTGAATGTTTTTGGCTTTGGACCAAAACCAATAAATGGCATGAATGATGCTTATTTTGTCATAAAATAAGTGTTATTAGCCCCCTGGTATGGTATACTATTTCTTTTTCCCAGCTTATTTTGTGCCGTCTCCAAAAAATAACGTTACCTTACAGAAGCCAGCGGCAAAAAAAAGCAGTACGATTAAATACTCTATAGCATTTTTAAAAATTTCTAAGCATCGCACATTTACAAGTTTTATACCGTCGTATTGGAAAAAAAGGACTTTTAAATGCATTTTGTTTGAAAACTGTATCTCCATTTATTTTTGAAATATTAATGTTTTTGTAGTTTTTAGCACCATTTGTTTCATTTTGGCAAATCGAGTACTCCATTTATGTAGAACGTAAAGGGAAAATAGCTAAAAAGTAGCAATTATATCTTTTTGTTGCCATTTTCTCTTAACAACCAAAAGAAAATGTAATTAAAATACGTGCTATTTTGAAAAAAAAATATAAACGAATAATTTCTCTTAAAACATGGAGCTATTATGAACTATATTTAATTTTACGTTAATGCTACAAACAAATGAAGGCCTATGAATCATTAGATAGCCATTTTTTTTGTAAAGTTTATTTAATGACGGCATCTTTTTTCTGCATTTGTGTATTATTTTGCGATAGTGACATCCTATGCATGCTTTACTCTAGATGTTTAAGAGAGGATCGTAAATGTGGATTTCTTAAGCGGATGCAAATGACGTCATTTTACATAAAATAAAAGTGTTTGTTTTAAGTCTTAAGATTAAAATACGTTCTGTACTATTTATATATACATATATTTTTTGACTTAGATGATGTATATTCCCGCAGCCGCCATCTTGGATATCTTGGCGATCTTTTTCTATAAAGCAACCCCAAGGCTTATATTTTATTATTTACATTTTATTTTCGTTAATCCTAACATGCGCAAAAAAAAAATAAATAAATAAATAAAAAAAATAAAAAAACCCTGCCGCCATCAACATTGAATGACGTGTTTTTCTGAGATCTGATTTCAAAGTCCTAGTCTAAGAGCCCGTGAATGCCAGACCTTCCTTATTTTATAAAAGCTGAAAGTTTCTCAGCGCAAGCTTCGAACGCAGGTAGGAACGATGGGCTACTGTGAAATTTGGGTCATCGTGGTTTTGGAAGGTAACAGGTAGCAAAGATACATAATATACCAACTTAATTTCGTCAAATAATAAAGCGTAATTTTTTTATATTTTCTTCGAAATAATATTAGAAAACACGTCCTCCATTACCAGACACTTACTATCATGGCAACCCATTACCAGACATCCTTAAACTTTAATAAATTGTAACTGTACTTACGTAATAGTATAAAAGCTGAATTTCATACATGTTATTTGGTTAACTATTACAAGATGCTTCCTCAGTAGCCAGACAGTTTCGATAGTTCTAACCCCTGGCCAGACAAACATATACGGTGGAACTAGCTTCTCAATACACTAGAGTCTCAATATAGCTAGGCGCCCAACGGAGATTTTTCCCCTTTCCTCTTGGCTCTGAAATTGGCGCCAGTTATTTGAGGTTGCTGCATTTAAGAGGAATTGCAAGCGCTGGCACATGGCCAACTTCACTGCGCATCTTTCGTTTACTCAGTACGTGTATTATACTGACAGTACACGTTTTACTATTTGTTTGTGCAGTTTATAAAATAAATGTGATTCAGATTTGATAAAGTATAACCATGGGAGACATATTAATTTGTGTTATTTGTAAAAAAAAGTAATGACCAAATAATATTGTTTTCTGAAGAGACATTGAAAAAATGTCAATCAATTTTGAGGCTGCGAAAAATACATAACCTCAAATACACAGACATTATTTTACCTAGTGAATATATGGACAATGGTTATCACAGGGAGTGTTATAGAGCATTTACAGGACTGCTGAAAAAATATTTCACCTCTGAATCTAAAAGTTCTAAAGAAACCGTTGAAACAGAGAAAGGAAAAGAAACAGAAAAAGAAGCACGTATAGCTATAGACTATTCATCTTCACCTACATCGTTTTTACTTAAGTTGACCGTAAAACCATCTCATTCACAGCCTTCACTTACAGAATATTTAGCAGCATCAAAACCACCTTTAGCTCCTCAATCAATAGAACCTCAACCTTCAACTTCTCAGGAACATGTAGGCATTTCTGAACTTGAAGAAGGCTGTGAAAATAATGATTTAATTTCAGAAGTAAATAGTTCGATCCAAAGTGACACTAGCGTTGATACATGTAAAAATGTTTGTGTATTTTGTAATAGAAAAAAGAAACAAATACGATCAAAAATGCTTCCATTCATTTCATGAAAATGATAAAGACCAATTTAAATCGCGTATAATATCTGACATAGAAGGTAAAGAAGAGTATAACGAGTTGTTAATTATATTGGGAAATTTTGTCTTCCCGAAAATATATTATCATACCGAATGTAGAGTTCATTTCAATAATAAAATATCTTCTTCTACAAAAATATCTGTCAAAAGTGATTGGCATCATGATCATCGAGAGTACAATCAAAAAGCTTTTAATGAAATTAGTAACATCATAGAGGAAAATGTAATCAAGAATGGGTGTTGTTATTTATTGATATATTTACATGAATTATATACTGATTCATTGGAGAAAATCTTTGAAGAAAATTCCATTGAAGTGAATGCTACTTTTGCCGCACACCATCTGGAAGAATAAATAATGAAAATATTCTCTAAAGACATTAAATTTTTTACAATCCGTAATAAAGGGATATTAGCACCCAATTATTTCACGACAGTAGATGATAAAATATTTGAAAATTTACAATCAGAAAATAATTTACAAAAAGCTGCATTAGTTTACAAAAAACAATACTGAAAATTGACAAGAAAAAAATATCGTCCAAAAATATTTCAGCACAGCATTTAATAACAGGTGAAGTTACATTATCACAACAATTATTAGACTTCTTCTTCACTCTTCTTGGTGGATGAAATCAAATACGGAAAACTAGTCTAAAATGTGTTCGTCAAGTTCGCTCCTACTATCAAGATGTTTTTTATGGAGTTCATAATGCTCAAGTAAAGACATCAAAGCACATTATGCTGGGTATGACTCTGAAGAGCTCAACGAGCAGATGAAAAAATATTGACATTATCAATAGATATGGTCATTGCATTAGCTATCAACGTGTCGAAGAACTTGAAACTGAAACCACATATACTTCCATTGAAAAGTCTAATTTATGCCCAGAAAAAATTAAAAAAGCACCTGAACTTTTTACTGGAGTAGCTTCTGATAATATTGACCGTTTTGTTGAAACTACGAGTGGACAGGACACTTTACATGACACCTTAGGAATTATTTATCAAAACATTGAGTTAAATACATCCGAAGAATCAGGAATGTCCGAAGCACCGGTTCCTATTAATGAAGGCAATTCACCACACAAAAAGAAAAGAAAAAGAAGAACTTTTGACGCCTTATCTTCAGAGGAAACTTCATATCCAAAAAAACCAAAAATGATTAGTGATCTGCAATCAACAGCTGATGAAATTGAAAATGTAGTCCCAAGAAATTTACAATTGTACACAGAAATAGATATCATCTGGGGGATTAGTCATCCGGTAGAATTACCTGATGTTCCTATGTGGGTTGATTTTAATAGCCGTATTTATAGTGATACCCCGCAACAACGTATTTCTTATTTAAATCCCATCAATGCCTCACCAATTAGTAACTCTGTAGTTTTGGAAACCATGCATCAAATTAAAAAAATAACTGATGAATTGAATTCAGTCAATCATCCATACAAGTAATAGCGAAAGTATCATTACAAATTCAAGCAACAGAAATACTTTTGAATATTTATTTATACATTTAGGACCGTTTCACATTATGATGGCTTAATTTAAGCAGATGGTAAGGTGAAAAGTGACTGTGGCTTACCAAACGTAATGGTGGAAAGTAATTTACTAGCAAAAGGTTCTGTGAGTGAATTTCTTGATGGAAAACATTCCAACCGCTGCAAAATGTTACAACTTTTGGTGGTATTAGGATTGGAAATACTACATTTCAAATCTTTTTTGCAAATTAATAGCACGTTATTAACAGATGATATGATAAAGGAACTTCAAAGACTACAAAACTGTAAAATATCATTCCACATAGAAAATGAAGAGCTGAAGGAATTGATGATTGATTACTACTGTATTTAGAAACAACAAAGTATCAATGACGAGTTTGGCAAAAATTCAACAATTTTATTTGATTTACATTAATCTTATTGATCACAACTTACATCTATCACGAAGCATTTGTACTGAAGATTTCGAATTTTTCAAGTCACTATTGCCTAAAATTACAAATTTATTCTTTAACTGCAATCAACAAAGCTATGCTCGATGGACTGTGAAATATTGTGATAACTTGTGAAAGTAGCAGGAAGCCATCCAGATTTATATGAAGGATTTAAGCAAGTATTAAATGGACAACCAAGCCGTTTTCAAGACAACCTATTTATATGGAGAGCAGACTATAAATGCAGATGCTACAAGAAAGTTTACGGGTGTTATACACTTCAACAATTCAATTTCAGAACGCCAACGGTGGGCTCGAAACCACGATATAAGATCTACGATAATTATTCAAGTTTATCAAGAATTAGGACTACAATCTCACCAAGATATTTCAGCGGATTTGAATCAGCACAATATTCAGAAAAATATCAAACAATTACGGAAATTTATTGCGACCTTCGATCAATTTATTATTCTCTTTTTAGAAGTACCTAAAGATCAATTGATTAACATTTCATCTGGTAAATCTGGATCAGAACTGGTAGAAGCATTTCTTGTTAATATTAAGAAGAATGGTGAATGTGTACGGAAAACGTTTATTTCTGAATGTCTTATGGCGTTATTACACGAGGAGTCAAAGACGCTTGCAATCCCAGGCGTCTAGCGACACCAGCCGCCTCACGGCAAGTCTTTTCCAAGCATTTCATTGGCTGTTCCGGAGAAGACTTTTCTATTATCAGATTTCCAAGCATTTGATTGGCTGTTACTGGCGACTCGCCTCGTTTCGGGCGTCAAAGGTGCTCCGACAGAAAAAAGACGCTCGCTCTTCAAGCGACTCCCCTGGAGCCATAGGAATAACATGGAGACGCCTGGAATCTGAAGCATCTTTGACACCTTGTTTAATAACACCATTACAGATATTAGTACATTTGAAAAATCTATTAAAAACACATCTGTTATTAATTTTTCAAAAGATAACAAATTATTGACAGGTGAGAAAAAGAAGAAAATTCGAGTAGGTGGTACAATTCATGAAGTTAGTATTCAACGAGATCTGTTTGGACGTATGCTGGGAATATCCATGGACTACAACTTGGATATTTCGAAAATTTTATCGTACCCAACTATCACAGTCCTTTGTCCATGTGCTATTCGGATGTTACTATTTGTAAGACGGATAAATCTGCCTTAATGAAGTGTTTGGAAAAAGAGCTCCAGCATGAGCCACCACCTTCCGTAGATGTCCTAATAATTGATGGCCTCTTCCTGTTGCACACTATGAAAAGAGTTCCAAAAAATGTGAAAGCATTTCTAAAAAAAATGTTGCAAATTGTTACTCAATTGCAAGCGTGAAGAGTTGATGATATATTTGATCAGAACTTCCATCGATCAAAGATTACGAATATTCCCAGTGATTCGAATCTGCACAATTGGAATACAACGTAACTGGGCCTGATCAAATTCGGCCGAGTGATTTTGCAAAAGAATTAAAAAATTCAAATTTTAAACATGCTCTTGTTGATTTCATCTTGCATTGGGCCACTGATGAAATGGTGCCGTTTATTGGTAACAAAACCATTCACATAAATTTTAAACAGTGTCATTCTTTCGTAGTTAATAACTCCGAAAACATAGTATCAAAAGTTGTGGAAGAATTATCATGTCCAGAATATGAATAGGCAGATACCAAAATAATATATCATGTGTGTAGCATTGACAATCAAGCGAATATAATAATCAAAAGTATCGAAACTGACATTGCTGCTATCATGCTTGGCCATATGTATTATCTACAAAATAATTCACTTATTTGGATGCTGACAGGTACTGGAAACAACATGATGTATGTAGACCTCACAAAGATACACGCAAAGTTAGGAGAATCTATTTGTAAGAGTTTGCCCGGATTTCATGCAATAACAGGTTGTGTTTTTCAGAAAAAGGCAAATTAAGACCTTACAAAATATTTACAAAAACACAAGAATACCAACAAGCTTTCATCAAATTCGGTAACAAAGAATTATTTGAAAATAATGATGAACAACAAAACACTTTTGATATTATACAGCAGTTTATATGTGAGGTATACAATGTTGGTGAGATAATTGATTTTGATGCTTCTCGGCTTCAACTGTTCACCAATATCTAAATTGTCTCATATGCTAATGAAGCGTTTGACCGTAAAAGAATCCGAAATTTTGATGCCAGCAGTCTGCCACCCTGTAAAACCGAGCTGCTACAGCAATTTTTACAAGCAAACTTCATATCTAGCATTTGGAACAATGCTCACCAGAAAATTTCAACGATATATCAACGAGAGAATAATGGTTGGGTACAAGAAAATAACCAGTACCATTTTAAATGGCTTGAAGGAGGTCAGTTGCCAAATTACGTCAGAGATTCACTAAATACTTTCTCAGGTATATACATACTACTTCAAATTATTATAAATAGATTTTTAGCTATACACAATTGCACTAACTTTTTTTATATTTTTGCAGGACACTAACGAAGAAGTCAATATTGAGAAAAATCAAGCAACGAACTGGAGTAGCAGTGACGAAGATAATGAAGATATCGGCTATAATGATGGAAATGAATAAAATCATTAAACATGTCTTAAAATCTAAAAATAAACTTATAAATCTATATTTCCTTTTATTTTTATATAATGGCTATGAATACAATTAATCTATATTTTTTCACTGAGATTTTTTAACACTATATATGAATAAACAGTCAAATTTTAATGAAATATCGAATTTTGTATGAAACTGAATATTAAACATAAAGTTCATAAAATTCTAAAACATTTACTAATTTATTTGATTTATTTTTTTAACAATTAACAAAATGCAAATTATAATCAATAACACTATAAACATAGATTTTTAATTCATAAATAAGTACATAATAAAATTATTCGATCGATCCAATTAACAATCTCACTGGCACGTACTCGGACGTATATGGCCTCGCACTCGTACTTACAGCCACCTTGTATATTTGTCTGGCCAGGGGTTAGAACTATCGAAACTGTCTGGCTACTGAGGAAACATCTTGTAATAGTTAACCAAGTAACATGTATGAAATTCAGCTTTTATACTATTACGTAAGTACAGTTACAATTTATTAAAGTTTAAGGGTGTCTGGCAATGGGTTGCCACGATAGTAAGTGTCTGGCAATGGAAGACGTGATTTCTAATATTATTTCGAAGAAAATATAAAAAAATTACGCTTTATTATTTGACGAAATTAAGTTGGTATTTTATATACCTTTGCTACCTGTTACCTGCCAAAACCACGATGACCCAAATTTCATAGTAGCCCATCGTTCCTACCTGTATTGGAAGCTTGCACTGAGAAACTTTCAGCTTTTATAAAATAAGGAAGGTATGGCATTCACGGGCTCTTGCTCTATCCATAATAGTGGTAAATATTCTTTTTTCTAAACTTATTTACGTATGCATGGCTTCTCTAATGTTTAACAATTGTATTTAAGTTTTTATTGCTGTTTTAAATTTATTATTTAAGCTCTTAGAGCACTTAGTTTATTTTTCCGTGCTACGCGTGTATGCCAAGTGGCAAAGTTTTTTATTTCTAACTTATATCTTAATAATTAACATTTATTTTATTTAATTTTTGATTCCCATGTATAAATACCTTTAATAGCTTTCTTTTCATGCCAGTCTTGCTTCACTTCTCCATTTATTTCCGTACTTTTAGTGATTTTTATTTTTTGGTGGGCATTTCGGCGTCCATTTGTTTTTGTCGCCATATTGTATTTTGAGTTGTGTTGTGTTGTTTTTATGCTGTGTTTTGGAGTTGAGTTGTTTTTTCTGGTTTTTTGTGTCTATGGAGTTTTATTAGATGGAATGCTGAAGTTTTGAAATTTCTGTTAGTTTATTACGTCATTGGTGTTTTTTCTGGTGGAGTGGTCGGTATTTCTTTTTTGGATATTGTTACTCTGACATTTGACTTTTTTCTGGATCACATGTCAAGGGAGGACTGGTCACATGTCAAGTGTATATCTAAAATTTAGTTTCTGATCTCGTTTTCCAGTGATTCATTTATCCGTTGATTCATTTATTTTGTGATTCCTTTTAAGCGGCAAGTTGCCTGGGTCATATTTGTTTATAGCGGCTTAGCTTTTGTCCAGTTTTGGCTTTTATTTTTTGTCTCCAGGTGAGTGGAGCTCTCTTACATATGCTGAAAGTTAATTCTGTCTGTAACCAGCTAGTTGAGCATTGCCGGTGATTGTTGTTTTTTGTATTTTTGGTGTTTCTCTTTCTGATTTTTTGTGTTCTGTGGATAATTATGAGTAAGTTGAAGAATTTTTTCAGGGAGTTGGATGATGCCGAATTTCCGTCTGCCATTCAACAAGTCAATTCACACATGTATGAAGCTCTTGAAGCACAGCAGGCTAAAAGCGGGGGTGGAAAGGTGACGAGAGAGATTTTAAACGTTGTAAAGAAATGCATGGACTATGTTAACCTGCGATTAGTAAAGGCTCATAGGGAATATGTGGCAAGCGAGGTAAAGTTGAAGACCATGGTGACGGACAGTATGGCATATGATGCCCTGCTGAAAAGACGATCGGGAACATCGGACTCCATCTCAGAACGTTTGGGTGTGGAGAAGAAGTCTCCAAGGAAAGAAACTGGCTTTTCTGTTGTGGTGACGCCTACAGAAGGTACGGTCCAGGATATCAGAGAGGATCTGAGAAAGGTTTCAAAGAAGACACAGGATTTTCCCAAACTGACAGATGTAGTTTTGACCAAGGCGGGTCAACTTGTTCTTAAAGTGACGTCAAGACAAGACACGGATAAGATCAAAAGAACATTGGAACCATGGGGAGACAAGGTCAAAATTGTTACACCAAGACGACGTAGACAGAGGGTTCTTTTACTTAGATTGGAGCGGGATACTTCGGAGGACTCTGTTTTGGATTCTATAAGGCGTGTCGTGCAGGATTCGGGTTTGGATGATGATAAGGAATTGGAGGTGGTGAGAAAGATTCCAACAAGGGCTGGTAAGGTAAATTGTGTAGTGGACATAGATTATGAGAGTTTTGCCAGCTTGATAGAGCGACGCAGATTATGCATTGATTTCGATAGATTTAGAGTAGTGGAGTATATTCAGATTATGAGATGTTATAAGTGTCAGGAGTATGGTCATATGGCGTCGCGTTGTTCAGGTGGCTTAAAATGTACGAAATGTGCGGGGGAACATGGTCAGATAGATTGTAAATCTGTAATAGAGGCCTGTGCTAATTGTCTAAAGGAAAAAGATGATGAGGAGACAGTGGACTCAGAACATCGTTCTGACAGTCCCGACTGTCCCTGTTTTAAGAAATACAGAGAGACATTATTTTCCAGACGTTTATAACACTGGTCCCTTTAAGTCCTACTTCTTTTGATTCTGTGCGGCTCATTCAAATAAATTTACATCATTGTTTCGATGCTAACGATGCTTTGGCTCGCTATGCGGAGATCAATGATGTAATCATTTTTCTCTGTCAAGATCCTTATGTGTATGAGGGAGCAGTTTCTGGAATCTCGCCAGATTGGTTGTGTTTCTCTTCTTTTTCTAACTCTGCTGCAATCTTGTGTACTAACAAAGCCATGTCATGTGTTGTAAGTTTTAGATTTGAAAATAGTATTTTTATTTCGATAACATTGCTACAAGATCCTATGATAATTGGATCAGTATACAGTGCTCCATCTGGTAATATTGATAGAGACATGTCTCCCTGGATCAATTATTATACGAACTGTTCACGACTGTTAATTGGTGGTGATTTTAATGTTCCCTTGAATTATCTGGGATACACTAGAGAAAATGATCGAACAGAGACATTTTACGACTATATTATGATTGGTAATCTGAGAATTTTAAACGACCCAGATGCACCCCATTCATACGTACAGGGCGAGAGAAAGGGTCGCCCGGACCTAACGCTGGCTGGTTCTGATATTGTTCCGCTATTGGATAACTGGCAGGTTATTGATAGAGTTTTCTCATTCTCCGATCATGGGTATATTTCCTTTGACCTTAAATCGGAAGTTCTTTATAGTCACATAATGAGATATAAAATTAAAATAAATCTTTTGCAAAGTTCAATAGACTTTTTAGACAGAAGAGTGATCTATTGCATGATACCCTAGAAAGAGTTCATAATGTTGCTGCTTTGGAAGATTGGTTAATTAGTTTTAATGAATATATTCAACATATCATGCAAAGAAGCTTTAAATTAGGTAAATTATCTCATAAGCCAAGAACGAGTTGGTATACAAAACAGTTGAAGGTTGAGAGAAATAGAGTGAATGCACTTTACAAAAGACATCGGAAAAATCTGGATATGGAAGAATACAGAGATACATATGTCTTGGCTCGTCGGCAATACAAGAGCAATCTGCGACGTGCGAAGAAGGTTGGTTGGACAAATTTCTGTAGAAGAACGGAGGATGCTTACGGCAACCTATATAAATATGTCTGTGGCAAATCTATTAAATATGCCGATTTGGCTTTTACAACTCTCGAAAATTCTTCAGTTTTTGATAGTTATGATGAGGTTGCAGCTACATTGATGCAAGAGCACTTTAAGATTAATGATATACCGCCTTCCATTCATAATTTTATAAATGATGTTGATTATACAGATCATCCAGATTTGGTGTTGTTTACAACCCGTGAATTAAATTTTGTTTTAAAAAAGCAAAGAAATAATAAGGCTCCAGATGAGGACAATATAGATGCCTTAGTTGTGAAAAATCTCTGCAAAAAATTTAGATTTTTGATGCTCAGCATATTTAATACCTGCCTAAGGGTCGCTCATTTTCCAACATGTTGGAAAAGGGGTCTGATAGTATTCTTCAGGAAGAGAAACAGACCTCCTACTTTACCGCGCTCCTATAGGCCTATAACATTGCTACCTGTGTTGGGAAAGGTTTATGAAAGACTGTTGAAAACTAGAATAATTTCGATGCTGGAAAATACAAACTATCTTGATGATAACCAACATGGGTTTCGCGAAGCAAAGAGTACATTGACGGCAATGGCTTCTTTAACGAATTTGATAAGGGAAAAGTTGACAACATACAAGTACTGTGCTTCCGTTTCCTTCGATATCTCGGGGGCCTTTGATGTCCTGGACTGGTCGATCGCCTCGGAGATTATTGATAAGTTACCAATCTTTGTTTATTTGAAGAGAATTTTTAAAAATTATATTTCTTCAAGGCAGATTGGGTTTCGATTTCTCCGGGGTGTCCGCTGGTTTAGGATTTTCTTTGGCTGCCCGCAGGGGGTCTTGTTTAGGGCCATTGATCTGGTCAATTGTAGCAGATAAAATATTGAAGCAGAGTAGATATAATTTAATGGATATGATTTCATACGCAGACGATTCAATTGTTACAGATGGTGCAAATACAGGAGCGTCATTGGAGTACAAGATGAATAACCATGTGGCAAATTTTGTTACTGCCTGTGCTCGTTTGAATCTATCAATTAATCCAGATAAAACTGTGGCCATGCTTTTTGGTACAACGACACTAAAGAAAAGAAGACCGATTTTTAAACTAATTAATAGAAGTATTCCTGTTAAAGATAACATTATGTATCTCGGTTTTATGTTAGACAGCACATTTAACTGGTTAGAACATTTGGACATGGTCAGAACAAAAATTACAGGATTTACATGTAATGTAAGAAAGACTCGGATAAGGGATCAATGTCTTTCTATTGAATTTACCAAGATTTGGTACTTGAACGTTCTTAAGAAACAAATTAGTTATGGCCACGAAGTCTTGTATAATGATCTCAAGTGTCATGGCCTACAAAGGTTATCATCTTGCCAACGAATGTGTTTACGTTCAATAATAAAATATTATCGTACAACATCAACGGATGCACTTTGTGTGTTAGCAGGCACGCCTCCTTTGCATCTGGAACTCTTGGCTTCCTCACTAAAATATAATGTGATACATGGTAATTCATCCATGGAAATTAATGATATCTTGGTGAATTCTAGGAAGTTGATGAACAAAATTAAGTCATATGATTATCCGTATTTTTGTTATTCCCATCATATCAACTTTGTAAGACAAGTAGTTGACTCGGTTCCTGTCTATAATCATCCAGTAATTTACACTGATGGATCAAAGATGAATGAGGGTGTTGCGGCTGCCTTTACAGTTTATTATCATGAAGCTTTTATATTTGATTTCAGAGTTAAACTTCGGTCATTTAATTCTGTTTATCAAGCCAAATTGGTGGCAATTTCAGAAGCAATTGACTGGTGCAGATCTACAGATTTTAAATTTTTCCATCTATACACTGATAGCTTATCATCTTACAGCGCTCTTCAGAGATTATTTCCTACAGATTCCGTGTTGTTGAAAATTTTTAGTAACTTACGTTTATTGAATAAAAAAGTTATCCATATAGGGTGGGTGAAGGAGCATGTTGGTATACAGGGGAATGAAAGAGCAGACTACCTGGCAAAATCTGTGATTATGGGTGGAATTTTTGATAAAGAAGAAGACATACCTATACCTATAATTTACCTTAATTCGGCTTTGACAAGGAAGATTATTTCTGACTGGCAGCATCATTGGGATAATAGTAACAAGGGTAGGGATACCTTCAGTTTATTAAGACATGTAAATACAGATTATCTTTGTTATTCACAAATCTGTGCATACTTTTATTCCTCTCACGGTGCATTCCCAACCTATTTATATAAGATAGGACGTAGGGATACAGACAGATGTCTTTGTCATAGAAGGGGTGATGTACGTCATTATCTTTTTGATAGTTGCCAGGTCTCAGATACTCATTTTTATTTCCATCGTAATAGATCGGTGGAATGGAAAATTTGCAACATCCTCAATTCGAGATCCAATTATGGTAAACTTAAAAAGATTTACAATAGCTTAAACAAGGCATTTTCATTCATAAAGTATACTTTTTGATTTACAGCTCATTTATTTTTTATATATTTTTAAAGTGTTGCTCCTCTCGTTACAGCTTGATTTGTGGCTATGGTTTTTTAAATTAGTGCTCAAGCTTGGGTGCTTAAGTTTAGTAATCTCTAAATTACTGTGTTTATCAAAACTATTGAATGCTGTCATGAACAATGTCAAAACTGGACATTTCTCTTTTAATGGACAATCAATTTTAGAGACTTTTTTAAATAAACTTTTGTTTTTACGGGACATTTCTTTTTTATGGACATTTCTCATTCAAGGACATTTCTCTCTTATGGACTTGTGTTTTTAATCCTCATCAAGTTTCTTCAAATTTTCTGGATTGATGTTCTACAGATTATTGGTGCTGGTAGAGAATTTTACTATTTATTTTGGTTAGTCAATTGGTTTGGATTCAATAGACTAATATTCTGTTTCTTAAAATATACATTTATAGTTTGTAGCCCTGACATACGGTGGTAGATTTTTCTGAAGGATGACTCTTTTCTGTCTCCGGTGGTGCACATTTGTTGTTTTGCCATGTATGTGTTAGTTCACAGTTAAAGTAACTGACTTTTTTATTTCGTTATTACTTTTTAAGAGCTAGTGGACTTTACTAGAATCAATAACTTTTTTTTTATCTGTTATATATAGAATGTCGTCAAGCCAAAACTTCGTTTGTGAAGTTTGTCTGTTAACTTGTCTTGTATTTTTTTCCCTGTATCTATCTCAAGTGACTTCTCTTCGGTATGTTGATCTTTCTTTGAATAACTGCCGTTTTTTCTGGTTTTTCCAGGCCTGTTGGCTTGGCGGAGGTTACGATTGGTAGTGGAGGGAATTCTCCTCCGGAGCATATAGCCTATGCTAAATTTGGTGGGCGTTCCGGTTGGGTGATCAAGTCCCTTATCAAGCCTAACATGTGCATAAATCGCTGCTTCGCGACATTTACTACTTGGCGGAAAAGGGGTTTTCACGGCAAGCAGAAATCCAAAATGGCGGCGCGGGAACATACAGCATCTGTTCCATATTTTTTTTCATCGGGAGCAACACTAAATTCTAAAAAAAGCAGAATTTCTGTTTTCTAGTTTTCATCTGAGTTCGCAAAATGTATTTCAGACAGTGTGTCCAAGAAAGTAAGAAATTTTCACAATTAATTAAATTAAACGCTTTAGGAAAAAATGTTTGAGTATTTATAAATCATTCAATTGATTAAAGGCCTTCAATTTGTTACTGCGTAATTTAGGTTATTGATAATTAAATTTATATTTTATGGGTGTTAGTAATTTTAGATTCGTATTTGTGAACCTAAATTACCAGCCCCCTAAAGTATCAATTTCAGAAAAAGGGCTCCTACTGGCATCTGTGGTAGCTTTTTGTTTGTGCAAAATCATTGAATGTGTATTCGCAGTGTTATTTTACCTTAGAGTCTGAAGAGCTTAATATAAGTTGCAGAATATTCTACCATTGCGTGTAAAATGTTAAAACACTTAAATATAAGATATAGCTATAAAAATGACTATCATAGAGCACGATCGTGCTGTATAGTAGAGCTCGGCCGCATCTTTTACATTTTGAAACATGGTGAAAATACAACAACTCAATTACAATCCAAACCAGAAAACATTCAGTGATGAATAATGGCTTTTTGGAAAGGTCTTAATTTAGCGATGTGCCTTTCGAAGGTCGGATTAAAAAAAATCTAATATTAAGGGGATGGCACCCATTTAAACTTTGCATAGCGTTCCATAATTTTACAATACAAAAATATCTCCTTCAATCTTTCTTTTCTGTTGCCACATCCTAAAAAGCGGCACAATAATTTTAAAAAAGTGATAACACGCGTATTTTGTTTTAAATAAAAATAAGATTTTCTCGCTATATTTTTGCATTTTTCAAATCGACGTCATTCTAATCAGAAAATGAAAAAATATATATGTAAAAACTTTAACTAAACACGTGTTAAAATGACGCAGTATCTTCATTTGAAGTTTTTAATGTTTAAAAATCTATTTTAATACAGAAGTTTTAATTAAAAAAAAATTGGGAAAAGATAATAATTAAAAAATCGTTTGCTAGGTATGACGTCAATTTCTGTTTAACTGACATAACTTTGTAATGATGTTTTTTTTTCTGAAAAGAGACTCCTGATATTCTGAAATTAATCCTTATTATTATCCTCCATAAAACGAAAGATTTATTTTTAAGTCATACGAAAGAAATTTTCGGTAAATGCTAGTTCATTTGGTTGTATTTATTGCATTTTTCTGCGTATTGTCAAGGAAATCGTATACTTCTATTGCACGCGCCAAAAAAAAAAAAAAAAAAAAAAAAAAAAAAAAACATTGCATTTTAATTTTAAAAGCTGAAACACTTTAGTATAATTACGTCATGAAATTCAATTTCACGAGTTTAAAAAAAAAAAAAATTATGTTAAAATAATATTGTTGGACCGAAAGTAATAATCTAAGACAAGGACGGCGAACCTATGGCACGCGTGGCATAAGTGGCACGCTGCAGATTATTTTTGGCACGGCATAGATTTTAGTTTTACATCAAAATATAGTAGAATTTCACAAAATGCATTAATTGATATTGATGTTGTCTGTGTCACTTGAATCCGATTAGTTCGGTTGGTTGTGATTGTCACACGGATTGAAGAAATTGAAATATAACTTAATTTATCCGAATCTAGCTCAATATTGGCTCAGAAAATTTTGAGAATTAGAAGATTATCGCTAAACAAAAATTAAAAGTGTAATAAGCAAAAATGCTGATTTTAAAATTATAACAACTTGGAATTCAATTCCAGACACTAAAAGCTATAGTTTCTGGCACTTGCTATTTTGAGAAATTTTTTCTGCAAGACATTCTTTTCGTGGAAAAAAAAAATGAAAAATGAAAAATTCAATTAAAAACGTCTTGTCAAGCGAGTGCAATTAAACTTGCATTCTATCGAAAATAACTAAGTACAAAGCGGATATAAATTATTTGGCATTTAAGATGAGACAACAGAAATAATATTTTTTAAATAATTTTTTACAGTATAACATCAAATATCACCTGTATTTTTTTAATGCTAAAAACAAAATTTTAAGTAGTTTTGATTCATTATTATTTGATCCGTTAAATTTTTTTTATTGTTGGCACGTCATGATCACGTAAAGTATATTTTTGGGAAATTTGGCACGTGGGCGTGGAAAGGTTCATCATCCCTGGTCTAAGAGCTAGCATCGTTTTCGTCACTTGATTTTAGCAAGGCTCATTTTTCTGTATGCTCTTCCGTTTTATGGTGTAGTATGTAAGCGAACGGTCTGCCTGGCGGCAGACGTTACGTTTACCTGCGGGAGAAGGGGTTATGCAAATGAAAAAAATTCAAAATTACGTCATTTTAGCAAGGCTTGTGTTTCTATATGTTCTTCCGTTTTATGGTGTAGTACGTATGCGGACGGTCTGGCTGGCGGAGACGTTGTGTTTACCTGCGGGAGAAGGGGTTATGCAGGTGAAAAAACTTCCAAATTACGTCATGAAACTCTTCTGACCTTATTTGTACCTTTCAAGGCCAAGGTTGAGAAAGGTTGTATGAAGGAATGTCTTTAGTTTGTTGGCTAGAAAAGTAGAAATATGGCTTTAATAAATAATAGTCGATTCAAACGTAGATGAAAACGAAATTCAAAATGAAACCACAGTTTTCGATTCAGATTCAGAGAAAACTGATTCAAAAACGTGTTAACCAGCTCTCTGTGAACTGCCAAAAAATATGATAAAAAAATTATAAATTTCTCGAGGACGCTTCTGACCTTCCTTGTACCTTTCAAGGTTAAGGTTCAGAAAGGTTGTGTGAAGGAATGTCTTTTCTTTGTTGGCTAGAAGTGGAGAAATATGCCATTTGGGATTAAATAATCCCGCGCGTGTACAAACGTTACATTTCGATATGTTCAATCGTTACGAGATAACACACACTAAAATAATTTTACTGAAAGAGTGAAATAAAAGCTGCCTTCATATGTTGATGAAAGTGTATTAAATGTAATTACTGTAAATTTTATAAAATAATTCATGTTTTAAGAGGTAAAACAAATCATTGCATATTTTCTAAGAAAAAAAACCCGCCATTTTTACAGAAACTGTTATAAAATCGGAAAAAAAATATGAAATGCTTGATTTTTCCCTAAAAAGAAATAGTACTGATGCATTTTACAATATAGAGTAGTAGACTTTTTTTAAAGCGCATTTAGCCAAAAATATAATGGGGGACAAAATGAGGTGAGATTTTCCCCACGCGTGTGTTAACGTTACAAATACAGATGCATGCGCTTACGGTTCAGTTAATTATGCCTTAAACGACACCCGGTAACATGCGCAATTGTCTGTAGGCTCAATTATATAATTTATCCGTACCAAATACACCAACTGTCAGTAGACTCGTTTACGTAATTTATCTCCTTAATTAATTCATACTTTACAAAGGACACCTACTTTCCAATTTTCCTGATTTTTTTATCATTATTTATAGTTAGATGTAAATATGTTAGTCATTATCGTGATATTTTAGTATGACCTCCAAAATATTATTATAAATATCCAATATTCGTAATATTTCTGATATTATTTACAGGTGTATTGTATAATATTTTCAATCACTTTTGATCATTTTTCTGCATTCAGTCGTTTTCAGACTTTTTTTAATTATAAATTCCCATTAAGTTCCAAAGACAGAATTTTTCCCTTTTTATAGTTTTTTCGCAGTTTTAATTCATTTCTTTTGACTGTTTCTTACCCTAGCTTTTTGTGTGTTTGAGGGATTGTCCTAGGATACTGCATATTCCCTTAAACCAGAGGAGCGTAGGTACATAGCAGAAAAATTGAAGAGATCACACTATGTATAAAACTTAGTCTAAGGACTAGTCTGGCGGTTAGTCCTGAGTAAAATATAGGTCAATATCCCAATATGCGGTTTAGCAATAAGTATGGGGTCATCATAGCTCTTGAAATACACTGGTGAACCAATGTTTCTGTTAGCTTTTGATTGGGACTATTGGTTGAGCCGGTTAATTGGGATCATTGGTTGGTTAATTGGGGCGGTTGTTTGATGAGTTGAAGTTGGTTGATTAAGTTCCTGAAAGAATCTGAAAAACATGTGAAATGATATAAAAAACTGGTCGAACCAGAGAGAAAAGTAAAGCTCGATCTAAAAAAGTTACAGTAAAAAATTGTCAAATAGTTTCAGTTTAAAAAAGTAAGTAGTGCGTAGAAAAGTAATGGAATCAGATTGTCTGTAAAGCTCATAGAAATTACCCAAATTTTCGTTGATAGCTGAAAATGTGGACTGAGCTTTACTGGTGCCTTATATTCAAAATCATATTATCCACTCAAAATGAGTACTGGGTATAGTAAATAGATTGTGTAGTTATGTGCAAAGAAAATTCTCTCAGGCCCAGAATTGTGGACATAAATTGCATCAAGTCAAGCTAAACTCTACAAAGCTGAAAGAATGTAAACCATGAAGTAATATTTTAATTATAACATTAATATAGTCAAGTTGTTGAAAAAATTGTTGTTAACATTTCTGACATAACACATGCAGCGTTATAATTTTTATCTCATGTAATTACTGTGAAAAGGGAGCCTTATTTCAATGGACTTAAACCAGACAAGTAGTTAGTATATGGTTGAATCGCACATGCTTAGGGTTTTGGGCTTATTTTGGACTTTGATCTTGAAGGCTTATCAGTGACCCCTGGAATGGAATTTGGTCCATACTTCGTACTGAACAATCTCTCATGTTCTCGATACCTCTCATGTTCTCGCTCATTTCCAAATCAACCTCTAACATATTCTTATGAGCCCAAATTTTTAAACTGGTTATGAATGATTGGAATTCGGAATGAGTTAAAAATGCCTTTACTTCCCTGATTGATTTTAAGGCACCAGTAAAGCTCAGTCCACATTTTCAGCTATGAACAAAAATTTGTGTAATTTCATGAGCTTTAGAGACAATCTGATTTCATTACTTTTCTACGCACTACTTACTTTTTTAAACTGAAACTATTTGACAATTTTTTACTGTAACTCTTTTAGATCGAGCTTTACTTTTCTCTCTGGTTCCACCAGTTTTCTATATCATATGGGAAAACGAAATTAGAAATAAGGCATGGCTACCTTTTGTTTAGACTCAATTTGACGTCAGACTAGAAGCGCCCGAGACTAATGAAAAACACAGGCTACTGCGGTGCATTCCTCATATCTTTTTTGTACAGAGTGCTAGAGTGACGTCATGCGCTTTTCCTGCACATGCATTGGTGCATTCGAGTATCACGTGACTCCAGCGTCTATAAAAAATGATACGCGTAAAGCACCGCGGTAGTCTTTCTTTTTCGTTAGCCTCGAGAAGCGTCCATTAGAATAAATGCATAACATATATTTTTTCGAATGAGAATTGGTGCATATTTAAAAAAAAAAAATGATGCTAGTCGTTTATGTTGTGTTCTATAGGTAAGTCCTACAGTTGCGGTATTAACCGAAAGTTTGGCTGTTGCTTGACCAAAGCCGAATATTTGATGAAATATTATCACAGACGCGAATACAAAACCGAATTTCCGGCCGGACTCTAATTATCATTTACGTAATATTCGGTTACGAATATTATGTACATGATCTCAACGCTAGCTGAACACACGACTCTTTAGTCTCATTATCTTTCTAAAGAGTTCTTTACTTCGATATAACTACTTATTGAATTTTTCTATAATAATTTTTCGTATCTTTATACATACATAAGGTTATCCACGTAACACTAGCTAATGTAAATGAATATAGTACTTCATTTTGTTATGTACAAAATACAGCTGAATAAATTATGTCCGTGTGTATGAGTATACCGATATTATTCTGAAAGAATGCATTTACATCTATAATTTTGGAATTTCCTACCCTAATTATACCTAATTATACTAAAATTTTAAACTAATTTAGAACTAAGTTATCAGTAGAAAGTTGATTTTAATGTGAATGAAGAAATCATATTTGCGAAAGAGAAGTTACAATAACACTATTCAACATGACATTTGTAAGACTGCATTAATTCAAATGATAGATAATACATTATTTATGAACATTAAAGTAATTTATGTAGCTTAATGAATATGAAATGTAATTACTTCATTGAGACGCAGAAGTTTATATCTCAAATGCTATTTCAAGCTTAAGCAAAAATACATTAGCAATTTTTTTTAAGCTTGACGTATGTTAATTTTAAAGCACGAAACATTTTTAAGAAACTGTTGCAGTATATATAAAAATTCATAAGGCATTAGAAAAACTTTCTAGATTAGAAATATGAAGTTTTAATTAAGATATTCCGTTATAAATTCCTTATTTTCCATAATTTAAAATCATATGCGAATGTAAAAAGAGTAAGGAAAAAATGATCATGTTATGCAATATATGTTTCTTTCATTTTATTTTTTAACGCTTTCCAACATAGTTGAAAATTGTTTTTGAATTTGGTTAGTCTGTCCGTCTGACCGTGCTCTAACTCGCGTAAATTTAGTCGGATTGCTATGAAATTTATATATATTATTGAGACTTCCTGTGGCATGTTCGGTATTGAATTCAAAATCTGTAGTATTTGTAGTTCTTTTACAGGACATTCAAAGAATTTCGTGACATTGCGGCCTATGGGGAAAAATCATTTGCGGCAGTTTAAATGATTTTTCACTATTTCAAACACATTGAAATTTATATATATCTCAGAACTATACTGCAAGTTTCTTGCTGTAGAATATGGTATACATAATATTTGCCGTTCATTTACAAGGACACTCAAAAGAATTCCTTTACATTACGGTTTCGAGGGAAATATCGTTTGCAGTGTATTTTATTCAAGTTACACTGTTTCAGACATATTGAAATTGATATATATCTCTGAGGTGCACTGCTAGGTGTGTAGTGGGGAATATGGTGCGCAGTATTCATCGTTCATATACGAGGACACACGAAATATTACGGTTAGAATACTATCTAAGAACAATTATTGCTGGAAGTGCGTTTTCCGTTGTGGTATACGCGTTTAAGTACTTTTTTAGGGGGGGGGGAGGGGATATTACTTACTGTGTAGAAATTCTAATGATTATATACAGGGCTGCACAAAACATCTGAAGTATATTTTCGTTTTATGATGGAAATTGATGAATGGGCATTTTCAAATGTTTCCTAACTGAATTGAAATTTAGCATACTATGTATTCTATGATAAATCTTTAAATCATATACAGATATGCACCTAAAATTAGATATCATACCGACTATTGATTGTAATTTCAGAAATTGTGTTTTCAAATGTGCTATGCATTTTATAAATGGCTTTTTAGGCATCTTTTTTACATTATTAAACTTGGAAGGTTTATTACAGTATTTTGAATGTGTTGGAAAGTGTTTCGTAACCTATGCTTGATGCCTAATTTTACGTTTTTGTTTAAATTTAAGCACGTTTCTTTTCATCATACAAGACGTTTCAAAATGTTTGATAGATTATAAATGACATTAATTCTACATAAAATATATATTATGAACTTCAAAAAGTGCACTGCATTACTTAAAAAGCGATTAAAATAATGAAAGAGATGTTATAAGTTAAAAATATACATTTTATTTAAAACTCCTTACTACTTTCAAGCTTTTTCTAGCTCTTCATCAGAGAATATTTTTATAACTAATTGTTGTTTATTATTACAAATATGTCACTTCATTTTGAAAATGTGAAAGTCAATAATTATTAGAGTTGAAAGTACAAGTAGCAGTTTCTTGAATTAAACTTAATTAGAGGAGATGTATATTATTATTAACTGCAGATTGATGCAATAAAATAAATAGCACTGCAGTTAATAATAATATATATTTTTTCAAATTAAGTTCAATCCAAGAAACTGCTACTTCTACTTTCAACTCTAATAATTATTGGCTCTCTCATTTTCAAAACGAAGTGACGTATTTGTAATAATAAACAACATTTAGTTATTAAAATATTCTCTGATGAAGAGCTAGAAAAAGCTTTAAAGTACTAAGAAGTTTTAAATAAAATGTACATTTTTAACTTGTAACGTTTCTTTAATTATTTTAATAGACTTTTAAGTAAAACAATGAACTTTTTGAAGTTCATATTATATATTTTATGATTGAATCACTGCGTTTTTGATTTTATTTGACACTAACTCTATTGAGAATACTGAAAATTCGAAAATAATAAACAACAAAGACAAGATCTTTTATTTTGTGTGTATTTTATAACCGCTCTTTGTGGCCCAAATTGGTTACCCGGGAAGGAACCAAGCAGTAATTCATTCCAGGTTCATTCCATGTTAAATTAGGTTTATCTCTAATCATGATTTAGTTTTTTTTGGCGAAATTAGTACTTAAATTCGAAATCTACCTGCGCCTGTAGGCCGAGTCGGCATGGATTTTTTTCCCTTAAGGAACTTGACCGAGATTTTCTGCCTCTTGGTTTTATATATCAGTTCAAAAATAGGGTAGAATGTATTAGGTAGTATTTCTTAGGAAATCTACCTAAAATTCTGCAGACGCTTAAAGGGTTTTTATTCCCTTTTTTTCCTTTTTTATAAAATATATTCAAATGTGGCATACTGCAATAAAGTTTTGTTATCGCCTGCCTAAATATTATTAATATTCTTATATGTATAAAATGGATTTCATAATAAATACTTTCTTGAATATTGGAAAAAATTGCTAATATAATATAGTGTCTCTAATGAAACAAATTTAGGCCTCTCATTAAAACAAATACTTTGTTTCGACTTTACATAAAATGCTTAACCTCACCATACTCTTCAAATAAGATTAAAGCACTGAATTTTTGCGATGTTTAAATCATCTTGAAAATAGTGCAAAATTAGAAAACATCACTATTATAAAAATTACACTGTAAAAAAAAATTGGTAAAGTTACTAAAATTTTTCTAGGAAACTGGGATTCCAGGAACTTTTTATGTAACGGCAACAAGAAAAATTCCTGTAACAGATGCTGTTACAGAAATTTTTGCTGTTGCCGTTACATAAATAGTACCTGGAATCCCAGTTTCCGAGAAATATGTTAGTAACTTTACAGATTTTTTTTTTTTTTTTTACAGTGTAGGGGATCGTACCCGGGCTTCTCTGGTTACAGAATACAGGTGAAAACCATATTTTAAAATTGAAAACAAATATTTTTTTTTGCATGCAATATATTTTTAGATTGCCCACTAACAATAAAAAAGCATTTTTCATATGAAAAATATTGTTTATACAACCAAATAAAGTTTAGAAATTTATCAACAGCAATATTTTTGTATTAGCCGTATGCTAAGAGTTATTAGCTCAAGATTTTGCTACTTACAGTATCTTTTTATATTCTGATAATTTAAGAGCTTTAAGTGCGTAGTTCAATTACATGCTTTTTAAATTTGTGTTTATTTATATTATTTTATTTATTTATTCATAGAGGCAATTTTAATTTTTTTTATGGAATATTAGCCGTAAAAAAATTATGAACTCTTTAAGTTGTTTTAAGGGCAAACGAATTAATCTTTCGTAATCGAGCTCCACTTGATAGAGATAAATTAAAAAATATTTGATGCTTGAAAATTATTTTTACATCCATAGACAATGAATAAACTGAGATGCACTTGCAAACAAATTCCATTTGAAAGATTTTTTTTCTATTTGGCTGTCTAAAAATTTTAATTGTTCGATTACAAATATGTTGAATTAGTGTTTTTTTTTATATTATTATTTTATTTACTTATAAAGGAAGTATTAATTTCTTTATGGAAAATTAGAAATAAATGCTGAACAATTTTTCTTGCCTTATTTGCAAAATGTTTATCATTATTGGGATGAATTGAAGCCGGCACGTGATAAGCTAAATTGCAAATAATCATACTTGAAAATTATTTTTACGAACATAATAAATCAGTCAATTAACATGAATAGACTTTTTCCTCATACGATGTTATAAAAATTTAAAATATACGGAGGTCATAAGATTAAAAATTCCAGTTTCGAAAATTTCAAAACCGAAATTTGATTATGAAGCGTTGCTAATCGCAAAATGACGTCATCGTTACCAGAGATACGCTTGTCCTTTATAAAATAGATCTCTTTATCTATTACGTATCTTTATGATATAGATACGTAAAATATAATAAAGATCAGTTATTATGAGAAGTTATTTATTGAGGCTCTTATGCTGAGTATTCCGGATGAAAAACAGCAAAATTTATTCTACTTTAACATGGTCATATAATTTTTTTCCCATGAAATCTAAAACCGACATAATTTTCTTCCTCTCAAAATTTACATACGCACTTCTCATATCCGCATTCACTATTTTCAAAAAATTGGTATTTTAATTTTATCATTTTAAAATCATTTTAACTCAAAAGTTGAAGTCACGATTGTCAGCAATATCTTTGCATGTGAACAGTCGCATTCTTAAATGGATATTCTAATCTCAGTACCGAAGAGTAAAAATCGACATAATTTATATTTTTCAGATGCACTGTAAAAATGTTTAGTTTTATCTAAGAAATGATCGTTTTCTTTTAAATATGACGTCATTTTCACTCACTTAAGCATTTCGCTTAGTGTCTGAAACATAGTATCAGTACACATGCAGAACGAAACAAATATGAGAACTTTATGAAGAAAAATGAGTGTTTTCAAAAGCAGTACGTCATTTCCCGTTCAAAATATTATGTCTCTAATGGTATCTTGCACCACTAAACCCTATACCACAATTTGTATCAACAATTTTGAATTTTTATCAGATAATGGCATGAATAAAGATAAGTAAACCTCATTATTTCTCACTTCTCTGCAATAATGAAAGCTATCTAATTACCACCATTATGAAGAAATTTCGTAAAATACTTTTAAAATTAAAATATAAAAATGGATATATTTAAAAAAAAACAGCCAGTGCGGGTACATCTACAAATGAACAGCTTTCAATTAAAAAAATTAGTAAAATTAGTTCAGCAGAAAGCTCAGGGCTGATAACTAAAAACAGCCTTGTGTTATATATATATAGATTATATAAAATTATGAAAAATTAAATTAAGCAAATTATTTTCATAAAATTATAGTAGAATGCCTTAAAGAATAGCAATAAAATTTTATTAGTCGCAAGAATTTTGGACAAAAACTTGGGAAACCTCATATTATTTTAAACCTGAAATTATTGCCAATAACTTCTTTGTTTACTTGTCGAAGAAGCGACAAGTAAGTTCGACGAAGCGACGACGAAGCTATTTCGCTTCGACGAAGCTACGACGAAGCGAATTCATCCAGGCAAGAATCATCTGATCTGAACATGAACGCTGTAATGTCACTGCTCTTCTATAAAGACACTCTAATTTTTTGTAAAACATTGCGTCCAATCAGTGTCTGATTTCGATTAAGTGGTGCATTTTCACAGATCTGTGAAGGAATTCAAAGCAGCTGGGGTGAAAATGGCGCACTTCTCCAAAACATATTTCAGTTTCTGATTTCGATTAAGTGGTGCATTTTCACAGATCTGTGAAGGAATTCAAAGCAGCTGGGGTGAAAATGGCGCACTTCTCCAAAACATATTTCAGTTTTCTATAATTAATAAGAATTAAAACATACGCTTTTTTTTATATAAAATGATGTCATATGCATCCGTTAAAGCATTCCACTTTTACGACCCAGTCTTAAACAACATCTGTAGAAAAGTATGCATATGACTTCTTTATCGCGGAATAATACATAAACCAAACAAAAAACAATGTCAGCTAGGCAAAAGAAATCGGGTCTCTAATAATTCATATACCTTCATTTGTTTGTTTATAATAGCTGTATGTTTTATCAGAGATCATTCATTTATATTTTTTGCAAAATTCGGACAATGTTATTACACCTGATTAATAAAATTGCATTCTTTCAACTTTTTGATAAGAATTAAGTAAGTGAGGTGAAAATAAGTCACACAAATATCTTTTAAAATACATTTTTGTAGAGAGAAAGTGTTGTATTGTTTGTAAAGTAAGTTTTAATAAACTAAAAATCATTTAATTGATAAATAAAAACTAAATAAAAACAAAATTCACCGAGTTTTATAACAGACAATATTTTCGACTTAGCACGTACTTTAATTTCAATTTTTTTAAATTTTTTATTAGAAAATGGCAACAAAAAAGATACAGTAATCTACTATTTTCCCTTTACTGTCAATAGAAATGGAGTACTTCAGTTGCCACGATTACAAAAAAGTATTAAAAACTACAAAAAAAAATCTCAAAAATAAATTGAGATACAGCTTTCAAACAAATTGCATTTAAAAGCACATTCACTCCCCCCCCCCCCCTATACAATGGTGTAGAAATTGAAAATGTGGGATATTTAAAAGTTTAAAAATTTGCAGCAGCGAAAATTGTAAAACCGAATTTTCGTTTTAAATTTGAAAGTGTTGCCATTCGCAAAATGACGTATGCGTTACGCACAGATATGTTTGTCCTTTATAATATAGATAGATATGTATGATAATCACTTAGAATGAAAGAAACGAAGCTAAAAAAGGCTATAAAAGTTATAAAATACTTTTATTTAGATTAACGCACGTTTCATCACTCAAACAGCGACATTTTCAAAATCGTTCTTGATAGAAATATTTTCGCAAAATTATTTAAAATCAAGAACTTGGTAAATAATATCACGAGACTTCATGCATAATGAAAATTGTTGGGGGAGGACGAATACAAATACCAAATCTCTGAACAACTGTTGTTCCATAGCTCTTTATATATATATATCTACTAAAAAACAACTTTTCAAAAGTAAAAAAAAAGCCAAGCAAAAAAAAAAAGAAAAAAAAAAAAAAAGAAAAGAAAAGAAAAAAGGGGAAAGTTGTGGCTAAAAAATAGTGTGATATCAAATTTCCAAGCTAATATTATGGTACTTATTTAACATTTTTTATTAAAAATTTACCATATGTAAGTCGAGTACCTAAGTATGCGTTGATAGAAAGCCTTTTCTCCTTTACTAAATACATCATAAGTGTTTCTGAAAATTAATTTTTTTTAATTATGCATGATGGGCTTGGCGGCCATCTTTCCATATTTTACACAATTTTCTAAGCACACAAGTACATTGTTAAGATCGGAAATTCGAAATTGTTGCTAAAGCAAACATTTTATGCTTTTAATTTATGGAAATGAGTGCCTAGAAATTTGTGTCTTAAAATAAAGTTGAAGTAACTTCAGGTTTTATCTTATGATTCTCTTTTTTCGGAGGGGGTTAATTAATTAGTTAAAGCAGTAAAAATCAATTTGTTTTTTTTCTTCAAAATAAAAGACTTTCTTAATTTATCTGTCTGTAGCCAAAACTAGAAGTTCAAAATTCTTAATAATGCAAACATATTACGAGCTTGTCTGCTTAGAAATTTGTGTAAAATATGGAAAGATGGCCGCCAAGCCCATCATGCATAATTAAAAAAAATTAATTTTCAGAAACACTTATGATGTATTTAGTAAAGGAGAAAAGGCTTTCTATCAACGCATACTTAGGTACTCGACTTACATATGGTAAATTTTTAATAAAAAATGTTAAATAAGTACCATAATATTAGCTTGGAAATTTGATATCACACTATTTTTTAGCCACAACTTTCCCCTTTTTTCTTTTCTTTTCTTTTTTTTTTTTTCTTTTTTTTTTTTGCTTGGCTTTTTTTTTACTTTTGAAAAGTTGTTTTTTAGTAGATATCAGTTCTTTTTTTTAAACAGATTATATATAATTGAAATAATTCTACTCGCTAAAATTAGTCCTGGTATAGCCTTTATAAGTAGGGAACAAACACAATAGTATACACTTTGTTTACCTATCATTCATTTTTTAGAGTAATTAATAATTTAAAAGTAAGGAAAGTCAATTTCTTCTTTCAAAGTATCAGTCTTTCTCAATTTATATCGCCTTAAAATTTTCTATGAAGGATGAAAATTTAGTAAAAATCAAATAGAGTCAAAATAAAATATATATTTACAGTTAGTCTGTCAGTTAATTGTTTGTTCTAACTTTTTTTTGCTGACGGTTTTGCAAAATAAATTTATCTTTACAAATAGCTACGGAAAATCCGAGAATGAAGCCCCGCAGGCATCCAAAGAATCGAAGATCTGCCTAAAGAAGTAAGTCTAGCAATTCTAGACATGATGATGAAACATTTTTGATAAAAAAAAATCTAAAAATTTAAAGATATAAACTGTACATATAACTTCATCTTCATTTAGATCGTGTTATAGAGAAGAAAGAATAAATATGTAATTTTACTCAAGTCTGTTTATCCATACCTATTTGCATAAATGTGAGAATATAATTTCGTACAAAAATTCCCGTAAATTGATTATATTTAATAGTCTATTATTAAAGCCGCATAAACATTAGAATAAATTTTTTTTGCAGTTAAAAATTGCTTGAAATCTATAGTCTTATCATTCGTCAAATTTGTTATATGTTTTTTTTAATACCCAGACACCTTTTCTAAACTCTGACCAAAGATCACAGAAATACTGAAATTATCCAAATACTTATACCTTTCTATCGTATTTCTTTTTTTGAGTGGGGGGAGGGGTGAGGAAGGGCGCTTAAGAACTTCGTTTTGTTCTTAGAATTCTGAATTAATCATTGAAAAGATCTGCCTACGTAAGTCTTGTTGCAGAATTTTCATTAGGTAAGAGTTGCATCAACTTATACATCATGTGAATATCTTAAATTACTTTTGTAAAATACTAGATGGGAGCCATTGATATTTTCAGAGCATTTGCCTACATTTTAAACTTAAATTATTTACAACTATTCATTAATTTTCTATACGAATTAAAGAAGTCGTTGTTTCCATGGCAACTGTACCTTTCACTATTGCTTGTTTGTTTGTTTGTTTTATTGAACACATATATATCAGATCACGTGAGGATCACGGCGGTATTTGAACCCGCCCCCACCTACGTTCTCAAGCGATTAGCGGCGTGGTGTCTTATCCTCAGCCACGGTGGGCCACTATTGCTTTATCTAATACCCAGATACTCAAATTTAACCAGCTGCGCTTAGAATCATGCTCATAACAGAGTACATTTATATGTAAGAGTGGTGACACATATGCACAAGTCGTGTACTCATATTCAAGTTTTTGTCCAAAGTACAGTAACTCAGTTTTCATTAATAGACGTGGAAGATTTCGATTAAACTAACCAAAAAAGTTAAAAAACATTTGCTTTCTGATTTGATTTTATTCAAAATCGTCTTAACCAACCAGAGTTAATGTCCGGGATCCAGAGTGTTTACTGCAAACATAAAAAAAGTTTTCAAAAATGCAGGCTTTTGATTGATCAATCTCATCGCGCTAATAGCGTGAAATCTATCTTGATCCCGGTCTATTCAACGTCCTTTAAATATTCAAGAAAGCCTTGACAAGTCAGGAAAATATCACACAAAGCAGGCAAAACAAAGAAGAAAAATCATTCATTGGCTCGTTCATACCCACGAGCGAATGAATGATTTTGTTCCTTTGCTTTGCCTGCTTTGTGTGATGTTTTTGTGACGCGTGTCAAGACTTTCTCAAATATTTAAGGGGCGTTTGTTTATTTCACCACCATGAAGCTATGAAAGGAGAGGAGCAGGCATGTCAATCTTCCCGTGTGAAAAACTACATAAAGAAAACGAGTTATTTCCCCCTCTTCTGCCCTTTTCTCTCTTGATTTTGACCGATAGCAGCCCATTTAGCAGTCTCCATAGCAAGATGCAGCTATATATGGCGGACGCAAGGGGGAGGGTGTTAGCGTGACCAATGACATAATAGGCCAGTTTATGACGTTTAAAAGTCACACGGAAATGGATCATCTTTACACGATGATTAGTACAAAGCGGTGCGCCGATTTTTTTTTGTGTCCATTGCCGTGTACAGATAATCAACTCCACACTTAGGAACAGCTTCAAATGACGTCATCTACTTCGAGGCAAACGAAAAAGGACAGGCTACCGCGGCGCTACAGCGTCTAGAATATATAGTGTGGAAATCCAATCAGTCGATCACAGCGATATCTGCAGGATATTTCCCAAAACTCCAAGACAATTTGGTCTAGACGCTGTAACATTTTTTTTAAACGTTTTATTAACTTACATTTGACCTGTGTGCTTGGCGTCAAACCCGCTGTAATAATACGATGTTTACTTTGAAATTTGAAAATATGTAGCAGATGTCGCTGCGATAATCTCCCTGGATTTCAGCGTCAGTGCACATTTAAGGGATACACTTTTTAGCGGTTCTTGGATAGCAAATTTCCACATTATGTATTCTAGACGCTGTAGCGGTGCATTACACATGTCTCTTTCTTCTTTAAAAAATATCCTGCAGATGTCGATGCAAATGACTGTTTGGAATTCGACATCGTTGTACATTTAAGGGATTCAATACTTTCGCGCTTTTTTAAGTATTGCCGGGATAGTCGATTTCTACAACATATAATCTAGACGCTATAACGGAGCTATAGTTTCTAGAAGCTAGTTTAAAAATCGGCTTATTAAAAAAGTGCTAAAAATTGTATCCCATAAATGTTGAACGGGGCTGAACGACGAATGTCGATTACAGCGACATATGGTAATTCCAACATAACTATTTCAAAAGAAAATGTTTCGCTCAGAGAAGATCTAGAAAATGTTGCTCCCATCGACATTTGTCATTCAGTATTTTTCAATATTTATGGGATTCAATTTTTAGCACTTTTTAAAGAATTACTGGAATAGCCGGTTTTCACACTGTGACCGTGATCTAGGTAGATTTTTCTGTGTTATCGTAACGAGATTGACCAATCAGAAGCCAGAATTTTTGCTAACTTTTCACTGTTTGCAAAATTGTACCTGGATACCGGCCTATATTTCTAGACGCTATAACTGAGCTCAGGAATAGTACAGAAAGCAAACTCTGTATTTTGATACATTAAGGCCGGGATCTAATTAGGAACAAGTGTGTCTCTATAACGAAGTAGCGACATACGGCCAATAAGTGTTTATTGGTAAAAGTGATTAAAAAAAAAATCGTTAAAGTTCTTTACGAGCATGCCATTATCGCCAGGTTAATGCATGCTGAATTGTTTCCCTAGTCTAATAGAGATCGTCCATGCGCGTATCTTCTAATGGAGGATATTCCAAATATGGGTTCGAGGCTGAAAAATTCACGTGGTACCGGTAATTTACCCAAAGAATTTCTAACTGATAGAAGGGAAACAGGAAACTACACTGTTAAAAATATCGTGAAAAATTACCTCGGTTCTTGCAGGTTCTCTATTTTCTGACCAATGAGAACGCTACATAAACGCCTATGAAGCGTTCTCATTGGTCAGAATACAGATAGCCTTTAAAAACAGAGGTAATTTTTCACGATATTTTTAACAGTGTACTACTGCTTTCTCCCATGAACTGTTTCCTTGGCTAGCGGGGATTTACATTACGTAGACGGAGCCTTCCCTTCTTTACGCTAGACGTTCTTGCCTTGACCATGTGATCATAACGTAGATTGAATATCCTCTATTCAAGAAAGCGGATTGCCGTACTTTCGACAAAAGCTTGAAATGAGCATGTCTCCTGTGCATATATCACCACTCTTATGTATAAAGGCTCTCTGTTATGGTGTTGTTTCTGATACAGCGCCTAGAATACCGAGTGTGGAAATATGCTATCCAAACAGTTCTAAAAATTTGTATCCCTTAAATGTGCGACGATACTGCTAAAATTTCAAGTGTCGATCGCAGCGACATCTGTGGGATTTTCGTATTACTATTATTACATTGTATATACTAGCAATTTCTTGCAGTTGTAGAAAATATCCTGCAGATGCCGCTGCGATCTGCATATTACAGCAGTATCATTGCACATTTAAGGGATACAATATTTTAGCGCTTTTTTAAGTATTACAGGGTTAGCCGATTTCAACACTATATATTCTAGGCGCTATAGTTTCTGAGCGCTGTTGGTTAAATTTCGATATTCGTGTTTTAGAGTGAGCAATAGAGAAAAGTACTAAAACTATTGAAACAACAACTTCTTTAATATTGAAATGTATAGCAAAGGAGTTCAGAATCAATGCCTTAAATAGTTTCGAATACGCACTGTTGTTATGACATCAATACCCTTCCTGGATGTGGAAATGCAAAATTGTGTTCAACATAATTGGCCGCAATCTAGATAGATTTTTCGCTGTTAGCGAAACGAGATTCATTAATCAGAAGCTTGCACTTTTGCGAACTTTTCGCTGTTTGCAGCAATGCAGGCTATTGATTGGTGAATCTCGTTTCGCTAACAGCGAAAAATCCATCTGGATCCCAGCCTAAATTTCTGTAAACATTGCACTTCATCCATGGCACTAAGAAAATGACTCAAAACTTTTATGACATAGGCCGGGATCCAGAAGCAGCAAAAATTCTCAAACATTCTGACTTCTGATTGGTCAAACTCATTTCGCTAACAGCGAAAAATCTATCTGGATCTGGGCCATAGTTTTCTTCGATGAAATCAATGCAAAAGGATAATATAAAAAATTTTAAAAGACTTCTAAAATGATTTGGCGGGTTTATCGCTGTTTGGCATAATTTATAAACTTTAAAATTAATTAACAGTTTTTCGCTAATTAAGAATAGAAAATTTGTGTTTTTAAAGCTGAATTTTACAAAAGCACGTAGATTGAGTAAATATCTGTCCAAAAATGCAATCCTTACTTTTTTATGTCCATTATTTAAGTCTCTACCTTGATTGAACCATAAATTGTGACGAAGAAAATAAATCGATCATTTTCAGTATCTCGACGTTATTTTAAAAAATCTATATCTCTGTTTATAATTAATTTATGAGGATGCATTTGGTCTCAAATTGAAGATATTTTCCATTGGGTCCTTCTGGTTTTGGTTTTATTTTTCTGCGATGATTGGTTCTTTTGATATGGGAAATTTTACGCTGGCATGTTTGGTTGATTTTACATGGAGAAGTTGTCATCAGTATAATAAGCAGTTACGGTGTCTTGCGTTTTATTCTTGGCGTTTGTTTGTTTGGCGAGGTTAGCATTTTTTTTTCAGCTTGGCTTGGCAGAACGACCGTCCTGCTTGATATGATGAATTCAAGAACACTGTGTTCATATGTCAAATGTAAGTAAGATGTTAAGATAAAGAAAAACTAAGTTAAAAAACAAAGTTCATTTTATTCATCATTTGAGTCATCTATAATGGACATCCTTGTTCATTGCAGGCAAAAAAAAAAAAAAAAAAAAAAAAAAAAAAAAAAAAAAAAAAAAGATAAGTTAAATAGACACATAACCATTAAGAAAAACACAATTCCAATAACCCCTCAGCCTAAACATGGCTGTAAATTTACTACTCCATAAATCATAACTGGTGTTATTGCTGGCGAGGCAAGTACACACCAAACACATCTACTGAATCTGTATTTATACTGGCAAACACATTACAGTTACAGTTCATTCAATACCATTAGCATAAATTGAGAAAAGGTATGGTCACAATTGAATAAAACAACAGCTTAATAAATAAGTTTAACAAGCAAACATTAACTCTAGAATTTGGTTACCAGCCTAAATACCATTACTGACAAAAAGTTGACATGGCATTAAGTTTGCAAGCTATGAGTGTGAAGTTACTACCTTCTGCTATTATTCTGCTATCTCTCTATTCTAAAAAAAAGTAACTACCGCTGTCACCGCCGCCGCCGCCGCCGCCGCCGCCGGTTTTGAAATGAAGGCCGGTTTTGAAGAAAAATAATGCATACAAAAATATGAAAATCGGTGGTATTATACAGAAATGTTTGATAAACACGTTGATGCAGACAGTTTTCAAATAGAAGAATTATTTTAAGAGATATTTAATGCTAAAGTTGGACAAAATCTTTCCACTAAAAAAGTTTTATAGGAGCAAAAACTATACATCGGAATTTAATAATTTTTAGTTCATTTTATACGTTATAATTTCCCGGTGTGCAGAATTGATTTATTTTTTTAATTTGACTCATTTTTCGAAGTTTTATATCTATTTTAAATTCAAATTTTCAGCATTTCTAGAGATATTTTTTACAGATTTCAGAAAATTGTACTAATTTAAACTGTTGCCAATTGTATAAAAAGCGCAAGCAATAATGTTTGCTTCAAATTAAAAATTTATTTTCACGTGACTATTATAAACAGAAAAAAAAAACTTTCAAATTAGAATTAAATAATTACGTATAAAAAGCAGGAACTTATTAAAAATTACGTCATAAAAAGTATACACGTGAATTTTAAAAGAGAAAGGATATTGTAAAATAATAAATTCATTAACATGCGGTAGAAGTCTTAGGAGAAATTACGTCATATTTACGTCACATTATAGTTATTACATAAAATGAACACAAAATAATATTGCAAAAAAGTTTAAATTTAGAAATTGCGCTAGACATTTATTTGATATTTTGAGAATTAATTTAAAATGTCTCATTTAAAGGAATTTTCTTTTCGCTTTGTTAAAAAATACCAGGAGACAGAGACTCTCTTTACTTAATTCCTTTTATATTAGCTTATTTTGAAATGTTGTTACACGTGTCTACGCCATCCAGTTATTTTTATTTCGACGTTTTATTTGTGTTTTTATTAATGTTGTACTAATTTATTTGTTCTTTCGTTATTTAAAATAAAAATTATGTCAATTTGTATAATTTGGCGAGTGGTTTGGCGATTTATATAATTTGGTGAAATTGGTCGACAGGATAATCAAGTAGTACCGCAGCGTATTTGGCGTTAAAATTCCCCCAATCAAAGAGAAATTGGTACAGATGTCATATTCGCCCCATATTGGCGCGATTTTTTTCTGTCGCCAATATCATATAGGCATACTTAACTTGCGCCAAAGTGTCGTTATTTTGCTTGATGTGGTAACCCGGATTATGTTGTTTATGCTGTTGATGTTTTCGCCAAGTTGGCAACCGAAAAAAATCGCGCCAATATGGGGCGAATATGACATCTGTTCCGAGAAATTAATAGAAATTCGTTTATAAGGAGATCGCCACTGTTTTTTAAATTATAATTCAATCTTTCAAAATCTTTTTAAAGCCGATCAAATTAGCGTGCATTTAGAGTCTGCAGTGTCTGGACGGGGGTTGGCGAGCGTAGCTCGTAGGGGGCCGAGCCCCCTAGTTTTTAATAATTTTACAATTATTCAGTGTCCCTTGAGTTACCTAACATATGGAAAGATATACTATGCAGGTTTAGCAACAAAAGTAGAAATTAATTTACGCTCAGAAATATACAATTTCATTTTACTTTTATGTTTGCACTGATTTTCATTGTGCATGAAGTCTCGTGACATTATTTACCAAGTTCTTGTTTTTAAATAATTTTGTGCAAATATTTCTATCAAGAATGATTTTAAAAATGTCGCCGTTTATTCGATGAAACGTACGTAATCTAAATAAAGGTATTTTGTCCATTTACAGCAGGTTTTAGCCTAGTTTGTAACATAATTTTTCTTTATGTAATTGTTTCTTGCATATAAAATGTATTTTAATAAAAACAGAATACATCTATAATCTAAAACATTCTATCTCTGCTTGAAATATTCATTACTCTAAATAAGGATTAAATAATCTACGACGCATCAGAGTGAATACTATAATTAACAATAAATTTATACACGTAGAAAGAAAATTCTGTAACCACATAAATCAATTACTTCTGTGTTAGTTTTGGAAAATAAATTTATGGAGACGTTGGGAGACATTCACTTCATTATTGCAGTTCTTCTTCCTTGGATGACTTTTCCGCTTATGGAATTAGTTCCGTTATTATACACCCAAAGTTGGGTTAAGTAATCAATCTACTACTAATTTTGTAATAATTCAATTAGCCACAAAATGAAGTTACAGAAAATATATTTTTCTAACTCATCTAGCTAATTATATAAGGTTGCTGCAGAGATAAATTTCAGCAAATGTATAAAAACTCTTTAAAGAGGAATTTGGATTACATATGCTTATAATGAACGCGTATAGAACTTTTAAAACCGAATTTATCATGTTTAGAGACATTAGAGAACTAATATTCAGTTAATTTATGAATCTAGAATGATTTCATTTTCTAGAAACGTACGCTGAGTAATTAATTTATGCTAAAATTTGTGTTCATTTCCCTTGATTTATTTGAAAGTTTCATAATAGTGTGTGACAGCGAATCCTCCTTCAAACCAGGCTACAACATAAAGTACAGCTATTGGAATTCGAAATACAGGGTGATTCAAAATAACGTGGTAAAAATGAAAGGGCAAAACAGGCATACAAAAATAATCTAAAATTACATAGGAACATGGGGTCGCAAACGACCTCAGGGGGCGCTAGACGGTTTGCAAATTATATGTAATAGAAGAAGAATAAACAAAAATCCTTCTACATCAATTTATTTATACTGTATTTCCACATATGTTACACGGTTACGACCAATACTACTACAGGAGTTCTTTTAAAAAAATCCATAAGCAAAAATTTACTGGAGACAAATCTGGTGATCGTGGTGGCCATGTGATTTCTCCACCTCGTTTGCGACCCCAAGTTCCTATGAAATTTTTTTATCATTTTTGTATTATTGCTTTACACTTTCGTTTTGGCCTAGTTATTTTGAATCACCCTATTAAGAGTAATAAATATTTTAAATCTAATTGATGTCAAAACTAATAATGAAAACAAAAAATAATAAACTAAAACATAAATTGAATAAAAATAATATAACGATGTGAAATGAAAAACAAAGCGACAAATGAGTGTTTAATCATCAGTTGGTCAGAATACCTACGTATCCCAAAAATGCATCATTTCATATAATAAACTGCCGAATAGTCAAGAAGTCTATCACTGATGATATAAGTAAACTAGACGGATGCGCCAGTCCCAACACTTTTTTCAATCCCATGCATGTTAATACTTCAAAATTCACTATCACAGTGCCAAAATTAAATGCAAATCTAATGCCCAACATGAGCATTCTAAAGGTATAGGTTCTTTGAATAGTGGGCATTTAAAAAGGAGATATAAACATCGTATTTTTCAAACAAATCATTGAATTTCAGCACCCACACTCTTAGATGCCTACAATCAAAATTCCGAACCCAAAGCGCATACAAGCAACACCTGTTGGGTAGTATATACTCAAGACTAATAAGGATCTATTTATGTGAAAGTATAACAGAATATGAACTTTGATTACATTCCGTGCTTTTATTTTTGAGATATAGCTATCGTGAAAATCGCGAAAAATACAGCATAGCAGCGCCACCTGCTACACAATTTGCACGAAAACCTAATCAGTGCTAACTTATGTCAAGGTTTAATAGAATATGATGATTGTGAAATTCCGTGCGTTAGTTTTTAATACAGTGCTGTTACGGAAATCGTGAAATATGCAGCATAGCAACGCCACATGTTGCGCGATTTACAGAAAAACCTATTCAGCAACAACTTATCTCAACCTCTAACTGAATCTGAAGTTTGATTAAAACTGTGCATTAGTTTTGAGATAGAGCTATTATGGAAATCGTGGAAAATGCAGCACAACAGTACCACCTGTTGAAAGATTTACACCAAAAACTGATAAGCAACAACTTATGTCATCGTCTAACTGAATGTGAAGTTTGATGAAAATTCTTCCATTAGTTTTTGAGATATAGCTATAGCTAAAACACGTGACAAATTTTGCATAGAAGCGCCACCTTTGGGGCGATTTAACCCCCAAAAATAACCAACATGAAACTACATCAAGGTCTAACGGAGTGTAAAGTTTAATTAAATTCCGTGCATTCTTTCTTGAGACAGAGCATCACAGGCAGACATTTTCTAAAAACAGTCAAATCCTGCTCAGGGTCTTCTAAAACGTATAATTCCGTCGAAAACCGGAAGTCGAAATTGTTCACCAATCAAATACTTTGTTCTTGTAAAGATAGGAGAAACTAAAAATTAAGAAGGACATATAAAAACGTAATGAAAATTGAAAGAAAATCCAATAATGTAAGAATAAAATGATTGTACTTACTGCATTTGAGAAAAACAAAGAAAAAAGGAAAAGCCAAGATGTTAAATTATTAATGTTGCTGTTAACATTTAATAGAAACAGTTATTTATGAATTTCAAATTTATCTTAAAAATTACTGAAACTAAATAAAATATACAAAAAGAAAAACTAAACTCAATATTGTATATTTAATTTTAAGGGCATTAATATATTAAAAAAACTTACGTTAAAGTTCAAAGACAGTAAAATAGAGACAACAATATATATTAGGAAAATAATTATTTTCTAATAAAACATTATCAAATCACAAGACAAAATCAACATTAAAAAGTCTGACCAAGTACTAAAAAATTTTTGCAAACAACTTCATATTCCAATAGTGCCAAATGCACTGGAACACGAAATTCCAAACTCAAAGAAACAAAGTAATAAGAAATTGGAAACAAATATTCAGAAACACGTCAGGCAGTCGCAATGATTTCTGATTATATTTAAAAATGTCCAAAAATGCCATTTAAAAAAATCTCAGATAATTTCATGTGAGATTGCTTTCAAACACGCAAAAGTTTTATGTAAGCATAAGTTTCAATCAAGTATTTCATAAAACTTTCTTCAAAAAATAATGAAATTTTAATCCCATGGAAAGTAAATCTCCCGGGATTATTCCACTAAATATTGCAACAGCAAAAAGAAAACAAAGATTATTCCGTAAAAGTTTAATCCTGTATTTTTTTGTGCTAGAGAAATTGTTTTGTGCAATAATCATACTTAATGCTGGTCATTAGTCTTCATTTAGAAAGATTTTCTGCAAATAAATATATGAAGTGTCAGAGAAAATTAGAGAGGTAAAGATAGAAATAAAATAGTTTCCATACAATATTCAATTTTGAAACTAGAAAAAAAAAAAAAAAGTTTTATTTCGAACGTAGCTTTGTAGACACTAATGAATAACATTTATGACTTTACACTAACAAATAATAATATTAAAAAATATCTTAGCTACTTATCCAAGTTTGTTAAAAAATATTATTGAAACTCATTTTGATTCCGTTTAGTGATATATCTCTCTATTCTAAAAAAATGTAACAAACGCTGTCACCGCCGCCGGTTTTGAATTTTTTGTGACCGGAGGTCTTTCTTCGTTAATATTAAGAAAAATATTGCATACAAAAATATGAAAATCTGTGGTATTATCGAGAAATGTTTGATAAACACGCTGATGTAGACAGTTTTCAAATCGAAGAATTATTTTTAAGAGATATTTAATATTAAAGTTGGTCAAAATCGTTCCGCTAAAAATTTTTATAGGAGCAAAAACTATACATAGGAATTTAATCATTTTTAGATCATTTTATACATTAGAAGTTCCCAGTGTGCAGACTGCATTTATTATTTTTATTTGACTCATTTTTTGAGGTTTTATTTCTATTTTAAATTCAAATTTTCAGCATTTCGAGAGATATTTTTTACAACTTTTGGAAAAGAATATTATTTTAAATTGTTGCCCAATTTAAAAACATCGCAAAGAATATTATTTCCTTCAAATTAAGAAATTATTTACACGTGACTATTATAAACAGAAAAACAACTTCCAAATGAGAGTTAAATGATTACGCATTAAAAGCAGGGAAATATTGATAATTACGTCATATGAACTATATTTACACGTGAATTTAAAAAGATAAAGAAAATTGTAAAGTAATAAATTCATTAATATGCGTTAAAAGACGTAAATGGAGGAAATTACGTCATATTTAAAATTGTCAAACCATAATATTGCCAAACAGTTTAAATTTAAAATTATACTTGCGCGAGATATTTATTTCATATTTTGAGATAATCTTTTAAAACTAATCTATATATATATTACGCTACCGTTCGTGGCACAGAAATCGCGATTATTTTCTAATTGTTTAATGTCAAAGCGAGAATGAAAACCATCTCATTGGTTATTGTACAGCATTTAATGCATCTCCATTACCGATAAGAGAGGTTACCATAGGGGGGACCCTGTTCTGTCGCCAACTTGGCTATATATCGCCAAATATGGCGACCAAAATCAGTCGTCAAAAGTGACGCGACTTGGAGATATCTCTAATATTTAGCCAAATTCCCATAGACTTTCATTGTAAACCAATAGGTTTTACTTACTCACAGAAAATCAACAAATTGAGATATTTTGAACCAATGAACCAATACAGATGTTATTGAAGTGCCTACAAGAGTCGCATTGCTCTTATGTTGAGAATCCTAAGACAGATCAAATAATATTTCCTTTTTAACAACAAAAGTATTTTCACGTGTATATTAAAAAGAGAAAGAGAACTTTTGTGAAAATTACGTAAGATTTAAAACAATACATTTAAAATGTCTTATTAAAAAAAGCATTGATAAAAAATACCTGGAGACAAAAGCTCTGTTTACTTAAATCATTTTATATTAGCTTATTTTCGCATGTTTCACTGATCTCATTTAATTAAAGACGAAAACAACCCTTTAACAGGGAGATAGCCACTGTTTTTTTAATTATAATTCATTCTTTCGAAAAAATTTTAAAACCGTTCAAATTAACCTGCTTTTAGATATTGCGGTGTCTGAACAGGGGTTGACAAGCGTAACTCGTAGGGGGCAGAGCCCCCTAGTGATCATAAAAAAAAAAATTAGTTAAGAATTTTCATATTAGTAGAAAATTGTGTATATGTAAATAAGTTTTTGCAGAAAAGAACTTTTGCAGATTGTATGCTTATATTACACTTTTAAGAGTGCAGCTACAAGGGTAAATTACACACTCATACATTTTCAGCCATATATACTTTTGTGTGAGCTTGTATAATCATGTTGCATAAAATACTAAATAGAAATGATTGTGAAAGGATTATTTATATTTTAAATGTAGAGCAAATTTTCAATTTATACACATAAAAAACTTATTGAGATTTCTGGAGAACTTACCTCATTCAAATATTTGAAAGAATGTATTTGGAAACAAAACCTACCGAAAAGTTAATCGATATGGAGGATCACTTAAATGTAAAAGCTATCTCTAAAATAAATTTTACCACTGTATGAAGTGCAGTGTTTACTTTATAAAACGATGGTAAAACTTTAATGAGATAAAACTTTTATTTGAAATTTGTTAATTATTTTTTCATAGTTTTCCTCAAGTGATAAAAAACGAATTTTCTAATGCTTGAACTGTATCAAATGTGATATGAAGAGTAGAAAAGTGCGGTATGGATAACAATGTATAATAATAATGATTAACAAAAATGGATAATTATAAGGCATTTGTTTGTCTATTCAATAAATTCCTAAAGCAAAAAATCTAAAATATTTATTACCATAAGGAGCTTTGTCAGGAGAATTTCTAATTTTTTTAATGGAATTCTGACTAGAAAATTACAAAAATGGATTCATAATATTTCAGTTTGTTTCAAATCAAACACGCAAAGATTTTATATATATGCAAAAGTTACAATCAAGTATTTCAGAAAACTTTCTGCAAAAAATCATGAAATTTTATTATCGTGGAAAATAAATCTCCCAGGATGTACCACTAAATATTGCAACAAGGAAAAGAAAATGAAGATTATTCCGTAAAAGTTTATTCCTGCATTTTTGTCCTAAAGAAATTGTTTCGTACAATAATCATACTTAATGCTGGTCATTAGTCTTCATTTAGAAAGATTTTCTGCTAATAAATATCTGAAATGTCAGAGCAAATTAGAAAGGTAAAACGAGAAATAAAATAGTTTACATAATTTTGGACATTTTTAAAAAATTAGTTCTTCTTCGATAGGTACTTCTTACATGCTAATAAATGGCAATTATTATTTTACAAGAATAAAGGATTATTATAAAAGATATAATAAATGATATATATATAGGAACTCAATATCCCAAGTTGAAACGTCATATTCACCTTAATAAAATAAATAAACAACATGAATACTTAATTTGCAATTCATTTTTTACTACATAGGTACAAGTAATAGAGGTTTTAAAAACATTTAAAACTATTCAAGATGTTAAAAAACATTGGTGTAAGACGATGTTAAAATCCCTAGCGCTTTCAGCTAAACATTAGCCGTCATCAGGAGAACTGCTGTAGCTTGAAAGACATACGCTGGTTAAATGTCAGAGTGTGAAACCAAAAACAACAAATAGGAGGGTGGGAAGGAAGGAAAATAGAGCGGTTGCTATAGAAACCGGGAAAAGTGGGGAGGTGAGAAAGGTTATTCAAAGCCGAATTCACCAGTTGTTATTCCAAGTATGTTAAATCATATCCGTAGTATATTATAGGATAGAACATCATTACAAGTTCCTTTGTCTCTTGTCAAAATTTCCAGAGACTCTCTGATTACACAAATATCATATTGTGATGCATGTGCAATAGGGTGGTGTGAAAAAATCGAAATTCGGAAAATCAAAGTGTAATACCGCGCAAAAGTTCTTTTAGTAGAAATTAGTAGAAAACCAACGTTTAAAAATGCACAAATAATACAAAAAAGCAGCAAACAGCTGTTTCGAATCTACTTGCGGGATTCTTCTTCAGTGCAAGATAGAGCAAGGCACAGTGTGCTAGAAAAAGAAAGGCTGGGCAAAACGACAGAGACGCGCCGGCTTATATACCCGATACGGGTAGCGAATGCGCCAAACACAACCAATGAAAGTGAAGCATTGTGAAACAACTGAGTCGACAAGTAGCGACTTCTACTGGAAAACGAGAGAAAAAGAAACCAAAGTAGGGGGGAAATTAAATTAATGTTTTCCAAATACTTGGAAAATCGGGAGTACTAGTTAAGTCATTGACTAAAGAGTGAGAATTTTTAAAGTTATGGTAAGCTTCTCAAAATTCAAGATCAAGGTTAGAAGAAAAATTTTGGATAATGATGGCAGGGGAAAAATTGGATCTATGTTGAAAAGACCAACAATGTTGAGCAATAGAAGAACATTTAAGCTCCTCATTTTTTACATAAACTTCATGCTCTTTTAAACGAAATCTAAGAGTGCGCTTAGTCTGGCCAATATAAGAAAGACCACACTGGCAAGAGATTTGGTAAATACCCCAGTTATCTAGACGATCAATAGGGTGTTTGAGATTTAAAAAAGAGATTTTATTAGCAGGAGAAAAAATAACATTAAAATCAAACCTTCTTAAGATTTTAGCAACTTGCTGACTGATTTCAGGAAAAAATGGCAACACAACTTTAGTACTAGAGTTGGAAATAAATTGCTTTTCAGAATGGACGGGTTTCGTCAATTTCTTATAAATAGAATCTATAATATTAGAGGAATAATCACGATCAACAGCAATAGCTTTGAGGTAATTAAGTTCATCACTGAACAACTGAGGAGTGGATCAAATATTGGTAGTTATGTTGGTCCTGAGTGGACAAACGTATGTTGGTCACAGACCTATGTTGCTCACAGAATACCTGTGAGGGGAGGTAAACCACACCTCACAGGTATTCTTCTTATCCTCCTAGCTAGAAATTCGCTGCTTTCAATACTTTTGTTTTTCGGGCTACCAATATTTATTCCACCAAAATTCATATACCTAATTTTAAAAAATCTGACAAATATATTAAAAAAATCCCAAAATAATAGAAATAATTAAAAACCTTTATTTTCTAATTTTAGCATCCGTAATTTACCATTCAAATACATTAATGAAATGCGCCATTTTCTTTCAACAAATGAGAATTGGAAAATCTTCTGAACTACCATAGAATAGCATTATAGCGCAAAATAAAATATTCTATATATTCCGGACGAATGAACCTAATTTAACCAAAAACTATACACCTTAATCCGGTACCTCACCAACATGCCTCTTTAATTTCAAGCTAATCGGAACAGACTAACTATCTAACAAACAAACAAACTAACTAACGAACAGAAACCAAAAACTTTTAGGGCTTTCACAGTAAGCCTTAACTGACGTTTCGGCATTTTTCATACAAAACCTAATTCTAGGTCATAACATAATGAGTCATATGGATCATTCTAAAAAAATTTCACTGATTTTTGTTTATAACAAATGTTTAAAACTTCAAGGGGGCCGGGCACCAAATGTCAGGGACAAAACTGGCATGTAGTTGGCAATAAAAATATTTTTAGAAGTTTTTAAAGTAATAGGAGGGCGCTGGAACTATATTATAGAAAATTCCAAGCTATTCTGATATTTTTTTTAAAAAGCTGCACCAAAAGCCCCAAGAAGGCGATCAATATTCAAAATTGGTGGTAGCTAGGTACGAGTACCTTATTTTGGATTGCGTATCTAACTTTTTTATATAAGCCCTTTAGTGTTAAATAAGAAAATTTAAAGGAATATTTAGTACTGGAGGATGTTCTTTAACTGCAAAAAATTTTCAATACATAACGATATTCATCCTAATGTTTTCCATGCCACTACAGTTATGAATAAAATAAAGATGATCTTGAAACATGAATTTGTTTATTAATGCATACGTTGCATACATTTATAAATGCATAATATAAATTAATGCATAGAACGTTGATAAAATGGCTCATGTTTATTCAAGGGAAAAATAATTCTGATGTATATATATCCCTTGTTTGTAGTAATTGAGCGTCTAAGATCGAATCACATTACATTAACTAATCGGGATTAAATTACGCAAAGTTCTAGCAAATTAATATAAGAAATGCTGCTGTGTATAACCAAAAAGAAGAATACCTTTCTTCATAAATCAATTAACTCCAGTGACTTCTCTGGGAAAACTGATTTATTTCATGTTGAATGTGATTCATTTCATTACAGAAGTTTTTGTTCTCCCCTTGGACCGCTCTTCAAAATACACAATTACTTACGTAATTACATATACAAAGTAATGCTAAATAATTGCGTGTTGTGGCTTGCTCATATACTGGAAAGTCAAAACAAGTTAGGAAAATGCATTACCTATAATCCTTCCGGGTCCGTTTTTTTTTTTTTTTTTCAAATTTTGAGAACAAAATTCTTTTATGTTAATAATGTTTATCGTAGCGATCCAAATAGATTTACTGAAGTTTAAAGAATATCTCATTGTCTGAAATGTAACGAATGTAGTTATTTTGCGCACTATTCAATTCATATTCATATGACAATAGGCTAAGGAAGAGTTTAAGAAGTCGTTTGGAAAATATCGTATTACAGGAATATTTAAGAGGTATTACAAATTTCTAATATTTTTTACAATTTATTGCAGATGATTCGTTCAGAAAAGTAACTTGTATTTTAAATTTAAAGAGTGAAATATAAGTTTAAAATAAAAGAATCGTCAACGGGACAACGAGAATTAAGCAAACTTTTATTATAATCATTATTACTAAATGACAAAACATAAATGATGTCATAATAAGAATGCATAGACATATACGAAAGCAAATCAAAAAATAAGTTACATTTGCAAGTTATGGCCAATTATTAAACACATATACATAGACAACACGGCTATGACAACACACAATGTAAGTTCACTTTTCCACATAGTCCCAAGAGACTGTAAACATTTCTCAGAACGGTCAATCAACTTTTCGATTCCGGATGCGTATAAATCTCCTTCAGCGCTATGTAACAACCCGGAGACAACGAAATCCAAGGTGCGCGTGAACAATGGAGAACGCACTGCCTTACGAAATGTTCAGCATGCTGATTCAGCATGTACGGATTTCACTGATGATTATCACGAAGGCAGGCCGAAACGTCCAGTACCGTTGCAAATTTTGACCGTGTGGATGCGATCATTAGAGAGAATCGGCGCATAACACTCCAGGAAATTGCAGCATGCTGAACATTTTGTAGGGCAGTGTGTTCTCCATTATTCTCAAGCGTATTGGATTTCGCTGTCTCCGTGTGGTTACATAGCGCTGGAGGAGATTTCTTTTCTACGCATCCGGAATCGAAAAGCTGGTTGATCGTTCCGATAAATGTTTACAGTCTCTTGGGGACTATATGGAAAAGTGAACTTATATTGTATGTTGTCATAGCCGTATTTCCTATGTATATGTGGTTTAATAAATGGCCATAATTTGGAAGTGTAACTTATTTTTTGATTTGCCCTCGTACTACCATTACTATATGTAGATACCAACAAAAGTAATTGTTAAGACAAAATAACACTCGATGAAGGAACGTGTACTATTAATAGTATACCAGATCCGAAAGCCACTTCTTGACTCATATCCTATTAATAATTTATGTTTGACACGAAATTGTATTTAAGAAATTTAATAAAAATTATTATTTCAAAAATGTAGTAGATACACAAATTTGTGAATTTTCCATAAAGTACTCCATATTATTAAAATGTAAAAATTCATTAAATATCACATATAAGAATGAAATAAGTGATATGTTTTTCAGGTAGCTTATAAATATTGTATACAGCATTTAAAAAAAATATTTTAAACTTGTTTTAATAGGTGATTCCTGCGCTCTTTTAAGAAACTGCATGAACAAATTTACCTTGCAAATAGAACTTCATCAAAGTATATTAGCGTTTTTTGATTTGTTCTATGAAACCCGGCAAAAATGCTTCTAATTTAAATATTTAAAGTTAATATGATCATTTTTAATGTTTGAGAAGGCACACTGACATCTTTTGACAAAATTTCAAATTATTTTTTTAAATTATAATATACAAAATTTATGAGTTGCATCAAAAGCATGACATTTATTCCATATTTATCTATACAAATATTATAAAGGTGGAACGTTTGTGTGTTTGTTTGTTTATAATGATTAATCTCTCTAACTATCAAACCAATTAAAAAAAAAAATGTTGCAAAATATACCAAAAGTTAGGAACAGTGACTGGATGCTTTCGATTATTCACGTTTTGTCGAATATCTACCAAGATTTTTGGTGAACTGTTCTTGAATTTCTGGTATGTAAAGAACATGTTTGTTTTGATATTTATTGGTGAAGATTTAGTCGGGAAGACATTTAGGGGGCTAATAATAAATTTAATAATAAAATAATATTTGAAATCACCTATGTAACAGAAAAGGTTGAAAACTGTTTGTCACTTTGTTAAATGACTATTTGGGTCCTGTTCAACGTTTGTGTGCATTTGTGTAAGCATAGCACTCATATTCGTGAAATTGTTATTGTGTCTGTGGAAAATTCAAGAGTTTTTTGTTTAAAGGATAAAGAATTTTCCACCAGATTTAACACAACTTTCCGAAACCTGACAAAGAACAGTAGCAACAGTATATTGCAATTAAAACATGAATATATTGAATTGTTGATGAGATATGCGCATTTGCACGAAATAATTTTTAACTGCGCATGCGGGGAAATTTCTATAATTATCATTATAATTATTATTATAATTAGGTAGTCAGCTACTTAGGGCAACTTATACAAAATGTTCAGTCGAATATCGAGAAAATTCACAAAAATAGGGGCGATATAGTGATTTGCTTCCTAAAAATAGCTTTATTATAGGATTTTCCACAACTTTTCAATCAGCTCACTACATCTTTTTAAGTTTTAAAAATATTCGACTGGACATTTTATAGAAGTTGCCCAAAATAGTTGACTACCAAGTTATGAAATAAAAAGTTTGAAATCTTCCACGCATTCACATGCACAGATAAAAATTATTTCCTACAAATGCCCATATCTCATCAAATATTCAGTATATTCATGTTTAATTAAATTATACTGTTGCTACTCTTCTTTCTTAGGTTTTTGGAAAGGTTGAAAACTCTGCATGCTATAAACAAAAAAACTTTTGAATTTTCCACAGACACAATAACATCTTCACAAATATGAGTGCTATGCTTACACAAATGCACACAAACGTTGAACAGGACCCAAATATTCATTTAACACAGTGACAAACAATTTTCAGCATTTTCTGTTACATAGGTGATCGCAAATATTACTTTATTATTAAATTTATTATTAGCCCCTAATTGCCCTCCCGACTAAATCTTCACCAATAAATGTGAAATCAAACATGTTCTTTACATCCCAGAAGTTCAAGAACAATCCGCCAATAATTTTGGTAGATATTCGAAAAACCGAGTACAATCGAAACCACAAAGTCTCTGTTCCTTAAATTTTGGAAGCCAGTGTACTAGTTACAATCTCTGTTCCACCATAAGCTATATTTTATGTCACTACAACAATCCTCAAGGGTGTGCAGGAGCAAAAACCTTTCTAAAAATACGATTTTTGTGATATAGTTGCGGCTGGAAATTTAAAATTTTGTGCTTTTAAGATATAAATAATTGCCTTAAACAATTTCTAAAAAAGTCGAAATTTAAAAACTTGAAATGAGTATTTAAATTTCGAAATCATTTTAAAAACTCATATTAAAGTTTTTAAAATGAATTGAAAACGTTTTATCAGCATTCTAAATTATGATTTATTTGGAATTGTTAGGGCTAGAAACTTAAATTTTGTCATGGCAATTACTTTGGAGACATAAATACTCGCCCAGAGCAGTTTTGTAAAAATTCGAAATTTAAAAGTGTCCAGTAGCAAAAAATGTTATAAAATTGAGATTTATGTGATACAGTTGCTATATAAACCAGGAAATCAGTATGGATGTTACTTTTAAAATAACGCTTTAAAAAAATCAAAATTTAATCTGGCGAAATCAACGGAAAACGTTCTATAAACGTTCTAAATTACGATTTATTTGAAACTGTTCAGGCAAGAAACTTGAAATTTGTCATGGCTTTTATTTTAGAGACGCAAATGTTGGAGCAGAACAACTTTTTAAAAATTCGAAATTTAAAAGTGTACAGCAGAAAAAAAACCCTTCTAGAATTTTGATGATACAGTTTCTATAGAATATGATGATACAGTTTCTATAGAGCATTTCAATCTTAAAAATAATCACCTTAGGGACTATGGTGATTATTTTTAAGATTGAAATGCTCACTAAAAATAGTGTCTAAAATGTTCGACATTTAAAATAGCGAAATGAGAGGGAAAAAAATCGAAAAACGTTTTAAGGGTCAATATCTGAAAATTGGACAATTTGCATCCACTGCCAATAATATTTCATTAACTATACTAAAACCAAAAACTGAAAAATGTAATATATTGTAACATTTCTTATAACAATCACCAATGATAAATGGACATATACTGATGTATAAATAATTTAAACTTTAAACAAAAGAAATCACCATTTCAGTCCCTGTCCCCAGGTACAAATATGCAATATTAAATGTGTGCTGTAAACATTTCTATAAATATTATTAAGTTTTGCTATTATATATTTATACCTATATATATACAGTACGGGAAAATATAATTATTCTTTATTAGTAGAGATTGTACAGTAAAATATTGTAGTAAATATATTTGTCCCTGACGTTGACCATCATCTCAATCCCTCTAAACCCACATGTAGGTTAACAGATACTGGGTGTCGCTGGTAGAATGATTTCCCATGCAACAGCAATTAAAGTTCAACTAATCACCGTGGATGAAGGTAAGTCGTTCTTCTCTTTGTTGTTATTTAGAAATATTTAGTTTTTGTTCTGAATAGGGATGAGTAATTCTTTATTGCACCTTTCATGCCCCCACACTTAAATTTTTATTTATTAAAAAAAGCTTATTGCAACTTTATTATGTAACATACAAATGTCATATAACATTTTTAATAATTTACATGTGTGCAAAGTGATCCAACAGAATGGCTGTGCAGCTATTAAGACAAAAACTTCACATCAGTCCCCATCATCTCAGTCCCAATTATAAGACATTGATTATGACTTTAACAGACACTTTCTTCCATAAAAGTTTATTCTACGCATAAAATATATATCCTTGATCTCAAAAGACTACAGCATTCAAATTACAAAACATACATTATAGTATACAATTGTATTTGGAAGTTTGTACATAAATTTAAAAAAAATAAAAATAAAAATTCTGGAGTGAAATTGTCCAGTTTTCAGATATTGACCCTTAAATAACGATTTAGTTTGAATTGTTCTGATTAGAAACTTGAAATTTAGTATACTGTTTACTTTTAAGATGTGCATGAACAGTATAAACAGTTGGTTAGAAATTCGAAAATTAATGGTGTGAAATGAGCGGGAAACTTTCTAAATTACTGTTTATTTAGAATTGTTATGGATAGAAACTTATAAACTTTGACACGTTTGATATGTTTAAGATGCAAATGTTCTCACAGAACAGTGTTAAAAAAGTTCGAAATTTAAAATTGTTCCGGAGCAAAATACGTTCTAACTATGCGATTTTTGTGATCAAATAAAAAATGAAATGAGCTTGAAACCATCAAAGTACATTCTAAATTACTACTTACTTAAAATTAATTTTAGTTCTAACTAAAACAAAACTCTGTGGCTATACAATCCATGAAGGATCTGGGTCGACAGTGCCTATCTCTGTTTTCCTGACCCTGGGCTCCGAGGTGCACTGTTAAACATTTTGCAGCATTCTGGCAGCTCATTCGAGCGTTTTTTGAAAAAAAACGGTTTCATAACCATAATTTAACTATATTCTGACCATAAAATGGCCAATAATATTGTCAGAATAGTGTTAAAACTACGGTTGTGTAACCGTTTTCGGAAAAAACGGTCAAATGACCTGCCAGAATGCTGCAAATTTTTAACAGCGTGCTATACAGCATGCGTCTCAGCCAGGTGGTCAGCCTAACGCGAGACCCTCGCTGTTTAGTTCCCAAGCATACTTGGTACTTATTTTATCGACCCCAAACGGATGAAAGGCTGAGTGAACCTTGCCCAGTCGGGAGTCGAACTCTCGACCTGCAGTGAAGAAGTCAGATGCCCTAATCACTACACCACTGGGCTTCTGATTTTAGTTCTTCTCATTCATTTAAGTCTTGTGTTTGCCTAATACACTATAAGAATGGATTTTAGTCAAACTGTGGCTTAATCAGTAATTTTGTAATTATCCGTTGCAATATAATTTCCTCTAATAAAAGTAGCCTCACAAATACCACTTGACATATTTAAACAATTACCGGAGTAAAACTGCGCATAGCTGTCAACTTGTACGGATTTTAGTTACCATTAAAATTTAATAGCAATTTTTGTCGTGTTTCATCGTTAGAAATTATTAGATTTAGGCGATTGCTTTAGGTAAAATGTATTATCATTTTTTAACGGTGAGAAAAATCCGTACAAGTTGGCAGTTATGCTGCGGGTTTTGCTAGAATGAATAAATTGGAAAAAAAATCACAATTATTTAGATTAAAAATTTTAGAAAACATTAAAAAATAATTCAGATATCATCATAAAATCGTTTCCTCCGTATGAAATATATGAAAACTATTTTTCTCCTGCAAAAGAAAATATATTTTGCGATTACTGAAGTCATAAAAACTTTTACCCTCGCATTGTTAAATTTACATTTAAAATATTCAGAAAAATTATGAATATTTGAAACCTCGACACTATATAGAAGTCAATGCATCAAAATTCTTCATTTTTATTTCTTTAGTTTTCTATGTTGAAATAAGAAATATATCTTGCTTAAAATTCTGATTTTGAGACGAAAATTTATGGAACGAAAATAAGAAATGTGCATTTACATTGTTTTTTTTAACTTATCTTGTTTCACGTATGTAAAGATGGAATTTTTCAATCAATTTTTGACTCATTTCCTGAAATGTTAGAAATAAGTACAAATTGAGAATTCTTTAATATAGTTGTTATAGAAGCTTGGATAACTTAACCCTTTATCTACTGACAGTACTTCTAAGTACCATTAAAATAACTTGCTATAAAATTCATTTAATACATCGATTAGATGTAATACAGTTTAGAATGAGTTATAGATACATTAATTTATCTTGTTCCAAAAGCATTATCAGTTACACAAAAAAAAGTATTTTTTAAAGGATGATTTCTTTTGCCTTTGCATCTTTTCAGCTTTCTTGGTATTGGAATTTTTCAATTCGGAAATATTTCTATATTTCTATTGTAAAAACATTATATTTGTACATTTCCTAATTCTATAAATTACAAAGAAAAACATTTAAAATAAAAGATTTGAGTGGCGTTATAAATACTGCACAAAATCCCTATAAATTCAAATTTAATGAATCCTTCTAAATCCTTCAATCCTTCTAAAATCTTTCTAAAATTTATTAAATGATTGTGTAAATCTTCTAATGTAGTTTATATAATTCACGAAAAATGCTTTAGAAATAAAATTTTCATGAATTCTTAACTCAGTACATAAAGGATTAAAGCTTGGAATTTCGCATGGTGATTACTTGAAAGATGAAAATACTCGCGAAGAACGGCTTCTAAAGAGTTCGAAATTTCCAATCAAAATTGACATGAGCAGAAAACATTCAAAGTTACGATTTATTTGGAATTAATTTTAATTATGTTCCTTAATTTAAATTTCAGTGTCACCTATCTCAATATAAGAACAAAAATTAATTAAAAAGCGGTTTAATTAGTTTGTTTTGAAGTACCCGTCGTGATTTAATTTCCATTTATAAAAATAGGCACACCGATAGAGTTTGGTATATTTCAACAATTGCACGAGCAATTCCGTGAGTTTTGAAAATATTTAATATATTGAATTATTGAAAAATCTGTACATGGGACATTCTCACAATCTTTTGACTTTCATATCCCTGAATAATAATTTTTATTTTAATACACTTTTTGTGTTTTTTTTTCATATACTTTGGAACATCCCATTGCATGATTGCATAACAATATTAATGAGATAAATAAGTTTCGGACGATGTTGGGGATCCAATTACTGGCAAAACTCCTATACCGTCCCGTGTCCCTGATGCTGATTTTTAAGTTTGGAGCTGTCTGTATATAATTTTTTCCGTAACAGTAATTCGGTGTAATTTTTTCCCGAAACTGGGACGATTGCTTTATATAAATATGTAACAAACAATTAACCTGCACACATTTATACGGTTGATATTATTTTTTTAACTTTGTCCCTGGATTTTTCATCCTTATCGTCCCTCTTGCTAAACTTATAAAAAAAAATCACTTCAGATTCAGCCACAGAGATCTTTTCAAGTTTTTTCTCATGCAGAAGTACGCTAGAGAAAGAATGTCTAAAATTCTTTGACAGGAAAATTACTGCAGAATTTAAATTAGCATTTAAATATCAATTTCAAGATCGTAGCTTTAATGGTAGTCTTACCGTCCCCAAGGTTTATTCCTGCACTTTTCGAGGTAAATTTAAAAAATAATAATAATAATTTAATCCAATGTTAACAACTGTTTCTAAAAATCAATGAACATTATTGCTATCACTTTGTCTTAACATGATTTGCCTAAAATAGGTGGTAATTATCCTTACTGTTCCATCCTTAACGTCCCTTTTTTTCAAATTTCGTCCCTTTTTTCCTATACCGTCCCCTTTATTTACTTTACCGTTCCTTCTTTAATACCCCTTTAAGACAATGTTATACCAAAATTTTGTACTAAAAATACAACATTGCTATTATTTGTTATTTGAATGTCCGAATTCTTATTTGAATCGTCGATAGAATAAGTTCGAAATACGTTGTTCCCAAAAAGAAGCAAAAAGATGTGGGGTTGTATCAAATACCTGTTGATTAGTGCTAAGATAGCGTATACAATATTGCACGTACTATATTTGGATACAACCCCTCATCTTTTTGCTTCCTTTTTTGGAACAACGGAATTCGAGCTCATTCTATTGACGATAATTTTCAGAATTCTCACGCTATGATTTTGCAACGTTCCCAAAAGTTACTCTATATACTTAGCTAATACATTATGCACATTATATTTTGACTAGAAAGGTAGCCCGTCAAAAATGACGGAAATTTAGATATAAAGATAAATACAACTCATGTGCAAGAATATGAGTTTTCTCGCTTGTTCCGCAGTGATAGATGGAAATAACACATTTAAAGAACGAAACACATTTATGAAAAAATGTGTACAGTAGAAGACCACTAATCTGCACAGTTTGGTTCCAAGTGTTATGCAGATTTGAGGCTTTTTGCGGTCATGTCTATTCAATTTTTGTTTACATTTTTTTAAATTCATATATTGGACAATTTAGATTGTTAAGCCTTAAAAATAAATAAATTTTACACTTGAAGTAAGGTAAAAACTATTAAATTATCATATACGATTTCATGAAATGGTATTATATGGTATTATATGTGTGTGCTTCACGATCTTGGTCACGACGTTGGCGAAATTGGCTGCAACTTGTCATAATCCTAATAGTCTGGGCCGCTTTAACAAAAAAGTAACCAGTTTTTAGCAAAATTTCTGATATAAAGTAGTTTTCAAAAACTTGTGTAAAATTGCAGGCCGTTCTCATGTTATGTTAGTCCTAAGAATAATATTTCTAACACTGAAGAGTTTCTATGTATATATGAAATTTAGAAAAGCTTCTCCTAAAGAAAGGTCCTGAAATGACATTGTAATTCCTGTAACTTCAAAGTTTAATCGGGCCCTTATGTTGTTTACTGAAATCTAATGAATACAGTTATTTTGAATATTACAACAGAATTAAACAGTTAAACTTATCTAACTTAAACCCGCTGTTACTTCCCGATGTTGTTTTTTTACTATTAAGAAAGAAAATTATTTAAATTTTTCAAATCATGCATTTATAATTTTTTTCCGACTTTAATAACTAAATAATGAAAGAATATGCTTTTGTTCTGAGCTCATAAATATGACAATAAAATAATGTAACTAAGAGACATTGCAAAATTAAATCTTTGTGATTTCAAACCATAAACAAACGATACCGCCACCATTTTACCTACTATGATGTCATTAGATTATTGTCCATTGATTGTTGGAGAACTTACTTTGTGAGTGATTACCTCAATGATTTAAATTTTTTTTAAGTTTCACGATGAATGAATCACTTGTGTTTGTTTAGGTTTATGGAATGAGATATTAAGCTGTGAACCTAATTTCAACTAAAGTTATCCAAGAATATATGTATTTTTAATTGAAATAAAAAACAATGATTTGATCTCGAAATAAAAAGTTTTAGTTTGTATAATTGGTTATTTCTGTTAATTATTTATTTAGGTACTTTTCCATTATAGCGCATTTTAAAAAAAAGCTCAGCGCAATTCGGGCATCAGAAAGTGAGATATGTTGCCAAAATATATAAACAGCTATGAAAACAAATCTAATGAACTTGGTACAGATGTAATATTCGCCCCATGTTGGCGCGATTTTTTTCTGTCCCCAATATCATATAGGCAACAGGTACTTAACTCGCGCCAAAGTGTCGTTATTTTGCTTGATGTGGTAACCCGGATTATGTTGTTTATGCTGTTAATGTTTTCGCCAAATTGGCAACCGAAAAAAATCGCGCCAATATGGGGCGAATATGACATCTGTTCCATGAACTTTTATTTTTATTTATATATGCACTTATATACATAAAAAAAAATCGTTTCTAAATATATATAATATTTTTTTTTATATACAAATTAGGGCACAGATTTCAGATCTCAACCGGGATACCTAACTGGCGCCAAAATGGTGTTATTTTGCCTGCTATGGTAACCCGGCTATTGTTTTTTATTTATTAATAAATTGTTTATTTACTTTTATTTTCTGATTTTAATTATATAAACTGTTTTGCTCTATAGCTATTATTCAAACTTTTATTTATTTATAGTTATTTCCTTTTCAAAATGATAGCAAATAATTTAAAAATATATAAGTAACTGGTATTCGAAAGCGAGATTTCTGCCAAATTGGCGTCAGAGAAAAATCACGCCAACCCCGATGCGTATATGACATCTGTGCAAAAATTACGGCACAGATGTCATATTCGCCCCATATTGGCACGATTTTTTATCTGACGCCAATATCATATACACACCGGGTACTTAACTCTCGCCAAAGTGTCGTTATTTTGCTTGATATGGTAACCCGGATGTTGTTGTTTATGCTGTTGATGCTTTCGCCAAATTGGCGTCGGAAAAACATCGCGCCAATATGGGGCGAATATGACATCTGTGCCAAAATTACTTCTGTTAAAAAATGGGTACTTTTCGGTTAGCCGGATGCCAGTGTTATATATAGATATTTATATACATACATATATGTAGCTATACATATAGATACATATACATATATTGTATATATACACATATGTATATATGCATGTATATATGTATACATACATACATGTTTATATACATATATATGTATATATAAAACTGGCGCCCGGCTAACCGAAAAGTACCAATAAATGGGTAAATAGCTTTTTTTACATTAAATAAAGGTACTTGTTAGTTATCCCGTCGACCAAATTACTGTCGCCAAATTGTAAGATTAAATGCCAATAATAGTTGACATTAAACATGATCATGTGTTTCTTACGTCATCAAGTGATTTTTAATTCGACGTTATATTTGTATTTTTATTAATGTTTTGCTAATTTAATTGATCTTTCGTTGTTTAAAATAAAAATTATGTTAATTTGTATAATTTGGCGAGTGGTTTGGCGATTTATATAATGTGGCGAAACTGGTCGACGGGATAGCTAACAACTACCTAAATAAATTACATACATATGGAAAAAATTGCCTGTGAGTATGAAGCAGTAAATAGGTTGTCAGAAAATACGTTGACAAACCTCTTTCTCGCCAAGCAAGTTTTATCCGAAGTACAGTACATAAGCAATGATTGCTAGAAATGCATTTTTAATTATGATATGCGCTTTTATGTTTCGCTACATTTATGCATACTATACTGTGTGTATAAATGCTACAGTTCATATGCAGGGCTACACAAAAGAATTCGTAAGGGTTACTGAGTATGAGAGTAAATTGCTTAAAGGTGGTTTTTAAAGGAATTATGCGTTTTTACGCTGAACTGCATTTAGTTTACTAAGAAATGTTTGTAGAATATAAATAAAATGATATACAGGGCCACGCAAAGAATTGGATACATAACCGTCTATGGATGATAATATCTGGAAATATGATTTCAGTAGTTTTAAGAGTAGTTTAAATTAAATTTAGGCTAAATAGTGGCATGTAATAACGATACTATTGGCTATGGACGGTAACTGCTGAAATCAATTTTTAAAATTTTGTATGCGTCTTCTAAAATGTTTACTTAGTTATCTTATTTCCCCAAATTACGAAGTTTTGTTAAAGCATTCAGGATGTGTTGGAAAGTGTTTCATATTCTATGCTTAGCGCATGATTTTTCTTTCTTCTTTAGTCTTATTTTGCATTTATTTTATTCTTAATTTTTTAGTCTTATACTGCTTTATAGAAACTTTGGCACAGTTGTCATATACGCCAATTTGGCGAAAACATCAACAGCATAAACAACAACATCCGGGTTACCATATCAAGCAAAATAACGACACTTTGCCGCCAGTTACCCGTTGTGTATATGACATTGGCGTCAGAAAAAAATCGCGCCAATATGGGCGTATATAACATCTGTGCCGAAACTTTAATATTTAATTTTTAAAATCTTCGCTCCACACCCCTTACATATAGTACAAACTATAATACAGATAGCGCAAAATAATAGACAGTTTGGTACTTTTCCACTGCAGGAGCTTTGGCGTTTTTTAAAAAAAAGCTTGATGTAATTTGGGCATCAGAAAGCAAGATTTGGGTTCGTTTCCGTTATACGGATACCTTTGTCGCCAAGCGTAATAGATGTCGCAAAATGAAAATCACGTGAACTGGAGCATTTGAAAAAATAAAAGAAAAAACATTGTCAATACTAAAGTGAGCATTTAAAAAACATAACATTTGAAAATTCCAGACATTTACGAATTATTTCATTAAATCACAATTATATACTTAAAATAAGTGTACAAATAACTGTTATAAAATAAAGCAATAAAATAAAACTCATATTAAACTGCTGGCATAAAATTAAAAATATCTTTTAGCATTTTGAAATTATTGGCGCATTAGCATATATTTTGGCATGGTGTCCGTATAACGGAAAAATATCGAGATTTGTTGTGAAATCATATAAACAGCTATGAAAACAAACTTGATGAGCGTTTTTGTTTGTTTTATACGTTTATATTATATGTATATTATTGATGTTTTTATGTACAAATCACATCTGTTTCTTTATAAAATTAGAGAAACTTCTTTTTTTATTAAATATCGTGTATATATAAAATTAAACAGTGGATAGGTTCCCGGAAAATATGTTGCCAAATTTTTCTTTTTCGCCAAGGCACCTATACTGGAAAAGTACCTAAAGCACATTAAAATCGCGCAGTTAGGAGCTCACACAGTACAGCGTCGTCTATTGGCGGTTATTTTATTAGTAGCATCGGGAGGAAGATGTAAAGCTGTACTTTAAATTCTCACTCATAGATTTTGAAAAATATCTTAAAAGAGCGGAGTTTAAATTAAATTTCGGTGACCTCCTTTATGAAAGATTAATAGTTTTAAATGGGAATTTCGCCAAAATAGCCAGCTATCACCAAGTTGGCTAAAATTTGGCACTACTGTGGTAACCCTGCATTAGGTTTTTCAACAATTACTCATTTCAATGAGGCGGTAATACCGGAATCGTGAGGGACACACAGAGACTTGGATTTTATATAAATAGATTGCCTTCGCGCATGCGCAATGAGATATTTTTTAGTAAACCTGCTCATATTTTATCCAGTTTTTGTTATTTTTTAATTCCGATTGCAGAGTGTTGTGTGCAGTGTTTTTTGTCATATTTTCTGAAATTAACTTTTTTTATATTAAGAACTCTGCAAATTATAAGCTAAAAAATTGGCGAAATTTGGGACTTTTTTTATAAAAACCTTAATTTCTCTACGAGTATACATGCTATCCTCATAAAAATGAACACAGTATATTACAATAAGCCACTTATTAATAATCTCGAGTTTGAACGCTTTTGCTACATTAGTTTTTACAAGGTTATCCAAAAGATATTCGTTATTTTTCAATTTGTTGTCGGTCCCGTATGGGGTTTCGGGAAAAATCTTCGCGGAAATGTATGACCTATACTATACTGTTTACACATCTGTAGTTTCAGGTTAATCCCTCATGTATTTGCCTAGATATTTAATAAAACGTCTAAAATCGCAAGTGACCGGTCACCTTTAGCCATATAGTGTAGCAGAGTGACTATTACTACAAAAAAAGCAGACTGAGAGTTCTAGAAGATGTGAGAATTGTGCAGATCAAAAAACTGATTATGCATGGGAAAAAATATATATATATATATATTGCTCATTTTAAACTATACGGTATATTATTATTTCACATGAAAGTATTTAAAAGAAGGCAAAAATGTTTTATTTTACATTGTTTCAGCAACTATAGAGTAATACATGCAGGAAATGCTGTGAATATTCATGCACAAGCGCACAAGTGGCCTTTTTTTTCAAATATCGTAATTTTTAAACCTCTTCTTAAAGTAGCTATAACTTTTAACGTAATTGCTCTATATTGGAGATTTTTCTAAGGAAAAACCCATTGTTCGAATGTATATCGAATTTCCGATATCAACTTTGCTGATCTAATATCACGGTAATGTGTTTTAAACGGCCGATAACAATGTAATCATAAATGATGCATAAATGCTTCAACGGCTCTCAATGATAGTTTTACAAATGACGCATAATTACGTCAGCGTCTTGTATAGTATCTATAAAAATTTAATTGTTGATTATTTGGCATTACTTACTATATAAAATTGCTACAGAGTATTCTTTTTTTGTAAAAACTTCATTTATAGAACTGTTATGTCAGACATACCGGCATGTTAAATCAGTAATTTGGTATGTCCTATCACAGGTAGATTAGTAGGTTGGTGCAAGGTGTTGGTGCAATGTACAGAGCAACGGAACCCGCCCTCTTTCGGTAAGGGTAAACGTTGTGGGGATATATTTAAGAATTACAATCTCTCTCCAAGTTCTTTCACTCTTCCTCTATAGACCGGGAGCCGGCAGCACAGACAATAACCTCATCGAGTTCACGGAAGAAATTCTAGGATTAATTAAATCTTGATTCGCACATTAAAACGCAATCGGTCTGTCAAGTCCTATCTTTGTGGAAAACACCTGAAAACCCGATTTTAGTGGCTGACTCGTAGGTTTACCTTTGTGTTTTCCTGCTTTCAGCCCCTCTATGTTTTCATACCTTTTGGTGCGAATCAAGATTTCACTAATCCTAGAATTACTCGGTTAGGTGACTGTCTGTGCTGTCGGCTGTCGGTCTACAATGAATAGTGCAATGGGGATAACAATTACAGGGAGTTGCTTTGAGAACTATATCTACTATGGATTTTGCATCGAATAATTCCTTTTATTAAAAGGCACACAGAACACATACAATTTCTCTTCCTTTATATATATATATATATATTCTTACATTTTATTTTACATATACAAGGTGACAACCGAGATACAGATCATCCACAATACAGCAGAAATAGAACCTGGAGTTCCACACTAAGTTTGTGCAATGGAATCACCGGAACTTCAACCTGAAACTACCACCGTGAGAACCAAATAGCCCATTCAAATAGGGAATGAAAGACAACTTTTTGCTAGAAAATTAAAATTATTTTATGAATCTTGTAGAAAATAATCTACCTGAATTTTATAACTGTTTTTTTTTCTCGATAAAATGCATAGATTCTGAGAAATCGCAAATGGACGAGGGTTTTTCTCTAGTTTTGTTTAGAAGGTCAAACAGTTGCCTTTCTTCAGCGCGCTCTAGCGCCAAAACCATTTGTCAGAAAGTAAAAGTTAATGTATCTATTTTTAGGAATCTAGGGGACTCTGCCCCCTGCAAGCTACGCTCGCCAAACTCCCGTTCAGACACTACAGATTCTAAACACATGCTAACCTGGTGGGTTTTAAAAATATTAGAGAAGATTGAATTATACTGAAAAAAGCTATGCAGATCTCCCTGTAAACGGGTTTCCATTCAATTCCCTTTGATTGCAAAAATTTAAGGACGAATCAGTTACTGTTAAGACGTCCAATGATTGTTATCGTTTTTGATTATAGAGGATCAGTTAAACATTTGAAAAGAAGCTAAAATAAAATGAATTAAGTACACAGAGTCTTTGTCTACCGGTATTTTAAAACAATCTCTATAACAATAGCCTAAGTCATGTGACTATCATCAACAGTTCCGGGCGAACAACTTATACTCTAGTTACCATTTTGGTACTTTAATGTTAGCCAGGCACAGGTGATAAGTCATCAAATATTATTCTATCGCCATCATTTCATCTATATTATAATAGTTCAAGTCATCAACTGCCATAAGCAAATACGACCTGATCCCTTCGCATTTCATATGAAAGTTTGGCACAGATGTCATGTACGCCAATCTGGGGAAAGCATCAAAAGCATAAACAACAACATCCGGCTTACCATATTGAGCAAAATAATGATACTCTGGCGCCACTTAAGTACACGTTGCGTATATGACATTGGCGTCAGAAAAAAATCGCGCCAATATGGGGCCGTACATGACATCTGTGCTAAAAGTTTTCCATTTTGATTAAAAAACAAAATTTATTTCGAATAAAACTACATAAAAATTGCCATGGTCGCAAAGAATTCTTAGTATTGTTACGTTAGCCGGGTGCAAATTTCGGCAATAGCTTTTTTTCAACTCGCATTTGTTTTAATTTTTCGAGTGGTAAATTAAAACATTGATTTGAAGTTGAAATTAAATGTTATAGTTTGTTGCTTTATTTAATATTTAGCCAGATGTCATATACGCACCGCAGGTTTGGCGTGATTTTATTTTTACGAAAATTGGGCGAAAACCTCGTTTTCGAATGCCAGTTACATATGTATTTTTGGTACTTCTTAGTTTTCCCGTCGACCAAAAATCTATCGCCAAACTATAAGATTAAATGACAATAATGGTTGATCGTAAATGTCACATTCACTTGAATTTAAGCAAGTTACACGTGTTTACGTCATCAAGTGATTTTTATTTCTACGTTTTATTTGTATATTTGTTACTTCTTAGCTATCCCGTCGACCAAATTACTGTCGCCAAATTGTAAGATTAAATGCCAATAATCATTGCCATTAATTAATTAATTGTAAGATTAAATGCCAATAATCATTGCCATTAATTAATTAATTTTAAGATTAAATGCCAACAATGGCCAATAAAACCATTAATTCGACGTTTTATTCGTATTTTTATTAATGTTTTACTAATTTATTTGTTCTTTCGTTATCTACTATATATATATAATCCAAACGGAAATTTCGTTCCGAACGCCGAGATTTCGAGTTCTACCGCATGGATTTTTACGGAACTTATACCGTTAGATAGGTATCGTTCCAGGGAAGGTTTTAAGCTATAACACATCATTCTACCTAGATTAGTTATAGAATTATTACGGAAAATTGTATTATTTTGGACTTTGTTACTTCACATTTCCTTAAATATCTGGGCTCCTATTGGTCGTAGAGCTTAGATCTCGCGCCAAAAGTAGCTCCGAAGCAACCAAGCAAACTTTTCCCTGCGATTATTTTGCCGTCTTCCGATTTCCTCTAACTCTATTAGGGGCCCGCGTAGAGCCCCTTTAAAATATTTTTCGTAGTAATTTCAGCAATTATCTTAAATTATTGGTTAAGACCGCCACCCTCCCGATTCATGTATCTACGGAAAGGTTGCATGAAGGAGTTTCGTTCAGATACGCTTTCGTTAAGAATAGAGTGCGCTCCCTGGTGGTGGAATGTGGAACTAACATAACGCGATATTGTTACAATTAGAAAATCTAACAATGCGATCTGTTTTAAACTTTGAGATAGTTCATAACACATAATCTATTATCTATTCTATTATATATATATATATATAATCTATTATCTATTCTATTATCTATTATATATATATAAAATCCAAACGGAAATTTCGTTCCGAACGCCTAGATTTCGAGTTCTACCGCATGGATTTTTACGGAACTTATACCGTTAGATATGTATCGTTTCAGGGAAGGTTTTAAGCTATAACACATCATTCTACCTAGATTAGTTATAGAATTATTACGGAAAATTCTGTTATTTTGGACTTTGTTACTTCATATTTCCTTAAATATCTGGGCTCCTATTGTTCGAAGAGCTTAGATCTCGCGCCAAAAGTAGCTCCGAGGCACCCAAGCAAACTTTTCCCCGCGGTTATTTTGCCGTCTTCCGATTTCTTCTAACTCTATTAGGGGCCCGCGTAGGGCCCCTTTAAAACATTTTTCGTAGTAATTTCAGGAATTATCTTAAATTATTGGTTAAGACCGCCACCCTCCCGATTCATGTATCTACGGAAAGGTTGCATGAAGGAGTTTCGTTCAGATACGCTTTCGTTAAGAATAGAGTGCGCTCCCTGGTGGTGGAATGTGGAACTGACATAACGCGATATTGTTAAAATTAGGAAATCTAACAATGCGATCTGTTTTAAACTTTGAGATAGTTCATAACACATAATCTATTATCTATTCTATTATATATATATATATATAATCTATTATCTATTCTATTATCTATTATATATATAAAATCCAAACGGAAATTTCGTTCCGAACGCCTAGATTTCGAGTTCTACCGCATGGATTTTTACGGAACTTATACCCTTAGATAGGTATCGTTTCAGGGAAGGTTTTAAGCTATAACACATCATTCTACCTAGATTAGTTATAGAAGTATGACGGAAAATTCTGTTATTTTGACGATAAGGTTACCATTTTATTTCTTGGCGAAGTTTTTTGTTGTTGAAAAAATTGAAACGGCTATTACACCTAGAAAAATAAAAGACAAAAAACTGTTAATAATTTTATTTAAAATCTTTAAAAAAGAAAAAAAAGAAATCCATTTTAATGAGTGATAATATTAAAAAACGAATATATGTAATTTAAACACGAAAGAGAATGTTCGTAATACTTAAAGAATTACTCAGTTGAAATATTGCAATTGAAATAATATTTGGCGATTTATCTTTTGCATCAGGTTAAGAAAAATGCATCTGAAAATTGATAAAATGATATCAAGGAAGTTCCCCATAAGCGCATGCTCAGCATTATTTGAAAAAAAGTATAGAATATTCTTCTCATAAATATATATATATCCATAAAAAAAATCCACAGAATCTCTATTTAGCATTCCTAAAAAAATAATGAAAATTTCATTTTTTGCGATTTAGCGCTGGGTGGCGACACGATAAAATTTTGAATAATACTATGATAAATATTCTTTAAGAAAAAATTTTTCAACTCTCGATACGAAGTTAGTTTAAGTAAGTTTAGCTTAAATAAATACATATTTATAACTGCAGTTTTGTCATATACATTTATATATGTAACAATGGAATTTAACGATCGTATTTATGCCGTTTACAATGAAATTTAAATGGATTAAAAGTGTTTCAAACTCAAATTAAGGTCCGATTTTGAGCATTGGCAATTTGACTTCGATATTGTTAGTGTCAGAGACAACAAGAGAGTTTTATTTCCATGGAAACAACAATTTAATATCGAAATGTTTAATGATAGCATTCTTAATTAAAATACCCTTAAAACTTATCCAGCCGGTGACACCGTATCTCACTACAAGTCACACGCAATTTGCATATATTATATAAGCTTACAGCAAAAATAGTAAACTAATCCACAGTTTAAGTTTAAATTCATTGAGCATTAGGCATTTAATTACTTATTTAACAAGGAATTTATAAATGCATTTCAATGTCTTGCATTTGGCGAGGAAACCTATTGGTTCGCCAAAGAGCGTCGAGCGTTCGTCTGTTAGCGCCAAATACTCGAAAAAATAATTTTTTACGGATTTTCTACTGCGATTCGACCGCTCTATTTTTACCGATCTTTTTTACATACATGAGTCATTTTATTAGCATTTCCTTTTTCAAAATATTTTGAGTATGCGTTTTAAGGAGACCTTCCTTGTGAGTAACAATTATTATTATTATTATTATTATGTATCTCTTACAGAAAAAACTAGCAGATGTAATTATAAAAATAATAATATTACATAAATAGCAGTTAATATTATAAAAGTGGAGTCAAATATTTAAATTTTAATGCAAACGTTAGCCCCCCCCCCCCCCCCCCCCCCCACACACACATATATTATAAATAATTTAATTTCAGATATTTAAAATATTTTTCGTGTACTTTACTACGGATACATGCTATTTTGTTTTTCCCCAAACTTATGACTTTTATAACCTTGAACTCAGATCAACAAATATTGTCCACTCTCTCCTTTTTTTTTTTTTTTTTTTTTTTTTTTAAACATATATCGCCAATTTTTCTTTTAGAAAAATCTACTGTTTCAAATGTTAAGTACTAAAGATTATTCTTAAGAAAATTTATGCAATTTTGCGTTATTAATACCACAAAAGAAAATATTTTGCAATAAAAATTGCTTACATTTTCTATTGTCTTTTTAATTCGTCATCCCATTTTCAGTTTTTTTTTAAGGTTTTTGATATTGGATTAATCTTTCGTAATCAGGTTACCTGCTAATTAGTGTATTTACTGAACTATTTAGATGTTTCTTTTATATTTGAAAGAGTCAGATCAGTGATCAGACAGTGACTGTCAGACAGTGATCGCGATTGTAGCAGATTACATGAAATTTGTACTTAGCTATTAGTAAATTTATGGTTTTTCATTATGAAGCAAACGGAGAACAGAAGATTTAGTATTATATATATTTTTATTTGCAGTTATTTTACTGTCACTAAAAAATAAATACTTGGGAAAAAAATTTGAAATTCCAATGGTGCCTGGTGGAACAATATTTGTTGATTTATCATTTTAGCCTAGATAAGAAAAAAAGTACCTGAAATGCAGATAAAATGGAAATAGAAATCATTATAAAGCAAGTTCTTCTGACGCACAATCCTATTCGCTAAACTGAGGAAAAAATTAACGATTTTAGGTTTATTTAGGCAGCAGACTGAAGAATAATGTAATTTTGAAAATAAAAAGTGTATTTATTTCTCCGTGTTATTGCACTCTTTAGAGAAAAGAAAAAAGGTCTTCGGTGCATCAAAAAGATTATTTCGTTATATTATAACGTGTTAGGTTATTAAGTTTTGTATAACGGACTTTATTTGTCATTTACAAAGAGTATTTTTGGCGAAAGATCAATAATTCAGCCAACAGCAATTTGACTTTATTTAATGGGATGTAGTCTGGCGCATAATTACGTATGTTTTACGTGTGTTAACTCTGGTAAATTTGTAACCACATAGTTTGCAAACACTTCTAATGTTTTCCGTAAAACTTAGCTGTGCACCCGATTATGGACGATTGGGAAGATTTTGATTGGATGAAAACAAGAGGTTTATTTTTCTATCATAATGAGTTATCGAGTTTTTTTTTTCCAGGTTAACAGTTATATAATTGCAAGTGGTATATATATAAAAAAGAAATGGTAATGGAAACGACATTATTTTAATTTTATTCAAACACTTCATTTTTAAGAATCCACTTTTATGTGATTAACATTTCTTTTAATGAAAGTTAAAGACTTTTTGTGTGCAAACAATTTATTACATTTTTTTTACCGTATTTACTCTGCTGTAATCCGAAGATAGATAACTGCAGTAGGCCTGCTAGAAGACGTGTATTACAAAATATAATGCAACGTAGAGAGAAATTGTATTTAAGCTACCAGAACCACGTATAGCACCAAGCTGAGAAGACCGGAGTTCAAGAACTATCAAACGAAAGTGAATAATCCGAACATAAGTAATGTTCAGTGGTCACTCTCTGCAATCATTGTAATTATCTCTCCTTTTAGTAGTGTGGTGACTAGAGAACATTTTAACATTTCTGATTATCACAACGGCCGTATTTTCTTCCCAACCTCTACTTTAAATATATACTGTAAAAAGAATTTCTTCTGTATAGTCCGAATTTTGCCTAACACACAAGATATTATAATAGCTAAATAGCGTTCGCATAGTATTCAGCAAATGCGGAAAGATTTTCCCGGTGAAGGTCCATATTAATTTAAAATACAAGGTCGAATTCATAATTTTGTTTGATCAATGATCATTTGGAAAATGGACCAGCGAAGCGGGTGTAGCCTGCTAGTTTAAAATAAAAATAATGTCAATGTGTGTAATTTGGCGAGATGTTTTGGCGATTTATTTAATTTGGCGAAATTGGTCGACGGGATAACTAAGAAGTACCGTATATTTATTAATGTTATACTAATTTATTTGTTCTTTCGTTATTTAAAATAAAAATTATGTCAATTTGTATAATTTGGCGAGTGGTTTGGCGATTTATATAATTTGGCGAAATGGGTCGACGGAATAACTAAGTAGTACCGTATTTTTTAATTATTTTCTATTATTTTCAAAAGGAAATAACAAAAAAAATGTATAACCATAGAACAAAATAATTTATATAATTTTTAAAAAGAAATAAAAGTAAATAAACATTTATTATTAAATAAACAATAATAGTCGGGTTACCATGTCAATGAAAATAATGCCATTTTGACGCCAATTAGCAGGGCTCCTAAATGGCCCGCCAACTGAATACTAATAAGTCTTAACAGAAAATTGTATGGTAGGTTAGCGCTAGAATTAACTTTTAAAGGTGATTTCGGGGAGGTGTGTAAGAAAAATCTAAAAAGAAAATTTTTCTAAAAAAAATATTGGTATTCAGTTTGTGGGTCATTTGGGAGCCCTGAATTAGGTACTCCAGTGCGTTTTGTATTTTAAATAAAATGAATGAAAGGATTATATTTTAAATGAAATTAATGAAATATAAAAGAATGCGACGGGGGAAAAGTTTGGCGATTTATCACCTGCGTCTCACTAGCATAAAAATACTGAATTCTTGATTTCTCTAACAGAATCTTTCGATTTGGCGAAAGGTTGTTCAAGTAAATTGAATTATGAATAAAAGTAACATGATTCATTTCTTTGCATACATTTAAGGGAGGCCAAACTGCCCATCAAATTAGTTTAAAATAATAACCTTTTCTGAAATATGAAAAAAAATATCTATTATGATTATAATTTGAGTTGCCATCATTAGAAAAATGTATTTAAAATTAGAAAAAAATTAATATTTCGAAAAATAATTCGAATTTAAAAATTCCAATACCAGTTTTGAGATCTGCGTATAAATATAAATTTTTGGTGTTAATTTCATCGCAAAGTATTCTATATTTTAGGAGAAACCGTCGTGAAACATAATCAGTTGTTTAATCAGTCGTTTCATAAATTCGTTACATTTCAGCCGTTTCATAATATCCGTTTCATAAATTCGTTTCATTAGGATTATATATATATAGTGTAGATTTTATCTACTTTAATTTTGTAACTGGATTTTTTTCAATAAAATGCACGGTTTTCGAGATGTAAGCAAAACTAATTTTCGTGACCTTTGATGTTGAATATCTGGCGACGCCGACACGAGATTTTATGAGGCTTTTCAGCTAACTTTTAGCATGTCATAACATAACAAAGCTTTTCGCAAATTTTCAACTTGCTGTCTCTCATCCCGATGTTTGCCTTTTTTTTCACCTTATTTGACTGGACTATGACGCTGTTATGAATTTCGCTATGGTGATTTCCTAAAGAAAATAAAAATATCAACAATTATGACATCTTTTTCGATAAGATATAAAATATTTTCTCAATTGCCTTTTGAGGTGTTTGGTGTTAAGAGGATGCAGTTAATATTCTATAATCCATTAAGAAAATGAAGTTATTTTTTGTATCTTTTAATTTTGTCTAATCAATACATCGCCTTTAAAAAATTATTTATTGTATCTTATGTGCTTTAGAAAACTATTTTATGCATAAGGTGTTCGCACTTTGTGGAAACGATTTTGATAGTCAATTGTTATGTATAAATGCCGTAGTTTTAGCGGCGATTTGCTACTATCTGATAGTCATATGGTTCTTGACAATAGCTCCAACTCAAATTTTTCATGAAAGTAAAATTTTTCTTAGTACTGCCATGTCAATTTTAGCCCATTCCTCTTGGACCGTTTTCTAAAGTCCGTTCAGTGGTTTTGGATGCCGTTTCATAAGGTTCTCTTTAAGGGGTTTTGTACCTTTTAAACGCAAATCAGAAATGGATTATTGAAGTTAATATAACCCCATTTATTACTCTATAAGTCATTGCGCGCATGATATCTTGAAAACATATGTATGGATTGTTATAAAATTTGAAATAGATGATAAGCACATTTGTGCGTTTGAAATGACCTACTTTTAAATAATTACAATCGTAAGACTTTCCCTTGTGACTCTTTCTATTCATTAAAAATAAAAAGTTTTGACTATTTTTTTTTTTCACAAAAATATTTTTTATGGTGGTTAATACAATAATTTTGACCTAAGAATAGATCATTTAAAAAATACATATGTTTTTATTAATTTTATCAAATTTCATAACAATTCATATATACGTTCTGAAGATATTACGCGCGCAATGACTCAAGGAGTAAAAAAAAAGAACTATTTTCATTTCAGCAATACATAAATTCAGTGAAAGACTGATCAGTTTCTAATGGTAGTATTCTAAAAATAGTCCAGTGGTAGGGGAGCAAAAAAAGGCCGAATTCGGAATTAATTAGGGGAAAGCTGGAAATTGCGTTAATCCCTTCAGTTTAGGTCTAGAATGAATATACTATGTTTTCCCCCTTGAACTAGGTGAGCGTTAGGAAATATTTATAGATTTATGGGCAAAAAACACGTTTTTTTACATACCATAACAGTATCTCCAAACAACTAACTCTTTCAAAAACATTGTCATTGTTTTGAGTAAAGTGAGTACCTACACTTAATATTTTTGTTGAACATTAAGGTCACAATTCAACTTTAAAGTTTTAGACCCGTGGTCAGGGGGTTGAACTCAGAATCAATTAGGAGAAAACTGGAAATTGTTTTAATCCCTTCAGTTTAGGTCAAAAATGAACGTACTATGTTTTCTTCCTCGTACTTATGTGAATGTTAGAAAATATGTACATATTTATTTTCGAAAAACACATTTTTTTAATTACCTTAACAATGTCTCAAAGCAGCTCAATCTATAAAAAACAGTCAATACAAATGTTGTAGAGCTTAAAATTCTGAATAAAATAAGTACCATCATTAATATTTTTGTTAAACATTAAGGTCGCAATTCTGTTTCAAAATTTTGCCTTAATCGCTAATCAAGAGCTTGAAGCCAGGAGAGACCAAATTAACTTAACAATATCTCAAAACAAATAACTCTATCAAAAACATTGTCAATACAAAAGTTGTAGAGCCTAAAATTCTGAGTAAAATGAGTACCTACGCTTAATATTTTTGTTTAATATTAAGGCCGCAGTTTTGAGATATTGCTAAGTTAACTTGGTCTCTCCTGGCTTCAAGCTCTTGACTTGAAAAATTTTGAAGAATAATTGCGACTTTAATGTTGAACGAAAATATTAATGAGGGTACTCATTTTATTCAGAATTTGAAGCTCTACAGAATTTGTATTGACAATGTTTTTTATAGAATTAGCTATTTTGAGATATTGTTAAGGTAATTAAAAAAAACGTGTTTTTCGAAAATAAATATGTACATAATTTATAACATTCACCCAAGTACGAGGAAAAAAACACCGTACGTTCATTTTAGACCTAAATTGAAGGGATTAAAAGAATTTCCAGTTTTCTCCTAATTAATTCTGAGTTCAACCCCCTGACCACGAGTCTAAAACTTTAAACTGGAATTGTGACCTTAATGTTCAACAAAAATATTAAGTGTAGGTTCTCATTTTACTCAGAATTTTAAGCTCTACAACATTTGTATTGACAATGTTTAGACAAAGTTAGCTGTTTGGGGATACTGTTATGGTATGTAAAATAACGTGTTTTTTGCCTTTAAATCTATACATATTTCCTAACGCTCACCTAGTACGAGGGGGAAAACATAGCATGTTCATTCTAGACCTAAACGGAAAGGATTAAAACAATTTCCAGCTTTCCCCTAATTAATTCCGAATTCAACCCCCTAACCACTGGACTAAAAGCAAAATCTGTTTAATCAATAGTCAAAATATTTCATGTTTATACGTAAAAAGGCTTTGAAGATACAATAATTAAAACTTTGAATGTTGTCGTTTATTTTCAGGGAGTTTAAAAGGTAAAAGACCCTTAAGAAAGCGCAAAAGTCCATTGGAGAAGCATCAGGTGATTTGACAGGTATTTCATTAAATGCGATACACTTTGCTCCTGTTTCTGATTCTTTCTTTGCTTAATAAGCGGCAGTTGATTTAGACGTGCGACAACAGGCTTTGTCTATATGAAGCTCAACGTTATCAATGTCTTTTTTCTATAAGGTATAGGTGCAGATTCACGGTTGCCAGTCGCCACGTGCCGACTAAATTTTTTGCTTTGGCGACTAACATTCGGCGTCTAAGTCGCAATGCTTTTTATAGGGCTGCCCCTTTTTCGTCGAAAGATTTCAGGATATTTTTTTCCCAATCAATCGCAGGATTATGTTTCCTCCATAACCCTTTGATATTTACCGCTTTTCTTTTTTTCTTATTGTCCATAATTAAAAATATATGATTAAACATGGACGCCATATTTCCGCAGAATTGTAATTTATTGTTTTTTTTTCTAAAAAACTGCGATGTCCGCGGAATCGGTGGGAAAATGACGTTTTATGCGCTCTGTGAATTAATTCAACAGCAGTGGTACACCACAGTTAGATTGCAACACAGAAAAATTCGAGCGGAGAAAAGAATACGTTTGCGCCCCACTCATTAAATTGTAGCTCTGGGATTTTCCAGATATATTCTTACAGGTAGACACAAGATATCGGCATGCGATTCTTATACGAATTAGCAGAATTCCTCGCATTATTTTTTATTTATTTAGCAAATTTCCGCAAAATCAATGCGTCAATCGGTCATGAAAAGAAATAGTGAATTTCCTCGATTTGTCATGAACTTTGTAAAAACCATACTGAAAAATCCCGGCAAATTTCGCCGATCGCTACCCAAATAAAACCACGAAATTCATCAATCGTTCATGAAATAAAACTGCAAATTTCGTCAATCTGTCGTGAAATAAACCGTGATTTTTGCCAATCGGTCGATAGAAAAAAAAGACGATTTTCGCCAATCAGCGGATAGAAAAAAACGCGATTTTCGTCAATCGGTCGGAGAAAAAATGGGAATACCGCCCATTTTTTTTGCGATCATTTGACAAAATTTGTGGGAAGTGTTTTACGATTCCTTGACAAAATTCGCGTTTTTCTGCAATCTTTTGACGACATTCGCGTTGTTTTTGCGATCCTTTGAGAAAATTAGTGTTTTTCCGTAGTCTTTTTATGAAATCAGTGGATTTTTTTTTTCGTGATCATTTGACCAAATGTGCGGTTTTTTTGGAATTCTTTGATGAAATTTGCATTTTTTCTACGATCCTCTGACGACATTTCGGTTTCTCCGCGGTCCTTTTATGAAATCAGTATTTTTTTCGCGATCATTTGACCAAATGTGAGGTTTTTTTTTTTTTGGGGGGGGGGGGGGGGGGGTGAGATTCTTTGACGAAATTAGCATTTTTTCCGCGATCCTCTGACGAAATTCAGTTTTTTTTCGCGATCCTTTGACAAAATTCCCATTTTATTTCTCGATCCTTTGGCGAAATTGGCAATTTTTAATGTGAACCATTGACGTAATAAATTTTTTCGGCGACCATTTGCCGAAATTCGTGATATTTTTGTATGTCCGAATTTTGGGAACCGAATGCATTAAATTTTCAGAAAATTCGGAACATTTTCACCCCTGTTGTGAAGGATATTTCCTTCCCATATTCTATTAATATATTTTTCCTTTACTTCTCCCCCCTTTTTTAAAATAAGGTTATTTTACTAAATTCCTATATTTTAAATGTGTCTTAAAATCATAAATTAAATTTATTTTCATCGCTCTTTTCCTTTAGAAATACATTCTCTTTTCACACTCTTAATTCTCAAAAACCGCAAAGAGCAGTCGTTGATTAAATGAGGCATGCTACTTTTATCTCGCATAGAAACAACTTACTCAGTACACTTGCATGCTTTATTTGGTTGCTATGCGGGATCTTTCTCATGCTTCCTTTCTTTATTTTTTTTTTGGCTGGGTCACTACATCTGCACCTTTCATTTCCAACGTATAAATTCTTATCATAAATTTTGTCTGCAAATCTTATTTTTAATTGCATATGCCTTCAAACGGCTTGCCGCGCCTATTCCCATGATTTGGCAAACCCCCTGTAAAATGCGGCTTTGTGGTTTTCGGTTCCCCACATTTTCTCGGTTATCCGTTGGCGTTAATTTTTCATATGGTGTCCTTTTACCCTCCTCATTGACAATACATTAACGGTTTTGAACACATGTCTCATTTCAGTGGAATTCACGCCAGGTTTCTAACGGCTTGCTAGTTTTGTAAATTACTGCTCGCCAATTACTCAACACTCAAAAATATGGTTATGGACATCATCCTCTTCTTCATCGTGTATCTGTAAGGATAAAATGTAGATCGTCCCCTCTCCAGCACCGGCTATGTTGCCGTTGCCGCCGGAAAACCTCGATTTGTGCGGACCTGGATAATAAAGAACCTACTGTTTACATCTGGGATTCCTATTTTCTGATTGTGTGTCTTTGTTTTAACTCAAACCTGGTCACATATCTTTTCGCATACTAAAATGTGAATGTTATGATACTCCAAGAATCATCGATGCAAAACAAGATCCTATTAACCTGTTTCAAACATATCCAGTAAAGACTAGAAAAAGCCTTTATACCTGTAATAGTCTGTGATAAGATATTGTTAAAGATTACTTTTCTTGTGTGTTCTTTAAAAACAATTGTTTGAAGTGTATTTTGATTTTTACAATGCAAAATAATAATACTCACACTGCATATTTGTTTAACCTGTATCTTGCCCAACTTTATATTCTGAAGTGTACATAGTTTAAAATTTTTATTACACTTAATTTATACCCAAATTAGAAGAATTTTGTGATTAAATTAAATTTACACATTTTATATATTTAGACTATGTTTTGTTGTACATGGGTATACATTAAACAAATTATTTTTCACTTTGAATTCCTGAGTTTTTCCCCATGTAAACGTTATTGTTTTCATGCCATGTTTACAGAATGTGGCGACTGGATTTTCTGTGCTTAGGAGCCACTGGCTCCTTAAAAATTTTGGAAATCTGCACCTATACTATATGATGGGATTGATTCTTCAAAAATTGGTTCTAAAATATTCTGCTGGTAGTAGTGTGAGTGAATTTTGCCTTTACTTGAGACTTTCTTGATTTTTAATTTGCCGTTGCAACAAAACCTTGCAACTATCATGAATCCCTTTGGGAACTTTTCTTTGCACTGACGAAGTCATGTCGTTCGATCATTCCTGTCAATTGATGAATAGAAAATTGATCTTTTTACTTTCTTCTATCTTTACAAGAAGAAAGTATTGGATTCGTGAAAATTTTCGACTTCCGGTTTTCGACCGATTTACACGTTTTTGAATGTCCTAAATGCGATTTTATGCTAGATTAATTTTAACACAATTATTTTACTTGGTAAATAAATCATATTAGATGTAAATTTCCCACTGGGCGAAAAATGTCCGAACCAGGGATCTCCTGGCTGAAGCCGCCAGTGCTATGCCATCTGAGCTATCCCGGACGAACCTGGTGGAACTTTTTCACCCAGCTAACCTTAATGATTATAGCATCTGGTCTGAAACCTGGTTCAGCTCAACAGAATAAATCTTAGGTAATATAACTCCAGAAATAGCTGGATACGAAATTACACTAGATTAATTTTAACACAATTATTCTAATTGGTAAATAAATCATATTAGATGTAAACTTCCAACTGGGCGAAAAATGTCCGGACCAGGATTCGAACCAGGGATCTCCTGGCTGATGTGATGGTTTTTAAAAAATGTCTGTCTGTGAGTCTGCCTGTCACTCTGTCAATCTGTGATTCTGTATGTGACAAAAATTTTGTGGGAGCTCTATGCCAAGAACTAATGCACGGAATTTCACAAATCTTTAGATTCAGCTAGACACTGATATAAATTGGGCCTGTTTAGTTTCTGATGAAAATCGCCCAACAGGTGGCGCTGCTATGCGGCATTTTTCACGATTTCTGAAATAGCTATATCTCAGGAACTACTGCACGGAATTTTATAAAACTTCAGATTCAGTTAGTCCATGATATAGTTAGCTGCTTAATACAATATTTCAAATGAAAATCAAATATCAAATTTCAAAGTAATGGCTTAAAAGGCGCAAAGGCCAACATAGTGAAAAAGATTCCAATCCAGGACTCGAACCCGGGCCATCAGTATAGCGCACTGACGTTCTACCGACTAAACCACTTGGAACGATACACAGCTCGGAAAATTTCTCACTATTATATGGTGGAAAGGCTACAAACGCAGCCAAGATGGAATATTTATCGTGAGCCACCAACCTGGGACTAACACGAAACATAATTAAATCCAGCATCGATAGAAAATATATTAGTACATGGAAATTATTCCAGAGAGAAACATTCTCTTGGATACAATATTTCAAATTGATTTTCATTTGAAATATTGTATCCAAGGCGAATGTTTCTCTCTGGAATAATTTCCATGTATTAATATGCTTAATACAAATTGGTGAAAATCACTCAACAGGTGGTGCTGCTATGCTGCATTATTCATGATTATCGCAATAGCTCTAACTCAAGAAAAAATGAACGAATTTTCATCAATCTTCAGATTCAGCTAGTCCCTGATATAAATTAGCTGTTTAGTTTTTGGTGTAAATCGCCCATCAGGTGGCGCTGCTGTGCTGCATTTTTCACTTTTTTCCGCAAAAGCGCTATCTCAAGAACTAATGCATGAATTTTCATCAAACTTCAGATTCAGTTACTTCCTGGTATAAATTGGTGTAATTAATTTTTGGTGTAAATCACCCAACGGGTGTCGCTGCTATGCAGAATTTTTTACAATTTCCGCAATAGCTGTATCTAAAAAACTAATGGAGGGATTTTCATCAAACTTCAGATTCTGTTAGAAGTTGTCAAAGTTGTTGATAATTAGATTTTGGTATAAATCATCTAACAGCTGGTGCTGATATGATGCATTTTTCAGGAAGTATTAACATGTATGAGATAGAAGAAAGTTTTGGTATTGCCACATCCGACTAGTTTTATTACAGTTACTTAACTATATCCATGCCTCATCGAGAGTAACCACAAATTTCCATTTTTCAGGAGCTAGATGTTTTTCATATAATTTTCTACAATTTGTTTTTCTTTCAGCGATATGCTTTGGCAAAAGCAGATGAACGTTATAGTAGGGTTTGAAATGTCGTGAAATGTGACTCCAGCTCGATTGACGTGCCAAGTTTGATATTTTTGTTGTATTGTGAAGGTTTTAACATGTAGATTCCAAATACCTTAGGTGCCATTTTTTATACACATTTTTGGGGGGTGATTTTCAAGATGGCGTCCAAGATGGCTGCCATTTATTGACTTCTTTAATATTTGAGACATATTATTGACCAATATATCAAATTATATGTTTTCAGGGTCAAGAAATACAAATATATAATAAAATTAGGAGTAAATTGAGCTTTTGAAGTGTTGTAAGCGATAAGATGCAAATAAAGCAAAAAAATATGAAAGACATTAGATATACTTGTGTTTTATTAACCAGTTATACACAACCAAAGTATTTAAATGAAATAACATAAATTATTGAAGATATTGAACAAAATGATTAAAAACAGCATTTATATGTATATACAGTACTGGGATGTTATGTATCCTCTTCTGAATCACTGTTGTCACTGTGGTGATATTGATAGTCCTTTGTATTGTTGCAGTCTCTGCATTTGCAAAGGGCAGTACAAACCAGAGAATTCTTTAAGTAAGAACATTTCCCAACTGTACATGTTCTCTTACAGTCATATTTCACAAGTTCAATAACTCCTTTGGGCGTAGGTAACTCCAGGCATTTGACTGGAGAAATTAGTCTTTCGCCATTTTTGCCCCAACCATTGCCAATAAGTGGGGGTATTGTAGGTCGAGGATTTCTGTAGCACTTTCCAATGGTGCAAATTAAGTTGGATCTTAGAATATGTGACTTCAGTGCTCCAAGGATTGATGGTAATTTCTCCCCCTCGAAACTTTTAGTTCTGAAAAGGTGCCATCTTAACTGTGAAATCCTTTAAAAATTACTATTTTTCAAATAAGTCCGGTCGGTGAATTTTTCAAACAACGACAGACTAGATAACGGATCAACATTAGGTTTCCCAAGTTCTTGAAAAGCTGTTATGAATTTATCATCACTCTGAAGATTGATATACACTTTTATCCACTTCTGTTTTGAAATGCCTATAAATTTTCCTGCCCAGTCTCCACCAGTATATGATTGTAAACCTAGTAAACCTTTTGCTTTTATGAGCACCTATTGCTAGACATGTTTCATTAATGTTAATTTTTCTGTGTTTGTTGCCTCGACCAGTAACAAAATTGATTTCACTGCTTACTACATGACTTGAAACCAAGTCAATTAGCAATATGAAAATGTCAGTATCTTGCGAAAATACATCGATCTCATAATTATCATGATGGTTCACTATATCAAGTACATGAAGATGTATAATGGTGTCTGCTTCTTTATGTGTATGATCATATAATTCTGAATCGAAAACATTCGCGTGGTTACTGTATGCCTTACTGCCAAAAAACGACAACAATTTTCTTCTCACTAGCAGCAAAAACCTGTAGTAATTTATTCCCGAGATACTCAGCCAGCTGTGATTTTGTTTCATTATGTGAAAGAAACGTCTTTAATGAAACCAACATTATATTGGTACTATTTGTAATAGTAAATTTAATAGGTTCTGTCTCCCGCAATCTTTTCTTACTAGTTTGCTCCTTCAATGAATGCTCAAGGTATTGGTCAAATATTATTCTTCCTTCAGTGTATCCGCTTGTCATTTTCATAATGATCTCGGTAAAAGCATTTGCAAAGTCTTCACAAGTTTTCCTGCCAAGTGTCTTTTATACTGATTGTACGATTGCCATTTCATCTATAATACAAACTTTTTCTATCGGCGAAGTAATCGAGGTTTCAAATGATTCAAGTATGGGTGATCGATTATATTGCTCTATTTCTGCAATGAATGAAATTTTGTCAGATGGAATTTTAAAATATCCATCAGAAGGAAATATTGATCTTGCTATTACAGAACACTTGTAGTTTCCAATTGCATCTTTTAGGTTCGTAGACATTTGAGGTCTTGATTCCATAATAACAAGAAAACGAGCAAGAAGTTTCCTATCTTCTCGAATTAGTCTATCTCTTACAAATTCTTCGAATTCCAATTGACCTTTTTGGTCGACGATTTAGAATATCATCCTTCGCAGATTCTGGAACTTACATAGAGGATGCAATATTCATTAGTGTGGTATTATCTTGGAAAGGGTTTCCTCCACAATGATCCCGATTACTTCCTTGACGATGGCTGCATTGTGAAATATTCTTAGCGACATGGAAGTCCGAAGTTGATAGTGTTTCCTGAGCTGCTTAGAGACTTCATTTGGACAGCACTTTTCAAAGTAAGTTGAAACAATGCGTAATACCTCTGGTGCACACAAGAAATACCTTTCGAGGGCGTTTTCATTCTGAATTAAACCAATAACTCCACCAATGTTCTTCAGATCTTTGATTTTCTGTTCCAAGTTCTGGTCTGAAAATAGTTTCGTAAACGTCACATTGGCTTTGGATACTGCAAAACAACCAGATTAGAGAGCATTCCATATTTCTGGATATGTTGTTTTAAGGTCCTTCATCTGTGCTATGTATACTGGAATGAGTCTGGCATAATGAAATAAGTCATGAGCAAAATAATACTTGATTTGTTTCTCTAATGACGCGAGATGTAATGCCCAATCTCCTTGACGTGTGGCACGGATGAAATGTAACAAAGATCCAATTTGGCTCATATACTGTAGTAAGAACTTTGCTATATCACCACTGCATTGTGTAATATGTGGAAGACGAATTTTTTTTTTCAACTAGTACTCTGATCTCTTCAAGCAAAGTTATAGCTTCAATTTCACAATTGTGCAATTTCTCACGTAGTGAGTTGCATTTTTCTTGCAGGGAAATAATCTCTGTAGAATGTGACAGTGTTTCAAAGAGAAGGTCGTAGCATGCCAAAACGATAGTCATGTGAAACTCTATGCCTTTAGTATATAAGTAAGTTTGTAGTAAATTTATAAATAAATAATAAATAACACAATTTATGCCCATTTTGATTGTATATTAGCATTTTTTTACCCCAAAAACATATAATTTGATATACTGGTCAATAATATCCCACAAATATTAAAAAAGTCAGTAAATGGCAGACATCTTGGACACCATCTTGAAAATCACCTCAGAAATGTGCAAGAAAAAAATGGCACCTACGATATTTGGAATCTACTTGTCAAAAGCTACAAAATAAAATAAAAATATCAAACTTGGCACAAAAATCGAGCTGGAAAACATTTCAGACCCTACTATTAGGTTTAAATATCTTTTTTAATTTCAAATATTTATGAGTAATTTTAAATACAGTACCAGAATACATTCCTAGTTTCGATGCTATGGATATTTTAGTTGTGGATTTCTTTTTTAGAATCAGAGGCTTCACCTTATAAAAACATGTATAATAATCACTTATAAACAGACTAAGTTAAATAATGCTATAAAAAGTGATAAAATATTTTTATTAAGATTGACGATTGTTTCGTCGCGCGAACGGCGTCATTTTCAAAATCATTCAAGATAGAAAATATTTTCACATCATTTAAAAAACAATAAACATAGTACACAATGTCACGAGACGTGATGCATAATGAAAAACATTGCAAACATAAAATTAAATTAAAATTAAATTAGCTATTTGTGAGCGTGGCTTAATTTTCATATAATTTAACTCTTAAATTAAAAAGTCTGTTGACGCTGTTTACTATGTTTATTGCTTTTTAAATTATGTTAAAATATTTTCTATCGTGAATGATAGGGTCTCTGTGGCCGAGTGATCAGAGCACCACGCTGCTAATCGCTTGCGAGCGTAGGAGATTGTGTGTTAGATTCCCACTGCTTCCAATGCACACACTCTTTGTGTGAAACACCGAGGGTGTATTTCTCTTGTGTTGTAATATTCCCTTGTGCTATCTTGTCTCTGGGTTATAAGCGAGCTCTCATGTCAAGCACACAAGTCATATGTTTGTTGTTCAATAAATAAATAAATAAATCGTGAATGATTTTGAAAATGTCACTATTTGCGCGCGAAACGATCGTCAATCTTAATAAAGATATTTTATCACTTTTTATAGCATTATTTAACTTAAGGCTTCCCCTTCTTGAAATTTACCTGCGTTCGAACAGTCTTACGATGAAATTTCGCGGTCATTTTTTTACTTGGACTTTTTTCCTTTGAAATTTTATATATTATAAATACACTGTTTTGAAATGCAATAACACCGATATTTACAACGCTGTATAATTTATTGATACGATTTTTTCTCCTAGGAAAGCGCAGTAAACCTTCGTTCACGGAACCTTCGAGTCTTTCTAGCAATTTCAGGAGCCATTTTCAAAATAAAACTTTAATTTCACATCCCAATCAAAAGACAACAGAATCATACGATTATTCTGAAGTTAGCAAATTTTTATCTAAAGATGGAAACGAGATAAATAAATTACAAAATCTTTTCCATAAAGTGCGAACTGAAATTTTGTAGTTTTCTATAATAGAAAATTATGTTATTGATATTTTTAGAAATTTCAGCAAAAAAATCATTCAAGGATTCTTTAAAAGCATTTAAGTAGCTTCATATTAGAATTACTCCCCCTATTTCATAAGAGTGTATTTTTTAAATAAAATCAAACATATTTCACTAAAATCTAATGTTAAACTGTAATCAATTAACTTTTGTAATTCAGAATATCTATACTAATAAACCAAAGTTTCGCTCTGTCTGGGTGTCTGTCTGTGTGCGATGGCTAGCAAAATCTACGGCACGTACGACGCCAAGGATACATAGATAATCCAAGGCCTCTCCTAATGTACCTGAGTGTGAGAATTATTTGAGTTATTAATTAACAACCGTAACTCACTCTCATTAAAAAGCCATCAAAAGGCCAATTAAAAAAAAGCCTTTATTTCCACAAAACCACACGCTGACTAGATTTAGAACCCTCTTAGAGGCTAGCACAAGACTGTCCAATCAAAACGCTCCTCTTAAAATCTGAATAGTTGTCAGACGAGGCTAGCGTTTTTCAGAAAATAAAGACATTTTGTCTGCTTTGAAAAACACCTGTTTTCATTTTGGAGAGTGGATAAAAACCACAGTTTAAAATTTTAAAGGAAGTTCAAATTTAAATCAAAAATTTTAAAAATACAGCATTTAGATATTTGAAACTTATGCATCTGGCCTATAAATGAACACTAATTAAGAATATGTAAATTAAAAAAAAAATATTCAGAACCTTTTGTTTTATATTTAAAAAAAATCGATTTTCAAACAGAAAAAGATATGTTTTTTTTTTTTTTTTTTTTTTTTTTTTTTTTTTAATAAAGAACGAGCGCGAATTTGTTAAAATTTGGAAAATGAAATAACCGGTCGACTTAAAACTTTCAGGTAAGTTATAACAGCCTTTTGATCACTGTTTCGTAGAGTAATGTTTGTATAGAACATACTGCGTTCCCTGTCGGTAGAAAGTTGAACTAACCACTATTTTCGAATAGTAATTTAAGCAAATTTCTTATTTTAATCAACGTCCTTATTTTAACACAATCTTTTCGAGGCATCTAAATAGCCCAGATTTACATGTCCTACAAAAATTTTGATACGTTCGCACGAGTAGAAATATTTTTTATAATATAAAATGTGTGAAAATGTCCACGAAATCAGTAAAAACCTGTGTGTTTTGTCGCGGTTTCGCTCGCTTTCGGTACCCATAGACTCCAAAAATCAAATTAAGCAAAATAGCACGTACCTTCAATTCAATATTTTTCTTGCGATTTTTTTCTTTTAAAAATATAAATTTAGATAAAAGGGAATGAAAGGTATACAATCATACAGATTTGAGGTTCATTTAAGGTTCATTTAAGGTTCATTCTTCGCGGACCCGGGAAACGCCGGGCGAGGCAGCTAGTAGAGAAATAAAATCCCACTTTTGAAATAGAAGTAACATTTTTCTTTTAGCTACTAATTTTTTCTACATAGATCATTTCTATTTCAAAAGCTTTTAAAAAGCAAAGTAATAGAAAAAAAATACATCCGCCTTTTTTTAAAACTCATAATAAAGCCGTCTTTTCCGGGTACCTTATGAATAGTTTATGAAAGAAACTTCAGAAAACTTGGCTCCGGTTTTCTTGTATATTCAATGAAGCACTATAACATAAAACAACACCCACTATTTCAGAGATGAAGCCGAAAAAACTGGAATATGACATTTTATTTTTCGGCACATTTACATAAGCCTATTTTATGTTAAATGACGACGAATTTTGTTGCATTTTCAATTATAAATTACACAGAACCAAAATGTGTTGCGATATTTATGTAGTGTAATACGAATTTTAAATTAAAAAAAATAAATTGAAATATTTATATATATATGATAATACACTAAATTCACACACTGTACAATACACATTTTCATACACCTAAAAGTATATTTTTTAATTATATAATTAGAGAATGTTACCTTAAAGGGTCTCATGACTCTTAAAATTGAAAAAAAAAAGCGAAAATAAAATACCGTTTTCAACAGTTAATATCTTACAATATATTTGATTTTAAGACACAATTTTTATTGGAATTGAAAGATATGAGTATGTTCTTCCATTTCATGCATTTAAAAAGTTCAAGAAGCAGAATTAACATTTACAGGGGGGGGGGGGGGGGGTCCAAACTGTCAGACATTTGTCCAGCAAAAAATTGACATAACAGATTACGCGCAGGATTACAAAATACATTTTGTAACTAGAATGAAAATTTTGGTTGCTACTTATACTCCAGGTTGTAATAATTACCCTGAATCTAAATAAATTTATATTTGAAGCATTTTTATATTTTTAATACAAATTTGTACTTAACTAATGCAAAATTTAGAAAATTTCAGCAGTATAATCACCTAAAAAAATATTTTTTTCAACAATACAAAGGATATTTTAGGTTCAGTTTATGCAGACTAATATGAAACGCATTTTCAAAAATTTCATGAAAATATTTTCATAAGTTTTTGAGATACTATGCGCGTTATGACCAAAAACGTCATTTGGAGAAAAAAGACTTCGAAATTTCGAAAACGCCGCTTCAGATATTGTGCGTATATAATTCTAAAAGCCATAACTTCTGTTCTATTGGAAATTTCTAGGAAACAATTGTATCAAAATGTTCAGAAAAAATAAGAGTTTAACATCAAAAAAAATTAAAATTTGGAAAATTCCTGAGACCTCTTAAAATACATTCATACTACTTCATGATTAAAAATATCGAAAATAGTAGAAATCTTACCTTTTGTATCGAATAGGAGTCCGCATAAAAATAATAAACAAGAACGAAAAATCTTGCATCCAGCATATATTCTAAAACATTTCCAACACGTTAAGAATACTGTAACAGAAATTTACTGTTTATTGCTAAATAAATTGTAAAATAAAATGTTTAAACAAGCAATTTAGAAAATATATAACCCATTTGAAAACTCAATTTCTGCAATTACTATGAATAGTACGAAAAATATCCGAATTTTGTTTTGCAGGTCTCTATATGATTCATAGATTCAGATATGTATGCTAGATATAGTATTCTAGATATAGATTCAGATATGTATGCTAGATATAGTATTCTAGATATAGATTCAGATATAGTATGCTAAAAGTTAGTTCAATTAAACGCAGAACACTGTTAAAATTTCCGATTCAGCAACTTCCGTCAATAAAGGAAATGCAATTGAGATCTTATGAGTTGTCCTTTATAGTATCTACAGAATTTATACACGCCAAGTAATATGAAAAAAATAGTTAAATTTTAAAACGCTCATCACAACTGAAAAGAACTGCCAGCAATTATTCTTCATAGGCAGTGCAGTAGCCAAATACTTTTGTGTGTCCCTGTAAATGAACTATAAATTATATGCACACCAGATTCTACAGAGAACTTTCTTAGTTTAATATACAGAAAATCTATATGTAAAATAACGTCAAATTCACCTTAAAATGTCAATTAAAATACATGAATACATGAAGTGATTCATAATTTTATTACTAAAATAGGTGTAAAAAAACAATTTAAAGGTTTTAAGCATTAAAACCAATTTACAGATGTTAAATATAAAAGAATTCGCCGGAGTCTCGAGCGCTGTCGACGAAACTCTGGTCAACATCAAGGGTTGAAGTGAGAAGAAATCAGCAAACCTCCAGAATGCACACTGGTTTAAAAATTGCAGGACGAAACCAAAAACAGGAAATAAAGGAACCTTTTAATGGAATCTGTTTTTCCGGTTTTGGTTTCGCCCTGCAATATTTAAACCATTGTGCATTCTGGAGGTTTGCGGATTTCTTCTCACTTCACCCCTTGATGTTGACCAGAGTTTGGTCGAAAGCGCTCGGGTCTCCGGCGAATTCTTTTATATTTAACATCTGTAAATTGGTTTTAATGCTTAAAACCTTTTAATTGTTTTTTACACCTATTTTAGTTATAAAACTATGAATCATTTGATTCATTCATATATTTTAGTTAACTTTCTTACTTATACTCTTTTTTTTAATGACAAAATACTCTTTTTAACACTATCCAACAAAGTTGAAAAGTGTTTATGCATTCGGTTTGTCTGTCCGTCAGTCCCTCTGGCTGTCAGTCCGTCTGTCCACGCTCTAACTCCCGTAAATACACTCGGATTTTCATGAAATTGATAAAGGTTATTTAGGGTCACTAAAGCATATTTGGTATTGTATATGAAGTATGTAGGGTTAATCGTTCATTTACAGGGGCACTCAAAAGTATTCCTTTACATTATGGTATATGGGGAAAAAACGTTTGCAGAGTATTTTATTGACATTATGCTATTTCAAATGTATTGAAACTGATATAAATCACTAAATTTCGCTATGATCACGTTAGAACAGGGCATTCAAGCATTTTTTATTCATTTACAGGGACACACAAAAGGAATCGGTTACAGTGCAGTACTGTCTTTGAGTAATAATTGCTGGAATGAGTGTACGGTTTAAAATTAGGTATGCGATTTTAAACTTAATTACTTTTTTGCATCTTACTCGTTATATATCAATTCTATACCTCAAATACAGGGCTGCACAAAAGCATTCACGTACTGTTCTCCTTATTAGAGGAAATTGCTGAATGTAAATTTTCAACTGAAGTATATGTATATCTTAAATGAACTAAATTTTAGCATGCATGTAGTGAATAGATTCAAATCTATATATCATATACAGGGCTGCTGAAAAAATTAGTATAATTTTCCGATTGTGGATGTGAACAGCTGAAATTGAGTTTTGAAATGTATTATGCGTTTCCATATGGTTGAATTAAACGTAATTTTTTAAACGCTGCAGTTTTCTTACATTATTCTGAATGTGTTGGAAAGTGTATCATAATCTATGCTTGACGCATGATTTTTTCTTGCTTGTTTCAAGTTACAATATGCATTTTTACAAACGTCTGGAAATTTTGCACAATACTAATTAAAATTTCAAAATGATTTAACTAAGTATTAATTTTTTTAGCTCTCGAAATACTATATTTTTTTGTTTTATTTTAAAATATTTGGAAAATGATATAATTTTTTGTACTTAAACAATATAATTTCAAATATTACAAAAAAATAATGATAACTTCTAATTATTATGTCTCATTCGACTTTTCTGCATGCAGTTAAGTTTAAAATTCATTCATAACCTAACATTAGACAAATGATATCATGAAATATTTATTGACCTAATTATTATGATTTTATGTAAAAAATAAAAATAAATAAAATATAACATAAACATATAAAATTTTATTATTTCACGCAAAATGTTTATTATTTTAATTTATTTTTCTAAATACATATTAAAATTATAAAATTCTTTTCAAAATTTAAAAGATTTTTTTACCTTTAACTTAAAATAAGTTTTAAAAAATAATTCTCGTCTTTTTTCACCGTAGGAATTTATAAATTTGGGCATTAATATTTCCAATTGATCAAAAATTTAATAATAACATTAAATACATTTTTAATCATTTCATTTCGTGCTGTGTTACACACTGTACTTAAAGAAGATAAAGAAATCAGTGCTTAATGTTTTTTATGCAATTTCTCCTACAAATATCGGAAGGTTTAAACCTTAGAAAGTGTATCTTGAAATCTTTGTAAACAATGCAACAAAAATAATTAAAGTAAAGTCCCACAGATTATATCGAAGAAAAATTGTTTTTAAAATAGAAATCTCCTTTAATACCAGACATTATTCTTCATTTTTTAGATCCCTTGTTGATAAGTGTTTGAAGTGACAGGAAAGAAGGAAAGCTGATGTTTCCAAAATAAAACTTTGTTTGGATATGTTAACTTTTTCTGTGGAAGAAAAGACATTTTTTATTTATATTATTTGTGATCAATTACGCGTGATGAATTACGTATTATCTGTGATCGACAACAAATCCATTATTTTATTTTTAAATAAAAGTGGTATCCAATTTAAAAACAGCATATATACTATACATAAAAATATTAAAGAAAAGAAAATTAAAAGAAATAATACACAATATTACATAAAAAAAAAAAATAAATAAATAATTCTATTGTAAAACAACACAATTATACACTGTAAAAAAATAAATAAATAAATAAATAAAAGTTAAAATAGGGAAATTGCGCTGGCAATCTAGACGCCAGCACTATTTCCGTATTTTAACGGAAAATTTTTTCCGTAAATTCCCGAAACAATTTCGTTTTTTCACAAACCTTTCCGGGGTTTTTTCATATATCCAGATTTAAAACTTTCCGTCTCAAAGACAAACTTATAATGATTTTTCAAGAAGAACCTTACATATTTAAGAATTTGACACTTCACTTTACAAGGACAGGTTTACATCAATGTCAGAAAATCACAATTTAATTCAAACCACACGAAATCAACAAAAAATACCCTGACGGGATTCGAAACTGGGAACTGTCCTTTTCCAGATTAGCACCCTTAACGATTAGGCCAAGACTGCACAAACTACGTGTTCAAATAACATTACTTATTTCAGATGTCTTTTATAATGCAAGGGCTAACATGTTAAACAAAGAAGCTATTTTCGTAGAGACAATATTTTTCAATTGAGTATACAATTTTGAATATTTTACGCATTTTTTCCCCTATAATTTTGAATATTTAGCTTTTTAGATTCATGCTTTATAAAAGATAAATTTTACTCTTTAAAATATTACAGTTATGAAAGAACGTTTTAAGATTAATGACTGCTTCTTTTTTGCAAGATTTAAAAAAAAATTATTTTAATATTATTTTATTTATTTATTTATTTATTCATTTAGTTTTTCAAGAATACCAAAATATTTTTTTCAAATCTGTATTTTTTCAAATTATTTGTCTGATGATCTACTGTAAACTCAAATAAAGGTAATTACTACATGGAATTAAAATAAATTTTCTTTATTGCTTATTAAACTTAAATAAACGTCAATTTTATCATAATTTCATTATTATATTTTAGATATGTTTTAAATTTTATGTGCAAATCTGTTAAAGTGAATAGATTAAAAAATATTAAAATTAAAAATAGGTTTTTATCCTTTTAAAACATCCTAACAGAAACTTTTAACAGCTTGCTATAAATAAGTCAAATATTATTTTAAAATCATAATGAAAAATACACTGTAACATTTCCTTTTAAACGGTCTGAAACTTAAAAAGATATTAATAAAATGTCACTTCTTTTAAGTGTAGTAAACATACGTTAGCTTTTTATATAAAAAAAGAAAGAAAAAAATATTATAGCGAGTTTTTTAAAAATACATATTATAGATGGCGACCTAATTTTTATCGGCTTTACTTAAAAACTCATGTAAAAGTTACTATTTAGCCATTGTTGGAAAATCATTGAATATATTTTCATTATAGAGTCATATTTAGCCAATAATGGGATTTCAATAAAAATAATATCACTGTATGATAAGTATATACAGCAATTAATTACTTTGCTTTCCAACAAAAGCAACTATTTCAAAGCATCATTTGGGGAACTTGTACTGTTTTGAAAGCAATACAGTAATATTCAGTAAAATTTAGAGAAAACTTACTGGATTTATACGGATTTATAATTTCAAAACGATTACGGTAATTGTGCTGTTTTCTTAGAAAAATGAAACTAGTTCGTAAAATTTTACGGAAACAGAATTCCAGAATATGGTATATTATATCAATCGAGACATGGAATTGAAACACAGAAAAAACACCGCATATCATAAAAATATTGTAAAAATGAAATATATTTGTGAAATTATAATTTTGTTGTTTTACTATAGAATTACTTTTAATTTTGTTATTAAAAAAATAATAATAAAATAAAAGGTGTGACTCATTCTATTATAAAAGATTTTCATAATTTTTTTTTGTCTTTTTTTTTTTTTACAATGGTTATTCTAAAGTAAAAGGAGATGAATGAGTTTAAGAGATAACAGTATTTTAATATTTTTGTGAGATGCAGAAAAGAGGTATAGCTCTCCAATCAATCTATAAATCAATAAAACTACAGAAATTATGATAATTTTAAACAAGTTGGAAATTGTAAGTCAAACGTGGCAAAAGAGGTGCGTTCGTACTATAACTAGTTTTATGTATATTAAGATCTTGGTGTAATAGCTGTTGCACTTTTATTCAAAAATGCATGAATACAAAATTTATTACGATCATGTATATTGAATTCAGTTATACGGAAATAATGGACTCCATCTTAAATTGGACGTCATCACAATCTAGAATCATTACCGATCACGGGATATCACTGAATTCATCACATATCATTGGATTTAATAGAAAACTTTTATTAATATCTTTGGAGTTTAGATTCGATTTTCATAAAATTTGAGATGACTCTAAAATTTCAAACCGTTCGTTTGGGTAGATTTTGGGCTGTTACATGCGGACATATATACAGACAGGTAGACGGAAGGACAAGACGACGACTATAGGTGCTACGCATTTATATAAATATGAACGGGACTAATTAACAAAATAAGACTGATTTTTACGATCTCAAAAGATAAGTTATTGCTTGATCGAAATTTTTTCAACAATAGGGGGCTTTATTTCCTACTAACTGCTCTCCCCAACCCTCGTTCAGACATTGCAGGCTCTAAAAGCAAGATAATTCGGCTTTTTTCTTTATAAATATAACAGAGGATTAAATTATAATTAATGGAATTATAGTTTGTATAAAATGGCTAAGTAAACAATGTTGCTGCCTTTAAGATTTTTTTTAACGACGTGATTACTTAAAGTATTTAACTACGTAAGTACTTAACTATGTAAGTACTTAAGTACCTCATTCTTTTTTTTATTTAGCACTATGGAAGTTCGATATGTCCAATAAACCTGTGGAGAATGTAACCATATTTTTATTTCGAACAGAACTATTTTTTATTCGTTTCGATAATTTTCTAATAATCTCACTTTGCCTTATGTACGCCTCTTTATCTGTATCGTAAAATTTCGAGCTATAGCTATAGTCCAGGCAATAGGGAATTTTACATAGCAAAATTAAGAGTAGTACTGGAAATCGGCTTTCTAGATGTTTTTTGGGTCGCTGAATCCGAATTTGTAACTTCCCACCAAAATTTCCCTCGGCAACCTCCCCAAATTTTGGTAAAAAGCCCCCAAAAAGGTTTTTATTAAAAAATCAATTTTTTTATTATTTTAGAGAAAAAGTATCTAAAAATTCAGAAAGTAGACAAAATTTCCAACAAATTAGATGTATGACATTATGACTTAGGATGAAGGGGAACGGGGGATCTGCCTGAGAACATGCGCGCGGTGCTGCGTAAACTAAGTTGCGCAATTCCACTTAACCACTCACACGTTTACATTCACCCTCCCATCTCCCCTCCGAACTTTCTCTATAAGGTTTACTTTAAGATTTTTGGGTCGCTGAATAAGAATTTTTAACTTTCCCCCAAAAGTTTCCCCCCCGAAACCCCCTCCAAATAGTTGTTTTTAACTTAAATTTCTTATTGTGTTAGGAGAAAAGCATTACGAAATTCAGAAACTAGACAAAATTTGCAACAAATAGGATATATGACATTATGGATTAGGATGAACGGGGAGAGTGAGGGCTGCCTCGGAAGATGCACTGCGGCGCTACGTGCACTAAATGATGAAGTCCAGGCAATAGGGAATTTTATCTGGCAAAATTAATAGTAGTACTGGAAATCGGCTTTCTAGATGTATTTTGGGTCGCTGAATCCGAATTTGTAACTTCCCACCAAAATTTCACCCGGCAACCCCCCAAAAAAATGATTTTTTGAAAAAATTTGGTTTTTGAGAAAAGCACGGGGAATGTTCTGAGGCAGCCTCCTCTCTCCCCATTTATCCTACGTCATAATGTCATATATCCTATTTGTTGCAAATTTTGTCTAGTTTCTGAATTTCGTAAAGCTTTTCCCCTAAAACAATAAGAAATTTAAGTTAAAAACAACTATTTGGGGGGGGATTCGGGGGGGGGAAATTTTGGGGGTAAGTTAAAAATTCGGATTCAGCGACCCAAAAAACTTAAAGTAAACCTTATAGAGAAAGTTCAGAGGGAAGCTGGGAGGGCTAATGTAAACGTGTGAGTGGTTAACTGGAATTGCGGATTTTAGTCCACGCAGCACTGCGGCGCATGTTCCCAGGCAGATCCCCCCTTCCCCTTCATCTTAAGTCATAATGTCATATATCTGATTTGTTGCAAATTTTGTGTACTTTCTGAATTTCTAGCTACTTTTCCCCTAAAACAATAAAAAATGGAATTTTTTAATAAAAACATTTTTTGGGGTGCTTTTTACCTAAATTTGAGGGGTTGCCGGGGGAAATTTTGGTGGGAAGTTACAAATTCGGATTCAGCGACCCAAAAAACATCTAGAAAGCCGATTTATAGTACTACCATTAATTTTGCTAGGTAGAGTCCCTATACGGTCTCCCTATATATATATACCGGTCTCCCTATATTGCCTGGACTACTATAGCACTTAAGAAATTTGGCTTTATACCCCCAAAATGCTTTTAAAAAAATTTATTATGTAATTTTAATTAGATATTATGTAACTTTCTGTATTGCAAGCAAAAGAAAAAACAATGGCGAAGTTAATTTCCCGTAGTAAGAGAAACTCAAAAAGATGTTTATAACTGTTGAGGTAACTGGATCTCATATGGTCCAGTTACCACTGATACATGTCCTTGTTACCCCATTCTTGAAAAATTTACCGTGTAACTGGAACACTGGCCTTACATTTGAAACATGAAATAAGTATGTATCTATACCTAATAATATTAATGTATTTATGTGTCTAATCTTTCATAAAAAGATTGTTTAATAAAAGTACTTATCGTATTTTAATAAAAAGCCGGGGAAGTTCAACCAAATGGACGTTGTTTTAAAAAGAAAAAACCTAAATTGTCGGCAACCTATCACAGCAAAGTCAGAGTTATGATTGAATTGACACACGTTGTTTTAAGAATTAGAGATGTGTGTGCAATGTTGATAAAAGCTAAAACTTAAAAAACATTAACTGTTTTTTTTTTTAATAAAATAGCCTATGTGCAGTTACCTCGTGGGTCCAGTTACTCCAGCTTACCTTATCGAAATTATGGCTTGAGCTACTCAAAGGTTAAGAAAATGAAAATAAACAATCAAGTAAAAAAAAAAATAATAATAATAAAAATAACGTGCATAATAAGAAAGAACACGTGGAAAATTGATTGATGGCGATTCATAGACCGTGCAATTTTAGAATATTTTTAGTTCCCGGTAAGGTATGCTATTTCTTTCTCCCAGCTTATTTTGTGTATTACAAAAAATAACGTTACCTTACAGAAGCCAGCGGTAAAGCAAAGCAGTACGATTAAATACTCTATAGCAATTTTTTAAACTTCTAAGCATCGCACATTTTCGATTTTCATACCGTCTCATTGTCAAAGAAAGGTCTTTTAAATGTATTTTGTTTGAAAACTGTATCTCCATTTATTTTTGAAATATTAATTTTTTTGTAGTTTTTAGAGCCATTTGCTTAATATTGGCAACGGAAGTACTTCATTTCTGTAGAAAGTAAAGGAAAAATAGTTTTAAAATAGTAATTATATATTTTTGTTGCCATTTTCTCATAACAACCGAAAGAAAATGTAATTGAAATACGTACTATTTTGAAAAAAATATAAACAAATGATTTCTGTTAAAACAATCTAACAAAAACATAGCTGTGAAAAAAGGGAGCCAAGTTCTGTAAAGACAATGGCAAGAAAAGAAGTGTGGTGCCAAGACTAAGTGGGTGCCAAGTTCAAATAAAATTCACTCAAACTTACCTACTGAAGTATTATAGCATTTTTTAAATTGTTTAGAAATAAAAATTATTGATAGCATATTAATAATAAATCTAGAACTTGGCAAGTTTTTACCTACAAGTCATTTATTTTTATTAATGACATTATTATATCTAAACTTGTTATTTCATGTTTGAAAGCCTTCATTTGAGTGAGCTCATTCCCCTTGAAGGATGGTGGGATAAAATCTATCCCACCTAATTTTAACTGCAAAATGCCACATTGACACTAGAATTCAGGACTAAAAAGTTTAATTTTATTAAATACGTGAAAAGAAGCTTTTACCCATTTTGAAATAAATTTGTTTTTAAATTCTGGTGTGATTGAGTCATTACTGCATGTCACGAATAAAAGCTATTTCCCCCTGAAGGGTTAAAGGGGTGCAGTCTCTAGAGGGATGACCAAGAACAAGCGTAAAGGTATCTGTCACTTTCTCAGGCCATTTAGTATGTTTGCATTGAGGTTTCCGAAGGGTGGGTGCTACAGTGATAACCAAAGACGAGCGGGAATGTATTTGTGTATTTATTGGTTTATCAAATCTTTAACACGAGTCATTTGTTTATAATGATATCTATATTAATTTTTTTTAATGACATTGTTGTTAATATTAACATCATCATTTTATTAAGACATGAAATTGATAGCCATAACATTTATCAAAAACTTGCCAAGTTCTAGATTTATTATTAATCTGCTATCAATAATTTTTATTTCTAAACAATTTAAAAAATGCTATAATACTTCAGTAGGTAAGTTTGAGTGAATTTTATTTGAACTTGGCACCCACTTAGATATCACTTCTTTTCTTGCCATTGTCTTTACAGAACTTGGCTCCCTTTTTTCACAGCTATGCTTTTGTTAGATATCATTACTTTTTGTAAAGTTACAATATATTTAGACATTTTACTTAATGTTTTTTAATGTGTTTACATGAGACTATTTTATTCACCAAGCAACATTCAATTTTAAATTAAATTTCCTACAACAAACTATTTGGCTGTCAATTTGCGGCAGAAATCTATATTTTAATACTGCTACACTGAATGCATGTTTTCAAACGAAATGTATTGATTCGAATTTTTTATTGTTTCTGAAACAACAATTCCTATTAAATTCCTATATTAAAATTTCCTATTAAATTTTCCAATTAAATATCCTATAGCTGGGCCTGCTTTTTTGTACTGAAAGTGAAAAATAAAGTTATGTGCTTATGCCACACTATGTATCATTCATCCATGGGTGGGGGCAAAGAGGCAGTGCAGAGGAAGGACATTGCCCCTCCCTGCATTTTCAAATTTAATTAACTAAATAAACTTTTCTCTGATGATTTTGAAAATAACAAGTGGGTAAGTGTGGTCACAGACCGCACAGAGGGTTTCGTTTAATGTTCCTTTCAAAACAATTTATTCTTTTCAAAAATCTGTTAGTTTCACATTTCGAAACCAGGAACGCCCTCTATTCTAAACAAACCTCTATCCGAACGAATCTCCGTTTTACATACTATCCGTAGATATATTAGTCGAGGGGATTGAGCCCATAGCAGTCGAGATAAGTAGGCGCCCCTGGCGATGAAAAGTGGTACTAAAATATGTAAGACTATGGTGCATAATATGAAAGAATGGTGAAAGGAGTGTCGGAAAAAGTTGGAAAAGTGCTCCCCGAGTGAAAAGGGCGGAGGTTAGAAAAATTGCTTAAAATACACAAGTTAGAGCCCGGAGGAGTAAATAATATAAGACTTTTTGAAAATTTTATGATTTGTCGTGTGGTCTGAGGTATTCAGCTATACGTATGCAAAAAGTCATGTCTCCAACTTAATTAGGGACTCTCTTAGAAAGAATTTCTTAAAATACATATGTGGTCGCTCAAAGGGTTAAGCATAAGACTTTTTCAAGATTTTATGATTTGTCGCCTGGCCTCATGTGTTCTGCTATAAGTATGCAAAATTTCAAATCTGCAATTTAAAAAAATCCCTGCCGGCTCGGGCCTACAGGCGGAGGTAGATTTCGAAGTTGAGTACTAAATTCTCCAACAAAACTTAAATCAAGATTAGAGATAAACCCAGTTTCTTTACAAAGAGTGAGCTGTAGAGAGCTAAACTTTTTGTGAAAATTATAATATACACGAATACACACACACACATGTATATGGAATAGGTTTAAAAAATGGCTACAAAAAATTCAGAGAACCTTAAAGTGTTAAAATATGTTAATATTTCCATAGTCGGGTTTTTATCATGTTTTAATACGTTTCTTCAAACTCACATGGCGTTACATATTCACCTGCTGAGATCCATTATATTTCCAATATGACGCAATATATATATTTTTTTAATTCGTCAAACTATTTTTTTATTTTGAGTTTTCATGCAGAAATTTTGCTGTAGAAAACTTATGACGTAATATTCAATTTATTTTCAATTTGTCAAACTATTTAATTTTACACGTGAAAATTTTACATTAGAAAAGTAATTGTTGTGGTGAGAATTTTATTGTTTGTTTTTTTTAATTGTTGGCAACTGCTATAACGAAAAACTTTTATTTTTTTTCCTGCCATTGTTGTGTAAGAGCTGGTAATATCAGAATCATGTTAAGACAGTATTCAAAATTTTGAACCCTCCCCATTTCCACCCTCTTGGGCCGATTTCGCCCATTTTCAATCCCCGCCGAGATATTAGCCATATCAAAGTTGTTGGCGAGTTTGAGGACAATCCGTGCATAATCGCGTCTTTTATCGTGCGGACAAAATTTAGTACATACATACATACATATATATATATATATATATATATATATATATATAAACTTTTTAGGTGAGGGTGGTTTTGGGGTCCTGGGGTCCTATAATGAAAAGTTATGAAGGAATTTTTCAAAAGTCGCACCATGGTAACGACTGCAATAGGTAGTATTTCTTACGAAATCTACCTAAAAGGGCTCAGTTAAAAAGAATTGTTTAAAATACGCATGTGGAAGCCCAAAGGGTTAAATTTACGACTTTTTCAAAATTTTATGATTTCTCGTTTGATGTAAGGTGTTCAGCTATAAGTATGCAAAATTGTAAGCCTCCAACCTAATTAGAGGCTCACTTTGAAAGAATTGTTTAAAATACACATGGTGGAGCCCAAAGGGTTAAATGTACGACTTTTTCAAAGTTTTATGATTTCTCGTTTGATGTGAGGTATTCAGCTATAAGTTTGCAAAATTTCACGCCTCCAACCTAATTAGGGTTCTCTTAGAAAGAATTGTTTAAAATACACATGTGGGAGCGCAAATTGTTAAATGTACGACTTTTTCAAAATTTTATGATTTGTCATTTGATGTGAGGTGTTCAGCTGTAAATAAGCAAAATTACACGCCTCCAACATGTATAGTTTCTTAGAACGGGCTCTGTGACGGACAGAATATCTCAATTTGTTGATTTTCTGTAAGCAAGTAAACCCAGATAAACCCCAGTAAGTAGATAGGTTTACAATGGAAGTCTATGGGAATTTGGCGAAATATTAGAGATATCGCCAAGGTGGCATCACTTTTGGCGACTAATTTTGGTCGCCAAATTTGGCGATATATCGCCATGTTGGCGATAAACTTGGCGGTATTTGGCGACAGAACAGCGTCCCCTCCTACGGCAAATTAAAATTTCGCCTAATAGACGCAATGGTAAAGTAAAAATGGGCACCCCCAGGTGGGTAATTTATCGATTTTCACAATTTTTTAATTTTTTTTATTAGTTTTATAGTGTAAGCGAACTTCGCACCAAATTTGAACTCTGTAGCTGCAGTAGATATACGAGATCTTTTTGATGAGTGAGTCAGTCAGTCAGTCAATCAGTCAGTGGTAAAATTATCGATTATCAGACATTTTCAAATGTCATTATCTCGGAAACTAATTATGCGTTATTTATAAAATTTTGGATTTTAGGTAATTAGGGTGGCCTTACTACACACTTCGTATAAGAAGTACGTAGGTCTCATAGATTTTCAGTTGTAGAGCATTGAAATTTGATGAAAACAGCTCCAAATGGTTCGTGTAAATAACTCACGGCTATGTCAGGCGAACTTGGCTGACACACTGCCGTGTGTCTAGATGGAGCTATTATTAACTATATTTAATTTTAAGTATCTATAAATCATTAAATAGCCGTTTTTTTTTTTTTTTTTTTTTTTTTGTCGATTTTCTTGAATGACGGCATTTTTTTGCTGCATTTGTGCATTATTTCGCGATAGTGATGTCCTATGCATGATTTACTGTAGATGTTTAAGAGTAGATCGTAAATGTGGAATTCTTAAGCGGATGCGAATGACGTCATTTTACATAAAATAAAACGCGTGCTTTAAGTCTTAAAATTGAAATATGTTTTTTACTGCAGTAGAGCTCCGCTTAACCGAGTTATTTTCTTCTGATGAACTGGTGATTTCTATTATTATGAAACCGCCATTATAAATGAAGCGTTTAGGTGAAGATGAAAGAGCAGCCTTAAAAAGTTATAACTCTAATTTTCTGGTAAGAATGTGGTGAAAAAAAAAAAAAAAATGGCTATTCCCCCCCCCCCCCATTCTGACCAGAAAATCAGAGTTCTAACTTTTTACGGCTGCTCTTTCATCTTCACCTAACACTTCATTTATAATGGTTGTTTCATAATAATGGAAGCCATCAGTCCATCAGAAGAAACTGAAGTAATGGAAATGGCAGGGGCGACACTAAATTCTGAAAAAGCAGAATTCCTGGTTTCTAGTTATTTATGTGATTTTAAAAGAACTCTGGTAGATTCGAAACATGTAAACAGTCGAACAAACCTATTTTTACTGTTTCTAGAGTTTTAATTTACACGTTCTAACAATTAAAATTAATATGAGACATATATGTCGTTTAAAAATTGCTTTTTCACGCGAAATAGAAAAATATTTGTCAAATTTAGAAAATGATTTGTAAAACTTTTCATAGAGTATATTCTAAATTAGTGAATTTTATGTACAGATAATTCAATATTGTATTCTTCTGTTTGATGAATGACTAATTTTGTTCTGATAAGGCTTCAGAAAAGATTTCCTAATAGGATTCTTCGTATTAAACATTACATGTTGACAAATTTCTTTCATTTGTGATATTTTAATTAATTACTGCTTCAGTCAAATGAGAAACATGACATGAAATATGAGATATATGTTGTTGACAAATTGCTTTTTCATATGAAATAACAAAAGATTTGTAGAACTTGAGAATGATTTGTAAAACTTTTCATTGAGTAAATTCTAAGATAGGGAATTTTATGTATAGATTATTCAATATTGCATTCTTCTGTTTGATAAACGACTAATGTTGTTCCAACACGGCTTCGGAAAATGACTATTTTATACTACCATCAGAATGTTAAGCATAATTCAGGTGACACATTTCTTTTATTTGTGACATTTCAATTAATTACTGCTTCTGTTAACTGAGAAACATGACATGAAATATAAGATATATGTTGTTGACAGATTGCTTTTCCAGGTGAAATAGCAAAATTTTGTCTATTTTGGAAAATTATTTGTAAAACTTTTCACTCAAGTAAATTCTAAGTTAGTTTTATGTATAGATAATTCAATATTATATTCTACGTTTTGGTTATTGACTAACGTTGTTCTAATACGGCTTCCGGAAATCGTTTTCTAAAATACTTATTTGCGTTAAACATAACTTGTTGACAAGTTTGTTTTCTTTGTGATATGTTAATTGATGCATGAACGATTGTTAATAATTCACGGCAGTATTTATAAAAAACAGTTTTGTGCATTACATACGATTACATTTTATCACCATTATTTTTTTTTTTTTCTTACAGCTCCTATGCTTCTCCATTCTTATCGTGAACGACTAAAAGAGATATACCTTATTATTTTTTTCTATCTTTACAAGAAGAAAGTATTGGATTCTTGGAAAATTTCTACTTTGGGTTTTCGATTTATTTATACGTTTTAGAAGGTCATGAACACAATTTGACTATTCTTAGAAAATGTATGTCTGCGAGTCTGTCTGTCACTCTGTGAGTCTGTCTGTATGTGACAAAAAAATTATGGGCACTGTAGCATTGGTTGAAGACCGGATTCTAAATGCTAAAAAAAACTCCAACTAATAATTTACTGGACTTACTCTTTATTTAAAAGCATCGTTAGGTGGTTCAGTTAAAGAACAATGGGAGAGAGAGACGCCCAATAATACATGGAACGCCGAAGCGCCTTTTCTTTTTTAGACAACTTTACATCTCGAAAGCTGAAACAGAAGTGAAGTTTTTGCAAGAAGTCAAGAAATCTTAGCGTTGCACAGAATCGCCAATTTACAACTTTTGGTGACTGCGCGAAAGTGTACAAAGGCTTTTGGCGATAAACATTACCGCAAAAATGTGGTGACACAATCGGACGGGGGAGGCGAGATTGCAAGCAAGCGCTTCTAATACGATGAGAAATGCGTCAGAAAAGCGAAACTTGTTTATACAATAGATTTTACAAAGTAGACCACCGCCTGAGAAAAATGCTGGAAATCACAGGCATCTGGCTTTTAGCTCGACCACAAAACACGATAAATACATGCTTCCCATAAGATCTGTTCATTTTTACTTTTTTATTGTTAATACATATTCAACGTTCACGTATTAGTAGAGATAAAAATTTCTTATCAATGTGGCGCGCAAAAATCCGATGCAATTAAATGTAGACCTTGATACTAGCACATGTGATATTTAATTCTTATTTATTTCTTTGCACTGGGAGCGGTAGCTGACAGATAAGGAAAAGGGAAAAAGAAATGAATCTTTGCGGCTGGAAATAAAGATGTTTTTAGAAAGAAGAAAGAAAGCCTTTTAATAAAAGCTGGATGGTTTTGAGAAATGAATTTAATTACATATTTCAGCATAAGAAAGAGGGTGGGGGGTGGAGGATAATGTGATCTAACAGTAAGAAAGTTATGTTTTAAATTAATTTTGAATAAAAATGAAAGCTATGGGACAGAAACGCTGTCACAGGCACTCTATCTAAAGATGTAATGCACGAAATTTCACAAAACTGTAAATTCAGTTAGACCGTGATATAAACTGTTGCTGATTAGTTTTTGGTGTATATCTCCCAACAGACTCCTCACAATTTTTACAATAGCTCTATCTCAAGAACTAATGCACGAATTTTCATCAAACTTCAGATTCAGGTATACCTTGGTAAATATTGATGCAGATTACGTTTTGGTGTAATTCGTCCAGCAGGTGGCGCTGCTATGTTGCATTCTCCACGATTTCCGAAATAGCTCTCTCTCAAGAACTAATGCACGAATTTTCATTTAACTTCAGATTCAGCTAGACGTTGACACAAATTGCTGCTGATTAGGTTTTCGTGTCAATCGACCAACAGGTGGCGCTGCTATGACGGATTTTTCATGATTTTTGCAATCTATTTATCTCAAAAACCCATGCACGGATTTTCATCAAACTTCAGATTAAGTTAGACGTTGATATAAGTTGTTGCTGAATAGGTTTTGGTATAAATCACCCAACAGTAGGCGCTTCTATGCTGGATTTTGCATGATTACCACAAATTTAGCGATAGTCCTATCTCAAGAACTAATGCACGGAATTTAATATCTTTAGAATGCTCATGATATGTATAGATTTCCATTAATTTTTAGCACTGTGGTAGCGAATTTTTAAGTATTAACATGTATGAGATAGAAGAAAGTATTGGGATTGGCTCAACAGACTAGTTTTTAATTTTGCAACTGTCCCTTGTCCGTCTTTTAGCCACCCATATATCAGGTAACTTCCCCTAACTCATCTCTTCTTAAAAATACAAAAAGGAAACTCTATGCATCTGACAATAACTGTTTCCCCTATGCCACAATAAAGCTTCAAGATATTTCTGCACTTTTTAAAGATATACACTCACAGGAAATTTTTAATTCGTTGTAAAGTCTGTGACAGGATAAATAGTATCAGCTCATATTACATTTTTGTCGGAAAAAAAAAGTTCTTAGTTTCTAAAACTCTAGCGTAGGAAGTGAGTGAAAAATCGAGAACAAAATTCCATGTTCACATATGTGAACCAAGTTAAGTTAAAAAAAAAAAAAAAAAAAGACGTACAATTATTTAGCTTCCTTCTTTAAACACAGCTGAAATAGTAATTAAGATGCATACAAGTAACAAAAATGTAAAACTCCTGCTTTTATATTTAACATAATTTTTATTAAAAAGAAGTTCTAAACACTGCAATGAATAGCAGAAAAAAAATGTTATTGTGAATTTTATCAAAATATGAAAATAAAATCATCAATATTTCAGTTGATAAAGATAATTAAACAATTACTTATTTTTAACACTTTTCAAAATAGTTGAAAAGTGTTTATGATTTCGGTTTCTCTGTCTGCGGTCTTTCTGTCTGCCTGCCATCTGCCTGCCCGTGCTCTAAATCTTGTAAATATAATCGGATTCACATGTAATTTATGTACGTTATTGTCGTTTGTCAAAGCATGTTCGTTATTGGAAACGAATTGTGTGCCCTTCATAGTTCATTAAAAGGGGCACTCAAAAGTATTCCGTTACATTATGATCTATGGGGGATAATCATTTGCGGTGTATTTTAATAGTGTTACACAATTTTAAACATAATGAAACTTACGTTCCTTATTGAGGTGTATTATGAACTGGTTAGCATAAAATATGTTATACGCAACACTTATACTAGGAAACTGAAAAGTATTCCGTTATATTATTATGAACTATGCAGAAAAAACGTTTGCAAGGTATCTTACTGATATTTTTACTCTGTTACAAACATAATGAAATTGATATGAATTTCTGAGGTGCGCTAAAATATTCTTTCTGTAGAATATTGTGTGCAAAACATTGATCAGTCATTTGCAGGGTCACACAAAAGAGTTCGGTTATATAACGGTTTACGGAAAAAACTTTTCGCAGCGCAATTTAATTATGTTGCACTATTTAAAACATCATGAAATTGATATACTTCACTGAGGTTTACTATAAGATGCTTGTAGTAGAATTTGATATGCATCGCATTTATCGCTCTTTTAGAGCGATATATAAAATATTTTGGATGCAATACTGTATCCGAAATATTGTACAGTAGGGATCATTTAAGGCATCTTTTTTACTCTATTAAGGGGTCTCAGGACTCTTAAAGCTTTAAAAGTTTTGAAATTTTAACTTTTTTAGATATTAAACTACTATTTTTTTCTGAAGATTTTTATATAATTGTTTCCTTGAAATTCCCATTAGAACAGAAGTTATGGCTTTTAGAATTATATCCGTCCAATAGTTGAAGCGGCGTTTTCGAAACTTTGAAGTCCTTTTATGACGTTTTTGAGCATAACGTTCACGATATAGCAAAAACTTCTGAATATTTTTTCATGAAAATTTCAAAACTTCTGTTTCATGTTAGTCTGTATAAACTGAAACTAAAATTTTCTTCTTATTGTCCAAAAAAAAAAAAGAAAAAAAATATTTCTGTTAGGTGATTATACTTTTAAAATTCTCTAAATTTTGCATTAGCTAAATACAACAGTCTGAAGTATAAGTAGGCACCAAAATTTTCGATCTAATTGCAAAATTTATTTTGTAATCCTGCGCGTAATCTATTATGTCGATTTACTGCACGTCATATGTTTGACAATTTGGAGCCCCCCGAAAATGCTAATTCTGCATCTTGCAATTTTTTAAACACATCAAATGAAAGAACATACTTATACCTTTTATCCCAATTAAAATTGTGTCTTAAAATCAAGTACATTTTTAAGATGTTAAAAGTTGAAAATGGTCTTCTTTTTTTTTTTATTTTTTCAAATTTTAAGAGTCCTGTGACTCCATAATCCTTTGAGGGGCAAGCAATAATATCTCTGTAATATTGAATTCTCACCGGAATAACAGAAAAATTATTAGATTTAAGAAGAATTATTAGGTAGATTTCAAAAGAATTATCAGGTAGATTTCGTAAGAAATACTACCTATTGCAGTCGTTACCATGGTGCGACTTTTGAAAAATTCCTTCATAACTTTTCATTATAGGACCCCAGGAACCCAAAACCACCCCCACCTAAAAAGTTTATATATATATATATATATATATATGTATGTACTAAATTTTGTCCGCACGATAAAAGTCGCAATTATGCACGAATCATCTTAAAACCCGGTTAGCAACTTTGACATGGCTAATATCTCGGCGGGGATTGAAAATGGGCGAAATCGGCCCAAGAGGGTGGAAATGGGGAGGGGTTCAAAATTTTGAATACTGTCTTAACATGATTCTGATAAAACCAGCTCTTACACAACAATGGCAGGAAAAAAAATAAAAGTTTTTCGTTATAGCAGTTGCCAACAATTAAAAAAAAAAACAAATAATAAAATTCTCACCACAACAATTACTTTTCTTTTGCAAAATTTTCACGTGTAAAATTAAATAGTTTGACAAATTGAAAACAAATTGAATATTACGTCATAAGTTTCCTAGAGCAAGATTTCAGCATGAAAACTCAAAATAAATAGTTTGACGAATTAAAAAAAATATGTATATTGCGTCATATTGGAAATATAATGGAACTCAGCAGGTGAGTATGTAACGCCATGTAAGTTTGAAGAAACGTATTAAAACATGATAAAAACCCGACTATGGAAATATTAACATATTTTAACACTTTAAGTTTCTCTGAATTTTTTGTAGCCATTCTTTAAACCTATTCCATATATATGTGTGTGTGTATTCGTGTATACTACAATTTTCATAAAAAGTTTAGCTCCCTACAGCTCGCTCTTAGTGAAGAAACTGGGTTTTATCTCTAATCTTGATTTAAGTTTTGTTGGAGAATTTAGTACTTATTTTCGAAATCTACCTCCGCCTGTAGGCCCGAGCCGGCAGGGATTTTTTTTAAATAGGGAAAAGAAATTTTTCTGTCTTTTCTTTCTTTGTAAAATTAAAAAAAAAAAAAAAATATTTTTATGTTCCCATTATTGCTTTTACGCGTTAAAGCTGTTAAACTAACTGTAACTTTCTAGGTAGATTTCGTATGAAATACTACCTATTCGGATCGTTCTATGTTGGAATCTCTGAAAATGTTTTGCAGATCTACACCGATGACCCCTAGAACCCAAAACCACCCTCAGTAAAAAACTTTATCTATCTATCTATCTATCTATCTATCTATCTATCTATCTATATCTATATATATATCACTTTCTTCTGGACACGATAACTTTCGTAATTCTGCACCAATCTCTTCCAAACTGATACATAAAATCAAAGGGCATAAAATCTGGGTCAAGTTCGTTAACGGGCAAAGTCGGACCAAGGGGATGGAATAGGGAGGGGTTTTGTGAAAACCGAAAACCCCCATAACTTCTTAATTTTTGTACATATCAAATCAGTTTAAAGTTTTTATTACTTCTAAAAATAGGGCCAAAATTTTATGTATCACATATTTTTTATAAAGTTAAAATTTGGCTCAAGAGGCGCAAAAAATAGGGTTTTTGGGAGAAAAAAAAATCATAACTTCGTCAATTCTCAAGATATCAATTCCAATCAACTTTATTATAAATCTCCTTAATATTATCTACAACTTTTATATTCACAAGTTTTTGATAGGACCAATTGGTACCGCAAAAAAAAAATTAAAAACGAAAACAAAAAGGGGATTTGAAGAAGTAAAAAATCCATAACTCCGTCAATTCAAAAGATATAAAATCCCCATGAATTTATCATATATCTTCTTAATATTGTATACAACATCTATATAGACACGTTTTGGATAGGACCAATTCTTATAGCAAGAAAAAATTAAAAATACACAGCGGTTGAAGCAAAAAAATCATCTAAGTAACGGTGTATTCAAATCCAAACTGCGTATTTTCTGACTCATTTCACAATTCATTTTTGCTCTCAAAGGCTTCCAATTGGTACGTTTTTTTACTCCGAAACTATATAATGTACCGTAATGGTCGATTTTTTGTTAGAGGCAGAATATATTTTTTAAAAATGCTGTTAAAGTGGGCATTTTGAACCGAATTTCCCGGAGCGGATTGTATTGGAAAAATCATTGCATTAAGGATGCACTCAAATCCAAACTGCTTATTTTCTGACTCATTTTTAAATTCATGTTTGCTCTCAAACGCATTTAATTGGTAGATTCGCATATTCAGAAACTATATAATGTACCGCAATGATCGATTTTTTGATAGAGGTAGAATATATTTCAAAAAAGGATGTCAAAGTGGGCATTTTGAACGGAATATCCCGAAGCAATTGTATTATCACTTTCTTCTGGACACGATAACTTCCGCAATTCTGCACAAATCTCTTCCAAACTGATACATAAAATCAAATGGGAAATAAAATCTCGGTCAAGTTCGTTAATGGGCAAATGCGGTCAAAGGGGATGGAAATAGGGAGGGGTTTTGTGAAAACCGAAAAAACCCCATAACTTCTTAATTTTTGTACATATCAAATCAGTTTAAAGTTTTTATTACTTCTAAAAATAGCGCCAAAATTCATGCATCACAGAGTTTTGATAAAATTTAAAATAGGCTCAAGGGGCGCAAAAAATAGGGTTTTTGGGAGAAAAAAATTCCTTACTCCGTCAATTTTCAAGATATCAAATCCAATAATTTTATTATACATCTCCTTAATATTATCTACAACTTTTATATTCACAAGTTTTTGATAGGACCAATTCGTACCGCAAAAAAAAATTAAAAACGAAAACAAAAAAGGGGGGTTGAAGAAGAAAAATTTTCATAACTCCGTCAATTCACAAGGCATAAAATCTCCATGAATTTATCATATATCTTCTTAATATTGTCTTCAACATTTATATAGACAAGTTTTTGATAGGGCCAATTCTTAATGCAAAAACAAATTAAAAATACATAGCGGTTGAAGAAAAAAATCATCTTATTAAGGGTGCATTCAAATCCAAACTGTCTATTTTCTTACTCATTTTTAAATTCATTTTTGCTCTCAAACGCATCCAATTGCTAGATTCTCTTATTCAGAAACAATATAATGTACAGTAACGATCGACTTTTTGATAGAGGAGGTATATATTTCAAAAAATGATGTCAAAGTGGGCATTTTGAACAGAATTTCCCGAAGCGATTGTGTTAGAAACGAAAAATATTGCGCTACTGAGAAAATAATTGTTTATTAATCAAGTTTTAATTAATTGAAAGAAAAATAAAAACACAGGTCGCTTATAAATCTTTTCAAAAATCACGTCAGCATGTTTCCTATTTTTTTTTTAAATTAAAAATGAATCTGAAAATGTGCCAGAAAATTTCGAGTTGTTGAGTATGGAAAAATATTTTTTTAATATCGCCTTAACATGATTCTGATAAAACCAGCTATTTTATAAAAAGGAAATAAAAACTCGTCAAAAGCAGACAGATAAAACTGTTAAAGTGGATTTATATCTAATCATGATTTAGTTTTTGTTGGTGAAATTAGTATACTTAACTTCGAAATCTACCTCTGCCTGTAGGCCGGGCCGGCAGGGATTTTTTATATATTAAATGTATGGGGCTGAAGACGGCCTTTTTTGATGAAGGAAATTGGTAAATTTTTCTAGCTTTGCTTTGTACTTTTTTTTTTATGAACAATGTAAACATTTTCTATTTTTAAACTAATTTTTACTTTTTTTTTCTTATTTTTTTTTAAATTCTTATTTTTAACTTAATTTCTTTTTACTGTAATCCTAGGATTACCCTATCATAAATTTTCAGCCTATCTTACTTTTATTTATTTTTTATTTTTTCCTTCTTATATAGTAGTACACATGTGCTACGGTTAGACTTTATTTCCATGACTCCTCTAGGATGTGTTATACGCCTACTCATACACAGGGAGTGGAGTAGCACTGCTACTGGGTATCCCCTTGAACTGCTATGCTGTTCGCTGTTCGCTATTGAACAATTTTCACCCAAAGTTAAAAATATAAAATTTAGATAAAAGTTTCTGGTGAGAATGTCGTTTAAATTAGGTGGATATAATATATCCCACCGCCCCTCAAGGGGTTTAAATGGCAAAGTTTTGTTTAACTATTCTAGAAGTGTTGGAAAGTATTTCATAATCTTCGCTTAGTGCATGATCTTTCTTTCTTGTTAAAAGTTTTATTTGATTTACTATCACAGAGAAAATAGTATTTAAAAATGTAGAGAGTTATATTCACCCAAATTAAAAATCACTTCTTAATGTGCATTTCACTGACCTTTAAGGAAAACGTGAAGAAAGCTTTAAACTTAACAAATTTACTCATTTAGCAAATTAAACTCAGTTTAATTACGCACTAATAGCTTTCACAAAAGTAAAATTTTTAATTCGGTTATGGAAATTACTTAGTAGAATAAATTTTCGAATGAAATCCATTAGTTACTTCGAAGGTTCATCAAACATTCCAAAAATGTAAATTTAAATCAATTTAGAATTCCGTGTTTCACTTCATCGTTATGTATTTTATGCACATCGAAAAGCTTTTTATTCCCTTAACAGTTTAAGGTAAACTTTATTTAAATATAATAAATAAAATCAATAAAAAATATAATGAATAAATCAGAAAAACTACGAAATGAAGAAAAATTTATGGAAATTCATCAAAAATGTAAACATTAAACATATACAAGATGTAATGAAGTTGTTGAGGGGTTAATAAATTTTCAAAAAACACAATTCATGTTTAAATGCTTTTTTTTTTTTTTTTTTTTTTTACTATTTTCGATTTTTACAAGAAAGTGTTGGGTTTGTGAAAATATCGAGTTCCGGTTTTCGACGGATTTATACGTTTTAGAAAGTTCTGAACACGATTTGATGGTTTTTAGAAAATGTGTGTGTGTGAGCCTATGTCTGTCGGTCTGTGAGTCTGTATGGGACAAAAAATTATGGGCGCTCTATCTCAAGAACTAATGTTCGGAATTTTAGCAAATTTTAGATTCAGATAAACCTTCATATAAACTCGTGCTGACTAGTTTTTGGTGCACATCGCCCAACAGGTGGCCGTGCTATGTTGCATTTTTCAGGATTTTCGAAATCGCCCTATCTTAACCCTTTCGTGGTCAAGCACGCGTTTACGCGGTCGCACTTTGGTACTTGTAAGTGGTCGTGAACGCATATAGGCGGTCAGACTTTTGTACTTGTAGATGGTCACAAACGCGTATAGGCGGTCAAAATATTCTACTTGTAGATGGTTATGAACGCGTTTGCGCGTTTGTGCTTCCCCCCACTTCTCGAGACTGGGAGTTAAAGAAGGCGTTTCTCAATCACTCCCTCTTTCCACACACACAATAGGCGTTAGGCAGACTATTTGTCAACTGGATTACCGTATTTTAAGTCGAATGCCTTTAGAGAACTTCGTTTTTTGTAAATGCTTAAGAATGGCATTGTATTTCGAAACAAATACTAAGCAACTTTATAGAATATCGTCGTTTACTTATTTTATTTTATTATTTCTATCCATAAGATTCTAATTCATTACTATAATTATTATTATTTCAGATCCTTTGCCAAATAATATTTATTTATTTCGCATGTTCATTATTTATTATGTAATATTTATTTATTTTGTTCTTTTAATGAATATACACGTTCTTTTCTTTCCTTTTTTTTCTAAATGTATGTCATTTTTTTCATTTAACTATAATACTAAATAATTAAACTTTTTTTTTTCTTTACTTACACCACTTTTGTTGCATAATAATAATAAAAAATTCAAATATCTAATCTAACATAACACATCAAAAAAAATATTTTTATTTATTATTGTTGCTCAAATTTTATTCAAATTCTAGCATAATTTTAAAACTAGTACCGTGAAAACTGTCTATAATGACACTGAAGGAGCCAGAAAAAGCATCGATGTAGATATAGGTTTTCATTATAGGTAGATTCAAGACTGTTCATTTATTCAGAGTACATAATATAATAATTATTACATATAGATGAATCCTTCGTTTAACTTTTTAGAATTATCTAATTAAATAATTCAATTTAATTATTTTCTTATCAATAAAAATAATTCTGGAATTTTATATTAATATACAATGCCAAATATAAGACCGTAAAGAAAAACAAACAAACAGGGATTTACAATTTTGACTATTAAACAGGAGAAATAAATTTCAGATATTTTGCATTTGGATATAAACCAAAGAGAAATACTTCATGTAACAATTAAAAAAAAAAAAAAAAAAAAAAAAAAAAAAAAAAAAAAAAAAAAAAATGGATGTTTAAATGTTGAAGCTAAGAAGAGAAATAGTACTTTTATTTATTCACAGCCATTATTTGACATTCCCAGCCTTCTAAAAAGAAATAAAAAAAGAATTATGTAAAAGTTTCATGTAAAAAGAAATAAAGTTTTTTGCTCAATTAATTCAATCGCATGTACAACAGTCTTTACCATTTTCCTTTGGCATTCTAACAGGGTATTTTTATCAGTATTTTAACTTTAGTTAACAATAAAATTGATTAACTAAATTTAAATACACTTCAATATTTATAGAGGGCTTAAATATATGTTGTAAAATTCATATGAGCTAAAGAATATATCCACATAATGCTCTTTTTTAGAAACATACAGTTGATCGCTTCGTTCAAAAGTTAATCGTGAGTATACTTCTCTGAGGAAAACACGCATTGACTAATATTATTCCTAAGGAAGAATTTTTTTAAGATAGCTCGCTTGCATTTCAGTATTTTTAAACGATTTTTTTTATTTGAGTAGCTGAGGTCGATCTGTACAAAGGACGTTTTTTACTTCTTCTATTTTATTTGCAGGTTTTTTTTTTTTTTTTTTTTTTTTTTTTTTAATGAGGTTACTTTTATTTTCGAAACCGGTTCCGAAAATAAAAGTATCCTAATAAAAAAAAACTATAAACAAAATAGAAAATGAGAAAAACGGTCTTTGTATAGATCGATCTCAGCTGACCAATGCAAAAGAATTGTTTAAAAATATGGAAATGCAAACGAGATATCTAAAAAAAATTCTTCCATCGGATAAACATTAGCGAGCGGGTGCTTTCGCGTGAGTGAAGTAACCTCTTAACTGTTGGAAGTAGATCAAAAACTCCAAACAATTAAATATCATAGACGGGTTTATTAAGTCCAATATTTTTCGCAGTAATTTGCAATGCTTTTTTAATATTTTAGAGCAAAAGTAAAGTAATTTTATTTTGCAATTTGAAAACTTTCTTTAATAATATGAGACAAAGTTAATGATAACTCTCTCGTGAAGGCTGTATTTAAAAATCTGTACAAACATATCATAACGTTATTTTTGTTTGTATTTTTCTGTTCTTATTCGATTTTCCTTTTGTTTATATGGCAGTTTACATACAAAGGGGCTTGCCATGAAAGGATTATTTCGATCAATAAAATGATGTTTACACAGTACTTCTCAGGTTGGGAGATATAACCTATCATCTCACCAATTTGATTATGCAAATTAAAAAAATAATAATAATTTTAAGATAGGTAATGCATTCATATGCATTAAAGACATATAATTTTTTAAAAAGTTACTCTTTCCTGTTTTTACTTGTATTAAAAAATAAATAAAGGGGTATTTTTAGACATATTTATACGTGTAGTTTTCATTATATTTGACCTACTTATATTTTTAAATAACTTGACACTTGTACCGTGCATTAGTACATTTATAAATAGTATATAGACCCAGTTTTAAGCATTATTACAGCAAATACTTGGCTTAGTATGAAAAAAGTTCTATTTGCACCTCTTTTGAAGGTTGGGGGTGGGGGTGGAGATAATCCAAAAACCATTTTTATGTTTATATCACTGACTGTGCCCACTTTGCAAATAAAAAAAAAATTGTGTATTATTTGTGCTTTCTTAACATAACGAACCCCAATATAGCGATTCTTACATTAAAACCTCCATATTAAAAAAGCCCTAAATGTTATTTATTCACACAGTTATATTTCACAGAGAAGAACCAGAGGTGTAGCCAGAAAAATGCTTATGAGACTACAGTTCCCCGTTCGATAGCTACAGTTGTCAATATTGTTTACCTAATCATCCTACTAAATACAACAGAGTTGACCAAATATTCCAGTGTTATTAATTCCAATGATACTTTAAAAGTTTCTATGAGTTTTCTTTGAAGTAAGTTTTGAAAGAGAGTAAGTATATCCCATTGTTATCTAGTCCAAACTCTTGCAACCTGAGAATGACATCGAAATTGTACTTATAAGTGAAGCTTTGAGCTTTAAGAAAACTATGATTGACAGCCCCTCCCCTTCCCTTGTAAGGATGATTTCTAAAGAAAACAGTTCACAGGAATAGTAAAATTTCAAATAGCCGTAACTTGCTACACATTTTTTTGATTGTCACGTATTTAATAAAAGGATTATGAAAAGTTTATGTTTTAAATCAGTTCTTTTAAAATAAGTATTAATCTATAATTATTAAATCGTGAATATTGCCCAATGTAACAGGTTTGGCCAGGTGGGGAGACCTATCAATTGACTTGAGCACAACAAGCACCACCCATGCACAATGTAACAAAAGATTGTTGATATAAAAATAAAGTAAGATATCATTTAAAAAAAAAAAATCTTTTCTGATATCACCGCATAAATATTAGAATAACTCCCTCGCCTCCCCCCACGAAAAATAAAAACTGATAGCCGGAGAGTTATCCTTATTGTAGCCTAAAAATTATTATCAAACTAATGGTTATTTTTAATAATGAAAACTCTTTGCTGCACATTTCCTGTATGTTATCAAGTTCTGCCCCATTCCGCAAGCGTCTTTATGGAAGAATTTAATAATTTAGCTGTTCTACCTATGTACTTTTAAACAATCACCTTTAATGATCTACTTTTAAAAAAAGTAAAATTCGTGATATTTTTTATGGTCATGTTAGCTTTGATATCTTGAAATAATAATTAAAAAAAATATCCGATTAAGTCACACACTAATATCAATTTGTAATTCTAAATTATAAGGAACCTCTATTTTATTTATGTATTTATTTTTTACATTTTCCAAAATAGTTAAAAAGGGTTTATGACTTCCGTTTGTTTGTCAGTGCTCTAACTTGCGTAACTATAATTCGATTTCTCTGAAATTTTGCATGTTATTGACATTTACTATGGCACGATCGCCATTGAAAATGAAGTAGGTAGCATGTACAATTCACTTACAGGGGCATTCAAAAGCATGCCGTTACATTACGGCCAATGGGAGAAAATCGTTTCAAGTACAGCACTAAAACATACTTTCTTTAGAATATGAAATGCAAAGAATTTATTATTCATTTTCAGAATCGCACAGTAGAATTACGTTACATAATGATCTACGGGGAAAACCGTTTGCAGTATATTTCAATGTAGATAATCTATTCCAAACAAATTTAGGTAAAAAGATCTTAGTAAAAAAAAATCATTGTTAAAAATAATAATTATTATAAATACTTAGATGAACGTAAAATTAAGAACTATTAGTTATTAAAGTTACATACATATTCAGTTATAGAAAACCGATTATAAGCTTCAAGTAAAGCCCGAGGCAAGCTCGCAAATCTGTACCCTATTATTAATAGCAAAAACATATATTATACATATCTTTTCACTAAAGCACTCTAAAAAGCCCTTGGAAAGGGGGAGAGGTAAACATAAAATACAATCTATAGATTCTTTCAATTTAGTATGTGGATAGCTTATGTATAAGAGCATTAACTTTTATATATTTATGGGAGCTTTGACCAAAGACAGCCTTTTAGGGAAGAGGGAGGAGTAGGACATGGAATTAAAAGAAACAAACCTGTACATACAGATATTTTAAAGGGGTCAAAACAATAATAAAGAAAAAAGAACTTTTTTCAAAAGTGTAGGTTTTCCGTTATCTTGATTTTCATAATGTAGGAGGGGGCAGAGTTAAGAGCGGGGTATACGTGTGTGTGCGTGTGTGGGGGGGGGGGGGGTAAAAATAAGTGGGAGTCAAAATTTTGAGGTTTCGACAAATAAAACAAAATTTAGGGAATTCACAGCAGAAATGAAAATATTTTCTCGAAAATAATTTAAAAATAATATTTAGGATCTAAATTTATTGGGTATGGTGTACAGTCCTGCATCGGGTCGGGAAAACTTTCCTTTTTTGCCGGAAGTCGGATTAACTTCTACAATTTTGCAGCAAATCGGGTCGATATCCATTATTTCGGCTTCGGGTTAGGTTTTGGCTAAAGCGGGCCCGGTTCGGGTTGAACCGATTTTTAAAAGAGTTTCTAAAATATTTTTTCTGGTGAAAAAACTATATAGAATAACAGTTTTTAAAGAAATGGAAATTTGAATACACACATGATATTTTACATACATAAATTTTTACACACACATGCGAAAAAAAAAAACTGGAAAGTAAAAACTTTTTTTTTCCCCATTTGAAAAATTAAGGAAGATATAATGAAAATAATTAAATTTTGAACTCGAGTGCGAAAACCAAACTTCAAAATAAGACAGTTTTCTGTATACATATTAAAATTATTTTAATTTCAGCAATTCACCCTTTCCTAACAAATATTTTAAATATTCACAAAAGTACCCTTTTTCAACCGTCATTTTTTCGTACACTGTTCTTCGGTTGCCTTGGAATTCCTCTGTTAATGATTAGTAAACACTACGCGCATTATTATTACTATTATTTTTAATGGGAAACAGACTGCAGTGCACATTAGCAATGTGTATCAGTTATTATGGTTGGAATAATATACACTATAAAAAAGTACTACAAGCAGATATCGACCTAGACCATAATTCGAGTTTATTCAAATAATTTTATACACTCATGTAAACCAACAATAAAAACCGCACTCACTATTTCCAATAGTGAACACGCCTCCATATCATATATCGATTTCACGGCAATACAAGAAATATTTACAAAGGTCAGATGGAAGAGCAGTACTAGACTTTGTCGCGATGGCGCCCCAAGTTCACAATTACCCTAAAATATTCAAGTGTAACTGCATATTGTTTAAAAAGATACCAATGGACAGTACAAGTATCGAATTATTCAAAAATATAAATAGAATGGATGCAATTAAAGCAGTAGATATGATAAAGTGTAAGTGCATGTCTTTAAAAACAGGGAAGTATCACTATCGAAAAGATTCTTACAATAATGCAAACGAAAGCATTATCTGCCAGTTAGGAATTAATGCTAATACTACATTACAAATTTGATTAAAATAATCATGATGTAATTAATGTATTGAAAATGGAAAAAAAACGTTAAAACCTAGATTTTGATGACTGAACTATTCATTTCGTTACCATGAGAATTAAACTAAGAAAACATTTATTTTAATGCATTAAACTACAGTAATACAGTATAATGTACATTTATTTTACCGTATTTAAATATCCATTTTTAATTATAGATTACTTGGAGATCACAAATATATTTTATTATAAATGGTGATTTCTTTCCTTCTCATGCTGACTGATAATTGTTACATCATATAAATCCAACTTATTGCAATTGCTTCAGAGTTTGTGACACTAATTTTGGGGGGCTCTGGGAAAATGCCCCGTACAAAAACTGCATAATATTCCAAATTGATTTTTTTCTGACACATTCCTGAATTGAGTTTTGTTCATAAACACATGGAATTGGCAGGTGCTCTTATTCAAAAACTATAAAGTCGAACAATTTTTTTCCATTTTTCGATAAACATAGGAAGGAGGTCTTTTAGAAAATGCTGTTAAATTTGGCGTTTTGAGAAAAAATTCTGCATACGGAAGCCCGATAAAAGTTATAATAGGAAAACGCTTGTAATTCTCAAGTAATTTATTTGTCGAAAAATGAAAAAAAGAAAAAGTGAAAGAAAAACAAAACATTTTGTCCCAAATCATTGTCATACCTGCATTTGTCAAGCTTTTACATTTATATATTAATTCCTGAATGTGTCAAAGTTTTTATTGATGAACGGGCATTTTTTTTTTCTTTTGCATCCAAATAATATTTACAAAAGTTAGTAGTAGGGCAGGTGGAAGAGCATTAATTAACCACCATATACTGGCAGGGTCCGACTTAGGCTATGGGGAGGAGGGGGGGGGGAGGTTGTCCGGGGCAAGAATCATTTTGGGGCTCCTTCTTCTATCTATCTATCTATAGATTTTTTGTGAATAATATGGAAGTAGCTAGTACTAAACTTCACACATATTGTATTATATGCATAAATTTTATATCCGGTACTGTTTTCCTCTGTATACAGAGTGTCACAAAAAGATAATCAGAACTTTAAGAAAAAACACTAGTAGGATAGTAGTAGAAAAAAAATTACAGATTGTTTGATACGAATATTTCTTTGCAAACTTTTACTTTGCTTATCTACGTACGTTATAAGATGTCTAAAAGAAAATGTCCCGAATTGGTTATAATTATTGGTTTTAACTTGCTGCGTACGAGAAAAACGTTAATAAAGAATTTATTTTGAAAACAATAGAATACTAAATTGTCATAATAAAATATTAATCATTAGTTTTCTAATGATATTTGCGTAGGTGGAGAGGGTACTGGAAGCGGAGGGAGGAATGGGGACCGCACTTCCTTCTTAAATGTTCTAAAATATATGAATTTTGGTCACTTTTGTTTAATTTTAAATATTTGGCACCTTTTAAATAAAAATTCTGACTATTCCCTAAAAAGGATTCCCTGGAGTCCCCTAAAAAGGGCGGCCCGGGGCAGCTTCCCCGCTTGCGCCTACATAAGTCGGGATCTGACCATATATATGTAATATATATATATATATAGATATAGATATAGATATAATGAATTACCATAACCAATAACTTTATATATTAAAATTTATTTTAAAAGATCTTTGTAAAACATTTTTATTTATGCAATGTATTGCCTAAATTGTGTTTCCTTTGTACTAAATACTGAAATTTTTACTCATACTTTGTTAGATCCCACGCCCACCCACGACCTCTTTAACTCTGCCCTCTTCTACATTGTAAAGAACAAGATGATAAAAATTTCCTTTGTTAGTCAACATTTTATTTCAACCCCTTTAAAATATCTGTATATAAAGTTTTTTATGTCCCCCCCCCCTCTCTTTCTTCTCACCCTAAAGACTACCCTTGGTCAAAGTTTCCATAAACATATAAAACTCGTTGTTCTTATACATAAGCTATCGAAGTAGCGAGTTGAAAGAACAGATACCCGTGCTTAGCGTGTGCTTTACTTGAAACACAGAAAAAAAATATAAGCATTACAGACTATGGAAGTTCTTTAGAGAATAGTTTTCATTGCGTGATGCATTTTCTCGCTGAACTATATTTGTATACCAATAGAAGTTTGTTGAACATAAATAAATTGATATACAGAAATACGCAAACCAACAAAATACATTGCCGTTTGGGTGCGTAATTGCTGGAAGTGCGGTTGGTTGGTTGATTTTTGACGGCCAATTATCTGCACGAGGGATACAGGCCCAGGGGAGGGGGTGCCAGGGAGGGTCTTTCTAAGGGAACCTAACCCGTATTTACGCATGGGAATCCATGGCTCGAAGAAAACCATGAAAACTCCGAACGGTTAGGTCGACGGGCGCGATTGGGCTCGAACCCAGCACCTCCCGTCTACCAACTTCGAGAGCAGAACCTCTCAGCCACTGGTGGGGCTGCTGGAAGTGCGAGTTAAATCGTGTTATACGTCTTTATCTGAATTAAATTTGAGCATAATATGTGTTGTGTAAAAAATCATTAGATAATATACAGGGTCGTGCAAAAGAATTCGAGAGCATTCTTTTCTACTGGCGAAATTGGCTACAAGTGAATTTTCTAAATGAAACAAGTTTTAGAATGCTAAATAATTTGTATGCTATAGATCGTAAATAAGGCTACAAAGTATAGACTATTTTTTTATTAGAAGGTAATTGCTAAAACTAGATTTCTAAATGTGTTATATGTTTTCCATACCTTTTACTCACATATCTTCCTGCACCTTATTTAATGGTAAAGATTCATTACAGTTTTATAGATAGATGTGTTGGAAAGTGTTGAAATATGATTTTTTGTTCATATTTTTATAAACTTTTATTTTTTATGCTGGTGAAAGTTTTCAAAGTTTCCATACATATAAATATGCAGAGATAATACTATTTGTTTATAAAATAAATGGAAAAATAAAAAATATATCTTGAGAAGGAAAATTAAAATTGGCCTCATCCAAATCCTAAAACTTTAAAAAAGGATAAATCGTAAAAAGGGATAAAAATGGCATTTGATTTTTTTAAAACTCTTTCCAGCATATTTGAAAAGCGTTTATGAATTCGGTTTGTCTATTTTTCCTCCTGTCCGCCATCTGTCCGTGTTCTAACTCGCGTAAATATAGTCCAATTTTCATGAAATCGATATATGTTATTTGTGTTTACTTTGGCATGTTTAGTATTGAAAATGAAGCGTGTAGATTTCGCTACATTCATTTACAAGGACACTCAAAAAAATGCCGTCACATTACGGAGAATGGAAAAATCATGTGTGGTGTGGTTAAATGATATTACGCTATTTTAAACATATTGGAATTTAAATACATCACTGAGGTGTATACTGCAAGGCGATTAACGTAAAATATAGTGTGCATAGAATTTGTATTTCGTTTTCAGGGACACACAAACAAATTTGGCCTATGAACAATAATTGCTAAATGTTCGTTATCAGTTGTAGTACGCTTTTTAAAATTTGACTGTTATTATTATTTTTTCCTATTACATAGTGATTATAAATTCTAGAGATCAAATACAGCGCTACACTATCTCAAATACATTCCCGTTCAGAAATTGCAGAATGGAAATTTTCATGCTGAACTAAATTTTTCCGTACTATGTAGCATACATACAAAGATATAGAACATAGACAGGGCTGCACAAAAAAAAAAAAAAAAAAAAAAAAAAAAAAAAAAAAAAATAGATATTTTTCTGACTACTGATTGCAATTGCAGAAAATGGATTTGCAAATGCGTTATGCGTTTTCTAATTTATTTATTTAGACATCATCTTTCTCCGTAATAAGCTGTAAAGTTTTGTTTCAATTTTCTGAATGTATTGGAAAATGTTAATTTATGCTACACGCATCATTTTTAGCTCTTGCTTCTTTTGACAGATATTCTTTTTCAATTTTTCCAAAGAATTAGAAAATATAATACTGAATCTTACTGTACTAAATATAAAGAAAAATACATGAATATATTCCGAAATTATAAAAATAGTGCTTAGTTTCCATCTAGTCTAAGAATATTCAACTTGTGTTCCACGGAGTTGCGAATTTTGTTATTGTAAAGTATAAATCACTTTTCTCTCCTTATGGGAGATAAAGTGAGAGGGGGGGGGGGGGGGATAACACTTCACAGGCATTTGAAATTGATTGTATTTTCTCATTTTGTGTAGGAAAATATATTTGGTATGGAAAATAATTCCTGTTATACGAAAATTTTAAATGTAATTATTTCTCCTAGGTGGTGGGAAAGAGAAAAAGGGCACCCGAAAAAAAGGCGATTTTATTACTATGAAACTTGCAAAAGTACATTTATTTTGTATATTGCTATGCAGACTCTCCATTTGCCTATTTATACATAGTAATACCTGTATTAAGCAGAATCTTGCCTTAAAAAGAAATCCAAAGTTCCTTAAAAAATTCTAATCCAAAATAATTATATTGTCCTTTGCCATTCCGTCTTAAAGGGTTTCATTGTTAAAATTAAAACCCCCATTTAGACAGTAATACTATACATATGTGGAAGTAGTATTACATCTATATCTCATTAATGCTGCAAAACTATGATCACTAATTAATTACAATAAAACTTGTAAGAATGGAATCTATGTATAACATAATCCCGCTTTAAACGGAAAATTTTATATTTTCAAATACGAAATATTACACAATTACACCTAGTAAAAACCGTCTGAAACAGAATTTGCTTTCGTACCGAGCGATCTCGTATTGACCGTTTTTATTGTAATACAGTGGTACCGTGTAATGTTACTGATTAATTAATTCTGTAATACTTAAGTACTATATCTTTACCATCTGTAAACATGATTTAAATATAAGAAATAGCGTACTTTATAAAAAAGCTGTTTCTTTTATTGCTCGCAAAAAATGAGTTAGAGGGATTATCATTTAGAAGAAGATTTTTTCCATTTATTTTGAATGCGCATTTGAAATATTATATAACAATCGCATTTTTTTTTTGGAGGGGGGGGGGGGGGGTTGGAATATTTGAATGTATTTTCAACTGGTATATTCATCAGGATAACGTAAAATATATCAGCTCTCTTAGATTTATATCACAGGAAAGCAAAGAAAGCAGATATTACACTAACTTGTATAACGACAGATCATTATTATTATTTATAAAAGAAAAATTAAATAATATTAACATAAATTGAAATTGAGATACGAGGAATTACAGTATCTAAAAGCGAGCACCATGGTATGCTGTACTAAACATTTAATTGTGATTTATTGTAGAGTGAGATTTAGCGATATATGTACGTTATATAAAATTTAAATCTATTAATAAAATCGATTACTTCCAGTCTAATTTCATAATTAAATCATTACAAATTAATTAAATTTCGAAGTTTATGTAGCAGAAACTGTTCAGAAAAAGATGCATTTAGAGGAAATGAAACGTCTTGTTATTACGAAGATATAAATTCTTTTCAAATTTAGATAAAATTTAATAGCACACAAAACAAATTATACTAGATTCAAACATTATATCAACGGTCGTACGCTTCGGAGAATTTTTCAGGACAAATACCAGTGTTTTAAAATAAAAATAAATCTAGCTTAAACGAGCAAAATTTCGACTTATATAAGGAGCGATTTTCTATAAAAAGATTACGGGTACGGAAGAATTTTCTGGTCTTGAAATGTCAGGGCACATACGACCCCTGTTATTTCAAACCAGAAGGAAGAGAGACCTGTATTGTGAAAACTGTTATGTTGTCCCGGATTAACCAGACATCTTTTTCGAAAGCTATTAGTCAAATAGTGTTAAACGCCCATCCCGCCTCCGTGGACAGCCTACTCAATCATTCACTGATAGAAAGAAGGGGAAAGAAAAAAATCCCTAAGCACTTTTGTACTACAAAATCACATAACCCCTTCTGCTTTTTGAACAAGTTTTTTCTCGCTATTCAAGTCCTTTTTAACACACATTTTTACAATCTGTTGAAACGCTCAATGGGTTAAGAACTAATGCACGAATTTTCATCTAACTTCAGATTCAGTCAGACGTTGACACACGTTGTAGCTGATTGGGTTTTGGTGTAAATCACCCAATAGGTGGCGCTGCTGTACTACATTTTGCATGATTTACACGATTTTAGTGATAATCATATCTCAAGAACTAAAGCATGGAATTTCATTCCTTAAGAATCCTCATGACGGGCATAGATTGCCATTTAATTTTGGTACTGTGTGCTAGCAAATTTTGAAGTATTAACATGTTTGAGATAAAAGAAAGTTTTGGGATGGGCATATCCGTCTAGTTCTGTTCTATCTATATTATAAAGGACAAACATATCTGTGCGTAACGCATACGTCATTCTGCGAATGGCAACACTTTGAAATTTGAAATGAAATTTCGGTTTTGCAATTTTCTCTACTCAAAATTTTTAAACTTCTAAACATCGCACATTTTAAATTTTTACACCGTCGTGTAACGAAAAATATGCTCTTTTAAATGCAATTTGTTTGAAAGCTGTATCTCAATTTAATTTTGAGATATTAATTTTTTTGTACTGTTTAATATATTTTTTGTATTTGTGGCAACTGAAGAACTCCATTTCTGTTGAAAGTCGTGGAGGGTTGAAAGTAAAGGGAAACTAATCACGGAAGGAAGAAAATAATATATTACTGTAGCTTTTGTTGCCATTTTCTCATAAAAACTGAAAAAATAAATTTAAATTAAAATACATGCTATGTCAGCAATTTTTTAAATTTCTAAATATCGCACATTTTCAATTTTTAAACCGTCAAATAGAGAAAAAAATCTACTTTCAAATGCAATTTGTTTGAAAATTGTATCTTAATTGACTGAGTTATTATGGTTTTTAAAATAACTAGCCACCCGTGGCGATCAATTTGGCCTCCCTTAAATGTATGCTAGGCATTGTATGTTACTTTTATTCATAATTTAATTTACTTGCTCAATCCTTCGCCAAATTTGAAGATTCTGATAGAGAAATCGAGAACTCCCTACAGTTATGTTAGTCGGGCACAGGTGATAAATCGTCAAACATTGTACCCGTCGCATTTTTTTATTATTATTTTGTTAATTCAGAATAAAATATAATCCTTTCACTCATTTTATTTAGAATGGATGACTTTAATTTAAAAATAGAACCTTAAAAATTCATGACTTTCACTTAAAAAAAAAAAATTCTTTAAAAAAAGAAAAAGAAAAGAAAAAGAATAAATAATACTATAAACCATTTAATTTCAACATCAAAGCATGTTTTAATTTACCCCTCGAAATATAAAAAAATGCTGCTGGCGAGTTAAAAAGTGTTATTGGCGAGAATTGCATCCAGCTAACATAAAAGTACGAACTCTTTGCGATTATGGACACTTTTATGTAGTTTTATTTGAAAAAAAACTTTTTGATTAACCGTTTAAACGCCAATGTTCCCATTTGGGAACATCAATTAAAAAAAATCTTCAAAAATTTAATCTTAACGATACATTTATGAGATTTTTATTTCATAAACTTAAAAATATGATTGATTTTTTGAAATGTGTTAAAATGGGAAAATTTAGTTTTTTTACATCGAAAAAAAATGTTCAAATTTGAAAATTTTGTCATATTTCATATTGAGAAATTGTAAATTTTATAAAGAATATATAAAATATAAAATAATTTAAAATTCATGTGTGTTATGAAATAGTAACCTTAAAACAATGTGTAGAATACAATTAAAACATAAAAAAGGGTATAGCTGAGTAAATATGAAGAAAGATATTTCGATGTTCCCATTTGGGAACATTGGCGTTTGCCATGAACATTTTTTATATCTTTAAACTCAATGCAATTAACCGATTTGAGTGATATTTTATAGGTATTTTCTGCATGAAAGCAAGATATAATTGAGTGCAAAGATGGTTTATTAGTACGAGATTCAAGTTTATCCCAAACCGCCCCTCCCCTCCCCCCCAACAAAAAATAAAAATTTCAACTTTCAATATTTCATTTTCTCTGTTTCCTTCTGCCTGCACTGATGCCAGCTCTTGCTAAAGGATATCTATTTCTGCTGAGTACAACCGAAAAATATAAACAAGTGAGTCACAGTTGTAGCTTTTTATGACGTAGAGTAGAGGAGAATTTTATTTACCCCTGTCTTCTTATCAGATGTGTCGAAAGGTCAAAGTTGAGTTCCTTTCCCCACCTGTTTCAGGAAGGAAGGAAGGAAAATTCACACTTAGAAAGGAATAAGTTGCTCTGTGTTTTTGTTGTGCACTTATTTTGTTGATTATGAATAACGCTAAGCGTTTTAAAACTGTGGAAGAAGCTCTCGAATATTTCGATATGCTAAATTCAGATGAATCTGATAATTCGGATGTTGATATATGCATTATTCCGCCAAATGAATGTGGTGATGTAACAGAAAATGAGGACATCAATGATGAAGATTTAGGGGAAATTATTCCGACGGATGTAACGGGAAAATTTGATATTCTCCGTAAAGATGAGGCTTGTGATGCGCCATCAACATCACACACAAGAACTGAAGCAGAGAGCATGGGTAAAGGTGATGATGATGATTTTTCTACACGAAAAAAAATTAAACTGTATAAAACAAGATGGAGTAAGAGAAAAGAATTTAATCATGCATTTCTTGATGAGGAACCAGGTGATTTAAAAATTGATTTTCCAGAGTTACAAGATTTGCATTCCTATTCAAATTTTTGATAAAATTTTGCCTAAGGAATATATCGGATCATTAGCATGCATGACAAAGATATACGCTAGTAAAAAAGGAGAGATAATTGCCATTGACGATACAGATATTGCCCAGATTCTAGGATTGATCCTCTTGAGTGGTTACCATTGGGTGCCAAAAGAAGATTATTATTGGAGCACTGCTGAAGATTTGAAAGATGATATTGTTCCAACAGTCATGTCAAGAAACCATTTCCGTACAATCAAAAAGTTTTTTTCACTTAAATGATAATTCTAAATTGAAGTCAGTTGATAAACTTGGGACAATAGCTCCAATTTATGAAGAATTGGGGAAAAATTCGCGTCAGTTTGGAACTTTCCACAAAAAATTGAGCATAGATGAATCTATGGTACCTTATTATGCACACCACACTTGCAAAATATTTATAAAAGAAAAACCCATAAGATTCAGCTTTAAAATATGGATGTTATGTTCCTCGTCTGGATATCCGTATGCGATGGAAATTTATTCTGGAAGGAAGATTGAGTCAGCAGGAATGCCTCTGGGTGAGGATGTCGTGACGCAACTAATCTCCACAGTTACAGATACGGGCAGGCATGAAATCTATTTTGATAATTTTTTTACATCTTATAACTTATTTAAATAATTTGCAGACTCTGGAATTAGAGCTACAGGTACAATCAGAAGTAACCGCATCCGTAAATATCCTTTACTAGACAATAAAAACTGGCCAAAAAGACCAGAGGAGCCAATGGATTACCGTAGTGATGGAACTGTATGTATTTGCCGGTGAAATGGCAATGCAGTTGTGACAGTTGCCTCTAATCATCAAACGCATGAACCTATTTCAAATACAAAGAGATATTCTAAATCGACAAAAAAGAAAATTGATGTTCCAAAACATGCTCTTATAAAATATTACAATGAAGTTATGAGTGGAGTTGATGTTCTGGATAAACTTCTTTCATTGTACGGACCACAGCTACGAAATAAAAAATGGTACTGGAATTTATTTGCATTATACTCTATATTATACTCTAAATATTGTTGCAACAGCATCTTGGATAATTATAGAGACATTCATGGAAAGAATTCAATGTCACATTTAGAATTTCGTCGAGATATTACAATGAACTTACTGCGTTCCAAACCAAAACTATCTCAACCTGGACCAAAAATGCATGTTCAAAATAAACTTAGAAAAACTGATAATCATTATCTGATATCTGCGTCACAAGGACACTGTGCTCTTTGCCAAAAAAAACTGCCGCATATGTGTGTTGAGTGTGACAAGAGGTTGCATAAAGATTGCTTTCCTTTATAACATGGCAAATAAATTGGATAAAAAGCTGTAAAAATAAAAAGGTAAACAATTTTAATGTAAATTATTTTTAAATTGTCAAATATTTTCATAATCTTTTATTTTTATGCCTTTTTGTTCATTTGATTTTTGTAAAAAGAAAATCTTCAAAATCTATAAGAAAAGTACTCATTAGACGCCAATGTTCCCATTTGGGAACATCTAAAAAATCCATATGAAATTTTTTTTTCTTTAAATGTTTTTGTTGATTACTTATAAGGGATCTATAAGTATACTTAATTAGGCAAATTTAAGTACCAGTTTGATCTGCTTCATAATTCGGCGTCTAAACGGTTAAATCGGTTGCCAGAAAAAAATTTCTTTTCTCGCCATGGACCTTTTCTCTATTTCGCCACGTACCTATACTGGAAAAGCACCTTCATTTATTTTTTTATTTATTGTATTTTAAATTACATGAATAAAAGACGGCACACGTGTCATATACGCACTATGTTGGCACGACTTTTTTCTGACGCCAATGTCATATACGCACCGGGGTACTTAACTGGCGCCAAAGTGTCGTTATTTTGCTTAATATGGTAACCCGGATGCTGTTGTTTATTTATTAATAAATTGTTTATTTACTTTTATTTTTTTTTATTATATAAATTGTTTTGTTCTATAGTTATTAATTAAACTTTTTATTTATTGTTATTCACTTTTTTTAAAATATTACACAATAACCAATGAGATGCGTTTCATTCGGGCGTTGCCATTAAACAATTAACTGCCAATTGTTTACAATTAACCAATTAACCAACAATTAATCGCGATTCCTGTGTCACGTACGATAGCGTAATATATATATATATATATATATATATATAGATTTTCAAGCATAAATTATTTTTTAATTTATCTCTATCACGTGTAGCTCGATTACGGAAGGTTAATCCGCTTGCTCTTAAAACAATGTAGCAAGTTCAGCATATGTTTCCGTCTAATGTTCAATAACAAAGTTAAAACTTCCTCTAGAGAAAAATAAATAAATAAATGTAAATAAGAAACAAATTTAACAGACATGTGATTGAACCACGCGCTTATGCACCGAAATGATCAGAAATACTGACGTAATGGGCAAAATCTTGGGTTAATAACTCCTGGCATGTGGTGACATGTGAAAATATCGCTTTTAATAAATTTCAAAACTTTATTTGATTGCATAATTGATATTTTTCATATAAAAATTCTTTTTGTTGTTAGTGGGCAATCTGAAATATATATTACATGTAAAAAAATAATTAGATTTAAAAAAAAAAAATTGGTTTTCACCTATATTCTGTAACCCGAGGAGCTCGGGTTCGATCCCCTAGTTATCATAAAGTATTAAAGGAAAAATAGTTTTTTCTTTCTTCAAACCCACGCTATTTCAAGCATCATTCACTGTCAATCTTGATAACCATGCCTGATTTCCTGATTTTTTGAAAGGATTTTATTTATAATGCATTTTTGCAGTTAGTAACGAAGCTAAATTTGGGTAATTTGTTGCTTTTTTTTTTCTTTTTTTTTTTTTAACCCTTGGTAGAGCGCGAGCTATTTTATTTAGTTAATTAATTTTAAAATTAATTTTAAATTTATTTTAAATATATATAATTTTTGCTATTCTTGTATTTTTTGATATCGCAAAAAAACAACAACTAAATTCTCTTTTTTATGGGAGAGTGGGGCGGTTGGTAATTATATAGATACGTAGCACCTATAGTCGTCGTCTGGTGTGTCCGTCAGTCTGTCAGACCGTCTGCCCGCATATAACAGCTCAAAAACTTTCCAACCGAATGGTTTGAAATTTAATATATATCATTTTTGCATAATTTTGTCGAGTCATTTAAAATTTTATTAAAAACGAATTGAAATTTAAAAAGGCATTAACAAAAGTTTTCTTCATTCTATTAAATCCTGTCATTCTTAATCAATTCAATGATACCCCATGATAGGTAATGATTCTAGTTTGCCACGGTTTTGATGTACTATTTACGATGGATTCCTATTATTTCCGTATTACTGAATTTAATATATAGAATCGTAGAAATTTCGTATTCATGCATTTTTGCATAGGAGTGCAACAGCTGTTGCACCAAGATCTGAATATTTATAAAACTAGTCATGGTACGAACGCACCTCATTTGCCACGTTTGACGCACAATTTCCGACTTGTTTTTTAGGATTTCTAAATTGTTTTTCTCAACATATAACCACTACTTAACTAATAAGGCAACTGTTAATTTATTAAAGAGTATTCTTTTTTAAATACACTCTTCATTTCTTTTTGTACTATCTTCAATAGAAGAAAGTATTGTAATCGAAATTTTTTCGACTTCCGGTTTTCGACGGATTTACACGTTTTAGAGATCAGAGATCACAAAAAACATGTTTATACAAAATGTCTGTCTGTCCGTATGTCCGTGTGTCGCCATTGTATCATCAAAAATTGTTTGAAGTTATGCATAGAATTGCACAAATTTTTTTTTAAAAGTTTTGGCTATGGCAAGCAGGTCCTCCCTAAATTCGAAAAAAAGCTGCCGCTAGGGGGCGCAGTAATAGCGATTTTTGTGCGATTTTGAATATTATACAATCGAAAAGTGTATGAAGTTATGCATAGAATTGAACCAAATTTTTTGTGTATGTTTTTGGCCATAGCAAGAAGGTCCTTCCTGAATTTCGAAAAAGTTTGCCGGTAGGGGGCGCTGTAATAGCGATTTTTGTGCATTTTGAATATTGTACCATCGAAAAGTATATGAAAATAGGCATAGAACTGAATCAAAAATTTTTTTTGTATTTTTTTGTCTATGGCAAGAATGTTCTCCCTGAGTTTGGAAAAATTCCGCCGGAAGTGGCACTGTAATAGCGATTTTTGTTCTATTTTCAATATTGTTCCATCGAAAAGTGTATGAAGTTACGCATAATTCTAATAAAAATACTAATAAAACTAATTAAAAGGGAAAATTGACATAAGATAGAAGAAAGTTTTTTGATTGGCACATCCAACTAGTCTACTTTTTAGTCAATGAAATATTACACTGTTGCGGTTCACACAGCCTGTTTGCTCTTTTTCGGTGAATGTGGTTTGGTGCATAATTGTTATGGTAACTCGTATTCAGTTGTAACCTTAAAAAGTATTTGGTAACTGATCACCCGTGTCGGGCTAACGGAAAATTGCATGAAAACTAATTTAAGTTTCTAAAATATTAAAATGTTGTAGTGTCATAAGAAATACTCTTTTGTACAATTTCTATATTTGCAGCACATCAGAAAGTAAGTAAAAAATCGATTAGTAAAATCCATCTTTGTATACAACAAGTTGGAAATTGCTCGTCAAACGTGGCAAATGAGGTGCGTTTGTACTATAACTGGGTTTATAAATATTTTTTGCACCGCATATTGTACTGAATGTATATTTTACTGCATTTCATAAGTGCATATCCATTTCATTCTGTTCTGAAAGGCTGTAACATCATTAAAATGCACTTAAAATATTTTTTTCCCATTGACCGTAATGTAACGGAAAACTTTTGACTGTCCCTGTAATTAAACTATACATCCGATTTTCATAAAATTTGAAATGACTCAACAAAATTTTCCAACAATTATATATATATATATTTAAAATTTCAGACCATTCGGAAGGTTGTAACATCATTAAAATGCACTTGCAATAATTTTTTCCCATTGGCAGTAATGTAACGGAAAACTTTTGACTGTCCCTGTAAATAAACTATACATCCAATTTTCATAAAATTTGAAATGACTTGACAAAATGTTACAACAATTATATATTTAAAAATTCAGACCATTCGGTTGGGTAGTTTTTGCTCTGTTATATGCGGACGGGCGGACAGGCAGACGGACTGAACGACAACTATAGGTGCTACGTATTTATATAATTACGAACGCACCTAAAAAACTGATTATGCTAAATAAAATAGTATAATGAATCATATTTCGCAGAATAGTGTTTTCAAAATGTAATAAATAATAAACTACAACAATAACATAAAAATATAGTAATTATATCGTACCTTTATTTTTTGGGAAATAACACTGTTATTAAACTATTATGTTGTGGCTATCAAAACATTCTGGTATATAATTCTAATATATGAATTTAAAAGTTGCTATTATACACCAACAATTACGGACTATAGTGCATTTTTTTTTTTCAATTTAACATTATGTTACAGTGAACAACATATAAAAATGCACAGTTCTGAGAGATCAAACACTGTTGGGTATTTAAATGCAAAACTGGTCCATTTTTATTTAATAATTTTAAATATAAAACTTTGGAGATTTCTACCCAAAAGGAATGGCGGTACACCCAACTGAGAACAAAGCTAAAATTTAAGTAACATATTATTTAAGGGGTCTCAGGACTCTTAAAATTGGAAAATATGAAATAAAGGACCATTTTCAACTTTTAATATCTTAAAATGTATTTGATATTAAGAAATAATTTTAAATGGGAATGAAAGATACAAGTATGTTCTTTTATTTCAAATATTTGAAAAATTGCATTATGCAGAATTAGCATTTATAGGGGGCTCTAAACTGTCAGACATTTGACAACCAGAAAATCGGCATAACAGCTTACGCGCACGATTACAAAATAATTTTTGCAGCTAGAATGAAAATTTTGGTACCTACGTAACTTAAGATTTGAATAATTACACTGAACCTAAATAAATTTTTCTTACTGCATTTTTATTATTTTTAATACAAAGTTGTATTTAGCTAATGCAAAATTTAGAAAATTTCAACACTATAAACCCCTAAAAAATGTTTTATTTTTACAATAAAAGGGAAATTTTAGGTTCCGTTTATACAGACTAACATAAAACATATGTTTTGAAAATTTCATGAAAAAATATTCAAAAGTTTTTGAGATATCGTGCGCGTTATGCCCAAAAGCGTCATTTGGAGAAAAATGACTTCAAAGTTTTGGAAACACCGCTTCAGCTATAGAGCGAGTATAATTCTAAATGCCATAACTTCTGTTTTAATGGGAATTTCAAGATAACAATTATATCAAAATGTTCAGAAACGTAGAAGTTTAACATCTAAAAAAATTAAAATTTCGAAAAATTTAAAGCTTTAAGAGTCCTGAGACCCCTTAATGTATATGAAATTTCGTAAAATTCCCCCTTACAGATGCCAAGATATAGCTATCAAGGATATCGTGACAAACGCAGCACAGTAGAGACCGATGTTGAGTGAACGATGGAGTTATGAATAAAGAGGAGGGAGCAAATAGTGAAGTATTTACCAGTTGCGAGTGAAGCAACTGAGAAATCGGTCACAAGATGGCGCTGCTGCTTGTTTACATCCGATCAACAGGTTCCGATTAAGAGGCTACTTCAGTCAAACGAAAAGACCCGTTCGCCAATGCTAATCCTATGGAAGAAATTTATAAAGATATCTCGGTCGCATTTCAATATTTTTAAATGATTTCTTTTGCGTTGAATAGCTGAGATCGATCTGTACAAAGGCCGTTGTTTACTTTTTCGATTTTGTTTACATGTATTTCTTATGAGGACACTTTCTTTTTCGGAACCGGTTTCGAAAGTAAAAGAATCCTCATAAAAAATATCTGCAATCAAAATAGAAAAAGTAAAAAACGGCCTGCATACAGATCGATCTCTACTATTCAATGCAAAAGAAATTATTTAAAAATATTGAAATGCGACCGAGATAGCTTTATAAATTTCTTCCATAGAATTAACATTAGCGGATGCATCTTTTCATTTGACTGAAGTAGCTTCTTAACGTCTGCGCAAAGTAATGACCGGGAGAGGGGGAAGGCAGGGTCGAAACTAAGGGGGGGAGAGGGGGCATGTGCCCCGGCCGCCAAATGAAGGATTATACCTTTGGAAAGGATCATTTTCTTCTGATGGACTGATGGCTTCCATTATTATGAAACAGCCATTATAAATGAAGTGTTGGGTGAAGCAAAAAAAAATTATGGCCATTTTTTTTCCCCCATTCGGACCAGAAAATCAGAGTTCTAACTTTTTACGACTGCTGTTTCATCTTCACCCAACACTTCATTTATAATGGCTGTTTCATAATAATGGAAGCCATCAGTCCATCAGAAGAAAATAACTCGACGAAAGCGGAAAATCGGTTAGGCGGGACTCGGATAATCGGGACACTCTACTGAATATGTCATTTTAAAAATGATCTTTAGAATATTTTTGTTGATGTTCAGAGGGACCTCCCCCCTTGGTTCCGACACTGTAGATTACGTAGTTCAGTATTACCTATTTTATGATTACATATTTTAAATTTTAATATAAGTCGTCTGTTATAAAATTAGTAAAATTCTCTTTGTAAATATACTTTGTGGAAGAGGGGGGAGGGGCAAAATCCATGATTGCCCCGGGTGCAAAAAAAGCTAGTTTCGGCCCTGGGGGAAGGGGGCGCAAAACTTGGGCGGAATTGTCCACCCGTACGGAATTACCCCCTTTGAGAAAGTTTTCAAGAGCGGGTGATATAAGGGATTCAGATAATTAGGTTCCAAGATAGTCAAAGCGTTTGGTTATCTTACAAATTTTGAATGACCCTGTATCCGACCAATCTCCGGAATTTACCCACCGTCTATAAAATTTTTATGTGTCATAAAAAAAATAATATATATATATATATATATATATATATATATACCGGGTGTCCCAAAAAGGACTGACTGATTTTAAAATTCAATAACTTGCAAACGGTGACAGATATTAAAAAAATTCTTGCAGGAGGGTTAAGCATAAGGTCAAAAGTTTTATTACAGTGATTTTCAATTTTAGTTCGATTTACAAACAATAGATGGCGCTGTAAGCAATAGTCGCTAAATTCAGGTTTGATTTTTGGTACTTCGTGGCCCGGATAATACATTTCCATCTCCTTTTTCTACATGGAACAAGATAAAGGACCAAAAATCGAGCCTGTATTTAGCGACTATTGCTCACAGCGCCATCTATTGTTTGTAAATCGAACTAAAATTGAAAATCACTGTAATAAAACTTTTGACCTTATGCATAACCCTCCTGCAAGAATTTTTTTAATATCTGTCACCGTTTGCAAGTTATTGAATTTTAAAATCAGTCAGTCCTTTTTGGGACACCCGGTATATATATATATACGAGGGCTCCATAAAAATATCTGACATAAAATAATGATATTTAGTTAAGAAAGCGCGACGATTTAAATAATTTGCTATAAGATTAAATTCTAAATAAGATAAGAGATAGATATCTTAAGATATGTATAATAAGATATAATCCCAACAAAAAGTTTTCGGTAAAAAAAAAAAAAAAAAAAAAGCGCCAAGTTCTCCTTAATGTTTCGGCCAGAAAAAGTAGTGATATCTGAAGTTCGCACAAGTTAAAAGTCAAACATCCCAAATCTTTAATTAAAAATGGCTTCCTGCGACTTGGCCGTTAATGCCTTCTACAGCATTTCAAAATTAATGATTGGAAATTACGCATTTATGAATTATTTAAATATTAAAAGTAATATTAGAATGCAAAGAGGCAAATTCACATAAAGACATTATAAGTAAAAGATTTCTGATAACTGCCATTCAGTTTCAACAAACATTAGTTTTGATTACAGATCATTTAGTCCACTTGTGGTTTAATTGCCATTTTGTACGGTCTAAAGCTAAAGTCATTAACGTAAAACCCAAGAAATAAAACAAAATTTACTTACTTCAAATCTCACAATATCTTACATTATATTTTATTGTATAATATTGAAATCAGGTGTATTGACGAAAGAGATTTTTTTCGTTTGAACATTGATTATAGTTTGCACAGCACATTAAGAGATATTCGATTTATAAACTGCTAAAAGCTGATACTAATTATGTTTTAGCAATTAGGGACATTATCTCCTGAATACAAGTATTTTGTTATTTTTAACTTTAAGCATTTAAATAGACTGAAGTTGTTTAAATGCTTTTTTCAAATGTGTATTTCATTTCTGTACTCTGTGCCACAAAATGCCTAAAATAATCAAAAAATGTAGTTGCCATGTAGCTCATTTGTACATATTTTAAAATTTGAAAAACACTCTCGAAGGCATTAACGGCCAAGTCGCAGGAAGCCATTTTTAATTAAAGATTTGGGATGTTTGACTTTTAACTTGTGCGAACTTCAGATATCACTACTTTTTCTGGCCGAAAGATTAAGGAGAACTTGGCGCTTTTTTTTTTTTTACCGAAAACTTTTTGTTGGGATATCACTACTTTTTGTATGTTTTTTTCAAGTTTGTTATTCTAAACTATATTAATATGAAAAAACTTAAATTTCGGTACTTTTATGTTAGCTGGGAGCAAATCTCCTCATTAGCCTTTTGTTTTTTCGCCAATAGCAGTTTACATTTTTCACATGTGTAAATTAGAAACAATGCTTTGATTTTCAAATAAAATATTTTGGTTTATGTTATTATTTCTTATTTATTTATTTATTTATTTCTATGTTAAATATTCTATTAAATAAAATGAGGGAAATGCATCTATTTTAAATGAGATGACTGAAAAGTATATATCTTTAAATGAAATGAATGCAATATAAACAATGGTGTTGGGAACAGTATTTGGCGATTTTCCACTTGTGCCCGGCTAACATAAAAATACCTAAATTTATTTTATTGAGCTTTACAAATTTATACTTTATTTCTTTTTATATTAAAGTACTAGCCGCCTCTAGCAAGCAATATTCACCGTATTAATTCCATGTTAAACGTTGCATCATGTTACTGTTATTCATAATTTAATTTACTCGCCCATTCTTTCGCCAAGTCGGAAGCTTTTGATAGAGAAATCAAGAACTCTTTACGATCATGGAAGCACATCATATATTTTGTGTTGTTATGTATTTCATCTTTCGTGACAAATATCTCTTAACTCACTTATGCATGTTTCCTTAGCAGTTACGATTCGTTTTCTAATGCGGAAATTTTTAATCCTATTAAGTAATATTTTCTAATTGGGCTCACTGCCAATTGTTGTATTTTAACTGATACGACTGGGTACAAGTGAAATGGTTCTTATGAAAGCCTTTGACAATATCTGCATTTGCATTAAACCATACTGATGCTAATATCATTTTGTTTCACGTTAACCTTTTCAATAGACTCGATTACGGAAGAATAGAAGGTCTACCGGCTCACTGCCATGATCCATTTGAAAATCTATCATTCTTCTCATCTGATCGTGTTGAAGAATTAGTCAGTGTGCTATGGTTTTAAGATTTTAGCAATTTTTTTCCGAAACCTGAAAACTAAAATGCGAGGAATCGGATTATAGAAGGTTCATTCTAACGCACATATCGATTAACAGGTTACATATTACAGAATTATAATAATCATAAGGAGAACTGGCATTTTCAATGCTTTAATAGTTTCCGTAAATTCTCTTTATATAATGCATAAGTTTTAGCGGTGTAAAGATTAACAACATAGTCACAGTAAGTATAATAACAGTACAATATAATAACAATAGCAGAGGTTTTGGGCAGTGACGAAACTATTAGCACTTTGGAAATATTAGTACGTTATATCATTTAACTATTCAGATGATATGCGGAAAAATAAAAATAGATGGCTCGCATTAATAATTAACTCATTGAAAAATAGCCACTAGCGTCAAATATTCGCCAAACTTGGCGACATTTAGCGAAGTGTCGCCAAAGTTGGTAATATACCATGTCAATTCTCAAATCTGGCGACGAAAAATGTTATGTTTATTCTGACGTCATAATGATGCATATGTATTATGTATTATACACATACCTATAATATGTATGAATCAAATGTATTATGTATTATATGCATATGTATAATATGTATCATGCATACGCATAAGTTCGTTAACATCACTAAAACGCACTTAAAGGAATAGTGTTCCATAAATAGTAGGGATAATTGCCAGATTGACCAGAGTGCTATTGAGATTAGAATTCCGACATTTATAATAGAGCGGGAGGCGCCATCACCTCATCGAGTTTACAGCTAAAATTTTAGGATTAGTTAAAACTAGATTAGCATATTTAAATACAACTAGTCTGTTAAGTCATATCTTTGTAGAAACCACCTGAAGACCTAATTTTAGTGGTTAACTGATAGGTTTACTATTGTTTTTTCCTGCATCCAAAAGTTTGGAAGCATGGAGGAATGGGTGCAGGAAAACACAATGAAAAATCCACCAATTAACCCGTAAAATCGGGTCTGTAGGTGGTTTCCACAAAGATATGACTTGGCAGACCAGTTACATTTCAATACGCTAATCGATATTTAACTAATCCTAAAATTTCAGCCGTCAACTCGATGAGGTGATGATCTGTGCAGACGCCTCCCGGTTTTTAATAAAATTTGTGATACTTGTTAGTTATCCCGTCGACCAATCTCGCCAAATTATATAAATTGACAAACCACTCGCCAAATTGTACAAATTAACATATTTTTTTATTTTAAATAAGGAAAGAACAATTAAATTAGTATAACATTAATAAAAATACTAATAAAACGTCGAAATAAAAATCACTTGATGACGTAAACACGTGTTAGTCAAGTGTATGTGGCATTTACGATCAATCATTATTGGCATTTAATCTTACAATTTGGCGACAGTAATTTGGTCGACGAGATAACTAACAAGTACCAAATTTGTTTTAAGGAAGTAAAAGATAGAAAGATGGACAGATAAACTGAAAGATATGCCTTATTAAGATTTTTGTAAAAGCATATAAAAATTCATTCAGCTTGAAATCATGTAACACCTTTATAACTCAGGCTATTTTTCTGTAATCGGGTTTTGGCGACCAGCATATCTTATCTATTACTATAATCTTTCTTTTACAGATTTAAAATTAACAATAAATTAAGAGTAAGTAGGCTAATAATACAATGTAATAACATTAGAAGCGGACTTCGGACGCCGCATCTGTCGCACATCGACAAAGACAGTTTATTAGTTACACATTTCATTTAATTAAAAGGAGATTTTTAAATTTTCATGTGGAATTAGGATATTTTTCCACTATAGAGACCTTGGCATTTTTTTTTTAATCTTGGCGCAATTCGGACTTTAGAAACTGAGATATGTTGCCAAATGATATAAACAAGTATGAAAACAAACCTGTTGGACTTTTATGTTATTTATATATGTATTTATATACATATAAACATTTTATTTATACATGTATAAAATATTATTTTTTATATACAAATTATTTATGTTGGTATATAAAAATAAATAACGGGGTTCCTTACATTAAATAAATTGTATACATATGGAAAAAATTGCTTGTGTATATGCCACAGTAAATAGGTTGCCAGATAATACGTTACTATCAAATTTCTTTTCTCGTCAAGGCTATTTTCTGTATTTCGCCAAGGCTACTATATCGGAAACGTACTGAATTGCGGTTTATATTTTGTTAAATGTTTTATTGTTTTAATATCGTAAATATATCATAACCTATACTGATTTAATTTTTTAGGTATATTCATTTTTTTACTTAACAAACATCTTTGGAAAAGCATATATATAAAATGTTATTCTGCTTGAAATCACGTGACTCTCCTCAAAACTCTGTAATCGGGTTTTGGCGACCAACATTGGCACAATTGAATGTGTTAAGGAACTGTTTACGGCCAAATGAACACCCCCTGTTTGAAGGGTTTAGAGATGGAAATTCTGTGTTTTCAGATTTTTTTGGTTAATTGTGCCACAAACCCGACTTACTTGTTAAGTTTCATGATTCTACGACTTTTAGAAGTACCTTAGTTATTTGATGATGCGAAGTGAGTCAGTGACAAAAAAGCGCTTTTTCGGAATTTAATATTTCAAAAACTACTAAATATAGAAACATGAAATTGTGGAACCTTAGTTCAGTTTGACCATACGAACATGTGTATAAAAGAAAAATTTCTATATCTCTCCCTAAAACGACGTTATGAGGGGGTGAAAAGTATGCCGAAATGGTTCAGGAAAAGGTAGCTTACGGCTTGTGCGAACTTGGCGGACGCACTGCCGTGCTCCCAGATAAGATAGATATCTTATCTAAATAAGATAAGAGAGCATTTCTCTTCCCTTAAAAAATCAGTTTTTTGATAAAATAAAAAGCCACGGGAGGATTTTTTCTATTTTTTGAATTTCTGAAATAGAATAGTATTTTGCATATATGCACCAAGTTTTAAATTCCCCTGGAACAGTTCGATGTATCTTAAAATTTCTGACTGCGGTTTTATTCGAGAATATTTTTTTTTCCTTTTAAAAATCAGTTTTTTGATAAAATAAAAAGTTGCCGGTGATTTTTTTTTTTCATTTTTAGAATCTCTGAAATAGAATATTGTTTTGCGTATATATGCCAATTTGACATCCCTACCTAGAATATTTGAAAAACTTTCCACATAATTAAAAATCTCTCACTCCCCTATCTTTCTGGTAACCAGGCATTAGTGTAAACCCTATTCTGCTCTGACCCTTCGAAGCAGCTATTGGATGCGTTTCTTTTGCGGTTTTCTTATATACGCGCGGTTCATGTTCTTTTATTGAGTTTTTAATTGGTAACCCTGTTAATTATCAAAAAATTAAAATTCCGAACGTCATGTTCAGAATGCATCAGGACATGCCTTGGACTACATTTACCTAATTCGTTAGCCATCGCAGACAGACAGACAGAACAAAATTTTCATTACTAGTATAGATTTAAAAAAAAAAAAAAACTTGTTATAATAAGGCTTTATATGCTCTGTTGATTTATTCAGTAGAGTAATGAAATATTCATATTTATTTTTTAAATATTCAATTTTTTTAAATTAACTGCATAAAAAAAATAATAATTATTATCATGTGATTACAATCAGATGATAATAATTGAAACTGTCTTATGTATCAGCATTAACATTCCATACATTTCATAAATAAAGTACAAATAATAAAAAAACAATGCATGCTATATGTACATATTTATATATTAATATTATAATTATTTTGATTTTAATAAGAAATTTCTTAGGTATAAATTTAATATAAGTTATACTAGTTTTAAAATTTTAAAGTTGCTTTAGTAAGCTTATTATTTAAATTAATGTGTTGTTAAAATCTCAAAAATACTAGTTATTTATTCATCTTACAAAGTCATAAAATATAAGAGTCGCCTGAATGAAAGTAGCATTGCTTTAATAACTCCACCATTTAAAGGGAAAGATGACTGTGCATGCTCCTATAGAGAGCGCAGAGTGCTGGGAATGCATGCGATATCGCCAGATCCCTCCAGATGCGTGTGTGATAGCGTGGGAGTACGTTAAAAGGCATCGTTCGCACCATGGATGCCTCCAAACGGTGTCAACGAGCGATCGGGCAATTTTTAACAGCGGCAAAGGTGAGCGCTAGTGAAATCTATCGTCAAATGCAAAATGCGTATGGCACGGAGTGTATGGCACGCAGATCGGTATTCGAATGTTGTAGGGATTTTCGTAGTGGAAGAAGCAGTACTAATGACAGGTCACGATCTGGTCAAGTGCATGCGGTCTTTTTCCATTACGAAAATCCCTACACCATCGAAATACCGATCTGCGTGACATACACTCCGTGTCATACATATTTTACGTTCGACGATAGATTTCACTAGCACTCACATTTTCCGCCGTAAAAATTTCACGACCGGGCATTGGCACCGTTTGGAGGCATCCATGATGCAAACGATGCCTTTTAACGTATTCCAACGCTATCACACACCCATTTGGCGAGGTCTAACGATATCGCATGCATTCCCAGCACTCTCCGCCCTCTATAGGAGGATGAGCAGATAACTTTGTCTTCAAATGGCGGAGTTATAACAGCAATGCCACTTTCATTTGTCGACCCTTATATAAAGTATCAGAGGAATGTTAATTGTATTTTTGCATTTAAAACCCAGTGACTATTTCCCATTTTAATATAAAAAAGCTCTCTTTCTGAATATAATTTCTATGTCTTGTGTATACGACACTTCTGTTTTATGCTTTTCTGCTGTGAATACCAATATTTTTTGATTAAAAATAAAGTAGAATTCATAAAATATAAAAATGTACATAAAAAATACATTTTTTTTTTTTTTGTCGATTTTGAAATTTGTAAAGAACGAAAGAAAACTTATTAAATTCTGAATAAATTTATATCTTTCAGAATATATTTATACTAATATTTTGACTATTTTAATAATTCATAAATTCTTATATAATTTTAGTTTGAAACGGATGTGAGAAACAAACATAAAAAAGTATTATAGTTTTATTTATGTTTATTTGCAGCGCTACGTCTGGCGATAAAATATTTTTAAACTTTTGGCGAAGTAAACAGAGCAGCATTCTATAAATAAAAACCACAAATTCAAAAACCTCTAAATTCTATGAAAATTGTTTATTTTTCTGAATATGTTTAAATTTCGAGGAACTTTATCGAGGGGATTCTCATGTATATGTCTCGTGATTTCCGATTCTAGAATTTAATCAGGAAACCCACTTTCTATTCCAAAGATGAAAATACTTTTATTGCTAGTTTAAGCAATTTTACACTAAGGTGAACTTTTTTCGAAATACGTTAACGCAGTATGTTTTTCAATGAAGTCAATGTTATTTTCAGTCGGCGAAATTTGAAATTATAGGGAAAAATAGAAGTAGCGAAGAAACTGCCTTTTATGTGTTTTTTTACGTTTAATATTTTGTAAATATTTTTGTAAAATATCGTATAGTAAATACAATTTTTCTTGTGACTTTTATAAAATCAAATTTTGGGGCGGTTTCATTAGCAATCCTCGATCAAGTATAGGTATAGTTACTATCTTCTATCTATAACAGAAGAAAGTATTGTAATTGAAAAAAAAATTTCGACTTCCGGTTTTCGACGAAAGTTATAAAAATTGCAAATTCAGCGTATTCATGTTTGGGTTTATTAGTATTATTGTTACACAAAAAATTAGCACATTTCTGGAGAAATAAATAAAAATATGAAAATGTAATTTAACATTAGAATACACGTTTTAGGGGTCAGAGACCATGGAAAACATGTTTATACAAAATGTATGTCCGTGTGTCGCCATTGTGCCTTCGAAAAGTGTATAAAGTTATGCACGAAATTGCGCCAAATTTAATGCATGTAGTTTTGGCTACGGCAAGCAGGTAATACTTGAATTTGGAAATATTCCGTCGGAAGGTAGAGTAAATAGGGTCGCCTGGGGTAATTTTCAGACCAAAACGAAATTTTTGCAATTACTCAGGAATCAATGTCGTTTTCTTTTAACTTTTCTTGGTAAAATCATCACATGGTGGTGATTACTTTGAAGCATTTTTAAATAATTAGCATTAATAATAAAAAATAAAATTAATAAAATAATGTCAGAAAATTACCCCGTGGTTTGGGGTAATTTCCAGACACCTAAGGGGTAATTTCCAGACAGCTATTTGTGGGGTTATTTAAGGGTCAGAACTGAACACCAACTATGGTAATAAAGAGACACCATTGTAAAATGTTATGACATATGATAGGGTATTAATTAGACGATTCTCAATGCAGCAAAAAGCCATGAAAACGCAATTGTAACTGTATGCCTGAAATTCATTTATATTTTAGCGAATAAAAATAAGTTATACGGTACTTTTGCACACATAGCTACTGTAGCTAAATCTGTTTTATATAAATTTATATAAATCAGTAAGAAATTTCGGACTTTTTAAACAGTTTTGATGGTTGGATTGGAGTAAACATTAAATAGGAACCTAAAACCGACACAAATTTAGTTAAAATAAATAAATAAGTAAGTAAATAAATATTTTAGTAGCCTAACCTGCTTTTTCTCACTACAATGATATTCTTACACACCACTAATTTCGACAGGCCTAACCATTTTAGTTTTCTTTGACAGTAAAGATATCACTGTAAAATTTTTTAACATTATTTTACAGTTCTTTTACATTTCAATAGTTTTAACATGGAAAGGATCAACAGGTTTAGTCTTAATAGGTCCAAAAAACAAAAAGGACTTAGGAACAATTTCAACTTGATCTTTTTTTGGCCAGCAATATTGATCATCCCCAAGCTAGTTTAAAATTTGCATTTGAACTTCTAACAGATTTTTCTTATATCATTTTTGTGGAACAACATTTGTACATGTCCCAGATAGAATGTTTGATCATAATATACAGCATATATTATATATTTGATTCTGAAATGGCACCTCTCATTTTCTTCATACATCTCTATCTTTCATCATAAATCTCCCATTTTAGCTTAAACTCCACCCAGTAATTTCCTTTTCACTTACAGATGGCCTTTAGAAGTTATATTTTAATATACAACCCATTTTAAATCACTCGCAAACAATTAATTTGCCATGTAGGATCAGTTAAAACACATATTGTAACATATATTAGTATCTGGAAATTACCCTGGTGATTCTTATAAGCTACACTTTTTTTAACTTAAATTTTTCCAAGATGTATATCCAAATAACGTTATTCGTTGTTTCCAAAAGGACAACATACCCTAGTATCTAAAAACGAAGTAGCATTTGTGCTTGAGTAGCAACACCCGAGAAATTGAAATTTGAAATCAGTGAAGCAAAAAGTTGAACAATATTTTTTCTTACATATATCATTTAGGAAACCAATTTTCTACAAAACAGAGTAGGCTGCTAATTACTAAGAAAATACTAATTGAAATAGAAAAATAGTTGATCTAACTAAAATGAAAACTGTTTTGGCCAGATTCCGATTAGTGTGCGACTGTTACTGCTTTCTTTTAATTACCCCGCATTCCTCTGTCTGAAAAATACCCCAGGCTACCCTATAATTTTTCTTGTTAATTTTATAAAATAAAATTTTGGGGCAGTTTCATTATCAGTCCTTGATCAAATATCTTTTTATTTTTTTCTATCAAAGAAAATAAAGTAGTGTAATTGAATTTTATTTTGACTTCCGGTTTTTGACGAATTTACACGTTTTAGGGGTCAGAGACCATGAAAAACATGTTTATAGAAAACGTCTGTCGAATTTTATCGAGGCGATTCTCATGTATATGTCACGTGAGTTTCGATTTCAGAATTTGATCAGGAAAGCCACTTTCTATTCCAAAGATGAAAATACCTTTATTGCTACATTACGCAATTTTACACTAAGGTTAACCGTCTTCGAAATACGTTAACGCAGTATTCTTTTTAATAAAATCTATATTATTTTCAGTCGGCGAAATTTGTAATTATAGGGTGTGGCAATCCGAATTTTTTTTTTCCATCTCATACATGTTAATACTCCCTGAAAAATACAGCATAGCAGCGCCGCCGGTTAGATGATCTACACCAAAATCTAATCAGCAACATGAAAAACATGTTTATAGAAAACGTCTGTCGAATTTTATCGAGGCGATTCTCATGTATATGTCACGTGATTTTCGATTCCAGAATTTGATCAGGAAAGCCACTTTCTATTCCAAAGATGAAAATACCTTTATTACTACATTACGCAATTTTACACTAAGGTTAACGTTCTTCGAAATACGTTAACGCAGTATGTTTTTTAATAAAATCAATATTATTTTCAGTCGGCGAAATTTGAAATTATAAGGTGTGGCAATCCAAATTTTTTCCCCATCTCATACATGTTAATACTTACTGAAAAATGCAGCATAGGAGTGCTGCCGGTTAGATGATCTACACCAAAATGTAATCAGCAAAAACTTATGACAACTTCTAACTGAATCTGAAGTTTCATGAAAATCCGTGCATTGCTTTTTGAATAGAGCTATGGTGGAAATCGTAAAAAATTCTGCATAACAGCGTCACATGTGGCGATTTCGACCAAAAACTAATCAGGAGCAATTTATATAAGGAACTAACTGAATCTGAAGTTTCATGAAAATTCTTACGTTAGTTCTTGAGGTACAGCTATTACGGAAATCGTGAAAAATGCAGCATAGCAGCGCAACCTGTAGGGGGATTTACATCAAAAACTAATCAATACTAATTTATATCAGGGACTAACTTAATCTGAAATTTGATGAAAATTCGTGTATTAGTTCTTGAGATAGAGCTTTTGCGATAATCATGAATAATGCAGCATAGCAGAGTCACCTGTTGAGCGATTTACAACAAAAAGTAATCAGCACCAAATTAAATCAATTACTAACTAAATATGAAGTTTTATGAAAATCCTGTGCATTAGTTCTTGGGATAGAGCCATTCTGAAAATCTCGAATAATGCAGCATAGCAGCGTCACCTGGTGGGGGATATTCAGCAAAATCTAATCAGACCCAGTTTATATCATGGTCTAACAGAATCTTAAATTTTATGAAATTCCGTGAATTACTTTTTGAGATAGAGCACCCATAAACGTTTTGTCACATACAGGCTCACAGAGTGACAGACTGACAGACTGTCTCACAATCAGACATTTTCTAATAACCATCAAATCGTGTTCAGGACCTTCTAAAACGTATAAATCTATCGAAAACAGGAAGTCGAAATTTTTCACGAATCCAATACTTTCTTATTGTAAAGATAGAAGAAAGTAAAAAGAACTATTGAGTGAGTTGCACATTATTGCTCTTTTAAGTTTAATATTGTGTGAATATTTTTATAAAATAATGTATGGTAAATACATTTTTTGTGGTGAATTTTATATTTGGTTTCATTCTTAAGCGTCCATTGGAGATGTATCGCTTGATGGAATTGTGGGAAACACGAGCATAGGCTCTTGCGTTCGTAGGAGACCACACACTTGATGGCCTTACAGTTTAGACGATATCTTTGAAAATATAATATCTAAAATTAGAAGAAATGTATTTTTGAATTCAGCGTTGCGAAAGCTTTCACTCGATACCCCACATTATATACAAAGAAAAGAGGTTTTTTTTTGTTGTTTGGTTTTTTTTCAAGTAACTTAAATAGGCCATCTACATTTTTACTAAATATATTTATGAATGTTTAATAATCTGCATATATGTGGGTCAATAGTCTTTATTACTTTCCGCAATTTACACTTTCCATGTTCCATAGTTTACGAGTAAAATGGCTGTGACAGACAGACACAGGAGTGATCTTTTAATGGCTCTATATTTACTCTTTAAGTACGGAACCCTAAAAATAAAATTTAAGTATCAAAACGAAAGTTAATTGCACAAGTTAATTACTGCAGAGTTTAAAAAATGAATATGTTTGTGTTTGCTTTGATTTTACGGTTTTATCTTTTATAACTTTTATTTCCAAGTCCTTTCGAAGTTTAGTAAGTAAATGCAATATTTTTGAACGGGAACAAATAATGAAGATTTCATTAATTTATCTATTTCTTTGAGTGTTTCCTGACAGAATAGGGCAGGGGAGTTTATTGACTGTCATTCTTAATTTGTCATGACAGTTAAATTCATCGCCTAAAACGACACAAAGAGGTTTAAACACTTAAAAGTTACTGGAATAAAGAAAAATTCTGAACTTAGTGCAGAAGTTTGATGAATAATGTGCTCTCCGGAATTATTTTTCTAAAAAAAAAACCTTATTCAAGCGACCTGGAAAAAACGGAATTTGTTTCATTTTCTTCAAATAAATGGGTCGCTCATGGAGGAAATTCATTGGGATAGTCTCTAAATGCAGGTAAAATTAGTACTGAGCTTATAGAAATAAATTTCGTTCCTTGAAAAAATGGTCGTTAAGGGAGGTGTTCGCTTAATAGAGGTGCTCACACAGGGAGGTTTCACTGTATATCAATACTAACTTGAAAATAAAAAATCACAAGTTTATTAATGGTGTATACAAAATGTTGTAAAGTTAAAACTAAACAAACATTAAAATAAAATTATTACAATCGAAGTTTCGGTTACCATCTATGACCATCTTCAGGAAAGAGTTGTTACGTTGTTTTTAAAGAAGAAACGGAAGTTTTTCTTTTCAACTTCAAGCCGGCTTAACTTTGTTCAATGAAAGCAATGTAAAAACTCTTTCCTGAAGATAGTCATTGTCATAGATGATGACCGAAACGTCGAGTTTTAAAATTTTATTTTTATGTTTGTTTAGTTTTTAACTTTACAACATTTTGTATACACCATTTAGTAAACTTGAGATTTTTTATATCCATGTTAATTTTGAACATTTCTATGGTGTAAATGTCCAGATTTTTTATTACATTTTATATCTTCCAGAATAAATTACAGTCATTCAGGGTAAGTTTGATACGCATTTTCTCTATTTTCAGATGCCCCACTCTTATTTTAACAATATTGTTGCAACTAGTGGCATAAAAGAGCAAAAATCCTCGTAAATTATTGCATGACTATCAGAAATTAAGGAATAATAATGATATAAACAATAAAAAATGAATTTATCATCTTGTTCAAATTTATCCAACCATGTAGGGTAACTTTGCACCATATTAAAAATATCATATAAAATGAGTCGTTTAAAAAAAAGTTTTATAGTTAAGACAACTTTGAACAACAAAACAAATTTAGATATTTAATAACTCCTAATTTACATTTCCCAATCTCACAAGATTTGTATAATTTACGATAGTACAACGAATATTATGCATCAAGGCCGAAACTATTCTTTTTTGCACCCGGGGCAAACGTGGATTTTGGCGCCCCTCCCCCCCCCCTCTTAGGCAAAATATATTTACAAAGATAATTTGACAAATTTTCTAATAGCCGATTTAATTTAAAATTTAAAATATGTAATCACAAAATATGTAATGCTGAACTACGTAATCTACGATGGCGGATCCAAGGAGGAGGTTACGGAGTTTATGATTCCCCTCTGAACGCCACCAAAAATATTCTAAAATCATTTTAAAAAGGAAATATACAGTAGACTCCCGATTATCCGAGTCCTGCTTAACCGAGTTTCCGTTGAAAATTAACTGTAAAACAGTAGTTCCGAATAATAGTTGGATGATGCAATTAATTTTGCCTAATGCTGCCAATTTATTTTCTAAAATAAAGAGTAGAAAAACACAGTTTATAACATTGCTAACCAAGTGCAGAACTGGCCAGCCTTTTGAAGTCAAACGTATTGAAAATTAGGAAGTGGTACAAAGTTTTACCCATCGATCGAAGTTACCCTGAATGACTGTAATGATAATATTTTGAAATTTTTCATAATTTATAACATCTAGTATAATTTTAGTTTGAAACGGGTTACGGAAAGAAACATAAAAAAAATATTATATTTTCAGCGTTACCTCAGACAATAAAATGTTTTTGAAATTTCCACGTTGTTATCATTAGCCGTTTCTTATAAATAAATACCATAAATTCAAAAAACTCTATATTTTATGAAATTTGTTTACTTTTCTGCACCGATATATTGAAATTTCACAGAATCTCACCGAGGGGATTGTACTGTATATATATGTCGTAATTTCCAATACCAGAATATAATCAGGAAAGCCAATTTCTATTCCAAATCCGGAAATATTTTCAAAGCAAGTTTATGCAATTTTCAATGTAGGATGAAATTTTTTTGAAATAAGGTAATGCAATATGTTTTACAATAAAGTCAAAGTTTATTTTCAGTCTGCGGAATTTTAAATTATAGAAAAAAACTAGTGAGATGGTACTTTACTTTTTGTCAAGTTTAATACTTGTGAATATTTTTAGTAAAATAACGTGTAATAACAAATTGTTTTTGAGGATTTGATAATAAGAAATTTTTGATTTTAGGTAGATTTCGTAAGAAATACTACCTATTGCAGTCGTTACCATAGTGCGACTTTTGAAAAATTCCTTCATAACTTTTCCTTATATGACTCCAGGAACCCAAAACAACCTCCACCTAAAAAGTTTATATGTATATATATATATATATATGTGTGTGTGTGTGTACTAAATTTTGTCCGCAGGATAAAAGTCGCAATTATGCACGGATCGTCTTCAAACTCGCCAACAACTTTGAGATGGCTAATATCTCGGCGGGGATTGAAAATGGAAAAAATTGACCCAAAGGAGTGGAAATGGGGGGGGGGGGGTGAAAATTTTAAATACCGTCTTAACAAAATTCTGATAAAGCCAGCTCTCACACAACAATGACAGGAATAAATCATTATGTTTCGTTATAGCAGTTGCCAACAATTAAAAAAAAACAATAAAATTCTCACCACAACAATTGCTTTTCTATTGCAAGATTTTCATATGAAAAAATAAATTAAATAACTAGTCTGACGAATTGAAAACAAATTGAATATTACGTCATAAGTTTTCTAGAGCAAGATTTCAGCATAAAAATTCAAAATGAAATAAATAGTTTGACGAATTAAAATATATATATATATATATATATATATTTGCGTCATATTGGAAATATAATGGACCTCAGCAGGTGAATATCTAACGTCAAGTGAGTTTGAAAAAACGTATTAAAACATGATAGAAAACCCGACTATGGAAATATTAACATATTTTAACACTTTGAGGTTCTCTGAATTTGCTTACCCATTTTTAAACCTATTCCGTATACATGCGTGTGCGTATTCGTGTATATTAGAATTTTCACAAAATGATTAGCTCCATAGAGCTCATTCTTTGTGAAAGAACTGGGTTTATCTCTAATGTTGATTTGAGTTTTGTTGGTGAATTTAGTAGTACTTAACTTCGAAATCTACCTCCTCCTGTAGGCCCGAGCCGGCAGGTACTTTTTTTTTTTATAACAGCCACATCTAAGATACATTATTTTTATACTGAAAGGGATTTGCATTTAAGATTAACTGATTTAATATGTATTTTATTAGTTTGAAACTAAATGTCTAGTTAAAATTCTCTGTGTTTTTAATAAATTACTTTAAAAGAAATTTACGTTTTAACCAGTGGCGTGGCGTCCGGTCATCGCTGGATGCGGCGATGACCAAGCAATATTTTAAAACTCTTAATAAGCTTTTAAAACTCTACGATCCAGTTTTAGCAGAACATTTGGAGTTCATGTATAAGTGAAGGTAAGATTTAAAGTTTCTTTTTTGAACATTCAACCATTGAATTTTAGAGTTAATAATTTTTCACCACAAACTTAAATAATTGCGATGACCACCGAAAATTTTCACGCCACGCCACTGGTTTTAACAATAAAAAGTAGTAGGGATGTTCGGGTATTATGAAATAGACGGACAATATGGAATACTTCGATATCTGTCGCAAACTGTGTCACAGCAAAGAGTAAGTCTATCATATGATTTTCTTGTACTCCCACAGTGTACTGAACTCTGTTTGGATACCTGTTGTTGGAACGACGGGGAGTCTCAATTTTTGCAGTTTTTTGCAGGTAAATAAAAAAAAAATCGTTTTAATTATGAATTCTCCTTGTCAGTGATGTTAACCAATTTGCCCTTCACAATTCTGGTTGGACCGCCTCATTGATCGCGGCCAACATTTCGACGCCGCAGTAAGGCAATTGTTCAACTTATGGGAATAATCTGTGTTGTATCACATCTATTCTTCATTTTCCCTAAAATCTTCAGAAAACACAGTTATAATATTTTAAGTTCTAAATTAAAAAATAACCAGCTACCAACAATTGATTAACGATATAAACAAACTAACATTTCAAAAATTGTGATTAATTGTCTGAGCGAAGTGAAGGCTAATACTCAGCGACACATAGAGCTACGATGGATATTAACGCCATGTCCTACTAAATAAAAAGCCTAATAAAAACCTTTCGTCAAGCATAACTCAAAAACTATTTGTCGGATTTCGTTTCTGATTGCACCAGAAGGTACCTAAGAGGGTCGCCTACTAAATGCACCTACTATGAAAAATAAGTTCCAAACCGTTTAAAAATTATGTAGAAAAAACTGATAAAAAAGCACAATTCATCTGCATACGTCACAGAAATTTGGTGTGCGTCACTTTCACCGGTTGATGTTTTCGTAGACAACAGGCTTGAACACATGGAGCAAATAAAAAAAAAATACGCACGCAGTAATATTGAAGTGAAATAAAACATATTTAAATTTAATCAAACAGGAAAATAAATCTGTTTGTTTTTCCATTTAAAAGAAAAAAAGGGCATAAAAAATTTGATTTGAGATTTTGCGATAATCTCTCATTAGCATTTTGTAATCGCCAAAAGCATATTTTATATCTCGCGTGTGAAAATTAGAAACAATTATATGATGTGTAATAAAATATTTTGCTTTATAGCATCATTTCTAAATTCCTTTATTTTTTTTACGTGCTTTCCTATAATTTACAATTATATATGCCTGTGGCACTCAAATCCTGTGATTCATTTTTCACCCACTTCCTGTTGACATAGAGTTTTGAAATTTGGAATATATATGTATTCCTGAGGGCAATATATGAATTGGACATTGACTTTTTAAAATTCGATCCCTAAGGGGGCAACAGTGTAGGAGGGGTGAATTACTTAATGGTTACGTTTGATTTTGTATCGAAAAATCAGCATTAGCTTCAACAATGAGTATTTTTTTGAAAAGTACTAATGACAGGGTTACCACGATATCGCCAAACTTTGGCCAACGTGGCGAAATATCGCCAAATTTGACGACAAAAAAGTGTCTACATAGAAGCCAACTTGGAGATAGCTGGCTAACTTGGCCAAATTCCCGTTTAAATCCACTTATCTTCCATAATTGAACTCACCGAATTAAATTTAAACTCCGTGCATTTAAGGTTTTTTTCAAGACTTTTCTAATATTTAGTGCATTTAAAAAACATATATATTTTCCAAATTTTTGTGAATTGCAATGAAAGCATGATTTAAAAAAAAAAACAATTTCCATTTATATTAATTTCTTTTTAGTCTTTAAAAAAGAAATTGGTGCTTTTCCTGTATAACGGCCTTGGCGAGGTAGATAAAATGGGTTTGGCGAGACAAGTAAGCTTTTTATGCGTATTTTCGTACAACTTATTCATTGTTTTATATACTCAAGCAATTTTTTAAAGATTTATGCAATTTATTTTGTGTTAACAAGCCACTTACCTATTTTTATATACAAACAAAAGTAAATTGTATATAAAAAGCAATTATATTATATATATAAATAAAATGTTTATATTTATGGCAAAGATGCCATAAACGCACCGGTTTTGGCGTGATTTTTTTATGCCAATTTGGCGAAAACTTCGTTTTCGAATACCAGTTACATATAGCCAGTTACATATACCAGTTACATATTATATATAGGTTGATATATACGAGTGCTGTTGCAGGCAAAAAATCAGATTTTTCAAAATGTCACACACATTCGAAATTCAAACTGCTATATCTCGGCCTTCTTTTTAGATAAAGGCAAAACAAACTAGTATGTTGTGGCCATCACAAAACTTTCTTCTATATAAATCACACCAATTAAATCATTTAAATAGTACAAGAAATGACAACGATTTAGCACCAATTCATATCAAAGTGTATCTGAATTTGAAGTTGGATGAAAATTCGTGCATTAGTTCTTGAGATAGAGATATAGCGGAAATTCTAAAAAAAATGTAGCATAGCAGCGCCACCTGTTGAGCGATTTACACCAAAAGTAAACAGCACTAAACGATATCAAGGTATACCTGAATCTGAAGTTTGTTGAAAATCCAAGCATTAGTTCTTGAGATAAAGCTATTGCGGAAATCGCAAAAATACAGCATAGCAGCGCCAAATGTTGAGCGATTTACACCAAAAATTAAACAGCACTAATTTATACATCAATTCATTTCAAGGACTAACTAAATCTGAAGTTTGTTGAAAATCCAAGCATTAGTTCTTGAGATAAAGCTATTGCGGAAATAGCAAAAATACAGCATAGCAGCGCCACCTGTTGAGCGATTTACACCAAAAATTAAACAGCACTAATTTATACATCAATTCATGTCAAGGACTAACTAAATCTGAAGTTTGATAAAAATCCGTGCAATAGTTCTTGAGATACAGCTCTTGTGGAAATCGTGAAAAATGCAGCACAGCAGCGCCACCTGTTGAGCGATTTACACCAAAAATTAAACAGCACCAATTTATACATCAATTCATTTCAAGGACTAACTAAATCTGAAGTTTGATGAAAATCCGTGCAATAGTTCTTGAGATACACCTCTTGTGGAAATCGTGAAAAATGCAGCACAGCAGCGCTACCTTTTGGGCGATTTGCACCAAAAATTAAGCAGCCCTAATTTATATCAGGGACTAACTGAATCTGAAGTTTGAGGAAAATTCGTGCATTTTTTCTTGAGCTAGAGCTATTGCGATAATCATGAACAATGCAGCATACCAGCGCCACCTGTTGGGCGATTTTCACAAAAAAGTAATCAGCACCAAACTATACCCTGGACTAACTGAATCTGAAGTTTTATGAAAATCCGTGCAGTAGTTCTTGAGATACAGCTATTGCAGAAATCGTTAAAAATGCCGCATAGCAGCGCCACCTGTTGGGCGATTTTCACCAAAAACTAATCAGTTCCAGTTTATATCAAGGTCTAACTAAATATGAAGTTTTGTGAAATTTCGTGCATTAGTTCTTGAGATAGAGCGCCCACAAAATTTGTGTCACATACAGACAGACAGACGGACGGACAGACAGACAGACAGACGGACAGACAGACAGACAGACAGACAGACAGACAGACAGACTCACAGACAGACATTTTGTAAAAACATGTTTTTTGGAATCTCTGACTCATAAAACGTGTAAATCCGTCGAAAACTGGAATTCGAAAATTTTCATGAAACCAATACTTTCTTCTTGTACAGATAGAAGAAAGTAAAAATGATCCGGAATCTTTGTAACAAGCTGAAACACATAAGAAAAAAATCTTTTTCAATTTCTAATTGTTTTGTACCGTGCTATAATAGTGCGTTATTTTTTATTTCAATATGAAAACAAAATAAAGTGATAAACAAAACATTTTATATTATTTTTAAAAGGAAATAACAATCAATAAATGATATAATTATAGAACAAAACAATTTATAATTGCGTTATATATGGTTACATCAGTTGTGGTTCGTAACTGGTATTTTGCGGGCACTAAATCCATAGCTGCCAAATTTATTCTTCTCTTACCACTATTGCTTTAAAAGAAATTTTTGCCATATTTGTTGGCAGAATATTCGCCCATTAAACAAGGCAATCTTTTTCTTTCAAAAAATTACGGTAACAAAAGAATAATAATATCCGCTATGCATTTAGTGCCCCAAAATATGACAGTCACCAGACGCCACTGGTTACCATGTCAGGCAAAGTAATTCCACTCTGGCGCCAATTAGGTACCTTGGTGCGTATATGACATATGTGCCATATTTACTTGTAAAAATAAGTATAAAATTTCATCAGGCTTGTTTTCATAGCGATTTATATCTTTTTGCAACAAATCTCACTTTTTGAGGCGAAACTGCACAAAGATTGAAAAAAAAACTAGGAAACGGGAAGTCTGTTATTTCAGAATTTAGTGTCACCCTCGATGAAAAAAAAAATATAAATATGGAAAGTACAAAACATATTTCAGTTTTAAGACTTAAAACACACGCTTTTATTTTGTACAGAATGACGTCATCCGCATCGGCTGAAGAATTCTTCATTTACGATAAAGTCTTAAACAACTTCTACAGTAAAGTACCCATAGGACGTCACTATCGCTGAATAATACACAAATCCAAAAAAAAAAAAAAAAAAAAAAAAAAAAAAAAAGAAGATGTCCTCATTCAAGAATCTCTACCAAAAAAAAAAAAAAAAAAAAAAAAAAAAAAAAATGTCATGATTCATATGCCTTTATTTGTTTGTAATATTAATATACACTATATGGCCAAAGGTGACCGGTCACTTCCGATTTTTGACGTTTTGTTAAATATCTAGAAAAATGCATGAGGCATTAACCTGAAATTGCAAATGTGTAAACAGTGTAGTATAGGTCGAATATTTCCGCGAAGGTTTTTTACGGAAACCCCATAGGAGACCGTCAAAAAATTGAAAAAGAACGAATATATTTTGAATAATCCTGTAAAATCTAATGGAGCAAAAGCGTTTAAACTCGAGATTATTAATAAGTGGCTTATTGTAATATACTGTGTTCATTTTTATGAGGATAGCATGTGTACTCGTAGAGAATTTAGGGTTTTTATAAAAACAGTCCCAAATTTCGCCAAATTTTCTGCTTATAATTTGCAGAGTTCTTAATATGAAAAAAAGTTCCTTTCAGAAAATATGACGAACAATATTGTACACAATACTCTGCAGTCAGAATTAAAAAATAATAACAATTGGATGAAAAATAAGCAGGTTTACTTAAAAATGTTTCACTGCGCATGCGCGAATGAAATCAAAATATAATGTGCATAATGTGTTAGATAAATGTATAGAGAAACTTTTGTAAAAGTCTCAAAAACATAGTTTGAAAAGTCTGATAATAATCATTTATAGAATAAGCTCAAAATCCGTTGTTCCCAAAATGAAGCAAAAACATGAGGGGTTTTATCATTATAGCCATTGCTTAGTGCCAATTTAGCATACACAATATTGCACGTACTACTGTATTTGGATACAATCCCTCATCTTTTTGCTTCATTTTGGGAACAACGGATTTTGAGCTTATTCTATAAACGATTATTATCAGACTTTTCAAACTATGTTTTAGACGCTTTTACAAAAGTTGCTCTATACATTTAGCTAACACATTATGCACATTATATTTTGATTGAAATCGTGCATGCGCAGTGAAATGTTTTTTAGTAAACCTGCTCATTTTTCATCCAAATTTTATTATTTTTTTAATTTTAACTGCAGAGTATTGTGTACAATGTTGTTCGCCATATTTTTTGAAAGAACTTTTTTTTATATTAAGAACTCTGCAAATTATAAGCAAAAAATTTAGTGAAATTTGAGACTGTTTTAATAAAAACCTTAATTTCTCTACGAGTATACATGCTATCCTCATAAAAATGAACACAATATAGTACAATGAGCAACTTTTTAATAATCTCGAGTTTAAACGCTTTTGCTCCATTAGTTTTTAAAGGGTTATCCAAAATATATTCGTTCTTTTCAATTTTTTGACGGTCCCCTATGGGGTTTCGGGAAAAAAAATCTTCGCGGAAATATATGACCTATACTATACTGTATACACACCTGCATTTTCAGGTTAATTCCTCATGAATTTTTTCCAGATATTTAACAAAACGTCAAAAATCGGAAGTGACCGGTCACCTTTGGCCATATAGTGTAGATACTTAAAATGATATTTTGAAAAAGAAATCATTCATTTATATTTTTACAAAATAGCACGTATTTTAATTACATTTTTTTAAGTTGTTGAGGGACAAAAGCAACAAAAAGGTATAATTACTATTTTCCAACTATTTTTCCCCTACTTTCTACACAAATGGAGTACTTTAGTTGCCAAAATTAAACAAATGGCGCTAAAAACTACAAAAAAATAATATTTCAAAAATAAATTGAGATGCAGTTTTCAAACAAATTGCACTTAAAAGTACTTTTTCTCCCCAATACGACGGTGTAAAAATAGATAATGTGCGATGTTTAGAAGTTAAAAATCTTAAAATAGTAGAATAGAGAAAATTAAGTTAAATTGAAGTTAAATTGCAGTACATTATTTGGTACTACTTAGTTAGACCAAAAATCTATCGCCAAACTATAAGATTGAATGCCAATAATGGTTTATCGTAAATTTCGCATTCTAAGTACCTTATTACCATGCATTTAATGCTTTTCATGTTATTTCGCTGTTATATGGGCTTTGGCGCTTTTGTAAAAAGCACGCAAATCGGGGTTAAGAAAGTGAGATCTTTCGCCAAATGACTATGAAAATAAAACAGAATAATTATTATACGGGTTTATATATATATACAGTGGCGTAGCCAGGATTTCGTTTCGAGGGGGGTCCAGAATTTTTCCTTCAGGTTATATATATAGTAAAACCTGTCAAGATGAAATCGTATATATTGCTGAAAATTTCCGTTTTACACAGGTTTTCGTGTTATCAGGTGTATTTGTATAGTATTCTTTTCCGTAGCACGAAACATTTCTGTTTAAGACAGAATTCCGTTATAGGCAGGTTCCATTTTTACAAGTTTTGTGTATTTATTTAAATATATGAAATATATAAATATTATGTCATATGAATAGAATAAAACGTGTCAAAATAGTAATTGTCTATAACAGAATCCTGTCTTTCACGGAAGCGTTACATGGTCTTAATATGAATTGCGATACAATTAAATTTGCTGAAAACCTGTCTGAAAGAGGATGTTCATCGTTCTTTAGTGAAACATAGTGAAACCTGTGAAAGCGGAATCTTTCTATAACGGAATCCTGTCTCAAACGGAAGAGTTTCAGAATCCCTGCGAAACGAACAATAGATCTTATTGAGGTAGTGCATCTTAGAAGCATAATTAATTACACTTCTTTCTATGGAAGCCTGTCTAAAATGGAACTCTTTACCAGTCCCTTTGAATCTTGTCTTTGACTGTGTATGTATAAGAGAAGTATTTCGAGTAACTTTAAGAACTTAGGTATATCCTTATTTAATTTCTTAATTTAAAAAAAAGCATGGATAAAAAATGTAAGGCCAATCTCTATAACTGCAACTAATAATACATTGAAGTTACATTAATATTTACCAATGAAAAATATTCACTATGGTGTAAAAAGCTGAGCGCATACTGAAGAGTTAAATTTAATTAACCCATTCGCTGTCATCCACGAGTATACTCGTGGCTTTAATTTATTAATTACTTTGTCACCTCTATTTTAGAATTTAAAAAATTGCCTCATTTATTGGCAGAAATTTCGCTGTATTAGTAAAGCGAAATTTACCTTTCTGAATTTTTGGTGGCAAAGGACTTTTAACAAAAAATTTGAAAATTATTACTATATGGTTTTGGCAGCGAATGGTTTAAATCAAATTTCATTTTACATAACATTTGCCTACAATAAAGTTAGGATCAAGTGGTTAAGTTTAAAACAGCAATTTCCATGTTTAATTTCTTGCCATTGAATTAAGAACTTGTGCTGTAACAGATATTGGATAATGATTTCACATAAGTGTCAAGCCGTTCACGCGATCCGCCGCGGTCCCCATGAGAGTTTTTGAGATAACCCAGATAGCATGAACGTTAGCAGCAAGTTTGATTTTTTCTGGTATTATCTTGCCGTGACAAATTTGAATTGAGAAATTCGCAGCAAATCTCACGCAAAGTATACCATCACCCACTTGCATGAGTAGTTTGTTGTGAAACTGATGCAAGACTATCTTTAATTCACGAAAGTGACGAAAGCAAAAAATCCCTCTGTTGAGAGAATAGACAATCAGCTCATACACAGAAATTGAAGAAATTTTATTCGGTAGGCACCGCTTTTTCTAAGCGCTATACTTATGAAATACCAAAAAATGCTCTAAATGAAAAGTACAAATATTACCTAAACTTGTTTATGGTGATAAAACCGATGCACGCAGCTTCTGACGGCGCTTTCGCATCAATAGACTTGATCAGGTCTATGGACCCCTTCGAACGGTTTAAACTTATAGTGTGACATGGAAAGATTACTACTTTGCAGTAAGTTTGCAGTATTTTTTATTACTCGTTTGCCGTTAGTTTGCAATAAATTTGATACAGTATGAATTTAACTTGCACGACAAGTTAGCTGCAAGTTCAAAGTGTGGTGATTTCGGCGTTTGAATTATCTTGCTGCAGTCTTGTTATGAACTTTCAGTCTTGTCATGCTGAGCTTACTGCAACTTTGCAGGTTTTCAAAGCAAAACTGTTGCAAATTTTCTGCAAACTAAAAATGCTATGTGGGAAGGTTTTAAATAAAAAAAAAGATCTTGCATTTTTCACTACAGAAAATAGTAATGTAAGAAGCACACAAATCAAATACAGTTCATGCTGGAAAAATCAGTTTTATTACAATTGTCCGATTCAGCCATAATTCTTTTGGGTTTCAATGTTTCATGTCTCGCCACTTTTGATACCATATTTGATGTAATAGTTGCTTCCGATATCTGGTCATCTTTAAGGAAGTTAAATTTTTGTAATAAGATTATTTGTGATGGATTAGCACTATTTTGGAAATATTAGAATGTGTAAAAAATGGTTCATGGTGGTTTTTGTTTTTGTACTTCCCAGCCAATTTATTTTAGATGGTTCGAAACAGTTTTAGAACATTCTCCAAGTTCATCAGTAAGCTTCGGACGGGTTGGATTTATGCAGCTCTGGAAGGGGCACTTAGGAGTTCCGTGGAAGGGGGTAGCGCCCTTCTAGACCATTAATAATCATAAAATTCCGAATCTTGCGATTCCACCCTTAAACATCTTGACAGGAGGATCAAGAATCTCATCTCTATATATTTCAGCATTCAGAGTTGCACTGGTAAAAATGTGTCGGTCACTGCAGCCATTCAAAATGATGTCCGTCCATACCATGATTCCACAACCTTTGTATCGATGCCTTTCACGGATGTTTGCAGCCTTATTGCGTGTGATTTTCTCCCTCCATATGGTAACGCGTCTGTAGTAACTCTCTCAACAAAATCGGGATTCATCGGTAAAGATAACTCGGTTCCAGTCCGTGGTACTCCAATGACGATGATCTCTGTACCTCTTTAACCGGGCGCATTTCACTACCGGAGTCAGTGGAACACAAATCATGGGTTTCCTTGCATGCAACCTGTCACTCACAGTAAACCAGGATAGTCGAATTCTTGTTGCTGCAGCAAACTCCCTGCAATCTGAACTGACATCAATTGCTATTTCCTTTAGCAATCGTTGGCAAATTACAGTCCTGAGAGCCTATTGTGGTGCGTTTTCTACCTTGACCTTGTTGTCTGTGGACATTATACCAGTGTCTTTAAACCGTTTCCAGATTCTTGACATGACGCTTTTGGCTATTTATAAGTCTTTACAGCCCACTAAGAGTGTCTGTCCTGCTTCCATTCTCCTTATCGCACGCAATTTCTCAAAATCGGTCAAATGTCTCCTGGGCGACATATTCCACCTACTAGAAGCGAAAGTTTTACCTAATTATAAAATTAGACTTCAAATTACCCACGTGCGCTCCTTTTCACACGTGAACCGAAAGAACGGGCTGAGGCTGAAAAATTTGCATATATTTCTGTAGCGAATGTTAATTACATTGGACTACGTGATAACGTTGACATTGAGTACCTTTCTGGAAGTTCCCTTAATAGAATTAACATAAAGCATCTTTTTATGGTTGTTCCTTTAAATTTTCTCGCCAGTGTATTTTGAAAATGGTAACAGATAACCAGTCCAAAAATAAAGTTACTTTTATTAATTGCAGGCAGCAGATTTAAAGTAATTGTTAATATTGTCCGTTATAAAGTGAATAAAGATAAGGGTCACGAAACTCAACCAATGTACCGTTATTGCGTTCGTATAAACTCGTTTTTTCCCATAAGTGTCGACAACAAAACCCCATCGAAGTCCAAGATAAAGAAGTTTTACGTTTAATCTAGTTACAGTAAATTTGTATAAACGGAAAAGCAGGTATACTTGCATAGTTATCCTTCCGTTTCGGGACATTAAAATGTTTTTGTTTATGAGAGGACTCCGTGTTTTTAGAAAACCTGCCAAGAAGGATTCATAATTGGAACAAGTTCCATTTCAGATAGGTTTGAAACGTTAGCAACCACAAATATATAGTGTTGTTTTCGTCGAACCTTGAATTATTTTCCTTTGAGATAGGTCATCTTCACAGATTTTCCTGTAATAGATTTATGCTCATCAGAGGTGGTGTTAAAGCAGCGGTTTCCAACCTGGGGTAGCGTACACCTGGGGGTACGTGGCAGGTCTGCTGGGGGTACGTGAAAGTAATATCGGTAATGGCAGAAGTCACAAAAATGTTAGGAATATCAATGTAATTTGCATCGATTTATTATATGGTTGTGATAAGAAGATTATTAATGAAAAAAAGCATGTTTAGGTTATCTCCTTGAGTGGAGTGGGGGAAGGGCGGCGTGTTTATGAGAAATGGGGGTACACAGAAATGAAAAACCTAAGAAAGGGGTACGTGAAAGAAAAAAGTTTGGGAAGTGAGTACGTTTTAGCAGTTTTAAGGGATACTGTGAAAACGGAAAGTGTTTATAACGGAAACCTGTCTAAAACGGAAAAGTTCATAGTCCCGAAGAAAGACACACCTTTGAATTATACCTTCTAAGACGAACACCACTCTAAAGCGGAATTTTTTATAGATCTTTGTGATTCTGTTGTAGCAGTTTCTACTGTTGTATTTGTATCCGTGATTCAGAATATATATATATATATATATATATATATATATATATATATTAAAAAATGCATCTGCTAACACTATTAGATAAGTTATTTATGTTTATTTATAATCTAGTATATAAACAAGAAAATTTGTCTATCAGACTGTTTGTAATTCGATACAAATCGACAGTTTGGACGCCAAAATTGTGAAATACGTACATGTCTTTTAAAACACGGCCAGGGCAACTAAAATAATCCGGAATCGAAATAATTTATAGTTAATTTTTAATTAATAAAAAACCAACAATTTAACAGCAATTTCTTATCAAATTTAAAGGTTTTTCATTATAGCGGTTGCCAACAATTAAAATCCATAATAAAACTCTTACTACAACAATTAATTTTCTACTGCAAGATGTCCACGTGAAAAATGAAAATGAAATAAAGAGTTTTTCAAATTTAAAAAAGGTGAATATTACGTCATAACTTTCTATTGCAAGATATTCACATGAAAAAGGAAAATGAAATAAATAGTTTGACGAATTTAAATGAAAGTGAATATAACTTCATAACTTTTCTATTTCAAGGTTTCCACGTGAAAGAGGAAAATATTACGTCATATTGGAAATATAAAGGACGTGGTGAATATAGTATAACGTCATATGAGTGCAAAAAAAACGTATTGAAGCATGATAAAAAAAAAACCGATTATGGAAATATTGGCGTATTTTAACATTATTGCTCCAATAATAAATTGAAATAAGTTCATTTATAGCCGTATTCTTTTGCGTCTGTTATATACATTTATGCATTTTTATATTGTATTTTCATTTGATTCATGCGCACAACACTTCGACTGCTTTTTTAATGTTTGTTTTATGTTGTATGTTAAATTTTGAAATTGATTTTTCAGAACAAACACCCTTCAAATTCTGGGCAAAGCCGGGCACTTTATTTTGTAGCAGATAAATGGCTTTTGTATCTGTATATCTAATGCTAATATCATAAAGCGGTATAATACTATAAAGTTTAAAATATTATTAATGTTTGTATGTTTGTGAAGTGTTATCTCTGAAACTACATAGCCAACTTAATAAAATGTTGGTGGCCATCTCTGTTCCAAAAAAAAAAAAAAAAAAAGACTGTATTTTATGTCAGTGCAACAACCTACATCGCTGCAGAAGCAAAAAAGTTCTAAAATTGCGATCTCTGTGATATTGATTGGGTTTGAAACTTTAAATTCGGCGTGGTGATTACTTTTAAGATGTAAAAACTCATTATGAACGCACTCTAAAAGGTTCGAAAATTCAATTTGACAGATAAATGTAAAAATTTCTAGAAACGTTCAAAATCATGATTTATTTGGAATACTGAAATTTCTGGGATACTGTTGGGGTTAGAAACTAGAACTTTGGCATGGCAGTAATTTTTAAGGTGTACATGCTCGTTGTAGAACGAATTCTAAATAATCCAAAGACTAAGCAAAACGGAAAAAGATCTAAAGATGATCTAAGTAACGAAGTGCATGGAATTGTTAGGAATATAAGCATGAAAATTGACATGGCTGTATTTATCATGACGCAAATTCTTGCGATAGAACAATTTCTAAAAATGTCGCTATATAAAACACTGCAGAAACAAAAAACATTCGAAAATTTTCTGTTTCTGTGTTACTGCTGAGCCCCAAAACTTGAAATTTTGCTTCGGGTTAGTTTTAAAATATGCAATTGTCTCTATGAATGGTTTCTAAAAAAATTTTAATTTAAAAAGATGAAATGAACCGAAAGCGATCTCATTTACCATTAATATGGAAATATTAGGTATAGCAACTTTAAATATTTCATAATGCTGCATTTCCTCCACAAAACATGCAATTTAAATGCAACAAAACTGATAGACACCCACCTAGCATTAAATAAATTGTGTAATTATTGGATAAAGACCTTTATGAAACAGTGAGTAGGTTCCCGAAAGTACTTGTTAAAGTGTTCCTTCTCTAGGCTTTTCTCTCTCTCGCCAAGGACACTGACAGAGGGAAGTGCCATTTTAAATGTGATATGATTTTTTTTTCTGATTCATTTTTCTAGACATTTTATCATAAGGTCATATATTCTCAGTTGTCATTAGTAGATTTTTTATATGCAAACTTATTCTGGTGAAATTTCATAATCGGGTTCATATTGGCTTATTTTAGCTTGCATGATTTGCTGAACAAAATATGTATGGATTCGTAAATTACTTCAAAAGACACTTTGACAGCTCAAAGGTTATGCAGACGATATATTCAGATCTTGTGTCATACTTTATGTTGCAATCATTGCCGATTTCTTTTATTTAATACATGCTAAATACAGCTCAACTTGTGCAGAATATCTCTCTATTCTAAAAAAAAGTAACTACCGCTGTCATCGCCGCCGCCGGTTTTGAATTTTTTGTGACCGGAGGTCTTTCTTCGTTAATATTAAGAAAAATAATGCATACAAAAATATGAAAATCGGTGGTTTTATACAGAAATGTTTGATAAACACGCTGATGCAGACAGTTTTCAAATCGAAGAATTGTTTTAAGAGACATTTAATGCTAAAGTTGGACAAAATCGTTCCACTAAAAAAGTTTTATAGCAGCAAAAACTATACATGACAGTGTAATCATTTTTACATCATTCTATGCGCTAGAATTTGCCGGAGTGCAGATTGTATTTCTTTTTTTAATTTGGCTAATTTTTTGAGGTTTTATTTCTATTTTAAATTCAAATTTTCAGCATTTCTAGAGATATTTTTTACAGATTTTAGAAAGTCATATTAATTTAAACTGTTGCCAACTTTATAAACAGCGAAAACAATATTGTTTGCTTCAAAAAGAAAAAAAAAATATTTATACGTGTAATAAATTAAAAATTCATTTACACGTGGCTATTATAAACAGAAAAAAACGTTTGGAATAAGAATTAAATAATTATGTACAAAAAGCAGGAACTTATTAAAAATTACGTCATAAAAACTATAATTACACATGAATTTTAAGAGAGAAAGGAATTTGTAAAATAATAAATTTATTAACATGCGTTAGAAGTCTTAAATAGGAGAAATTACGTCATATTTACGTCATATTACAGTTATTACATAAAATGAACACAAAATAATATTGCAAAACGGTTTAAATTTAGAAATTGCACTAGACATTTATTTGATATTTTTAGAGGATACTTTTCAACTATTTTTGTTAGGAAAGCGCAAATAATATTTCATTTCTAACACAAGTATTTCCACGTGAATATTAAAAAGAGAAAGAATCGTTTGGTCAAAATTACGTCAGATTAAAAACGATTAATTTAAAATGTCTCATTTAAAAGAACTTTCTTTTCACTTTGTTAAAAAATACCGGGAGACAAAGACTCTGTTTACTTATTTCCTTTTGTATTAGCTTATTTTGAAATGTTGTTACACGTGTCTACGTCATCAAGTTATTTTTATTTCGACGTTTTATTTGTATTTTTATTAATGTTGTACCAATTTATTTGTTCTTTCGTTATTTAAAATAAAAATTATGTCAATTTGTATAATTTGGCGAGTGGTTTGGCGATTTATAAAATTTGGCGAAATTGGTCGACGGGATAATCAAGTAGTACCGCAGCGGATTTGGCGTTAAAATTTTCCAATCAAAAAGAAATGAATAGAAATTCGTTTATAGGGAGATAAGCCACTGTTTTTTAAAATATAACTCAATCTTTCGAAGTCTTTTTAAAGCCAAACAAATTAGCGTGCATTTACAGTCTGCGGTGTCTGGACGGGGGTTGGCGAGTGTAGCTCGTAGGGGGCCGACCCCCCTAGTGTTTGAAAACAAAACAATTCAACGTATGTAGTGGCCAGCATACACTCATCATTTAATCCGATCGAGCATATCTAAAACACACTCTATGAGGCATTGCATGCCACCGTTGATGTGTTCGGTATTTTGATACTATATCAGATTTTGAAGAGAAAATTCCTCATCTGTTAACAACCTCATTGCATCCGTGGAAAACAGATATTGTACAATATTAACTATTCCGGGGGAGCATACACCATATAAAGTATAGCCCATTCTTTTTAAACATCACATATTTGTCATTTAAAATTACTCAAATTGATGCTGAGCGTCTGATTATGCTTTTGACATCATTTTATACAGTTAAAATTTCGATATAAGATAATTTAGTGTTTCATTTTCCATTTTACTTTTTATATATTGCGTACTTTCAATTTTATATCCATGCATGGCTATCTTGCATGGTTTGCTTTCCCATTTTTTAAACAGTGTATAAGAATTTATATGTAAGATTTTGTAATTCTACGATTCGTTTATTTTCATCATTTAAATCAATCGCAGTATATGGACAATTAAAGATAATACACTGCTCAAAACAATTAAAGGATATTTGAAGTTTTATATAAAATAAAGATATAAACGAAATTTTTTTTGCCGAAAATAGAAGAAGAGAATATCAAATGCAAATTTTTCTGGTTTTCAAACTGTGGAGTATGCAAATTTTGAGTTCGACGTCAAAAATGTCGCTTCAGCGGCAGCGAATGAAATTTGACTTTCAACTGGATAAAAGAGAATGAAGACAAGGGTGATCGGCATTCAGTGATTGCTTTGTTTCGATGAGTACGATGTCTCAGCGAAGTCATTTGACAGATTCAGAAGCTTTGAGAATTGTTGGTAGGTTAGAAGGGGGCCAAACTCAAGCCGAAGTAGCGCAAGCCATTGGAGTGTCACAAAGTGTCATTTCCAGGATCTGGAACCGTTTTTTGGAGAGTGGATGTGCAGGCCGAAGACCAGAGAAAGGTCGTAGACGGGCAACAACGCCCAATGAAGATCGGTATTTAGCGTTAACAGCTCGGAGACACCGAACCATGAACGCTACTCTTCTCCAACAACACCTTCGCTCGGCTACAGGCACCGCGATTTCAACTCAGACTGTCCGAAACCGGCTCCATGCTGTAGGTCTGTATGCTCGCCGACCGATGGTATGTGTTAGATTAACATCAAGGCATCGTCGCGACCGCAGGGAGTGGGCAACCGAGCATGTCAACTGGAGGAGAAATGAATGGAGCAATATTCTGTTGTCTGACTAGTCCCGTTTTTCTGTACATCCGGATAATAGGCGTATTTTCATCTGGAGGGACCGTGGCAGTAGGAATAATCCTGCGTTCGTGCACGAAAGTGTCAGATTTGGCGGTGGAGGAGTGTTGGTGTATGGTGGCATCTCCATTGACGGGCGCACTGACCTCTACATCATTCGAGATGGAGCTCTGACTGGTCGCCGATATAGGGATGAGATCCTCAGACCTATTGTAGTCCCTTACGCTGCAGCAATCGGAGATAACTTCATTTTAATGGACGATAACTGCAGGCCACATCGTGCAAACCTGGTGGAGGATTTCCTTTTCGAGGAAGGAATCGTTCGAATGGAATGGCCAGCGTGTTCTCTAGACATGAATCCAATCGAGCACGTTTGGGACGCTCTAGGAAGACGAGTTTCTGGCCGCCAACAACCCCCACAAACTCTCCAAGAACTGGAAAGAGCTCTTCTGGAAGAGTGGGGCAGAATACCCCAACTCGTCATTAATAGCCTCATTGAGTCCATGCCTCAAAGGTATTCAACGTTGCTGGCCGCCCGTGGAAACCATACCCCCTACTGAAAATGATTTTCTTTGAAGAAAACACCTTTTCTTATTCTTTTTTTCTCATATGCACAAATTGTGTTTTTTTCCTTTAGTACACAAATGCGCAATAAAATGCATTTTTTCTGCCAAACATGTGTAATTTATTCTCATATAACCTACTATGTCTGTCGATCATGTATCAATCAGCTAAACAGTTTACCAGATACAAAATCCAAGGTTATTAGACATATAGGTTGGCTCGTCACTAAGGACGCTGCTCCGCCCACTCTCGTTGCTATGAGAAGTCATACGTCACAAGAATCCAAGAAGGACAATTCCCTATCTGCCGTAAGAATAAAATAGGAGTTTCGATTTATTAAAAATTGTACAAACTTTCATTTTTCAAATGCTAACACTCACAATTGACAGTTTATTTTACTTGAGTAAAGTAACTAGGTAAAGTATGTAGTTTATACTCTTTTTCTTAAATCTTCATAGAGTTAGTAGGGTTCAAAGTTTGAGGATACGAAAGTTAATCTTACATGCCAAATTTAAATTTATAGCTTCCCAAAAAAATCATCCGATTGAAATTTTTTTTTCTATTTTATTAAGATGCAATGAGTGGGCCCAAACATAATCTAGGCATTCCTTTTATTCAAAAACACATTTATATTTATAAAAATTATTATTAATAAGTGCATATTTAAAAATACTAAGGTATGCAACTCGGACTTACCAGATTAGCCCATAGGTAAAAATTATTTTTTAAATCGAAAACTCTAAATAGATTTTTTACATTTAATACATACATATATATATATATATACATTTAGATTGCCCACTGATAACACCAAAAAGCATTTTTATATTAAAAATATCAATAATGTATTCAAATAAGTTTTGAACTTTATTAAAAGTGATATTTTATTAAATGCATGTCTGCAGTTAATAGCTGAAGAAATCTCCAAAAATTTCGCTACTTACAGAGCCTTTTTGATTTTGATTATTTCAGCGGTTTAAGCGCGTAGTTCAAGTACATGGCTGATAAATTTGTGTTTTATTTATATTATTTTATTTATTGATGAAGTTTTAATGTCGTTATGTAATATTAACCGAAAATAAATCCTGAACTATTTATAGTGTTTTAAGTGCAAACGGATTAAAGTTTCGTAATCGTGCTGTACGCGATGAACATAGATTTTAGTGCAAATCATTCTTAAAAATTATTTTAAGAACCACACAAAAATAAATAAATAAATAAAAATTAAAATAAAGGAGGAAATTGAAATAAAGTTTACAAACAAATTCTGTTTCAAAGAACTTTTTTTTCCGATTCGGCAGTGTAAAAATTGAAATTGCTGCGATGTTTAGAAGTTCTCTCTCTCTCTATATATATATATTAGTAAAAGTGAAACTTATTGGTCAGGTGTTGCCACTGCCAATATAATGTAAATATTACTCATGATAATTTAAAAATTTTGTAATATAAAATTCTAAAATGATTCTAAGTAAACAGAAAATTTAAAATTCACAATGGAGATCGTGCATCAAATAAAATAAGAAAAACTATTGTGTAGTTGTCTTTATTATAGAAAATAAAATGCTTTATGTTGTAATTAATATAATATGTGAATGCTTGAAATATTGTAAATATGCTTTTTTTTTTAATTATTCGTATATTATATTTTTAACAACAACAACAAAAAATCATGGTGTTATTAGTTATTGAGAGCGCTAATTTCTCCTCCCCCTCATTTGTATCAGCTTTTGCACATAGCTAATTCTTGGCTTTAAAGAACCCTGTAAAATTGCACTATGTATTTTTCATAAATATTTTTTTTAAAGAGTAATAATTTCATATGTTGTATACATTTTTTAAAAGTTTTTCACAATTTAAAGATATTTAAAATTTTATTAGGCTTTATAAACGTAATTCTGAGAAGTTACTGTTTTGTTCTTTTCTAATTTGTAGAAGTTATTTATTAAAACATACATTTTAATTAAATGAATTAAAGTTGCAACCCACAATTTTAATAATTTAATAAATAATCTAAAACAAAAATTTGGAAATAGGCAATTCATATTTAATATATATATATCTATATGTATACTAATAGAATAATAAAATAAGAGAGAGAGAGAAAATAATAAGAACTATAGTGCAGCTATAATTTTTTTTCCTTCCAAAATTGTTTTATTTATTTTTTCCTCCTGCGTCACTGTAAAGTTTTTAAAAATTAATAATTTTCTTTCCATATAGTTTTACAAACTAAGGTCTCTTATTTCTTTACACGCGAAAAAAAAGTATTATTAATTTTTATTCAATTAGGATTGCATAGCAATTAACTGCATAGAGCCATAGAGCTAAGGCAAATTTCGACCCTAGTTTCGTTTCTTGGATTCTTGTGACGTAGCTGGGGGAGAGTCCTCTGATTGGAGGAAAACTTACGAGCCAACCTGTATGTCTAATAACCTTGTACAAAATCCACCTAAAACTGCAATATCCTTTAATTGTTTTGAGCAGTGTATCTCATTTTCTTTGCTTCCACGTGTTATTATAAAATATATGTTCTCAGCAATATCGCTCAGACTAATCCCTCTGAGGGAAGTCCTAGTTTTACGTATCTATATTGATATTACAAACAAATGAAATAATATAAATCATTAGATAGTCAAGTTTTTTTTTTTTTTTTTTTTTTTTTTTTTTTTTAATTCCTTGAAAGACAACTTCTTTTTTTTGGATTTGTGTATTATTCAGCAATAGTGACGTCCTATGCCTACTTTCCTGTAGACGCTGTTTAAGACTGGTTCGTAAAGGAAGAAATCTTCAGCGGATGCGGGTAAAATAAAAATAAATGATATAAAATAAAAGCGTGCGTCTTAAATCTTAGACGTGAAATATGTTTTGTACTATCTATATTTATATACATATATATATTTCATCGGGGTCGACACTAAATTCTAAAATGGCAAAAATCCTGTTTTGCAGTTGACGTGTACTTTTTTCTTCCATTTTAAAAGCATTTAAAATGTGTTAAAAAATAGTCAAATTTGTTATTTACAAAGATTTAATGTATATAATTTTTTTTAACTTGCAAATAAAAATAAAATGGTATTTTATAACACCCGATCTTCCTCTATACATGGGTCTTCTACTAAAATACGAAGAAAAACGTCTGGGAATGGTGGTATTCGTCTATCAAACCAATTTTACAATGTAGTTGTTTTACAATACATATTCTTCAGTAGAAATTCTATGTTTGCCTTTCTTAACGAACGAATGTTTATTAACAACGTTTGCGTAACTGATGGTATTGTAAAAAAAAAAAATTCATGACCTTCATTTATGCGGAGAGATGGCTCAGGACTCTTAAAGCTTCAAAATTTTTGAAATTTCATTATTTTTAGATGTTAAACTCTTATCTTTTCTGATCATTTTGATATAATTGTTTCCTTGAAAATCTCATTAGAACAGAAGTTATGGCTTTTACAATTATACACACTCAACAGCTAAAGCGGCGTTTCCGAAAATGTAAAATAATAAATTCATTAACATGCGTAAACAGAAGAAATTACGTCACATTTACGTCACATTACACTTATTACGTAAAATGAACAAAAAATAATATTGCAAAACAGTTTAAATTAAAAAATTGCGCGAGACATTTATTTGATATTTCGAGATGAACTTTTCAACTATTTTTGTTGGGACAGCGCAAATAATATTTCATTCCTAACAAACGTATTTTCACGTGAATATTAAAAAGTGAAATAAAAGTTTGGTGAAAATTGCGTGAGATTAAAAACGATACATTTAAAATGTCTTTCATTTATTTAATTATTTATTGAACAACAAACGTACGACTTGTGTGCTTGACATGAGAGCCCGTTTAAAATGTCTTATTTAAAAGAACTTTATTTTCGCTTTGTTAAAAAGTACTGGGAGACAAAGACTCTGTTTACTTAATTCATTTTATATTAGCTTATTTTGAAATGTTTAGCTGGTTTTATTTAATAAAAGAGGAAAACAGCTATAGTATATTTTGACAGCAGCTCATTTTTCCTTAAAATTCCCCAATCAAAGAGATATTAGAAACCCGTTTATAGGGAGATCGCCACTGTTTTTTAAATTATAATTCAATCTTTCAAAATCTTTTTAAAACCGATCAAATTAGCGTGCTTTTAGAAACTGCGGTGTCTGAACGGGGGATGGCGAGCGTAGCTCGTAAGGGGCCGAGCCCCTTAGTTTTCTTTAAAAAAATCAGCATTATTAAAGTTTATAAGCTATATTTAGGCACATATATTGTACATAAATTAAAAAAAAGTCCAGTGAGAAAATACTGAGAGATACAACAAACTGCATAAAAACCACTTAACTAAGGAAAATAACCCTTTTTAGGTGCGTTCGTAATTATATAAACACGTAGCACCTATAGCCGTCGTTCAGTCCGTCTGTCCGTCCGCATATAACAGAGCAAAAACTATCCAACCGAATGGTCTGAAATTTTAAATATCCGATTGTTGCAAAATTTTGTCGAGCCATTTAAAATTTTATGAAAATCGGATGTATATTTTAATTTCAGGGATAGTCAAAAGTTTTTCGTTACATTACAGCCAATGGAAAAAATTATCTCAAGTGCATTTTAATGATGTTACAGCTTCTCGACCGGAGTGAAATTGATATTCACTTATGAAGGGTATTTTAAAATATACATTCAGTACAATATGCGGTGCACAAAATCTTTATAAAATTAATTATAGTACGAACGCACCTCATTTGCCACGTTTGACGTGGAATTTCCAACTTGTTATGATTTAAGACAAGTTACTTATTCTAGGCCAATGACTTCAAAGATATTGCCGCGAATGGCACACGTGGCTTAAAAACTAAATTCGTATGTTATAAATATATAATAGAAATTACATGATATTATTAAAACAATAATATAAGAAAATATAAAGGTAAAACTTACTTTTATTGATTAAAATATCTCTCTATTCTAATTTTTTTTTTTTAAATAATACAAGGGACTATTGTATGTATTACAAATACTATTGTGAATGCATACGCCTCATGTAATGGTGGCATAGTCTCGATTGCGCCTGCTCTATCTGTGATTTCTCCTGTCCTCTCATTCGGGATGTGGTTAAAAATAACAACAGAGGTCGATTTCAGTCTTTCTCAATAACAGCTTAAAAACTGTAAATTACCGTTTTTGACTGCTAGGTGAAATATTTACAATACATTTTGTAGTCCATTTTTTCTTTTTTTTACGGTGTATATTGTGAGTTGCTAAATTAGTGAAGCAAACGGAATTCAGTAGTAACGTCCAGAAACGTGTAAACCTTCAATGTGAGGTTTTTGCTAGAATATTGTTTTTACGAATTTACAGTTGTTGCAGTCCATTTTTCGTTCAATAAATCGTTCTAAATAGTGAGTAATGTGTTTCCTGATAAAAATGACTACGCACTACCCAACTCAATAGTCAAGCTATCGTGACCAAAACCTTAAATATTTGGTGTAACCAAAAACCCAACGTTACTCCTTGAGAAGAGAAAGGAAGTAAATTATTTTTAATCACTCTATTCTAAAAGAAGTAACTACCACTGTGATCGCCGCCGCCGGTTTTGAATTTTTTGTGACCGGAGGTCTTTCTTCGTTAATATTAAGAAACATAATGCATACAAAAATATGAAAATCGGTGGTATTATACAGAAATGTTTGATAAACACGCTGATGCAGACAGTTTTCAAATCGAAGAATTATTTTAAGAGATATTTAATGCTAAAATTGGACAAAATCGTTCCACTAAAAAAGTTTTATAGGAGCAAAAACTATTCATGGGAATTTAATCATTTTTAGATCATTTTATACGTTTGAAGTTCCCGGTGTGCAGACTGCATTTCTTTTTTTAATTTGATTCATTTTTTGAGGTTTTATTTCTATTTTAAACTCAAATTTTCAGCATTTCGAGAGATATTTTCTTTTACTCTAGAAAATTGTATTAATTTAACCTGTTGCCAAATGTATAAACAGCGCAAACAATAATGTTTGCTTCAAATTTAAACTTTATTTACACGTGTGACTATTATAAACAGAAAAAATCACTTGGAATTAGAATTAAATAATTATGTACAAAAAGCAAAACTTATTAAAAATTACGTCATAAAAACTATACAAGTGAATTTTAAAAGAGAAAGGATATTGTAAAATAATAAATTCATTAATATGCGTTAGAAGTTTTAAATAGGAGTAATTATGTCATATTTACGTCACATTACAGTTATTACATAAAATGTACACCAAATAATATTGCAAAACAGTTTAAATTTAGAAATTGCGCTAGACATTTATTTGATATTTTGAGAGAATCTTTTCAACTATTTTTGTTTGGAAAGCGCAAATAATATTTCATTTCTAACAAAAGTATTTTCACGTGAATATTTAAAAGAGAAAGAATAGCTTGGTCAAAATTACGTCAGATTAAAAACGATTAATTTAAAATGTCTCATTTAAAAGAACTTTCTTTTCGCTTTGTTAAAAAATACCAGGAGACAAAGACTCTGTTTACTTAATCAAAGACGAAAACAGCGATTGTATCTTTGGTACTACTTAGTTATCCCTTCGACCAAAAATTTATCATTGGCCAAACTAAAAGATTAAATGCCAATAATAGTTGATCGTAAATGTCACATTAACTTGACTTTAAGCAAGTTACCCGTGTCTACGTCATCAAGTTATTTTTATTTCGACGTTTTATTTGTATTTTTATTAATGTTGTACTAATTTATTTGTTCTTTCGTTATTTAAAATAAAAATTATGTCAATTTGTATAATTTGGCGATTTATATAATAAGGCGAAATTGGTCGACGGGGTAATCAAGTAGTACCGCAGCGGATTTGGCGTTAAAAATCCCCAATCAAAGAGAAATGTATAGAAATCCATTTATAGGGAGATCGCCGATGTTTCTTAAATTATGATTCAATCTTTCGAAATCTTTTTAAAGCCGATCAAATTAGCGTGCATTTAGAGTCTGCGGTGTCTGGACGGGGGGTTGACGAGCGTAGCTCGTGGGGGGGGGGGGGGGGGAAGAGCCTCCTAGTATTTAACAAAGTTTAGAATAACATAAATATGCTTTTAAGATTTACTTAGATTTTAGTTATCGTCTTTATTTTTATTTTTGACTCCCTGTACAGACATAAAATATACAGGGTGTTCAACCGACAAATCCAGGTAGGAGATGAAGAGGATGAAAAATTACCATATAATATGGGGTCGCAAATCACATTTAGTGGGATAAATTGCAAAAAGAGGCGTCGAGAGAACTACGAGCCTAACGAGGAGAGTGACGAAGCAAATGGAAAGATTAGAAGCACTGCGGTCGAGAAGAAGAAACTTTCCCGTATTCAAATTTCCCATGCGTGTACGGGGAAAATAAAAGCAGCGAGAAAGTATTCATTAAAAGTCATTGCAGAATTAGCGGTCGTTAAACTTCATTTGGTAACAACATTCAGATTTGACGAACGAGGAATATGTGGATATGCGTCTGATTTACAGCCGAGCGCCGACATTGTGGCAATGAACGCCTAGCACAGGGGATATACCATCAGAAATGCCCGAGGAAACGTTGTCCACATCATACCACCTCTACGAACATCGATCGATGCATGTGGGAGACAGGATCCTTCCAAATAACTAGGCGTTTGTAAAGCAAGAACTAATCTAATCTAATCGCCCACCCTGGGAACCTGCTTGTGGCTGAGGGTTGGGTGAAGCCCCTAGCTCAGGGCGGATGTTCCTACCACCTTTGCGGCACCGTAACCCAGGGAACGTTAGTTAGTATATTGGTTTGAATATAAACTAAATATTTTCAGATAATAATTATTAAAATCACAGTTTGAGCACACCGGAAACAGAAAACCGAGTATTGTAACGATTTTCCGTTTCCTCGTTGACCAGCACACGATCGGTTGCCGCTGAACTGACAAGGGAACCACTTTTGGTGTTGCTCGCACCTAGCATCGAGACTTGGTGCGTTTTGTAGCCCTATACATAAAAGTTAGAGAACCGAAAAAATTTCTCTGTTAAAATAATATTTTATATATATTTTTATACTTTTAATTTTTCATTATTACATATTTATTTGTTTATTTCACGCCAAAAGTGAGTTAAGTCGCCAAATAGGGCGCTACAATTTTCCCGCCCGCTTTATCCAAAGAAAAAATGTACAGAACATATTACTAGAATTATATCAGATTGCGATTTTTTTAAATAATTGATAGCATAAGAAACAAATATTAGGTTTTTATTTCTTTTTCAATGCAGACGATAAATATATAATAAATATAATTCTATAAAAGCTTCGAAGATCATTGAAATATATTTTTTAGTGAAATACAAAATAAGCAAACTATTTTCTTTTGAAATCGAATAAAATAAAGTTTCGAATGTTTAAAATGAAATGTTGCTGTATTAAATGGTCCTTCGGTAAAAGTAATCATAAAGTAAATTAATATTTTTACACAATTTAGAAAAATTACTGTGGTGAAATAGGTTGGACATTGCAATGTCTAGCTATTGAAAATTCATCTATTACATTTGGCTAGGGTTGCCGGAAAGCTCTACTTTTGAAAATAAACGCCAACTGTTTCCCCGCCAAAAATATGAATATAAAGTTGCAATTTTTCTAAATCAAATTCGTGGGTTTTTGAAGGAATTTTCAAACTTTTTTCAATATTTTATACTTATTATTGACTAATTTTTATTTTTAAATGCTTTTCTTTAAAAATTTTCAATGTTAATAGTCCGATAAGTGGTCTCGAAAATTTGATTTTCAGAAAGTTATGCTGCTGTATAATCAAGAAATATTATTTTAACAGAAAAATTTTATCGATTCTCAAACTTCCTAATATAGGGCTTCAAAATGCACCAGGTCTCAGAGCTAGGTGCGAGCAACACCAAAAGTGGTTCCCTTGTGAGTATTCGGCGCGAAAAGGTGTGGAAGTTTCTGGGTGTAGAAAACATGCAGCCCTTCCATATGCAAAAGGTATAACTCCTAGGCGATGCCGATTACCATTTCAGGTAGAGTTCGTAAGCCGAATGCCACACAGAATGATTCACAGTTTACACTACTGTTTTATTCCCAGATGAAGGCTACTTTGCGAGATAAGGCGCAGTCAACACAAACAATGAGCTTAATTAGTCGTCCGAAAGTCCTCACGGCATTGTCTCGTCGAAAGTGAAAAACAGGTTCGTTATTAACATCTGAGTAAGGGGGATCTTCTGTTGAGACCGTACCTTCTAATCGAACGCGCAAGTTACCTTGTTTTCTTACAGCCGTCCCCTTTTTTATGTGTGTGATTTAAAAATGTCATATAACGGCATTTGTTTAATTTATAAAAATGCATTAATTATTGCAAGTAAATATGAAATATAATTAAATTTATTAATCTATTTCTAAATTTCTTACGATAATAAAACATACACGAGAGAAAAACAAGATAGAAAAATAATGCATACGCCATAGATTGAGAAACACTTTCCAACACTCCCTGAAAGCTTTAGCAAAACTTCGTTACTTAGGGAAATGAGGTAAATAAGATAACTAAGTAAACGTTTAAAAATTGATTTCAGCAGTTACCTTCCATAGCCAAATATGTATCCAAATTCTTTTTAACAGCCCTGTATTTGATCAGGATGTTGATATACATGCTATATAATTGGAAAATTTAATTTAGCAAGAAAATGCATAACAGGCTGAAGTTTCTCTTTCACCAATTTTTACTAATAAATGGAACCATACTTGAATATTTTTGTTCAGCCCTGTAGTTTATCAATACCTTTATTACACGCCACTATTTAGCTAAAGTTTAATTTAAACTAAAATATTTTTAAAACTTCTGAAATCTTATTTCCAGAAATTATCATCGATAGACGGCATGTATCCAATTCTTTGCATGATCCTGTATATCATTATATCTATATTCTACAAATATTTCTTAACAAACTAAATGCAGTTCAGCGTAAAAATGCATAGCTCATTTAAAAACCATCTTTAAGCAATTTGCGCTCATACCCAGTAACTCTTACGAATTCTTTTGTGTAGCCCTGTATATAAATTATAGAATTTATACAAACCATATAGTATGCATAAATATAGTGAAACATAAAAGCGCATATCATAATTGAAAATGCTTTTCCGTCAATCACCGCTAATGTACAGTACTTTTGATACAATATAGAACCTGAAATCTTTTGTGTGTCCCTGTAAATGCTCTGCACTTCATATTATATATGAAATAACTTATTGTAAACCTCAGCGACGTATATCAATTTCCTTATATATGCAATAGTTTAACATAATTAAAATATGCCGCAAACAATTCCACCCCCCCCCCCTCATATATCAGTATGTAACGGAATTCTTTTGTGTGGCCCTGTAAATGAATAATAAATATTCTTTGCACCGAATATTCTACAGAATGCATATTTTAGTGCACTTCATAAATGCATATAAATATTGTTATGTTTGGATGCGTGTAACATCATTACAAATCTTTTGAAACGATTTTTTGCCATTGGCCGAAATGTAACGGAATTCTTTTGACTGTCCCTGTAGCTGAACTAAACATGCTACAAACTTCATTTGAAATAGGTTCGTGCTATGGTAAACGTCAATAACATCCAAAAATTTCAAAGCACTCTGAGTGTATTTACGAAAGATAGAGCGCGTACAGACGGACAGACGGCAAACAAACCGAAGTCATAAACACTTTTCAACTTTGTTGGAAAGTGTTAGAAAGATTGTCTACGTAAATCCAAATATTCATCATTATATCATGAAAGGAAATTCTAGAATTTTCGCGCTTCAGTAAATCCAACGTACATTATTTCTTTTCGTTCGATTTTTTTTTAATCAAAATTTTCAATCCTTATGCACATCTGAAAGTAAATAAAATCTGAACAGATGAAATAAAACTAAAAAAATCTCTTGTATCAACATATACATCACCACGCTTGCAATTATTCATAAATTTTCCACTGAATATATTGAAAAATAAATTCAATTATTGACAGTGAAAAAAATATTATTTTAATGTCAAAGAATTCATTCTTTATAAAGAAACGAATCTGTTTTACAGTTTTCTTTCCTTGGAATTGAACTTAGAGATATATTTTTTATGTATAGTCCCGACTAGTGTTGCAGGTGTCCCGCGTTAATTGCGGCTCCAAATGCTCTGCACACCAGTAATTTCTTACATTTTATTTTGATAATTTAATTTAACCTGAATTGCTCTTCTGTCTATTTCTTTTATATATAAGAAACCTTTAAAAAATCATAAAATATACAACGTATATATATATATATATAACCGTTGAAGAATATTACAAATCATCATCATTTTTAAATAAAATTTATAAATTAAGTATCAAGGCATGATATAGACATTATACATATTAAATTGTATCAACAATTCTTAAATTAACTAATCACTAATGAATTTTATAATAACTAAATCCAATCACTTACAAATGAAGTATTAAAAAATATAACATTTAAAATATGTGAAAGGTAAGTATTATCAGGAAGGCCAATGCACAAAAAAAGATAAATAAATAAGGATAAAAATTGCTGCCGGCCCGGCTTACAGGCGAAGGAAGATTTCAAAGTTAAGTATACTAATTTCACCAACAAAAACTAAATCATGATTAGATATAAATCCACTTTAACAGTTTTATCTGGCCACTTTTGAGAGTTTTTATTTCACTGTTATATAATAGCTAGTTTTATCAAACTCATGTTAAGGCGGTATTAAAAAAGTACTTTACCATGCTCAACAGCTTTAAATTTTCTGGCACATTTTCAGATTCATTTTTAATAAAAAAAAATATGAAACTTGCTGACGTGATTTTTGAAAAGATTTATAAGCGACATGTGTTTTTATTTTTATTTCAATTAATTAAAACTTGATTAATAAACAATTATTTTCTCAGTAGAGCAATATTTTATTGTTTTTAACACAATCGCTTCGGGAAATTCTGTTCAAAATGCCCACTTTGACATCATTTTTTGAAATATATTCTGCCTCTATCAAAAGATCGATCATTACGGTACATTATATAGTTTCTAAATAAAAGATTCTATCAACTGGATGCGTTTGAGAGTAAAAATGAAATTAAAAATGAGTAAGAAAATAAGCCGTTTGGATTTGAATATACTCTTAATAAGATGATTTTTTTCTTCAACCGCTATGTATTTTTAATTTGTTTTTGCTGTAAGAATTGGTCCTATCAAAAACTTGTCTGTATAAATGTTGAAGACAATATTAAGAAGATATATGATAAATTCATGGAGATTTTATATCTTGTGAATTGACGGAGGTATGGAACTTTTTCTTCTTCAATCCCCCTTTTTTGTTTTTATTTTTAATTCTTTTTTTTTTTGCGATAGAAATTGGTCCTATCAAAAACATGTGAATATAAAAGTTGTATATAATATTAAGGAGATGTATAATAAAATTAATTTGGTCTGATACCTTGAGAATTGACGAAGTTAGGAATTTTTTTTCTCCCAAAAACCCTATTTTTTTGCGCCTCTCGAGCCCAATTTTAAATTTATCAAAATTCTGTGATGCATAAATTTTTTACCCTATATTTAGAAGTAATAAAAACTTTAAACTGATTTGATATGTACAAAAATTAAGAAGTTATGTGTTTTTTTCGGATTTCACAAAACCCCTCCCTATTTCCATCCCCTTGTTCCGATTTACCCTATTAACGAACTTGACCGAGATTTTATGCCCTTGATTTTATGTATCAGTTTGGAAGAGATTTGTGCAGAATTGTGGAAGCTATCGTGTCCAGAAGAAAGTGATATATATATATATATATATATATATATATATTAAACAAAAACATAATTTGAAGAACAAATTAAAAAACAAAATTTATTTCCTACATTGTTTAAGCCCGAGAAGGAAGAGATATTAAGTTATTTCATTCAATTAGTGCTACATTTAATGTTAAATTTTTGTAACAAATTAGTTAAGCCAATTGAAGATTAAAAAATAAAAATAAAATTCATACAATATGATACTTAAAACACCCTAAAAAATTAGATTCCGTTCAAATCAAATCGAAATAAATCTCAGACTTCTATTTTTAATTGAAAATATTTGTATTGCAGATTTTGTATTATGTTTATAACAATTGTGCATAAAATGATAAGATGCATGCAAAATACAAAACTTAAAAAAAAGTCTAAGATTTATTTCGATTTCATTTGAACGGAATCTAATTTTTTAGGGTGTTTTAAGTATCATATTGTATGAATTTTATTTTTAATTTTTAATCTTCAATTGGCTTAACTAATTTGTTACAAAAATTTAACATTAAATGTAGAACTAATTGAATGAAATAACTTAATATCTGTTCCTTCTCGGGCTTAAATAATGTAGGAAATAAATTTTGTTTTTTAATTTGTTCTTCAAATTATGTTTTTGTTTAATATGTTCAAGTTTTTCAATAACTACTGCACTCAGACGAACGCATTTCAAAATTAACAGAGAGTATTATCATCAGGCTTTGATGTATGTGGTATTGCATCACAATGTGGGATGCAGTTTACCAATGTGTAATTCAAAATGATTCACCACTGTAGGAAAGCAGGTGCCAGTAGTTTGGACAAAAACTTCCAATCTGAACGTAAAAAATCTATAATCAAATCATAAAAAATTAACTTCACTTAAATTTAGATACCCTATTCCCCACCCAGGAACGCTATGAATGTAAATGTAAATTGTGTTGAATCCTTACTGCTAATATTTAACAATATTATAGCTGTGATACAGTAAAAAATAAAAAATAAAAGTTTTACTTAAATTTTTAAACTTTAATCTCTACCAAGGGGTGATGTAAACACACCAGAAAATTATTACCTAAGTTTAACTTGGGGTATAAATAGTTCTCATCTCGGAAAAAAAAAATACATTTTAAAATTTAAGTTATGTAATTCCCCACTAAGTTCGCTACCTGCTTAAAAATAGCTATCCATTAGAAATTTTTTACTAAAATATAAACTTGACCAAAGCAAAAACTTATTCTGAAAATATCCTTTTTATTTCAACTATGACGCATATATTCACCTTTTTCATTAAAAAAAAAAAAAAAAAAAAAAAAAAAAAAAAACTAGCTCAATTTAATGTTTCACGTGAAAATCTTTCATCTTAAAAGAAATAAATTATTATTACGGCTTTTGAAATTTTTGCAACAATGAAGTAAAAATGTTACATTTTCTATGAAAAATTGTCCGTTAATTTTCAATGAAATACGCGAAAATTGGAAATATTAAGAAAAATATTTGAATAATGTAAACAAAAATTGGCCCATGTTTCTCTCTGGGTTATAACTCAACCATATTCAAAGGCATTTTACCATTCGTTTTGACCCTGAAGTCAGGCAAACGTTTTTACATTTTAAATTTATAATATCATTAAAATTAGTAAAGAATAAAAAATGAGTGGCATCAGGGACAAAAAGGTGGGAAGAAAAAATGAAAAAGTTATCATCTCCATAGGCTTTTACATGTTAAATTAACATTGAGAAGTGACACTGGAAATAAATAAGTATATATAAGTATATATAATAAATAAGTAAATATATATATATATACTAGTAAATCTGCAGATCAAGAGCCTCAACGTCATCTCTGCAACTTATTGTTTTTAGCAAATTTTGCTTAATATTAATCTTTCTACAAAAACAAAATTTAAACTTTTAAATTACACAAACATTTATAGAAGGAGAAAAAAATATTTCGATGGTTTCAGACATTAGAAGCGTTAAATTAAACACGTTGTTATGTAATGATATTCTGAAATTCTCACGAGCTACTTATTCTAGTAATTTTTATATAATAAAGCAAATTTCTTCAGGGGGGTGTCCCCCCTGAACCCCCCGTTGTGTAATTTATTTTGCATTTGTAATTTTCTATTGATTGAGTTAATGATTATCCTATATCTTGGATTCATTTTTACACTGCGATTTATAAGGATAAGCAACAATTTGGTCAAGCATTTTAGGTTATCCTAATATCCATACAGCAGTATTTACTTGCCTGCTAACCACAAACATCTGTATCTAATGGATAAAGAACTTTTGGAAATGTAAACTGAAACATCTAATTTAGAAATCTAATAATAATTTTGATTACCATTCTGCAATATTTATATCTAAGATCTAATCTAAATATCTAAAAATGTACTCGATAGCATTAACTTACTAACATCACCCTAAAGTAGGGGGAGTTCTAAACCTAACGGTTAATAATTCATCATCGTGTCCACTTCCAATTGACTAAATAGATAAACGTGATATGGCGCCGTTAAGTATTTTTTGTGATAGCCTTTTAATAGTATCCACATTTAATTTAAAATCGTAATGTTACAAACACCGTTGAAATTTGATGCACACCTGTGTTCAGGTCAAATTACGAAAGGTTAACTAACCTTTTATTTCCCTTAGCCGGGCATTTTGTTTCATTTTTCGTAATAGGGATTATTTTAATAATTTATTTTACACTCTACAAGCTGTTACGCGGGACGTTGTTCACGTAGCATTAAAATAGAGATAAATGCATTAAATAAAACATTTCACTCACCACCAGACATGGCAAGTCTCAGGCTTTTTGCACAACACTATTACCTTACAGAAAATGTTGTTCTTTTAAATCGCGCAAATGTTTCAATTAAATAAAGTAACATTTTTTGTATTAAAATACTGGTATTCAGAACGCCGGAGGTTTAGCAGCCCTGCTCCTCTTAATAGAAACATATATAGTTAACCAACACTTTATCACATTTTATAGGAAACAATACGGAATTTCTTATTTGTATGGCCTTATATATACCTCAGTCATAAAAATGTAAAATTTTGTGCCAATTAATATACGCAATTGCGAAAATGAAATCGCAACCAATGAGAAAAGGAAGGCCAAGTAAAATCGTGTAAATCGAGGAATCTTTCTTCGTAGTGTGGGAAAATACCACTACAAAAATTAATTTAGGTGGTATTTGGTGTGAAATGTTTATATGTATTCATTCCTGTCCTATTTATCTTTTTTATTATTTGTAATTTGCTGCATTTTCCCTTTGCACGTGAAAATCTTACAAATTAAAATTAACTCATTGGGAGAAATTGTTATTCCTTTTTTTTTTTTTTTTTTTTTTTTTTTTTTTGGCAACAATAAAGTTTATAAAGTTTAATAGAATAATGTCAGTTTATTCTGTATGAAAATAACGAACTTTTTCCTTTATAATCAAAATAGTTGAATACATAAATAAAGATATTATTCTATATAGTATATAAATACTATTTTCATTTCTGCGTTTAAATCAATCTATATGCAAATATCTATACAAAGGCATTCATTAATTCATTCCTTTTAACTTTGATTTGACTTAAAAAACCATACATACTTTCACATTTATGATATTTTTAGATGACATATAGTTGCTACGCAACGGTTAAAAGAAAAAAAATGAAATATAAGTAAATTCATAAAATAAAATGTTTTATATTATTCGAACACATGTATAAAATTCCATCATAAGTTATACACCTAATTTAAAAGCTCTGACAAATGTTTTGACAAAATTGCAAACTAATAGGAATAATTTACTACTCTTATTTAAAAATTTCAGCATCAAAAATTTACCATTTAAATCCATTTTTTATATGAGCCATTTCTTTCAACAAATGAAAATTTGAAAATCGTCTGACTTGCCATTGAAAAGCATTACAGAGCAAAATAAAATATTCTATATTTCCCGAACGAATGAACCAAATTTAACCAAAAACCATACAGCTAAGTCCGAGTACCTCATCAACATGCCACATTAATTTCAAGCCGATCGGATGCTTTTTGCGGCAGTTATCGCGGAACAGACGGACAGACAGACAGACAGACAGACAAACGGAAATCAAAACTTTTCGTGTCTCCACAGTAAGCCTTCACTGACGTTTCGGCAATAAAGTTTTTTACTGAGGCTGATTTTGGGTTCTAGGAGTCATGATCGGTGTAGATCTGCCAAAAAATTTTCAGAAATTCCAACATAGGAACGATCCCAATAGGTAGTATTTCATACGAAATCTACCTAATATGTAGGCAATTCTAAATATTGGAAATATTTTGTCAAGCTTTATTTAACAATGATAATTTAACCAATGAAATAGGACCAGAAAAAAAAATGAATCATTGTCAGCACCAATAAATTCATTGTACGAAATGTAGGATATCAAAATTGAATATACATTAATTCAATAAGATGAACGAAAAAATGAATGTAAAAAGGGAGAACTATCATGAATAAAAATGGATAAAATTGGAACAAATGATTCATAAATCGTTTTCAAGGGCAATATTACAATATCATTAGTAAAATACGGTAGAATTAATAATAAGCACCGCTTAAATGCACATTTCTACTGTACCCTTATCAGGATCTTTTTTTTGTAAAGTGGCTTTTGTTGACTCTTTTACAGCTTTTCCTGCCCTATCTTGGTGAGTATCATTTCCGAACAAGTGCTAACTTTAAATTTTTACATTTTATTCTTTATATATAGTAGTTCCGAAACTACAACTATACTTTAACTTAATTTTCAATTTTTTATTTTATTATTCTACTTACCATCTCCCTTGACTTAAGTTTATAAACTTAATATTTAATTCTTTATCTTTTTACCCGACTGCCAAGAAGGGTTATGTGTTTCACGCGTATCTGGGTATGTGGATTTCTTTATACCCTCGAAATATCCCAACGGCTGGATGGATTTTAATGAATGAGGTCCCTATCGATTCGTCTCAACCGTCCGATGGTTGTAGGCTCAATTTTTTTTTTTATAAATTCAAAATGGCGGACGTAAGATACAAAATGGCGGTAGACACGAAAAAAAATAAATTACGCACCCTATTGAGTGGCCTAACATTGGATAGGTCTTTCAAAATGAAGACGATGTTTCATTGACTAATTTCCAGTCAGAAGCTTTGGTTAAATATTACACAACCTGAAAGTTGTGTAGGTAGGATCTCTACACTGTAAAAAAAAATCTGTAAATCTACATAACTAGTTTTTGTAAAACTACAGAAATCTGCATGTTTACTAGAATTTTATCCGTAATCGGGGAAAATATTTACCACTCGCATAGTACAAATACATGAAATATCTTAGTTTGACTTGTCAGCCAATGAGAAGGGACTTCAATGGTGACGTAATGACTATTCACGCAGCCACAGAGGCGTTCAAGGCATCCATCTTGATTATGATTTCAAATTAGTAGGTAAGTAAATATTTCTTCTTTATGAGTTAATTTTTTTTATATTTCCATTCTACTTGATTCCTAATAAGTAAAAATCAACTACACAGTAAGACTGTTTGATTTCGAATTATAATATAACATGATTTTAGCAGGTATTAATGCGCAATCTTCCTATTATTTTTTGTTAAATATTTATTATTCATTCAAATGACTATTCTTTACACCAGTGTTTATTAGATGCGTGCAATTTCTAATGTTTTATCTTTTAAATCAAATTTTATTGCAATATGGTTAGCAGATTAAATATTTTATTTTTAATTATTGATGCAATGAATAGTACTCCCCCCTTTGACTGATAATGAAGGCCAAATATTCCACTATTCTTCCGCAGAATACTTAAAATGTATACCAAAATTATCTGTCTTAATATTAGTCGTGCCGAGTAATCGGTATTTATTGTACTGGATTCCAGCATCGCGTCGGGTCTACTTTACTATTTTGGTTCGAATCGGGTCGGTTTGTGTTTCTTCGAATCTTGCGTGTCGGGTTCCGGTTGACTGATTTTTCAAAAGAATGTCCAAAATATTTTTTTCATGCTAAACATCTAGGTGTAGGGCAGATGTGCCAGTAATGGACAAACTTCTACATATTTTGTTTATAAAAAAAATTAAACAATAAAAATTTTACTTAAAAAAAATTTCATAACTCCACCCCCCCCCCCCCTTACATGTTTTATAATCTGTATTATTGTTGATACTCTTAATCAAACCAATTAGGAAGCAAAAAGTGATACTTCGAAGTTCCACTGTTTTTCATTTATGTTGGCGAACATGCAACGGTTTAACTTAATAAATTTATATATTCTTTTACTTTCCGGCAAAATTTATTAATGACTATTAATGTTAATAATGACTATTAATGACTATTAATATTAATGACTTGTTTATGCATAGATGTAATAGTTTCCCTATTTATGGAACATTATACTGTATATTATCCATCATATAAACTAAGCCTTAAAGAATGGTTCTAAGCATGGATTAAACTAAGCATGGGACAAATTTTGAAACTTGCAATTTCTTTAATTATAAAATTGTTTCTGAAAACTATGTTTCTATATTGTTCAAGGACATTAGAAATTTTTTCATTTTGTATTCTATAAACTGAAATATTGTTTTTGTGTCAAACAAAGTTCATTTTCTTATTTTTGTAAAAGGTGTCCCATTCCTCCACACTCTCTCCTATGATTCTAACTCTGAATATTGGGCACTTCTCTATCTATACGCACGTATCATGGGTATATGTGTTAAAACTATCAGAAATATTATATATATGAATGCGTGTATATGAAAAATGAAATGTTGTAATATTTTTAGCTATTCCTAGAGAAGAATAAATGGTTCTTAACTGTGCCGTAAATAAAAAGGATTTATCACATTTCTTATATAGGGGAGACCGGGGGAATGCAGCCAACCCGGGTTATGCCGCCACCCCACCTAGTTTAAAAACTAAAGGCAGTTTGAGATAGTGAATGTGCCTGCACTATAGCGGCCAACAATATAAACAGTGCCTAAAGTGAGAGTGACTTTGCTGTACGTCGTTCTTTTGTTCTAGTGAAAAATGTAGTTTTCATCTAGTTGCTTGTTATTTTGGAGCTTCAAATGAGTAGAGATAAGCACCTTTTATTGTAACATTAGGTATTTAAGATAATATGACCCGTAAACTATATGCATTCGCCGACATTTTGATGTAATGTGTTGAACAAGTTCGGTTCTTGTTTCGGCTTTGCTTGAGGATTTCCGCCATATTGTCCTCTCGGGGTAATGCTGCCACCATGCAAATCGGGTGAGAAATGGCCTCATTTTAATGTTGTGGAGCCGATTCAGCAGAGTGACTTTTGCAATATGAAGTAAATTGTAAGCTTAACCATTATTTTGCTCAATTACATTGCTTTCTAACTATTTTCAGTAAGTTGTGTGTTTCCTAGTATCCATTTGATGCATGTACTAGGTCATTAAAGAGTGGCGACATTACCCCGGTACAGTGGCGGAATTACCCCAGTGTCCTGGGTAATCCCGCCACTGTGCAGAGGTTTAAAAAATATTTTTTAATGTATGCTTACTTTACAGTTATGATTACGGTTAAATTTATACAGATACTAAAGATCATGATTCAGCTTTAGTATTTTTACTATTAAAAAATAAACATTTTTTCGAGGTGAATTAAATTCCCTTAAGGTGTCGCCATTCCCCCGGTCTCCCCTACTTTTGATTTCTTAACCTTTAATTGATGTTACCGGTCTCTCAGACCGCGGCTTTTTTTAATTTTTATAGTTTAACTTGCAATTTTCAATTTAACTACAAACACTATCGAAATTTTGTTCCGTTTGGAACTTTAGTTCTATCACCAGAGACTTTTGAATAGGTGAATTTTAATTATAACAGTGCTGTACAAAAAGTTTAGTACAAAAACACCATCCTATGAGTTAATCGTGCCTTTTATTCATCTTTCGATGAAACGGTCTCACAGACCACTTCACACTAGTTACGTGACGATTTCTGTGACATCAGTTAAAAGTTAAGCAGTATATTGAAATATGTATTTATTTTATCGGAAAATTGTTCTGCTCAAACTTTTTGTAAAAATCTTAACAAGACTTGGAAAAAACCTAAATATAAACATCTGCATTTTAATTTTACGTGAAGTTCTGAGCAATAAAATGCTGAGTTTTTACTTTCTCATGCAAAGAGAGATATAGGGTAGGTAGGGGTAAAGATACGAACGGGGCAAAAATACGCACCGACTGATTTCATATGAAGCAACATTTCGGCTATCATGACCAATAGGTGGCAGTTTGGTTTCAAGTGTACTAGTCATTTATTTAAACCTTTTGATAAAAGTAGCAATTTGTGGTAAGAAAATGAGGTAAGTTTAAATTTTCGAATTTTGATATAATATTTTGTATATTTCACTTTTTTCTTTACTTGACAATACCTGGAATTTTTACAAATCCAAAAATTCAGTGGAGATCGAAAGCTTTTTAGCTTCTAAATGCCGTAGTTTACCTCGATCACATTTGTTTATACTTATAGGTAGCCGATTAAGCAAAATATTGCAGAATGGGGTAAAAGTACGCATACGCCTTGGGACAAAGATACGCACATGTTTATGATACGGGACTTTGCCCTATCGTTTTAGCTAGATGCAAAGCTTTCCACTTTTCTAAATTTGTATTATATAAAATATAATAGATACATAACTAATATAAGTTAGTAAACTACATTTTCCTTTTTCTAGTTAAGTTTTTTAAATATAGAACATATGTTCTACCTACCTACTTTTAAAAATCAATATTCTTGTTTCATGAATCGCTTTTGTTTTAAACCTTAATCTTTAACTCCTGTTAACGGTCTCACCGACAGCTGCAATATTCAGTTTTCACAATTTAACTTTTAATTTTCAATTTAAGTATTAATTTTTGTTTAATTTTGATTCGTTCGGTAAATTAGAAGTATAGCTGAAGACTTCTGAATGCGGGAAAGTTTACTATAATAGTCCTTTACATAAAGTTTAGCGCAGAAACCGCCTCTTAAGAGTCAGTAAACCATTTTATTCAATCTACGATTAAGCGGTCTCGGAGACCGCTTACAGTATTTATGAAACAATATTTGTCACAATAGTTAGAGGTTAACTGCTATTCGCGATCTTGCAGACCGCTGTTTTTTCATGGTCTAGTTTACAATTTTCAGTTTAAATACTATAAAAATTTACTAATGCTTTTACATTACTCATTCATTTTAGTGGAAATGGGGCAAAAATCGGCCGTAATGGACAAAAATACGCACTGCGTATCTTTGCCTCATCACTGCGTACTTTTACTCCAACCAATGGGGCAAGGAGGAGGATGGCCACCCAGGGAAACCCAGCAAATGCTTTTGAGTTTTAGTGCAGTCCCTGGGGGAAGAAACCAATGGGGGAAAGATATGCAGAGCAAAAATTACAATTTCTTACGGAAATGTAATTTGACAGAATGCCGTATGTTAGTGGAACGTGCCTATACAACATTTTAATAAGTCGTCGCATATCAATGTTTTCGTTAAGAATCAAAACTAATGATAAGTGCGTAAATTTACTCCCCACCTACCATATATCACTTAGGTGTGTCATGTGATTGTGAGCCATGTTGAGGACAACTTGTCACCAAGCGCCATTGAGATCAACCATGATGGCGCTTTTTAACAAGCTGTCGTCACTTCAAATACTTGTGGGCATGATACCTACATATGTTTGAATATTAAAGTATATACATTTGTCCATTTTCCTACATAAAACATAAATTGTTATTAGAGATGTAATTGTAGATTACATTTCATAATATCAATAAAACATGATTTACTTTCATTTTATTTCGGGTTCGGTTTGAGATAAGTCTGGGTTGAGTTGCAGGTTGCCGAAAATTATTTTAGCTGATTCTGGTCAGTTTGAGGATCGAGGAAATATTTTTGGCGTGTTCGGGTCGAGTTGCGGGTTGACTTAAGTATTATATTCTGTTTTGTGTCGGATGCAACTTGACCCATGCATGACTACTCTGTAGTCGGCTAATTTTCAATATATCAGGATTCCTACGGTCCTTAAAAGTACTTACATGTTTCAAAAGGATTTTTTTGTGCTTGAAAGAGCTTATTTTCATACAAATTTTTTTAAAGTCCTTAAAAGTGCTTTACTATCATTCTATTTCTTAATCGGGGGTGGAACTGTTCTGCATTTCTTTTCATTTCTGATTTAAAAAAAAAAACAACGCCATTGCTAACCTTTCTTCTGAAATTTGACCTCCCCTTTTTGCTCCCTTCTGCACAATACCAAAGTTCAAACTGTTTAAAACTTTTTTTAACCTTTAACTGATGTTACCGGTCTCTCACAGACCGGTGATTTTTCAATTTTCATAGTTTAACTTGCAAATTTCAGTTTATCTACAAACACTACTGAAATTTTGTTTCGTTTGAAACTTTAGTACTAACACCAGAGACTTTGAATAGGTGAATTTTAATTAACACTCCTGTGCAAAAAGTTTAGTACAAAGACATCCTATGAGTTTATCGCGGCTTTTATTCATCTTTTAGTAGGAGAGCTGTTGAACATTTTTGAGTAGGTATTTGAGGCACCCTGAAAATTTGTGCAACACTTCTTTTGTAATGCCTGAATACAAAATCGAATGTCTGGCTGAAGGATCGTGGCCCAAAAACTGTGCCAGACACGTGTCAGGCACAGTTTTTGTGCCGACTAAAGTGTCTGTCATTTTCAAAATACTTTTTTCTAAGCATAAATATTATTCTGCCTCAATCTCAGAGTGCCTCAAATACCTTTTTTGGGTAGTCAAAAAATGGCACTTGACACGTGTCTGGCACAGGTTTTGGGCCGACTAAAGTGTCTGTCGTTTTCAATATATTTTTTTCTAAGTATAAATATTATTCTGTCTCAATCTCAGCGTGCCTCAAATACCTTTTTTTGGGGTAGTCAAAAAATGGCACTTGACACGTGTCTGGCACAGTTTTTCGGCCACGATCCTTCAGCCAGACATTCGATTTTATATTCATCCATTACAAAAGAAGTGTTGCACAAATTTTCAGGGTGCCTCAAATACCTTCCCTAAAATGTTTAACAGCTCTTGGACTATTTCGATGGAGCGGTCTCGCAGACCGCTTCAGACTAGTTATGTGACAATTTCTGTGACATCAGTTAAAGGTTAAAAAAATAGCTCTACTCTATTTGTTACTTTATAGTGAATAAATAATCAGTCCTAAATTTCATTAACTATTCATTCCATCATATTCATTTCATTAAAATTTTAGTCTAGAATGAATGTACTAAGTTTTCCCCTCTTACTAGGTGAGTGGTTGAATATATGTACAGATTTATAGTCAAAAAACACATTTTTATTAATTATCATAACAATAACTAAAAAAAACTAATTCTATCAAAAACATTGTCAATACAGATGTTGTAGAGGTTAAAATTCTGATTGAAATGTGCACTTACACTTAACATTTTTGTTGAATTTTTACAATTATAATTTAAAGTTTTGCCTAATTCGTTAAGTTCTTGAAGTCAGAACAGACGAGGTTATCAATTTACCCTGTTTCTAATTTATATATATATTTTTAATTTATTGAGGTATTATTTGAGGATTTTGTAATTATTTTAGGCTTTATTTTGGATATTTTCAGAATTATGGTTTAACCTCTTGATTACGGATTATAGCCCAGTGGTAGGAAATGAAAAAAAAGGCCGAATTCGGAATTAAATACGGGAAAGCTGGAAATTGTTTTAATCCCTTCGACATAGGCCAGAAATAAACGTACTAAGTTTCCCCGTCCTACTAGCTGCAGTTTTGCCGCTACGAACAAATAGATAACTTAAAGTGTATTATTTCATGATTTTTAGCATATTTCAAAAATGATTTGTAAATGATGGGAAATATTGTTTACGATCTCTGATATTGTATTTGAATTATGCGTCGTATTTAATTTGACATATATAGTGAATAACAGTGCGTATGCCTCACATTTAAGGAGGTCGAAAATAGTGGGGAGGAGCGAGGGAACAAATGAGCCTTGTCGCTACAGGAATTATAGGTCAACCAATAGCACGATTTTAAACTTCGATATTTTACTAAAAGAACTAGGATGGTTTTAATAAAAAATATTTTCGACTAGTATACGAGCATCTTAACACGGGAGAACTCACTGCATGAGATTTTCTCTCACAGTCGTACATTTTTAAGACTCGTATTTAAACCATTTTTCATTTTAATTAAAATTTCAAAATGTTATTTCAATTATTTTACCTCTTTTGTGAATAAAATTACTAAGCCAACCAAAAAAACTTGATATTATATGAATGTAAAGTAAATGAAAAGGAATTGGGCATTCTCACTAGCGAGTTCTCCCAGGTTAAGTTAAATTCATAGAATTTTAAAACCTTTGGAATATTGAAAAAAAGTATTATAATCTTTACGTATTTTTTTTTTTTAACTAAGGTTTAAGTTTGACGATATCAGTTGGGAAATGGTATGTAAAACGGCTGTTAATTATGTACCTCTTTCTCGATAACTACTAAATTATAATCCTCAAAGTATACAAAATAAAGCATTAACATAATTACAGAAACTTCGGGAGGTCCTCAATAACTTAAAGAAAATACATGTATGTAGTAAACGGAGGCAGGGCGGATTGATAACTCTGTCTTTCTCTTGATTAGCGATTAACCCGGGAGAACTCGCTGCATGAGATTTTCTCTCACAGTCGTACTTTTTTAAGACTCTTATTTAAATCCTTTTTCATTTTAATTAAAATTTCAAAATGTTTTTCCATTATTTTACCTATTGTGTGAATAAAAGTATTAAGCCAACCAAAAAAAGTTGATATTATATGAATGTAAAGTAAAAGAAAAGCAATTGGGCATTCTCACTAACGAGTTCTCCCGGGTTAAGACAAAATTTTGAAATAGAATTGCGACCTTAATGTTCAGCAAAAATATTAATATGGGTACTCATTTTATTCAGAATTTCAAATTCTACGACATTTTTATTGACAGTGTTTTTGAAAGAATTAATTGTTCTGAGATATTAAGATAATTTAAAAGATTTTTCGACTACAAATATGTACATATTTTCTAATGTTCACCTAGTACGAGGGATAAAACTTAGTACTTGCATTTTAGTACGGAAGGGATTGAAACAATTTCCAGTTTCCCACCCACATAATTGTGAGTTACATCCGCCGATCACGGGGCTTTGAAATAGAATTGTGACAATGTTCAACAAAAATATTAAATGTAGTTCTCATATTAAATTAAGTTATTTTAAGTTATTCATTAATTTGACATATATAGTGAATAACAGTGCGTATGCCTCACATTTAAGGAGGTCGAAAATAGTGGGGAGGAGCGAGGGAACAAATGAGCCTTGTCGCTACAGGAATTATAGGTCAACCAATAGCACGATTTTAAACTTCGATATTTTACTAAAAGAACTAAGATGGTTTTAATAAAAAATATTTGAATATATTTTTTATTGTAGTGTGTGTAGAAAAAATGTTTTTATTGTAGTTCTCATTTTACTCTGAATTTTAAGCTGACGACGAGCTGAACACGAAAATTGCAAAACCTGAATTTCATTTTAGATTTCAAAGTTCTGCCATTTGCAAAATGACGTCAGCGTTACGCACAGATATGTTTGTCCTTTATAATATAGATAAATATAGATTTTATTTTCATATCAAAATCTTAGTGTTTTTTTTTCTTTTCAAACTTTTTTCACTCTTAAATCCATTTATATCTGAACCAAATCAATACTCGATCATTTCAAAGCTACCGTATAAAATCAAGTGTGTATTTTTAAATAATATATACGTAATGGGGGTCATACAGTAAAATGCGCAGAAAAAATGAAAAGTGACTTCGGACAATGAATTTTTTTAAAAGATTAATTTTTGTATTTTTTGTTTAATGTTTTGCAGTATTTCAAAGAGAATTGAAAGTATATGCTTTTTGGTATTGTTATTATTATTTGGTATTAATATTCTGCATAATTTGATTTTTGGAGTCTTATATGTAATTTTGAAATATGCCTGGAAAGGGATGGGGAGGACACGGTTCTTCCAGAATTTTAAAATCTAAAAAGTTTGTCGTTATCATCCAGACTCTTTGAAATTTTTAGACGTTAAAAACATAATGTTTTCGTAGCCCGAGTGAAAAAATATTAATATTTCGTGGAAAAAGGCTGGTAAGATTTTTACCACGATGTAACACTCAGGTTTTTACTAATTTTGTCCAAGTTTTTGCACATTTTATTTAGTAAAAAATATTTCTATTTGTCCGAATGTTTCGAAATTTTCGTAGGTAAATGTAAATCTGGCCTGTTGCGTAAACAGATTGTGTTAAAATACGGCCGTTTAGTTAGTTTTAGGGTAGAAAAAATATAGCCTTTGTGAGGCGCGAAATGACCTATTAGTCCCCGAGCCAGGTACAAATTTCGTCAGTTATTTCCTCTCGGCCGATAATTTGTAAAATGCTTCAGAGAGTTGTATCATGAAGCTCCGTGAACGTTAGCTGCAGTTCCGTGGGTGGGTTGAGCAGCGGTAGCCTCCCACGCACGTAAAAAAAAAAAAAAAAAAAAAAAGTCACTTTCTCCCGATTGAAAAATTTTCAAATTATAGATAACCTAATATACTGAAGAAAAAAAAAGTCAGCTAATTATAAAGTGGTGGTTAATACGTCAGCTGGTCACACGAACATGAAAAAAATATACAAGGTGCAAAGGAAAGTCTCTTTAACCTGAAAATACTTGCGAAAGGAGAGAGATACATCTATGTATTAGAGTAACGGTATAGTAAAGCGAATACGCCCGATCTGATGCAAACGACAGAAGCGTCCCTAGTGGCGAAATTTGGAAGTTACCTATTGAAAACCGTAAGCGAAAAGAGATAGAGCAAAATTTCCAGTTTGAAAGATTTGGAGCATCAATTAATTAGTACGAAACGACATTTGGTTCACACGGATAAGATAAATCGTTGCCTGTATACACAAAAATGTCCGAAATCAATGAGCGACGATTCTACTTTGCATATTCACATTCTGTAAATGTAGCAGTGCAAAATTTTAGATTGTGACGTTGTACTGTGCTGTAATGGCTGTAAAAATTTAATTTCCAATGCATTTAAAATTTTAGATTTAAAATTTTAGATTAACCCTTTGAGGGGCAGAAGAATTCTGTTAGTAAACTTATGAAACAATTGACTGACACCAGAATATTCAAACGAATTTCACAAAAAATAAAAGCTCGTTAATTTTCACTTTCATTAGGAAAGCAAAATTTTGTTAAAATGTTATTGCTGCCATTTGTCCATTTTGGAATTAAAATTAGGTGGCTAGACCATCTAGCCACCGCCCTTGAAAGGTTGAAATCTATGTCGTCGTATTCAAGAGTCTTGCAATAGACGTTCTATGCTGAGAAATGTGCATGTAGAATTACGCCACGAACACAATTGTGTATCGTGAGCAATGGCGAACTTTTCGAACAAACTGAATATTAACATTTTATCACTGTGAGACTGTTTGTCTTTTTTGTTTTTTTATGGGATGTTATCAAAATACATTCAGATAAGCACATATTTATACCAGAAATTGTACGTATTTCTTCATACTTCTGGCTATTCCATCCAAACGTTTACACAAAATAGAGTGCTTCAATTTTGGACCTTTTTGGGTATACAGGCAAAGATTTATCTTATTCATGTAAACCAAATGCCGTTTCGTACTAATTAATTGATGCTCTCAAACATTATGATTGGAAAATTTGCTTTATCTCTTTTCGTTTTCGATTTGCAATGGCTATATTCCAAATTTCGCCACTAGGGAGCGCTGCCGTCGCTTGCATTAAATCGGGCGTAGTCACTTTACTATGCCGTTACCTCACTTCCATAGCTTTAGTTCTCTCCGTTCGCAAGTATTTTCAGGTTAAAGGGCCTTTCCTTTGCACCCTGTATATATTTTTCATGTTCGTGTGACCAGCTGACGTATTAACCACCACTTTATAATCAGCTGAATTTTTTTCCCTTCAAGATATTGGGTTAGCTATAATTTGACAAATTTTCAATCGGGAGGAAATGACTAATTTTTTTACGCGCGTGGGAGGTTACCGCTGCTACACTCACCCACCGAACCGTAGCTGATGTTCACAGAGCTTCATAATACAACCTTTTGAAGCATTTTACAAATTATCGGCCGAGAGGAACTTGGTCATCAAAATCTGTTGCTGGCTCGCGGACTATATTTTCACCAATGTATTTGAAAGAGTTAAAATTCATGTTTTTAAAAATCAATTGCATTATCAGTTAGAAGATTTTAACTTTTAGAGCATATATATATATATATATATTTATTTATTTATTTATTATTATTATTATTATTATTTTTTTTTTTTTTTTTTTTTTTTTTTTGCCGATACTTCTAAAATGTTATCCTGGAATAAATTGCTACAAGTTTTCGAAAAATCTTTTCTATTTATTTATTTTTTTCAAAAGTTTAACTGCTGGGTGGGGAAAATATAGTAAATTTAATATCGGAATATATCAACGTGTTAATATTGGTGATATATCGCGATAACTACCGTAAAGTTTATGCGAATAGAAAAATTGCTTACTTTAAAAGATAAATAGCATGTGACCTAAAATTTTAGTATAAACAGATGTAGAAAGGAGTTAATAAATGTTTCATGCTATTTCCTCCTACAGCATCCTTTAAATATATATATATAATATAGGGAAGGTCGGGCAAAATCGGGTACCATAACAGTTTGTTAGTCTCAAATGCTGTGAAATGGGAAAACAAATTTTGAGCAGTGTTTTTAATGTAAAATGAATCCTTGGCTATAATAAAACATTCTTTTCAAATATCCTTCTATATATAAAAAAAAGTTTTGATTTGGAAATGGACCAATGAACATCTGCGTAGATATTCCGGGTAGATCCACATCATATTTGAATGTTTAAGCATGGCCTTCCATCGTTAATATTAAAAAAACTGTTGCATACAAAAATATGAAAATCGGTGGTATTATAGAGAAATGTTTGATTAACACGCTGATGCAGACAGTTTTCAAGTCGAAGAAATATTTTAAGAGATATTTAATGCTAAAGTTGGACAAAATCGTTCCATTAAAAAAGTTTTATTGGAGCAAAAACTATACATGAGAATTTAGTCATTTTTAGATCATTTTATACGTTATAAGTTCCCGATGGGCAGATTGCATTTACTATTCTTATTTGACTCATTTTTTGAGGTTTTATTTCAATTTTAATTTCAAATTTTCAGCATTTCGAGAAATGTTTTTTACAAATTTTAGAAAATGTTATTAATTTAAACTGTTGCCAAGTTGTATAAACAGCGCAAACAATAATGTTTACTTCAAATTAAAAATTTATTTTACACGTGACTATTATAAACAGAAAATATAAAAAGCAGGAACTCATTGAAAATTACGTCATAAAAACTATAATTATACGTGAATTTTAAAAGAGACAGAATATTGTAAGATAATAAATTCATCATGCGTTAGAAGTCTTAAATAGGAGAATTTACGTCACATTTACGTCACATTACACTTATTATATAAAATGAACAAAAAATAATATTAAAAAACAGTTTAAATTTAAAAATTGCTCGAGACATTTATTTGATATTGTAAGATGATCATAATATTTAATTTCTAACAAAGTATTTTTACGTGAATATTAAAAAGGAAAAGAAAAGTTTGGTGAAAATTACGTCCGATTATAATTCTCAGATTCAAATTATAATTCAGTCTTCCGAAATCTTTCAAAAGCCAATCAAATTATCGTGCTGTTAGAGTCTGCGGTGTCTAAACGGGGGTTGACGAGCGTAGCTCGTAGGGGGCAGAGCCCCCTAGTATATATATATAATTGTTTATATAAAAAAATAGCTTTTTTCACACGTATGCAAAAATCCGGTTTTACTTCACTGGTTGGGTTAAACCTGGTATCCATTTAAAACTATTGGAAAACTCATTTTGGTCAAAAATGTCTTTCTTTAATATAGTAAAAAATAAATTTTTAATATTTTTAACAAAAAGAAATTGCACATGTGTTCGTCCATGTGTAAAAAAAATAAATCGGTGGCAAATTTTCTACGTTGTATAGGCCTGCTTACTTTACTCTGTACGTTTTAAAGTTCTTTTAGCTTCAAAAATCACAGATGAATTTGTCATCATATTCTTCTGCATTATATGTTTCATGGGCCTATCCGTGGCATTTCAAACATCGTATTTGGATTTAGAGTTTCAGTAAAGTTCATAGCAAAACATACAGGTTTAATTATCCTCTTCTTCTGATGATGTGTTCGCAATCTTTTTTTGCTTTCTTTTTTTCTTTTTAAAGAATCTTCTTCTTTCTTCGTCTTGCAGTTTGTTTGGCTTATTTCTGCTTAATATCTGTTTCGATCTGTAATTTATAGGGAGAAGAAATCAAAAGTTTTTCCCTTTCTTTTTCTCAATTCTGAAGCCTTCCTTAGAAGGGGATAATAACATTTTAGGCAAAATTGGAAATTCAGATTGCCGGACTACATAGTCTGAAGATGTCAAATAGATAATTTTACTAATATATTCTGTAGATGTAACATTTTGAATCAGTGATGACGTCTGTGATTGTGATGTTAACTGCTGCATCTGGAAGCAGCTCGACGTGAAAGACGCTGGATAGTGTCAACTTGTTGATGTTCGGAAGGTTGAGCTCCAATATCCTGTGATGTATCAGAAATTTTTATTTCTGCCGCTATGCCAACCTGTGGCTGGATAGACCTAGGTATCATGACTTTCATGGGTTTCTCTGTCCCTTCCGAAGGAGCAAAAAGATGGTCTGAAAAAATATCATTGTTGTAGGGGAAAATCCCTGTTTTCTCGAACCTTCTGATTGCAATATTTACAATTGCTGCTCTCGAAAATGTAGCTTTAAATAATTTTCCAATTTGCTAAGTTGTTACAGATCACGCAGTGTTGGAAAATAACCACTTCCTCACCTCTTGACCTTAGTATGAGCTTAGAGGTGCATGAATGATGCATCAAGGGGCTGAAATCGATGCGTTGCGTAAAAAAAAGAAGTTTAAATAAATGCATTGCTTTCTCTTACTAGATTAACTCGATTCTTTTAGTGTGAGTTGAATACCTATTAAGGATTTAAAGAACAGGCTTTTCAGGACAAGGATTGGAAAAAATCTATACATTTTTTAACCAAATAAAATAAAGACCTCTTTCGTAATCCACACTGTAAAAAGAAATACTGCCAGTTTTTGGGTAGGAATCGGAAAAATAGTTGCCCTTATCGTATCGGAATAATTTCCGACCCATCTCGGAATAAAATCCGTAAAAATAAGGAAATAGTCAGTAAAAGGGTATTTTACGGATTTTATTCCGATTTTACGGATTTTATTCCGAGCTGGGTTGGAAACTATTCCGGTACGATGAGGGCAACTATTTTTCCAATTCCTACTGGAAAACTGGCATTATTATTATTTCTTTTACAGTGCATCCACTCCTATTATATACAGCAAAAGAGTCTGAGAAAGCATCATCCACCAAGAGAAGGTTTTTTTCCTGCCTGTTTAATATTTGAGAAAAAAATCTTGTTATATATTAGGTAGTCTAGTTATATAGGATTGAGATTTTAATGATTATTTGTCAATTTGGGCAGATTATTTTATTTAGAGAAACAAGTCACGAAATACATTTGCATTTTAAGTAGACCTATAACGCAAGTTATTACACCCCAGATTAGAAAGTTATTTATTAAAATGCAATAAGCATAATATAAAATTATGCCTTAATCAGTGCCATTATTTTGTTCAATAATAATTGCAAGTTATTTAATTTCATAAATGTAAGTTAAAAATTAGACCCACTTTTTAATATAAAACAAAATCAAAATTAAAGTTTTCATTATAACTAGAAAGATTTAGAATTATAACTTAACAGCATTAAGAATACAATTTAAAGTTCCATGCTAATTTATTAACTATACTAAAAACCCATTCTATGAGTGCCGGACAAAACCCCGGGTATACCCAGTTTTGACGCAATCTTAAGTACCTGGTTTTACCCCAACATGACACAGTTTAAAACATGGCGTCACTACTCTTAATCCTATAGCAAAAGATCAGTAAAAATGTTTAAATATTATCAGGAAAGGAAAGAATTAGATATGTTCAGTAATATTTAATATGCTAAAAAAAAGTGGTTATACGCGTAAAATCTAGAATCAAATAAAACAATTTTTTAAGAGTAATTGAAACTAAATCGTTCACACGAACGAGAACCGCACACAGTAACGTTCCAATCGGCTATACATGCCATAATGGTTACCGACAAGTAATTTCTCGTGTTGGCTGATAGACAGAAGTACAAATGAAGAAGGGTCTGCGCTACCCGGTTTTACTCGCCTACCCTGTTTTGTACAACTCATCCACACACACACACATATATATATATATATATATATATATATATATATATATATATATACATACACAAAATAAAAATATTTTTAAACAAGAAAGTAAAATAATCAAACTTCAACGATAGATTATAATTTTCCAACAGATTCAGAATTATGTAAAAAAAAAAAATCAACGTTTAATAAGGTTAAATATGATGGCTAAGTAAGCAAATTACAAAACACGTAACACATTTCAAAATTAAAGTTCAGCAATTATTATCAGTCATCTGAAAAATATCAGAATTCCTTTTTTGCAACGCTATATATGATCTATAGATTTGAATATATACTGAATAGTATGCTAAACATTAGTTCAGTTAAGAAACGCATTTGCACAGTTTAAAATTCCCCTTCAACATATTTCGTCAATAAACGGAAATGAATACATCTTTTTTGCAGCCCTGTATGTGATTTACAGATTTTATACATACGAAGTAACTAAATTAGTTAAATAAAAAAAAAAAAAAAAACTCGTACCACAACAGATAACGAACTACCAGCAATTGTTTATTTATACAGATAAGCGAATCCTTTTGTGTCCCCCCATAAATAAACGATGGATGCTATGCTCATCATGTTCTATAGTAAGCATCTTTTTGTACACCTCAGTGATGTGTATCAATTTCTATATGTTTGAAATAGTGTAATATCATTCCAATATACTAAAACTGATTTTTCCCTATAGACCATTCAAATAGACCATAGAAAATTTGTGATTTTAATCAATGATTTTTTTTTAAATCAGTTGATTAAAATCATGATTTTAATCTTTGATAATAATTGTTAACACCCGTTTACAGTCAAATGGCAAGCATGAGTTTTTGTTAATCTCGATTGATTGATAATTAATTTTCCTTCAACCAACTGACGCTTTTTGCAATATTTTTCCACATTTGATTTAAGAATTTCACAATATTTTGATTCTACCCAACAATTGGAGAATTTTGCAGCTTTTTCTTACAAACTTCCTTGGCAGTTATCCAAAGTTTTCAGCATAATAAAATATAAAATTATAACTAAAAATTAAATAAACAGCACATAAAGAAAAACTATGAAATTATTAATTTAGATATTTTATTTCCAATATTTCGATTGTCTGAGGTTTAATGCAGTTTTATTTATTTATTTTTTAAAATAAATAAAATTGTGTGATTTGTGTTTGGTTGCGGTTTTCTCTGGAACTGGAAATTTTAAGTTTACCTGTGACCCCGTGAGAGAGGGTGGAAAAGTTACTGTTCCTGCTGACCACTAAAATTTTCAAATTAGTGGTCCAAATGAATTTTAGGTGTTCTCGGACCAGCGGACCACCAATGATTTCGAACACTGATTGATTTTTCAAATGCTGAAGATTTCCTTGTAAAAGATATTTAAATTGATTTACTGTTTAATTTTTTTATTATTTTCCTTGTGTGAAATTTGATTATTGTTATGTCTGCACAAGAAACAATTTTATGTCTTAAAATATTTACTCTTTCATTTAAAATAGGTGGATAAATTAACCTGATGCGTGGACCTATTCCATTTTACCTGACTTGAAATTCTGATTCAGAAAATACTAAGCTTCAAGAATTCTTTATATTTGATGACCTGAATGGTCAGAGAGGGTGCAGCACCCTCCTAAAACTGTGAGAGAAACTTTATGTAAAATGATATTATATTACAGTAAATATTAGTCTGACATACTATACATATAATTTAATGATTATATAATTTGTATTTTCAATAAATGGAGCGGCATACCGCAAACCAGCTTTAAATGTGTTGCTATTTAATTGTGTCTGTAATCATTTCTTTTTTCAGCTATTGCAAGACTGCTGTTGGTGAATACTTTTCTTTTCTACGAGCATTGTTATAAAATAAATAAATCTTCGTCATAGATTACCATTTTGGAATACTAAAAAAATACATATATAAGTAACAATAATTAGTCGCTTGGTGGCGACACTGCTGTTTTAAATTAACCCTTCAAAGTAAGTATTTAATATACTATAGAAATATATTGTGTATTTAAAAAAAGCTTTAAAGTTTAAAGTAATACTTTTGTATTAGCTGATATTAGAGGTTAAATGGATTCTGCTACTTATAGCTGCCTTTTTGATGCTGATTATTTCATTGTTGACGCATATACTTTGATTATGTATCAGTTATGTTTGTGCTTTATTTATTCAAAAGTGTTATATTCATTATTGAATGTTAAACAGAAACAAATGCTGAACTTTTTTTGTTGTTGTTTTATATTCAAATGAATTAATTTTGCATAATTGAGCTGTGTTGCAATATAAATTTTAATTTTTTTTGTGTGTGTGTGTGAAAAGGTAAAAATTTGAAAACTGTACAATATAAAAATTTCAGCATCTATAGATTCACAACAATTAAAGAAAAAAAAACAGATCATGGAAGTACGGTGCATAGGCACTAAGTGCATAATGGAAAAAACCTTTTCAAACTCATGCAAAAATTAATATTGGTTGAAGATATTCATTCAGCCATTGTTTAAAATAAAATAATAATAAAAACAGGTATGTATTTAAATGTAAGAAAATTATTTTTTTAAATATTTTCTTTGTGAATAAGCAAACACTAAATGGACTATAAGTGTAACCGAGTGCGGAGAAATATTCCAAAATGTACAAGGACAGAATGGTAATATTTGTGGGGGGAAAAAAAGCAATTATTTTGTGAAATAGATCAAACTGGTTTACATTTATTTTTTAAATATATTTCAAAGACAATAGAATCAATAATTAAAACTTTAATAATTTTCAGTTTAATGAAAAAAAAAAGTTTTCTACTGCAAGATAATCTCGCAAAATCTGAAATTTTGTTTTTTATTACACCATAATGATAAATCGAAAACCAAAGTGAGGGAGAAAAAGAAAGCTACAATCCAGTGTAACCTTTCCCCATAAAGATGAGCGAAAATCCTGAATCGTGGTTCAAACTTTTAGCAAAAAATTGGAATGGAGAAAACCTTGAATTTTGATTTAACCTTTCACCAGAAAATTTTATTTAAAAAAACTCTGAATCATGGTTAAACCTTTTACCAAAAAATTGGATTTAAAAATAATCCTGATTCGTGGTTCAACTTTTTCCCAGGAAATTGTATTTAAAAAAAACTAAATTATGGTTCAAACTTACACCAGAAAATTGGATTAAAAAAAAAAAAACCTGATTTATGGTTCAATTTTTCACCAGAAAATTGGATTAAAAAAAATCCTGAATCATGGTTTAATATTTCACTAATATAATGGTATTTGTGAAAGCACCAATAAACTGGTGAAACTTATCACCAATATCTTGGTTGCAGCTAAATTTCAGCGACTTTTCACCATTTTCTTGGTGAAACATCACACATTATTTTTTAGTGTATTGGTAATATATATATTTTTTAATTTAGGCATACTTTATAAACTCAGTAATGATACTTTACTTTCATTATTGTTTCTATTCGCTTTTTTAATTTAACAAAAAAACGTAAGATCTGCTTCTACTTATCTGCTCATTTACTGCTGTTGTTATAATGTTCATTTAATATCGATATGATTTTGTACTTATTTGAACATCTACAGTAAAGCTTCATTCAGTTTTCTAATGCAATAACATATAAATATTTCTGTCAATTGCTGTGGTATTGCTCAAAAACAAGTCAGGCGATATTACTTATTTTGCATCGAAGTATTTTGATTGAGGAAAATTCCACTCTAAATATCTAAAACTGTAAAAATTCAACTCCATATTGAAAGAATACCATAACAATAACTCTAAATAATATAAGTATTAGCATACAAAAACAATTACGTAAAATATTTTCGTAATATTGCTGAAAAACCGTTAGTGATCTACTGCAAAATTTTTTTACAGTTACAAATACCTTTTGATGAGTGTAATTTTAGGCAGAACAGAAAGAAATCATTAGCAACTGTACTGCAATATCTCTTGCACGGTTACAAAAAACTTTATGGCGAGAATACAAAAACTCTTTTAGATACAATACTAAAAAATCATTGGTAATTTTCCTGAAGGTACTTTAATAAAGTTACCGAAATTTTTTGCAAAAGTATATGCAAAGTTTTGGGTGGAATACTAAAAAAATTCATAGTAAATGTACTATGAAATCCTTCGCAAATTTAGAAAAAAATTCTTAGTCAATGTACTAAAAATTCCTTTGTAAGTGTACTAAAAAATCATTAGAAAATTCACAAAGTATTGTTTAGGAAACTACCTAAAAAATCGTTAGTACCTTTACTAAATAATCCTAAGTAAATTTACGAAAAATTCTTTAGTAAACTCGCTAAAAAATCGTTAGTAAGTTTACTGAACAATATTTAGTAAACTTACAAGGAATTCTTTGGAAAACTCTCTAAAAAATCCTTAGTACGTTTACTAAACTATCCTTGGAAAATTTACCACAAATTCTTTAGTAAACTCCCTAAAAAATCGCTAGTAAGTTTACTAAGAAATATTTAGTAATTCACAAAAACTAATTAGAGAAACTCCCTTGAAAAACCGTTAGTAAATTTACAGAACAATATTTAGTAAATTTACAAAAAAGTTTTTGGAAAACTCCCTAAAAAATTGGTAGTACGTTTACAACATATTCGTTGGTAAATTTACTAAAACTTATTTAGTACACTCTCTAAATAAGCATTAGTAAGTTCACTAAACAATATTTAGTAAATTTACAAAAGTTTTATTGGGAAACTCCCTAAAAAATCACTAGTACGTTTACTAAACAATATTTAGTAACAGTTACTGAAGAAACTTTTGTAATTTTACATGATTATCTTTTGTTGCGGTTACATAAAATGTTCTAGGAATCCCAGTTTCCAACAAAATTCTTAGTAACCTTACACTTTTTTTTTTACAGTGTAGCTTTACTACAACTCTAACCTTCATAGAAATCTATAGGCCTCAACAATACTGTGTTTATAGATAGGAACTAACAATTAAACACAACTTAAAAGTCATCAAAACAAGCAAATAATAAAAAAAAATAGGTAAGTAATATAAAAAATAGTTTCACATTGATGAGAAATAATTAGTTTGTGACTTTTGATTTTTTAAATTTATTTTTTATTACTTATCTTTCATAATTTTCAAAATCTTTGTTTTTACTTTAAATTTATTGTCATTTACTTCTTAAATAGCTTTAAACTGCACTTTTTCTTTTTCTCAATGGCTCACAGTTACACAAGACATTCAAACAATAGACTGGGTATTAAGTTGATGACAACTAGGCAACCCCTTAATGTTGCTCTACTCTTCAGAACTGCTCGGGATTTCTAAATTGTTTTCTTGACGTATAATGGTATATTAGTTCATAATACATTAATTGATAAAAGTGTATTTTAAAAAATATGTATATATTAAACTTTTATTTATTTTTATTTTCTACATTTAGAGTTTAAAGCTTTTCATTGTTCAAGTTTTACAGACAGTTGGTTTATTTTGGCCAGCTTGATTTGACGCATATTTAACACCATTGATTTTTTAACTATACAGATTATATGTCGACTTAACCCTTAAATGCATGATTTTTTATTTTGTCTCGAAACAATTATATATGATTCTCAGAAAGATTTTACACAGGAAAAATAATGAAAAAAATCAGAGATACATTTTTCATAGGGTCAGGTGGGGGAAAATCGGTCTTAAATCAAGCATTTTTCAAAAAATGCTTATATATCAACCTTTTATAATATTCTTAATGAAACTTTTGATACATATTATATACATTTGGCTTATACAGATTACAAATATAACATTATTTTTCACTATAATTTAAATGTTACTTTTCAGTACTTTATTTAATAAGGCAAGTATTCATAAGCCTATTTTCCCTGTGGTGGGGGAAAATGGGTCTAGTATTAAATTAAGTGAATATTTGAATAAAAAGAGGCTATTACAATGTTTAATCTACAGAAGACTCATTTTATTGTATTAAGTAGGTACATATTTAAAGTGAAACATATTATTAAAAAATATTTTTTTTTTTTTTTTTTTTTTTTTTTTTTTTTTTTTTTTTAATATTCAATTAAAGAAATAGTGTTCACAGTTGTCAAATTTTGGTTCCTTTACGAGGCGGCAAATCTGACTAAGCTCCACATCATCTTCGTCATCAATATCAAGAAAATTGTAACATTTGCCTAATTTAGATTTAGACTAGGCGGTAAATTTCATAAAATAAAACTTTTATTTTATGCGATAAAATTCATTGATTTCTTTCACTTGGCCTATGAACGTTTGACTTTATTTCTTAAGTCATTGTAGTACTTAACTTCTACCCATGAACCTTGCTTTATTTCTGAGAGACCCATTTTCTCCCACAGACCCATTTCCCCAAACCTGACCCTATATAATAGTCAACCTTTTCTTATGTTGCACATTTGCAATACAATTTAAAACTAAAATATTACAAATTAGTAAATATTTAAATAAGTATGAATCTAAATACCTTATTTTATATAATGTTTTATTTTGTAAAACTTAACCCTTAAATGCACGAATTATTCTTTTAGAATCGTGTTTTTTATTTTTATATTAGAGACCAGCAGATGCGCCCGGCGTTGCCCGGGGTTTGTAAATAATAACCTTAAACAAAACATAAGTTTGTATGATTTTATATCTTTGGAAATTCTTTTAAATGAACCTAATTTCGGAGGCCTTATTACCTTCGGCAGCGTCTAGTGTGTTCCCATCAAACTTCTTTCCGAACGAACCTGTAATCCAGATCCTCCCTACATGTGGGACATTTATCGGAAGTGTCCGCACGCGCCGGAGACAATCGGAAACCAAGTTGAGTGAGCCAAACCTCGTAGGAATCAGGCCCATAGAATCCAGAAAAAAAATGCACCATTAATGTTAGAAAATGTTGGTAACTAAAGTCTCAAGATAAAATTTCGTAATACAGAAAATAACTAAATTATAATCAAAGTTGAAAGAAGTAAATCCCGTAAAATTGGGCCCTTAAATCCGACTAAATAACGCGCCACCAAGCTGTGGAAGATGTCCCCTCATCTTGTAAATTTCACGAATTACTGTTAGCATTAACACGATATTTAATAAACGGATGAAATCCCTTATCTAAAGTTACCTTTAAGGTAATACGATTTTTAATTTACGGCTGTAGTGAGTAGACGTAAGTTGATGCTGAAAAAGGAGATTAATGTTCGAAAAAGAGTAACTGAGGTATATAGAAAGACCGGGCACTAGCGGCCAGGGTCTTAACTCGAATGTAATTGGGTATAAGAAAATCTTGTAGGGGTTTTAAAGTAGCTGGAAGACGCTAAAACTATTTTAAAGAAAATTGCAATAGAATAGGATAGTTTTTAAAGGAGCTGCAACAAAGGCCTAAGAAGACGATTAATATTCAAAATTGGTGGTAGCTGAAGTCTGCAATTTATTTTATTTTATTTTATTTTTTATTTTTTTTTTGTCCTTCATGTAGCAGCTGGAGAACCTAAGATGTTATTAGGAAAAAAAAGTTCGTAAATCGGACCATTTTTAAGGGAGTTATAACAGGGGCCCCAAAAGAGCCAAACTGACAGTTGAGAGCAGGGCCCTAACATGAAAACATGTTTAAATGCTTTACTACTTAGCGTTTTAGATCTTCAATTAGTCAAAATAAATCATAGGGTACGAAATAATCATTAGAATAATATTTAAGAAATGCGCAAAAATAGGGTAAATGCTTAAAAAGGGGCCCTAGAGCCCCAATAAAAATATGGGGGTGTTGGTCTAGGGGAAAGTGTCTAAGACTCAAATTAAAAATTATGCAATGAGAAGGTGGGAAAATTAGGGTGCAAAAAATGTATAGCACACAGAAAGTTCAAGGGTCCTCGGATCAAGCCCTAAAGGACCCTAAGCTACCCCAGGATTTTAACTGGAATGTAGAAACTGGAGAATAACTAAATGGAAAAATGGTTCCAAAAATGAAGATTGGATTAAGAGGGGCAATTTATTAATAATTTATGGTGCAAAAGCTTCAAGGGGCCTTGTACCAGGCTCCAAAGGGGAAGGGACTTAAGTGGCATGTAGTTTGGTATAAATACACTCTTTTAGTAGTTTTTAATGTAATCGGAGGACGCTAGAGCTATGGTGAAGAAAATTGCAAGGAATTTGGATCATTTTGAAAGAAGATACACCAAGAGTTCCAAGAAGACGATTTATATTCAAAATTGGTGGTAGTTGAAGTCTGAAATAATTTTTTGTCGTTCATGTAATAGCTGGAGACCCTAGGATGTTGTTCGAAAAAAAGAGCTAGTGAATCGGACTATTTTTAAGGGAGTTATAATAGGGGCCCAAAATGGGCCAACTGATAAAGGAGAACAGGGCTCTAACATGAAAACATGTTAAAACGTTTTAGTACTTGGCATTTTAGATCTTCTATTAGTCAAGATTAAGCATAGGGTATGAATTAATCATTAGAATATAATTTGAAAGAAATTTGCAAAAAAAATGGGGAAATGCTTAAAAAAGAGCCCTAATGCCCCAATAAAAATGTGTGACTATTGGTCTAAGGAGAAGAGTTCAAGACTCAACGGTTTAAAATTACGCACTGGAAGGTGAGAAAATTACGGTGTGAAAACCATCGAACACAAAAAATAAGGGGCCCTGGATCGGGCCCTACGGGACCCTAGACGGGCCGAAGGCCCTAACTGGAATGTAGAAACGGGAGAATAACTAAATGGAGAAAGTATACCAAAAATTAAGATCAGATAAAAAAATAAGCAATTTATTAACTATTTAGTGCACTAAAGCTTCAAGGGGACCTGTACCGGGCCCCTTGAAACGTTGCCAAGGTCTTAAATGAAATGTAGAAATGGGGTAGAAACTGAAAGGGGAATTCACCCCAAAAACGAAGAAGATCGGATAGAAAAGAGGCATGCTATTAACAATTTAGTGCACTAAAACTTCAAGGGGCCCTGTACCGGTCCCTTGCAAGGGTACCAGGGTCTTAACTGAAATGTAGAAATGGGGCAAAAACTGAAAGAAGCATTCACCCCAAAAACGAAAACGATCGGATAGAAAAGAGACATGCTATTAACAGTTTAGTGCACTAAAACTTCAAGGGGCCCTGTACCGGGTCCCTTGCAAGGGTGCCAGGGTTTTAACTGAAATATAGAAATCCGGCAGAAACTGAAAGGAGAATTCACCCCAAAAACGACGAAGATCGGATAGAAAAGAGGCATATTATTAGCAATTTAGTGCACTAAAACTCCAAGGGGCCCTGTACCGGTCCCTTGCAAGGGTGCCAGGGTCTTAACTGAAATGTAGAAATGGGACAGAAACTGAAAGAAGAATTCACCCCCAAAACGAAGAAGATCGGATAGAAAAGAGGCATGTTATTAACAATTTAGGGCACTAAAACTTAAAGGGGGCCAGGGGGCCCGGCCCTTAAGAAATTAAAAATCTGTGCCTCAGGTGGATCACGACCTGTCTTGGACTAATCACTCCTGAATTTTCAGACTTCTACGTGCGGTAGATTTCGCTAGCCATCGCACACAGACACACACACACACAGAGCGATTTGTTATTTTATTAGTACTTGGGGATCGTACCCGGGCTTCCCGGGTTACAGAATATAGGTGAAAACATTTTTTTAAATTGAAAACTAATAATTTTTTTATATGCAATAAGTTTTTTCAATTGCTCACTTACATTAAAAAAGCATTTTTCATATGAAAAATACGAATTATACAATCAAATAAACTTTTGAAATTTATCAAAAGCGATATTTTCTTATTAGCCGCATGCTAAGAGTTATTTGACTAAGATTTTGTTATGTTCAGGAACCTTTTATATTGTGATAATTTCAGAGCTTATATATGTCTGTTAAATTTGTGTTTTATTTATATTATTTTATTTATTTATTCTTGGGGAACTTTTTTTTAAAATGGATATTAGTCGTAAGAAAACGATGAACTCCTTATTTTGTTTTAAGGGCAAACGGATTAATCTTTCGTAATCGAGCTCCGCGCGATATAGATAAATTAAAAAATATTTCATGCATTAAAAATGTTAAAAATTTATATTGTATGATTACAAATATGTTAGATTTGTGGCATTTTTTTATATTATTCTTTTATTGTTTATAAAAGAAGTATTAATTTCGTTAATTTGTCTTTCACAAATATGTTAGATTGGGTTTTTTTCATATTATTCTTTTATTTGTTTATAAAGGAAGTATTAATTTCGTTATGCAAAAATAGTCAGAAACAAATGCTGAACAAAGTTGTTTTATGTGCAAAATGTTTATTATTATTCTGTATTGAAACCGGCAGGTGATAAGATAAACTTAAAAAAAAATCATGCTTAAAAATTATTTAAAAAAACATGATACATCAGTCAATTAAGATACAGTTTTTAAACAAATTGGATTTGAAAGTAAGTTTTTTTCCCTATGCGACGAAAATTGAAAATGTACGATGGTCAGAAGATTAAAAAATTGCAGTAGCGAAAATTTCAAGACCGAAATTTGATCGTGAAGTGTTGCCATTCGCAAAATGAGTCAGCGTTACGCACAGATACGTTTGTTCTTTATAATATAGAAGATACGTAATCAGTAAAATATAATAAAGATCGGTTATTACAATGAGGTTATCAATTGAAGCTCTTATTATACTTGGTATTTCGGAATGCAAAAGAGCAATTTTCACCTTCTCAAAATTTGAATACGCACTTTTCATATCCATATTCATCATTTAAAAAAAAATTGTATTTTGTTTGATCATTTTAAAATCATTTTAACTCAAATCTTGAAGTCCCTTTGTCAGCAAAATCTTTTATGTGAATAGACGCACTCTTTATTTGAGATTCTAATCTCCATCCGGAGAGTAAAAAATTCCGTAATTTATGTTTTTTAGACGAATTTATGTTAAAATGTTTAGTTTTATCTAATAAAATGATCGTTTTCTTTTAACTATGACTTTATTTTCACTTAAATAATCATTTCGCCTAGTGTCTGAAACTTACAAGGGAACCACTTTTGGTGTTGCTCGTACCTAGCATCGAGGCCTGGTGCGTTTTGTAGCCCTATACATAAAAGTTAGAGAACCGAAAAAATTTCTCTGTTAAAATAATATTTTATATACTTTTTTATACTTTTAATTTTTTATTATTACACATATATTTGTTTATTTCACGCCAAAAGTGAGTTAAGTCGCCAAATATGGCGCTACAATTTTTCCACCCGCTTTATCCAAAGAGAAAACGTACAGAACATATTACTAAAATTATATCAGATTGCGATTTTCTTTTTTTTTTTTTTTATAATTGATAGCATAAGAAACAAATGTTAGGTTTTTATTTTTCTTCTATGCAGACGATAAATATACCGGGTGTCCCAAAAAGGACTGACTGATTTTAAAATTCAATAACTTGCAAACGGTGACAGATATTTAAAAAATTCTTGCAGGAGGTTTATGCATAAGGTCAAAAGTTTTATTACAGTGATTTTCGATTTTAGTTCGAATTACAAACAATAGATGGCGCTGTAAGCAATAGTCGCTAAATACAGGCTCGATTTCTAGTCCTTTCTCTTGTTCCATGCTGAAAAAGGAGATGGAAATGTATTATCCGGGCCACGAAGTACCAAAAATCGAGTCTGAATTCAGCGTCTATTGATCGCAGCGCCATCTATTGTTTGTAATTCGAACTAAAATTGAAAATCACTGTAAAAAAACTTTTGACCTTATGCATAACCCTCCTGCAAGAATTTTTTAAATATCTGTCACCGTTTGCAAGTTATTGAATTTTAAAATCAGTCAGTCCTTTTTGGGACACCCGGTATAAGTAATAAATATAATTCTATAAAAGCTTTGAAGATCATTGAAAACTATTTTTTAGTGAAATACAAAATTAGCAAACTATATTGTTTTGAAATTGAATGAAATAAAGTTTCGAATGTTTAAAATGAAATGGTGCTGTATTAAATGGTCCTTCGGTAAAAGTAATCATAAAGTAAATTAATATTTTTACACAATTTAGAAAAATTACTGTAGCAAAATAGGTCGGACATTGCAATTTCTAGCTATTACAAGTTCAGCTATGACATTTGGCTAGGGTTGCTGGAAAGCTCTACTTTTGAAAATAAACGCCAACTGTTTCCCCGCCAAAAATATGAATATAAAGTTGCAATTTTTCAAAATCAAATTCGTGGATTTTGAAAAAAATTTCAAACATTTTTAAATATTTTATACTTATTATTAACTAATTTTTATTTTTAAATGCTTTTCTTCAAAAATTTTCAATGTTAATAGTCCGATAAGTGGTCTCGAAAATTTGATTTTCAGAAAGTTATGCTGCTGTATAATCAAGAAATATTATTTTAACAGAAAAATTTTATCGATTCTCAAACTTCATAATATAGGGCTTTAAAATGCACCAGGTTTCAATGCTAGGTGCGAGCAACACCAAAAGTGGTTCAATTGTTTGTATCAGTACACATGCTGAAGGAAAAACAATACAGAAAATTTATGAGAAAAAATGCATGTTTTCAAAAGCAGTATGTCATTTTCCGTTATTATTCCCCTAATATAATATTATACTCCTAATTGTATTTTGCGCCACTAAACCATAGGGTTGAGAATTTTTATAAACAATTTTGAATTTTTATCAGAAAATGGCATGAATAAAGATAAAAATACCTCATTTGTTTTCTCTCTTGTCTGCAATAATGAAAGCTATCTAATTTCATCATTTTGGAGAAATTTCATAAAATGCTTTTAAAATTAAAATATAAAAGTAGGGATATTAAAAAAAGAGAGAGAGATAGTGCGATCACATCTACAATTGAACAGCTTTCAGTTGAAAAAAAATATTAGTAAAATTGGTTCAGCAGTAAGATCATGGCAGATGACTGGAAAACACACTTGTGTTTTAAATATATAGATTATATAAAATTGTGAAAAATTAAATTAAGCAAATTATGTTATTTTGATAAAAATTATAATAGAATGTCCTAAAGTATAGCATTAAAATTTTATTATTCGAGAGAATTTTGGACAATAACTGCAGGAATATGATATTATTTTAAACCTCGAGTTATTTGTTTTCTTGTCTAACTCGACGAAGCAAATCCGTGCAGGCGAGAATCATCAATTTGTAATATAAATCGCTATTATTTGCATGTCACCTCTCTTTTATAAAGACACTCTAAATTTTTGTAAAACATTGCGTTTTATCAGTGTGTGATTTCGATTACATTATCTTCAAAAGTGAAGCATTTTTACCGGTAAAGAATTTGAAAGCAGCTGGGCTGTGAAAATAACGCACTTCTACAAAACATAATTCAGGTTTAAGAATTAAAATACAAGCTGTTTTATAAAATGACGTCATTTGCATCCGCTAAACCAATCCACTTTTACAATCCGATCTTAAACTTCGTCTATAGAAAAGCATGGATATGACATTTATCGCGGAATAACAGACAATATTCTTTGCATAGCTCGTATTTTAATTTCAACTTTTTTTTTCAGGTTTTATAAGAAAATGGCAACAAAAAGATACAGTAATCTCCTACTTTCGACTATTTTCTGTTTACTTTCAATGACTTTCAATAGAAATGGGGTACTTTTGTTGCCACGATTGGAAAAATGGTATTAAAAACTACAAAAAAATTAATATCTAAAAAATAAATTGAGATACAGCTTTCAAACAAATTGCATTTAAAAGAGCATTTTTTTCCTTATACGACGGTGTAAAAATTTAAAATGTGCGATGTTTAGAAGTTTAAAAATTTGCAGTAGAGAAAATTGTAAAACCAAAGTTTTATTTCAAATTTTAAAGAGTTGCCATTCGAAAAATGACGTATGCGTTAAGCACAGATATGTTTGTCCTTTATAATATAGATAGATATTAGACACGAGAAATTTTAAGATAGAATTTCAACTTTATTCATCAGATATATTTATATATATTTTTAGCTTATTACAGGATTAATATTTCTGTGTAAATAAAGTGGTTGGTAAGAGTTAAATAAAAAGTGAAGCGGATATGAATCACTATGCATTTAAGGGTTAAATTCTTTGGCAGGAAACCCGTTAAAATGCAGTAAAATTAAGGTATCTCCTTACATTAAAATGGCCGCTTTGGTGAAAATTTTCTTAATATATATATTTTTTTAAAGATCAATCTTTTATTATTCCAAATCTGTTTTAATTTTATTTCTATGATCATTAGAGCAGGTGGTATAGGCAATTTAATAAACAGGGAGTAATGTGTCAACTACCAGAAGTGGAAGTGAGAAGTTCAGGAGAAATGCAAACAGTGTTTTTATACATGATTTTGTTACCTTTTTTACATAAAAACACTAATAAACCGTAATTGACACCTCTAGATTAATTTTATTGATAAGAATCGTGCGATTTCGAAAATTAATTTTTTTTGTTTTTTTTTTTTTAATCCATTTATATAAAATCCAAGTCTCTGTGTGTCCCTCCCAATTCTGGTAGGACCGCCTCATTGTAATGAGTAATTGTTGAAAATTACTAATGCATGGTTACCACAGTAGCTCCAAATGTGGACCACCTTGCCAAATTTGACGAAATATCGCCAAATTTGACGAAATATCGCCAAATCTGGCGCCAAAAATAAATTGTCATACATGAAGCCAACTTGGCGATAGCTAGCTAATTTTGGCAAAATTCGCATTTAAAACCATTAATATTTTATAATCGAGGTCACCGCAATTTAATTTAAACTGCGCGCTTTTAAGGGTTATTATTTTTTTCAAAATCTATGAGTGAGAATTTAAAGTACAATATACGAAAATGTACATCTTTACATCTTCATACCGATGCTACTAATAACATAACAGGCAATTGACGGCGCTGTACTGTCTTAACTCCTAGCTGCTCGATTTTAATTCGCTTTAGGTACTTTTCCAGTACAGGGGCCTTGGCGAGATAGAGGAAATGAAATTTGGCAACATATTTTCTAGCAACATATTCACTGTTTCATATACACAAGTAATTTTTCAATATTTATAAAATTTATTTAATATAAAGAAGCATTTTAACTATTTTTGTATGCAAACTGAAGTAAATCATACATAAAACAAGTGGGTAAGTGTGATTACAGATCGCACAGAGGGATTCGTTTAATATTTTTTTTTAAACACTATCCTTTTGCAAAATCTGTTAGCTCCACAATTCGCAACTAGGGAGTGCACTCTATTCTAAACAAACGTCTGAACGAAAAAACTCCGTTTAAGAACCTATTCGCACTTATATTAGTCGAGGAAATATGACCCATAAAACTTAAAATAGGAAAGCCCTCCTGGCTACGTGGAAATAAAATATGAAAGGCTATTGTGCATAAAATGAAAGAGTGGCCAAAGGGTTGTCAAATGATATATCAGATGAGGGGTTTGGGGAAAAATTTACCTCGCCCCTCCCGGAGCCTTCAAGTGAAACTAGCTCGCTGTAGCTTAATTAGCGGCTAAGTTAGAAAAAATGCTTAAAAAAACACAAGTTAGAGCCCACAGGAGTCAATAATATAAGACTTTTTGAAAAATTTATCATTTGTCGTGTGATCACAAGTGTTCAGCTTTAAGTATGCAAAATTTCATATCACCAGCTTAATTAGGGCTCAGTTAGAAATAATTGCTTATAATACAGAAGTTGAAGCCCTAAGGGTTAATTATAAGACTTTTTCAAAAATTCATATTTTGTCTTATGATCTGACGCGTTCAGCTATAAGTATGCAAAATTTCATGTCTCCAATTTAATTATGGGCTCAGTTAGAAAGAATTGATTAAAAAACACGATCTGGAGTCCAAAGGGTTAAATATAATTTTTTTTTCGAAAAAAAAATTATTTGTCGTGTGGTCTCAGGTATTCTGCTATAAGTATGCAAAATTTCACGTCTCCAACTTAATTATGGGTCTCATTTAGAAAGAATTGCTTAAAATATATATTTGGGAGCTCAAAGGGTTAAATGTAAGACTTTTTCAAGATTTTATAATTTGTCGCCTGGCCTCAGATGTTCTGCTTTAAGTATGTAAAATTTCATGTCTCCAATTTAAATACGGTCTCAGTTAGAAAGAATTCCTTAAAATACACAAGCTGGAGTCCAAAGGGTTAAATATAAAACGTTTTTCGAAGTTTATTATTTGTCGTGTGATCTGAAGTGTTCAGCTATAAGCATGCAAAATTTCATGTCTGCAACTTAATTATGGGGCTCATTTAGAAAGAATTGCTTAAAATATATATGTGGGAGCTCAAAAGGTTAAATGTAAGACCTTTTCAAGATTTTATGATATGTCACCTGGCCTCAGGTGTTCTGCTATAAGTATGCAAAATTTCAAGTCTCCAATACAATTAGGGGCTCTGTTAAAAAGAATTGATTAAAACACACAAGCTGGAGTCCAAAGGGTTAAATATAAAACTTTTTTCGAAATTTATTATTTGTCGTGTGATCTGAGGTGTTTAGCCATTAGAATACAAAATTGCATGCCTCCAATTTGATTAGGAATTCTCTTATAAAGGATTGCTGAAAATACACAAATTGGAGACCAAAGGGTTAATTATAGCACTTTTTCAAAGTTTTATGATTTGTTGTGTGGGTTCATGTGTTTAACTATAATAATTCAAAATTCCATGTCTCTAACTTAATTAGGGGCTCTGTTAAAAAAAAAAAAAAAAAAAAAAAAATGCTTAAAATACACAAGTTGGAGACCAAAGGGTTAAATATAAAACTTTTTTCAAAATTTTATGATTTGTCTTGTTGTCTCAGGTATTCAGCTATAAGTATGCGGAATTTCATGGCTCCAACCTTATTAGGAGCTGACAGAAAGAATTGTTTGAAATACACATGTGGGAGCCCAAAGGGTTAAATTTAAGACTTTTTCAAAATTTTAGGATTTATTGTTTCATGTGAGGTTTTCAGCTATAAGTACTCAAAATTTCAAGTCTCCAACGTGTATAGTTTCTGAGAACGGTCTCTGTGACGGACAGACAGACAGACAGACGGACAGACAGACAAAGGATTGAGACGAATAGGGTTTCGTCAGATGAACGAAACCCTAAAAACAACATTAATATAGCTATAAATAAATGTTTATAGGTTGTATAAATGAACTTAAACGTTCATTAATTTTGTTTTCGTAGCTGTTTATATCATTTGGCAAAAAATCTCATTTCTGAAGCCCAAATTATAACAAACTTTAAAAAGTAGGCCAAGGCCCCTATACTGGAAAAGTACCGCGCTTTATATAGTCGGATACAAAAGTTGAATTCTTGGTACTTTTCTACTTTAGGGGCCTTTACGAAAAAGAAAAATTGGCAACATATTTTCTGGCAACCTATTCGCTGTTTCATTCCATATACACAAGCATTTTTTTTTTTTTCAATATTTATACAATTTATTTAGCATAAAGAAGTTATATATCTAATTTTATAATATAGACATGACCTGTAATCCGCAAAAAGCCCCAAATCCACACGACATTTGGAAGCTGTGCGGATTAGTGGTCTTCTACTGTATTACAGTTTTTTATAAATTAGTTTCATTTTTTAAATCTGTCATTTTCATCTGTCACTGCAGAACAAGCGAGAAAAACTCATAATCTTGCATACGTGTTGTATATATCTTTATATCTCATATTCCGTCATATTTTGACGGGCTATCTTTCTTAAAATAATTTACGATCAATTTAGATTTATTATTTTGGATAACTTAATAGTATATTTAAAAAATAATAATTTTATTGGATAGCTTTAAAAAGATAAACATCATACAATGGTTTTACCGAATGTTAAAATATAATTCATATTAGTAATGAAAGAATACTTTAAAACTTCAGGAGAGCAGATATAAGGATAATATTTAACGATATATACAAATCTGTATTGCCAGACATTTTAGTTTTCAGAAAAAAGATAGCCAACCTAAATTATATAAAGAAATTAATATAAAATATGAAATTCTTACATCACTGCTTTCTAATACAGTTCTTCTAGGCATTGTTAGTCTCTAAAATATCCATTTTATCCATACATTATTTTGTAAACATGCGTTCTAATTTCTGTTAAAAATAATCTTTCGAAATACGTATGTTGCCAAAACGTGAAATTAAAATCCATTCCATTCAGAAAATGAAACTGTACAAATTTTTCGTTACGTCATAGCGTATAAAATCGTAGTTTATCGTTTGCATACAATTTGTATTCCAGAAGAATTTCAGTTATTTTTTCTAATCATGCAATTTTATTGGCATACATACGGGCTCAAAAAAGAACTAATGAAAAATAAGTATTTTTCATTCTGTAATTCGCAAAAATGAATGACTGCAAAATTTGAATGAAATTAAAAAAATATATATATTAATTAACATTGAAAACATGGATTTAAAATATATTTATGGAAAATAAACTCTTTCTGCACAATTTGTCAACAAACAATTAATTTAAACTCGTGGAACTTCATTCATGCGAATGGGTATATCGGTTATTTTCCAATATATTTCAAATAAAATTCTACAACGAAAACAAAATACTATTAAAATTTTAAAAAAGAATTCCTGTTTTATTCCGGTCTAGTGTTTGACAAACTTCATGGGATAAAATGTTTTAAAGATATTTTAGTGAAAATTTCTCAGAATGCTTAGTGTATTACTCAGTATGTTTTCAACTAGAATTTAAACTCTACGTGATAATGTAATTATTTTATAGGTGCTCGAATATAAAAAAAAATGGTAATTTTTAATTTAAAAATACGTATCTTTACTTTCTTCTATCTTTACAAGAAGAATGTATTGGATTCATGAAAATTTTCGAATTCCGGTTTTCGACGGATTTACACGTTTTAGGGGTCAGAGAACCCGAAAAACACGTTTTTACAAAATGTCTGTCTGTGAGTCTGTCTGTCTGTCTGTGTGTCTGTGTATGACACAAATTTTTTGGGCGCTCTATCTCAAAAACTAATGCACAGAATTTAATAAAAATTTATATCCAGTTAGTCCCTGATACACATTGATGCTGATTAGTTTTTGGTGCAAATCGCTCAACAGGTGGCGCTGCTATGTTGCATTTTTTACGATTTCCGCAATGGCTATATCTCAGGAACTAATGGACAGATTTTCATGAAACTTCAGTTTAAGTTAGTCCTTGATTTGACTTGATACTGATTACGTTTTGGTGTAAATCGCTCAACAGGTGGCGCTGCTATTCTGCATTTTTTTACAATTTTCGCAATGGCTCTATCTCAAGAACTAATGCACGGATTTTCATGAAACTTCAGATTCAGTTAGTCCTGTATATGACTTGATGTTGATTACGTGTTAGTGCAAATCGCTCAACAGGTGGCGCTTCTATACTGAATTTCTTACGATTTCCGCAATGGCTCTATCTCAAGACCTAATGCACGGATTTTCATGAAACTTCACATTCAGTTAGTCCTGTATATGACTTGATGCTGATTACGTGTTGGTGTAAATCGCTCAATAGGTGGCGTTGCTGTGCTGAATTTTGCACGATTCCCGCAATAGCTCTATCTCAAAAACTAATGCACGATTTTTCATCTAAATTCAGATTTAGTTAGATGTTAACACAAGTTGTTGCTCATTAGGTTTTGGTGTTAATCGTCCAATAGGTGGCGCTACTATGCTGGAATTTTCATGATTTTCGCAATAACTCTATCTCAAAAACTAATGCACGGATTTTCCCCAAACTTCAGCTAGACTTTAACATAAGTGGTTGCTTGGTGGTTTTGATGTAACATAGATTTTGGTGTAAAGCACCCAATAAGTGGCGCTGCTAGACTGAATTTTGTTGGATTTATACGATTTCAGAGATAGCCATATATTAAGAACTAATGCACGGAATTTCATATCTTTAGAATCCTCATGATGGGCATAGATTGCCGTTTAATTTTGGCAGTGTGATAGCGAATTTTCAAGTATTAACATGTATGAGATAGAAGAAAGTTTTGGGATTGGTACATCCGACTAGTTTGAGGTATTTTGAAATATTTCAGTTAATTTTGAAGATATTGCAATACTCCTAGTTGAGTGCACCGGTAGGTGTAATAGTAATATGTAGTGCGAATAAATTTAAATATATTTGGTTGAATTGCGTGTACGTTCTGGTTGAAATATATTTAGTTGAAATGAGTGTACGTTCTGGTTTAAACGTGAAATTTTACTGAAACATAGCAAAAAAACTTAATTTTTACAAATTCTATGAAGATATTGTTACAATTTCATGTTCTTTCATAATTTTGTATTACAACTGAACTAAAAATATGTTTTTTTATTCAATATTGTACGATTCGTTTTAAAAAGTTCTCCAAACGTAGGCCTTAATCGATACCTTAATTCATTAATTTATAATCAAGTTCTGAAATTATTAAAATGTCGTACTTTCATCGGAAACACACGTGTACTTATCTTTTAACGTGCTGGAGGTTCTGTATGTATGTATGCACATATGTATGTATGTACCGCGATAAATCCTGATATAAAAATCCGATTTGCTTCAACTTTTGTAAATAGCTTCATTCTGATAAGACGCTTCCCTGATTAGTTTTGGGCGTTCATTGGTTAAGTATAAAGGAGAAAATGGGGTTTAACACCCCCTACTCCACCCCTTAATTGAGATAAATGGGGTTTTCATGCAGAATTATCTTATTTTCTTTAAATTTGGTATACCAGTTTATTTTGATTTGATTTGGATGTTAATTGCTTATGTATAAAGGGCGACTTGGGGAGATAATCCCCCTCCTTAATTTAGCTAAATTGGCTTTTTTGTCGATTTCATTATTTTTCGAGGGCACTATTCTTTGAAATAAGAGTGTAATATACAATTAGTGTGAATAGCCTATGAGCTCAATATCATCAGTTTAACTGGGTACATTTTAGGTAGATTTCGTAAGAAGCACTACTTATTGATGTCGTTACCATGGTGCGACTTTTGAAAAATTCCTTCATAACTTTTCATCATAAGACCCCAGGAACACAAAACCACTCCGACGTAAAATGTTTATATATATATATATTACAAAATTTTAATTTTTGCGCCAAGTTTAAAGTATTTTATGTAAATTTTCCTTTTTCAGTAATATTCCGTATATTATACCGGCTTATTAAATTAAAAGCCCTAGTCTATTAATCTCTAAGATCTTAATTCATATTTATTCCAAATTGCGTAAATTTAAAAATGGCTCAATTATTTATATTTCTTTAATAAAACTTTTATTATTTAAATTCCTATTAAATTCCGCTATTAAATCCCGGTATATCATATTCCCCTTAAATCTTTATTAAACTGCTAAAATATTATTCCGTCTTAAAGAAAAAAGACCTACTTATTTCAATTTATTCTTTTATTTAAAATATCCAGGTATAATTAAAATATTTCAAAGATTAAGACTTTCGCAGACATAAATTCATTTCTTTTATCGTCTGAAGAGGGAAAAAAGGGTTATTTTTGCATAATCTCGACTACAGATTTTAACATTTGTTTATGCTTTAGATATCTGGGGCGAGGATATAAGAATTTTCTAGAACAATCTTTTGAGAGGAGTATAAATACGGATGGCGGGAACCAGAGAGCGGCTGTGAGCTTAGAAGCTTTTTAGTTTTAGGTAGCTTTCATTACAAAAAGCTACCTATTGCAGCCGTTCGGAGGAAAGCGATTTCAAAAAATTTTGGTATATTTTCATCGATCATGACCCCAGACCCCGAAACCACCCTCCGTTCAAAATTTATATATATATATATATATATATCTGACCTATGTCACACTGTAACTCTCGTAATTATGAACTGATTTCGATGCAATTCGGTGTGTACATAGTACATATCAATGTCTCGACCGAGTTCGTTGGCCAGCTTCATTCGCCGTTTGGTTTCAAAATGGCGGACATTTAAAATTTTTAAAAAATTTTAAAATCGGAAATGTGGTACCAAAAAATTAAAAATGGAAAAATATTATTTCGTTATGTAATTGACCTTTATACAAAGATTCCGGAGCAGTTTTTGTTTCGTCTATATCTTAAAAAATGGCTGAGTTATAGCATTTTGAATTTCTAGCGTGGCTGACATTTTGAAACGTCCTGAATTTTGTCGCGCGATACAAGGCGTATTTATGAACCGATTTAGATATAATTCGGTGTGTACATAGTACATACCAATGTCTCGACCGAGTTCGTTGGCCAGCTTCATCCGCCGTTTGGTTTCAAAATGGCGGCCATTTAAAATTTTTAAAAAATTTTTAAATTTGAAATGGTATACCAAAAATTAAAAATGAAAAAATATTATTTTGTTATGTAATTGACCTTTATACAAAGATTCCGGAGCAGTTTTTGTTTCGTCTATATCTTAAAAAATGGCTGAGTTATAGCATTTTGAATTTCTAGCGTTGCTGACATTTTGAAACGTCCTGAATTTTGTCACGCGATACAAGGCGGATTTATGAACCGATTTCGATATAATTCAGTGTGTACATAGTACATACCAATGTCTCCACCGAGTTCGTTGGCCAGCTTCATCCGCCATTTTGTTTCATAATGGCGGTGATTTAAATTTTTTTTTAAATTTAAAATTTGAAATGTGGTACCAAAAAATTGAAAATGGAAAATATTTTTTTCTTATGTATTTGACCTTTATACAAAGATTTCGAAGCAGTTTTTGTTTCGTCTATATCTTAAAAAATGGCTGAGTTGCAGCATTTTGAATTTCTAGCGTGGCTGACATTTTGAAACGTCCTGAATTTTGTCACGCTATAAAAGGCGTATTTATGAACCGATTTGATGTAACTTCGTATATACATAGTGAATACTAATGTCTCGACTGAGTTCGTTGGCCAGCTTCATCCGCCATGTTGTTTCAAAATGGCAGCTATTTAAAAAAAAATAAAAAATTAAAAAATTAAAATGAGATACCAAAAAATTGAAAAATGAAAAAGATTTTTTTCGTATGTGTTTGACCTTAATACAAAGATTCCGGAACAGTTTTTGTTTCGTCTATATCTAAAAAAATGGCTGAGTAATAGCATTTTGAATTTCTATTGTGGCTGACATTTTAAAACGACCTGATTTTTGTCACGCGATAACAGGCGTGTTTATGAACCGATTTGGATGTAATTTGGTCTGTACATAGTACATACCAATGTTTCGACCGAGTTTGTTGGCCAGCTTCATTCGCCATCTTGTTTCAAAATGGTTGTCATTTAAAAAAAAAATTAAATTTAAAATGGGGTATTAAAAAATTGGAAAATGAAAAAGATTTTTTTTAATGTGTTTGGCATTGATACAAAGATTCCGGAGCAGTTTTGTTTCTGAAAATTTGTTCTTTTGTTTATATCTTAAAAAATGGTTGAATTATAGCACTTTGAATTTCTAGCATGGCTAACATTTTGAAACGATCTTGTATTTGTCACGCGATAACACACGTATTCGCCTATTTCGATGTAAGAAGGCATGTGGATAGTATACATCAATACCTCGACCAAGTTCGCTGGCCAGATTCATCAGGTATCTTGTTTCAAATTGGCGGCCATTAAATTAAGAAAAAAATATATATTTAAAGTGAGGTGCAAAAAAATTAGAAATTGAAAAAGGTTTCTTTCTTAAGTATTTGACCTTGAAAAGAGCATTTTTTGTTTGTCTTTTCCTTAAAAAATGGCTCAGATATAGCAGTTTCAATTTCTATTGTGGGTGACATTTTGAAAAATCTGATTTTTTGCATGCGACAGCACTCGTATATCTCAACCGATTCCGATGTGAGTGAGCATGTGCGCAGCAATTACTAAGGTCTCGACCAAGTTCACTGGTTAGCCTCATCGACCATGTTGTCTTAAAATGGCAGGCACTTTAAGAAATCGTCGAATTTGGCAGCCAAATATAAGTTACTTTAAAGAAAAGCAGCTTGGATAAAGCTGACTAATTTCGCGAAATTCTCATTCATTATATTGATAAAAATTAGTATTGAATCTCCTATATTCGGTTTCCACTAAATTGAGCTTCGTGCGTTTGAATGATATAAGTTGGCTTTTTTAAAATAAGGAATATGAAAGCTACCTCTTCCTCCCGGCACTGGCCGGAAGGACTTTTTAGCATGTAGAGGTGAACGTAGTGGATTGCAGTCGTGGCAGACTGGATTTTCAATGTGACTGCTCGATGGAGGTAGTAAAATGGTGGATGAATACTGTTTATTATGTGTGTAGACTGAGGAAGAAACGGTATCGTAATGGGTGATAGATGTTAGATGTTAACGGATTAAAGAATAGAACGCAGTCAAGAGATGGAGTGTTTTTAAAACTAATTGTGAGATGAGAATAGACTTTATTCTTTTTACTATGGAAGGAGTGAGCATCTTCCCTAGATTCAATCGTGAGTGTGGAAATAAAGTGAATAATGTTTCAAACGACTGCCTTGTGTTAATTATTCATTTTTCTTTATTATTTTAAAACCAATCGGCTGCCGCCTGTGCTGTTTAGGAATGGATATCCCTCATTTTTTTTCGACAATACCATCTACTTGTCGTCAAAACGTCATATATATATATATATATATACATAAACTTCCGGCTACATCCATCCATTTGATCTATTATTTGTTTACGATACGTCTTTTAATGGTTCAACATTATTTTGATGGTTATTTGTTTCTTTTGTCCTTAATATTTTATTTTTCAAAGTTTGGTGGTTTTTCATATGTTTTATTTAGATTAATCGCACGCAATGTGCTAATGAATTAAGGGACTTTGATTAATTTGTATTACTTGTTAAGGGTTCCATCTTTATTCTATATAATGTCACAGTTATGATTTGCTGCTAAATTTATTAATTTATTGATTTAATTACAGTAATTGGAAATGGATGATAATTTGTAATTATATAATGGTTAGATATATATGTATATATTTATGTAATAATGAAAATTTTACTTTTTTACCCATCTTTAATAATATCTTAATATTTTTTTGTCTTTTATTTCATGCATTTAAACCTGCGTATTATTTTATTATTCTAAAAACTTTAATCCATTCGCCTCATCTCATAAAACCCATTAAATTACTTTTTTCATTTTATTCTAAAAATAAATTCTTTTCTTTCGAATGTTTTAATATCATTTGTTCTTTCGTGTTCTATACCCACAATTCCATGCGTCCGCCAACACACTTTGCGCTTTAATTCTGACACCGTATAAAGAGTTCATTATAGACGTCATCCTCTTTCCATCGAATTGTAATCTGTTTTATTGCCCATCCTTCCTCACCTCTCTGCTTCCATTGGTTTTCCACCTTTCTGTATCCATCCGCGCGTTGTTTTTCGGAGTACATAACGAGTTGCATGGGCTGGGAGAGACAGAATTTGACGATATTTGAGTTGCCTAAAAAATCCACGCCACCGGGAGTGTGTGTTTTTCCCTGAATCTTCATCATTTGTTCTATTCGTAACATCTAGTGGTACATTTTATTACGTAGCGACTGCTCGCACATGGATCACCTATAACTAGTGGAATTGGTGCATTAAATGATCGATTAATAAACATTTTGATGCATCTATCGGCTTCAATTATTTATTCTTCTGGAAACATTCCAGTGGACGACAGCCTGACCTTCCACTCTTCTATCACGATTGTTCGACTGCATAAAACCATAATTTCTTCATTTGAGTGAATAATGTAGGTATACAGGTGATTAAGATCTACATATTTATATGATACGAGTGAAATCGTATCATATATGTATATATATATACTAAATTTTGTCAGCACGATAAAAGTCACAATTATGCACGGATCGTCTTCAAACTCGCCTAAAACTTTGAGATGGCTAATATCTCGGCGGGGATTGCAGAAGGGCAAAATCGGCCCATGGGGGTGGAAATGGGGAGGGTTAAAATTTTGAATACAGCCTTTACATGATTCTGATAAAATCAGCTCTTACAGAAAAGTGATAGGAAAAAATAAACATTTTTCGTTATAGCAGTTGCCAACAATTGAAAAAAAAAATCAGTAAAATTCTCACCCCAACAATTATTTTTCTACTACAAGATTTCCTCACGAAAAATGAAAATGAAATAAATAGTTTGACTAATAATAATTTTAAACTAGTATGTTGTGGCCATCACAAAACTTTCTTCTATCTCATACTTGTCAATACTTCAAAATTCATTATCACAGTGCATCTATGCTCATCATGAGGATTCTAAAAAGATGAAATTCCGTGCATTAGTTCTTGAGATATTACTGTCCATGAAATCATGTAAATCCATCAAAATGCAGCATAGCAGCGCCACCTATTGGGTGATTTACACCAGACCCTAATTATCATCCACATGTATCAATGTCTAACTAAATATGAAGTTCGGGGAAAATCCGTGCATTAGTTCCTAAGATAGAGCTATTGCGCAAATCATGACAAATGCAGCATAACAGCGCCACCAGTTGAGCAATTTACACAACCACATAATCAGTATCAACATTTATCAAGGTGTACTTGAATCTGAAGTTTGATGAAAATTCGTGCATTAGTTCTTGAGATAGAGCTATTGAGGAAATAGTGCAAAATGCAGCATAGCAGCGCCACCTATTGGGCGATATTCACCAACACGTAGTCAGCATCATTTCATATCAAATAGTAACTGAATCTGAAGTTTGATGAAAATATGTCCATTAGTTCTTGAGATACAGCGATTGAAGAAATCGTGAAAAATGCTGTATAGCAGCGCCACCTGTTGAGCGATTTACACCAAAATGTACAAAATGTCAATTCATATCAAGGATTAACTGATTCTGAAGTTTAGTGAAAATTGTTGCATTAGTTCTTCAGATACCGCTATAATTGAAATTCTGAAAAGTGCAGCATAGCAGCGCCACCTGTTGAGCGATTTGCACCAAAACACAAACAGCACTAATTCATATCAAAGTATACATGAATCTGAAGTTTGTTGAAAATCCAAGCATTAGTTGTTGAGATAGAGCTATTGCGGAAATTGTAAAAAATGCAGTATAGCAGCGCCACCTGTTGAGCGATTTACACCAAACTGTACAAAACTTCAATTCATGTCAAGGATTAACGGAATCTGAAGTTTGATGAAAATCCGTGCATTAATTCTTGAGATAGAGCCACTGCGGGAATTGTAAAAAATGCAGCATAGCAGAGCCACCTGTTGAGCGATTTGCACCAACATGTAATCAGCATCAAGTCTTATCAAGGACTAACTGAATCTGAAGTTTCATGAAAATCCGTGCTTTAGTTCTTGAGATAGAGCCATTGCGGAAATCATAAAAATGCAGCATAGCAGCGCCACCTGTTGAGCGATTTGCACCAACACGTAATCAGCATCAAGTCATATCAAGGACTAACAGAATCAGAAGTTTTATGAAAATCCGTGCATTAGTTCTTGAGATAGAGCCATTTCGGAAATCATACAAAATGCAGCATAGCAGCGCCATCTGTTGAGCGATTTGCACCAAAAACTAATCAGCATCAATTTGTATTAGGGACTAACTGAATATCAATTTTTATTAAATTCCGTGCATTAGTTCTTGAGATAGAGCGCCCACAAAATTTGTGTCACATACACACAGACAGACAGACAGACTCACAGAGTCACAGACAGACATTTTGTAAAAACATGTTTTTCGGGTTCTCTGACCTCTAAAACGTGTAAATCCGTCGAAAACCGGAATTCGAAAATTTTCATGAATCCAATACTTTCTTCTTGTAAAGATAGAAGAAAGTAAAAATGAATACTAAGTCATAAGTTTTGTAGAGCAAGATTTCCACGTGAAAACTATAAATGAAATAAATAGTTTGACGAATTAAATATATATATATATTACGTCAATACTGGAAATATAATGGACTTCAGCAAGTGAATATGCATCGTCATGTGAGTTTGAAAAAAACGTATTAAAATGTGATAAAAACCTGACTATGGAAATATTAACATATTTTAATTTTTGGAGGTTCTCTGAATTTGTTTTCGCTATTTTTAAACCTATTCTATATATATGTGTGTGTATATTCGTGGATATTACAATTTTTCACAAAACGTTTAGGTCCCTAGAGCTCATAGTTAGTGAAGGAACTGGGTCCATCTCTAATAGTAATTCAGCTTTTGTTGGTGTAATTAGAACATAACTTTAAAATGTACCTCCGCCTGTAAGACGAGCCGGCAGGAATTTTTTTATTTTAAGTCCAGTTTATCAAGAAGTGAGTGAAAAATCGATTACAAAATTCTACCCTAACATACGTGAACCAAGTTAAGTTTATTTTCGTCTCAAAATCAGAATTATTAAGCAGTACATATTTCTCGATTAAACATAGAAAATTAAAGAAACTAGAAAACAGGAATTCCGCTTTTTCAGAATTTAGTGTTGCCCCCGATGAAAAAAATATATATGAAAATATAAATAGTACAAAACATATTTCAATTTTAAGACTTAAAGAAAAAAATTGTATTTTATGTAAAATGACGTCATTCGCATCTGCTTAAGAATTCCACATATACGATCCACTTTTAAACATATACAGTAAAACAGGCATAGGATGTCACTATCGCAAAATAATACACAAATGCAGTAAAAAGATGCCGCCATTAAAGAAACTCGACAAAAAAAAGGCTATATAATGACTCATAAGCCTTCATTTGTTTGTAACATCAATATAGACGATTTCAGTTGTGCGTCAGTCATGACGTTCTGGTTGGAAACTGACTCCAAACAAACGGTTGCTATGTTGTATTATCTATTTTGTTTGTGTGTTGCAGCTATATCTTATATCTATATCTCACATCTAAGTTTTTTAATACTTGATACGTATTGGTAACATTTTCCGCGATTTATATTTAAAAAGAAATGACGCATAGCAACCGTTTGTTTGAAGTCACTTTCCAACCAAAACGTCATGACTGACGTCACACTGAAAGCGTTTATAGATACTTAAAATTACATATAGTTTATAATAGCTCCATGTTTTAACAGAAATTATTCGTTTATATTTTTTCAAAATAGCATTAATTACATTTTCTTTCGGTGGTTATGGGAAAATGGCAACAAAAAGATATAATTGCTATTTTTCAACTATTTTCCCTTTACTTTCTACGTAAATGGAGTACTTGAGTTCCCAAAATGAAACAAATGTCGCTAAAAACTACAAAAAAATTAATATTTCAAAAACAAATGGAGATGCAGTTTTCAAACAAATTGCATTTAAAAGTGCTTTTTTCCCCCCAATATGACGGTATAAAAATTGAAAATGTGCGATGTTTAGAAGTTTAAAAAATTACTATAGAGTATTTAATCGTACGGCTTTGTTTTACTGCTGGTTTCTGTAAGGTAACGTTATTTTTTGGAGGCGGTACAAAATAAGCTGGGAGAAAGAAATAGCATACCGTGTGTTCGGTCGTTTTTATGCTTTGCATTTTTGGCAATAACTTTTATCGTCTGCGTTTGTTTATGCGAGTTCATAGAATGTTTTGTTGTGAGAGAGGTAGCCATGAGCGGCTCTTGTGATATTATTTAATAAAAAAAACAGTGCACTGCAGTTTTGTTATTTTGTGTATCTGTGAGTATTTAATATGAGTTAACATAATGGTCCGCCGAGCAACGAAGAAGCAGCCTGGGATTAAATTCAACGACCTTCTAAAATCAAAATTTAAGTTGAGTGAAACGCCGAGATGAATGATAAGTTCTAAGAGTTCCGTGCTACGAAATTCGTCAAAAGATTATTCGAAAAGTAAGTGAACGTGATTTTTCTTATCTTTACTGTTATACATATATTAAACAATGTTTAAAGGTGCAAAAAAAGAGGATTTAAGGCTTATAGCCACTGAAATAAATCTAAATGTTAATGAAAATATGACAATTGCGGATTTAAACGTTATTGTTTGAGACAGTGAAATGTATAAAAATAAACCAGATTTTGTGAAAGATATAGCAAACGATATAATTAAAAATCGTAAACATGAAGCGCAAAGGCGTATTTATGAGGAGCAAAGGCGAATTTATGAGGAGCAGGAGCAAAGGCGAATTGATAAGGAGCAAAAGCAATATGATCTGGAAAAAATGAAACTTGAATTAGAACTAGCTAAAATTAAATCTGAAGCTAAATCCAATATTAGTGAGGGTGAAATAAAATTAGAATCGTTAGATCAATTGATAAAAAGTATTCGAACTTTGACTGTAAAAATACCTATACGTCCTGAAGGATGGGGGTTTTACTTTTCTTCTTTAGAACGAGCTTTTAAGACTAAAAATGTTCCAGAACAATATAAAGCATAAATTCTGTTAAATTTATTAGGGGATAAAGCATCTAACATATTAACTTACTTACATGATAGTGATATCGAGAATTATGCAAAAATAAAAGAATTAGTGTTAAAAGAATTGCAACCTACACCTTATTTTTGCTTAGAACAATTTAGAAAAGCTGTTAAACAACCAAATGAGACTCATGTACAGTTTTCTTCACGTCTAATGACAAACTGGGAATATTATTTAAATTTAAGAAATGTCTCTAATTTCGAGAGTCTAAAACAACTTATAGTATCGGATAAATTATATCAAACATTAGATAGAGAAACAGCTTCCCACATTAGTGTGAGACAAGGTGATAAATGGTTTTTACCAGAAGAATTGGGACGAGAGATTGATTTATATTTCACATCACGCGGAAAATCTCTTACTGAGAATTTTAGTGTTAACCGTAAATATACTAACTCCAAAAGTGTATCTAAAGTATTCTTATCAGATGTTAAAACATTAAGTTGTATTTTTTGCCACGAAAATCACACTCTTTCAAAATGCCCGCATTATTTAAAATTATCTGTCAATGAAAGGGTGAACGTTATAAAATGTAACAAGTTATGCTTTAATTGTTTAAATTCACATTCAGTTGCAATTTGTCCATCAAAGTACACGTGCTTTTGTAAAAAAACGTCATCATAAAACTATACATTTCCCAAAAACAAATAACAACACATACGTGAAAGAATATGTTTCATCGGAACAAAATAAACAAGGAAAGGTAAATGTGGAAGAATGTTCAGATTCTAGGCCAACAAATCGTGCACATCAGTCTTGAACGCTAATGCAGAAGAGTTCGTTCAGAGAACCTTTATTAGTAACTATTCGAATAAAAAGAGCAAAGTTTTACTTTCAACTGTTATATGTTTTCTAATTGATGAATCGGGATGTAAACATAGAGTAAAGTGTTTATTAGATGTAGGCAGTGAGTCTAATTTTTTATCCCGCCATTTAATAGAGCTAATGCATTTAAAAAAAGAGAGAACAAACATCTTAGTGTCAGGTCTAAATGATGCTACCTTAGTAATAAATCATAAAGTTAATGCATCAATATGCAATAGAGATGAAAGTTTTGTGAAAAATTTAGATTCCTTGGTAGTTCCGAAAATAACTGCAGATTTAACGCCTTCATGTCCAATTGAAATCTCAATACAAGATTTACCTAATGTAAAATTAGCAGATGCTAGTTTCAATATCCCAGAACATGTAGACATGCTCTTAGGAGCAGGAATTTTTTATGAGCTTTTGAGACCGGGACAAATTCGTGTTAATAATTCTGATCTTATTTTGCAAGACACAGTTTTCGGTTTTGTTGTATCGGGAAGTTTTCCGTCAGAGAATGAAAACAAAGTTCATTGTGGGTTTATTAAGAAAGAAACCAACCTAGACAAGACACTTAGGAAATTCTGGGAGATAGAAAATATCGAGGTTGAAAAACCAAAAAGTAAAGAGACTTTAATTTGTGAGAAACATTTCGTAGAAAATTATACACTAGACAAAAGCGGTAAATATGTTGTTAAAATGCCCTTAAAAGAGGATCCAGCTATTTTAGGAAACTCAAAACAAATCGCTACGAAAAAATTAAATTCTTTATGGAATCGTCTAGAAAAAGATCCTGAGTACTTAAGATTATATTCAGATTTCTTAAAAGAATATCAACAGTTAGGCCACATGGTTGAAGTTAACGAAAGCGAGGAAGAATGTGGATCCTATTACATTCCCCATCTTGGAGTGTATAGAGGAATAGAAAAAAAGTATATCAACGCCTTTGAGAGTTGTATTTAACGCGTCTTCCTTAACAAATAAGGGAAACTCACTTAATTCTATTCAATATAACGGAGGTGTAATACAAGATGATTTATTCTCAATTATGTTGAGATTTAGAATATATATCGTCGCTTTCACTGCAGATATTCAAAAAATGTATAGAACAATCTCTATTCATCCAGATCAGAGGAAGCTGCAAAAAGTCTTATGGAAGGAAGGTCTTAACGAGCCAATTAAAAATTTTGAATTAACGACAGTTACTTATGGTACTGTTAGCGCACCTTTTTTGGCCATGAGAACACTACTTCAATTGTCTAAGGATGAAGAAAGCAAGTTTCCTTTAGCAGCACCCGTACTGAGAGAAGACATGTATATGGATGATATTCTATCTGGAGCTGATTCTTTAAGTTCTGCATTGGAACTCCAAAATCAATTAATAGAAATTTTAAACAGTGCAGGAATGTTATTACATAAATGGTGCAGTAATGCTCCACAACTTTGTAAAACAAATGTCGAAATATACCCCTTTGGTGATTCAGAAGAATCTAAAGCGTTAGGTGTTTTGTGGAAATCGAAGAAAGATTGTTTAAGTTTCAATGTTAAAATTCATAATGATTTAAATGTCACTAAGAGACAAGTTTTATCAACTATATCAAGTATATTCGATCCCTTAGGTTTAGTATCTCCTATTATAATTAAAGCAAAAATATTTATGCAGAAGTTATGGTTATTACAATTAAATTGGGATGATTTTCTAACCGAGAAAGAGGCTAAGGAATGGAGAGAGTTTTCTGATACCCTACAATTAATTAATAAATTTGAGATTAGTAGGTGTATTTTATTGAAAGATGCAATTATGATCGAGTTACATGGTTTCAGCGACGCATCTGAAGCAGCCTATGGTGCGGTAATTTACTGCAAATCAGTGACAGAATCAGGTCAAGTGTCTGTAAAATTAGTGACAAGTAAATCTAGAGTTTCTCCCTTAAAGCAATTAACTGTTCCAAAACTTGAGCTTTGTGCAGCAGTTTTATTGACAAAGCTTATGAAACGAGTGATTTCTTCGCTCAAAATTAGTGTAAACCAAATCTTCTTGTGGTCCGATTCCATGATAGTATTATCCTGGATTAAAAAAGAACCATACGTTCTAAAAACTTTTGTTGCGAATAGGATTTCTACAATACAAGAACTAACTCAAGGGATGCAGTGGCGACATGTGCCATCTCGGGTAGCGGTCGTTGCAGCAACTGGGAACCTGAAAATTTAAGCATGCGCATCAGCTCTGGATTTTTGCCTGAGTGAAGAACCAGATCGAAAATAAACACCGTTTTAAAAAAAAAGGAAATCTAGCTATACAATAATGAATGTTTTAGTAGTTGACTCCATTGAAGAAGGATAACAACAGATTAAAGACTATGAAAATGAAACATTTTCTAAATTCTAAAGTTGTGACAACTTATGCAGTTTTATATTTATATTAAATAAAAACAATAAAAAATTAGACTCATTCATAGATTTTTTTCTTCATAAAAACAACAACAGAAAGAGATATGATTATTTTACAAAAAAAATTACTGGATACACGAAATTCGCTGTGCAGCCATCTCAAAAATTGTCAATGCCACGGTCAGTAACGCGCATATGAAACCGAAAAAAACATCACTGGACACACGAAACTCGCTGTGCAGCAATCACTAAAATGCACGAAACTCGTCAATGCCGCGGTCAGTAACGCGCGTATGAGCGCTCCGCGCCCATAAACCCAAAAAAACATCATTGGACACACGAAACTCGCTGTACAGCAATCTCTAAAATGCACGAAACTCGTCAATGCCACGGTCAGTAACGCGCGTATGAGCGCTCCGCGCCCATAAACCGAAAAAAACATCATTGGACACACGAAACTCGCTGTGCAGCAATCTCTAAAATGCACGAAAGTCGTCAATGCCGCGGTCCGTAACGCACGTATGAGCGCTCCGCGCCCATGAAACCGAAAAAAAAAACATCACTGGACACACAGAACTCGCTGTACAGCAATCTCTAAAATGCTCGAAATTCGTCAATGCCGCGGTCAGTAACGCGTGTATGAGCGTTCCGCGCCCATGAAACCGAAAAAAAAATTACTGGACACACGAAACTCGCTATGAAGCAATCTCTAAAATGGACAAACCTCGTCAAAGCCACGATCTGGTAACAACAAACTGGTAATAACAAAAATCTATTTATCATCTCGATAAATCGTTGTATGTCTGCAGATTGAATTGGCAATTTTTTTCAAAACGCTCCAAAATGCCATTTTTGTAAATGATTGCCAATCTGAAACTACGAGATAAACAAACCAGTGTGGCGGTTACTTTCAAAACTAAAGTGATTTTATCAGCGTTTTAAAAAAGAAAATTCAAGAAATATTAAAAATTACAAAAATATAAACTACAAAAATGAAGTGCTTAAAATAACTTCTTTTACCATTATGTTAAAGTTCTGATAACTTATGTAATTTTATATTTTTGTTAAATAAAAACAATAAAAAGTAAGACTCATTTGTAGATATTATTGTGGCACAGATGCCATATACGCACTACGATGGCGCGATTTTTTTCCAAATCCAATTTGGCGAAAACCTCGTTTTCGAATACCAGTTACATATATATTTTTAAAAAGGGAATAACAATAAATAAAAAAATGTTTAATTAATAACTATAGAACAAAACAATTTATATAATTTTAAAAAGAAAATAAAAGTAAATAAACAATTTATCAATAAATAAACAACAACCGGTTACCATATCAAGCAAAATAACGGCACTTTGGCGCCGGTTAAGTACCCCAGTGCGTATATGACATTGGCGTCAGAAAAAAATCTCGCCAACGAGGTGCGTATATGACATTTGTGCCATTATTTTTTCTTAAAAACAGCAGCAAACAGATATATGATTATTTTACATAAGAATTAAGTGAAAACACGAAGCAAAAGTCGGTATTTTTCGAGAATATGAGCCTTGTCACTTTTTTTAGGCTTCAGAAAGAGAGATTTTCTGCCAACTGATGTAAACAACAATGAAAACAAACCTGATAAGATTTTTTGCTTATTTATTAATTATAAGAATACTCTTAAATTTATCAAATGACTTTGTTTAGTCGTTATTATTATTACTAATAAAAAAATACCTAACTTAAATCAATATAGGTATATCTTTTTTAAAACTGTGTTTATTTTTGATCTGGTTTTTCACTCAGGCAAAAATCCAGAGCTGATGCGCATGCTCAAATTTTCAGGTTCCCAGTTGCTGCAACGACCGCTACCCTTCCATCTCAGCAAAACCCTGCTGACCTTCTAACAAGAGGAGTTAATCCTGATAAACTATTATCAAATGAGTTATGGTGGAGTGGTCCATTGTTCCTAAAGGAAAAAGACTATCCCAATACAAATATTCCTGTAGTAGTTAATTCCAATGACTTTTCAAATGAACTGAAAAATATTAATATAAGTGACTTTAAAAGCATATCTGTTTTTACAGTTTCTGTTAATTCTTTTGTGCATGATATAATTGATTTAAGTAATAACTATTGTAAAATAATTCGTATTTTAGGATTTATTTTCAGGTTCCTTAGTAATTGTAAAAAAGAAAAAAAAAAGGAGGGTCCTCTGGACCTCGAAGAGCTCAACAAAGCAGAAAGTTTTTTGTTAAAAAGTGTTCAACGTGAGTTTTTTGACAAGGAAATAAAATCCTTGCAAAAATCAGGTAATATTAATCATGATAGTCAGTTAAAAAACTTACATCCATTTCTTGATAAAGAAGGTCTTCTAAGAGTAGGAGGTAGGTTAGCGAACAGTAACTTAAATGCCAATCAAAAATTTCCAATTTTACTACATAATAAAAGTAAACTTACTCAAATGATAGTAGAATACTTTCATAAACGGTATTTACATTTAGGTCCACAAACTTTACTTTTTCAATTAAGGCAGAAGTTTTGGCCTTTAAGTGGTCGTGTAATATGTAGAAACACAATTCATAACTGTTGCATGTTTCATGTTATAAATATTGTAAAAGGGTTTATATTTTCTTAATGCAATAGGTTTTATAAGATTTATGAGTGTACATATGAAATTAAGCTAATTTCTGCTTGATTGAATGTATTATGTGTTTATCAAAGAAAATATTCATACAAAATGTGTATTGAGAGTGTATATATAATTTGAGTTATATTATTTATATAGAGAGATTATTCATATGAGATATATATTATTCGAGTTATTTAAATGGCATTTATTTTATCCAGAAGGTTTGAGTATATTTTGATAAAATCGAGTGTGTTAACCTTTAAATACTTTTAAAATAAAGTATTTCTGAGCTATTTTTTGAGATAAAATATGAGAAAAGAGATAAATTCTTGCAGCATTTAAAACAAATTTAATTTGAGTGTTAGATGTCATGAGTGTACATCACTACATAATGCATGCAGAATTTTTGAGTAGTAAACATAAAAACAACGAGGTGTTTTCAAGAGACCAATTTCAAAAATTTGTCTGTTACCGATGGAAAATTAATTATTATCTTTTGTAATTTGTTAATTTATTGTTTACTAGTACATGCTGTATTATTTGTTTAAAATTTAAAATGTAATAATGTATTATAATTGTGGTTGAATGAAAATCATTCAACGGGGGCCGGTATGTTCGGTCGTTTTTATGTTTTGCATTTTTGGCAATAACTTTTATCGTCTGCGTTTGTTTATGCGAGTTCATAGAATGTTTTGTTGTGAGAGAGGTAGCCATGAGCGGCTCTTGTGATATTATTTAATAAAAAAAACAGTGCACTGCAGTTTTGTTATTTTGTGTATCTGTGAGTATTTAATATGAGTTAACACCGTGCCGGGTGCTAATAAAACTAAAGAATTTTGCTGCATTGAATTCAATATATTGTCGCGGTTTCAAATATTCATGATTTTTCTTCTGAATATTTTAAAAGTAAATTTAACAAAGCGAGGGTTAAAGTTTTTATGATTCCAGAAATCGAAAAATATATTTACTTTTCTAGGCGAAGAATAGCTAGCTGCAGGAGAAGAATATTTTCATGCAAAAAAAAAAAAAAACATTTCATGATGGCAACTGAATTATTGCCTTTATCCAATAGAATGGAATAGCATTTATCCATCTTATACCTACTGTCTTATACCTACATCAGATTATTATACTTTATAAATTAAAGAATCACTGGAGATTTTGAATAAAGGAAATAGCACATCTAATGATGTTTTATACTATAACATACCTCAAATTTCCTTCAATATTTTCAAAGTATCAAACTCTTCAGCATCGGAACGTAACAATTTTATATACACACCCAACGAATAATAGACTGACCCTTTTATTCAAACTGGTATATAAATAGAACAGTTAAAGCGACATTTTAGAAAAGCTATCCCTTGAAAATGATCACTCTTGCGATCGAAAGATCTCGGGATTAATGTAAGATCTTTCTTTTTTTACATCTGTTTTTAATATCAATGGTTTTCAGTTTTTAAGACCATTTAATTTGCAATAGAACAGTAAATAAAATTTAAACTTCCCTTTTAGTTAATTGATATTTCTTTTATATTTTCTAAATAATTGAGAATTTTTCCCCATTTATATCATAATATCAAAACCCGATTTTGCTCGCGTAGTTGTTGAAATGTGCCAAATGTATTTGTGTGCCTATTTTTCATAGAGGCAATTATACTGCAACGGAAAATTGAAAAATTACTAATTAAGCCACAGTTTAAACGAACTTCATTATTAACACGTTAAGCTCCACGTCAGTCACCGGTGACTGACACTGAACTTTCCGTTTAAAACGCGTCATTCACCGATGACTGACGATCTAAAATCTATATATATAAAAGAAAGTCTGGATTTTGTATTAATCAACGCGCAGCCCAAACTACTGAACCTAAAATCTTGAAATTCTTGGTAAAAATACTTCTTATGATATAGAGTGCCGCTAAGAAAGGATTTTCTAAAACTCCACCCCTAAGGGGGATAAAAAATAGAACGAACTTTTAAAAAATTCCTTAAAAATCTGATTTTATAGTTATTTTTCAACTGCTAACATATTTTAGTGTATTTTTGTATGCTGAATCGAATGGTACTAACCAAATTCTTTTAAGTCCAATCGTTCGTGAGATATTTCATATTTGTCTAATTTTGCGATGTCTTTGGCGCCAAAAACTCACAATATCTAACATTACAAGTGATAATTCATCATATTCATTCATATTGTATATCCGTTACTGTAGCAACGGAAGTAATTCAAATTAAATCTTTTTGTTAATTCTTTTGGTTAATGAATTAAAACGGTTATATGAGTTTGAAATAAATAAATAAATAAATGCAAACGCCTTGAAAAAAAAAAAAAAAATCCCTGCCGGCTCGGGCCTACAGGCGGAGGTAGATTTCGAAGTTAAGTACTAAATTCACCAAAAAAAAATTAAATCAACATTAGAGATAAACCCAGTTCCTTCACTAAGAATGAGCTCTAGGGAGCTAAACATTTTGTGAAAATTCTAATATACACGAATACACACACGCATGTTTATGGAATAGGGTTAAAAATGGCTGAAACAAATTCAGAAAACCTCAAAGTGTTAAAATATGTTAATATTTCCATAGTCGGGTTTTTATAATGTTTTAATACGTTTCTTCAAACTCACATGACGTTACATATTCACCTGCTGAGGTAGATTATATTTCCAATATGACGTCATATATATATTTTTTAATTCGTCAAACTATTTATTTCATTTTGAGTTTTCATTCTGAAATCTTGCTCAAGAAAACTTATGACGTAATATTCAATTTGTTTTCAATTTGTCAAACTATTTATTTAATTTATTTTTTCACGTGAAATATCTTGCAATAGAAAAGCAATTGTTGTGGTGAGAATTTTATTGTTTTTTTTTTTAATTGTTGGCAACTGCTATAATAAAAAATATTTATTTTTTCCTGTCATTGTTGTGTAAGAGATGGTTTCATCAGAATCTTGTTAAGACGGTATTCAAAATTTTTAACCCTCCCCATTTCCATTCCCTTGGGCCTATTTTGCTCATTTTCAATCCCCGCCGAGATATTAGCCATCTCAAAGTTGTTGGCAAGTTTGAAGACGATCCGTGCATAATTGCGACTTTTATCGTGCGGACAAAATTTAGTACATACATACATACATATATACATATATATATATATATATATATATATATATATATATAACCATTAATTAAACATAACCTACCACCATCAAAATATATATATATATATATAAACTTTTTAGGTGGGGGTGGGTTTGGGTTCCTGGGGTCATATAATGAAAAGTTATGAAGGAATTTTTCAAAAGTCGCACCATGGTAACGACTGCAATAGGTACTATTTCTTACGAAATCTACCCAAAAATATACTGATTTTATTTAAAATACAAGGTAGCGATCCACTGAGAAATTAACATTATAAAACGAAAATATTAAGAAATGAAAGCTATGTTTGTACGGCTTAAATTTTTTTTGGTACTTGCATCCGGGCCATGTCAGATACAATTGCGCGAAGCATGGCGACAATTACACTAAATATAGCAACCCTTATTTTTGTCAATTTGATAGTTTATTATAGTTTTGAATTTATTTTATTATTATAGATTTTTTTTTTAATTATGGATTTATGTAGTTTTATGTCATATATTTTATTCATTTATTTCCTTTAAGCAATTTGTATATTTAGCAAGATTATAAATTTAAGAATGTTAAATTACTGTTTTAAACGTAACTGGCAAACGATAAACAAGATTGGCAATTGTAAACCATTTTTGGCGATCTATCTTATGGTCTTGGTAATACGTAAGTACCACTTTTTTCAATGGAAGAAATTAGAATCAAAATAAAACATAGCAATTTATTGTTTGCTCCTGGATAAGAAGAAAATATGTGTACTTTTATGTCAGCCATGTGTAAATCTCGCCACTAGCATTTTAAAAATTGCCAAGAGGAGTTGTTACATTTCGCGTATGTAAATTAAAAACAATTTTGAGTTTTAAGTTATGGCATTATTTCCTATTATTGTTTTACTTTTCACTTTTTTTCAATGAAATTAGTGTAAGGCATGTATTTTAAATGAAATGAGTAAAATGTTTATATTTTGAATGGAAATAATAAAATAAGAATAAGGTATGGGAACAATCTTTGTTGATTTATTACTTGAGCCCGGCTAATATAAAAGTATCACAAAAGCCATATATTCACCTTTCTTTGGGTAGTTATTCATGGAATTCCTGGTTTATCTTCTGTAATTGGATACCTCGCCAATCGATGTTATTAGCTACAATGTTGAAAGCATCGTTTACGTATGAAACGAAAACTTCACGATGAATTCTATTACGGAGAATCGTATCATCTTCATGTACTACATATTTAAAACGAAAATTTGCATTTCATTCCGATTGTTCTTAATATTTTGATGGGATATGCCACTATTAGTTAAGTAATGTTTTTGGAACGGTTTTTGTGTTTACACACAGTGTTCTACGTTGCTTAGTTATAGAGATAACGGAAAAAGTTTAAAAAATAAGTGAAGCTGATTATTAAAGGTTAGCCTTTAAAAAAAATTCTTAAAAGATTTTGATCACTGTTACATAACTTTTCAGGAATGATTTTAGTATAAAACATTTCATTATATGTTGCTTAGTTATAGAGCTATTGGAAAAGTTAAAGGGAAAAGTAAACACAATTATGAAAGATTACATCTACTGTAATTATTATAAAATGCAAATTTGTCTATCCTTCCTCCCGTTTATAATTTGGGTTTTGCTGGATGTATTTTGATGGGACTTACACTGTTAGTTAGATATTTTTTTGTGGATAGATAGTACTTCTTGCATGGATGTTACTTCTCTGTAGCGAAGTTTTCTTCTGTGTTATTTTTTTTCTGAAGCACAACCTTGACAACAAATCAGAGAATCACATTACAAGAGAAAGTTCCAAAACTAGGTGAGCCCGATTGTGAAAGATTACCTTTTTTAAAAAGTTCTACTGAACGTATTTTGATTGGAGTTGCACAGTTAGGTAATATTTCAAGGATTGTTTCTATATCTAACGTATTCGACATTTTTAGTTATGGAGCTATGAGGAAAGTTCTCAGTGATGTAGGATAACGTAAGATAAAATCTACAGGGGAGAGGGTATATACTAGAGAATATATATGTTATAGCTATGGAGGGTGTGCAGAGTTTCTTAAAAAATCCAGAAGGTCTACGGCGTATAGCCCATTCCTGAAAGTCCTACAATCACGTGAACGCGACTATGAAAGATATATTTTACTATGTGTTCCACATATAAAAAGCAAAGAGCAATTTCGGTCCGACCACTTATAACTTGAGTTCTTTTGAATGGATTTTGAGAAGACTTGCATTGTTAGTTAAATAAATTTTCAAGAAAAAGTTTCGTATAGAACACATATCAATTCATTCGATACATTCTTTAATCAGTGAACCCTATTTTGAAAGATTAGCCTTTTTAAAAGGTTCTACTAAGTTGAGTTCAATGGAATTAGCACTGGTTGTTACATAATTTTTCAGAAATGTTTTAGTATATAACGCATATTGTACTACATTGCTTTGCTATAGAATTATAGGTGAATGTTCTATAATCTGGTCAACCCGATTATGAAAAATTAGTCTTACTAGAAGGTTCTACTCAACGAAGTTTGATGAGATTTGCATTTTTTAATTTTCAGAAGCGATTTTAATATGCTACATATTGTTCTTCCGTTCTTTTCCATATTCAATTTTAAATAATCAACTAAAAGATTTGCTTCTTAACAGTCCAAATTTTACCTGAGTTATTAGAAGATATAAAACCGTAATGGCATTCATATTGTTTTCAGCGATGATCATTGTAGATAAATATATATATTGCTATAAAACACAAGATCAAATATGCCGATATATTTTATTTGATTAAAGTTTCTTTTGGAGAAACCGACCAGCGTAGCGGGCGAAAAGTTGCTAGTATGATATAAAACTAAAAAATATATACATTGTTTTAAGTGATTACTAAAAATTTATTTAAAATATACTTACCTTTTATTTATTACATGATTATACTTTCTTAAAAAATTACTTAAAACATTATAAATTTTTCAGCGCTTCAGTGTCAGTCACCTTGGCACCCAACGTGCTAGACTGTATTAGGCGGATATCAAACTTAAATTAATAAGAACTAAAATTTATTTAAAATAAATGGTAGTTTAGAATATATTCTGATGCTTTGCCGCTCATTTCATTTTTTATTTGAAGTTTGGAATTTCTTAGAAACCGTTCTTAGCAACACTTTCACCTCAAAAGTAACTATCATACAAAATCCCAAGCTACTATATCAACTATATTTCGGAAATCGCAAATTTAGAGAGTTTTTTGTTTCTGCACACTTTAAAATATTTAAAAAAGAAAAAAAATATCTGTGAGTGCATTTATGCTTCTTAACATACGTGAACCAAGCTAAGTCAAATAAAACAGTGTAAATACACATTTCTTATTTCCTTTCCATAAATTTTCGTCTCAAAATCAGAACTTTTAAGCAGTATATGTTTCTCGAATCAACATAGAAAACTAAAGAAGTAAATAACTTTGCTGCATTGAATTCTATATATTGTAGCGGTTTAAAATATTCATAATTTTTCTTCTGAATATTTTAAAAGTAAATTTAACAAAGCGACGGTAAAAGTTTTTTATGATAGAAAAATATACTTCATTTTTCTGGAGAAGAATAGTTTTGATATTTTTCATATAGAGAAAAATATTTCATGATGATATCGGAATTTTTTCTTTTACGTTTTCTAAAATTTCTAATCTAAGTAATTGAGAATTTTTTTACACGCTTTCTTTTAACTTACAGTTCTGTTTGTATGAGGCAGTCAAATCTTGTGACTCGCTTTTCACCCACTTGCTGTTGACATAGAGCTTTGAAATTTGGAATATATATGTATGTAATATAGGCGGGACCAGTCATCGGGGGTGCTCTGAACCGGGGGTGACTTGGGGCACTGTTGAGCATAGTGGCCCGCCCCGGACATCCGGTACTGTGCAGGGGCGCTTGCGAACCGTGGCTGGTTCGTCGAACGGCATGGTTTTCTGGTAGTCGTGGCCAGTTCATGATGAGTAAATATGAGTCCAAGCAAAGAAGATAGAATTCTTTGGACCTGGTTTTATTGGGCCTTTCCATTGCAGGTTGTCTTTAACACCAGGTCCATATGACTTGAGAGATGTCGCGTCCCGCGTCCCAGATGCGCTGCCGAGTGGCGGCAGTTACTTTAGTACTTCATTGTCGTAAAAAGCCACGGGTTTTTCGGTGTCCCGTCTTATATATGGAATATTTCCCCTAGAGTACGACACTAAAGAAATAGGAGGTAATTTCCTTTAATAGGCCAAAAATTATCCAGGCATCGTGACGTTTTATGGGTTCGGCATCTGGGACTTTTAGCCTCACCACAAAAACGGAGAATCGCGTTTACCTCAGCTTTTTTATTCTTAAAGACAGATCAATTTTGAAGCATGAAAGTAATAAATGTTGTGTTGGAAAACTAATTTAACAGGGGCAAATCATATTTAGGCTACGGCATTTCAAAAGTTAGATAAAATTTATCAGTTATAAAATTTGAACTTCTACTTTTAAACTTTAAATTTTAAAAATGTGTAAGTTTTAAAAAAGGTTTAATCTTTATCCTTTCATGTATTCCCGAGGGCAGTACATGAACTGGACATTGATTTTTTAAAATTCGATACCTAGCAGTTGTTGATTTCCTACTGAGAAATAAGCATCAGCTCAAGGATGAGTAATTGTTCAAAATACCAATGGCAGGGTTACCACAGTATCGCTTAATTTCGACCAAATTTGGTGAAATATCATCAACTTTTGGAGTATTTTGTGAAATTTGGCGATAAAAACAAGTTGCCGTATGTAAAGCCAATTTCGCGATAGCTGGCTAATTTGGCGGAATTCCTGTTGAAACCCATTAATCTCCCATAATTGAGCTCACGGTAATTTAATTTAAACTCCGCGCTTTTAACGTTTTTTTTTTTTTTTTCTCCAAAATTTATGAGTCAGAATTTAAAGTGTAAGATACAAAAATTATGTCTTTACATCCTCACCTAGATGCTACTAATAACATAAACGCCACTAGACGGCGCTGTAAAATTTGAACTCGTAACTGCCAGATTTTAATGTGCTTTATTTAGCAGGATACAGGAAATAAATTCCGGTACTATACCAGTGTAGTGGCTTTGGCGAAATAGAAAAAAACTGTCTTGGTGAAGAACGAAATTTTGCAACACTTTTTCTGGCAACCTATTCATTGTTTCATCCCATATACAATTTTCCATTTTTTAGTGCATTTAAAACTCTATCTTTTCTCTACATTTTTGTCAATGTTAATAAAAGCAAGTCTTTAATATATACCCTTTCCGTCCCAAATTAGTTGCCACATTTAGGTCGAAAACTTTGTCCGAAATTAGTCACTTCATTTCAAATAGGTGGAGTCATTTAACTTTCGATGCAATTTGGTAGATCGACACCAGTAAAATTATACTACAATGAATATAACGCGGTATACTATGTGTTAGCAGATACAAAATATAGAAGTAGAAAAACTTGACAATGTATTTTAAATTTTGCAAACATGTATGGAAAGCATTTTGATATAAGGAGGAGGCAACTCCTACAAAATAACCCATCTCAATAAGGAAAATCTTCGTCTTCAAAATCTTCTTCCGCGTAACCCGACATCAGTGTTGCCAGAAGGCTACTTTTTTTAAAATTCAGATTTCTTGATTGACACCACTTTTCTGAAATGGTAAAATTTCCCTTGTCTCCGTCTAAATTAATATCTCATTAAATAATGCGAATTTTACGATTTTAAAAAAGTGGTGCCAGTTAAAAAATCTGAATTAATAAAAGTAGCCCACTGGCAACACTGCCCGACATGTAATCCCGAACCTATGCTGGGTGTATCTAAACTCTTGGGCAAAACTTCAAGGGGTGATACTACACATCAAGGCAAACAATATTAAATAGGAAACTAAGGGTGCAAAACGTCTTCCGAAGGAGATAGGCGCCATTAAAGTTTAGGGTCCAAAATTTAAAATGATTATAAAAAACGGAAAAATTGGTCGATTCGTTTGCAGTTTTCGCTAAAACTATTCTTCAAGTCAGTATTTTCTTGAAAATAAATTTTAAAGATAAAGTTTAAAAAATGCCAATAGAGGGCGCTTTAGACTTTGGAGTAACGAACAACTATTTTTTTACTGTTATTTTTTGCATCTCATTAAATGCTTTAAAAAGCTTAGACTTAGACTTAAATTTTGTGCTCAAAATCTGAATCGTTGGGAGTGGTTAAGTAACGCAAATTCAACTGTGTTCGGTGTTCAGGAGGGAAGGGGGTGTTCAAATTTCAAATTCTGAACACAGTTCAGTTTGCTCTACTTAACCACTCCCAACGATTCAGATTTTGAGCACAAAATTTTAAATTGCAACTTAAATACTATTAAAAGATAAACAAATTAAATTTACATGTAGGAATGCAGGACAACGAGCGCCCACCCAATCCTACAAAATACAAAAACATGAAACCGAAATATCTGCACAATGTCTTTCACCTGCCAGTAACAAAAACATTAATTTAAAAATATTATTAACCATAATTTAATTTGTTTATCTTTTAATAGTATTTAAGTTGCCATTTTAAATTAACTTTTTAAAAGACATTTTTTAAAGACTTTTTGTTATGTAATAGCCGAAACGTCAGTGAAGGCTTACTGTGGAGACCCGAAATTTTTTCGTTTCCATCTGTTTGTTAGTTAGTTAGTTAGTTACTTAGTTAGTTAGTTAGTCTGTCTGTCCCGCGATAACTGCCGTAAAAAGCATCCGATTAGCTTGAAATTAAGGAGGTATATTGGTGAGCTCCCCGGATTTAGCTGTATAGTTTTGAGTTAAATTTGGTTCATTCGTTCGGAATATATAGAACATTTTACTTTGTGACATAATGCTTTTCTATGGGAAGTCAGACGATTTTCAAATTTTCATTTGTTGAAAGAAATCGCTCATATGAATAATAGATTTAAATGGTAAATTTTGGATACTGAAATTTTTAAATAAGAGTATTAAATTATTCCTTTTAGTTTGCAAATTTGTCAAAACATTTGTCACAGCTTTAAAATTAGGTGTATAACTTATGATGGAGTTTATACATCTGTTCGAATAATATAAAACATTTTATTTTATGAATTTACCTATATTTCTTTTTTTTTTCTTTTAACCGTTGCGTAGCAACTATATCTCATCTAAAAATATCATAAATGTGAAAGTATGTATGGTTTTTTAAGTCAAATCAAAGTTAAAAGGAATGAATTAATGAATGCCTTTGTATAGATATTTGCATATAGATTGGTTTAAACGCAGAAATGAAAATAGTATTTATATACTATATAGAATAACTAGGGGGCTCTGCCCCCTGCAAGCTACGCTCGCCAACCCCCGTTCAGACACTGTAGAATCTAAAAGCACGCTAATCTGATCGGTTTTAAAAAGATTAGAGAAGATTGAATTATACTGAAAAAAACCTGTAGCGATCTCCCTGTAAACGGGTTTCCATTCAATTACCTTTGATTGCAAAAATTTGAGGTAGAATCAGTTGCTGTTAAGACATCCAATGGTTGTTTTCGTGTTTGGTTAAAGAAGACCTGTTAAACATTTTAAAAGAAGCTAACATAAAATGAATTAAGTTAACAGAGTCTTTGTCTCTCGGTATTTTTTAACGGCGTTATAAAACGATTGACATAATACAATTACTAAAATTTGCTGCTTTAACCCCTTCAAGTGTGGTGGTTCATTTTTGGACCACTTAATTTTAATTCTTAAATGCCACACCAGCATCAGAGTATTGGGATGAAAATTTCCCTTTTATTAAGTAAGTGAACAAAAGCATTTTTGTATTTTGAAATTTGTTTGTAAATTCTGGTGCCATTCACTGATTTCAAGATTTTACGAATAGAAGTGCCTTGTCCGTGAAAGTGTTAAAGGAGTATTAATGTATTTATTATTTTAAAGTTTCCTTTCCCTTTTAATATTCACGTATAAATACAATTTTCAGGACATAATTTTCAATATTTTTCTGCCTTTAACACGTACTCATTTAATAGTAATTTTAAAGTTTTTTTTTTTTCTATTTTTAATAGTCACGTGAAAATAAATTTTTTATCGTCCTAAATATTATTCTTTGCGCTGTTTTTAAAATTGAAAACAATCTCTATAATAATAGCCTAAGTCATGTGACTATCATCAACAGCTCCAGGCGGATCCCTTCGCTTTTTATATTCCAGGCGGCCATTTTGGTACTTTAATGTTAGCCAACCACAGGTTAGATAAGTCGCCGAATATTATTCTATCTCCATTATTTCGTTTATATTATAATAGTCCAAGTCATGTAACTACCATAAACAACGGGCTGATTCCTTCGCTTTTCATAAGAAAGGTTTCCATTTTGATTAATGAATAAAAATTATTATTTTTGAATAAAACAACATAAAAGTTGCCATGATCACAAAGAATTCCTGGTACTTTCATGTTAGCCGGGTGAAAATCTCGCCAATATCTTTTTTTTAACTCGCCAGTTAGCATTTTTTTATTTTTCGAGTGGTAAATTAAAACGGTGCTACTTGGTTATCCCATCGACCAAAAATCTGTCGCCAAACTATAAGATTAAATGCCAATAATGGTTGATCGTAAATGTCACATTCACTTGACTTTAAAGAAGTTACACATGTTCATGACATCATGTGATTTTTATTTCGACGTTTTATTTGTATTTTTATTAATGTTATACTAATTTATTTGATCTTTCGTTATTAAAAAAAAATATATGTCGATTTGTATAATTTGGCTATTTATATAATTTGGCGAAATTGGTCGACGGGAGAAGTAATAACATTAAAAAGTTGCTTTGAAGTGGAAATTAAATCTCATGATTTGTTGCATTGTCACATACGCACCGCGTTAGGCGTGATTTTTTTTTTTTTTTTTTTACGACAATTTGGCGAAAACCTCGTTTTCAAATACCTGTTACATATGTATTTTTAAATTATTTTCTGTTATTTTTAAAATGAAATAACAATAAATAAAAAAAAAACTAATTAATAACTATAGAACAAAACAATTTATAACATTTTTTGTAAATAAAAAGAAAATAAATTCAAATAAACATTTATTAATAAATAAGCAACAATAGCCGGGTTACCATGTAAGGCAAAATAACGCCATTTTGGCGCCAATTAGGTACCCCGTTGCGTATATGACATCTGTGTCTAATATTTTTCTTTTCGTTTCGTTTAAGAAAAAGAATGAAGTAAAAGCCATTTATTTTAAATGTTTCAATTTTAAATGAAAGTTTTGTATTAAATAAAATGATAATGAAATACAAATTGAATTCTGAATAAAAGTAACATGATGCATTTCTTAGCATACATTTAAGGGAGGCCAAACTCGTCGCCAAATTAACTTAAAATAACCTTTTCCAAAATATGAAAAAAAATATCTGTTATGATTAAAATTTGAGTTGCATCATTAGAAAAAAAGTATTTAAAATTAGAAAAAAATTAATATTTCGAAAACTAATTCTAATTTTAAAATTCTAACACCAGTTTTGAGATCTGTGGATCAATACGGATTTTTGGTGTTAACTTCATCACAAAGTATTACATATTTTAGGAGAAATCGCCGTGAAAAGTAATCAGTTGTTTCATAGAATCGTTACATAAAGTCGTTTCAATTCGATTCATTAGGATTTTATATATATATGGTAGATATTTTTATTTATGTATTCAACTATTTTGATTACAAATGAAAAAGTTCGTTATTTTCATACAGAATAAACTGGCATTATTCTATTAAACTTTATAAACTTTATTGTTGCCAAAAAAAAAAAAAAAGGAATAACAGTTTCTCCCAAAGAGTTAATTTTAATTTGTAAGATTTTCACGTGCAAAAGGAAAATGGAATAAGCAAATTACAAATAATAATAAAGATAAATAGGACAGGAATGAATACATATAAACATTTCACACCAAATACCACCTAAAATAATTTTTGTAGTGGTATTTTCCCAACACTACGAAGAAAGATTCCTCGATTTACACGATTTTACTTGGCCTTCCTTTTCTCATTGGTTGCGATTTCATTGTCCCAAAATTTTACATTTTTATGACTGAGGTATATGTAAGGCCATACAAATAAGAAATTCCGTATTGTCTCCTATAAAATGTGATAAAGTGTTGGTTAACTATATATGTTTCTATTAAGAGGAGCAGATCTGCGAAGCCCCGGCGTTCTGGATACCAGTATTTTAATACAAAAAATGTTACTTTATTTAATTGAAACATTTGCGCGATTTAAAAGAACAACATTTTCTGTAAGATTCTGTAATAGTGTTGTGCAAAAAGCCTGAGACTTGCCATGTGTGGTGGGGAGTGAAGTGTTTTATTTAATGCATTTATCTCTATTTTAATACTACGTGAACAACGTCCCGTGTAACAGCTTGTAGAGTGTAAAATAAATTAAATTATTAAAATAATCCCTATTACGAAAAATGAAACAAAATGCCCGGCTAAGGGAAATGAAAGGTTAGTTAACCTTTCGTAATTTGACCTGAACACAAGCGCGTGAAATTTCAACGGTGTTTGTAACATCACGATTTTAAATTAAATGTGGATACTATTAAAAGGCTATCACAAAAAATACTTAACGGCGCCAAATCACGTTTATCTATTTAGTCAATTGGAAGTGGACACGATGATGAATTATTAACCGTTAGGTTTAGAAGTCCCCCTACTTTAGGGTGATTTTAGTAAGTTAATGCTATCGAGTACATTTTTAGATATTTAGATTAGATCTTAGACATAAATATTGCAGAATGGTAATCAAAATTATTTTTTGGAAACAAAAATTATAAAGGTATTAGAGTTCTAAATTAGATGTCTCAGTTTACATTTCCAAAAGATCTTTATCCATTAGATACAGGTGTTTGTGGTTAGCAGGCAAGTAAATACTGCTGTATGGATATTAGGATAACGTAAAATGCTTGACCAAATTGTTGCTTATCCTTGTAAATCGCAGTGTAAAAAGGAATCTAAGATATAGGATAATCATTAACTCAATCAATAGAAAATTACAAATGCAAAATAAATTACACAACTGAGGTTTCTGGGGGGCGCCTCCCTGAAGAAATTTGCTTTATTATATAAAATTACTAGAATAAGTAGCCCGTGAGAATTTCAGAATATCATTACATAACAACGTGTTTAATTTAACGCTTCTAATGTCTGAAATCCTCGAAATATTTTTTTTTCTTTTATAAATGTTTGTGTAATTTAAAAAGTTTAAATTTTGTTTTTGTAGAAAGATTAATATTACGCAAAGTTTGCTAAAAACAATAAGTTGCAGAGATGACGTTGAGGCTCTTGATCTGCAGATTTACTAGTTTAATTATGCTTTGTTTAGACTACATTTTTATTTAGTTTGGTTTATTAACCTTTTAAATTTTTAAATTTTATATCTAAAAGGGCAATAATTTAGTTTTTTTCTGTTGTTTTGAGTGCAGGATAGACGTGTGTTTAGAAATTTGCAAGTTTTTCTTCAGTGGGGGAGTGGAGTTTGGTATGTCTATCCACCCACTGATATAGAACTGACTGTTTTATACCTGTGTTTTTTTACCTGTGTAGTTTAAATTGCAAAGTTTTTTTTAATTTTCTTAGACAAATGTTATAAATATTGTTGATAAACACCTTCTTTAAAAAATTACAGTGTATTTGCATTTTTATTAATTGATGAAATACATTTTGTTGCATTCAATATGAGCTGCTTTTAGCGCTTGTTATCCAATATTTTTTCATTAATTATGATTAAAATATTTTTTTTATTTATATATACATAAATCACCATTTAACCGTATCCATGATGCACTCTAAATTAAAATGTCTGAAATTCAGACACTTAAGTGTCTGAAATGGAGTGTTCAATTTTCAGACATTTTAAAATGTCTGAATTTTTTCAGACACTTTTTGCGTCTGAATTTCAGACACTTCAAACGTCTGAATCGCATCCATTTTTTTTGTAAGCATCATACGTAGCCATGTTTGACCACGTTGAATCCTGGAAAAATATTTGGCTGTGGTCCTGCCCCTCCCCCCCCCCCCCAATACAGCCTGATTTTTTTGGTGCTCTCAGTTTTGGTATACAATTTTCGTTACGTTGATAATTTAAATCTTTTACGACATTGTACTGATTATAATCAATATCTTGAACTTCAGGAGTAGAACAAGATTAAAAAACAAAAAATATTTATCTAAATATTAGATTTTTTTTTATTTATTTTGTTTTTAACCTTATTTTACTTTAAAAGTTCAAAATATTGATTATAATCAGTACAATTTCGAAACAGATTTAAAATATAAGCTTTACAAATATTGCACATCAAATTTGGGGGCACTACAGTCGTAGGGGGACGGGGCACTTCCCAGTTTGCCCTTCCTTTAATCAAGAAGTACTTTTGCAAAAAACGCAACCCTGCATTATAGTTGTCTAAATTGAGATGTCCGATATTCGGGAGTATCCGTTGTGGAGGTTAATGAACATTCTCGAATAGCGAACACCTCTATTTAACGAATACTTTTTTAATCAGCAGACATACATATTTGTATATTTTTACCTCAAAAAAGTAGACATCTCCAATTATCGGACAAATTCCGCGTTCCCGAAGTGTTCGCTATTAAGGGCTTTTAAGGTACATAGATAAATATATATATATATATTTTTTATAATCTTGTCGTACTCTAAAAGTTCAAAATATTTATTACACTCGGTTGAATGTGGAAAAAGATTTAAAACATCAGATGTACGAAAATTGCAAAAATCCCCCCCCCCCAAAAAAAAAAAAATGAAAATATAAAAAAATATATTGCCACATAGGCAATTTTACATATACATCACTTGATAATCACAACAGCCATTTAACTATGAATAATGAAAATAAATAAATAAATATTCTACTTTAATAACATTGGGGAAAAAATGACTTTGGTATTTTGTTAAATATATTTGCGTTTTTAAACTTGTCCTACTCTAAAAGTTCAAAACTTTCATTATAATCAGTGCAAGATTTAAGATATCAGCTTTACAAAAATTCATGCAAAATCCCCCCCCCCCCAAAAAAAAAAATGAAAATACTTATTTAAAAATTATGTTTTTAAAAAATTTATATTTCCACATGGGCAAGTTTTTATGTAGATCAGAGGGTACTCACAAAAGCTATTCAACTATCAATAAAAACAAATAAGTACATATTCTATATTAAAAACATGAGGAAAAAATAACTTATGATTTCCAAACTTCTTTCGTCTTAAATATATACAGTAACATCTGTCATTTTTGTATTTTTCGTATAAGTGCATATAAATAAAGTTACCACAATTTTAAATACGAAATCTAGTTAGAGGTTTTTACTTTTTCCCATTATAAATTTCAAATTACTTTTTTATTAAAAATAATAAAAAAATCAGTATTAGAGTTGATTGCAAATCAAATACATATGTATATTTTTACAGGCAGCTTCATATAATAGACGAGTCTCATTTACTTTATTTATCTTTTTTTAATCTGCGGTTTTATGCCAGGAAGTAAGAAAGCATTAGGTCATCTTTCAAAGTTTTTTTTTTATCTTTACTTCCTTGTGGCCGTCATTTACTGCGAGATAAAAATTATTCATTGAAACTAAGAACTGACATTGAATATATAATTCGTAATAAAAAAAGAACGTCATAAGTTTAAAAATATATACTTCTAGATTTAGTGGGGTTTTTTGCGAACAGATTCAAAACTAATTAAATTTCATGCAGGATTTTGTTTAGTACAATAAATAAAATCATAAAATACACTAATTTTACTACTATAAAGAAACTTACTTGAGTTGCTGCAAGAGGTAAGAAATATTCCTCGATTTGAAATTTTAAAAACTACCACAACCACAGTGAGGGAGAAAGACTTTCATCAGTTTAAAAGGTAATCCATAATACATCCGACTAGCCATATTTAAAGGATGAGATGTTTCATCCTAAAAACAGGACCCGCCAGACAAAAGTTTCTTTTTTTTTTGCCAGCTTCGACAGGACGAAGATGAATAACACAATATTATTGATATAAATTGATACGAGTTAACACTAAGCCCATTGCACACGCTTTGTAGAATTTCCGGGTGTAATCTTCAACCGTCGCCTACTTCTGTTCTGTGTCTATCCCGCCCTTGTATCGACGACAGCTTCTAAGAGACATTTGATGCCGAGCACACACGTCAGATGTGTGTATTCAATAAATACATAATCCAAGTTAATACGAATTAAAATCACAGTACTTCACATTTCGCAAAAAACGAATTAAAATACACGCGTACATAAAAACAAACTTTGTTTGAATTACAACGTATACCACTTCGAACGAAGACATCTAAAACGCATGCGCAACTGGGAGTGCTAGTGCCCCCTGGTGGTTATTGCGTCGGAAGAATCAAAAATTAAGACACGTTTAAAGCAATGAAGTGTCTTAAAATAAGACGTTTGCGGATATTTTAGACATTATTCTCAGTTCGTTTACACCATGGTCATAGTAAGACGCTTATGTATCTTAAATTAAGACATCTATAGTGTCTTAATTTTCAGATTAAGACACTTAAGTGTCTAAAATTCTTTTTCAGTCACATATGTGTCTAAATTTAAGACGCTTCTATTTGCAGTGTGATGGTGGGTCAAATTCTATCACACTTAATTTTAATTCACAAATGGCACAAAAGGTACCAGTATTTTAAATTGAAATTCTGACTTTTAAATTGTACACAAAGAAATGGTTTTACTTATTTTCAAATAAATTTTTTCGCAAGTCCCGGTGTCATTCAATTATTTCAAAATTTTAGCAACTGAAGTACTTCAGCCGCAAAGGGTTAAATGGATGTTTTTTGGGGTATCTGGGGATCACAGTCGGTGAAAATGTATCAAAATTTTCCCGATTTTCTTTTTCTCCGATTGGCTTCAATAGGTAGCTTGTTACTTGTAAGTAATGAAAAGTATATCTATATTATAAAGGACAAACATATCTGTGCGTAACGCATACGTCATTTTGCGAATGGCAACACTTTGAAATTTGAAATAAAATTTTGGTTTTGTAATTTTCTCTACTGCAAATTTTTATACTTCTAAACATCGCACATTTTAAATTTTTACACCGCCGTATAAGGAAAAAAATGCTCTTTTAAATGCAATTTGTTTGAAATCTGTATCTTAATTTAATTTTAAGATATTAATTTTTTTGTAGTTTTTATTACATTTTTTGTAATTGTGGCAGCTGAAGTACTCCATTTCTGTTGAAAGACATGTTAAAACTAAAGGGGAGGGGGAAGGAAAATAGTAGATTGCAGTACCTTTTTGTTGCCATTTTCTCATAAAACCCGAAAAAATTTGAAATTAAAATACGTGCTATGTCAAGAATATCGTCTGTTATAAAACCCAGTGAATTTTGGCTTTATTTCGTTTTTATTTATAAATTAAATGATTTTGCCGTGCCGGCTCCATTGCGAAATATTAATAAACAATTTGCGCATAAAAAACAGTTCAGAATTTCTCTCCCTCTAAATTTTCTCCAACGAAATTAAAGCTTCATCAATCTATAATAATAAAGAAAGAAGTTTGTGTGTGAGTGAGTGAGTGTGTCGACGGTGTTCTGAAGAGACCACTGCACGTAGAGCTACAAAATTTGGGGAAAAGGTACGTCTATATATGAAGTTTTGCACCTCGAAGCCCGATTTTCGATTTTTTGATTAGATTTTTTTAATTTGGATTTTTATGCGATTTTTAGTGCTTTTTTTAAGTTTTGAGGCGATTTTTCCACATTAGTGAAAATAATACGGTTTCTTTCTTTTACCCGAATATAGTAAATTTTGTTGTCTTTTCAAAAAAGTTTATTCGGAATTCGTACAACGATTTTTGAATTTTTAGCGAAATTTTATGCGATTATTGAACAGCATTTAATGCTCTAGAATTACCATAGGGGCACAGAGTTCTGTCACCAAATACCACCAAGTTTGTTGCCAACTTTGCAATATATCGCCAAATTTGGCGACCAAAATGAGTCGCCAAAAGTGACGCCAACTTGACGATATCTCTAATATTTTGCCAAATTCCCATAGATCTTCCATTATAAACCAAAAGGGATTACTTGCTTACAGAAAATCAAGAAACTGAGATAGTTTAATGCAACGAAAACTAATATTAACTTAAGGGATTATATTAATTATATTTAATGGATTCCAAGTAAATTAAATTATGAATAAAAATAATATGATACAATGCTTAGGATGTTTTCCCAAACATAAATTTTAAGAGAGTCCGTAGGTCAAAGGATTTGACCAGATTTGGAAAGATTTGAAACTTTTATCCAATTATAGTTAATTTTTACTTTCGTGATTTTTGAACTTTTTGTGATTTTTACGTTTCTTCGCGATCTGCTGCAATTTTTTGACCTATAATACTAAAGTAATTTCTGCCCTCATTTCAATAAAGTTTATTCGGATTTCGTATAGCAACTTTCAAATTTTTCGGGAATTTTATATGTGATTTTTAGTGTATTATTGCGATTTCCAACCATTTTTCCACATTAGTGAAAGAAATCAACTTTCAATCTTCGAACACAATATATATATATATTTTCTCTTTTCGAAATTTGTGCAGATATTTAAGATTTTTTTCGCGATACCTTATTGTGATTTTCAGAGCTTTTTCGCAATTCGTGTTGTTTCTTGATGTACCCGGACAACGCCGGGCAAGTTAGCTAGTATTTATAATAGTACAGTTTTTACTGGAAGTTTTATATAATTAAATATGTGTTAAATTAAATGTATAACACAAAAATTAGCAAATTATAACAACGTGAATCGTTTTCACATAAAGTTCCAAAACTTAAAGAAGTGTTGACTTTTAGGGATTTTACTCGTTAAAGAAATTAATTTGTATGCTAATATCATTAAGGATGTTGTGCTTTCGAACAAATTCGAATTTATAGTATTCATATATTCTTAAACTAGTATGTTGTGGCCATCACAAACCTTTCTTCTGTATAAATCACGTCAATTAAATCATTTAAATAGTACAAGAAATAGCAACGATTTAGCACCAATTTATATCAAAGTACATCTGAATTTGAAGTTGGATGAAAATTCGTGCATTACTTCTTGAGATAAAGCTATGGTGGTCATTCTGAAAAACACAGAATAGCAGCGCCACCTGTTGAGCGATTTGCACCAAAACATAAGCAGCACTAATCCATATCAAGATATACCTGAATCTGCAGTTTGTTGAAAATCCAAGCATTAGTTCTTGAGATAAAGCTATTGCGGAAATCGCAAAAAATACAGCATAGCAGCGACACCTGTTGAGCGATTTACACCAAAAATTAAACAGCACTAATTTATACGTCAATTCATGTCAAGGACTAACTAAATATGAAGTTTGATGAAAATCCGTGCAGTAGTTCTTGAGATACAGCTATTGCGGAAATTTTGAAAAATGTAGCACAGCAGCGCCACCTGTTGGGCGATTTACACCAAAACTTAAACATCACTAATTTATATCAGGGACTAACTGAATCTGAAGTTTGATGAAAATTCGTGCATTTTTTCTTGAGTCAGAGCTATTGCGATAATCATGAATAATGCAGCATAGCAGCACCACCTGTTAGGCGATTTTTACAAAAAAGCAATCAGCACTAAACTATATCCTGGACTAACTGAATATGAAGTTTTATGAAAATCCGTGCAGTAGTTCTTGAGATATAGCTATTGCAGAAATCGTGAAAAATGCCGCATAGCAGCGCCACTTGATGGGCGATTTTCACCAAAAACTAATCAAGTCCATTTTATATCAATGTCTAACTAATTATAAAGTTTTTTGAAAATTCGTGCATTAGTTCTTGAGATAGAGCGCCCACAAAATTTTTGTCACACACAGACTCACAGAGTGACAGACAGAGTGACAGAGTGATAGACAGACTCACAGACAGACATTTTCTAAAAACTATCAAATCGTGTTCTGGGCATTCTAAAACGTATAAATCCGTCGAAAAACGGAAGTGGAAAATTTTCACGAATCCAATACTTTCTTCTTGTAAAGATAGAAGAAAATAAAAATGGCCAAAAAGATTCATTATCTTTCGCTAAATTGCGCCAAATGTTCGAAAAATGTTAATTAAAATCAATTTAATATCGCGTTCACCTTAAAGCACTGTGATTGAAAATTGTTTAACCCATTAACCGCTGACGTTGCGTTCACGCAACAGTCAAAATAATTGCTCATGCAATGAATTAATTACATTTGCACCACTATTTTAGAATTTAAAAAAAATGTCCTATTTATTGGCAGGAATTTTGCTATTTTATTAAAGCGAAATTTACCTTACTGAATTTGTGGTGGGAAACTACTTTCAACAAGAAATTTGAAAATTTCTATCGTAATAGTTTTGGCGGTTAATGGGTTAAATAAGAATCATTCTTAAGTGTATCTAAAAAGATTTTAATCCCAGGAGACTTAATGATTTTCCTTCAAAATAAGAGAAACATTGATGTAATTTGATAAACAATTCAAAAATTCTGCTCAAATATTCAAAGAAATATTTGTGAAAAAAAAAAAAATTAGGTTTACCAGGCATACTAATCGAAAATTCTAAAACAAAAGGGGCAGAAAATCATTAATTTTTTTTTATTTCGAATTCAGTTTATGGTAGATTTAATTTTACATTTTTCACTTAATGTTAATGTGTGCTGATTACTTCGTGTAGTCCTGCATGCGATTTTTCGATTTTGTAACCAGCATTTAACGCACTGAAAATTAGATATTCTTAAAAACTCGTACCACAATGGTAAACACACTTCTAGAAATTTTCGATCTTAGTCATTACGACAGCCGAATACAATTTGTTCTCTGTGAATGAACGATAAATTCAATGCACTCCATAATCAATAGAAAACGTGTTGCAGCGCACTTTACTGATTTCTTTTTGGAGTATCATACCATAGTTAACCCATTTTCAGCCAAAGGTGCGTAAACGCACCATTTCAATAAATGTTTTTTTATTAACACTGTGGCGAATATTTTTCACTAATTTTATTTTTCTGTTATTTTTAAGGGTTCTGGAGACATCTATAAAATATCAGTAACTCAATTGGAGTAAAAACTTTCTGTTGAGAAACTTTCAAAATACGCTAGTCTTTTAAAATTGAAACGGTTATTGACAAATTCGACTTTTTGAAAATGCGAATTATTCCTTTTGAGATTGATTAATCATATGTTTTTCTAATGGCTTAAAGTTGCAAGTTCTGTAAATAAAATAATAATAAAATATATTTCATAAAAAGTAAAAAAAAATTTATTAATTTTCAATTTAAAGGTGCGTTAGAGCACCATTGACCGAATGCATGAAAATGCCGAATGCATTTTATTTCTCAAATAAAATATTATTTTTTCATGCATGAAACTTTTTTTTTGTCTTAACGAATGTAATTTAAGCATATTTCAATGAAAATAATACCACATTTTATAAAATTTCTATGCTTGGCCTAAAATGGGCCGCAACTGAGGTGGACTAGAACATGTTTTAGGTAGCTTTCTTTACAAAAAAGCTACCTATTGCAGCCGTTCGGAGGAAAGCGATTTCAAAAAATTTTGGTATATTTTCATCGATCATGACCCCCAGACCCCGAAACCACCCTCCGTTCAAAATTGAATATATATATATATATATATATATATATATATATATATATATTTATATATCTATATCTATATATATATATATATATATATATATATATATATATATATCTGACCTATGTCACACTGTAACTCCCGTAATTATGAACCGATTTCGATGTAATTCGGTGTGTACATAGTACATACCAGTGTCTCAACCGAGTTCGTTGGCCAGCTTCATCCGCCGTTTTGTTTCAAAATGGCGGCCATTTAAAATTTTTAAAAAAATTTAAAACTTGAAATGTGGTACCAAAAAATTAAAAATGGAAAAATATTTTTTTCTTATGCATTTGACCTTTATACAAAGATTCCGGAGCAGTTTTTGTTTCGTCTATATCTTAAAAAATGGCTGAGTTATAGCATTTTGAATTTCTAGTGTGGCTGACATTTTGAAACGTCCTGAATTTTGTCACGCGATAAAAGGCGTATTTATGAACCGATTTGGATGTAATTCAGTGTGTACATAGTACATACCAATCTCTCGACCGAGTTCGTTGGCGAGCTTCATCCGCCGTTTTGTTTCAAAATGGCGGCCATTTAAAATTTTAAAAAATTTTTAAAACTTGAAATGTGGTACCAAAAAAATAAAAATGGAAAAATATTTTTTTCTTATGTATTTGACCTTTATACAAAGATTCCGGAGCAGTTTTTGTTTCGTCTATATCTTAAAAAATGGCTGAGTTATAGCATTTTGAATTTCTAGCGTGGCTGACATTTTGAAACGTCCTGAATTTTGTCACGCGATAAAAGGCGTATTTATGAACCGATTTGGATGTAATTCAGTGTGTACATAGTACATACCAATCTCTCGACCGAGTTCGTTGGCAAGCTTCATCCGCCATTTTGTTTCAAAATGGCGGCCATTTAAATTTTTTTTAAAAATTTAAAATTTGAAATGTGGTACCAAAAAATTGAAAATGGAAAAATATTTTTTCTTATGTATTTGACCTTTATACAAAGATTTCGGAGCAGTTTTTGTTTCGTCTATATCTTAAAAAATGGCTGAGTTATAGCATTTTGAATTTTTAGCAGGGCTGACATTTTGAAACGTCCTGAATTTTATCACGCGATAAAAGGCGTATTTATGAACCGATTTGGATGTAACTTCGTTTATACATAGTACGTACCAATGTCTCGACCGGGTTCGTTGGTCAGCTTCATCCGCTATCTTGATTAAAAATGGTGGCCATTTAAATTTTAAGAAAAATTTAAATTTGAAATGTAGTACCAAAAAATTGAAAAAATATTTTCTTCTTATGTGTTTGACCTTGATAAAAAGATTCGGGAGCAGTTTTTGTTTCGTCTATATCTTAAGAAATGGCTGAGTTATAGCATTTTGCATTTCTAGCGTTGCTGACATTTTGAAACGTCCTGATTTTTCTCACGTAATAACAGGCGTATTTATGAACCGACTTGGATGTACCTTGGTGTGTACATAGTACATACAAATATCTCGACCGAGTTCTTTGGCTGGCTTCATCCGCCATCTTGTTTCAAAATGGCGGCCATTTAAAAAAATTAAAAAATAAAAAAATTTAAATGAGATACCAAAAAATTGGGAAGTGAAAAAGATTTTTTTTGTATGTGTTTGACATTAATACAAAGATTCCGGAACAGTTTTTCTTTCGTCTATATCTAAAAAAAATGGCTGAGTAATAGCATTTTGAATTTCTCTTGTGGCTGACATTTTAAAAAGACCTGATTTTTATCACGCGATAACACGCGTAATTATGAACCTATTTGGATGTAACTTGGTCTGTACATAGTACATACCAATGTCTCGACCGAGTTCGTTGGCCAGCTTCATTCGCCATCTTGTTTCAAAAGGGTTGCCATTTAAAAAAATTAAATTTAAAATTCAAAATGAGGTATTAAACAATTGGAAAATGAAAAAGATTTTTTTATGTGTTTGGCCTTGATACAAAGATTCCGGAGCAGTTTTTGTTTCTGAAAATTTGTTCTTTTGTTTATATCTTAAAAAATGGTCGATTTATAGCACTTTGAATTTCTAGCATGGCTAACATTTTGAAACAATCTTGTATTTGTCACGCGATAACACACGTATTCGCCTATTTCGATGTAAGAAGGCATGTGGATAGTATACATCAACACCTCGACCAAGTTCGCTGGCCAGATTCATCAGCCATCTTGTTTCAAAATGGCGACCATTAAATTAAAAAAAATATATATATTTAAAGTGAGGTGCAAAAAAATTAGAAATTGAAAAAGGTTTCTTTCTTAAGTATTTGACCTTGATATAAGGATTCAGGAGCATTTTTTGTTTGTCTTTACCTTAAAATATGGCTCAGATATAGCAGTTTCAATTTCTATTGTGGGTGACATTTTGAAAAATTGATTTTTTGCATGCGACAGCACTCCTATATATTAACCGATTCGATGTGAGTGAGCATGTGCACAGCAATTACTAAGGTCTCGACCAAGTTCACTGCTTAGCCTCATCCACCATGTTGTCTTAAAATGACAGGCACTTTAAGAAATTGCCGAATTTGGCAGCCAAATATATGTTACTTTAAAGAAAAGCAGCTTGGATAAAGCTGACTAATTTCGCGAAATTCTCATTCATTATATTGATAAAAATTAGTATTGAATCTCCTATATTCGGTTTCCACTAAATTGAGCTTCGTGTGTTTGAATGATATAATTTGGCTTTTTTTAAATAAGGATTATGAAAGCTACCTCTTCCTCCCGGCACTGGCCGGAAGGACTTTTTAATTTACTGCATGGTGGACCTCTGGAGCATAGGATAAGTAGCAATTATGAAAAGGACGCGTAAAATGACCAGTGATGGCTAAGTGGTAATTTGAATTTTTTCCGCTGTAAAGGGGCCCCGAAACGCAGAAACTGGTCAAAATAGTCATCACAGATTCTACTAATATTGTCTCCGACCTTGAACTGGAAGGCTACATTTTTCTAGTTATGAACTAATTTTATTATTTTGCGCATTTTTATTTTAGGCAAGTGGTACACATGGTTCGTACGTTTCAAGCACTTTTTACCAGAGTTTTCGTAAAGTAAACTTTGCCATATTTAAGGGGGGTGGGGAATCTATCTTCAGATATAGAGACCAGTACTTTACGACATTTCTGGTACTAAAATACTTAAAATCCCCTGAATCCTTCGATGCGTGTGGACCCTCGCACAAATTCTTGATTATAGCTAAATAATATGTTGTGTTATAATTATTTGCTCTTACGCTGTTTGGTCAGAGTGAAATATCCTTTTAAATTATGTGTGTTTCAAAACGCTAAGTCATGTAGATTACGTGCTAGGCCACAGTCTTTTTCATAGCGGCTTTCCGAGCAAAATGGCCAGAAGGCTACTTGGCCCGAAAAGGATTTTTTATTCATCTTGCATAATAAAGTACAACTCAAAAGTATTTTCTTTTAAGGTAAAATTACATTTCGGGGCGATTGCTTCTGCAGAGAAAGGCTTACTCTCGACATTTTCTGTCAACACGTTTGCTGGGGGCACTTGCATTCATCCATTTTTTATATTGATACTCATTACTGTTTACGTTTTACCCGACGGCCAAGAAGGTTTATGTGTTTCGCGAGTATCTGGGTATTTGAATTTCTTTATACCCTCGAAATATCCCAACGGATAGATGGATTTTAATAAATGAAGTCTCTATCGATTCGTCTTAACCGTCCGATGGTTATAGGCTAGGTTTTGTTCTGATAAATTCAAAATGGCGGCCGTAAAATACAAAATGCCGGTGGAGACGAAAATAACTTTTTACGCACCCTATTGAGTGACATATCATTGGATAGGTCTTTGAAAATGAAGACGATGTTTCATTGACTATTTTACAGTCAGAAGCTCCGTTTAAATATTACACAACATGGAAGTTGTGTAGGTAGGATCTCTAGCTTTACTGCAACTCTAATCTTCATAGACATTTATATCCCTCATCAAAACAGTGTTTATGGAAAGGAACTAACAATTAAACACAACTTAAAAGTCATCAAACAAGTAAATAATAAAAAAAAATAGGTAAGTAATATAAAAAATAGTTACACATTGATGAGAAATAATTAATTAGTTTGCTTTTTACGCTGTCGGGTTTTTTGATCTTTTAAATTTAATTTTTACTTGTTCTTGTAATAGTTTACTACTTAATATGTTCCAAAACATAATACTTATTCTTAATGTGCGTTACTGTAGTTTGTGTTGATTAAAAAATATACACCTTGAACCAATGGGATTTATTCATTTACCTATGCTAGTCACTTTACTCAGCCTTGGTGGGCAAACTGGTCATTTTGTAATTTTTCTTTTAAAGTAACGTGTACATTTTAAATTAATTAAATAAAAAGTTAAATAGCAACTGAAACTTATGTTATTATACTTACTATTGCCATTTGTTTATAGAGCTTTACACATTAAAAGGTTATCATAAAAGGTCATCAAAACTTAGAGTGCCCACTTTATCCTTCCTTTCCCTATATTTCTTTTACACAGGAGCACATAAATGAATTACACTAGATTATGATGTATGAAAAAAAATCATTTGTAGATCATTTTACTGATGTTTTGAAACTCGAAAGGTTTTCTATTGATTGTGGAGTGCATGGAATTTATCATTTATTTACAGATATACAAAAAAGAATTCGGTTACAGTAATGACTAAGATCGAAAATTGCGCAAGTATGTTTACCACTGCACTGCAAATAGAATCGTCTTAAATTTAGACACATATGTGACTGAAAAAGAATTTTAGACACTTAAGTGTCTTAATCTGAAAATTCAGACATTATATATGTCTTAATTTAAGATACATAAGTGTCTTACTATGACCATGGTGTAAACGAACTGAGAATAATGTCTAAAATATCCGCAAACGTCTTATTTTAAGACACTTCATTGCTTTAAACGTGTCTTAATTTAAGACGTTTTGATTCTTCCGACGCAATAACCACCAGGGGGCACTAGCACTCCCAGTTGCGCATGCGTTTTAGATGTCTTCGTTCGAAGTGGTATACGTTGTAATTCAAACAAAGTTTGTTTTTATGTACGCGTGTATTTTAATTCGTTTTTTGCGAAATGTGAAGTACTGTGATTTTAATTCGTATTAACTTGGATTATTTATTTATTGAATACATACATCTGACGTGAGTGCTCGACATCAAATGTCTCTTAGAAGCTGTCGTCGATACAAGGGCGGGATAGACACAGAACAGAAGTAGACGACGGTTGAAGATTACACCCGGAAATTCTACAAAGCGTGTGCAATGGGCTTAGTGTTAACTCGTATCAATTTATATCAATAATATTGTGTTATTCATCTTCGTCCTGTCGAAGCTGGCAAAAAAAAAAGAAACTTTTGTCTGGCGGGTCCTGTTTTTAGGATGAAACATCTCATTCTTTAAATATGGCTAGTCGGATGTATTATGGGATTACCTTTTAAACTGATGAAAGTATTTCTCCCTCACTGTGGTTGTGGTAGTTTTTAAAATTTCAAATCGAGGAATATTTCTTACCTCTTGCAAACAGCGATTGAAGTAAGTGTTATAATTTCTTTATAGTACTAAAATTATTGTCTTTTATGATTTTATTTATTGTACTAAACAAAATCTTACATGAAATTTAATTAGTTTTGAATCTTTTTGCAAAAAAAAAAAAAACACTAATTCTAGAAATATATATTTTTAAATTTATGACGTTGTCTTTTATTACAAATTATGTATTATTTATTCTCATCTTTTTTCTCAAATTTAAAGTAATAACATCACTAAAAAACAGACATATTTAAAAGTTAAGTTCATTCTCTTGTTTTGTTTTGATTTCAATATGGCAGTTCTTAGTTTCAATTTCAATAACTAATGCTTATCTCATACTCGACCACAAGGAAATAGAAAAAAAAAACTTTGAAAGATCTCCTAAAGTTTTCTTACTTCCTAGCTAGGGATTACAATCCCGGATTGAGATCCCGGGATCCCGCTTTAATTTTAACCCCGAAAATCCCGGAATTTTTACTGGAAAATTCCGGGATTTTCGGGATTGCCTTTTTTTTTTTCCCATTGAACAATATTCAGCTGAAATTAAAAAAAATATATTTATAAACTTTCGCTTTTGGAAAAAAAAATCAATTGATTTTCATGAAATTTATATATAATTGAAAATGAATGTTTATCTCAAGTATTTCTTAGATATATTTCTAAAGCTATTAAATCTTTTAATGTGTGAAAACTTTTGATTTGGAAACATAGAAGTAAGCCAGTCAGGAAAAAGGAAATCATTTGTTTATTTAGATATCGCTGCATGCGTGGATTCGAAGGTCATTTTCCAATTAGACTTTACTGATAAGCATCGCAAGTTTGTATCATAGTGATATCATGTGCTAACTTTTTTTTTGTGGGGGGGGGGGGGGCTTTATTTTGCTTTAAAGATGTCTTGTTTAGTACCTCATAGGAATGATAACAATAAGCCCATGTGGCAATATAAATTTTTAAAAAATCTAATTTTTAAATGATAAGGATTTTTATTTTTTTTCGGGGAGGGGGGGGGGGGGGATTTTGTATGAAATTTTCGTAAAGTTGATACCTTAAATCTTGCACTGATTATAATGAAAGTTTTGAACTTTTAGAGTAGGGCAAGATTAAAAAACACAAAATATAAATAAACAAAATACCGAAGTAATTTTTTTCTCAATATTAACCCTTTGCACTCGAGGACTCCGGAGCGGAGCCATTTAAAATTTGTCTTCAAACTCGAGGTCTCCGCTACGGAGACAATGCAAATAATTTTGTGATACCATGTAATCTTGGCTTTTCTAGACAGGTATCACAAAATTATTTGCATTGTCTCCGTAGCGGAGCCCTCGAGTTTGAAGACAAATTTTAAATTGCTCCGCTCCGGAGCCCTCGAGTGCAAAGGGTAAAGTAGAATATTTATTTATTTATTCATAGTTAAATAGCTGTTGTGATTATCATCTGATATATATGTAAAATTGCCTATGTGGCAATATAAATTTTTAAAAAATCTATTTTTAAGTTATATGAAGTAGTTTAGGACTAGATTATAAGAAATATATATATTTATCCATGTACTTTAAAAGCCCTCAATAGCCCTTGCCGCTGAATTTGTCCGATAATCGGAAATATCTGCTTTTGTGAGGTAAAAATATACAAATATGTATGCCATGCGGATTAAAAAAGTATTCGCTAAATAGATGTTTCAGAATAGCTATTCGGGAATGTCCATTAACCTCCACAACGGATACTCCCGAATACCGGACATCTCAATTAAGATAACAATAATGCAGGGTTGCATTTTTTGCAAAAGAACTTCTTGATTAAAGAATGGGCATACTGGGCCGTGCCCCGCCCCCCTACGATTTTAGTGCCCACAAATTTGATGTGCAATATTTGTAAAGTTTATATTTTAAGTCTGTTTTGAAATTCCACTGATTATAATCAATATTTGAACTTTTAAAGTAAAATAAGATTAAAAATAAAACAAATTACAAAAATCTAATATTTAGATAAATATTTTTTGTTTTAATCTTGTTCTACTCCTGAAGTTCAAAATATTGATTATAATCAGTAAAATGTCGTAAAAGATTTAAATTATCAGCTTAAAAAAAATTGCGTACCAAAATTGGGAGCACCAGAAAAATCAGGTTGTAGGGGGGGGGGGCAGGACCCCAGCCAAATATTTTTCCAGGATTCAACGTGGTCAAACATGGCTACGTATGATGCTTAAAAAAAAAAAAAAAAATGGATGCTATTAAGACGTTTGAAGTGTCTGAAATTCAGACACGAAAAGTGTCTGAAAAAATTCAGACATTTTAAAATGTCTGAAAACTGAACACTCCGTTTCAGACACTTAAGTGTTTGAATTTCAGACATTTTAATTTACAGTGTGTGCTATGCATTTTTAAACTTATCTAAGTTTGAGTTTAATTAAAGCACCCATGAAAATTAACACCTAAATTTATTTATTTATTAAAGGTACGTATTAAGGGACACGTGAACAGATTTAATGCAATAACCCAACAGGAGTAAAAAATTAGCAGGGGACAGGGCTCGAACCTGGGTCCACAGCGTACCGTTCTATTTCTTTACCACTTAGCTATCTTGGCCGATACCCTGGCTGGTCAATTTCTCACTATTAAACCATGTTGGGGAACGTCTTCGGCCGACAACCGCACAACACACGATGACGGAAAATAAGATGAATGATTTAATATTCTATCGATCCACAATATATATTAAAGCACCCATAAATCACACATTTTTTACTCCTGTTGGGTTATTTGTATTACATGTGCTCCAGTCTGCCTTAATATATATGATATGCCTTTAATAAATAAATAAATAAATCCAGAGGCTAATTTTTATGTGTGCTTTAATATGTATTGTGGATCGATGGAATACTAAATTATTCATCGTATTTCCCGTCATCGTGTGCAGTGCGGTTTCCGGCCGTTGACGTTACCAAACATGGTTTATTAGTGAGAAATTTCCGAGCTGGAATATCGGCCAGAGTAGCTCACAGGTAAAGCAACAGCATGATACGGTGTGGAACCAGGTTCGAGTCCTGTCCCCGGCTAATTTTTCACTCCTGTTGGGTTTCGTATTAATTGTGTTCAAGTCTGACTTACTACGAGGGTTATTCAATAATTATTGTCCCTAGTATATATAAAAAATTTGTACTGTGATGGTTGTTGTGGAATATCGAAGCCTAATGTCTTAGATGCCTATATGCTCAATTTCAAAACCGTAGCTGCTATATTCATATAGTTTTAGAGGGAGAAGTGAAAGGGGGGGGGGGTGAACTGCTGATTTTTAGCTTATGAGGCTAGATTTGTGACAGTGGATGAGACGTAGCTACTGTCGTTTGAACTCGGGATCATAGTGATGTAGCCACATCTCATCCACTGTCCTAAGTGTAGCCTCATAAACTCCAAACCAGCATTTCACACTCACCTCCCGCCTCCTTAAAAACTTCCCCAAAAATAGGTCTTTAAAACTTTACCCCTCCCTGAAAAACTATGTTAATATAGCAGCTATGGTTCTGAAATTGAGCACATAGGCATTTAAGAGATTAGTCATCGATATTCCACATCAACCATCGCAGTACAAATATCTTATATACGTTAGGGACCATAATTATTGAACTCTCCACGTATGTACCTTTAATAAATAAGTTTGAATTTACTAAGTGGTGCGTATAAATTCTACAGCACTACAACGAAATAATCAGCACACATCATTAAATATGGACAGTAATTTCTTAAAATAGATTTTCACGAAGTTATATGTGTTTTTTATTTTGCTTATTTAGGTATCCCATTTCTTTCTATGCAAAAAGGAAATTTCTTAATATTATATTGTTAATGCTGGAAAATGTTTTATAATCTATGCCTGTCTTTTCAATTTTGTTCTTAAAAATTTGAGTAAAATGAAAACGACTGAAAATTATTGTGTATCTAAGAAAAACAATTATTTGAAAAGTTACCCTTCGAAACATCAAAAGGGAAATAAAATATAATATACGAGGGTGTATCAATAAGTTTTCACCCTCACATAGAAATAATAGAGGGAATTTTTTGAAATTCCTACATTGTATTTGTCTTTTTATATATAGTCACCGTGTACAGTAACACATTTCTGCAAACGGTATTTCATAGAGAGGGTGGAGATATATTCCAGGAGGCGCGATAGTAGACCCAAAGGGGGGCATTTTCGAACTTTAGCCGACTCCCCACATGTGTCATACTGTTGGAAAGGCCTCTAAACACTTATTCATGCTATGCACCTCCTGAGTTGCTCCTCCAAATTTGCCCGCCGGGAGGCACTTTTCTAAATTTTGCGGACATCTTTCATGTCCCACGGGGAGGGAGAATTTGGGGGATGGGGGAGGGAGGTGTATAGCATGAATAAGTGGTCACAGGCCTTTCCAACAATACGTCACATATGGGGGTTGGCAAAAGTTAGAAAAATGCCCCCTTTGGGACTACTATCGCACCTCCTGGAATACATCCTCCCCCCTTTTCTTTGAAATATCGTTTGCAGAAATGTGTTTCTATGCTCGGTGACTATATAAAAAGGAACTAATACAATGTAGCAATTTCATAAATTTCCCTCAATTATTTCTAGGTGAGGGCAAAAACATATTGATATACCCCCTTTGTACAAAAAAAGAAATATTACTACTACAATTTGAACAAGTATTTGAGCGATAGAAATTTAATATTTTTACTAATAACCACACTGTATTATGATGTTGCTTTATGTATGTAAATAAAAGTAACCGTAATAAAAATGCATATCTTTTGGTAATATCTTTTTTTAGAATGAAATACAATGCAAATTTTAGCTGATACATGATCGCATTTACAAAATATTTAAAACTAAAATCATCTGCTTATCAACTCAATTTTAATATATGTTATTACAAACAAAAGAAAATGGAGAAAATGTTATATTATCAGAAGTGTATCCATAATAAAGATGGACGTAAGAAAAGTTTACATACTGTAATTCAAAAAATATACATAAATAATGTATAAAATAATCATGTGAACGTAAGCATGGTTTAAAGTCAAAACCTTCTAGAGTGCTTTTTATTTTCTCATTTGTGGAGAAAACAAAAGTTTATTTTTCGTAGAAAACTTATATTTCATGACAAGAGAAGGAGCTTTAAAATATTTATAGTTTCGAGAAATGATGGATCTCTCGATTATTCTTTCATTTATGTATTGTTATAAATCTTTCCGAGATATTTAAGAGAAATTGATTAAATTAATGAATAAACTTCTTCAATTGTGCACATTTACTGCGAAAATTGCTATCACGAAGAAAGAAATATAATAATTATAATGAAATGATGAAAGTAAATTATTTTGAGTGCATTTACTCGGAGAAAAGAAATTTAAAATATTTATTTCTTTATTTATTTTTTCAAATGATGGACCTATAACTCATTCTTTCCTTAATATCTTGTTATATATTTTCCAAGATGTTTAAGTGAAATTCATTGGAGAAATTGGTGAAATGAATGAATAAAATTCTTAAATTGTGCACATTTACTGCGAAAGTTGTTATCACGAAGAAAAAAAATAATTATAATGGAATAATGAAAAATAATTATTTTGAGTGCATTTATTTCGAGAAAGGAAATTTAAAATATTTATTCTTTTTTTCTCAAATGCTGGGTGTATAAATTATTCCTTCATTAATAATTTGTTATAAATCTTTCCAAGATGTTTAAGAGAATTTCTTTGGAAATGGTGAAACGAATAAATAAAAGTCTTCAATTGTGCACATTTACTGCAAAAATTGTTATCACGAAGAAAAAAAAAATAATAATTATAATGGAATAATGAAAATAAATTATTTTGAGTCCATTTATTTCGAGAAAGGACATTTAAAATATTTATTTTTTTGTCAAATGCTGGACGTATAAATTATTCCTTCATTAATAATTTGTTATAAATCTTTCCAAGATGTTTAAGAGAAATTCTTTGGAGAAATTGGTGAAATGAATGAATCAATGTCTTCAATTGTGCACATTTACTGCGAAAATTGTTATCACGAAACAAAAAAAAAATTTAATAGAATAATGAAAATAAATTATTTTGAGGGCATTTATTTCGAGAAAGGAAATTTAAAATATATATATATATATTTTTTTTTTTGTGAAGTGCTGGACGTATAAATTATTCCTTCATTAATAATTTGTTATAAATCTTTCCAAGATGTTTAAGAGAAATCCTTTGGAGAAATTGGTGAAATGAATGAATCAAAGTCTTCAATTGTGCACATTTACTGCGAAAATTGTTATCACGAAAAAAAAAATTATAATAATTATAATAGAATAATGAAAATAAATTATTTTGAGTGCATTTATTTCGAGAAAGGAAATTTAAAATATTTATTTTTTTTTGTCAAATTCTGGACGTATAAATTATTCCTTCATTAAAAATTTGCTATAAATCTTTCCAAGATGTTTAAGAGAAATTCTTTGGAGAAATTGGTGAAATGAATGAATCAAAGTCTTCAATTCTGCACATTTACTGCGAAAATTTCTATCACGAAGGAAAATAATAATAATAATTATAATGGAATAATGAAAATAAATTATTTTGAGTGCATTTATTTCAAGAAAGGAAGTTTAAAATATTTATTTATTTATTTATATTTTTTTGTCAAATAATGGACCTATAAATTCTTCCTTCATTAATATATTGTTATAAATCTTTCCAAGATGGTCTAGCAAAATTCTTTGGAGGAATTGGTGAACTGAATGGATAAAATTCTTCAAATGTGCACATTTACTGCGAAAATTGCTATCATGAAAAAAAAAAAAAAAGAAGTAATTAAAATGAAATAATGAAGATAAATTTCTTTTAGTGCAATTACTTGGAGAAAGGAAATTTAAAATATTTTTTATTTTATTTTAAGGAGATATTTTAAATATACGAATGGACTAATTGCCGAAACGTCAGTGAAGGCTTACTGTGGAGACACGAAAAGTTTTGATTTCCGTTTGTCTGTCTGTCTGTCTGTCTGTTCCGCGATAACTGCCGCAAAAAGCACCCGATCAGCTTGAAATTAATTGGGCATATTCGTGAGATACCCGGACGTAGCTGTGTAGTTTTTGGTTAAATTTGGTTCGTTCGTTCGGAAAATATGGAAGATTTTATTTTTCTTTATAATGCTCTTCTACGGCAAGTCAGAAGATTTTCAAATTTCGATTAGTTGAAAGAAAATGGTACGTTTGATTAATGGATTTAAATGTCAAATTATGGATACTAAAATTCCAAATAAGGGTTTTAAATTATTCCTATTATATTGAAGTTTTATCAATATATCTATCAGATTTTTTTATTTACGTGTATAATGTTTTGAGGACATTTATACATGTATTCCAATAATATAAAGAATTTTTAAATTAATTTTCTTGTTTTACATGATACATATTTCTTTTTTTTTTTCCTTTTCTTCGTTGCCTAGCGACTGTTATTCGTAGCCTATCATTGCGTCAAATATGAATGAAGTTAGTAAATTACGTTAATTTTGCTGCAGGTACTATTAAAAGGCTACCACAAAAAATATTTTATCGCGCCAAATCGATGCAATTTATGCAATTAACAGTGGGCACGATAATGAATTATTGTCCAGTAGATTTATAGATCTCCAGATATGCATATTTTGGGGGGCTTTTAATATGTTATTGCTATCGCATGGATTAGGATGTTTAAACTAATGTTTAACCATGCTATAAGTGAAAAAAAAAGTACAGTTAAAGGCATGTAAATCCTTTTTAACACTTTCCAACATGGATGAAAAGTATTTATGACTTCAGTTTTTCTATCTGTCGCCTGCCGTGTTTCTCTACGTGCTCTAACTCGCGTAAATATAGTCGGAATTACATGTAATTGATATACGTTATTGAGGTTTGCCAAAGTATGTTTGGTATTAAAAATGAAGAGTGTAGCATTCATAACTTAATTACAGGGGCACTCAAAACTATTCCGTTACATTATAGTCTTTGGGAAAAATCGTCTGCGGTGTATTTTAATAATGTTACACAATTTTAAACGTAATGAAATTTATATACTTTATTAAGGTGCACTAGAACCTGGTTACTATAAAATATGTTATGTGTAGCACTTACAGCATGCGTACAGGGAACTCAAAAGTATTCATAATATTACAATCTTTGAAGAAAATCCTTTTGTGGCGTTTTTTAATGATGTTACTCTGTTACAAAATAATAAAATTGATATGTATATTTGAAACATTTTTGTAGTATATGGGGTGCAAAGCATATGTTTTTTTCAGTGTCACACAAAAGTGGTCGATTAAAATGTGGTCTACGGGGGAAAAAAAACTCTTCACAGCTTATTTTAACACATTAGCGACGGGAAACGAGAATCCTCGTTTTTATTCAGAATACATCATTGGCTAAGGGAGTGACTTCTACCTTACAGAAAAGACATTTATATTGTGTTGTCCATATTTTTTATAGATTGTAAGACATTATATATTACATCCGTACATTGAAAGATACTTACTGCTGCATAAACATGAAAAAAATATCTCAGAAACCAATTTCCGAGACACTTTCAGAAGAGGGAGGAGCTTCTACTGTTTTTAAACCCAGATTTAATTAAATTGTCTGTCATCAGTGTGTTAATTGTGTTGCACTAATTCAAACATTATGAAATTAAATTACATTACTGTGGTTGACTACAAGAAGCTTGAATATGATTTGTATCGTATTTATCGTTCATTTATAGGGTCACATAAAAAATTTCGGATACAGTTCTGGTCTATTAGGGATGATTTCTGAAGAGCATTTTCGATTATGGTGTGCGTTTTAACGTTAAGTAAATTTGTGCTTAATAAGTAGTGCTTAAATATTGTATAGACCATGTACAGGGATACACAAATGAATTCGTAAGTATAAATGAAAATGAGCGCGAATTGCTTCAGTGTATTTTTTTTTTTTTTTTGAGTTATGTATTTCCCAGCCGAATTACATTTAGTATACTAACAAATGTTTGCAGAATTTAAATAGAACCATATACAGGACTCCGCAGAAACTGCATATATGGTGCACACTATGCATACTAATCCCCGGAAATGTGATATGAGCAGTTTTAAGAGGGTTTTTTGTCTGCATTAAGTTTAAATGTTATAGACGACGCGTAAAAATCTTCACGTAATATACAGGGCTGTAGAAAAGAATTCATGTACGTTTCCGTCTATTGGTAGAATTTACTAAAGGACATTAACACAATTAATTGATAATTACAAATGTAAATTAAATTACACTACGAAGGGGTTCAGGGGGGCTCTGCCCCCCTGAAGAAATCTACTTTATTATCTAAAAATTACCAGAATAAGTAGCTCATGAGATTTTCAGAATACCATTACATAACAAGGGGTTTAATTTAACGCTTCTAATGTCAGAAACCTTCGAAATATTTTTTCGTTTTATAAATTTTTATGTAATTTCCAAACTTTAAATTTCGTTTTTTGTAGAAAGATTAATATTACTCGTAGGGTGCTAAACACAATGAATTGTAGAGCTGACTTTGAGGCTCCTGATCTGCAGATTTACTAGTTTTAAATGTAACCATAGACTTTAGATTAATGAGGGGAAATCGGAAGCGGGTGACCAGCCCCCTAAACGGAAATTGCTAAATGAGAAATTTCAATCCTGTTGTGCTTTTAATTCAATTAACTTTTTGATGTTCTTGATGTCACTATGTAATATACATGTGAATCTATGGACCCTATACAGAGCTGCACAGCCAAATTCGGATATTTTTCGTACTATTCATGGTTATGGCAGAAATTGTGTTTTCAAATTCTTTATGCATCTTCTAAATTATTTATTTAGACATCTTTCCCCTTAATAAATTGTAATGTTTTGTTACAGTATTCTGAATGTGTTGGAAAGTGTCTCATAATCTATGCCAGACGCATAAATTTCCATTCATGTTTATATTGCTAAAGAAACATGCGCATGAATAAAAGCTTAATATAATTCTTTAAAAAATCATTCATTGCAGTTTTATAAAACGAAATATTTGACATTTAACATTCTGAAAATTCAAGTAAAGTAATTTTTCCTTTTATAAAATTTTTCTTTAAATCAAAAATCTAAGCTTCGTATCTTTTTAAATTCAACATACAAAAATATAAAGATATAATAACCAAAGCCTCTTTTCTATGGAATCTATATATCTCCACTTTCTGAAATATTCATAAATTTTGTACTGAATATTTTAAGGATAATTTTAACAAAGTAACATTGGAAACTTCAACATGGGTATGTGGTATTGAAAAATAAATTTTTACTGTTGCATTTGGTGTTTCAATTTTTATTTTTCAGTATATTTTACATGGAAAAAGATCATACTTATTCTGTTTCTCATCTGTTTTGTAAATGGACAAAATATTGTAGATACTTTTGCAATCGAAAATTTTAGTTATTAAGATTATATCGCAGTTATCTCCTGACATTAAAAATTATATTTCATAAATAGTTTCTTTTTTTTTAATCTGATATTAAAATATGTGGATAAAATGATCTTTTAAAATTTATATAACACAGGTCTGAAACAAAAAAAAAATGCATAAGATTTATTGACTTTTCTTATAGTTTTTTATTCACTAAGACCCGGAAAAAATATTTAAAAATTTCCATCACGTCAGGTTTTCTTGCGAAACTTATGTCTTTAATTTAATTAAGCGTAATTTTTCTCGTTTTAACCTGATATATGATATCCTTTTCTTGAGGAAAAAATCATATCCAATAATGATTCCACAGGTTCATATTTCTAAGAGTGATACTCAAGGGAAAAATAAATAAAAAATAGGAAAATATAATTTGGATCTTGTAGTATAATTTTTAACATAGTTACTTGCAATAAAATGTTGATTTTTTTTCATCCCAGATGTGGTTTCCTAATGTAAACCACCATGATTTACATCAATACTGTACTTTACGGAGGAAATTGTAGGTCATTTTTGGATTCAGCGCCCTAAAAAAAACATACAATTAATCAAAAATATCCCATGCAGTTGATAAAAATTATTTTTTGCAGACCTGTGTAATTGCTAAAGTTGATAGATTTTTAATCATGACAAACTATCTAATATACTGCTGGTATTACATTACTGTAATAGTAAAGCATTAGAAAATATTTTATAGAAATTTTGATTAATTAGGTGAATTTAAAGACTATGATTTCAAAATGATATTTTTACACGATTTATTTGCAAAATGCCGTGTTTTTAATTTTATAAAAGTGTTTCTACAAATCAATGATTTTTATTAAACCTATGTATCACCACTTTTTCAAATGAAACTTTGCATACTTATTGCTGAACACTTGTGATCACACGACAAATGATAAATTTTTCAAAAAGTCTTATATTATTGACTCCTCTGGGCTCTAACTTGTGTTTTTTAAGCATATTTTCTAACTTAGCCGCTAATTAAGATACAGCGAGCTAGTTTCCCTTGAACGCTCCAAAAGGGGGGGAGGTCAATTTTCCTCCAAACCCCTCATTTGATATATCATTTGACGACCCTTCGGCCACTCTATTTTATGCACAATAGCCTTTCATATTTTATTTCCACTTGGCCAGGAGGGCTTTCCTATTTTAAGTTTCATGGGTCCAATTTCCTCGACTAATATAAGTGCAAATAGGTTCTAAAACGGAGTTTTGTTGGGCAGACGTTTGTTTAGAATAGAGTGCACTCCCTAGATGCGAATTGTGGAGGTAACAGATTTTGCAAAAAGATAGTGTTTTGAAAGAAATATTAAACGAAAGCCTCTGTGCGATTTGTGATCACACTTACCCACTTGTTTAAAATTGATATCTTATGAAAAATATTATATAATAAAAGCAATACTACTTTATTTTTCATTAATTTGTAATAGTAAATAAAACTATTAATGTTTGGGTTTCTAGATGTGTTTGGTTTAAAAATATGCTTTAAAATCAGTAATTAATGTGGATGCGATATTCTTCAGAAGCACCTTTTAGTGCACTTTAAAAATGCATATCAATTTCATTATATTTGAAATAAAGAAATATCATCAAAATTCACTTGAAACAATTTTTCCCCAACGACCGTAATGTAACAATATTTATGACTCATCACATAAACAAATTGTAAAAGCTACTCACTTCAATTTCAATCGCGATCATGCTACAACAAATGTCAGTAACACATAAACGTTTCAGGTTAATCCGATCATATCATATAAACCTATCTGGAAAAACGCGGCACGGACCAAATCGGCATTGCAACTTTGTGACCTCCTTTCGAAGCGCACTTAGCACAATGCAAGTTTAAACTTCAAACAAGTGTATTGTTTTAGCTACACTATAAAAAGAAAAGGTTAATACTACGTTGAATTTAGTTTTATGAAATGCCAAACGAAGTTTAAATATGCACTACTTTCATTGTCAGTATCGAATTAAGTGAATCATAAATAGATTAGGATAAGATTAAAACAAGAAATTATAATCATGCGTTAAGCATAGATTATGAAACACTTTCCAACACTTCCTGAATGCTTTAACAAAACTTTGTATGTAGGGAAATAAGTTAAATAAGATAATTAAGAAAACATGTTAGAAAAAAAGCATAAAACATTTTAAAAACTGATTTCAGCAGTTACCGTACATAGCCAAACATTTATTTCAATTCTTTTGAACAGAACTGTATTTGATCTGTAAGTTGATGTACAGTCGTGGAAAAAAATGTATACACCCCCTACTAACTTCTCAACAAATTATTGTAGACAAAAGTTACCGGTACCGAACGATTGTAAATAAAGTCTACTTTTAAATGATGTATATAAAATTTTTTTAGAGGGCCATCTACATATTAAAACGAATCAAAACGTCATTTTTTTTATTATATTTAACCCAATTTTAACGAGATATTTCTAATCTTCGGTTCAAACTATGCCTGGACACCGAATTTCAAGTCATTTGAATGATAAGTTCTTCAGTTATAAACATTCAAAATTAAGTGCTTGTAATGTTAAATTACATTTTCATATTTTTATTTATATCTCCTGAAATTATGCTCCTAATGTGCTATTTTTTTTTTTTAGCAATAATACTAATATACCCAAACATAAATACGCTGAATTTACAATTTTTATAATTTTATGATATGAATTATGAATTATGAAATTAATATTGGAAAAAATTATGAATTGCAACCTACAATTTTTTTGATGGATTTAGGTGTATTAAGTCCTGCTTTATAGAAATCCAAACTTTCACATTTTTCTTCCAAGTAGTTTTCAAATTATGCTTAAAAAACGGCAAGATGAGGGTTTAAGGGGCCCTCTATGATAGAAGTGAGTAGATTTTGAAATTTATTCTGCTGTCCTGTAATGTAACAAGCTTCATTGACTTCTTGAGTGGCGCTTCAGGTGCCTTGATCAAGAAGGGGGCTCTCTCGGTAAACAATCAAGCACGGAACTTCAATTTGGATACAGCCCTTAAAATACGCTCGTTTTAAAATAATTACTTTCCCGGAAACTTATGGTACGAATTGCATAAAAATTTGTTTTCAGGCTAACTGAAGGGGGTAGAGTTCATTTATGCTGTCAGAATTGTGTAGTGCTATTGAAAGAAAAAAAAAGTTATGGTTCATTTTAATATGTAGATGGCTCCCTAAGCAAATTTTATATGCATCATTTAAAAGTAGACTTTATTTTCAATCGTTTGGTGCCAGTAACTTTCTTCTGCGATAATTTGTTGAGGAGTTAGTAGGGGGTGTTTACTTTTTTTTTTCCACGACTGTACATGCTATATAATGGGAAAATTTAATTTAACGAGAAAACCCAAAAATTGAAATTTATCTTTCAACAATTTATAATAATAGATCGAAACATACTTGAATATTTTTGTTCAGCCCTGTAGTTTACATAGTACCTTTCTTACACGCCACTATTTAGCTAAAATTTAGTTCAAACTAAAACACGCTTAAAACTACTGAATCACATTTCCAGAAATTATCATCCATAAGCGGCCATGTATCCAATTCTTTGTGTGACCCTGTATATCATTTTGTCTATATTATACAAACACTTCTTAATAAACTAAATGCAGTTCAGCGTAAAAATGCATAACTCATTTAAAACCATCTTTAAGCATTTTGTGTTCATACCCAGTAACCCTTACGAATTCTTCTGTTTAGCCCTGTATCTAAACTAGTAAATCTGCAGATCAGGAGCCTCAACGTCAGCTCTACAATTCATTGTGTTTAGCACCCTTTGAGTAATATTAATCTTTCTACAAAAAACGAAATTTAAAGTTTTGAAATTACATAAACATTTATAAAACGAAAAAATATTTCGAAGGTTTCTGACATTAGAAGCGTTAAATTAAACCCCTTGTTATGTAATGGTATTCTGAAAATCTCATGAGCTACTTATTCTGGTAATTTTTAGATAATAAAGTAGATTTCTTCAGGGGGGCAGAGCCCCCCTGAACCCCTTCGTTGTGTAATTTAATTTACATTTGTAATTATCAATTAATTGTGTTAATGTCCTTTAGTAAATTCTACCAATAGGCGGAAACGTACATGAATTCTTTTCTACAGCCCTGTATATTACGTGAAGATTTTTACGCGTCGTCTATAACATTTAAATTTAATGCAGACAAAAAACCCTCTTAAAACTGCTCATATCACATTTCCGGGGATTAGTATGCATAGTGTGCACCATATATCCAGTTTCTGCAGAGTCCTGTATATGGTTCTATTTAAATTCTGCAAACGTTTGTTAGTATACTAAATGTAATTGGGCTGAGAAATACATAACTCAAATAAAAAAAAAAAAACACACTGAAGCAATTCGCGCTCATTTTCATTAATACTTACGAATTCATTTGTGTATCCCTGTACATGGGCCCCACCAGTGGCGGAGAGGCTCTGCTCTCGAATCTGGTAGACGGGAGGTGCTGGGTTCAATCCCAATCGGCCCGTCGGCCTAATCGTTCGGAGTTTTCGTGGTTTTCTTCGAACCTTGGATTTCCAAGCGTTAATACGGGTTAGGTTCCCTTAGAAAGACCCCCACGAAGGGCACTCCCCCCCTGGGCCTATATCCTTCGTGCAGATAATTGGCCGTCATAAATACAACCAACAAACCCTGTACATGGTCTATACAATATTTAAGCACTACTTATTAAGCACAAATTTACTTAACGTTAAAACGCACACCATAATCGAAAATGCTCTTCAGCAATCATCCCTAATAGACCAGAACTGTATCCGAAATTTTTTATGTGACCCTATAAATGAACGATAAATACGATACAAATCATATTCAAGCTTCTTGTAGTCAACCACAGTAATGTAATTTAATTTCATAATGTTTGAATTAGTGCAACACAATTAACACACTGATGACAGACAATTTAATTAAATCTGGGTTTAAAAACAGTAGAAGCTCCTCCCTCTTCTGAAAGTGTCTCGGAAATTGGTTTCTGAGATATGTTTTTCATGTTTATGCAGCAGTAAATATCTTTCAATGTACGGATGTAATATACAATGTCTTACAATCTATAAAAAATATGGACAACACAATATAAATGTCTTTTCTGTAAGGTAGAAGTCACTCCCTTAGCCAATGATGTATTCTGAATAAAAACGAGAATTCTCGTTTCCCGTCGCTAATGTGTTAAAATAAACTGTGAAGAGTTTTTTTCCCCCGTAGACCACATTTTAATCGACCACTTTTGTGTGACCCTGAAAAAAACATATGCTTTGCACCCCATATACTACAAAAATGTTTCAAAAATACATGTCAATTTTATTATTTTGTAACAGAGTAACATCATTAAAAAAACGCCACAAAAGGATTTTCTTCAAAGATTGTAATATTATGAAAACTTTTGAGTTCCCTGTACGCATGCTGTAAGTGCTACACATAACATATTTTATAGTAACCAGGTTCTAGTGCACCTTAATAAAGTATATAAATTTCATTACGTTTAAAATTGTGTAACATTATTAAAATAAACCGCAGACGATTTTTCCCAAAGACTATAATGTAACGGAATAGTTTTGAGTGCCCCTGTAATTAAGCTATGAATGCTACACTCTTCATTTTTAATACCAAACATACTTTGGCAAACCTCAATAACGTATATCAATTACATGTAATCCCGACTATATTTACGCGAGTTAGAGCACGTAGAGAAACACGGCAGGCGACAGATAGAAAAACTGAAGTCATAAATACTTTTCATCCATGTTGGAAAGTGTTAAAAAGGATTTACATGCCTTTAACTGTACTTTTTTTTCACTATAGCATGGTTAAACATTAGTTTAAACATCCTAATCCATGCGATAGCAATAACATATTAAAAGACCCCCAAAATATGCATATCTGGAGATCTATAAATCTACTGGAAAATAATTCATTATCGTGCCCACTGTTAATTGCATAAATTGCATCGATTTGGCGCGATAAAATATTTTTTGTGATAGCCTTTTAATAGTACCTGCAACAAAATTAACATAATTTACAAACTTCATTCATATTTGACGGAATGATAGGCTACGAATAGCAGTCGCTAGGCAACGAAGAAAAGGAAAAAAAAAAAGAAATATGTATCATGTAAAACAAGAAAATTAATTGCCGAAACGTCAGTGAAGGCTTACTGTGGAGACACGAAAAGTTTTGATTTCCGTTTGTCTGTCTGTCTGTCTGTCTGTCCGTCTGTTCCGCGATAACTGCCGCAAAAAGCATCCGATCGGCTTGAAATTAATGTGGCATGTTGATGAGGTACTCGGACTTAGCTGTATGGTTTTTGGTTAAATTTGGTTCATTCGTTCGGGAAATATAGAATATTTTATTTTGCTTTGTAATGCTTTTCAATGGCAAGTCAGACGATTTTCAAATTTTCATTTGTTGAAAGAAATGGCTCATATAAAAAATGGATTTAAATGGTAAATATTTGATGCTGAAATTTTTAAATAAGAGTAGTAAATTATATCTATTAGTTTGCAATTTTGTCAAAACATTTGTCAGAGTTTTTAAATTAGGTGTATAACTTATGATGGAATTTTATACATGTGTTCGAATAATATAAAACATTTTATTTTATGAATTTACTTATATTTCGTTTTTTTCTTTTAACCGTTGCGTAGCAACTATATCTGATCTAAAAATATCATAAATGTGAAAGTATGTATGGTTTTTAAAGTCAAATCAAAGTTAAAAGGAATGAATTAATGAATGCCTTTGTATAGATATTTGCATATAGATTGATTTAAACGCAGAAATGAAAATAGTATTTATATACTATATAGAATAATATCTTTATTTATGTATTCAACTATTTTGATTATAAAGGAAAAAGTTCGTTATTTTCATACAGAATAAACTGACATTATTCTATTAAACTTTATAAACTTTATTGTTGCCAAAAAAAAAAAAAAAAAAAAAAGGAATAACCATTTCTCCCAAAGAGTTCATTTTAATTTGTAAGATTTTCACGTGCAAAGGGAAAATGCAGCAAATTACAAATAATAAAAAAGATAAATAGGACAGGAATGAATACATATAAACATTTCACACCAAATACCACCTAAATTAATTTTTGTAGTGGTATTTTCCCACACTACGAAGAAAGATTCCTCGATTTACACGATTTTACTTGGCCTTCCTTTTCTCATTGGTTGCAATTTCATTTTCGCAATTGCGTATATTAATTGGCACAAAATTTTACATTTTTATGACTGAGGTATATGTAAGGCCATGCAAATAAGAAATTCCGTATTCTTTCCTATAAAATGTGATAAAGTGTTGGTTAACTATATATGTTTCTATTAAGAGGAGCAGGGCTGCCAAGCCTCCGGCGTTCTGGATACCAGTATTTTAATACAAAAAATGTTACTTTATTTAATTGAAACATTTGCGCGATTTAAAAGAACAACATTTTCTGTAAGGTAATAGTGTTGTGCAAAAAGCCTGAGACTTGCCATGTCTGGTGGTGAGTGAAATGTTTTATTTAATGCATTTATCTCTATTTTAATGCTACGTGAACAACGTCCCGTGTAACAGCTTGTAGAGTCTAAAATAAATTATTAAAATAATCCCTATTACGAAAAATGAAACAAAATGCCCGGCTAAGGGAAATAAAAGGTTAGTTAACCTTTCGTAATTTGACCTGAACACAGGTGTGCATCAAATTTCAACGGTGTTTGTAACGTCACGATTTTAAATTAAATGTGGATACTATTAAAAGGCTATCACAAAAAATACTTAACGGCGCCATATCACGTTTATCTATTTAGTCAATTGGAAGTGGACACGATGATGAATTATTAACCGTTAGGTTTAGAACTCCCCCTACTTTAGGGTGATTTTAGTAAGTTAATGCTATCGAGTACATTTTTAGATATTTAGATTAGATCTTAGATATAAATATTGCAGAATGGTAATCAAAATTATTATTAGATTTCTAAATTAGATGTCTCAGTTTACATTTCCAAAAGTTCTTTATCCATTAGATACAGATGTTTGTGGTTAGCAGGCAAGTAAATACTGCTGTATGGATATTAAGATAACGTAAAATGCTTGACCAAATTGTTGTTTATCCTTATAAATCGCAGTGTAAAAATGAATCTAAGATATAGGATAATCATTAACTCAATCAATAGAAAATTACAAATGCAAAATAAATTACACAACGGGGGGTTCAGGGGGGGGACCCCCCTGAAGAAATTTGCTTTATTTTATAAAAATTACTAGAATAAGTAGCTCGTGAGAATTTCAGAATATCATTACATAACAACGTGTTTAATTTAACGCTTCTAATGTCTGAAACCATCGAAATATTTTTTTCTCCTTCTATAAATGTTTGTGTAATTTAAAAGTTTAAATTTTGTTTTTGTAGAAAGATTAATATTAAGCAAAATTTGCTAAAAACAATAAGTTGCAGAGATGACGTTGAGGCTCTTGATCTGCAGATTTACTAGTTTAAAAATTCTTTATATTATTGGAATACATGTATGAATGTCCTCGAAACATTATACACGTAAATAAAAAAATCTGATAGATATATTGATAAAACTTCAATATAATAGGAATAATTTAAAACCCTTATTTGGAATTTTAGTATCCATAATTTGACATTTAAATCCATTAATCAAACGTGCCATTTTCTTTCAACAAATGGAAATTTGAAAATCGTCTGACTTACCGTAGAAAAGCATTATAAAGAAAAATAAAATCTTCCATATTTTCCGAACGAATGAACCAAATTTAACCAAAAACTATACAGCTACGCCCGGGTATCTCACGAATATGCCCATTTAATTTCAAGCTGATCGGATGCTTTTTGCGGCAGTTATCGCGGAACAGACAGACAGACAAACGGAAATCAAAACTTTTCGTGTCTCCACAGTAAGCCTTCACTGACGTTTCGGCAATTATAGCATTTATGCACACCATATAGTAAGCATAAATCTAGTGAAACATAAAAGCGCATATCATAATTAAAAATGCATTTCCAGCAATCATCGCAAATGTACAGTATTTCGGATACAATATAGTTTCTGAAATCTGTTGTGTGTCCCTGTAAATGCTATGCAATTCGTATTATACATGAAATAAATTTTAGTAAACCTCAGCGACGTATATCAATTTCATTATATATGAAATAGTTTAACAGAATTAAAATACGCCACAAAAAATTCCCTCCACCTCAATATAATTATGAAATGGAATTATTTTGTGTGGCCCTGTAAATGAATAAAAACTATTCTTTGCACCGCATATTCTACAAAATGCATATTTTAGTGCTCTTCATAAATGCATTATCAATTTTATTATGTTTGAAGCGTGTAACATAATTGAAAATCATTTGAAACGATTTTTTACCCATTGGTGTAATGTAACGGAATACTTTTGACTATAAACATGCTATTAACTTCATTTTGAACAGGAAAAGCGCTATGGTAAGCGTCAATAACATACAAAAATTTCAGGGCAATCGGAGTATAATTTACGAGAGTTAGAGCGCTGAGAGACGGACAGACAAACCGAAGTAAATAACACATTTTAACTTTTTTGGAAAGTGTTAAAAAGAGTTATACACAATAGCAATATTAGATATTACTTAGACTATCTCTTTGAATGTTTATGTTATAACCAGTCATACTTTTCTAGTATATACAGTTATACCCAACCCTACGTTGTATAGTGTTTTACAAAGTTTTATTATTCTTTTAGCAACAATTCGTTTAATAATACAGTTAATAATTGATATATATATCGTATGAAAACCTCTTTGCGCGGGTAATACTCGCTCTTGACCGTTTATTTTTATCATTAAAAAACATTTTCCTAAACAAAATTAAATTAAATTTATATTTGTTAAAGGCGACAAAGTCGATTGTTCCATCCGCGTTATAAAATCTGTTCGTGATCTTAAAAGCTCAAACTACAAATTAGCGATCGCAAACCATTCGCAAATTGTTGCGCATTCTGGAAATCGCTTTGTTAGAGATCGCTAATTTTAAAATGTTTTTAATAATTTCTCAAATGAAACTGTTTGTGGGGTTATGCAAAACCTTAATGGCTTGTAAGTGGCTTACGGCAGGTAGAAAGAAATTAGATTTATGCAGATGCGCTTTACACGTCATTTGATTTGTCAGATAAAAGTGTGCCTGTTTGTCAGAGTTCTCAATGTTACGAATCGACAATGTCTCTAATTATGCAAGACCGTGTTTTTCTTGTTAAATGTTACTATGAATGCAATTGCAATGAATAACGTGCTTTGCAAAGTTATCGTTCAGTAAGAGGAATACGCAGAGGGCCAATGACTCCGCAGGTTTCAGGAAAATGATAGCAAAGTTTGAATCCAAGGGTTTTTATCTGTTGCACCTGGAAAGGGAAGGAAACCTGCTTCTGTAGAAACCAATGAGAATGTTGCATTAGCAGTGGGGGAAGCAACATTGGAAAACACACACGGTGCGTATTGTCGCACATCGAATGGTACCATACGCGACGTACCATGGAGTATGGCGTACAAAATTGTTCGTAAAGTGCTGCAGTTCTACACATGCAAAATCAAGCATGTTCAGGAACTTCAACGTAACGATCCTACTTCAACAGAATCTTTCGCTTCTGAATTCCTTGCAGGGATGCAAGTGAACGAACATTGGAAATGGAACATTGAGGCCCATTTTTACCTAATTGGCGATGTCAGCACCCATAACTGCAGGATTTAGGCAGGCATATCCCTCATGTTGTGTACCCAATTCCTTTGCACTCTCCTAAAGCCACCGTTTAGTGTGGTATGATAGCTAGTTTCATAAGTGGACTATTTTTCTTTGAAGAGCACTCGGCAGCTGGATAGCAATGTTAAGATGTTTCGCTACACCTGAACACCAGCAACGTGGCGTTTTAGACTCCGCGATTCTTATGCAGGACAGCGGCCCCACCGCACATTGGTACGTGTGTCACACTGTTACCTTAGCAACCTCTCACAAATGAACGAATTATACGCCGAAACGTCTCCACTTCTTGGCCAAGTCGGTCTCTAGACCTCAACCCCTGTGACATTTGGCTATGGGGTTTTCTCAAAAGAACTGTTTATGGTAAGAATCTAAGCAATTTAGCGGAATTGTAAGATGCAATACACCGACATGTCCGTAACATTCCTCCTGATATGCTAAGAGCGACTGCTGAGAATGCTGTAATGCTATTTCACTTGCTTTCGGAAAATGGTGGGGGCCACATTGAACATTCCTTGTAACACGTTTCAGAAACGATTAAACACATGTTAAACCAATGTCTTCATGTCTCATTTTGTTTAACAATATTGCATACAGAGCCGCTCTGGTGGTGCGTATTCGAACTTTTTTTTTTTGGGCTGGAAATAAATTCCCATGTCCTCCTTTAAACTATTACCAAGTTTCATAACATTTGGTCCAGTAGTTTTCCTTCTATGACCATTTCAAAGAGGAACTTTAATTATAACCACCCTGTATATTCACGGGTGTGAATATTATTTTTAACAGAAAAAGTTACATAACATTTATTCACTGATACTTTTCCATCCTTATCCTAAATTCAACACACAAGTTTTAAAAGAAATTATATCAAAATTTAAGTGATACCTCGATGTGACTTTAAAGGTTTGTTTTTAAATTCCATTAAATTAAAAAAATATATATATTTATACATTCAAACAATAATTTTAATTTTCCAGTACACTACCAAACACATTTCATGCTCATGGAACCTATATTACGCATTTATTTCATTAAATTGTTTTTTTTTATCACTTCACGCTCTTTAAAATCGTAAGTAAAATTTATGTAAATATGTTCTTTGTGTACTATCTATCTGCATACGCTTCACTTAGTTTGGATAGTGTTATATAAAATAAGCATTTACATAAATTTTACTTACGATTTTGGAAAGCATGACGAAAAAGAAAAATTAATTTATTGAAAGACAAACATTTCAATACATAATATAATTCAGGAAAAGTGTGATTATTTCATAGTGTATTGGAAAATTAAAAGTATTGTTTGAATGTGTGAATATTCCTTAGAAGACAAAACAAAAATAATTTAATTGAATTTAAAACAAATTTTTGAAAGTCAGATCAAAGCATCACTCGAATTTTGATATAAGTGAATTTAAACACATATTTTCAACTTATGAAAGATTTATATGAAAAGCAAAAGTTAAAAATATTATGTAACTTTTCAAGTTGAAAATATGTTTGCACCTTTGAATATGAGGCATTTTCACAATCTTTTGACTTTCGGGAATAAAAATCTGGTGAAATTAAACTTGCTAAAATAACATATTAATCTGATAGACGAATGCCTTAATGATTCAAAATAAAGAAAAAATGGTCAGCAGCGAAAATTTTTTTAATTTAAGTGAGGTTTAAGTTAAACTTACGATTTTAATTTTCCTTCCCATTTTACCCCTATAACTTTTTATTTTCTTCTAAATTTTTACTTATAATGAATTTGCATAGTACCCACAGGACATTCAAATAAGAAATAATAACAATGTAGCACTTTTAATACAGAATTTTTGTATAACATTGTCTTAAAGGGGTGTTAAAAAAGGGACGGTAAGGCAAAAAAGCGGATGTTATTGGAAAAAAAGGGACGAAATGGTAAAAAAAGGGACGGTAAGGATTGAATGGTAAGGAAAATTACCACCTATTTTTAGGAAAATCATGTTAAGACTAAGTGATAGCCACAATGTTCATTGATTTTTAGAAACAGTTGTTAACATTGGATTAAATTGATTTTTTTTTTTTTTATATACCTCGAAAAGTCCAGCCAAAGAATTTTAGACATTATTTCTCTAACATACTTCTGCATGAGAAAAAACTTGAAAAAAATTCTGTGACTGTATCTGAAATGATTTTCTGTATAATTTTAGAAGAGGGATGGTAAGGAATCTAAAACCCAGGGACAGAGTTTAAAACAAATTAACAACCCTAAAAATGTGTGCAGGTTAATTTTTAGCTACATATTTATATAAACAATAGTTCCAGTTTCAGAAAAAATTTACATCGAATTATTTTTATTGAAACAATTTTATTCAGACAGCTCCAAACTTAAAAATCAGCATCAGCGACACAGGACGGTATAGGAGTTTTCCAGGTGTTTGGACCCCCAACAGCGTTCAAAACTTATTTATCTCGTTAATATTGTTGTGCAATCATGCAATGGGATATTCCCCAGTATATGAAATAAAAAGAACATAAAAAAGTGTGTTAAAATAAAAATTATTATTCAGGGACATGACAGTCAAAAGATTGTGAGAATGCCCCATATAAACAGAGCAAAAAAGGAAAATGATGAAATATATATATATATATATATATATATATATATATATATATATATATATATAATTTATATAATAGCGTCACTCATAATTAGATATTATTATTTTTAAGACTCTTATTTCAAATTATTAGAGCCATAAAGGGCTGCTTTTCAAATTTTTAATCCGTTAAGGGTTTTTGTACCGATATCTTACATTGTTTGCGGTTAAAGATGAAAAGAAAAAACAAAATTAAAGACACATTCAATGAGTTCATAGAATAATTTTCTATCATCTTCAATTCCCCTCTGCACCCTCCCCCCTCACCCACACACAAATATCTTATACTATAATTTTAAAGTACCGTGTTAGTTGCAATTGTTCTGAAATAAAATATCTCTTTAGTAAGATATGGAAATAATGTAAAGAAAAAAAAATGCACGTTTTTAAATCCTTTTGTTTTTTTGGTTGTTTCATAGTTATAAAAAGACAGTTTTAAATTTTAACAACGTAAGAAGTTTACTTTCAGAATACAAATGGGAATAAATATTACTCTTTAAATTTTTTTGTAAAAAAATCGGAAGAAAATATTGCTCAAATAAAAATAAATAAAATGCAATTTAACAAATTACAACGACCATTTGGAAAAAAGATTTTTTCAAAAATCGCACGGAATCGATCATACATTCCGTACGCCATGGATTAAATTTTTTGGTACTGTAAATTTTTAAACTTCTGTGGAGCTGATCATACATTACGTACGCCGTGGATTAAACATTAATATTCCTGGACCAATTTTAAATGAAATTTCATTCTTAAACTTCTAAATATCCCACAATATTACTTTTTACACCGTCGTATAAAGAAAAAATTTGTACTTATAAATGCAATTTGTTTGAAAGCTGTATCTCAATTTGTTTCTGAGTTATAATTTTTTTTTTTTTTTGTAGTTTTTATTACTTTTTTGTCATAGTGGCAACACAAGTATCCATCTCTGTTGAAAGTATAGGGAAAATACAGGTTACTGTATAGACCAATCAGAAAACGAATAAAATGCGGATTCAACCAATAAAACGCTTCAGATATGTTTTTAATTTCCTACCCTGACAGAGGACAATAACCATTTTTCCAAATGGTTAATAAGTAATTATCTAATTTATCCCCTATACAGCTCTTACCAAGAATTATGTATTGTTAATCGTGAGTTTTTTTAAAATGTCCTTTACAAATAAATCTCAACGAAATATGTTGTTAAAAAATCTAAACATGTCATTTATATGTAAATAATATGTTTTCGAACTTCAATGTTTGCGAAACGCAATTTTACAGTGAGATCAACATTCTAATAAGTGCGAAGAAGATTTTTCAAAATGATTAGAAAATATGTTACTTGCTGTCAAATAATAACATGAATTGAAAATAAAATATTTAAAACAAATTTTCAAAGCAGTTCAAAGCAGTAGGAAGAGGCTTTAAGGATTATGGCTTCCTAATAAATACCTAAATATGCTACTTCATAACAACACTAAAGTTGTTTGTTTCAAAACTATTGAAGTATTTTGTGAAAGTATTTAATCCTGTTTGGAGGAATTTGTTGCAAAAATCTTTTAAACTTTTAGAAATTGCAATCAATATGCAATTGTGTTTCATTGTAACCATTACAAAAATGCCCTTTCAAATAAATATAAACAAATATGATGTATAAATAACTAAATATTGCACTTAAACCTCAAACACATATTTTCTACCTTTAAAGCTTTTGGATTGTAAATTTATTGTAAAATGGTATTAGTTCATGTTCGATGAAAACTCTTTAAAATAATTAGAAAATCTACTCTTTTTTTTTTCAAAAAAACTTTTTTAAAAGAAATATTTTTAAATAAAATATATAAGTTCATAGAAGTGCTTTATATATCAAAAATGCATAAATATACTGCTTCATAACAACACGGTATAAATACCTAAAACTTTCTCTAACATCTATAATATATTTCTGAACATTGACTATTATTTAAAGTTAATTAAAAACATAAATTTAAGTGACTCTCTGAGATAAATACTTAGCTGTGACTACAGCAAAACAATAGTTTGGCATTATTGTTTTGACATGTTGCCCTTGTCATATCTCAGCTTGTAGTCAAATCTCCATCCTGAAATTTCTTATGCAGAACACTACCATACAATACTGTCAGAAACCAGAACTTCAAATTTTTATCTCGTGCCCCACCAGAGATAACAAAGCCTCAAAAGTGCGATTTTTGAAAAAAATTGGGATTTTTTTTAGTGAAGAGAAAGCAAGCCCCAGATCTGGAAATTGGCGTGTGTGTACAAGTACTTTCGGCCTATTTGTAAAAAAAAAAAATATATATATATATATCATGTTCACAGTTTTACTTGCTAGAAAAATTTCTTTATGTAAATTCACAAATTTTGGAAAAAAGCTGAAACTTTATGCTTAAATTTCACCGATAAGGATTTATTTTCGGAAACTACTCTATTACCAAATTTTTAGCCCAATGTATTCTGTACAAATTGCTTTAATCCGCACTTGAATTGGAGAAAAAAACGATGAATTATTTACAATTCCGTAATCCCTTCATGTGAGAAAAGTGCTGCAGACAATGAAACAAAGATGGCCGCCATGAACAAACAAAAATTAATAAAATTAAAATAATAGTCATTTTAAACTTCCATTATGTTACGGTTGTTGTTCAAAAAATTTCAGATTTTTTAAAAATGGTCAAGCAACGAATAAATGATTTTCTGGACCACTTGAAATGGATTGACCCCGAAATATTCGCATTATTTGCTGAGAATGACGTCAATTTTGGTTGCGAAAACATGCTCAGTGAGTCTGAACATTTATTGGCTTGCAAACATATTAGTTACATGCAGTTTCTTTTTTGGCAACAGAAGGAATAATTTTACTTAGTAAATAATAATCTACTGAAAACCAACTTTTCAAAAGTAAAAAAAAAAAAATGAAACTTATGGCTAAAAAATGGTGTGATATCATATTTCCAAGCTTATATTATGGTACTTTTTTAACATTTTCCACTAAAAAATTTACATTTTGTAAGTCGAGTGACTTCGTATATGTTGATAGAAATTCTTTTCTCCTGTACTAAATACATCATAACGTGTTTCTGAAAATTCAAATGTTTTAAAATTATGCATCATGGGCTTGGCGGCCATCTTTCCATATTTTACACAATTTTTTAAGCACTCAAGTCTGTAAAGGGTAATAACTTTGCATTAATAACGATTTAGAACTTCTGATTTTAACTACGGACAAATAAATTTAAAAATACTTATTTTGAGCAAAAAAAGTTCATTGTTACTGCTTTTAAATGATTAATTACTCTAAAAAAGTAATCATAAGAGGAATAGCGAAGATATGTCACCATTACCTTAACACACAAATTTCTAAGCACACAATTCCATGAAGGAAAATCATAAAATGTGTGCTTTGGTAACAATGTCGAACTTTGGTTTTCAACTGCAAACAGCTGATAAATTGAAAAAGGCTAATATTTTGAGAAAATAAATATTTTTTTATTGCCTTTAAATGATTAATTATTTTATGAAATAAATCATAAGATGAATCCTTTAGTTAGGTCACTATTATTTTAAGATTCAAAGTTCTCCGAATACAAATCCGTAACGGAAAAGCTTATAATGTCTGCTTAAGTAACAATTTTAAATTTCGGATTTTAACTAAGGATTAGGGTACATAGAAATTTGTGTAAAATATGGAAAGATGGCCAAGCCCATGATGCATAATTTTAAAACATTTGAATTTTCAGAAACACGTTATGATGTATTTAGTACAGGAGAAAAGGATGTCTATCAACATATACGAACACACTCGACTTACAAATTGTAAATTTTTTAGTGGAAAATGTTAAAAAAGTACCATAATATAAGCTTGGAAATATGATATCACACCATTGTTTAGCCATAAGTTTCATCTTTTTTTTTTTTTTTTTTAGCTTGGCTTTTTTTTACTTTTGAAAAGTTGGTTTTTAGTAGATATCATTTCTTTTTTTTTAAACAAATTATATATAATTTAAATAATCTACTCACTTAAATTAAAATGAGTTTTATTAGAACCTTTGTAAGTAGAAAGGAAACCCAATATGTGTATATTTTGTTTACATATCATTCATTTCTTAGAGTAATTAAGGATTTAAAAGCAATGAAAGCTAACTTCTATTCTCAAAGTATCAATCTTCTTCAATTTATATGGTATTTTAATTTTTATGAAGAATGAAAATTTTGTAAAAAAAAATGATAGAGTCGAAATAACATATAGACATAATAGTTGGTCTTTTAGTTAGATATTTGTTTATTGTTAGATATTTAGTCAGATATTTGTTTAAAGATAACTTTTTATTTTATTTTTTGCAAAATTGTTTTATCTTTGCAAATATCTACTGCTAATCCGAGAATGAAGGACGACATACAAAACAGTGCAGATATTTTTAGAAACGATTCTTAATAAACCTTTACATATTTTAGATAATTAGTATGCCAAATTCAGGCTTCTACCCCGAACTGTATCACAAAAATTGGAATTTTAGAACTTTTTTTTTTGTTGTTTTTGAACCTTTTTAAACTTTGAACTTAATAGGAAATTATTTCTGAGAGCATTAATGTTTCAAAAGTTACAACCATGTTAAATTTCAAGGTCGTGCTTTGACAATTCTATTTAAATCGTTATTTATAACGTTTTCTGCTTGTTTAATCTCTTTAAAGATAGACTTCATTTTTCGAAACAGTTCTTAACACTCTCGCTGTGTAAGTAATTCTTCGCGATAAGCGTCTTTTACAAAATTTTTAATCGTTTATCACCGGCTCTTTAAAGCAGAAATTTTTGACTATCGTAATGGGATAAAATGTTCTGATTAAATCAGACAAAGTTTTCTTTAAAAGATAACTAGTGGGAATAACCAAATAGTATTAATTTGACGGGAAAATGCATGCCCGAGCATAGCTCAGGCTGCGGATCGGGAGGGTTAACGAGCGCTTAGATTTTAAAATTAACAGTTTGCCAAAATTCAGGTTTCAATCTTTAAGGATATCAAGATAAACCCAATTTTAGAACTTTTTTGCTCCTGCGCCGTTAAAAATTTCGATTTTTTTAGGAACTGTTCATGGTGAATATTTACGTCTTAAACGTTACAACTATGTCAAATTTCGATTTCCTTAAGGCTAAGAATTCCAAATAAATCATAATTTAGAACATTTTTAGAAAGCTTTTTTACTCGTTTCACCCTTTTAAATTTCGATTTTTTTAGAAATAGCATTTAGCGAACACTTACATCTTAACATATCAAATTTTAAGTTTCTCCCTCAACAGTTTCATAGAAATCTTAATTTATGAATGACTTTTGCTCTTGCAACCTCTTAAATTTCGAATTTTTTAGAAATTGCTTAGGACGAGCATTTTCGTTTTAGTAGCCGTAATCATGTTAAATTTCAAGTTCACGCTCTAGCAATACCATTCAAACCGGAATTTAGAAAGTTTTTAAAAAGCTTTCCACTCATTTCAACCTTTTAAAATTCGATTTATTTAGAAACAGTTTTTAATGAGCATTTACATCTTGTAAGTGACCACCATGCCAGGTTTAAGGATTCTATCCCGAACAGTATCACAGATTCAAAAATACAAGAATTTTTTTGCTCTTGTACACTTATAAATTTCTAATGTATTAGGAAACGCAAAGCATTTACGGCTTAGAAAATGACATCTGTGTCAAATTTTATGTTCCTAGCCCAAACAATCTCATTAAAATCATAATGCAAACCGTTCTTAAAACGTTTTCCGCTCGGTTCACCTCTTAACATTTCCATTTTTTACTAACAGTTCTTAGCGTGCATTTACATGTTTAAACAAATCGCCATGCCGAAATTCAGACCACTATCCTGAACGATATTACAGAAATCGCAATTTTAGAACTTTTTTTTTACGCCTGCATCCATTCAAATTTCGAATATTTTAGGAACTTTTCTGTGAGATCTTTTACGCCTTATAAGCAAAAAGCACGTCAAATTTCATGTTTCTAAAAATTTGCATATTCAGCAATTGTTGCAGACTAACAATTGCAAATAAATCATAATTTAGAACGTTCATAGCACTCTTTTATGTCGTTTCGAACTTTTAATTTCTACCTTTTTTAGAAATTATTCTTATCGAGTATTAAAAATAACCATTTATTGGCTTGCAAACATATTAGTTATATGCAGTTTCTTTTTTGGCAACAGAAGGAATAATTTTACTTAGTAAATAATAATAATAATAATAATAATAATAATAATAATAATAATAAATAAATAAACATTTGTATAAAGGTAAATTATGGCAGGTGAATGAAACAAAATTTAAAGAATGTTCTGAGAAATTGTTAAAGTAAACAGTAATTATAATATTGTTCTAAAATACGTGTATATTAAGTCTTGTGTAATTAGGCCAAAAATTGTGCATTTGTATAAAGAACGCAAACTTCACACTTATTACTCTCTACTATCTTTACAAGAAGAAAGTATTGGATTCGTGAAAATTTTCGACTTTCGGTTTTCGATGGATTTATAGGGGTCAGAGATTCCGAAAAACATGTTTTTACAAAATGCCTGTCTGTGAGTCTGTCTGTCTGTATGTGACACAAATATTGTGGGCGCTCTATCTCAAGAACTAATGCACGGAATTTAATAAAAATTTATATTCAGTTAGTCCGTAATATAAATTGGTGTTGATTAGTTTTTGGTGTAAATCGCTCAACAGGACGCTCAAATCGCTCAAACTACTATGCATCTTTTTTTACGATTACCACAATAGCTCAAGCTACATAACTAATACTTGGATTTTCAACAAACTTCAGATTCAGGTATATCTTGATATGATATTAGTGTTGTTTATGTTTTGGTGCAAATCGCTCAACAGGTGGCGCTGCTATTCTGCGTTTTTCAGAATTTCCACCATAGCTCTATTTCAATAACTAATGCACGGGTTTTCATCAAACTTCAGATTCAGTTAGTCCTTGACATTGAATTGACGTTTTGCAGATTTTGGTGTAAATCGCTCAATAGGTGGCGCTGCTATGCATACTTGTAATTTAATTTAAAGAATTTTAATTAAATGTTCTTTAATAAGCACCTTCCATTAGAAAAAGTAAGAAGCTACCTATTGCTGCTTTAAATTTCAGTGAAAATGACATCTCGCATTTTAATTTCCTTGTTGTAACAATTTTTGCAACTCTCATACGCTTAAAACTGCATAGTTATATCATAAAATGGCATCATATTTAAAAGAATAGCTATAGTGGTATTCATAGAATATTTCACTCACGCGAGCGGGAGTATGATTATAGTACATTCGAATTTTGTTAAAATAATCGTTTCATTATAAATTGAAGTTAAATAAGAATTAATGACATACGTATACGTATCCGCCGAAAAAAATCTAAATGCATTGAATGCAAAAGTCTCCCACAGGTCTACTGGCATATAAATATTCCAAATAACTAATATAAGAATAAGGCTATTAGAAACATTAAAAATTGTAAATGAAATATATAGATATAAAATTAAATACATAACAATTTAACATCTTGTAATACTATAATATTTATAATTGCTAAAAAGGTATAAGATTAAAACTTTAAAAACAGTAAAATAGTTTTATTTTAGCTTTGACATGTTTCAACTTATCCAGAGTCATTTGTTAAAATAGATAAATAATGATATTCTGAAATTGAACGGCCTATGATGCGATGAACTGAAGGGGCATCATTCAGTTTTTCATGTAACGCGCGTTACTTTTTATTTTATTTTACTTGGATGTTTATTTCTATTTTTTAAACCCTTCAGTACCTCGACAGACAGTTTTGGTAAGTTGAATGATGCTGTATCATTACATATGTTATTTTTACGTGTTTGAATCTCTATTATTTCTCTTATAATAGATGAATAATACTGGTCGGAAGAAAAAATCATCATACTTTCGTTGAAATTTATATGAATAATTTCTTATTGATGTAATCTTACCAAGGCTGTGGTTTCTCTATTCTATTTAATATCATCTACATGTTTCTTTTTTCTGTATTTAAATTTCCTGCTAGTCATTCTAATATAGTAATTCTTTGATCAGTCTGGTTTAATTAATGGTATTTCGTATACTCCTGAATAATTCTCAAAATTAATTCGATGAATTTTAGTACAAATAATATTATTCAATTTCTGAGATGGTTTGGTTACTAAGCAGATATATTAATATAATATTGAATTAATATTTTCTAATTATAAGTAAGGAATCATATTCATAATATTTCACCTATTAAGAACCGCACCTTTTATACTTGACACAAAGGAAATAAAATTTTATTTTATGCATATTAATGGTTTATTAAGAGAAAAAAGAGATATTGCTACTTTATTTTCACTTTTATGTGAGATATGATATGTTGCCAAAAGTACAAATCAACTACATTTTTCCCATATGAAAATCTTTGAAGCATTTACTATGTAGCGGTATACATTACATTTACTACGCAAAGTATAGTTTGACTGCTGTATCTTGTATAACGTGTGTAGCCTGTATCTTGAATTGCTGATTTTTGTTTCATTCTTTATACTGCATCTATGAACATAATGAAAAATTTATCAATAAAAATTTTCAAAATTTTCTGTACTATTTCATTCACATTTCTAATTTTATATAACTCGGATTAAACAACAATTTTTGTTTCATAAAAAAAGTCATATATACAATATGTGATAGTAAATTAGTTTAAAAAAATATATTCTAAAAAAAAAAAAAAAAAAAAAAATCCCAAACAAAATGTTGCGAAAATGCAAGTTTAGTCTGTGATCTGTCAATAAATACTTCAAATGAAAATCAAATTTCAAAGTAATTGCTTAAGAGGCGCAAAGGTCAACATAGTGAAAGAGTTTCCATGCCTGGACTCGAAACCGGGCCATCAGTATTGCGCACTGACGTTCTATCGACTATCAGTGCGCTATACTGATGGCCCGGGTTCGAGTCCTGGCATGGAATCTTTTTCACTATATTGGCCCTATGTGCCTCTTAAGCAATTACTTCGAAATTTGATTTTCATTTGAAATATTGTATGCAAAGCGAATGTTTCTCTCTGGAATAATTTCCATGCGTTAATAAATAATTATGAAGAAATGTTCGCATTTGATTTCTTAAAAATATGACTTCATTTTACAAATTGCGTTAGTTGCATGCAGTTATAATAGAGTGCTTTTTTAAAATTTGTCACTTTTAATTATTTTTTCTTCATTCGAAACGTTTTCTCAGAATAACCTACCCTTAATGAAATATATATATTTAAATTTTTTTAACAATTCTATTTTTGATGAATGAAGCATCTCTTGACACATCTTTGACTATGTAACCGATTTCTCTGTAAATCTACTTAAAAACTGTTTTCTTTATCAAATTGTGCATTATTATGTAAGTAAAGTATCTTTTTAGGTTATTTTTCTATGTAACACAAGATTGATTACTTATGCTTGGGTTAATGTTAGCTGCAAGTTCAATAAATGAAAATAATGCATTAACATAACAAAACTATTTTTAAATGTTTAACCTAGTTTTAAAATATGCAGATAAAACTGTGAGAATAATGTTTAATAAATGAAAATATTTTCGTTCATGTAATTTGCAGAGGAAAGTAATTTACGTGTCAGATATACCATTTATTTGTGAGTAATGATACTGAATTCTTCGTGTTGATGAACGCACAATATTCTTTCATAATTACGTAAAGGTTCATTTTCTAAAACGCATTTCAAATTAATGACAATATTTTGTCACAGTTTATAATGTACTAGAAAGGTAGACCGTCATAAATGACGAAATATGAGATTTAAAGATATGCACAGCACATGTGCAAGAATATGAGTTTTTCTCGCTTGTTCCGCAGTGATAGATGAAAATAGCAGATTTTATAAACGAAACTCATTTATGAAAAAGTGTAATACAGTAGAAGACCATTAATCCGTGGAGCTTGTTTCCAAGTGCTGTGCGGATTTGAGGCTTTTTGCGGATTACATTGGTTATGTCTATATTATAAAATTAGATATATGGCTTCTTTATTATAAGTAAATTGTATAAATATTGAAAAAAAAATGCATGTGTATATAAAATGAAACAGCGAATAGGTTGCAAGAAAATAAGTTGCTAATTTTCCTTCTTCGCCAAGGCTAGATTTTGAAAAAAACCCTTAAAAACGCGGAGTTTAAATTAAATTTCGGTGACCTCGATTATGAAATATGAATGGTTTTAAATGGGAATTTCGCCAAATTAGCTAGCTATCGCCAAGTTGGCTTCATATATAATAACTTATTTTTGTCGCAAAATTTGGCGATATTTCGCCAAGTTGGTCGACATTTGGCGCTACTGTGGTAACCCTGCATTAGTAATTTTCAACAGTTACTCATTACAATGAAGCGATCCTACCGGAATTGTGAAGGACACACAGAGACTTGGATTTTATATAAATAGATTGTGATATGTTAAATAAAAGAATGGAATTCGATGTATAATTCACTTAAAAATGTATAAAGACACATTTGTGTATTTACAAGCTATTTTATGACTGCCATTATACAACAATTAAAGGAAAATTCAACAATGAAATTCTAAATAATACAACCCAGCAAAGAAAGAAACAGCGGGCCATCAGCTGGAAAAAAGATGGCAGCCAGCACTGCCATCAGCAGTACAGTGCAATTACTTAAACCAGCACAAAAGTATCCGTGCGGAATGCAGCTGGTCCATCAGTGATGACCAATAGCAGGCCAGCATTGGTATGCCATCACATTACTTCAATCCGGCACTTTTCCTGCAGTACTAGCACCTATCCTACTGCTATTCCTTTGCTGGTCCAGCACTTTCCCTTACAAGTTTTCTTATAGAATTCTATAAAGAAAAACAAAGTATTATAGAATTATGGCCCTTTTTTCTATAAGCTACTTTCACCAAGAGCTATAGAAATAACTGTAGACGTATCCATAGAAATATTTGAACTTGCAGCGATTTCCATGTTGACACCCTCCCAAGTACTAACCGCGCACAGTGCTGTTTGGTTTTTGTGATCGGACATGAACAAGTACTTTCAACGTATACTAAGACCGCTGGTAGTTTTCAAGCTCTCATTACACTATTTCAAGTTTGTTTCTTTTGTGATTTATGTTCTCAATCATTAAACTGGTATAGAAATTATTGTATTGTATAGAAATCCTACATATTTTAAATGCTTTATTTTTTACGTTTTTTTTTATTTATTGTCTGAGCGAAGCGCTGAGCGAAGCGCTGAGCGAAATATTACTGTCCGGACACTTTACTACTACGATGGATATTAACGCCATGTCCTACTAAAAAAAAAGCCTAATAAAAACCTTTCGTCAAGCATAACTCAAAAAATATTTGTCGGATTTCGTTTCTGATTGCACCAGAAGATACCCATGAGGGTCGCCTACTGAATGCACCTACTATGAAAAATAAGTTCCAAACCGTTTAAAAATTATATAGAAAAAACTCTTAAAAAAGCACAATTTATCTGCATACGTCACAGAAATTTGGTGTGCGTCACTTTCACCGGTTGATGTTTTCGTAGACAACTGGTTTGAACACATGGAGCAAATAAAAAAAATACGCACGCAGTAATATTGAATAGATCAGTTTCAACCACGTGATCAGAAACCTTGCAACAACCCGTGGCAACCAGTTTTGGTGGGCAAACAAATAATAATACAGTATTCCGTACCACGGTGACCGTTTTTAGCCTGTTGTATAAAATCTGGCATGTTGTATGACATACAATTGTGGATGATTAAAACAAAAGACATGAGTGTTTATTGATCCGGAGGTTAACTTTCTCTGGATGTCTGTCTGTCTATCATACAGCATGCAATTTTCTTGTAAAGGATGATATTATTATGCAGTAAAACCTCCATAACGGACACACCCGATTAGTGGACACCTCTATTTAGCGGGCATTTTTTCGATTACCAACCCTTAAATAACTGTACATTTTTTACTCTCAGTAGCGAACACCTCTAAATAGAGGACAAATTATGCATTCTCGGGCTGTCCGCTATTCAGAGGTTTTACTGTATATAACATTGATAATTATTTTGCAGGGCCGCACAAAAGAATAAGAATATATGAAACGAATATAAACTAAATTCGGGATTGGTAGATCGCTGATGGTAATGTAATTTTAGGATGTCGTTACAGTCATCCACAGCATGTTTTTAGAGTTTCGTCCATCTAACGAAATCCTACCGGTCTCACTCCTTTGTCTGTGTGTTTGTCCGTCTGTCACAGACCCCGTTCTCAGAAACTATATATGTCGGAGACTTGAAAATTTGCATACTTATAGTTGAACACCACACATTAAAACGGCAAATAATAAAATTTTGAAAAAGTCTAATATTTAAAGCTCTGGGCTCTAACTTGTGTATTTTAAGCAATTTTTCTAAATCAGCCCCTAATTTAATTAAGTTGGAGACTTATAGCTGAACATCTCACATCAAACGACAAATAATAAAATTTTGAAAAAGGCTTAATATTTAACGCTTTGGGCTCTAATTTGTGTATTCAAAGCAATTTTTCTAACTCAGCCCCTAATTAAGTTGGAGACATGAAAGTTTGCATACTTATAGCTGAACACTTGCGATAACACGATAAATCATAAAATTTTGAAACAGTCATATTTAACCCTCCGGTCCCTAACTTCTGTATTTTAAGCAATTTTTCTAACTCAGTCCCTAATTAAGTTGGAGACATGACATTTTGCATACTTATAGCTGAACACCTCACATCAAACGACAAATAATAAAATTTTTAAAAAGTCTAATATTTAACCCTCTGGGCTCTAACTTATGTATTTTAAACAATTTTTCTAACTCAGCCCCTAATTAAGTTGGAGACGTGAAATTTCGCATACTTATAGCTGAAATCCTCACATCAAACGACAAATAATAAAATTTTGAAAAATGTCTGATATTTAACCCTCTGGGCTCTAACTTATGTATTTTAAGCAATTTTTCTAACTCATCCCCTAACCAAGTTGGAGAATTGAAAGTTTGCATACTTATAGCTGAAAACTTGCGATAACACGATAAATCATAAAATTTTGAAAAAGTCATATTTAACCCTCCAGTCTCTAACTTCTGTATTTTAAGCAATTTTTCTAACTCAGCCCCTAATTAAGTTGGAGACATGAAATTTTCCTTACTTATAGCTGAACACCTCACATCAAACGACAAATAATAAAATTTTGAAAAAGTCATATTTAACCCTCCGGTCTCTAACTTCTGTATTTTAAGCAATTTTTCTAACTCAGCCCCTAATTAAGTTGGAGACATGACATTTTGCATCCTTATAGCTGAACAACTCACATCTAACGGCAAATAATAAAATTTTGAAAAGTCTATTACTTAATCCTCTGGGCTCTAACTTGTGTATTTTAAGCAATTTTTCTAACTCAGCCCCTAATTAAGTTGGAGACATGACATTTTGCATACTTATAGCTGAACACCTCACATCTAACGACAAATAATAAAATTTTGAAAAAGTCTATTACTTAATCCTCTGGGCTCTAACTTGTGTATTTTAAGCAATTTTTCTAACTCAGGCCCTAATTAAGTTGGAGACATGACATTTTGCATACTTATAGCTGAACACCTCACATCAAACGACAAATAATAAAATTTTGAAAAAGTCTATTATTTAACCCTCTGGGCTCTAACTTGTGTATTTTAAGCAATTTTTCTAACTCAGCCCCTAATTAAGTTGGAGACATGAAATTTTGCATACTTATAGCTGAACACCTCACATCAAACAGCAAATAATAAAATTTTGAAAAAGTCTAATATTTAACCCTCTGGGCTCTAACTTGTGTATTTAAAGAAATTTTTCTAACTCAGCCCTTAATTATGTTGAAACATAAAAAAATTGCATACTTATAGCTGAACACCTCATATCAAACGACAAATAATAAATTTTTGAAAAAATCTAATATTTAACCTCTAATATTTTGTCTCGCGCAATTTTTAAATTTAAACTGTTTTGCAATACTATTTTTTGTTCATTTTGCATAATAAGTGTAACGTGACGTAATTTGTTCTGTTTCAGATTTCTAACGCATGTTAATGAATTTATTTTACAATATCCTTTCTCTTTTAAAATTCACATGTAAATATAGTTTTTATGGCGTAATTTCCAATAAGTGCCTACTTTTTATACCTAATTATTTAATTGTAATTTGAAGGTTTTTTTCTGTTTATAATAGCATCGTGTAAATAATTTTTTTTATTTGAAGCAAACATTATTGTTTGCGCTGTTTATACAGTTGGCAACAGTTTAAATTAATACCATTTTCCAAAATATGTAAAAAATATCTGTCAAAATGCTGAATATTTGAATTTAAAATAGAATTAAAACCTCAGAAATGAGTCAAATTAAAAAAAAATAATGAAATCTGCAGACCGGGATCATCTATTGAATAAAATGATGTAAAAATGATTAAATTCCCATGTATAGCTTTTGCTCTTATAATTTTTTTTTAATGGAACGATTTTTTCCAACTTTAGCATTAAATATCTCTTAAAATAATTCTTCGATTTGAAAACTGTATGCATTAGTGTGTTGATCAAACATTTCGCTATAATACCACCGATTTTCATATATTTGTATGCAATAGTTTTCTTAATATTAACGAAGAAAGACCTCCGGTCACAAAAAATTCAAAACCGAAATTCAAATCGAGAATAACTAAAACACACTCTAACGAAGCATTGCATGCCAATTTTGATGTATTCAGTACTTTGATACTATATTAGATTTGGAGAAGAGAATTCCTTAAATGTTATCGACAACCTCATTGCATCCGTGGAAAACAAATATTGTACAATATTAACTATTCCGGAGGAGCACACACCATATAAAGTATAGTCCATTCTTTTTAAACATCATATATTTGTCATTTAAAGTTACTCAAATTGGTGCGGAGCGTCTGATTATGCTCTTGACATCATTTTATACAGTTGAAATTCCGATATAAGTAAATTAGTGTTTCATTTTCTATTTTACTTTTAATATATTGCGTACTTTCAATTTTATATCCATGCATGGCTGTCTTGAATGGTTTGATTTCCCATTTTTTTAAACAGTGTATACGAATTTATATATAAGATTTTGTAATTCTACAATTCGTTTATTTTCATCATTTCAATTTTTCTCAGTATATGGACAATTAAAGATAACATCTCATTTTCTTTGCTTCCACATGTTAATATTAAATCTATGTTCTCAGTAATATCGCTCAGACTAATCCCTCTGAGGGAAGTCCTAGTTTATTGATTCTCAACTGAGTAAATTATGAAAACCGAAATCCTTTGTAACTTAGTAAAACCAGATTTAAGGAGAAAAAAAAGTGCGTTGAAATAAAGAATTTGTTTATTTATTCATTTACTTATTTATTTTGTTGGTGGCAGTGGTGCTATATTACTTACAGTTTTTAAAAAAATTAGCTTCGCAGCTTAAATTGTGTTAAGATATTCATTTCAGATTTGTATTCAAATACTCTATGTCTTCGATATTCGCAACGCCACCTAGCGTAAGGTTTCCCAGCTATAATACTGCAAAAGTTCGTGCACTTCCTTGTAGTGGTGGGTCAGCGCATGAGATAAAATGGAAGCCCACCAGAATTTTATCTGATGATTTCCAACAGCAAAGTTGACTGAAGCTGTCCAGCAGTGGTCATGCAGTGGTAGACCTTTAGCCAGCACTTCTCCATCATTGCCAGTACCTATCTTGCTGCTGGCCAGCAATTTCCTCTTTGCTGGGAAGGGAGCCATTACTGATTGCTTTTAACAATGGACGGCAACGCTCATATGCTGTGTTATTATATAGTCGACCTTGGCGACTAATTCGTGGTCTCTCATGGCCACGTGGAGGAATTTAGCGTCGTTTTGTCTGCAATATTCATAACTGGGAAAATCGTAACTTGTAAAAAATGAAAGGAAGCACGAAAAATATTCTCGAAAAATGGAGACTTTCCTGTAAACAGGAAATTCACCAACAGTTCATGTTTAGTTGACGTCATCAGGAGAGATCATAGAAATATGACTAGAACTCCTATAGAAGAAAAAGAAGATTTCTAACTATTAAAATCAAATTATATTAAAAAAAGAAATCCGGTTGCGAATTTCAAATGTCGTGAACTTCTAAGAACATGAAGAGGATACTTTTTTATAAATAATTACCTTAAGAATAGAATGTAAGAAATTGTACGGAAAAATGGAGCATCTTAGCAACTGTCATGAAATTATTGCAAGATTTAACAATTTATGCATTCTGAAACGAAAATTCATTAAGTTTCATTAGTAATTCACAAGTTCTATTCTAAATAATATAAATGAAAAAAAAAAATATGCTTTGATTAAAATTCAATAAAATGTATAAAAAAATATATATTTAAATGCACTACTAAGTTTGGCGATATTCAGCCAAGTTGGCCAAAATTTGTCGCGATTCTGGTAACCTTGCCATTAGTACATTTAAAAAAATACTCATTGTAGAAGCTGTTCCTAAATTCTCCATAGATAATTAAACAATAACTGAGTAATCATTCAGTTTTGGCCGTGCTTTTGCGATGTCTATCGAAAACGGTGGTCGCTTGGCGGCAGGACCCCCCCCCCCCCCCTCCCTCTTTGTGGCCGTCTTTTGAAAATTTCCGAAACACATGTTTACTAATTTTAGTTATGTTATAGGCATGTCAAGATTCATAATTTAATTTCCACTGATTTATGAGATAGGGAAGATGGGGATGAATGGGACATTTTCCGAAAAATAATTTTGTAAATGCTTTTTTTAAGTTATTATTAATATTATAATCACATTTCATACATTAGGTATTCGACTATATCTATTCACAATATAATGTTATAATCACATTTCATAGATTAGGTGTTTGTTTATTTGTTTAGGTTTTTGGTTTTGATTATTATTATACAGTAAAATATTACACATTTTAAAAAAAGTTGTTCTCTGTCCCAATCATCCCTATAGCAGGGATGAATGGGACACTAATAGGGATGGATAAGACACACATATTTTCGTCCCTTTATTCAATGTTATCTAATGAAAATTTATAATTGTAAACTTATATGTAATTATATTTGTAATATATGAGCTTATAATATGGCTATTATATCTCGGTGCTAATCGCTTCTTTTACTGCAGTTTTAATTTGTAATGCAAACTTCGACTGTCTATCAGTTTCCTTTTCGCACTTACGAGACATTTTAGATAGGAAATGAAAATGAAAATTTTCCTTGAAATACGGCATAGCTAATATTATTCATTCACGACTTATTAATTAATATTAATTAAATGTATCTTAGATATCATGCACAAATGAAATTATGTTAGGGGAAGTGCTAGAGGGGATTTATTTAAGAACAAGTTCAAAATTCAATATAATTTATCCCATTTCATCAATAAACATATACTATTTTGATAAATTTTCAATAGCAATATTATATAAGCTATTTAACCTATTTACTACAGTACAATAATGAAGACCCAATATAATTTTTAATAATAAACAACCTATATAATACGAGTACTATTTAATGCTAATAATTAATATAAATCATTAATTTGTAAACCTAAATAATATTTTTTGTTTAATAAATATCTGTTTCAACATCTTTAGGGATGAATGAGACTGTCCCATTCATCCCCATTTAAATTCCCATCCCCATTCCCAATTATCCCTAGATACATAGATTCTATTGTCTTCCATTTTTCCTCAGAAATTATTTTGTCACATCGGTTCATATTCATTCTTTTAATTACCAATATTGAACCTTCAAATAAATAACTAGAACATATCTTATTCGTTTATACTTTATAAAATATTTGAGAACTTCAAATGTAAAAAAAAAAGTTACTTTTAAGCAGAGTTTCAGAAAATGCAACTTTACAAGAAATTGAGAACAGCCGTGTAGTTTTACTTTTGGTTCTAAAGCACACTATGGTAGTGCCATATATGACAATAGAAAGCAACCCCCCCAAAAAACGTTATTTGGCTGAAATATTGAGAATGTACCATCCATCCCTTGTCTCATTCATCCCCCAGCTCCACCATGTTGATTTCTTTAAATTTTATATTTTCCCACCGTTGCCTCGCTTAGGGATCAAGTTTTTAAAAAACAGTGTTTAATTCCTGTATTGAACTCAGGAATACATGTACATTCCACATTTCAAAGCTCTACGTAAGCAGACTGTGGGTGGAACATGAGTAACAATAAGCACATAAATTAAGTTAGTAACAAGATTTGACTGCCACATGCAAACATACAATCAAAATTGTAAGTTAAAAGAAAGTATGTAAACAAGTAAAAATTTAATTTAAAAAATCAAAAAACCCGAATGCGTAAAAAGCGAACTATTAAATAGTCCAGGCAATAGAGACTGTATAGGGGCTCTACCTAGCAAAATTCATGGTAGTTCTGGAAAAAGTCTTACTATATGTTTTTTGGGTCGCTGAATCCGAATTTTTAACTTCGCACCAAAATTTCCCCCGGCAACCCCCCAAATTTTGGTAAAATGTCCCCCAAAAAGGCTTTTATTAAAAAGATCAATTTTTTTAATTCTTTTGGGGAAAAAATATCTAAAAATTCAGAAAGTAGACAAAATTTGCAACAAATTAGATATATGACATTATGACTTAGGATGAAGGGGAAGGGGGAATCTGCCTCGGAACATGCGGGTGGTGCTGCGTGAACTAAGTTGCGCAATTCCACTTAAACACTCACACGTTTACATTCGCCCTCCCATCTCCCCTCCGAACTTTCTCTATAAGGTTTACTTTAAGTTTTTTGGGTCGCTGAATCTGAATTTTTAACTTCCCCCTAAATACCCCCCCCCCCCTGAAACCCCCAAATAGTTGTTTTTAACTTAAATTTTTTACTGTTTTAGGGAAAAAGCATTACGAAATTCAGAAACTAGACAAAATTTGCAACAAATAGGATACATGACATTATGATGTACGATGAACGGGGAAGGGAAGGGCTGCCTCTGAACATGCACTGCGGCGCTACGTTCACTAAGTTATGAAGTCCAGGATATAGGGGATTTTACCTGGAAAAATTAATACTAGTTTTGGATTTCGACTCACTTTATGCTTTTTGGGTCGCTGAATCCGAATTTGTAACTTCCCACTAAAATTTCACCCAGCACACCCCCCCCCCCCCAAAAAAAAAAAATGATTTTTAGGGTTCCGTACTTATAAAGTAAAAACGGAAACATTATAAGATCACTCCTGTGTCTGTCCGTCCGTCTGTCTGACACAGCCATTTTACTCGTAAATTATGGAACGTGGAAAGTTCAAATTCGGGGAAGTAATAAAGATCATTGACCCACATATTTTAATATTAATAAATATTCATAAATATATTTCGTAAAAAAGTAGAGATGCTAATTATGCTACTTGAAAAAAAATCTATTCTTTGTATATTATGTGGGGTATCCTGTGAAAGCTTTTGTAGCGCTGAACTTAAAAATACATTCCTTTTAATTTCAGGTATTATATTTTCAAAGATATTGTTGAAAATGTAGCGCAAAAATATGTCCCCCCCCCCCCCATCTAATTCCGAATCTACTGAAACTAAAATTATGAAAAAATTAGAGGTAGTAGATATTAATTTAAACCTTACCGGAAAATTACAGCGATCACCATAGGTCACATAGTTTTTGAGAAAATCGCATTTTACTGTTATACACAAATTTCGATTTACAGGTATTCAGAAAAATTTTTGAGCATCACTGGATTACGGATTAGGTTCCCTTAGAAAGACCCCCACGAAGGGCACTCCCCCCCGGGCCTGTATCCCTCGAGCAGATAATTGGCCGTCAAAAAACCAACCAACCAACTATACTGATGACCCGGGTTCGATTCCCGGCATGGAATATTTTTCACTAAGTTGGTCTTTGCGCCTTTTAAGCAAAAATAATTTGAAATTTGATTTCCATTTAAAATATTGTATGCAAGGCGAATGTTTCTCTCCGGAAAAATTTCCAAATATTAATATAGTTTCATCGATGCTGGATTTAATTAAGTGTCTGTGTTTGCCCCGTGTTGGTGGCTCACGGAAAATATTCCATCTTGTGCTGCGTTTGTAGCCTTGCCAACTTGTAATAGTGAGAAGTTCCATGCTGGGTATCGTTCCATGTGGTTTAGCGGTAGAACGTCAGTGCGCTATACTGATGACCCGGGTTCGATTCTCGGCATGGAATATTTTTCACTAAGTTGGTCTTTGCGCCTTTTAAGCAAAAATAATTTGAAATTTGATTTTCATTTGAAAAAATTAGAGTTAGTAGACGTTAATATAAACCTTGCCGGAAAATTATAGCGATTACCCTAGGTCAGATAGTTTTTGAGTAATTAGCATTTTTCTGTTATACACAAATTTCGATTTACGGGCATTCAGAAAAATTGTTGAGCATCGCTGAATATACCTATCGTTGCAGAAGTATAAAAGCATTGTTGATAATGATTTTCGAAAAAAATCATCGGTAATTAGCCGAGATATTAACCCTTAAAGGTACGGTCAGTTTGGACATACACAGGGTCAGGGGCGGCGTACTCTATGCCTAGTTAACAACGTTTAAGGATATATATGTGTAATGTAATGTCCAGAATCAGTATAAAAGCAATAAACGTCAAATTGTTAAAAACATACTAATTTGAGGGGTCTCGGGACTCTAAAAAGTAGAAAAAATGAAAAATAGACCATTTTCAACATTTAATGTCTTAAAATGTATATGATTTTAAAACACAATTTTAATTGGGATGAAAGATATAAATATGTTCTTTCGTTTCATGTATTTAAAAAATTTCAAGATACAGAATTAGTACTTATGGGGATCGAAACTGTTAGACATTTGTCGAACAAAAAATTGGCATAACAGTTTACGCGAAGGATTACAAAATAAATATTGCATCTAGAATGGAAATGTTGGTGCTTACTTATGCTTCAGATTGTAATAATTTCCCTGAACTTAAATAAATTTGTATTTAAAGCATTTTTATATTTTTAATGCAATGTTGCATTTAGCTAATACAAAATTTTGAAAATTTCAACAGTAAAACCACCTAAAAAATATTTTTTTGAACAATAAAAAGGAAATTTTAGGTTCAGTTTATACAGACTAACATGAAATATATGTTTTGAAAATTTCATGAGAAAATATTCAGAAGTTTTTGAGGTATCCTGCGCGCTATGCCCAAAAAACGCCATTTGGAAAATAATGACTTTAAAGTTTCGGAAACGCCGCTTCAGCTTTTGAGCGAGTATAATTCTAAAAGCCAAAACTTCTGTTCTAATGGGAATTTCAAGGAAACAATTATATCAAAATATTCAGAAAAGATAGGAGTTTAACATCTGAAAAAATTAAAATTTCTTAAATTTTGAAGCTTTAAGAGTCCTGCGAGCACTTAATCCTTTCCGGTACGGTGTAATTCTATTTATAAAATTATGAAATAATGGACTGACACCAGAATTTATAAACGAATTTATTAGAAAATGCAAACTTGCTTATTTTCATGTACATGATAAAAGGAAAATTTTAATTAAATATTCTTGGTGCCGTTTGTATGTTTTGGAATTAAAATTAGGTGTCCGTTCTTTAAGGGCATCGCCCTCGAGAGATTTAATTAGAATGAATCGCATAAATACTGTGGGATTCGCGATAGTTTGCATTGATTGTATCTCTCAATACGCCTCGTGTGACTTTAAAAGTTAATTAAACACCTATCTGGCAAAACGCGGCACTGACCAAGGCGGTTGAGACCTCAATTCGAAGCGCGCTTAGCACAATGGCAAATTTAAACTTTGAACAAAGGTTTTGTTTTAGCTACACTGTAGAAATAAAGGTTATTACTACGCTGAATTTAGTTTCATGAAATGCCAAATAAAGTTTAATTATGCACTGCTTTTATTGTCATTACCGAATTAAGTTCATCATAAACAGATTAGGAGAATATTAAAAAAAGAGTTATACGAATAGCTATATTAGACATTATTTAGATTCCATATCTCTTTGAATTTTCATGGTATACCCATTTACACTTTTCTAATATATACAGTTATACCCAGCCCTACGTTGTATAGTTTTGTACAAAGTCGGAGTATTCTTTTAGCAAAGTTTTTTTTTTTTTTTTTTTTTTTTTTTTTTTTTTTTTAAATAACACAATTATAAATTCATATATTTATTCTACGGAACCCTCTGTATGCGAGTAATCCTCGCACTTGACCGTTTATTTGAAAAAATATGGTTTTTGAGAAAAGCGCGCGGGGAATGATCCGAGGCAGCCCCCTATTTCCCCGTTTATCCTACGTCATAATGTCATATATCCTATTTGTTGCAAATTCTGTCTTGTTTCTGAATTTCGTAATGCTTTTCCCCTAAAATAATAAGAAATATAAGTTAATAACAACTATTTTGGGGGGTTTTGGGGGGGGGGAATTTTTGGGGGTAAGTTAAAAATTCGGATTCAGCGACCCAAAAAACTAAAAGTAAACCTTATAAGGAAAGTTCGGAGGGGAGATGGGAGGGCGAATGTAAACGTGTGAGTAGATAAGTGGAATTGCGCAACTTAGTCCACGCAGCACCGCGCGCATGTTCCGAGGCAGATCCCCCTTCCCTTTCATCCAATGTCATAATGTCATATATCTAATTTATTGCAAATTTTGTCTATTTTCTGAATTTCTAGATACTTTCCCCCTAAAACATTAAAAAAATTGATTTTTTTAATAAAAACCTTTTTGGGGGCTTTTTACCTAAATTTGGGGGGTTGCCGGGGGAAATTTTGGTGGGAATTTACAAATTCGGATTCAGCGACACAAAAAACATAAAGTAAGCCGATTTCCAGGAATACCATTAATTTTTCTAGGTAAAATTCCCTATTGCCTGGACTACAATTATTTCTCATCAATGTGAAACTATTTTTTATATTACTTACCTATTTCTTTTTATTTACTTGTATTGATGACGTTTAAGTTGTGTTTAATTGTTAGTTCCTATCTATAAACACTGTTTTGATGAGGCCTATAGATGTCTGTGAAGGTTAGAGTTCTAGTAAAGCTAGACATCTACCTACACAACTTCCAGGCAGTGTAATATTTAAACGGAGCTTCTGACTAAAATAATCAATGAAACATCGTCTTCATTTTGAAAGACCTATCCAATGATATTCCACTCAATATGGTGCGTAATTTTTTTTCCCTCTCTACCGCCATTTTGAATTTATAAAAACAAAATCTGTCCTAGAACCATCGGGCAGTTAAGACGAATCGATAGAGACCTCATTCATTAAAATCTATCCTGTCGTTGGGATGTTTCGAGGGTATAAATAAATCCATATACCCAGATACACATGAAACACATAACCCTTTTTGGCAGTCGGGTAAAAATAAAAAAACCCGACTGCGTAAAAAGCGAACTAATTAATTATTTCTCATCAATGTGAAACTACTTTTTATATTACTTACCTATTTCTTTTTATTTACTTGTATCGATGACTTTTAAGTTGTGTTTAATTGATAGTTCCTATCTATAAACATTCACTGCAAATAGAAGCGTCTTAAATTTAGACACATATGTGACTGAAAATGAATTTTAGACACTTAAGTGTCTTAATCTGAAAATTAAGACATTATAGATGTCTTAATTTAAGATACATAAGCGTCTTACTATGACCATGGTGTAAACGAACTGAGAATAATGTCTAAAATATCCGCAAACGTCTTATTTTAAGACACTTCATTGCTTTAAACGTGTCTTAATTTAAGACGTTTTGATTATTCCGACGCAATAACCACCAGGGGGAACTGCCAGTCGCGCATGCGTTTTAGATGTCTTCGTTCAAAGTTGGTATACGTTGTAATTCAAACAAAGTTTGTTTTTATGTACGCGTGTATTTTAATTCGTTTTTCGCGGTATGTGAAGTTCTGTGATTTAAATTCGTATTCACTTGGATTATTTATTTATTGAATACATACATCTGATGTGTGTGCTTGACATCAAATGTCTCTTAGAAGCTGTCGTCGATATAAGGGCGGGATAGACACAGAACAGATGTAGACGGCGCTTGAAGATTACACACGGAAATTCTACAAAGCGTGTGCAATGGACTTAGTGTTAATTCGTATTAATTTATATCAATAATATTGTGTTATTCATCTTCGTCCTGTCGAAGCTAGCAAAAAAAAAGAAACTTTTGTCTGGCGGGTCCTATTTTGAGGATGAAACATTTCATTCCTTAAATATGGCTAGTGGGATATATTATGGGATTTCGTACTAAAATAATGCAAGCCTTTCTCCTTCACTGGGGTAGTTTTTGAAATTTCAAATCGAGGAATTTTTCTTACCTCTTGCAGCAACTGAAGTAAGTGCCATAATTTCTTTATAGTACTAAAATTAGTGTATTTTATGATTTTATTTATTGTACTAAACAAAATCCTGCATGAAATTTAATTAGTTTTGAATCTGTTCGCAAAAAACCCCACTAATTCTAGAAGTATATATTTTTAAACTTATGACTTTGTTTTTTATTACGAATTATATATTCAATGTCAGTTCTTAGTTTCAATGGATAATTCTTATCTCACAGTAAACGACGGCCACGAGGAAGTAAAGAAAAAAAAACTTTGAAAGTTGGCCTAATGCTTTCTTACTTCCTGGCATAAAACCGCAGATTAAAAAAAGATAAATAAAATATACATGAGACTCGTCTATTATGTGAAGCTGCCTGTAAAAATATACGTATGTATTTGATTTGCAATCAACTCTAATACTGATTTTTTGATTATTTTTAATAAAAAAGTAATTTGAAATTTATAATGGGAAAAAGTAAAAACCTATAACTAGATTTCGTATTTAAAATTGTGGTAAGTTTATTTATATGCACTTATACGAAACATACAAAAATGACAGATGTTACTGTATATATTTAAGACCAAAGAAGTTTGGAAACTATAAGTTATTTTTTCCTCATGTTTTTAATATAGAATATGTACTTATTTGTTTTTATTGATAGTTGAATAGCTTTTGTGATTACACTCTGATCTACATAAAAGCTTGCCCATGTGGAAATATAAATTTTTTTAAAACGTAATTTTTAAATAAGTATTTTATTTTTTTTTTGGGGGGGGGGAGGGGGGGGGGATTTTGCATGAAATTTTCGTAAAGCTGATATCTTAAATCTTGCACTGATTATAATGAAAGTTTTTAACTTTTAGAATAGGACAAGATTAAAAACGCAAATATATTTAACAAAATACCAAAGTAATTTTTCCCCAATGTTATTAAAGTAGAATATTTATATATTTATTTTCATTATTCATAGTTAAATGGCTGTTGTGATTATCAAGTGATGTATATGTAAAATTGCCTATGTGGCAATATATTTTTAAAAAAATCTAATTTTTAAATTATGAATTTTAATTTTTGTGTGTGTGTGTGGGGGGGGGGGGGTTGCAATTTTCGTACATCTGATATTTTAAATCTTTTTTGACATTCAACCGAGTATAATAAATATTTTGAACTCCCAGAGTAGGACAAGATTATAAAATATATATATATTTATCTATGTACCTTAAAAGCCCTTAATAGCGAACACTTCGGAACCGCGGAATTTGTCCGATATAATTGGAGATGTCTACTTTTATGAGGTAAAAATATACAAATATGTATGTCTGCTGATTAAAAAAAGTATTCGTTAAATAGAGGTGTTTGCTATTCGGGAATGTCCATTAACCTCCACAACGGATACTCCCGAATACCGGACATCTCAATTTAGACAACTATAATGCAGGGTTGCGTTTTTTGCAAAAGTACTTCTTGATTAAAGGATGGGCAAACTGGGAAGTGCCCCGTCCCCCTACGACTGTAGTGCCCCAAATTTGATATGCAATTTTTGTAAAGCTTATATTTTAAATCTGTTTCCAAATTGTACTGATTATAATCAATATTTTGAACTTTTAAAGTAAAATAATGTTAAAAACAAAATAAATAAAAAAATCTAATATTTAGATAAATATATTTTGTTTTTTAATCTTGTTCTACTCCTGAAGTTCAAGATATTGATTATAATGAGTACAATGTCGTAAAAGATTTAATTTTATCAGCGTAACGAAAATTGCATACCAAAACTGAGAGCACCAAAAAAATCAGGCTGTATTGGGGGGGGGGGGGGGCAGGACCACAGCCAAATATTTTTCCAGGATTCAACGTGGTCAAACATGGCTACGTAAGATGCTTACAAAAAAAATGGATGCGATTCAGACGTTTGAAGTGTCTGAAATTCAGACGCAAAAAGTGTCTGAAAAAATTCAGACATTTTAAAATGTCTGAAATTGAACACTCCATTTCAGACACTTAAGTGTCTGGATTTCAGACATTTTAATTTACAGTGTTGCTTTGATAAGGCCTATAGATGTCTGTGAAGGTTAGAGTTGCACTAAAGCTAGACATCCTAACTACACAACTTCCAAGTTGTGTAATATTTAAACAGAGCTTCAGACTGTAAAATAGTCAATGAAACATCGTCTTCATTTTGAAAGACCTATTCAATGATATTCCACTCAATATGGTGAGTATTTTTTTTTCTATTCAACCGCCATTTTGTATTTTACAGCCGCCATTTTAAATTTATAAAAACGAAACTGAGCCTTTAACCATCGGACGGTTAAGACAAATCGAGAGAGACTTCATTCATTAAAATGCATCCAGCCGTTTGGGTGATTCGAGGGTATAAAGAAATCCACATACCCAGATACGCGTGAAACACATAACCTTTCTTGGCAGCCGGGTAAAAAGTAACTAACTAACTCTGCTATCGACGCTGCTGTAGCAGATGCTGCCGTAATTTTATTTATTGTGACCTCTTCGTTCTCTCGGATCATCATAATAATTTAAAAAAAAATAGGGCATATAAGTACTAGAAAACTGGTAGTTTTCTAGAAAAATACAAGCTTAACGCGCTGAAGTAGTCAATTTTAAAATAGAAGAATTACCTAAAGCAATATTTTATGTTGAAATCTGTAAAAGTAGCTCAGTTAAATTAAGTTTTATAGGATTAAAAAGTATGCGCAGGAATTTAACCATCTTTTACAAACATATACGACACTAGATGTGTGGTATGTAATCATTTTTAATAAATTTGTATTTTTTTTTTTGTTCAAATTTACTCAATCGCTAGGAATTTCATATTTCGAAAAAGTCATTTTTAGGGTTTCGTTCATCTGACGAAACCCTATTCATCTCGCTCCTCAGTCTGTCTGTCTGTCTGTCAGTCCGTCACAGAGCCCGTTCTCAGAAACTATATATGTTAGAGACTTTAAATTTTGCATATTTGTAGCTGAACACCTCACATCAAACGACAAATCCTACAATTTTGAAAAAAACTTATATTTAATCCTCTGGGCTCCAACATGTGTATTTTAAGGTTTTCTTTCTAACTCAGACCCTAATTCAGATGAAGACTTGAAATTCTGCAAAATTATAGCTAAACACTTGCGATCACACAACAAATCATAAATTTCCGAAAAAATCTTATATTTAACCCCCTATTGTGTATTTAACCCCCTAAAAAACTTGCGTATTTTAAGCAATTTTTTATCCTCCCCAATTTTTACCCGGGGGCACCTTTTAAACTTTTGCCGACACACCATTGAGCACTCTTTCATATTATGCTACATAGACATACAGATTTTAGTTCCATTTTTACCGCCAGGGGGCGCCTACCTATCTCGGGTGCTATGGGCCCGATTCCCTCGACTAATATATCTACGGATGGGTTGCAAAACGGAGTTTCGTTCGGATAGAGGTTTGTGTAGAATAGAGTGCACCACCTTGTTGCGAAATGTGAAACTAATAGATTTTGCAAAAGGATAAGGTGTTTTGAAAGGAATATTAAACGAAACCCTCTGTGCGATCTGTGATCACACTTAGCCACTTGTTTTCTACCTATTATTGCCAATTTAAAAAAAAGCGAAATAGTACTATTTCCGAACATTTTGCAATTAAAAAAAATAGGTTTACACGTGAAAACTAAACTAAACTAAAAAAAAAAAAAAAATAAATAAATAAAACTTTAAAATAATAAAATTCTTGAGAGTGCAAAATAATTAGATTTGGTACGATTACGTCATAAAAATCAAAATAATAATATTTCCGAACATTATACTCTTATTTCAAAGAAAAATGCCCTCAAAAAACAAATGAAGGGGAATTAGCCCCCGTTTCCTTCCTTTATACTTAACCAATGAACCTGCAAATCAAATACCATTATCCGGCAAAGACATTTATGAGGAACAACCGATAGAGTTAGTCAGAGAAAGTTATTGTTAGAAGCCCTTAGCGGAAAACCCAGGAGGGGCGGGGAAAACTCCCTCCGGACGTAAAGCGTCCCTGCTCTGGGCTTTTCGCCCGGTCCTCCCACCTCAACCGACGGAACCCCTCGCGGATCTCGCCGGGAGTCAGAAGGACCAGACTAGCTGCCGTTAGCGACCCCTGGTGGGCCCGGAAAGCTCCACCTAGACGGGATAGACCCCGCCTCGCTAGGGGTTGGATGGGCCGGACCCCCGCCCATCCCCGCCCGATGGCGGAGGGACCTCGGAAGGCGGCAGGAACCCGGCCCACTTCTACCTTACCTCACGGTCGCCGAGGGTTCTCGAGCAAGAATACCCTCACCCCGTGCAATAGCTACCAAAACACAGTTTCCGTCGAGGGCTACGAACACGAATAGGCCGACGAAGCTGACTCACGATTCGCGGACCCAGGCAACGACTTTCACTGTGTTTCGAGACCCCAAGACGAACCCGGGAAAGACCAGGAGGCGATAGACCGGCATTCAGAACTAGGCGGAAGAACCTCACGCGAGCTCCTTCAGAATATCCACCTCCCGACCCAAACCAGTCCCGCCCCGGAGCCCTGGGGCATGCGCTCGAAAGTTATTGTTAGAAACCGCTATGACCACACCTCCGATCGTGGTAACCTTCGGAAGCATCTAGACACGCTGGTCATGAGTCGGACCGAGATTTCACTCGAGATTCGAGACGCCGCCGGGTTTCAATCGGCGAGCCTCCGGCCCAGTTCCCTGTGGTTGACGGTGTCCTGAGAAGATCCAACCGCTGTATCCCGCCGCCAGTTTTGAAACGCACGGGACATCTCACGGAGGACGAACCCCTCCCAAAATGACGACCGAGTGTCGCTTTTGGTACAAACGGGCATTCTCCACAACCGTCCCACCTTGGGGTCAGCTCACAACTGTCTATGATACACTTGTCTCGGCGGGATGATCCACCCGACGCCAGTGCGTCAGGCGCTGTCCGAACCCTCACCCTCCGAGGGCTCCGGGAGTTCCTGCATGACATTCCCGCGAGCCTCCGTCGTCACAAATGAGTCACCGAAACGTGCTTCAACAAGACCCGAATCTCCTCTCAAGCTCCTTCTCGGTCAAAAGGTGGGCAAGGCCCTACCACATTTGTTTACCCTTGCCCAGAGTCACCACCCGGTCAAGACCGGCTCTGGGATCGGGCTATGGACGTCGCTACCGGGCTCCCTGGAGGGTAGAGCCTCAGTTACCCACCGAGATGGGCCTCCAACCTCGTACGCAACGTCCGTTACCCGTGGCCGCCGGACCCATTGCCATTCGAAGCCGTGCCTCTCGAGGAGGCTGTGGTTCGTCCTTGTCCTGCCTCGTCTGGCTTGACACTACAAGTGCTTCCGGACTCCGAGTCACCTTTCCCACCCAAAGGACCGGTTTCGGACCGCCGGAGGGCGACCACATAATAAACTGGTATATCAAATTTCAAGCAAATCAGATAATTCAGATTAAAATCATTTAGCTAAATTAAGGGGGTATTAGCTCCCCCATTTCTCCCTTTATGCTGAACTCATGAACCTTCAAATATTATCAGAAAAGCTCTTTATCTGAATGAACCTAGAAAAAAAAAATTAAAGAAAATTGGGTAATTCTGCAAAAAAATCCATTTATCTAAATTAAGGGGAGGGGACTTGATCCCCTTTCCCCCTTTTATACTTAACCAATGAACCTCCAAATCAAAGGAAGTAAGCGCGATATTGGAATAAATGGTATATCAAATTTGAAGCAAATCGAATAATTCTGCAATGAGAACCCATTTATCTAAATTAAGGGGTACTAGCCCCCGTACCCTCTTTATACTTAATCAATAAACCTCTAAATCTAATCAAGGCAGCTCCTTAGCATAATAAACCGGTATACCGTATTTGGAGCAAATCGAATAATTCTGCATGGAAAACCCATTTATCTAAATTAAGGGGGAAAACTAGCCCCAGTTTTAAACAATGAACCCCCGAAACTAATCAGGGAAGTGCCTTCTCAGAATGAACCTAAAAAAAATAATTTGAAGCAAATCGAATATTTCTATCAAGAGTTATCGCGTTACGTACGTATATACAGAACCGGTGGGCACATAAGCTCTCAGATTTTGATAGCCTGTGGGCTAATAAAGGAAAAAATGCGTATTTTTGAGGAGGTTGCTGAGTTTCGCTTCTAGGGAGCTGAGAGTTTTGTTATATAAAGAATAGTATGATGACAATGATCATGTTGAATTACTGTAGAATTTTAATAAACTATACATAAAAAGGAAAAAAAATATCCTCGCAAGATTAAGAGTACATTTTTCAAACAGTTTTAGTTTTGGGCTTGCAATTTTTATTTTTCACAATCTATACATATATGAAGTATAAATTTTGTCCAAATTAAAAGTGGACAAATTTAATAAAAATAATACCTTTATTGGAAATCAAAAGAAATCGCCATGGGCTTTGCAACACAGTTCCCATCGTTTCATCAACATGTCTATGCACAGCTTCCTTCACTTCATCGTCCGAATGGAAACATTTGCCCTGTAATGCTCTCTTACGTGGCTAAGAGATCTGAAGGTCAAAGGATGACAAATCTGGACTGTACACTGGGTGTTCCCAGAAGCAGAATTTTCTGCGTCAGTCTGCAGCAAACAAAAATTTATCTGCGACCCAATAAGCCTACTATCATAAGAAATAACAGAAACACTTAAAGTAAGCAAAATTACCATTTATAAAGAATATATATAATATAAGGATACAACAAATACCATAAATCTAGAGACTTAAAGCAAATTTCAGCTATTATTTAAGCCCAGCATTTATTTTTAAGTTGGTGGATTAATCTGCAAGGTTTAAAATAATCTGCAGCGCCCGCTTCCGTGCTGCACTGTTTCTGCTACTGGGTGGGTGTTCCAAAATTTAAGAACGGAATATTTTGAAGGTCGCCTGGGTTTCACGGGAGATGTGTGGGCGGACAGTGTCATGAAAAAATATCACTTGTTTTTCGATTCATTTCCTCTAACGCGAACAGGATTCACTGTTGAACGCCGTATTCGGTGCACACATCCTACCACCCTTTATGTCCCTATTCGGTGGCGCTGCTATAGCTGCAGTCATTCTGTCGCAATCACACGAATTCTTTTTTCATTTGGTCAACCCTTATATATCAGAACATACTTTTTAATAATAAAAAAAAATCAATAACAAATATGAAATTATTTTTAAACTCAAGGTATTTTCTATAAATAACCGAAATAACAGTTTTTCAACCTAAGATAACATACACTTATCCAATTACACCAAATATTTGTAATATCTCTTGCTGTTATGTTCATTCATTTTTAACTTAAAATTAAAAAAAAAAATCCAACCATATATTCTTTTCTTTCTGAACAACGAACGGAATAGGGTAGGATTTGTGTAATAACAGCAAATCAAATTTACATAGAAAATTTAATTACAGTATTTCCTTGATAAACATACTTGCATGTATTTAGACCTATCCGTACACACATTGCGTTAAGCATACATACACAGATTGTATGAAACTCATACACATGTACACCTTTCGCCCTCGCGTACACTGATTGCGCCAAATTCGTTGCGTACAAAAAGAGAAATTTTTCGTTTCTATCTGCAATATATAGGGTGTCCAAAAAAATGATCCAGTTTTAATCATATATTAATTTAGACTATTTACAACAAATCATACATTAAATTGAATGCAAATTAACCTAGTTTCCTTATAAATGTTCAATATATGCATCTTTAGGAATACGGCAAATATCCAACGTAAAGTCCAATTCTTCACACAATTCGGTTAAGAAGTACGGAGTAATGGAAGCAATAGCCTCTTCAATTCTGTGTCTTAACTCTGGCAAATCATTATGTAGCGGCGGAAGGTAGTGACGATCTTTTATAAAGCCGCAGTTAAAAAAATCTTATGGCGTTATGAAATCTTCAGCCAAGCTATAACGCTTTACGCTCAGGAGTTGCCATTTTGCGTATGCAAAACTGGCACTGCAAGCGAGTCAATAACAAAACAGTATTTGCGCATGCGCTTATCTAAAACTGTTTGAGTTACTCTTTATTTCTGACCTAGAAGCGACGCTCTACAACGCTTACAGTTTATACTATTAAAATTTATATCTGGGGCATTGATTTATGGACATACTGTATTTAATGATAGATTTGCCTCATTTATTATCCAAGTTCGTGTATGGCACCTGTTTCTGGTATTTAAAATTACTCAAAATTGAACGAACTATTAAAGTTCTTCTGCATTCACGCGTAAGTACTTAATTCAAATTGCGGGTCTGTGTGAATAAAAAAAAACTGATGTTGTTAGCCCCCGGAATGCTGTTTCTTTCTCGCAGCAAATAAAGTGTCTTCTCCAAAAAATAACGTTCTGTTGTATAAGCCAGCCGTAAAAAAAAGCAGATGTATCATTGTGATGTTAAATACCCTACTGTAATTTTTTTAACTTCTAAGCATCGCACATTTTTAATTTTTATACCTTCGTATTTTGTAAAAAAGTACTTTTAAATGCAATTTGTTTGAAAACTGCATCTCCATTTATTTTTGATATAAAAATTTTTTTGTAGTTTTTAGCGTCATTTGCTTAATTTTGGCAACTCAAGTACTCCATTTCTGTGGAAACTAAAGGAAAAACAGTTGAAAAATAACAATTATATATTTTTGTGAAATTTTTCCGTACAGACTGAAAAAAATGCACTTAAAATACGTGCTATATTTTAAAATATATAAGTGAATGATTTCTGATAAAACATGGAACTATTATAAACTAAATTTAATTTTAAGTATCAATATTAATATTGCAAACAAATGAAGGCTTAAGAATCATAAGGCAGACATTTTTTTTTTTTTTTTTTTTTTTTTTTTTTTTTTAATGCCGACATCTCTTTTTTTGGATTTGTGTATTATTAAGCGATAGTGACGTCCTATGCATATTTTACTGTAGATGTTGTTTAAGACTGGATCGTAAATGAGGAATTATTACTCCTGATACGAATGACATCATTTTATATAAAATAAAAGCGTGTGTTTTAAATCTTAAAGTAGAAATATATATTAAAAAAATATGGCCATTACCCCCCCCCCCCCCCCCCATTCTGACCGGAAAATCAGGGTTCTAACTTTTTACGACTGCTCTTTCATCTTCACCTAACACTTCATTTATAATAACTGTTTCATAATAATAGAAGCCATCAGTCCATCAGAAGAAAATGATCCATTCCAAACATATAAGTCCGAATGAAAAAAACTATGAACTAATGAATGAATTAAGTGTAAATTTATATTTAATCTCGTTAGTAGGTGACGCTTTATGTAAATCCGGTTTATCCGAGTTTTTTGCTTACCCGAGGTGAGCTTGGTCCATATTAACTCGGATAATCAGGACTCTACTGTATCTAGATTTATGTACATATATATTTTTCCTTCATCGGGGCGACACTAAATTCTAAAAAAGCAGAATTCCTGTTTTCTAGTATTGATTAAATTTATTCTTCCACTTACTTCAATCACGGGCTTATAGGTTTTATCCCAATTGTAATCATCATCATCATATTCTTCCTCTTCTCTTTTATTTTTTAAAAAGAATTATTTTAGAATAATTACGTAGCCTTTTTTTTTTTTTTTTTTTTTTTTTTTTTTTTTCAAAGAAGCAAAAAAAAAGTTTACTTTTTCCGTTACCCTTATAATAAAAGCGTCTGTTTTTAGATACTACATGAATAATTCATTGAGATTTTCTATTCAATTCCCCTTTCAAATAGAAAAGGATTTTCGCACAAAAGAACATAGGTTTCTGTGCATGGAATTCGAACTTTTACAGGGTGGATTTTTTTGTCGTGATGCAGAAGCATTTTTGTTTTTCTTTTTAAGAAGGTATTTTATTTGTATGTCAAAAAGAAGGCGAATTTTTATTATCATAATGAATGATATTTTGGAAATTGGGACATTATTTATAGTGTAGCGCACAATTTAATTGTTAAACATTATATGGCTCTGGGTGCACTGTAAATGCAATTAATTTAAAATACTACTAAATTAATAAAATATAAATAAGAAAATTATACTTTAATATTTAAAAAACAACATTTTAAGAAGTATTTATACTCGAAACTAGAGAGCTCTGCCCCCTGCAAGCTACGCTTTCCAACCCCCGTTCAGACACCGCAGAATCTAAAAACACGCTAATCTGATGGGATTTAAAAATATCAGAGAAGATTGAATTATACTGAAAAAAGCTCTGCAGATATCCCTGTAAACGGGCTTCCATTCAATCCCCTTTGATTGAAAAAAAATTAAGGGCGAATCAGTTGCTGTTAAGACATCCAATGGTTGTTTCCGTTTTTGATTAAAGAGGATCAGTTAAACATTTGAAAAGAAGCTAAAATAAAATAAATTAAGTATAAGAGTCTTTGTCTCCCGGTATTTTAAAACAATCTCTATAACAATAGCCTAAGTCATGTGACTATCATCAACAGTTCCAGGCGGACCACTTCGCTTTTTATACTCTAGGTGCCATTTTGATACTTTAATGTTAGCCAGGCACAGGTGATAAGTCGCCAAATATTATTCTAGCGCCATCATTTCATCTATATTACAATAGTTCAAGTCATCAACTGCTATAAACAAATACGGTTTGATCCCTTCGCCGTTCATATGAAAGTTTGGCAAAGATGTCATATACGTCCAATATTGGCGTGATTTTTTAACGACGCCAATTTGGGGAACAAATCAGCAGCATAAACAGCAACATCCGGCTTACCATATGAAGCAAAATAACGATACTTGGCGCCAGTTATGTGCCCGTTTCGTATATGACATTGGCGTCAGAAAAAAAATCGTGCGAATATGGGGCCGTAAGTTTTCCGTTTTGATTAAAAAATCAAAAAAAAAAATTTTTCGAATAAAACTACATAAAAGTTGCCATGGTCGCAAAGAATTCTAGGTACTGTTACCCTAGCAGGATGCAAATCTCGCCAATAGCTTTTTTTCAATTCGCCAGTTAGCATTTTTTTTTTCGAGTGGTAATATTTGGCCAGATACGGTTGCACAGGTTACAGATATACAAGTTTAGGGTGATTTTTATTTTTTTACGAAAATTTGGCGAAAACCTCGTTTTCAAATACCAGTTACATATGCATTTTTGGTATTCCTTAGATATCCCGACGACCAAAAATTTATCGCCAAACTATAAGATTAAATGCCAATAATGGTTTATCGTAAATGTCACATTCACTTGACTTTAAGCAAGTTACACGTGTTTACGTCATCAAATGATTTTTATTTCGACGTTTTATTCGTATATTTATTAATGTTATACTAATTTATTTGTTCTTTCGTTATTTAAAATAAAAATTATGTCAATTTGTATAATTTGGCGAATGTTTTGGCGATTTATATAATTTGGCGAAATTGGTCGCCGGAATAACTAAGTAGTACTGTATTTCCTAATTATTTTCTATTATTTTCTAAAGGAAATATAAAAAAAATAATTAATTATCATAGAACAAAATAATTTATAGAATTTGTAAAAAGAAATAAAAGTAAATAAACATTTATTATCATATAAACAACAATAGCCGGGTTATCATGTCAACCTTTTCTGAAACATAAAAAAAATATATTTGTTTGATTAAAATTTGAGTTGTCATCATTAGAAAAATGTATATAAAATTAGAAAAAAAAAATAATATTTCGAAAACTAATTCGAATTTAAAAATTCAAATACCAGTTTTGAGATCTGCGTATCAATATTTATTTTTGGTGTTAATTTCATCGCAAAGTATTCCATATTTTATGAGAAATCGCCGTGAAAGATAATCAGTTGTTTAATCAGTCGATTCATACTTCCGTTTCATTAGGATTTTATATATACGAGTTGGAACCCGTCGAAATTCGACGAATTAAAATGTTTAGAATGGAACTTAGATCGAATTTATAATAAACTTACAAAAATAATTAGAATAAAAAATTCATTTTGCATTGGTTATCTAATTCTTAAAACAAATAATGTCTTAATCTAAAATCACCAAAATATTATTTCCAAAAACTTCAACTGCTTAAAATATTGAAAAATTAAACTGTATTAGAATACGTAATCAACATGAATAATTATGTTGAAGCTATCGATCGAGGCTCTTACGTTTGTTTTTACGTGATGAAAAATCATTAAAAAGGATTTCGCTTTGTCACATCATAAAATTTTCTCCCATAAAATCTAAACTGTACGTTATTTTCACATTCTCAAAATTTACATACGCACCACTCAAATTTACAATTTAAAAGTATTTTAACGCGCAATACATTATTAATGATTTATTATCATAATGAATGATATTTTGGAAATTGGGACATTATTTATAGTGTAGCGCACAATTTAATTGTTAAACATTATATGGCTCTGGGTGCACTGTAAATGCAGTTAATTTAAAATACTACTAAATTAATAAAATATAAATAAGGAAATTATACTTTAATATTTAAAAAACAACATTTTATGAAGTATTTATACTCGAAACTAGGGAGCTCTGCCCCCTGCAAGCTACGCTTTCCAACCCCCGTTCAGACACCGCAGAATCTAAAAACACGCTAATCTGATGGGTTTTAAAAATATTAGATATCCAAACTTAAAGTCACGTTTGTCCGATACAACTTTTCATGTGAACATTCGCATAAAATTTAATTCTAATCTCAGTACCCGCGAAAATTTACCCTTTACAAATTTGCCTTTAGTTGTCATAGTATTGGTCAAATATTTAGTTTTATCAAAGAAAATTATCGTTTTGTTTTAAATATGACATCATTTTAAATCACTGAATCATTTTGCCGAGCGTCTCAAACTTAGTATCAGCGTAATGTAAAAATATTGAAATATCTTCTTCAATCTTTTGATTTATAAAAAAGAATGCGTGTTTTTTTTTTGTTGTTTTTTTTGTTTTTTTTTTTTTTTTTAATGGCTGACGTCATTTTCTGTTCAAAAATTAGAAAAAAAGTTACTTTTATTTGTAATGTGAAAATGGCTTCAATAAGTATATAATCAATAAAAATAAATAAACCATGACTATTTTCCCTTTACTTTTAACAGAAATGGAGTACTTCAGTTGCCACAATTACAAAATTGGTACTAAAAACTAAAATAAATCTAATATCTCAAAAATAAATTAAGATAGAGCTTTCAAAGAAATTGCATTTAAAAGTACATTTTTTTCCCTATACGATGGTGCAAAAATTGAAACTGTGCGAGGTTTAAAAGTTTAAAAATTTGTTGCGAAAATTGCAAAACCGAAATTCAATTTCAAATTTCAAAGTGTTGCCATTTTCAAAGTGTTGCCATTCGCAGAATGACGTATGCGTTACGCACAGATATGTTTGTCCTTTATAATATAGATAGGGTTGATAATAAAATTTACCCCCTTTATGAAACTACTTGCTATCTGTAATTAACCACTAGCAAAGCTTCCGATTGTTATAATTCAAAAATAAAGGATAAATACATTGAATTCGTAATTTTGAAAATTTTATAATATGAATTATGAAATTAATATTCGAAAAAAAATATTAATTTTAACCTGCAATGTTTTTGATATATTTATATTTATTATGTCCTGTTTTATGTGAATTCATTTCATGCGAATAATTTCAAATTTTTCTTTAAAGTACTTTCCAAATTATCATAAAAAAAGGCAAAAATAATGGTTTAAGAGGCCGTCTATGATGTGCAGAAAAGCATGATCTGAAAAAGCACAGTTTACTCATTTTATTGAAATATTTGAGCTGGCAATGGTTGTAACACATTAAGTGAGTTAAATGGTCATACTGGCAAGAAATAATACATTAATAAAAGTGACATAGTCATTCTGTAGCGTTTAAACAATCGAGTACCGAACTTTAATTTGGATACAATCACAAAAATAGGCACATTTTAAAATAATTAATTTTTCGGAAACCAATCGTAGGAATTTTATTTAATTGTGATTTAGGCTGAATGCAGGTTGTAGAATTTATTTGTCGTGTCAAATTTGGGTAATGCTATTGAAAATCAAAGTTTGGCCTCGTTTTCATATGTAGAGGGTGTCAAAAGCAAATTTTATATACATCAGTTAAAAGTAGACTTTATTTCCAGTCGTTTGATACCTGTATCTTTCTGCTACGATAATTTGCTGCAGAGTTAGCAGGAAGTGTTTACATTTTTTCCCTCCTGACTGTACGAGTTGCGCAGCATGTCAGATGTCACTGAATCGATGGCTTGCGCAATTTTAATCATTACAAAATAATAATAATAATAATAATATTAACTGTTTTGGGGAAAACAGATTACAGCAAAATAAGCTTGTTTTGTGTATACATGATACTGCAAACCGCAAATCTCTAGGGCTCATAGTTTCTGTAAAAATTAACATTTGAAATCAGGGAGGTTTCATGTGGACACCTGGTTTTTGTTGTAGTAAGCAAAAAGAGGAGGTAGCAGAAAATTACATTATGTATTTGTAAAAACTAGAGGGATCTGCCCCAAATGAACTACGCTCGCCAAACCCCGTTCGGACACCGCAAACTCTAAAAGAACGCTAATTTGATCGGCTTTAAATAAATTTATGAAGAATGAATTATAATAATAATAAAAAAAAAAAAAAATAGTGGCGATCTCCCTGTTAACGGGTTCTTTTCGTCTTTGATTAACTCAGATCAGTGAGACGTTGAAAATAAGCAAATATAAAATGATTTAAGTAAACAGAGTCTTTTTCTCCCGGTATTTTTTAACAACGCTATAAGAAAGTTTATTAAATATATCGTTTTAAATCTGACGTAATTTTCACCAAAGTTTTCTTTCTCATTTTCATATTCACGTGAAAATACTTTTGTTGTTAGAAAGGAAATATTATTTGCCTGTCTTAGAATTCTCAACAATAGTTGTAAAAGGTTACATCAAAATATGAAATAAATGTCTTGCGCAAATATATTTTTATATTTGAAAAGTTTGGGATTATTATGGTTTGGCAATTTCCTCCATATACGACTTTTATCGCATATTAATGGATTTATTATTTTACAATTCTCTTTCTCTCGTATAAATATAGTTTTATGGCGTAATTATCAATATTTTAGTGCTTGTAATATGTAATCATTTAATTCCCATTTGACAGTTTTTTCCTGTTTATAATAGTCACGTGTAAATAAATTTTCTATTTGAAGGACATCATATTCTTGTTTTTAAATTTGGCAACATTTTAAAGTAATACTCTTTTCTAAAGTCGTAAAAAATATCTCTCGAAATGCTGAAATTTCGAATTTGAAATAGAAATAAAACCTCAAAAAATGAGACAAATAAAAAAAAATAAATGCAATCTGCACACCGGAAACTTCTAATGTATAAAATGATCTAAAAATGATTAAATTCCCACGTATAGTTTTTGCTCATATGAAACTTTTTTAATGGAACGATTTTGACCACCTTTAACATTAATTATCTCTTTAAATAATTCTTCGATTTAAAAACTGCCTGCACCAGCGTGTTTGTCAACCATTTCGATATAATACCATCGATTTTCATAATTTTGTATGCAATATTTTTCTCAAAACGAATTTTTGGTCACAAAAAATTCACAATCGGCGGCGGTGACAGCGTTAGTTAGTTTTTTTTTTTTTTTTTTTTTTTTTTTTTTTTTTTTTAAATTAGAATAGAGAGATACTCCGAAAGACATAAAAAAAGTGAACCCATTAAAGTGTCTAATGGCATCTTATAAACAGAGTTTCACAAGTTTAAAAGTTAAGGTACTACTTAGTTATCCCGTCAACCAATTTCGCCAAATTATATAAATCGCCAAACCACTCGCCAAATTATACAAATTAACATAATATTTATTTTAAATAACGAAAGAACAAACAAATTAGTATAACATTAATAAAAATACAAATAAAACGTCGAAATAAAAATCACTTGGTGACGTAAACACGTGTAACTTGCTTAAAGTCAAGTGAATGTGACATTTACGATCAAGCATTATTGGCATTTAATCTTATAGTTTGGCGATAGATTTTTGATCGAAGGGATAAACAGTAGTAGGGTAAAGTGCCCATATTTCGTCCCCTTTCCTAATTTCGTCCGCCTTAATTTCTTCGCTTCTGCGAAAATGCCGCCTCTTATGACGCAAGGCACAGGGGACGGAAGGTAAAAGGTGTCAGTATTGAAAATTTCGTTCGCCAAGACGCATGCATAAATTAAAGATGCCGAATTTCTTATTTTTAGAAGACATGAGTTACTTATTACGTTGTAAGTAGAACGTTATTTACTGTACTGCAAGTATTTATTTCTTATTCATTGCATTTATTCTACGTAGGTAAGATGCTGGCACTAGCATACAATGAGTTTTAGGACGCTCAGTTCATTTTACGGGAACTCCGTCCTCTGAAGCTCCGCCATATTGGGAAGTAACGAGGTCCCAATTTCGCCCCCATTGCAATTCTTATTTTCGTCACGGCTACGAAGATAGGAATGCTTTTTGTGACAATTTTTTTGAATTTTTTCCTCATGTTCGGATGGCTAATGTTTTGTTATGTTATTCTTCCACTGATAATTCCTACATTTCTTTGTGCCTTACATTGATGTAAATTTTATTACTTACTCATTTACAAATAAATTTTGATTTAGTTGTAAGTTAAACCTCGGCGTATTGGATTTTTTGGTGGATGATATTGGGACCATTTTCTTTCTTTTACGTTTTTTAGATACTTTTGAAAAAAAAAATAGCATTGTTAAATGTTTTTGTACTATATTTGCCAACGTTTCTATGTGCGTGGGTAGGTTTTTACTAAAAATTACAATATTTAGCGTCTAAAAATGGCTAAGGGTCGAAATATGGCACTTGACTCTACCAAAATTCAAATAAATATATATATATAATAAAATGCCATTTTCACCTGACAAAAAGTATGCATTATTTAAGAAGTGTTTTTTCCGCTTAATATATCTTTTCTATTCTTCTTTTTATTAATATTTTAATACTCTATAATTATAAATGGTAGACAATATTGAAATCCATTATCAACTTTTATTGTTGCTTATTACTTTACATAATATTTACACAAGATATCAGGCATAAATAAGATAATATGTAAGCGTATAATATTTTCTATGATTTATACTTGGCTATTTAAGACTATGAGCAAAATAAAATAAAATATGTATTTTTTCTTTGACATATAGAATATTGTTGAACAGATGTTAATTTTTAAATAATTATTTTTTACATAGACAATTTGAATTATAAACGAAATATAGGGTGGTCATAATTAAACTTCCCCTATAAATGGCATCCAGCGCAAACGTGTGAACGGAATGCAACCAAATTTGGTATATAGACTATACACGAGATGCGCTCACGGAATTTCGAAAAAAATAGTAGTTCCAAAATGTCCACCAGAGGGCGCCTTTTCCGGAAAAAAACATAAAATTTAAAACAAGAAACGGCCAAAACGGAATACAGAAATAACATTAACATTCCAAAACTAGCATTTTGAGTAATACAATGTAAAACTAGCTGTTTTGACCGTTTATTGTGTTAAATTTAATGTTTTTTTCCAGAAAAGGCGCCCTCTGGTGGACATTTTGTAGCTAATTTTTTTTTTTCGAAATTCCGTGAGCGCATCTCGTGTATAGTCTATATACCAAATTCTATTGCATTCCGTTCACTCGTTTGCGCTGTAGGATGCTGTTTATAGGAGAAGTTTAACTATAACCACCCTGAATATTGCACCAGGTAAATAAAATTTTAATAAAGTTTAGAGGAAGAACATGTCTCTAATATTTTTTAAATATATTTCTTTTTACATAATAGAAGAAAAATTTGAAGAGAATTGAATTTAAAAATATGTACAGAAATGGTATTTTTAATGTTTTAAGCGCACTCCTACCCCGCTCCACCCCCCCACCCCCCCCAAAAAATGTATATTATAGAAAATTACTGTATATAATTTACCACTGTTTATATAACAAATATTTCATGTACAATAGTAATGTCGGGAAATGCTGCCATAGAGAAATTATCATACAGTATTATTATTTTTCTTTGTATTTAAAAATGATTGAAAATTATTGCTTATACATTCGCTTACTTTCAAATGTTCAGATGTTTAAGTTTACTCCTTTTCGCTTATCAGATCCTACGAGAAATATGTCAGGAAAAATGGAGAAAAAAAATTCTAAGGGAAAGATTTCTTTAAAAGTAATATATCACTAATGGAATTTGGTGAAAGAAAATGTTACAAACCATAATCCTATAATATACTCGAATAAAACTCAAAATAATGCGGTGAACATAATTCTTATGTTACGTTAAAAATAATAAATATATTCAATAAAATGTAAATTTCCAACTGGGCGAAAAATGTCCGGACCAGGATTCGAACCCGGGACCTCCTTGGCTGAAGCCGCCAGTGCTCTGCCATCTGAGCTATCCCGGACAATTCTGGTCGAAATTTTTCACCCAGCTAACCTTGATGATTACAGCATCTGGTCTGAAACCTGGTTGAGCTCAACAGAATAAATCTCAGGTAATGGAACTCCAGAAATCGCTGGATACAAAATTACACTAGATTAATTTTAACACAATTATTCTAATTGGTAAACAAATCATATTAGATGTAAATTTCCAACTGGGAGAAAAATGTCCGGACCAGGATTCCAACCCGGTATCTCCTGGCTGAAGCCGCCAGTGCTCTGCCATCTGAGCTATCCCGGACCTGAGATTTATTCTGCTGAGCTGAACCAGGTTTCAGACCAGATGATGTAATCATCAAGGTTAGCTGGGTGAAAAAGTTCGACCAGAATCGTCCGGGATAGCTCAGATGCAGAGCACTGGCGGCATCAGCCAGGAGGTCCCGGGTTCGAATCCTGGTCCGGACATTTTTCGCCCAGTTGGAAATTTACATCTAATATGATTTGTTTTCGAATTAGAATAATTGTGTTAAAATTAATCTAGAATAAATATATTCGTTTATGTTTCTTCTTTCTGGTAAAAGAAAAAGTCATTTTTCTCTTTGGTATAAATATTTCATTGTCAGGAGAGGGACGTATAATTTTCTTAGTTTAGGAACATTTAATGTTTACTTTTTATAAAAATTTGAGTTATTTTACCAAAAATTTAATTTTGTTTTACTTAGTTTAAAAACGAAGAATATGAGAGTTTTGTTACTTCTCTATTTTGAAATAGGATGGCAAATATTTCAACCTGAATGCTTAAACTGAAAATTAATATGATGGAGAAAAAAAAAAAAAAAAAGGAATGATGTTTAATAAACCAATATTTTAGTATGTAGAACATTTCAAATAAAATTGTATCATTCTATATATTGTAAATAAATTTTCTATTTAAAATGTATTAAAAAACTATAGTTTTAATTATTGAGAAGAATTTGTGTTTAAAAAAAGAATAAAAATGTTTTTAAAAAAGTTGCAAAATATGCAACTCAGATGAAAATTTTAAGATAATAGACCAAAATGGAGTGTGCTACAACATAAATGCACGTACAATGTGTAATAATTCACAGAAAATGCATTGAATAATGTACATAAGCAAATATTAACATATTAAAATATATTCACGGATGCTATAATATTTATACCTGGTTTCAATATGATATGAACACCCAGTTTTTCAAGCATAAAAAAGAAGAAAGTGTTACAAAAACAAACTGAACTCTAATCAATGTTAGAAATAGAACAAATCGTTTTATTTTATAACAAAATATAATTAAAACAGCAGCGATTTATACATAATATGAACTGCATTTTTCCATTTTGAGGTGTTTCATAATGATATGAAAATAGATTAATAGCCAGTGTATGACACAGACCTGTTTGTTAATCTAAAAACGCAATCAGGCATGGAGTGGACCAAGTTTTTTAATATATTTTGATCGATTTCATTCCAGTGAAATATGATAGCAGCTTTTAATTCTGAAATTGTGGCATATTGTTTTCCATTTGCTTATTTAGCGTATTTCCATTTCCATCCCCACAGCTCCATACATTTTCCATTGGATTTAAATCAGGAAAAACAGATGGCCATGGAATTACATGTACACCTTTATTAAAAAAAAACATTTCCAAGTGATGTTTGCCTGTGTGGATGATGCATTGTCTGGTTGGAAAATCCAGAAAAGCCAGCCAATTTCCCCAGCAAATGACAGCAAGTTTTCTTCAAGTAGATCTTGGTAAGTTAATACACTCATTCTATCAGAGGGAAACTAACCTTCATCTTACAATAAAATCCAAACGCAGCCCAAACAATGAGTGAACCTCCATCCTGCTGCCATTCTGAAAACGTTTCTGGTTTCTTACGCAGATTGTGCCAATAATAAGAAAAACCACCCGGACCCTCCAAATTGAATTTTTTTTCATCGGAAAATATAACTCCTTCATATTCTAACATTCCAGCACATCTTTTGGCATTTCCAGGTGATTCTGCTGATGCATTTTAGTCGTACGTTGTTGGGGCTTTCTTTTCTTGTACCCCATCATCTTAGAGCTCTTGACTTCGCTGGACAAGGTACTTTTTGACATTGAATCTCTTGAAAGTTCGCCTAAAGTTGTTTTCTTATTACCCATTCTTTTTGAAATGGCTGTTCAGCTTTGGCGGGCGTCCCGGATACTTCTTTGCTCCATAATCTCAAGAAAAATTAATATTACATCTGGAGATCTTTCAATTTTTTTGAGATATCCCTGGACGAAAGTTTGTGATTCTTAAAAGCCACCATTTCCCTTTCTCAAAACCACTTAAAACGCTTTTACGATCCATACTTCTAGAATTCACTTTGAGATCAGTTTTGAAAATTTCCTAGTCTGCGAAATATATTTATATGCTAAACTCATTTGCATATTTCGGTTTCTTCCTCTCGGAGTGGCATTCAATAATCCTGTGCCGTTTCCATGCTTGTTTAGTTATAATTTCGATCAATGTTCATATAATTTTGCAACAACATTTTTTTAGATAATTCATATTTTCAATGAATTTAAAGTTTGATATTTCTTTTACAGCTATGTATTATGTAAAATTACTGTATTTGTCTATGTAATAGAGTTTTTCTAATAATTATTTACGAATTTTTGCCAGGATATCACAAAATTACTAGGTCTTCATACCATTATGAAACCCAGTGTATGTGTACGTAAAAATGAACGCAAATTATTGATTATACATTCCCTTATTTTCAAGTGTGCAGAAATTAAAATCTAGAGCTTTTCGCTTATCAAATGGAAAGCGAATGTTAATGGAAAATGGAGTAGAAAATTCTAAAGAAAAATATTCTTTAGAAGTAAGGTATCATTAATGAAAATTGATGCATGAAGGTATTACAAACCAAAATCTTAAAATACATATGAATAAGAAGAAAAATATTAGGTGAATATAGTTATTACGCTGAGTTAAAACTAGCAAAACAGTATTTTTGTGTTCTTCTTACTGGTAAAAGAAAAAAGCATTTTTCTCTTCGAAACAAATATTTCATGTCAAGAAAGGGAAGTCTAATTTTAGTAATTTATCAACATTTAACGTTTTGGAATATAGTTTTCCAAAAGATTAAAGAGGTTTCATTTCTTTAATTTGAAAAAAAGAAAGTTTTTGTTGTTCAAATTTTAAAATTGGATGTAAAAATATTTCAATCTAAGTGCTTACACTAAAAATGTATATGATGTAGAAAATAAAGAAAAAAGAAAGAATGATCAATCTTATTACTAGAATATTTCAAATAAAATCGTAACATTCTGTAGCTAGTAAACACATTTTTATATTAAAGTGCATTGAAATATTAATTTCTAAAATCTTGTAAAGAAATTGCTTAAAAAAAAAAGAAAGAAAGAAAAAGTTGAAACAAAAGTTTTAATACATGAAGTTTATTATTATATAGCAGCATATATTCTAACATAATTTTTAATATAATAGACCAGAAAAGAGTATGCTGCGAAATAAATATACTAATAATGTGTAATATTTCATAGAAAAAGCATTGAAATATGTACATTAGAAAATAGTAACTTAATAAAATATATCCTAAAAATAAAAGAATTTGTTGAAATAAAAATTTTAAAACATGCAGTTGAAACAAAATTTTTAGCATAATAGACTAAAAAAGAGTATGCGACGAAATAAATATAAGAATAATGTGTTGTATTTCATAGAAAAAGCAATGAAATATGTACATTAGAAAATAGTAACCTAATAAAATACATCCTATGTCACCATAAATAGTAGAATTGCACCATAAAGGGTAATAAATAAGTCGTATACGTTAAAAATACGTAAACTAGTTCAATGGTACACGTAAACAAGAACATTTATATGAAATTTTACAAATAAAATTAACGATAAAGGTATAGGGTAAAGTGCCCATATTTCGCCCCCTCTCCTAATTTTGTCCCCCTTAACTTATCCTCTTCTGTGAAAGTGGCGCCACTTATGACGCAAGGCATAGGGGACGGGAGGTAAAAGGGGTCAGTTTTGAAAGTTTTGATCGCCAAGACGCATACATAATTTAAAGACGGCGAATTTCCTATTTTTAGAAGATCTGAGTTCTTATTACGTCGTTTGTAGTACGTTATATACTGTACTGTAAGTATTTATTTCTTATTCATTGCATGCATTTTACGTTGGTGAGATGCTGACAGTAGCATACAATGAGTTTTAGGACGGTCAGTTCATCTTACGGGAACTAAAGCTCCGTCATATTGGGAAGTAACGTGGTCCCAATTTCGTCCCCCTTGCAGCGCTTATTTTCGTGCCAGGGACGAAATTAGAAATGCTTTTTCATTGCATTTTTTTTTCAATTTTTCCTCATTATTGGATGGCTAATGTTTCGTTATGTTATTCTTCCTCTGATAATTAGTACATTTCTTTGTGCCTTACTTTAATGTAAATTAAATTACTTACTCATTTAGAAATAAATTTTGATTTAGTTATAAGTTAAACCTCGGCGTATTGGATTTTTGGGGGGAACGAAATTGGGACCTTTTTTTTCTTTTGCATTTTTTAGATACTTTTGAAAAAATAATTTTTCGCATTGTTAAAATTTTTTTCTACGATATTTGCCTATGTTTCTATTTGCATGGTTAGTTAGTCTATGTAAAATCCAAATTTCGTAGATTTTCACTGAAAATTACAACTACCAAGGGCCTAAAAGTGACTGGGGTACGATAATAGGGTATCTTACCCTAATATTGACGTTTCGAACTGTTTCTGCAGTTGTCTTCACGATAAATATGATGCTGAAATATTTAAAAATCTAGAGACGAAAGCTTCCTGCCAAGTCTTGATCTTTAATATCAATGGAAAACTATAGTGAGCATTTCAAAATTTTTTGATTTACTCACTGCACTTCTCCATTCATATAACTGATTAACACTCGACAGGAAGCTTTCGCCCCTAGAGTTTTAACATCATGTTCATCTTGAAGATAACTGAAGCAGCAGTTCGAAATGTCGATATTATGCTTTATCATTAATTTTTGTTTGTACAAATTCATATAAACGTTATTGTTTATGTGTACCATTGAGGAAGTTTATATGTTTATACATCTTATTATTTATATTCTATGTTGTTATCATCTTTATGTATATGTGAAAACAAATTTAAATTCTTGTCCATAAATTCACTTAGTTTTAAATGTGCCGATGTTTAAAATATCTTGCTTATCAAATGCAATAAGAAACGTGCACTGAAAATGGAGAACAAAATGCTAAATAAAAGTAAGCTTTAAGAAAAATAATGTTAATGAAGACAGATGTGAGGAAACTTTACAAACCGTGAACCGAAAATATACTATACATTCATAAAAGGTGAAGTAATGAGGTAAACATAATTATTACGTTAAGTTAAAACTAGCAAAAAGTTAGTTTTATATTTTATTCCCCTTACTCATGAAACTAAAAGTCATTTCTTTGAGAAATGAATATTTCATGTCAGGAGAAGAAAGTATAATATATACACACACACACACACACACACATATATATATATATATATATATATATACATGCATATATATATATATATATATATATATATATATATATATTTACATCTCTTTAATTTGTGTATTTTTGAAGATGGTTTTCAGTAAAATTTCGATTTTGTATTTTTAACAAAGGTTGGATATAAAAATTTTTGGAGGAAAATTTTCAAAAGAAATAAGGAAAAAGGTTCTCATTAGGTAATTTTAAGAAAAAATATTTTGATCTAATGGGCTTTACTATAACCATATACTGCGCTCAAAACAAAACACACAATAATGATCAATTAAGCATTGATATTATTCATAGAACATCTAAAATATATTTGTACATTTTTATCCCTAATAGAGAAATATTCTACAGGATGAGTATATGATGGATCCGATTTAAAAAAAAATCACCTTTTCGGAACTACTGAACATATTACAATAAGTGATATATGAATTTAAAGAGAAATATACCAAGATTTTTTTCAGCTGCAAAAGTTCGATGTGTGAACCTCTTGTCCCACCGCATACGTCCAGTGTGTATTCGGCACTTGTATAGAATTTACTTTAATTCATCATCACCAATCTTGTCAAACCTCATTGGGGAAACACCTCTGAAACATAATTTTTATTTCTTTCATTGGTTAAACGACCCAGTTTTATCTTTTACACTTTTGTGACATCTGGATGGGAATCCCATCAGACTTCAATTGCTTTGAATTACCTTAACTTTTTTATGCTACTGTTTTTAGATTTAAAATTTTCTTCTCTTCTACACGTCTCTGAGTACATCTGACTGGAGTACCCCATCCAGATTGCTTTTCCCATTGCTTTCTTTGTTTTACTTACATTGTGTTTTTAGTTTATGTTTTGGCGCAGCATGCCCCCTAAGGGATTTTGCGCCATAAAACCTTATACAACCAACCAACCATCTTCCAGTGCATAATCCAGTTTGTCCCAAACATTTTGTAGCATCACTCTTTCATTGTTTCTGAATGCTGAACAAATGCGTACTTTAGGTTCTGGCAGTCTCAAACATATTGTTTATGCAGCCGAAAGCACTGCCAGATCTTAAAGAATGCATTTGTGCGGCATTCAGAACCACTGACAGAGTGATGCTACAAAATGTTGGGAACGAACTGGATTACAGATTGGACGTATGGCGTGTAACAAGAGGGTCACACATCGAACATTTGTAACTGAAAAAAAAAACTTGTTATATTTCTCTTTAAATTCATGTATCACTTATTCTAATATGTGCAATTAGTTTCGAAAAGATGATTTTTTAAAATGAGGTCCATCATTTGTACTTACTCTGTATATTGAAAGACAATTTTTAAGTTGTAGAAAAGAACTTGTATTTCTAAAATGAATTTTTAAAAATCTAAAATAAATAAGACAAGTTGACACGTGCGAGGCTTTTACGCTTCAATCTTTGAGTTTACTTTCTGATACATTTTTTTTTCAAAAATTTATAATTAACTTCAGTTTTTAAATCAAAAAACATATTTTAACGAAATATGAGTGAACTGTGCCAAAAGCCTGTTGAAATACATTCCGAACAATAATCTATTCATCGTTGTGCGATTTGTATGTACATAGAAAAAGATATTTTGAAGTCAGAAACAATGTCTTTGATGATATTTAACCTAAAGGTATAATGAAAATTCGGTACTATTTAGTTATTCTGTCGAACAATTTCTTCAAATTATATAAATCTCCAAACCACTCCCCAAATTTCACAAATTGACATAATTTTTATTTTAAATAACGAAAGAACATATAAATTTGTATAAAATTAATAAAAATAGGTATAAAACGTCGAAATATAATTCACTTGATGACGTAAACACGTGTAATTTGCTTAAAGTCAAGTGAATGTGACATTTACGATCAACCATTATTGGCATTTAATCTTATAGTTTGGCGATAGAATTTTAATCGACGGGATAACCAAATAGTAGCGAAAATTCAGTATTCAATGTATGCGGAGCGGACGCAAAAGCATATCCAGTGTTACCCGATTAGTCGTTTAACGCTAAATGTTAGTTAAATTCAGTATGCGATGTCAGATGTGGCCAAAAATTATATTCAATGATACCTCATTCATCGTTTTACGCTACATATTAATTGAGAAATAAGCATGTTGGCAACAGAAATAATATGCATTATAGTATCGCGGCAATTTAGTATTCAATGTCTGATATAGGTAAAGTCCTATTTAATGAAACCTCATTCATCGATGTACAGTCGTGGAAAAAAAAAAAGTAAACACCCCCTACTAACTCCGCAACAAATTATCGTAGAAGAAAGTTACTTGTATCGAACGACTGGAAATAAAGTCTACTTTTAAATGATGCATATAAAATTTCCTTAGGAGGCCATCTACAAATGAACTCTACACCCTTCAAATAGCCTAAAAACAAATTTTTATGCAATTCGTACCATAAGTTTCCGAGAAATTAATTATTTTAAAACGAGCGTATTTTAAGGGCTGTATCCAAATTGAAGTTGTGTTCTCGATTGCTAACCGAGAGAGCCGCCTTCTTGATCAAGGCACCTTAAGCAGTCAATGAAGTCTGTTAGATAACAAGGCAGCAGAAGAAATTTCAAAATATCTACTCACTTCAATCATTGACGGCCCCTTAAACCATCATTTTGCCGTTTTTTAAGAATAATTTGAAACAAGGGATCTCTTGGCTGAATCCGCCAATGCTCTACCATCTGAGCTATCCCGGACGAATCTGGTAGAACTTTTTCACACTGCTAACCTTATTGATCATAGTAATTGGTCTGAAATCTGGTTCACCTCAACAGACTAAATCGCACGTAATGGAACTCCAGAAATCGCTGGATACGTAATTACACTAGATTAATTTTAACACAATTATTCTAAATAGTAAATAAATCAAGTCAGGTGCTATGTTCAATAAGGTTAGCTGGGTGAAAAAGTTCCACCAGATTCGTCCGGGATAGCTCAGATGGTAGAGCATTGGCGGATTCAGCCAAGAGATCCCTTGTTCGAATCCGGGTCCGGACATTTTTCGACCAATTGGATATTTACATCGGACATTTTATGTACAGTCGTGGAAAAAAAAAAAAAAGTAAACACCCCCTTCTAACTCCTCAACAAATTATCGTAGAAGAAAGTTACTGCTACCAAACGATTGGAAATAAAGTCTACTTTTAAATGATGTATATAAAATTGGCTTAGGGGGCCATCTACATATTAAAACGAACCATAACTTTATTTTTTTCAATAGCAGTACCCAATTCTGACAGCATAAATGAACTCTACATCTTTCAATTAGCATAGAATCGAATTTTTATGCAATTCGTACCACAAGTTTCCGAGAAATTAATTATTTTAAAACGAGGATATTTTAAGGGCTGTATCCAAATTGAAGTTCCGTACTGGATTTTTAACCGAGAGAGCCGCCGTCTTGAATCAAGGCACGTCTAAGCGTCAATGAAACCTGTTTGATTACAGTACAGCAGAATAAATTTCAAAATGCCTACTCACTTAAATCATTGACGGCCCCTTAAACCATCATTTTGCCGTTTTTTAAGAATAATTTGAAAACTACTTGGAAGAAAAATGTGAAATTTGGAATTTTCATAAAGCAGGACTTAATAAATCTAAATCCACCAAAAAAATTTTAGGTTGCAATTCATAATTTTTTTGAATATTAATTTCATAATTCATAATTCATATCATAAAATTATAAAAATTGCAAATTCAGCGTATTTATGTTTGGGCACATTAGTTTTATTGCTAAACAAAACATTAGCACATTAGGAGCATAATTTCAGAAGATATAAATAAAAATATGAAAATGTAATTTAACATTAGAAGCACTAAATTTTGAATGTTTATAATTCAAAAACCTGTCATTCAAACGACTTGAAATTTGGTGTCTAGGCATATTTTGAACCGAAGATTTGAAATATCTCGTTAAAATTGGGTATTGCCATTGAAAAAAAATGAGGTTTGGTTTCGTTTTAATATGTAGATGACCCCCTAAGCAAATTTTATATACATCATTTAAAAGTAGACTTTATTTCAAATGGCTCGGTACCAGTAACTTCCGTCTACGATAATATGTTGAAGAGTTAGTAGGGGGTGTTTACTTTTTTTTTTCCACGACTGTACGTTACATTTTAGTTAAATTCAGTATGCTATGTCAGATTTGAGCAAAAAATTATATCCAATGATGCCCCATTCATCGTTGTACTTTACATATTGGTTAAGAAAAACGGATGTTGTCAAACAGAAATAATAAAAACGATTGTGAAACATGTATTTCTAAAGAAATTTTCAATCTAATACACCGAAATACTATTAATCTGGTATTATATGTAAAATAAGCATTGCATTTTGTGAACTTTTCTAGTGCAGGGGCTTTGGCGAAACAGAGGAAATGGCCCTGGCGAGAGAAGGACATTTTTCACGCATATTTTCTGGTAACCTCTTCTCTGCTTCCTATACAGAAGAATTTTTTTTTTCAATATTTCTACAATTTATTTAAGGGATCTCAGGACTCTTGACGTTTTGCCCGAGTGCCTCTCGAGCAAAAATAGTTTGCTATCTTCGGTACTAAAAGCTTTTGGATACCACTTAATTTTAACTGTAATCTTTGGTTTGTTAAGAGGCTACTTCAGTCAAATGAAAAGATGCATTCGCTAATGTTAATGCTATGGAAGAAATTTATAAAGATATCTCGGTCGCACTTCAATATTTTTAAATAATTTCTTTTGCATTGAATAGTTGAGATCGATCTGTATGCAGGCCGTTTTTTACTTTTTCTATTTTGATTGCAGATATTTTTTATGAGGATTCTTTTACTTTCGAAACCGGTTCCGAAAATGAAAGTGTCCTCATAAGAAATACATGTAAACAAAATCGAAAAAGTAAACAACGGCCTTTGTACAGATCGATCTCAACTATTCAATGCAAAAGAAATCATTTTAAAATATTGAAATGCGACCGAGATATCTTTATAAATTTCTTCCATAGGATTAGCATTGGCGAACGGGTCTTTTCGTTTGACTGAAGTAGCCTCTTAAATGGCATACCTTTTTCGATTCTACAAAGCCAAATATTTTAGTTTAAAAAAAAAAAAAAAAAAAAAATGTCGTGACAGTTCCTAATTCTTAATTCATTGTGTCAAAAAAAAAAAAAAAAAAAGTTAAGGGCTAAAAGCTTCAAAATTTTCAAAATTATTATCCTTATTAGTATTATAACTCCTGCCTTTTCTGGACATTTTGATAAAATTGTTACCTTAAATTTTTCATTAGAACAGACGTTACGGCTTTTAGAATCACGAGTTGGAACCCGTCGAAATTCTACGAATTAAAATGTTTAGAATGGAGGTGTTAGATCGGAATTATAATAAACCTACAAAAATAATTACAAGAAATTCATCTTGCATTGGTTATATAACTCTTAAAACAATTGATGCTTTTAACCTAAAATTACCAAAATATTATTTCCAAAAGCTTCAACTGCTTAAATTACTGAAAAGTTAAAGTGTATTAGAATACGTAATTAAGATGAATAATTATGTTGAAGTTATCGACAGAGGCTCTTACGTTTGTTTAATACGAGTTTGTTCTTTTACTGGATGGAAATTCAGTGAAAAGGATTTCGCTTTGTCACATCATAAAATTTTCCCCTATAAAATCTAAACTGTACGTTATTTTCACATTCTCAAAATTTACATACGCATTACTCAAATTCACAATTTAAAAGTATTTTAACACGCAGTACATTATTAATGAATGTATTTCCAAACTTAAAGTCGCGTTTGTCCGATACAACTTTTCATGTGAACATTCGCATAAAATTTAAGTTCTAATCTCAGTACCCGCGAAAATTTACCATTCAGAAATTTGCCTTTAGTTGCCATATTATTGTCCATTTAGTATTGGTTAAATATTAAGTTTTATCAAAGAAAATGATCGTTTTGCTTTAAATATGACATCATTTTTACTCACTGAATCATTTTGCCTAGCGTCTCAAACTCAGTATCAGCGTAATGTAGAAATATTGAAATATCTTCTTCAATCTTTTGATTTATAAAGAGGAATGAGTGTTTTTTTTTTTTTTTTTTTTTTTTTTTTTAATGGCTGACATCATTTTCTGTTCAAAAATTAGAAAAAAGTTACTATTATTTGTAATGTGAAAATGGCATCAATAAGGATATAATCTATAAAAATAAATAAACCATGACAATTTTTCCTTTTCTTTTAATAGACAGGGAGTACTTCAGTTGCCAAAATTACAAAATTGGTACTAAAAACAATAAAAAATAATAATATCTCAAAAAGAAATTGAGATAGAGCTTTCAAACATATTGCATCTAAAAGTAATTTTTTTTCCCCTATACGTGTAAAAATTGAAACTGTGCGACGTTTAGAAGTTTAAAAATTTGCAGTAGCGAAAATAGCAAAACCGAAATTTCCTTTCAAATTTCAAAGTGTTGCCATTCGTAAAATGACGTCTGCGTTACTTTGTAGTATAGATACCCGCTCAATAGCTGAAGCGGAATTTTGAGGTCATTTTTCTCAAAATGATGTGTTTAGGTACAACGCACAGTGTATCTCAAAAACTTCTCAATATTTTTTCGTGAAATTTGCCAAGTACATGTTTCATATTTGTCTGTATAAACTGAACCTCAGATTTCCTTTTTATTGTTAAAGAACATATTTTTTTAGATGATTATACTGTTGAAAATTTCAAAATTTTGTATTAGCTAAACACAAATTTGTATTAAATATATAAAAATGCTTTAAATGCAAATTTATTTAGGATCAGAGTTATCACTATTATATAAAGTATAATTTGGCACCAAAATTTTCATTCTCGTTGCAAAATTAATTTTGTTATCTTGCGCGTAAGCTGTCATACCAATTTTCTGCTCGGCAAATGTCTGACAGTTTGAAGCCCGTCAGAAATATTAATTTTGCATCTTAAAAATTTTTAAATATATGAAATGAAAGAAAATACTTATACCTTTCAGACCTGTAAAAATTCTGTTTTAAAATCATATACATTTTAAGATATTAAATGTTGAATATGTTTTTTGTTTTTTTTTCCATTTTTTCCCGTTTTAAGAATCCTGAGACCGTTATATATAAAGAAGACATTTATCTAGTTTTAAATACAAAGATCAGTAATTTGTATAGAAAATAATAATGATAATATATATATATATATATAAATTACACCTATAGATATCTATACATAAACAAGAATAAATGTTCATTAAATTAGTTTTGATAGCATTTTATATCATTTGCCAACAAATATGAGTTTATGAAGCGTGATTTGCACAAAGTATTAAAGAAAAAAAAACTCAAAGGGCCTTATAACGGAAAAGTAGCAAATTTTGTACTTAAGCAAATGAAGTCCTTAATGAAAATTCATTGTACGAATCATTATAATTATTATTACGTTTTTAGTATTTAAAAATATGTTCGAATTATATATATATATATATCTATACATTCACCTACTTAGAAACATGTAGAAATTTATGTTTAAAACATTTTGCTTATCAAATGCGACTCTAAATATGTTTGAGAAAAGGGAGAAAAAAAAATCAAAAGAAACAGAATCTTTACAAGTAATGTATCATTAATGAACGTAGATGTAAGAAAATTTACACACCATAAAACATTACATGCATAAAACGCAAACTAATGTGGTGAGTGTATTTATTACGTTAATTCAAAACTAACAAAAACGTGTATTTTACGTTCTTCTTTCTGCTGAAACAAAGAGTAATTTTTCTTTCAGAAACAAATATTTGATGTCAGGAGAAGGAGGTATAAAATATTTAAGGTTTACTATGAACTTTTTAAAATTTATTTCCTTATGTTATGTTTTTAAAAGATTTTAAAAGAAATATTTTCTAGGAATTTCAAAAGAAGCAACTCATATTTCTGACTTTAATTTTGTAGTTAGAACATCTCGTTTAATATATTTTACTCGGTGTTCCACAAAAAATATGCACCATGTATTTAGTATGCATACCTCATTATCAATCGACGATTGTATCGTAACTGGCCTAAACCAGCTACATTTTGTAGTTGAGTAAGCAAAAAACGGAAGTAAATTAAAGAAGTTCGTAATTCCATACCGTTTTTTAGGAACGTTCGTAATTATATAAATACGTAGCACCGATAGTCGTTATCTGGTCCGTATGCCTGTCTGTTTGTCCGTCTCTCTACATATATAAGAGCGCAGAAACTACCCAATCAAATGGTTTGAAATCTGGGAGCATGAAATTTAATCAAATAACAGAAATTTTCTTAAAATCACAGGTTTGTTCCAGAAATTTGCTACCAGTTCTTTTTACGCTTTTTTGAGGAAATGTTTCTTTAGAATGAAGGGGTAACATCAAATACCATTAAAAAGTGGAGCGAGGGGAGTTTGAGCAACTGAGAGGTTTTCGATACTTATTCAAGAGAAAATTATTGTCAAAGCTTTTTTATAATTTAGCAATGGCATCTTACTTCATGTCGTGCAAGAAAAACTTATACAGGGAGAATCTAAAATCATTGGACAAACTTTAAGGAGAGGTAGGGGACATCACAAGAATTCCGATTTGCAGAGGTCGGAATTTCCATGGTCGGAAATGATTTGCTGACGCGGAAGTGACTACACAAAACACAAGAAAGAAAGGACACGAACAAGGAGAGAAAACATGTTTATTTTTCTTAGTGCTCAAGAATGCCGGGACAATGTTGGAAAGTCTCAATAACTTTTTGCACGCATCATGGCAGCTTCTAGAGGAGTCCGGGACACCACTGATATTTTCGAGAACATTAGGTCTTCCATGCGTCGGAGATGCGCTTCCATGCATCACGGCCCGGGGTCGTAATTTCGAACACCTACTTTGATGATTATCGTTGTTTTTTTAATGTTCTTTTCTTAGTTTTTTGCTGTACTAAGGATAATAAACATGCTTTCTCCACCTATTTGTGTCCTGTTTTTCTTGTGTTTTGTGTCGTCACTACCGTACCAGGAAAGCGTTTCTGACCATGCGTTGCTATGCAAATCTAAATTCTTGTGATGTCCGCTACCTCTCCTTAAAGTTTGTCCCGTGATTTTAGACTCACCTTGTATATATATATATATATATATATATATATATATGTAATATATATAATATATTTTTATTTATTTAATGCAAAGTGCGTTCTCCTATTAAAGTCACATAAAAAGAAGTAAAACATTAAATCTATTGTAAATAAAAGATTTAACGTTATTTTATGGCGTTAAAATTAATGACATAAATGTAAAAGAAATAGAAATTTTATAATTTAAATTTATTCGAAAATATTTTCTGTAAACCAGAATTATAAAGATTGCACATATTACAAATTAAATATACTAAAAACTATAAAATGGAGAAAAGTCTTTCGTTTGAAATTTTTATAAATGCTTACGTTTTCAAATATTCAAAAATAATCCGATATATATATATATATAAAATAAATTTAACAAAGTCAATGCTGATTTTTTTTTATTACATTCTGCTTCCCATAATAAAATTCTTTCTTTGAGAAGAGAGTCTTATTGGCTTATATTACTTTAGAATTTCTAATACAGAGATAAAATTTTTATCTATAAATATTCAATTTCTAAAATTATACTTATAAATCTAATAGAAAATCGAGTTATTGAATATCTTTCAAATATCTGGTTAAGTTTCGATATTTCGAATCTTGATTTAAATATTCACATAAAAAATTCGTTCTTTTAGAAGTTAGCTAAATTATAGAAGTTAGTCTACATTACTTTCAAAGTTATAACACGCAAAGAAATATTTCATCTCACTAATATGCATTACTAAATAAGTGTGTCGAAATATACACAATAATATCAAAAATTAAAAATTCCTTGCCGGCTCGGGCTTACAGGCGGAGGTAGATTTCGAAGTTTAGTACTAAATTCACCAGCAAAACTTAAATCAAGATTAGAGATATACCCAATTCCTTCACTAAGAATGAGCTCTAGGGAGCTAAACATTTTATGAAAATTCTAATATACACGAATACACACACGCATGTATATGGAACAGGTTTAAAAATGGCTAAAGCAAATTCAGAGAACCTCAAAGTGTTAAAATATGTTAATATTTCCATAGTCGGGTTTTTATCATGTTTCAATAAGTTTCTTCAAACTCACATGACGTTACATATTCGCCTGCTGAGGTCCGTTATATTTCCAATATGACGTAATATATATATATATTTTAAATCGTCAAACTATTTATTTCATTTTCACTTTTCATGCGGAAATCTTGCTCTGGAAAACTTATGACGTAATATTCAATTTGTTTTCAATTCGTCAAACTATTTATTTAATTTAATTTTTCACGTGAAAATCTTGCAATAGAAAATCAACTGTGGTGGTGAGAATTTTATTGCTTTTTTTTAATTGTTGGCAACTGCTATAACGAAAAATATTTATTTTTTCCTGTCATTGTTGTGTAATTTATTTTATCAGAATCATGTTAAGACGGTATTTAAAAATTTTAACCCTCCCCATTTCCATTCCCTTGGGCCGATTTTGCCCATTTTCAATCCTCGCCGAGATATTAGCCGTCTCAAAGTTGGCGAGTTTGAAGGCGATCCGTGCATAATTGCGACTTTTATCGTGCGGACAAAATTTAGTACATATATATATGTATATATATATATATATATATATATATATAAATTTTTAGTTGAGCGTGGTTTGGGGTTCCTGGGGTCATATAACGGAAAGTTATGAAGGAATTTTTCAAAAGTCGCACCATGGTAACGACTGCAATAATTAGTATTTCTTACGAAATCTAATTAAAACACTAGATGTTAAAAGTACATATAAAAAGCACTCCAAGCGCTTTCGATTAAACCTATGGAGAAAGTAGTCCTGTTTAGGAGAAATTACTTTTTTTTCCTTGACAATGACTTAAATTTACCCGAAAGCGCCTGGAGTGCTTTTTATACATGCTTTTCACATCTAGTGTTTTTAATTTTTGAAAACTATTTGTATATTTTTTCACACCTATTTTTCTAATGTATATTAGTGAATCCTTTTTTGAATGTCTTCATATTTTTAAATATAGTAAACAAAGGCGAATTTAATGTTTCGCATAGACTATTTACAAAGACAGTTTATTAGCGTTGTTTATATTAGATTCGAATTTCTGATACGCAAAGAAATATTTTGTCTATAAATACTCATATTAGAAGGATATGCACATAAATATAACGGAAAATTGAGCTACTGAAAGAATGACATCATATGTACTGTCTAGCTGCAAAACCGGCCTACTCGTCAAAATTGCAATATGTGTTTTTTTCAGCTGTTTAAGTTCTAACAAGGAAAGTGTCCTTACCAGGCATACTCAGAATATTTTGAAAAAGTACTAATTAAATTACTTATGCATGTAATAAAGGATCAGTCAAATTTAGCGGCGGAATTACAGTAGAAAGTCTGTAAAAAGGTAAAATACTTTCGAGTATTTGGCGCGAAAAGACAAAAGCGTCACGCTATTTGGCGAGCAGTATGGCGAGCAAATTGCTTGTTAACTGATTTTTAGAATGCGTGTAAATAGCATTTAATGAATTTAAACTTAAACAATGTGAGAGATTAATAAATACATTTTTGTATTACATGTTTATGTTGCTCGTTATTTAATTTCATTACTTTAAAAACAATTTCATATATAAAAATATTTTCATATATTTAAGCATATTCCAAAGTAAAGGCAAGATGAATAACGCTGCATTTATTCATTTCAAAGAAGTCGTTGTTTCCATAGCCACGAAACTGAATTGACAGTGAGACTGAATTTTGAGATTGAAGCATTTTTAATTAATTTAAATTTTGCTTAAATTCATAAAATTTGATAGTTAATATATATGCATGGCAAAACTATAGTTAAATCAAACTAAAACTGACAAAACTAAAGTTATTTACATTAAATTTATTTAAACAAGTTCAATATGAAAAAAAAAATTTCTCAAAGAGTATTTGACATGAAAAAGTATTTTTTGAAATTTTATTCAATCGCCAACCGGTGATAAATCGCCAAATATCGAAATTTTCAATTTTTTTTTTTTTTTTTTACGTACGCTCTATTGAGTTTTCGACGATATATATTTTAAATATATCAATGAACTATGTCAAAACTGGTCAAATATATTGTCCTAATGACTATAAAACTAAAGAGTTTTGCTTCCAAACTTATTTTGGCTAAGTGTGGCAAAACAATCCGCTTTACTCGATTTTTTTTTTTCTTTAAATGGCCGATTTTGAAACTAGACGACACATATATACTCTCAAATAAGTACATTTTAAACACATGTAGAAAAAATAGCTGTTCCACTTTTTCGAAACTTGAAAGGAAAAAAGCTATTCCTAATTCTGTAGATTGTAAGGTCGCTAATCGCTAGAGAATATCACTTAAGTCAATAGGTAAACCCGCTTTAGAACGCCACTGGAATTTATTCATTCCGATATTTGTTGCACTTCTCAATTATTAAAAAAATAATTTTTTTTCTGTAAATTTTATAATTTAGTGATGGTTTTTAAAATAAAGATAAAAGTTGTCTTTTGTTCATGTAATAATTAGCAAGATAATTTGAACAGATCTAATTTTTTTCTGTCTGAGATCATCATTTTTTTTTCACCTACAGTTTTATGAAATAACTTTCCTATATTCCAGAAAAGTTTGTTTGAAAAATTATGATTTTATTTCTTTGCCTCATTATTTTGAATGATTTTTCAAATGTTCGGGAACTAAGACTAAAATTTACGAAATTCCGAAATATAAATGCGAATTATTAAAGTAATTATATAATAAATATGAAAAATTATGAAACATTGAACGTTCTCTATATGCTTGTTAAAGTTACTGTACTTATTTTCTTTCATTATTTAAAACTAAAGACGTATTGTACTTTTTTGACGCATTGAACTTCTTTTATTACTCACTTATATCATGCCGATAAACACACTGATTATGTATATGTGACGATTTGACTTGAAGCAGTAGGCATTATTGAAATTATGTGTGTTTCTAGTAACAAACAGCACAGGCGTTCAGGCCGATATTGTTGTTGAGAATAAAAGTCTCGAGGGACATAAAAATGCAGTCGATTGAAAGTAATCCAACTTTATTGACGTTCTCATAATTTGACTTTAATGGGGAAATTCTCCACTCCACCGATGATGAAAAAGAACAAAGTTAGCTCACATCAAAATTAGCTTAAAAGCTGTTTCATCTCTCGGTTTGAAATGCTTTTCGCTTCATTATGCTACCAGACTCTTATTACATTCCTAAACTCACTAAATATCTGTCTTAGATGTACGGTCATTTTCCATACTCAGCAACTCACAATCTCTCACAAAGTTCTTAAAAGTTCCAAGAAAACAACAACATCTTAACGAAATTGCAGCAAATCTCTCCGAAGAATCTTTACCAATGACCAATGCAGATTGTTTTGAAGTGCCTCTGTATCCGGCTAGCTGATTGTATTTATACTACCTCGCTCAACGATTGTTCCAGAATATTCTATAGCTAAGCCCTAGACGCGCCAGGTGTAAACAAACTTTAGTCTCTGTTGTCAACACTGTGCTAAAAATAGCTTTTCTCTCACCCGAAAGACGAAGAAAAAAAAAAAAAAGAAAGAAAAACGAATTTATTTCTTTGTAACTTTGCATTGAAATATTCTAGTTGACACCTGGATATTTTAAATAAAAGATTGAATTGAAATAAGTATGTTTTTTTAGACGAGATAATAATATTTTAGTAGTTAAATAAAGATTTTAGGGAAATAAGATATACCGTAAATTAATAGCGGATTTTAATAGGAATTTAAATAATAAAAGGTTTTATTAAGTAAATATAAATAGTTAGAGCCATTTTTAGATTTACGCAATTTGGAATAAATATTATTGTATGGAATATGATCTATAGAGATTAATAGACTAGAGTTTTAATTTAATAAGCGGATATAATATACGGAATATTACTGAAAAAGGGAAATTTATATAAAATGCTTTTAAACTTGGCGAAAAAAATTAAATTTTGTAATATATATATATTAATTATATATATTAATTATATATGTTAATTATATATATTGATTATATATATTAATTATATATATTAATTATATATATTGATTATATATATTAATTATATACATTAAATAAATATTTATCCTTGTGTAGTATACTTGTAAAATTTGTGTTTCACTGTTTCATGAAGTACATTAAAAACTATTTTCTTTTAAAACGTTTTCTTTAATAAAAATGAAAAGTACTTTTTATGAACTCGGTTATAATAGTACAATTTGATGAATTTATGAAAGGATTTAAAATATCTGAGGTTACAGTGAAAAGTACTCTGCAGTCGTGTTATAAAGTTTTTATAGTGAAGGTCAAATTTAATTCTACAAAATGTTTGGCAGGTGTCAATAAGATTAAGGAAAAAGCAGATTTTACATGAAAAATTTTATATCGAACATTTCTATTGCTTATAACACTAAAACACAATTCTTTCAAATCTTTTTCTTTAAAAAAAAAAAAAAAATATTTTACAAGCTCCGAATTCAATATTAAAGGTCGATAAATTTATCAAAGGATTAAGAATCTCTGAGGTTATTCTGAAAGGTACTCAGCTGTCATGTTACAAAGTTTTTGATATTGAAGATAAAAAGTAATCCTATAAAATGTTTGGCAGGAGTCAATAAGATTAGGGAAAAACTTGAATTGACATGAAAAACTTTAGATTGAACATTTTTATTGATTATAGCCATGAAACAAAAGAACGGTTTTAATTCTCTTTTTGAAAAAAAAAAAAATTCTCCACACTAGTAAAGTTTCGGCTTTGAGAATAGGAATTCTTCTAATCAATAAACAAAAGAATTACATATCTATATATATCTGTATATATAGAGATAGATGATATAGATATAGATATGTGAATATGGGCCGACTCACAGGTTCTTTTCAGTCAGAACTTCGGGTGTATTGAGTAAATCCAATTGGGTTATGCAGGAGCATTGAAATATTTCGAATCGGGACACTGTTCTTGGAATTAAAACTGCTTTTATTTTTTATTCGAAGGTAAGCAGCATTCGCGAGCCCACCGGAGGTCCCGAGAAACCATATTTTACTTTGTTTACTTCCTGGATCTGTTAGAGCTATCACAAATCTATAAAAAAAACTGAGCTGTATGTGGAAAACATGAGTTTTGTTAAAGAATTATAATATTTTCCAGCAGGATGCGAAGGTGTCAATTTGAAAGGAACATCTAATTTAGTTCGCTCAATACCCTTTATTAGGTGTGGTCTTGTGTTCTCAACAGGATTGACTCAAATCTGATTACCTAACTTATTGCAATTTCCACTTTTATCATTAATGGTTATTTATGGTTTAATAAAAGACAGCTACGGAAACTTTATTTAGGATTTAAATTTAATATTATTTCGGCATTAATTTTAATTTATCTTTTATTATAATGATTTAATCCCATTTATATAGTCTGAATCTGATAACTGCCAAATATGAAGAAACTTCTTTAAAATTTATATCTTAAATATAACCTGTTTACTTTAATTAATCAACTAAATCCAGTAACTGTGGTACTTGGAAAAGTAAATTAATATTTTTTTTGCTTTTAAGAATCATTTAATGCTTTTGTTAATTTCAACTGTTTTTCTAACTTGTTTATTGAGATAACATATTTCATCACATCAAAATATGAATTTATATTACAGCATTTTAGAAGTTCCGGAAAATATTTCGAAATCTACCCTATGACACATTTTTCTTAGATGTTTCCATTTTGCTAATGATTAAATAACAATCCCAAAACAAAATTAATTTTGAAACGAGAAAGAAAAAATCATGAGTCACGCATAGATGATGAAAAACTTTCCAGCACATTCATAATAATGTAATAAAACTGCACCGTTTAATAAGTTAAAATATTATGTCTAACTCAACCCTATGGAAATGCTTAGCACATTTGAAAAAAATCCCTGCCGGCTCGGGCCTACAGGCGGAGGTAGATTTCGAAATTCAGTACTAAATTCACCAACAAAACTTCAATCAAGATTAGAGATAAACCCTGTTCTTTCACTAAGAATGAGCTGTAGGGAGCTAAACATTTTGTGAAAATTCTAATATACACGAAAACACACACGCATGTATATGGAATAAGTTTAAAAAACAGCTAAAGCAAATTCAGAGAACCTCAAAGTGTTAAAAAAAGTTAATATTTCCATATTCGGGTTTTTATCATGTTTTAATACGCTTTTTCAAACTCTCATGACGTTACATATTCACCTGCTGAGGTCCATTTTATTTCCAATCTGACGTAATATATATATATATATATATTTAATTCGTCAAACTATTTATTTCATTTTGACTTTTCATGCGGAAATCTTGCTCTAGAAAACTTATTACGTAATATTCAATTTGTTTTCAATTCGTCAAACTATTTATTTTATTTAATTTTTCACGTGAACTTGCAATATAAAAGCAATTGTTGTGGTGAGAATTTTATTGCTTTTTTTTTAATTGTTGGCAACTGCTATAACGAAAAATATTTATTTTTTCCTGTCATTGTTGTGTAAGAGCTGGTTTTATCAGAATCATGTTAAGACGGTATTTAAAATTTTGAACCCTCCCCATTTCCATTCCCTTGGGCCGATTTTGCCCATTTTCAATCCCCGCCGAGATATTAGCCATGTCAAAGTTGTTGGCGAGTTTGAAGAAGATCCGTGCATAATTGCGACTTTTATCGTGCGGAAAAAATTTAGTACATACATTTATACATACATACATACATATATATATATATATATATATATACTTTTTAGGTGGGGGTGGTTTTGGGTTCCTGGGGTCCTATAATGAAAAGTTATGAAGGAATTTTTCAAAAGTCGCACCATGGTAACGACTGCAATAGGTAGTATTTCTTACGAAATCTACCTAAAAAAAGTTTCAGCTGTTCCCAACTACACTCGGAAAATTATCCGAATTCTTTGAGCAGCTCTGTGTATGATATAGATATGTATCCTTTAAGAACATGCATAGCAACATTTAGTTCAGTTAAGAAATACATTATACCCCAGTTGAAAATTCCTCTTCACCAATTTCCTCGAAAAACGAGAATGGTACTTGAATACTTCTGTAGAGCCCTGTTTATGAGGTACAGAATTTATATACAACGAGTAACATGCAAAAAAAATTAGTTAAATTTAAAAGTCCATACCACTCCCAGCAATTATTACTCAAGGATTGTAACTGATTTCTTTGGTGTGTTCCTGTAAATGAATGACAAATGCTATGAAAGTCCTAGTTTAACGTAATCTTAGTGAAATTCAGTGATTTATATCAGTTTCAATACATTTGAAATAGCGTAATCTCATTAAAATAATCTTCAAACGATTTTTCCAATATACCATAATTTAACGGAATACTTTTGAGTGGCCCTGTAAATGAACTATTAATCCCACGTACTTCATATACAATACCAAATATGCCTTTGTGATTCTAAATAGCGCTTATAAATTGCATGAAAAACCGAGTATATTTATGGGAGTTAGAGCGTGCACAGACGGACAGACAAACCAAAAACACTTTGCAACAGTGTTGGAAAATGTTACAAACATGTTAGATAAGCTCACATGTCTTTCTATATGGAACCAAGAAGTAGAGACAGTAGAGAACGTAGATTCATTTCACATAATCTACCGCCATTTTATTTTCGCTATTTTCAGTTATTAAATTTCTGAGATTTTCGTGTCAAATACTATAACTTTAAGCATATTTTTCTCATTTCATTCTTAAATCCTTTAACTAGACAAGGTTTTTTTTTTTTTTTATATATATACAGGATGAAGTTTCAGCATTTGCATTACTTTTTGTTTTAACACATTTTGAACAAAAGTTTTTAATGAAAGCCTTTCCTAATAGCACGGTGATCAAAATGATACAACTCAAATCTGGAACCATAATATAAAAAAAATCCCTGCTAGCACAGGTAGATTTTGAAGCGAAGTATTAAGTTCACAAGCGAAAACTTAATTAAGATTAGGGATAATCCCAGTTTAAAAAATTTATCTGTCCGGTTTTGACGAGTTTTTAATTTCATTTTTCTCTAAGAGCTGGTTTTATAAGAATCATAATACGATAACTTTTTCTTGAAGCCCTAGTTTTTATTTATTTATTTATTTATTTTGCTGTAAGAGTTGGTCCTATTAAAAACTCGTCAGTATAAAAGTTGTAGATGATAGTAAGAAGATTTATAATAAATCTAAGAGGATTTGATATCTTGTGAATTGGCTAAGTTATGAATTTTTTTCTACTTCACCCCTTCTTTTTATTTTATTATTATTATTATTTTTAGCTGTAAGGGTTGGTCTTATTAAAAACTTGTCAATGTAAAACATGCAGATATGGTTGAGAATATTTATAATAAATTTAAGTGGATTTGATATCCTGTTGATTGACGAAGTTATGATTTTTTTTTTCTTAAAACTCTATTTTTTTCATTACTTGTTCCTATTTTTAATGATACCAAAAATATGTGATACATAAATTTTGGGCGTTTTCCTAGAAATAATAATAACTTTAAACTGATTTGATTTTTATTATAATGAAGAAGTCACGGGTATTTTCTGTTTTCGCAAAAACCCTCCCAATTTCCACCCGCTTGGTCCGATTTTGCTTATTAACGAACTTGGCCGAGATTTTCTGCCCCTTGATTTTATGTATCGGTTTGGAAGAGATTTGTGCAGAATTATGGAAGTTGTTGTATCCATAAAAAGTGATAGATAGATAGATAGATATAAAGATCTTAACTGCGGGTGGTTTTGGATTCTAGGAGATCGACGTAGATCTACAAAACATTTTCAGAAATTCCATCATATGGGACGAAGAGGTGAAAGGGAGAATATAATAGGAAGTATTTCATACGAAATCTACTTAAAATGAGATTTTCTTTTTTTTTTTTTAAATATGAATTTTAACACTGTGGACGAAAATATGTAAAGCGTTCCCAGTGATACCATCGATTCCGAAAAGCATTTCTTTTATTATCTAAAAACTTAGAAAAATACATATTTTAGAAAGTTACAGAAGCATTTTTGAAACAAATGTTTCTTTTGCTGCCTGCATTTTTCATGAAACGTTTCCAAATAATTTTTTATATATTAATCAGTTTTCGGAAAGTGGTTGTATTATGTTTTTATAAGCAATATTAAAATTCGTAATATTTTTAGAAATGTTTTCTTTTTTTACACTGCACCTTGACATAAATGGCACTGTCATTGACCACCTTGTCGTTACCTGGCATAGATTATGTGTAATGATATACCCGTCATGTTTACAATTGATATGTCCTTATTTGTGAAGCTGACTGAATTCAATGGAGCTGACTGAATTCAATGGAGCTGACTGTGACATCACAGTGATGATAGAAAAAAGTCCTTACTTGAGAGTTATACAGCAATGGAGTAAAAATGCAATGATAATTATCAGACCTTGATTATTCCCGCGTTCAGTAGTGATTTTAAGGCGGCTGCACTGTGTACATTAGAAGGAGATAGCTTAACCCTTTACCCACTGACGGTACTTATAAGTATACCATATAAATTACTTGTTATAAAATTAATTTAATACATCGGTTAATTAATACAGTTTCGAATGAGTTATAGATACATTACTTTATCTTGTTCAAAAAGCATTATTGGTTACACGCAAAAAAAAAAAAAAAAAAAAAAAAATGTTAAAAGGAGGATTTCTTATCCTTTGCATCTTTCAAGCTTACTTGAAGTTTGGGAGAGGGGGGGGGGGGGATTTTCCAATTCGGAAATATTTTCATATTTCTATTGTTAGAACATTATATTTATACATTTCCTAATTCTACAAAATACTAAGAAAAATACTTAAAATAAAAGATTTTAGTGGGGTTATAAATATTGCACATAATACCTATAAATTCAAATTTAATGAATCCTTCTAAATCTTTCAGTCCTTCTAAAATCCTTCTAAAATTTATTAAATGATTATGCAAATCTTCTAATGTAGTTTAAGGAATTCAAGAAAAATGCTTTAGAAGATAAATTTTCATGAATTCATAATTCAGTACATAAAGGGTTAATGCGCATGCTTGAATTTTCTCACCAGCTTTCCAGTAAGTCAGTCGCTACCAGCTGTCAGGTGCTGTCATACGTGTTCGTCGAATTTTGATTTCTCTCAAGATGACTGAACGAGTTGACAAAATGTAATGCATCAAATTTTATCAATGCTTGGTGATTCTGAAAGTGAAACAATTCGTATTCATCAGGTGTCGTAAGATTAATCTAAGCTATAGATCATTCATCGCACCTGATTCATACTTTCTTGGCCAAACCTGCAATTCCAGTCGTTCTCCAACCTCCCTACTATCCAGACTCCATGGCTCCTTGCAACTCTTGGTTGTTTCCAAAATTGAAGGCGTCATTAAAAATATCCCGTTTTGAGAGTAGAAATGAGATATACAGAACGCAACGGTGGAGTTGAACACTACTCCGAAAGAAGCATTCTAGAAGTGTTTACGTAAGTGTAAAGAACTGTAGGCTAAGTGTGTGGTGGCGCAAGAGTTTACTTTGAAGGGGAATGGGGTCCCATAAACTGTCAGCTAAGTTACACGGTGTGTTCACAAAATTTCAAGATTGATTGTTTCCTGAGTAGGGGTGCATACCTGTTCCACCGACAGGGTGAGGTAGTGTGGGGGTATCAGCTAACAGAGGGTATGTGTGTCAGTTGCCTCCGAGACATTGGAGTCAGTAGATAGCTAGTGGAGTGAGTGCCTGTCATTGACTCCCGTTGAAAACTGGTTGAGTTGCTTAGAAGTCGATACCAATTTTTTTTGATAAACTTGTTACTGGTGATGAGATCTTGGTCTACCAATACGATCCTGAAACGAAATGTCAAAGTGCTGAGTGGCACACCCCTTCCATTAATCTCCACGACAATGCTCCTTCTCACACGCCGCCGCCGAACTTTTGGCTAAGTTTAACGTGGCAGTACTGTCGCAAGCAATCTGCAGCCCCGAAATCGCTCCCAGTGACTTTTTTGTATTCCCTCGGATCAATGAAGACCTGAAAGGGAAGTGATTCAACACAATTCCAGTGATCCAGGAGCTTCGACGATGTCCCTTAACAGCCCTGAGCGCAAAGACTAACAGGGAGCCTTTGAACCATGGAAAAAACGATGGCAGCGTGTGTTGATGCCCAGGGGTCATATTTCGAAGAATTTTAATTCGCTGTACAAATATGTTTAATACATTTTGTATTCTCAGATCAGTCTTGAAACTTTGTGAACACACGTTGTATATATGTTTTTTGGCCAAAGGTCGGATACATTTCAGACAAGCCACGTAGTTACAGTATTGACTTTGTTCATCTGTGACGTCACAGTAACGACGCATTGATATATTTTGCTATTAGGGTTATTAACATAATGAAAATGTCTCGTCAATTGTTTAGCTTAATGAACAGTTCTATAGTTTACATGTAAATGCTGAAACGAAAACTACGACGAAAAAGGAAATCTAATTATTTACAGTTATTTGCAACTCGCCTAAGAATATCTAACTTACTTTCCTTCAGATATTTCTTATATACAGAAAAGATAAACATTAAATAAGAAGTGAATATTTTTATGTTTCTCGAGTATTACGACTAGAATCGTACAGAAACAATGGAATGAAAAAAAAAGTCTTGTAACTAAAGTAAGAACAAAAGCTACATTTAATATGCATGAAACACAACTTCTTTTATATGCTTTTCTGTAACAATTTGTTAGTCCGTAATATTGTGTTTGGATAGAGAAATGCGGCTTAATTACTCGGAAACTTCACAAAATATTTTTCCAGGAATATTTTCTATTGTATTAGATTACCATGAATTTTAATATTTCATTGTCCTAATTTAAAAATCATCTTATGTTATTTAATAACAGTAAACTTTATTTTTATTTCTAAATGTAGATTTCTATTACAAGATTTCATTTCTTAATTTGATTATTATCTAATTCCAAAACCGTTATTTTTAGATGTAGAGTTAAAAAACTCATCATATGTTGTTATTTCTAAAATGAACAACCATTTATTTCTTAATAATTGAAACTCGAAGTCAACCATCCTCCTGTGGTGAGTTCTGGGTTGTTTTGTTTATACGGAAAATTATTCTTCGTTTATAGGGTTTCGTTCATCTGACGAAACCGTATTCGTCTCACTCCTCTATCTGTCTGTCTGTCACAGAGCCCGTTCGCAGAAACCATATATATTGGAGAGATGAAATTTTGGATACTTATAACTAAACATCTCACATCAAACGACAAATCATAAAATTTGGAAAAAGTCTTATATTTACCAGACTGAGCTCAAACTTATGTATTTTAAGCTTTTTTCTTCTAACTGAGCCCCTAATTAAGTTGAAGACTTGAAATTTTGAATACTTATAGCTGAACACTTGCGATCACACTATAAATCATAAAAATTTCAAAAAGTTTTATATTTACCCCTTCGGTCTCAAACTTGTGTATTTTAACAATTTTTTTTAACCTCCACCCTTTTCTCCCGGGGGGCACTTTTCTAACTTTTGCCGACACCCCTTTGACTACTCTTTCATATTATGTACCATATCCTTATATATTTTAGATCAACTTTTCACCGCCAGGAGGCGCCTATCTCCTCGATCCCCTCGACTAATATATATCTACGGATAGGTTGTAAAACGAAGTTTCGTTCGGATAGAGGTTTGTTTAGAATAGAATGCACCTCCTGGTTGCGAAATGTGAAACTAACAGATTTTACAAATGGATAAAGTGTTTCGAAATGAATATTAAACGAAACCCTCTGTGCGATCTGTGATCACACTTACCCACTTGTTCATAATTCACGACAAGCGAAGAGCTGAACGCTTCGGCTACAGTGTGTTGAGGTACGCCGATAAAGAAATCAAACTATACGGATGGGAAAATGTAACGAATTTTATTTCTAAAAAAAATAAAAATACTAAAAAAAGCCATATTTTTTTATCAATTTTAAAGTACTTGCACGACTGTAAGATGTTATCTGATTTCAAAAGCCTGTGTTTAATCTACTTTTTTTTTCAAAGCCATAAGGAACTTTTCCACGCTATAGCGTGTGAATATATTACTGGTGTTCCTTTTGTTTTTAATGCGAAAAAAAACCCTTGAAACATCTTTCATAACAGTAAACATTATTTTTATTTCTAAATATTATATTTATATAGAAGATTTCATTTCTTAATTTGACCATTATCTAATTACTATAAACAGTCCGTTTTAGAGGTATCGTTCCAGTTGCAAAAATCTATCAAATATTGTTCTTTATAAAATGAACAGACATATCTTTTTAAGTGTTGATTCACAAAAAGTTACGAAGTTTAATTTTTTTACGATCTTATATACTTGAAAATTCTGGAAAAGCTTTGTCCATTCTCTAACAAGTAAAAGAGTAAAAAAAAAAATCCCTTATTAAATAATCAATTTACGATACTTTGGATTTTAAGATCTTGTAGCATTTTCTGGATTTTAAAATGTGTTTTTTTTTTTTTTTTTTTTTTTTTTTTTTTTTTTTTTTTTTTATTTGTTTGTTTTCAGAAAACTCAGGAAAGGCATGAAAATCTCGTAGTTGGATTTAGATGAATGGTCTTATTTTTTACATTATTTGTTCAAGATTTGAGAAAGTTTTTTTAAACATATTTCATAACCCCCATGAACTATATAAAATTTTAATTTACTAATTTTACAAAAAAAAAAACTTTTTAACTTAAGTGGATTTTTTAAGTATTAAGAAGGCGTTGAAGATTTAATAGAATATAGAAACTTTCATGATGGTTCAATATTTACCTTTTTAGAGCTATCAAGGAATTATGTATTAGCGGTAATTCATAGTTCACTAAACCGCCCTAGAACATATGGCAGTTCGCTGCTAGTATTTAGCCATAACGGAAACTCCGAAGTATTGATAACAGTAATTATTTATAGCCAGGGAGGCGGCAGCAAAAACCATCACCTCATCGAGTTGACGGCTAAATTTCCAGGATTAGTTAAAACTCGATACGCATATTAAAATGCAACTGGTTTGCCAAGTTATATCTTGGAGGAAAACAGCTGCAAACCCCGATTTTAGTGATTGACTGGTAGGTTTACCATTTTGTTTCCTTGCTACTAGTCCTTCATGTTTTCATACATTACGTGCAGGAAAACACAAATATAAACTTTCCGATCAACCACGAAAATCGTGTCTGTAGGTGATTTACACCAAGATATAACTTGGCAGACCAGTTTCAATTTAATATGCTAATCGATATCTGTCTAATCCTGAAATTTCAGCCGTAACGTGATTAGGTGATGATCTGTGAAGCCTACATTTTGTCTATTATAAGAAGACTAATTATATACAGAATGCTGTAACCTGAATAAAAACGTGTTTTCACTAAAAGACCTGATACGTTGTTGCATGGGATGGTACTAACTCGAATACTGGCTGAAAAAACGATATATGACCCGTCAAATTGAAGTCTATATTAGACATCCATTATGAAGAGGGTAGGATACTTTTAAACCATCAAAATTTTCGAATTTTTTTTATATATATATATTTATTCCGTAATCATTTCTGAACAATTTGCAAAAAACCGCAGTAAAAAATTCCCATTAGTTTACTAATTATGGCAGTTTTATTATGACTACGTATTAAGACTACATAGGATAATTAAACTTAGCGTTGCGTTTATTCAAAAAGATGAATTTTGATACTGCATGCAGTGTTACTAAAAAACTATGCATGACAATCAAAAGAAATTTTTACCACCTATACATTTCTGTATTATCTACAACTTAAAACCAGAAAAAGGTAACATATTATTATTTTTTTCTGTTTTTGTACTTCGAAAATATTTTTCAAAAAGTGAAATTTTTTTTATTTTTTGTTAATTGTTAAATTTAGTCAATATTTTTTACAAATAATCTGGTTTTAGTATAAAGGTAATCTATAAAGGTAATCTCTATTGTTAATTGTTAAATTTAGTCAATATTTTTTACAAATAATCTGGTTTTAGTATAAAGGTAATCTATAAAGGTAATATTCTATTTATATTTGGTTTGGTTTCTTGATACTGTGACTTTTGCTATGTCATCGAGGACAGCTTATGTCACGAAAATCCAGGTCCAAGGACCAGAGTTATAGATATAATTTAAAGACACGCTGACGAGCTTGACAGCACACGAAGATAAAATAATACAGCTTTCAATCACGAAACACACAGAGAATACATAAGTCTTCAAAAAATAACACATCAAAACCACAAAAAGGTGACGAGAGTGATCCGACAAACACGTGGGCTCCATAGAAACGCCACCATATTTGCCGGGATATTCGGCAACTATTTAAATATTCGACGTCTTGTTAAAAACGCAGTTTCCTGCAAAAGGTATAACGTAGATTTCTATAAGATAGTTTCCATAATATAAAAGAATTCTAAACGTGATAAGAAAACCGTGTTTCGAAAAACACTCGTATTTTAAGTTACATCCAGAAAAATCTGGGGAAATCTTTGGAGCCACCTTCCTTCACGAGGAAAAAAGGCAGAACCTCCCCTTTATATGCATATTTTAGATTTTATCATGCGCGCAAGATATTTTTCTCTTATTATCATATATTTTTAAACTTATCATTTCAATATTTATTTCTGAATTTACAAGTATATATATATTTTTCAATATAAATTTAAATACGAGCTTTATATTTAAATGAAGTTTGATTTTTATTTTTGCTTATTACACAAGTTTTGAAGCTTGGAACATAGTGATATTTTTTACTTTTTTGACGTGTTCAAAAGCATCCTACCCCCTTATTGGACATCTGTTTGCTCCCATTCATTGAGCTGCCATTCCACCACCGTTATAGAACGTAAATAAAGCAACCACGGTTATTTTGTGGACTAGTTGGACATCAACTCATATGGTGTCAATCATTGCCGGTGAATGACTGTCGAAAAATCACTATAGTTGATCGAGATAAATTAAGCAATGATCAGAAAACTTTTCTAAATGTTTGCTAAGAAAACTACACAAGCAGCTGTGAAAAAGAATTTCCTCATCCTAAACCAAGGCCTATTTCGTATTCCAGATGGCTTATAAAAGCCAATGCATTCCTTAGACTTTATGTGAGTAGAGCAAGTCTCTCATATGAGTTAAAAATCAGCGTTAATTTTATTACTAAATTTTACACGCCAATCTTGTTCAACATGAACGTATTAAGGGGTCTTGTACCTTTTAAACGCTTCGAAAATTAACGAAAATTTTTAAAGTTTGAATTAGTCTATCTTCAAAGCCTTTTTATGTATAAACATGAAATTTTGGATATCGATTAAACAGATTGTGTTTTGTAATATGCTACCATTAGAAATTTATTAACCCTTTACAGAATTTGTGTATTGTTGAAACCAAAATAGCTCCTTTTTTTACCCCATAAGTCATTGCGCGCATGATATCTTGAGAAAGTATGCATGGATTCGCATGAAATTCGGTAAAGATACTAATCATATATGTGTGTTTAAAATGATCTACTCTTAGGCTAAAATTATTTCATTAACTATATAAAAAAAATATTTTCGTAAAAAAAAAAAAAAAATGTATTTTTAATGAATAAAAATAGTCATAACTAAAAATATTACCATTGTAAATACTTAAAAGTAGATCATTTTAAACACACATATTTATTTAGTATATTTACCAAATTTCATGACAATCATGACAACATACTTTCTCAAGATATCATGCGCGCAATGACTTATGGGGTAAAAAAAAAACGCTATTTTGATTTCAACAATACACAAATTCTGTAAAGGGTTGATAAATTTTTGTTGGTAGTATATTACAAAGCACAATCTGTTTAATCAATGTCCAAAATTTCATGTATGTACGAGTATATACATGTATATACATGTACATAAAAAGGTTTTGAAGATAGACTAAATCAAACTTTGAAGTTTTTCGTTAATTTTCGACGCTTTTAAAAGGTACAAGACCCCTTAATAGAACTTTACGGAAGGCTCTATTCATGTTTACAGAGTCACTGAAATTTCTCGCTATTTGCTTAATTACCCGAAGCAAGTTGTAGATACTGCGATATAACGAAATGCGCTTTTTGCCCACAGTGAAAATGTATAGACGGTTATGTTTATGACAAGAGAATGCATGTAAGCGATCTGAGAAGAGTGTTTAAACCCCTCACTGACAAGCCCGTGTTAATACGTTCACGAAGCTCCAGGTTTCAAGGCAATATCAGCAATATTTAAAATTCTGTTGATTTAATGGATTTTTAATACATTGAACAATTATTAATAATCTCAAGAATTACATTCATATTTTTAATTAAGTTTTTTTTTTATATAATGTTGAAAGGATCATATTTTTTTAGCATTTAAAATGCATAGAAAACAATATTACAATTTTACCCTTTTGCAAGACTGTCACAGGGTTAAAAACAGATACTGTGTTTGTAAAAGTAAAATTATCAGAAACCTTGTTTCTCTAACACTTAGCTACAAGGTCTCTGATTACAATGAACTCATTACAAAATTATCATCTCAGCAAAATTATCTCCTCCACCTCTGCTTTGAAACATAACTAACGATTACATAAAATCTGTCATAAAATCTAGTGGCGTAGAAAAACGGCTTGTAAGAAAGTCCATCTGCTGCACTCTGTCTGTGGAAAGGTGGGTAAAGCTAACTTCAGAAGCATCACTAAAAGTTTATGACCAGAGTCAAAGATTGGTTAAATTAGAATAAACCTGCAATTTAAATGAATCATACACAAGTTTCCACAGAAAAAGACACTATACAATTATTTCTGCTGAAAGTATAATTTAAAATGGCAAAAGTGGTGGCTTGCAATGTGACAATTTTATGATTATTGAAAATTTTTACTAGAAGGTAATTATGTTTTGCTACACTTTCTATATAGTAGATAAATAGAACACAAAGTGATGATGGGTGGGAACGGTGTGGATGGAACACGACCTCCCTTTGGCAAACTGTGAGTTGTTTTGATAAAACGAAAATGATTTTTCGTTTTTGATATTTTACGTCAACCGGAGAGCTGAACGCTTCACCTATAGAGTGTAGAGATACGCCGATAAAGAAATCAAACTATACGGATACGAACGTTTATTGAATTCTATTTTTTTTTAATTATTATTAAAAATAATAAAAAAGTCGTATTTTTTATAAATAGTTAAGTATCTGTGATATTGGAAGATGTTATCGATTTCAAAAATCTGTTTTAATCTTTTTTTTCCCCTTTCAATGCCATGAGCAACTTTTTCATGCAAAACCATGCTGATGTATTACCGGAGTTACTTTTCTTTTCAATTTTAAAAAACAATTGAAAATCGTCAATTTTTACAAATTTTAGGCTGTATGAGAAATATTTTTATCCGAATTCAAAAATCTTTTTTTTTTTTTTTTCCTTTTTATCAACACCATAAGTATCTCCCTCCCACCCACCCCGATAGTGAATCAAAAATAGATATTTAAATTTCTTCACATAAATGTAGTGCATATTCCAAACATCTGTTTTAATCTAGAATATTTAGATTTCCACAAAATTTGAAACGAAAACATGGCAGATGTATCTCGGTAAAATAAAGACAATTGCTTTATAAAAAGTGATCCCAATGCATGCATATAATTCTAGACTCTTGAATTCTTAATTCGATCTTTTCTTATAAATAAATCAGTAATGATAAATGGCTTCAATTGGACCATGTTATAAAAATAAAATGTAGGTTTACTTTGTAGTTTATCACAATAAGCATAGTTAAGGCATTGGTTTTATTTTCTTTTTCTGCATATATTTACAGAAATGTTTGACTATTTCATTTTTAATTTATCTTTCTAACTGACAGATAAGAAATTTCCTTTTCTCTAGATAATTTCAGAAAAGATAAGAGTTTAAGTATTCCCTAAAATATGCGTAAAATAAATGTTCAGCTTATCAGGGAAATGGGTAGAAATTCATAATTTAGTTTGTTTCTGACTTAGGAAACGAGATAAAAATATTGTTTAGTTTTATCTCGTGGATTTATATCTTTCTTACACAAAACAAACATTTATATGACATATTTTGTCGGAAAAGTTTAGAGTTTAGTTTAATAATTAATGATATTATGATAAATTATCAACTATGTATTTATTTTTAACTAATGAGTTTTACTACTCAATAATGACTGAAAAAATAGTCAAGTGTGCAAATCCCAAAAACTTTCTTCTATCTCATATGTGTTAATACTTTAAAATTCGCTATTACAGTGCCAAAATTGAATGGCAATCTATGCCCATCATGAGAAATCTAAAGGTACGAAATTCCGTGCATTAGTTTTTGCGATAGGATTATTGCTAAAATCGTATAAATCCTGAAAAATTCAGTATAGCAGCGCTACTTGTTAGGTGATTCACACCAAAACTTTTGAAATGCAATGAAAATCATTGCATTAGTTTTTGAGGTAGTGCTACTGCTGAAATCGTAAACAATGCAGCATAACAGCGCCACCTGTTGGGTGATTTACACCAAAAAGTAATCAGCACCAGCTTATATCAGGGACTAACTGAATCTAAAATTTTATTAAATACTGTTCATTTGTTCTTGAGATAGAGCGCCCAGAAAATTTGTGTCACACACACAGACAGACAGCCAGACAGACTCAAAGACGCACTCACAGCCAGACATTTTATAAAAGCTTCTTTTTTTTGGTTCTCTGAACACTAAAACGTGTAAATCCGTCGAAAACTGGAATTCGAAAATTTTCATGAATCCAATGCTTTCTTCTTGTAAAGCTAGAAGAAAGTAAAAATCGGTACTTTGTTCTCTCTCGTAGAATCTAAATCAGTCATAGTCAAATTACTGCCTGCGAGCCTCATGTGGCCCGTCGACGACATTTTATAAGTGCCCAGAGACATACAATCAATAGTAAATACAGATCTTGTGTGGAAATATAAATTATCTAAAAACAACGTTTGAGCACACAATAAAATAAGTTGATTTGATCATACGTATACGTTTCGTGAGTACTATGGACTCACATCCTCAGTGTAAAAACTTAAAAACAATATCCCCCCAACTACATGTACGATGAAAACCCAAATGTCAAAACAAAATACTATCAAGTTCGAACAGCCAATGAAATTAATGCGGAAGTGAAGTGTCGTGACAGAGCAAATCCACCCAGAAAGTTGAGATGTATGGTGTTCTAGATAAATCGTTAACCAAGGAGTCTTTAAATTTATGGATATGAACCGCCTCAAAAAAGTCCAAATCCAGAGGAATAATGCATTTCTTGATAATGGTAGCTGAATGGTTGTTTTCAAGTTTTTACACTGAGGATGCGAGTCCATAGTACTCACGAAACGTATACGTATGATCAAATCAACTTATTTTATTGTGTGCTCAAACGTTGTTTTTAGATAATTTACAATCAATAATCCGTTTTTTTTTTCTTTTTTTTTTTTTTTTTAATAGGGAAACACTATTTGGACTGTTGATTATAATATTTTTAAATTATGTTAAAATTCCCTAATTAACCTCATCTTTGTCAAAAGTTCTCTTTACATGTAATCATATTTACATCTCCGTGATGTATATAGTTTTTAATATTCAGCACTAACCAAACTTTATTTAAAATTAATTAAATCTGCACGATACATTTTTTACTTTCTTCTATCTTTACAAGAAGAAAGTATTGGATTCATGAAAATTTTCGAATTCCGGTTTTCGACGGATTTACACGTTTTAGGGGTCAGATATTCCAAAAAACATGTTTTTACAAAATGTATGTCTGTGACTCTGTGAGTCTGTCTGTCTGTCTGTCTGTCTGTGTGTATGTGACACAAATTTTGTGGGCGCTCTATCTCAAGAACTAATGCACGGAATTTAATAAAAATTGATATTCAGTTAGTGCCTAACACAAATTGATGCTGATTAGTTTTTGGTGTAAATCGCTCAACAGGTGGCGCTGCAATGCTGCATTTTTCACGATTTTCGCAATAGCTCTATCTCAAGAATTAATGCACGGATTTTGATCAAACTTCAGATTTAGTTAGTCCTTGATATGAATTGATGATGATTACGTTTTGGTGTAAATCGCCCAACAGGTGGCGCTGTTATGATGAATTTTGCAGGATTTACACGATTTCCCCAATAGCTCTATCTTAAGAATTAACGCACGGATTTTCATCAAACTTCAGATTAAGTTAGTCCTTGATATCACTTGCTACTGATTAGGTGTTGGTGTAAATCGCCCAACAGGTGGCGCTTCTCTGCTGCCTTTTCCACGATTGCCTCAATAGCTCTATCAATAGAACTAATGGACAAATTTTCATCTAACTTCAGATTTAGTTGTATGTTGACACAAGTTGTTGTTAATTAGGTTTTGGTGTTAATCACCCAATAGGTGGCGCTGCTATGCAGAAATTTTCACGATTTTCGCTATTGCTCTATCTCAAAAACTAATGTACGGATTTTCTCCAAACTTCAGATTCAGTCAGACGTTGACATAAATTGTTGCTGATTATCATTTGCTGATTATCACCCAATAGGTGGCGCTGCTAGGCAGCATTTTGCTGAATTTAGACGATTTCAGCGATAGTCATATCTCAAGAACTAATGCACGGAATTTCATATCGTTAGAATCCTCATGAGATGCATAGATTGCCATTTAATTTTGGCAGTGTGATAGTGAATTTTGAAGTAACATGTATGAGATAGAAGAAAGTTTTGGGATTGGTACATCCGACTAGTTATTTTATATTTAAAAAAGGTAAAAAGTTTTTGCATTCTGTAAAAGTCAATTTTAAAGAAAATATCCTTTTTTTTTTTTAGAACTTGAATAATCTGCTTTATTATATTATTACTTTCTTCTACCTTTACAAGAATAAAGTATTGGATTCGTGAAAATTTCCGACTTCCGGTTTTTGACGGATTTACACGTTTTAGAATGCCCAGAACACGATTTGATGGTTTTTAGAAAATGTCTGTCTGTGAGTCTGTCTGTCACTCTGTCACTCTGTCACTCTGTCTGTGAGTCTGTATGTGACAAAAATTTTGTGGGCGCTCTATCTCAAGAACTAATGCACAGAATTTCACAAAACTTATTATTTAGTTATACCGTGATATAAACTAGACCTGATTAGGTTTTGGTGAAAATCGCCCAACAGGTGGCGCTGCTATGCGGCATTTTTCACGATTTCTGCAATAGCTATATCTCAAGAACTACTGCACGGATTTTTATAAAACTTCAGATTCAGTTAGTCCAGGATATAGTTTGGTGCTGATTACTTTTTGGTGAAAATCGCCCAACAGGTGGCGCTGCTATGCTGCATTATTCATGATTATCGCAATAGCTCTAACTCAAGAAAAAATGCACGAATTTTCATCAAACTTCAGATTTCGTTAGTCCTTGATATAAATTAGTGCTGTTTAATTTTTGGTGTAAATCGCCCAACAGGTGGCGCTGCTGTGCTGCATTTTCACGATTTTCGCAAGAGCTGTATCTCAAGAACTATTGCACGGATTTTCATCAAACTTCAGATTTAGTTAGTCCTTGACATGAATTGACGTGTAAATTAGTGCTGTTTAATTTTTGGTGTAAATCGCTCAACAGGTGGCGCTGCTATGCTGTATTTTTTGCGATTTCCGCAATAGCTTTATCTCAAGAACTAACGCTTAGATTTTCAACAAACTTCAGATTCAGGTATACCTTGATATCATTTAGTGCTGTTTATTTTTAGTGTAAATCGCTCAACAGGTGGCGCTGCTATGCTACATTTTTCAGAATTCCCGCTGTAGCTCTATCTCAAGAACTAATGCACGAATTTTCATCAAACTTCAAATTCAGATATACTTTGATATGAATTGGTGCTAAATTCATGTAATTTCTTGTACTATTTAAATGATTTAATTGACGTGATTTATATAGAAGAAAGTTTTGTGATGGCCACAACATACTAGTTACGTTTCGTATTTATTACGCAGCGACTTAAAATTTTGATTACACAAAGAATAAGGAAAAATAGCAAGTGAGAAAAATGAGCATAAACATTTCAATTACAAAGTAGTCGGATGTACCAATCCCAAAACTTTCTTCTATCTCATAAATGTTAATACTTCAAAATTCGCTATCACACTGCCAAAATTAAATGGCAATCTATGCATCTCATGAGGATTCTAACGATATGAAATTCCGTGCATTAGTTCTTGAGATATGACTATCGCTGAAATCGTCCAAATTCAGCAAAATGCTGCCTAGCAGCGCCACCTATTGGGTGATTTATACCAAATCCTAATCATCAACAATTTATGTCGACGTCTGACTGAATCTGAAGTTTGGAGAAAATCCATACATTAGTTTTTGAGATAGAGCAATAGCGAAAATCGTGAAAATTTCTGCATAACAGCGCCACCTATTGGGTGATTAACACCAAAACCTAATTAACAACAACTTGTGTCAACATACAACTAAATCTGAAGTTAGATGAAAATTGGTCCATTAGTTCTATTGATAGAGCTATTGAGGCAATCGTGGAAAAGGCAGCAGAGAAGCGCCACCTGTTGGGCGATTTACACCAACACCTAATCAGTAGCAAGTCATATCAAGGACTAACTTAATCTGAAGTTTGATGAAAATCCGTGCGTTAGTTCTTAAGATAGAGCTATTGGGGAAATCGTGTAAATCCTGCAAAATTCATCATAACAGCGCCACCTGTTGGGCGATTTACACCAAAACGTAATCATCATCAATTCATATCAAGGACTAACTAAATCTGAAGTTTGATCAAAATCCGTGCATTAGTTCTTGAGATAGAGCTATTGCAAAAATCGTGAAAAATGCAGCATTGCAGCGCCACCTGTTGAGCGATTTAGACCAAAAACTAATCAGCATCAATTTGTATTAGGCACTAACTGAATATCAATTTTTATTAAATTCCGTGCATTAGTTCTTGAGATAGAGCGCCCACAAAATTTGTGTCACATACACACAGACAGACAGACAGACAGACTCACAGAGTCACAGACATACATTTTGTAAAAACATGTTTTTTGGAATCTCTGACCCCTAAAACGTGTAAATCCGTCGAAAACCGGAATTCGAAAATTTTCATGAATCCAATACTTTCTTCTTGTAAAGATAGAAGAAAGTAAAAAGGGACGTTTAAGAAAGATGCGTAAAATTTAACATATATTCATTACTATTTATCAGAGCGTCAAAAAATTTGGGCATAACGTTATAAAAATGTTACGGTTTATTTTACGATAAGAATCTGAAATTCAAAATTTTATCATTTTTTGTCAAAATGAGATGTATTCAGTAACCTTAAACATGTGGTTACAAATTATTATAATAAAGAGAAACTCATAAAGCTCATCTTTTTCACTAATTTTCGATATATATCACTTTAATTACTCTGGAAATGTCCCTTTTTAGCTCACAGGCTATCAAAGCCTGAGAGCTAATGTACCTGCCGGTTCTGTATGTACGTATGTACGTAACGCAATAACTCTTGATAAAAATATCCGATTTGCTTCAAAATTTTTTTCTAGGTTCATTCTGATAAGGCGCTTCCCTGATTAGTTTTGGGGGTTCATTTGGTTAAGTGTAAAGGGGGGATAGTCTTTCCCCCTTAACTTAGAAAAATGGGTTTTTCATGCAGAATTATTCGATTTGCTCCAAATTTGGTATACCGATTTAATATGTTAAGGGACTTCCCTGATTAGTTTGGGGGATTCATTGGTTAAGGATAAAGGGGGAAAAGGGGGGCTAGTCCACCCCCTTAATTTAGATAAATGGGTTTTTCATGCAGAATTGTTCGATTTGCTCCAAATTTGGTATACCGGTTTATTATGTTAAGCAGCTTCCCTGATTAGATTTGGAGGTTCATTAGTTAAGTATAAAGGGGGAAAGGGGGCTACCCCCTTAATTTAGATAAATGTGTTTTTCATGCAGAATAATTAGATTTGATCCAAATTTGGTATACCGGTTTATCATGTTAAAAAGCTGCCCTGATTAGATTTGGAGCTTCATTAGTTAAGTATAAAGGGGGAAAGGGGGCTACCCCCCTTAATTTAGATAAATGGGTTTTTCATGCAGAATAATTCGATTTCCTCCAAATTTAGTATACCGGTTTATTATGTTAAAGAGCTGCCTTGATTAGATTTGGAGTTTCATTAGTTAAGTATAAAGGAGGAAAAGGGTCTAGACCCCTCCCTTAATTTAGATAAATTGGTTTTTCATGCAGAATTATTGGATTTGTTTCAAATTTGATAAACCGGTTTATTCCGATATGGCGCTTCCTTCATTAGATTTGGAGGTTCATTTGTTAATTGTAAAAGGGTGAAAAGGGGGGCAAGTCCCCTCCCCTTAATTTAGATAAATGGATTTTCATGCAGAATTATCCAATTTACTTTAAGTTTTTTTTTCTAGGTTCAATCTGATAAGGAACTTTTCTGATTAGATTTGAAGGTTCATTGGTTAAGTATAAAGAGGGAAATGGGGGAGCTACTACCCCCTTAATTTAGCGAAATGTTCTTTTTCTTCATTCTGAATTGTCTGATTTGCTTCAAATTTGGTATACAAGTTTATTATGTTAAGGAGCTCCGCTGATTAGATTTGGAGGTTCATTGGTTAACTATAAAGAGGGGAAACGGGGCCTAATCCCCTTCATTTATTTTTTGAGGAGAAATATTCTTTGAAATAAGAGTATAATATACAATTAGTGTGAATAGCCTGTGAGCTCAATGCGATCAGTTTAACTGGGCACTTTTCTTTTTATTTAAATTCTTCCCTTTTTCTGAGCATCCTCACATCCATCAAACTTACTAGGGAACTACAAGAAGTGTTGGTCGCCAATTTTTACGAGTGTGGTATCTTTGCAAAGAACTCATCTTGGGAAATAAAAAACTCAATGGAGCTACAAATCGTACGATTTATAGCGCACGACTTTTTTATTTATTTTCGCAGGCATTTATTAGAAACAATGAAAGAACAGTAAGTGAAAAGTCGTGGGTCATATTGAATAATTGGTAGAATGTCAGATGTCAGAAAGTAACTCCCCGTCCGGTCCTACGGGATGAAATGACGTCATGGTCATGGCCTAGTACGGAAGGTCTCTAAGTAAGTACAGTGCTAACTCGTGATTCCAATTTAGAAATAGATTCTGGAAGCAACGTATTTTAAACCGATCTTTAATAACCCCATACACATAAATTTATATTTGAAAGGACTGGTGATCGTGAAAATAAAATAATGACTCCTCTAATGTAGAATAATAGCTCCTCGAACAATCTAAACTGAGTTTATATGCAAGCTTATGATACAATACCAGTAATTTGTCACGTAATTGACGAACTAATTTATGCCTACTGTGTGTTTGCTAATATCAAATTGCTTATTAATATATATATATAATATTTAGCTAAATTCTTTACCAAAAAGTATATTAACACGTTCGGGACCATGGTTGCATATTTGCACCCTCAAAAAGAGCACACGGACCTTATTTTTCGCACCAGTAAAAAATAAAAGTAATATTTGCTTCCTTTAATTAGAGCATTTCCGTGATTATTTAAGTAAAGGTAACCCCCTTTTTTTTTGTAGTGCCAACTGAATAACATTTGTGTCCCGCAGGGGCTAAATTCATATTTAAATTGTACTTTTGATATATTAAACCTAATTTTTTATAAGGTATTAATATTTAACATTTTTTAAATGTTTCGTGATTATAGAAAATTAGACCCTGTTGTTGCTAAAGTATGAAATGGGTATATACATTTAAAAACAATAAGAAATATTACAAGTTCATTTTTAAGAAAAGCAAAACAAGTAAACTAAAAAAAAAAGATTCAAGTAAATTCCTTTTAAAAATTATTTACTTATTGTATGCCAGTTGGAGTACTGTTTTCTTTTTTAGCGCCAGAGAAAACCCCAGAAATAATAAAATGTATACTATCACATCTCGTTTAATATTCATCATATAATAATGCAATCACTGTAAAAAATTGCTGCAGTAATTTTACTGCAGCAGAGATTCCAGGCAAAGACGCATAAAAAACGGGCTTTGTTTATAGGTTAACGGACTTTGTGTTTAGATAAACAGGTTTTATCCGTAAAACATGAAATTTACGGGAGTTGACCGTTTATTTGAAAAAAAGTGACATTTTCCGTATATTAAGTGGAGTAATTCACGGTAAAGTACCGAAAATTTACAATTTTTTTTTAACAGTGTATATACTATTTTTCTAACTTAAAATAATAGATTAGAAACATGTTGAAATATCTGTGATTTTCATATTTGAATGTCAATATTTAGTTTATCTATAATTATAATTTAAAGTAAATATTATCGCTAATAAACAAAACTATTTTTAAAACTTAAAATAGTTCATTAGCAGCAAATTAAAATTTCGACATTTTCAGATTTGAATGTCAATATTTAGTTTATCTGTAATTATAATTTAAAGTAAACATTATCAATAACTCATCATTGCAAGAGCTCATAGTTTATCAGTTTCGGAAAACTATTTGTCAGCTATGTATTCATCGTAATTTAAGTTGGTTTATATAGAATAATATGATACAATTAAATGTTGACTTCGTTTTTGGATTGCTTCAATTATATAAATGAGATTTGCTACTCAGTTGATTAATTGGGAAAATTCATCAAACTTGAATCCAGCAAAATTACATAATAATATCTTATTTGATTTATTTGTTTCTAAACGTACCCATAAAAATAAGAAACTAACATTAAGATCATTAATTAAATTCTGTAAGTTACAATATTATAAAATGTACGGAGTTCTCCTATTTCTTGTATTTATGTGATTTTAATTTTAATTTTGATTTTATTGTGATTTCTGTTTCGTTTATTCTGTTTTAATCTGTTGCCGTCTTAATACGGTCTAATCTTCCTTTTAGCAATTATCTGTAAATATTGGTGGTGGCATATGGAAATGTTTATAATTAAATACTGATATTTCAGGTGTGGACATTTTCAGAATATATTGTACTTTATAAATATCCAATCCTTAATTTCACAGAAGGTCACAAAAAATGTAGTTCCGTATTTACTGGTAAATTTTTAACCATTAAAAATATGAATGTACTCAGGTATTTAAAATTTTGGATTTTTTCTTATGACAATTTTTTTAGTGAAATTATACTTGATTTAAAAAATTATTGATATCATCCTTTTTCGCTGCGATTTTATAATTAGGCTTTTCATTTTTCTAAATACAATGAAATGGTATGTCACGTATTGTACATTATTTAATGTGCGTAAAGATATTCTTACACTGATTAAAAACATTCTATAGTTTAGTCATGTTACTAATATTCCAGACGTATATACCCATATAGCCAGTAGTGGGATTCAAATAACATAACAACCGGTTCGCTGCCCGAATGATTATTGATGTATTAATATGAAGGGAAAATGAAGAATTACACATAGATTATGAAACATTTTCCATTATTAGTATAAGAGCATTGTTAAAAAAAAACTTTCATCATTTGGTATAGTAAAAAAAAAATATTCCTGAAACATGTTTCCCTATAAAAGGACGTACTTTATTTAATACAAATTAGGCAATCATGAAATCCTGATCAGTATTTCTATCAGAAAATGCATAAAAACAGTGTAATACAATAAGGATAATACAAAAAAGGCAGAAATTTAAGCTTAAGAACCAACCCATGTCATGATCTAAAGTTAAAATCAGTTATATATTAAAAACATTAACTGTGGGAATAGTGATAGACATATATCCAGACAGACGGACAGACGAATCCAATTCATAAACACTTTTCAACTATGTTAAAAATGCAGGTGTGTAGGCGCATAAACATTTAAAGAAAGTAAATTAATGAAATGCAATTTTCGCATTTGAAGTATCATTTTAACAACCGGTTCGCCGAACTCAACAGAAATTAACAACCGGTTCTATCGAACCGGTGCGAACCGGCTAAATCCCACCACTGCATATAGCCCACGTGCTTCCCCAGAACATTCCAAGAGGATTGATAATAAAATACCATCACCCCTACGATTAGATTTAAAAATAGTTCTTACGGCCCAAACTCTTTTAAATTAATCATCATTTGTTCTACCAATTGTATTTTCAGACATTAAAAACACACTAAGATTTCATAGTTTATCATACAGCCAAAAAATAGCGTACATGTCACAAGTTTTAAAAAATATGTATACTTTAACACAAACATTCAAGGTAGTTTAAAAAATATTTTCACCTCTTTTTTCACCGAGGCATCTTCAGTTGCCTGAAACTGAACTCTGAAACTGCCTGTCTGTGAACTGAAGATGCCTCGGTGAAAAAAGAGGTGAAAATATTTTTTAAACTATCTTGAATGTTTGTGTTAAAGTATATATATGTTTTAAAACTTGTGACATGTACGCTATTTTTTGGCTGTATGATAAACTATGAAATCTTAGTGTGTTTTTAATGTCTGAAAATAAAATTGGTAGAACAAATGATGATTATGAATGATATGACATTATAAAAGAATAGATTATAAAACTCTTTTAAATTGTTATCATTTATAAATACATTGCTTTGAAGCCTTCGTAAAAATGTTATGAAAAGATATTAATATTTAGGTGTAAAAGGGCTGTGTTTCCATCTTTTCTTCCGCGTCGGATAAATTAATCTTTAAAACAAGATAGATCTTTTAGTCCGAACACTTTGAAATTTTTATGAGTTATAAATACTAGGCGATCGTACCCGGGCTTCCCGGGTTAAAGAATATAGGTGAAAACAATATTTTTTTAATTGAAAACTAATATTTTTTTATGTGCAATAAATTTTTTAGATTATCCACTTACATTAAAAAAGAATTTTTCATGTGGAAAATACGAATTATACAATCAAATAAATTTTTTAAATTTATCAAGAGCGATATCTTCTTATTAGCCGCATGCTAAGAGTTATTTGACCAAGATTTTGCTACGTATGACATCTTTCTGTATTCTGATAATTTCAGAGCTTATACATGTCTGTTAAATTTGTGTTTTATTTATATTATTTTATTTATTTATTCATAGGGAAGTTTTTTTTTTTTTAAATGAATATCAGCCGTAAGAAAATGATGAACTCTTTATTTTGTTTTAAGGGCAAACGGATTAATCGTTCGTAATCGAGCTCCGCGCGATATAGATAAATTAAAAAACATCTCATGCTTTAAAATTGTTTTTAAAACCATAGACAATAAGTAAACTGAGATGAACTTTGCAAACAAATTCTATTTGAAAAAAAAAAAATCCTCTTTGGTGATCTAAAAATTTAAATTGTACAATTACAAATATGTTACATTTGTGTTTTTTCAATATTACTCTTTTATTTGTTTATAAAAGAAGTATTAATTTCGTTAATTTGTCCATCACAAATATGTTAGATTGGTGGATTTTTAAATTATTCTTTTATTTGTTTATAAAGAAAGTATTAATTTCGTTATGCAAAAATAGTCAGAAACAAATGCTGTAAAATGTTTGTTGCCTTATGTGCAAAATGGTTATTATTATTATTATGTATTGAAACTGGCACGTGATAAGATAAACTTAAAATTAAATCATGCTTATATAATCATGCTTAATTTAATTGACTGATGTATTATATTTTAGAAAATATAATACATCAGTCTATTAAGATACAGTTTTTATGCAAATTGCATCTGAAAATAATTTTTTTCCCTATGCGACGAAAATTGAAAATGTACGATAGTCAGAAAATCAAAAAATTGCAGTAGCAAAAATTTCAAGACCGAAATTTGATCGTGAAGTGTTGCCATTCGCAAAATGGCATCAGCGTCACGCACAGATACGTTTGCTCTTTATAATATAGATACTTAATCAGTAAAATATAATAAAGATCAGGTATTGGGATGTGGTTATCAATTGAGGCTCTTATTCTTAGTATTCCGGAATGAAAAGCAGCAATTTTCACCTTCTCAATTTTTGCATACGCACATCTCAGATCCATATTCATCATTTTCTTAAAAAAAAATTGTATTTTGTTTGATCATTTAAAAATCATATTAACTCAAAACTTGAAGTCACAATTGTCAGCAACATCTTTTATGTGAACAGACGCACTCTTTACTTGAGATTCTAATCTCAATTCCGGATAGTAAAAATTTCCGTAATTTATGTCTTTTAGACGCATTTGTATTAAAATGTTAGTTTTATCTAAGAAAAGGATCGTTTTCTTTTAAATATCACTTCATTTTCACTTAAATAAGCATTTCGCCTAGTGTCTGAAACCTAGTATCAGTACACATGCAGAAGGAAAAATAATATAGAAAATTTATGAGGAAAAATGCGTGTTTTCAAAAGCAGTATGTCATTTTCCGTTATTACGCCCCTAATATAATATTCTACTCGTAATGGGATTTTGCGACACTAAACCCTATATAACAATTTTTATCAACAATTTTGAATTTTTATCAGAAAATAGCATGAATAAAGGTAAAAATACCTCATTATATCTCTCTTGTCTGCAATAATGAAAGCTTACCTAATTTTCACCATTTTGAAGAAATTTCATAAAATGCTTTTAAAATTAAAATATAAAAGTGTGGGCATTTAAAAAAAAAAACAGATAGTGCTATCACATCTACAAATGAAGAGCTTTCAGTTAAAAAAAAATATATTAGTAAAATTGGTTCAGCAGAAAGATCAGGGCAGATGGCTAATATACACACTTGTGTTTTAAATATATAGATTATATAAAATTAGGAAAAATTAAATTAAGAAAATTATGTTATTTTGTTAAAATTATAGTAGAATATCCTAAAGAATAGCATTAAAATTTTATCATTCAAGAAAAATTTGGACAAAAACTTCAGGAACATTATTTTATTTTAAACCACGAATTATTTGTTTGCTTGTCTGTCTCGGTGAAGCAAATCCATCCAGGCGAGAGTCATGAATTTCTGTAATATAAATCGCTATTATTTGCATGTCACCTCTCTTTTATAAAGACACTTTACATTTTTGTAAAACATTGCGTTTTATCAGTGGGTGATTTCGATTACATTATTTTCAAAAGTGCAGCATTTTCACCTGTGAAGATTTTCAAAGCAGCTGGGCTGTGAAAATGACGCACTTCTACAAAGCATAATTTAGGTTTAAGAATTAAAATACACGCTTTTTTATAAAATGACGTAATTTGCATCCGCTAAAGCAATCCACTTTTACATTCCAGTCTTAAACTTCGTCTATAGAAAAGTATGCATATGACATCATTATCACGGAATAACAGACAATATTCTTGATATAGCCCATATTTTAATTTCAACCTTTTTTTTCAGGTTTTATGAGAAAATGGCAACAAAAAGATAGAGTATCACCTATTTTTGACTATTTTCCGTTTACTTTCAATGATTTTCAATAGAAATGGGGTACTTTTGTTGCCACGATAAGAAAAATGTTATTAAAAACTGAAAAAAAAAAAATCTCAAAAATAAATTGAGATACAGCTTTCAAACAAATAGCATTTAAAGAGCATTTTTTCCCTTATACGACTGTCTAAAAAAATGAAATGTGCGATGTTTAGAAGTTTAAAAATTTTCAGTAGAGAAAATTGCAAAACCAAAATTTTATTTCAAATTTCAAAGTGTTGCCATTCGCAAAATGACGTATGCGTTATGTGCAGATATGTTTGTCCTTTATAATATAGATAATGCTTCGGAAACCTGTGTATAGTTTCTGTGGAAAAAAAAAAAAAAAAACGAAAATTTAGTTCTAAAAACATGAAAAAATGCCACTTACGTAATCATGCTCTAGGTAAAAAATTTTGAAGATTTTATATATTTTATATATTTTTAAATACTTTCTGTTCTTCCAAATGTTTTGAAATTTTACTCCACAATGTAAATCGGGTGCAGAGAGTTTATAATTCGTATAATTATGAAACTCTATAGGCTCTAATGATTATGTGCTTGGGGATAAGGTAGTCAAATTTTCAGAGTTGGGGAGGAGCGCGTTTTTACCAAGTGGAATCTAAAAATTGAATGCATCGAAAATAAGGGATCGCAAAGCGATCCAGAATAGAAACGCAAAACCATTACGTCTGGGGTTGGCTAGAAAATAGGGATTATTCGCGAAACTGAAAGGAATTGCCAAGTGATTATGCGGGGAGTTGGTGAGCTTAGCGAGCAGGGGGGGGGGGGGGGGGGCTTCTAATGTTTTAAAGAAGAATGATAATAAAATAAAAGTTGTTTTGAATAATAAATCAGTTAGTAAGGTACCATTTCCGTGAAATTCTTGAGCAAACAAATTGTATATTTAATTTTCAAAAGTATCATATTTTAAAACAATTTTAAAAAATTAAATGTGCCTTTCATACACATGCTGCGCATATGAAAGTTTACCTGTAAAAGTTATTTAAAATATGAATTTTAATTATCTATGTAAATAAATAAAGTAAAATATGAAAAAATCCCTGTCGGCTCGGCCTACATGCATAGGTAGATTTCAAAGTTTTTTTCTTCTACCCCCCCCCTCCTTTTTCCTTTTTCTTGTTTTTAATTTAATTTTACTGTAAGAGTTGTTCTTATCAAAAACTTGTCAACAGAAAAGGTTTACATAATATTAAGGATGTCTATAATAAATTTAAACGGATTTGATCTCTTATGAATGAACGAAGCTATGCATTTTTTTCTTCTTCAACATCGCCTTTCCCTTTTTCTTCTGTAAAAGTTTGTCCTATCAAAATCTTGTCAATATAAAAGAGTTAGATAATATTAAGATGATTTATAGTAAATTTAAGTGGATTTCATATGTTGTGAATTGACAAATTTAAGATTTTTTTTCCTTAAAACCCTATCTTTGTGCCCTTGAGCCTATTTTTATAATTATTAAAATTAGTTATTATATAGCCAAGTTATTATTACAAGTTATTATTATAACAAGTTATTATTACTTCTAGGAAAAGGAATATTAATATCCTTTTCCTAGAAGTAATAATAATTTTAAACGGATTGCATATGTATGATAATTAAGAATTAATGTGTTTTTTTTCTATTTTCACAAATACCCACCCCGTTTCCATCACTTTGGCCCGATTTTGCCCATTAATAAACTTGACTGAGATTTTCCGCCCTTTGATTTTATGTATGAGTTTGAAAGAGATTTGTGCAAAATTACGAAAGTTATAGTGTTCATAAAAAAGTGATATAGTATATATAATATATATATATATATATATATATATAGAGAGAGAGAGAGAGAGAGATAAATAGATAGATAGATAAAATTTTGAGCTGGGGGTGGTTTTGTGTTCTAGAGGTCATGATCGGCGTTAGAGCTGAAAACATTTTTCAGAAATTCCAACATAGGTGAGAATGTAATAGGTAGTATTTCTTACGAAATCTACATAAAAGTGAAAAATTAATGCTACATTAGTTTTCAAAAAATAAATTTATGTTTTAAAGAAAAATGATAATAAATTAAAAGTTGTTTTGAATAATAAATCTATTAGTAAGATACCGACAGGTGACGTTCTTGAATAAACAAATTGTACTTTTTATTTTTGAAAATATCACATTCTAAAGCAATTTTTAAAAATTAATTCTCACATACACTTAAAATTGTAATAAATTATATCATGTGTTAAAAGTGCCATTTATAAACATGCTACGTAATACAAAATTTAGAAGGAAAAGTTATTAAAAATATGAATTTTAATTATCTATGTAAATAAATAACGTAAACAAGGAAAAAAATCATGCATCAAGCATAGATTACGGAACACTTTCCAATACGCTCAGAACAATAGGTACTACTTAGTTATACCGGCGACCGATTTCGCCAAATTATATAAATCGCCAAACCACTCGTCAAATTATACAAATTGACATACATTTTATTTTAAATAACGAAAGAACAAGTAAATTAGTATAACATTAATAAATATACAAATAAAGCGTCGAAATAAAAATCACTTGATACCGTAAACACGTGTAACTTCCTTACAGTCAAATGAATGTGACATTTACGATCAACCACGATTGGCATTTAATCTTATAGTTTGGCGATAGATTTTTAGGTTGACGGGATAACTAAGTAGTACCGAATTATGTAACAAAACCTCAACAATAAGTTGAAATATTATGTCTAATTGAACCAATTGGAAACGAATAACAAATTTGAAATTCCAATTTCAGCAACTCTCATCTACAGTCGGAAAAGCATCCGAATTCTTTGAGCAGCCCTGTATATGCCATATTTGTATCTATTAACTCTATGTATTCAAATATTTAGTTCAGTTAGGAAATACCCATCTCAGTTGAAAATTCCACTTCAGCAATTTCCGCAAATAAGGAGAATGGTATGTGAATTCTTTTGATGATGAACGACAATGTAACGATGAACGACTTCTTTTGTAAATGAACGACAAATGCTATGAATGGCCTATTCAATAATTGTCATCTTGTAGTGAAATTCGGTAATTTATATCAATTTCAATGCATGTGAAACAGCATAATGTCATTACAATACAATGCAAATGACTTTTTCCTATGGACCATAATGTAACGGAATTCTTTTGAGTGTCCCTGTAAATGAACTATTAATGCTACACCCTTTACATTCAATACCGAACATTCCATGGCAAACATCATTAACATGTGGCAAAACAAAATACAATAAAATTATTTATTTGATCATTTTCACCGGCAGACGATAATCGAGACGAACTGAAACAACTCTTCTCCGATGTTTTGAGAACTACGCGAGAGTTTGAGTACATTCGAATGTTGTGTGGCGCCAAGATGTGTTTGCTACTTTGTAAATAATTTATTTACTTTTTAAAGTTTTAATTAAAATGTATTTTTTATAATGTTCAGCGCAGACCTTCTTCTGCTATGCTTCGCTACAAACATATCACGTAAATCCGAGTATATTTACGTGAGTTATAACTTGGACAGATGGACAGACCGATCGAATTTATAAACATTTTTCTACTTTGTTGGAAAGTGTTAAAAAGAACTTCGTATGACCTTAACGAAGATGGCGCATGTGAAATTGCAATAGATATAGTTTTAAAATATTTTCGAATATTTTCGTATGTTTTCCAAATAAATGTAAAACGTTTTGAGATAATTACAAAGTTTTAAAATTGAAATTTCTGACATAAAACGCATTTAGATGACAAACATTTTGTTAATTTTTGAATTTCAAGCAATTGCTTAAACTTAATGAAAGAATAAATCATTTCCTTCATATCAGTAATGCCATAAGCTCATATCGCGAGACATTTTTGGAAGGAAAACTATGCACGTTAAGATTTCGTTTCTTCTGTACAACAACATTAATCTTAACATTTGTTAATGAAGTTGCAGCATAATTATAATGTAATCCATCTTTAATATGATTTATTTCATAACAGATATATTAAATTATTTTCTTTTCCAAACACATGTATGTGCTCATTTGCGTCTTGATTTGTTATCATTATAATTTGTGGTCTTGTTTAATCTTATGTGGGGATATCCAAAAGTTACCATAATGCATATAAATCTATATAAAACCGGAAATTATATTTAATAAAAAGCAGTTTTTTTAGTGGTATTTTAGTGGCATTTATTTCACTTACCGAAAATAATATTTATGTTTATTACAGACAATAATATACAGAAATAGTATTTTGATTTGTCAATTTGTTTTAGTTTGTTATGATACCGTTTTATTTGATCTCAGGATTTCTTTTCGCTCTAAATTTAATAACAAACTAATTTGTAGTTTTGCTTAATAATATGTTGGTCTGTTCAAAAGTTACCCTAATGCTATTAAAGCCATATAAAACTAGAAATTCTATTCAATAAAATGTAGTTTATTTTCTTTAGCGTATATATTTCAATTATCTTATTAAATAATATTTCCAGTTTAAAAAATATTTATATCATCCTAGAATTACACTAAAAGCATTCCTTGAACATTTATATTGTACGATGTTAATTATATAAATTGTTTATCTTGATTTTAATTAGATTTCATTAATCATTTAGGGTCTCACCACTAAATATTATTTTATCAGTATTCTCAATATGTGTCTTTCAAAACAAGATAAAAATGAGTTGCAAATTGCACGCCAAACGTGGTAAATGTGGTGCGTTCGTACTCTAACTAGTTTTATAAATATTTTTTGCATCGCATATTGTACAGAATGTATATTTTAGTGCACTTCATAAGTGCGTATCAGTTTAATTCTGTTTGAAAGACTGTAACATCATTAAAATGCACTTTTTCCCATTGGACGTAATGTGATGAAAGAATTTTGTCTGTCCCTGTCATTAAACTATACATCCGATTCTCATAAAATTTGAAATGACTCGACAAAATTTTGCAGCAATTATATATTTAAAATTTCAGACCATTCGGTTGGGTAATTTTAGCTCTGTTATATGTGGACGGACGGATAGACAGGCGGACAGACGGACCGAACGACGACTATAAGTGCTACGTATTTATATAATTACGGACGCACCTAATGACATCTACCTTTTGTAAACTATGGCTGTTACTTTCTTGTTTAAAAGAAAATCTTTTATGCACTTTAAAATGTCTTTTTGTGGACTTTTTTATTCTTTCAAAGATGAATATAAATGTTGTAAATGGCTTATAAAATCATTTGTTCCAGTTTCTGTTCATTTACAGTTTTTAATGATACAGTCGGATCAAAATGTTACTTTTCACTTCAATTTGTTGTTCTTCATCTAATTGCTCTCATGAACCAATCTTCACTGAAGTACACGAGTTCACATGTTCTTCACATCCTCATGTTTGGAAAACAATTTGTTAAACTAGCAATTCATCTAGCTGTTACACAAAACTTCTAAAATCGAATGCGTCCGTTGACTTTTTCTATATAGACTGTGGTAAAAATATATATGATATTTTTATTAAAAAAAAAATAAAAAATGTCACGTACCTTTGAAACTGACAAATCTATACTAATATTATAAAGAAATAACGTTTGTTTGTGTGTGCGTTTGTAGGGGTAATCTCTGAAACTACCGAACCGACGTCAAAAGTAATGGTAGCAAATTGATGGCGATAACCCCTGTTCCAACATAGGTTATATTTTATGACGGTGGTACTGCCCCGAGCTGGGCGCAGGAAAAAAAAAAATTCTAAAAATGAGATTTTTTTAATACTAAAGAGGCTGGAAATTTGAAATTTAGCGAGATAGTTACTTATAAGTTTAAAATGCTTTCTAAGAAAAATTCTAAGAAAATTCGAAATTTGAAAGAGGGGAAAATGCTCGAAAACCGTTCTAAATTACGATTTCTATAAAAATGCTAAAGATAGTAACTTGAAATTTGGCAAGGTTGATACTTATAAGATATAAATGAACAGTTAGATCAGTTTCTAAAAAATAGAGAGAAGAACAGTTTCTAAAAAATTCTAAATTTAAATTTTTCACGGACTTTCGCAAGCCCTTCATGAGAGAATATTGTAGTAAATTTTAGTTGTTTATTTATACAAGTACGTCACTTCGTTTTGAAAATGAGAGAGCCAATTATTAAGCGTATTTGTATAAATAAACAGCAATTAGTTATTATAATATTATCTGATGAAGGGCTTGGGAAAGCCCGAAAGTACTAAGAAGTTTTTAAATAAAATGTATATTTTAAACTTGTAACATCTTGTAACATCTTGTAACATTGTTTTATTATTTTAGTCGCCTTTTAAATAAAACAGTTAAATTTTTAAAGTTCATATTCCATATTTTATGTTTGAATCAGGATGAATAAAAGCACGCTAATTTAATCGGCTTTTAAAAGATTTCGGAAGATTGAATTACACTTTTAAAAACAGTGGCGATCTTCCTTTAAACGGGTTTCTATTCATTTTTCTTTGATTGGGGAATTTTAAGACCAAATCAGTTGCTGTTAAAAAATACAATGGCTGTTTTCGTTTTTGATTAAATAAAATCACTTAAACATTTCAAAATAAGCTAATATAAATGAATTAAGTAAACAGAGTCTTTGTCTCCCGGTATTTTTTAATAAAGCGAAAAGAAAGTTCTTTTAAATAAGACATTTTAAATGTATCTCTTTTAATCTGACGTAATTTTCTCCAAACTTTTCTTTCTCTTTTTAATATTCATGTGAAAATACTTTTGTTAGAAATGAAATATTATATGCGCTGTCCTAATAAAAATAGTTGAAAATAGCATCTCAAAATATCAAATAAATATCTCGCGTAATTTTTAAATTTAAACTGTTTTGCAATTTTATTTTTTGCTCATTTTACGTAAAAGTGTAACGTGACGTAAATGTGATGTAGTTTCTCCTATTTAAGACTTCTAGGGCATGTTAATGAATTTATTATTTTACAATATCCTTGCTCTTTTAAAATTCCCGTGTAAATATAGTTTTTATGACGCAATTTTCAATAAGTTCCTGTTTTTTATACGTAATTATTTAATTCTAATTTCAAGGGTTATTTTCTGTTTATGATAGTCACGTGTAAATAAATTTTTAATTTGAAGTAAACATTATTGTTTGCGCATGTTATAGAGTTGGCAACATTTTAAATTAATACCATTTTCTAAAATATGTAAAAAATATCTCTCGAAATGCTGAAAATTTGAATTTAAAATGGAAATAAAACCTAAAAAAATGAGTCAAATTAAAAAAGTAAAGGCAGTCTGCGCACCGGGAACTTATAACATATAAATTAATCTAAAAATGATTAAATTCCCATGTATAGTTTTTGCTCCTATAAAACTTTTTTAATGGAACGATTTTGTCCAACTTTAGCATTAAATATCTCTTAAAATAATTCTTCGATTTGAAAACTGTCTGCATCAGCGTGTTTATCAAACATTTCTCTGTAATACCGCAGATTTTCATATTTTGTATGCAATATTTTTCTTAATATTAACGAAGAAAGACCTCCAGTCACAAAAAATTCAAAACCGGCGGCGGCGCCGGCCATGACGCGTTAGTTCCCTTTTTTTAAAATAGAGAGATTACTACATATTGCAATGGGGAACAAAATGTAATAAAAATTAAATTTACTAATGCATTTTTATCAATATATGTATCAATATATGACTTTTTATCAATATATGTTGAATATTCGAAATCTTGCATATCTTTAATATTTTATTGCTTGATTTTACTGAAATGACATTAGCGTTGATTTTATACAAATTTCATTAGCTTTGATTTTACTCACATTACATTACCATTGATTTTACTAAAAATTCTAAATATAAGGTTATACATTGTATCGAAAAAATATTTTGCCCTTTATTGACAACAGAAAAAATATAGACCTTTTTATGGCTATAAATAAAGTTTTCTGTTGCCTGAAACATGATGAAAAATTCATGAGATACAATACATAAAAATTCGATTCAATCTTGTTAGTGAAAGTAGAAAGGTTTCTGCCGAACTAATACAAATTCCATTTTAAGATAGCGGATAACCTAAAAGTCAGTAACAACTCTAAAAATTAATTACTCGTAAAAGAATAAAGATTAAAAAAAAAAAAAAAAAAAAAAAAAAAAAAAAAAAAAAAAAAAACTGCCGGCCCGGCGTACAGGCCAAGGTAGATTTCGAAATTAAGTACTAATTTCACTACCATATACTAAATCAGGTTTAGAGATAAACCAAGTTTAAATATTTTAACAGGACGCTTTTGACGAGATTTTAATTTCATTTTTCTGTAAGAGCTGTTTTTATCAGAGTTATGTTAATACAATATTTTTTTCTTCAACCCCTATTTTTGTTTAATTTGTTTTTCCTGTTAGAGTTGGTCCTGTGAAAAACTAGTCAATATAAAAATTGTAGATAATGTTAAGATGATTTATAATAAATTTAAGCGGATTTGATATCTTGTGAATGAACGAAGTTATCATTTTTTTTTTCTTCAACTGCCGTTTTTTAATGTTAAGAAGATTTATAATAAGTACAATAAAATTTGATATCTTGAGAATTGACGAAATTGTGATTTTTTTTCGCCCCTTAAATCCATTTTTTATTTTATCGAAATTCTGTGATGCATAAAATTTTTTGTCCTTTTCCTAGATGTAATAATAACTTTAAACCGATTTTCTATGCATTATAATTAAGAAGTTCTTTCGGTTTTCACAAAACCCCTCCTTATTTCTAATCCCATGGTTCGATTTTGCCCATTAACGAACTTGACCGAATTTTCCGCCCTTGAGTTTATGGATCAGTTTGGAAGAGATTTGTGAAGAATTATGGAAGTCATCGTATCCATTAGATAGATAGATAAATATATAAAGTTTTCAACTGGGGTTGGTTTTGAGTTCTTGAAGTCCTGATTGGCGTAGATCTGCAAAAATGTTTCAGAAAGTCTAACATAGGGGTTTACTTAATAGGTAGTATTCCTTACGAAGTTTAGCTAAAAGATGCATTTTCCATTAAACTGATGGGAAAGAAGTAGGATTTCTTTAAGGACCAACGCAAAAAGAATAATTGAATAAATGAAATGTGTGAACAAAAAGAATGTGTGAAACTGTGCTTATTGCAAACATTAAGAGATGCCATTCGCCAATATGTGCAGCCGTACTACAATAAATTTTATTTAATGCTATGAACGGTTCTGTGCCTGATATAGCAGCTGTATGGCCGAGTGACTAACAACACATTGAACCAAAAATAAACTTACATTTAACTTTTGCATAAATATAGTATGCATAAATATAGTATGCTATAAATATAGTATGCATAAATATAGTGAAACATAAAAGCGTATATCATAATTAAAAATGCATTTCCAGCAATCACCGCTAATGTGCAGTACTTCGAATACAATATACTATCTGAAAACTATTGTGTGTCCCTGTAAATGCTATGCACTTCGTAATATACATGAAATAACTTATAGTAAACCTCAGCGAAGTATATCAATTTCATTATATGTGAAACAGTTTAACATAATTAAAATACGCCGCAAACAATTCCCCCCTTCCTCCTACATCATTATGCACCGTAATTCTTTTGTGTGGCCCTGTAAAAGAATAATAACTATTCTTTGCACCGCATATTATACAGAATGCATGCTTTATTGCAATTCAAAAATGCATATCAATTTTGTTATATTTGGATGCGTGTAACATCATTAAAAATCCTTTTAAACGATTTCTTCCCATAGGCCCTAATGTAACGGAAAACTTTTGATTGTACCTGTAAATTAACTAAATTTTCTACAAATTTCATTTGAAATAAGTAAGGTGCTATGGTAAACGTCAATAACCTCCAAAAATTTCAGGGCAATTCGAGTATATTTACGGGAGTTAGAGCGCGGACAGACGGCCATACGGACAGACGGCCAGACAAACCGAAGTCATAAACACTTTTCAACTTTGTTGGAATGTGTTAAAAACAGGTTAAGTTAAATAAAAGACTTTAAATAAAAAAGAAAAGTGCCCAGTTAAACTGATGGCATTGAGCTCATAGGCTGTTCAGACTAATTGTATACAGTACCGGACCTCAAATCCGGACTGGTCGGGACCGCGGCCGTTCCGGATTTCGGAATTTTCCGGATTTTAGGTCCTCAACCAAAACAATAAATAAACAGATACAGTACATGCCCTTGGTAAAATTTTACATGCCACGAAGCAATCTATACCGCGAATTGCCATGTTAGGCTTAGTGTAAATAAAACCAAAAATACAAATTACAAAAAGTAATTCAAAATAAAAATAAGTTAAAAAAAAATACTATTACTGCATATTTTTAGAAATATTAAAGCATTTTTTAGAAAATGAAAATGCGTTGTTGCTCGCGAGTTAGGCCTAGGAATCTATATCGCGCATTGCCATATGAGGTATAAGTAAACAAACATAAACATAAATTAAAAAAAATAATTTAAAATAAGGATAAGAATTTTTTTAATCCTGCACATCACATTTCAGAGTTGTATAATATAGACGCACGCCGTGCGCAGAAAATTTTCCGCAAAGTTCGGAACTTTGCGGAAAATTTCTTAGAGAAAAAAAAAAGAAGTAAATTTTGTTCTTTAATACCGAAAAATTAAAAATGTTCCCCAATTTTATGTACGATTTATTTATTGTTTGACAGGGGTGATTCTGTTCCGAATTTTCCGAAAATTTAAGGCATTCGGTCCCGAAAATTAAAACAAATCGGCCGTCAGTCCAAAAATTCAGATATAAAAAATATCACTAAAATATATTGCGGATTTCAACAAATGGTCGCCAAAAATAAACCAATTCCGTCAATCGTTCGCAGAAAAAATACCCACTTTTGTCAAAACATCGCGGAAAAAACGCGAATTTCATTAAAGGACCGCGGAGAAAACGCGAATTTCTTTAAAAAATCGTGGGAAAAAAATATTCTTTTATCAAGGAATCGCAGAAAAAATGCAAATTACGTCAAAGAAGCGCAGGATAAAAAACGAATTTCGTAAAAGCATAGCGGAAAAAGCGCGAATTTTGTCAAAGGTTTGTGAAAAAAAACCGCAAATTTCGTAAAATAATCGCGGAAAAAAACTAATTTCGTTAAAGGATCGCGAAAGAAACACAAATTTCGTAAAAGGGTCGCGGAAAAAGCACGCGTTTCGTCAAAGAATCGCGAAAAAAACACGAATTTCCTCAAAAGGCCACAGAAAAAACGCGAATATCGTCAAAGGATCGCGAAAAAAACAAATTTCATCCAAAAATACGTAAAAAAAAACAAATTTCGCAAAAGCATAGCGGAAAAAGCACGAATTTTGTCAAAAGATTGCGAAACAATGCAAATTTCGTCAAAGAACGGCGGAAAAAAATTAATTTCGTTAAAGAATCGTGAAAAAACGCGAATTTCGTCAAAAATATCACGAAAAAAGCCCGAATTTCGTCAAAAGAACGCGAAAAAAGCTTGAATTTCGTCAAAAGATCGCGAAAAATGCAAATTTCGTCAAAGGATAAGAGAAAAAAAAGCGCAAATGTAGTCAAAGAATCGCGAAAAAATCCGCAAATGTCGTGGAAAATCGAAAATTTCGCTAAATGATCGTGGAAAAAGTGAGAATTTCGTCAAAATACCGCAATAAAAAATCATCTGTCTCTTTAATGATGATACCTATGAATGGACCTCTCCTTACAAAATGCGATTCAATTGTTTTAGAAGCAATGTCCATTATTGAATTTTGTGAGAAGAGGTCAAAATATTAAGGATTGGGCTGTTTCTAAATGCATTGACAAAATAATGGACAAGAATTCACCCCTTCTTATCATGGATTTTTAGCTTTATAATTTTTTAGCCAACATAATTATTCTGTAATTAATATTAATGCATTTTAAATTAAATTAAATTATTTATTATATTTAATTATAATATTTTCGTAATTATTTTGAAACTACTGTTTAAAATTCATACCGTCAAAGTAGCATAACATGCTATTTTATTAAACATTAAATTAATTTGCAGAAAATTTTTGACCCAATATTTATGTGCGCAGAAAGTTTTTGGTTTTATACTGCACATTATTAGGAACATAAAAGCATTTTTTAGAAAATGAAAATACATCGTTGTTTGCGAGAACAGAATTAGGCTAATTAACGAATTTCTTTCAAATTTTCAGCAAGTTACAATAATAGTGAATCAGCTTGTGTAACAAATTTTTATTAAATTATGATAAGTTATTAGAAAGCTAGGGTACCTCTAAAAAAAAAAGGCCACTAGATGAAAAGAAAGTAAAGAAAAACGACATATCTATCCGCTGTTTGTTTTGCTTATTCAACATGTTTATTTAACTGTGTGAAGTGGAAAGTCAACGTTATCAGAATGTGATCATTAGCTTTCGGTGGACAGCTTGTTTTGTTATGGAGAAAGGAACTTTGCATAGATTTTTTTTTTCTCTTTGAGTTAAAGAAAAGAATTTTTTGGTACGGTGCTTACAAACAGAATTTTTTAGAAAAATGAAATTTGTTGTACATATTAAAAGTGGAGGGAGGGCGTTGTAAAATATTTTTACTTATAAATATATTCTACGAACCTTTTTAAAAATAATTCTTTCTTGTGGTTATTTATTTATTCTTTTTACATTTTCTATATAAATGAAGAAAAGGGTTTCTTTTTAAAATAAATTTAAAATGTGTGCACACACTAACTACGATAATTCTGTTAGAAAATTTGGATTAAAACTAATGAATGAAAAACATTGCAATAAAATAAAATTGCTGAGTCTAGTTTGGCTCGGCACTGTGTTACGCGCGCACGTAGCGCCATCTATGGACATTTTTACGAAATATTTATTCGAGATCATCGCGGAATTTCAGTTTTCTTTTTTCCATTCCGGATTTTGGGTCGTCCGGATTTTAGGATTCCGGATTTGAGGTCCGGTACTGTATTATACTCTTAATTCAAAGAATATTGCATCTCGAAAAATAAATTAACCCCCCCTCGTTTTTCCTCTTTATGCTTAACCAATGGGTCTCCAAATGTCATCAGGGAAGCGCCTTACCGAAATAAACCAATATACCAAATTTGAAGAAATTCGGATAGAAAAACCCCTTTATGTAAATTAAGCGGGTATTAGCCCTCCCTTTCCCCTGTATATTTAACCAATGAACTTTCAAATCTAATCACGGAAGCGCCTTATCAGAATAAACCGGTATACCAAATTTGAAGCAAATTGGATAGGAAAACCCATTTATCTAAATTAAGGGGGTATTAGTCTACCGTTCCCCCCTTTACACTTAAGCAATGAACCTCCAAATCTAATCAGAGAAGCGCCTTATAGAATTAACCGGTATACCAAATTTGAAGCAAATCTGATAATTTTGTATGAAAAACCCATTTATCTAAATTAAGGGGGATAGCTCCACTTTCCCCCTTATACTTAACTAATGAACCCCCAAATCTAATCAGGGAAGCTCCTTAACATATTAAACCGGTATACCAAATTTGAAGCAAATCAAATAATTCTGCATGAAAAACCCATTTATCTAAATTAAGGGGTGGAGACAAGCATCCTTTTCTCCCTTTTATACTCAACCAATGAACCCCAAAAACTAATCATGGAAGCGCCTTATAAGAATGAACCTAGAGAAAAAATTGAAGCAAATCGGGTACTTCTATCAAAACTTATCGCGTTATGTACGTATATATATACATACATACAGAACCATCGGGCACGTTGGCTCTCATTCTTTGATAGCCTGTGAGTTAAAAAAAAGACCTATTTTATATTTATAACTATTTGTGTATACAGTAAACTTCCTCTAATCCGGCATCCTATGGTCCGGCACGTTGGGTAATCCGGCACGACTTTCAGAAAAAAATAATATTCCTTGTTTAATCACTCCTGATGTCTATAATAATATGATGAAACTAAAGAATGAGGAATTGCGTAACAACCCATTACAAACGGTTGAAAATCGTGAATCTATAAATAGCTCAGTCACCCGTCGACGAGGGGGAAGAAAAAACATTTTTATGTGTAATTTACGAAATCAAACTGTTGAAAGGGAAAATCAATTTTTATTATCTAAATTAAATCCTTTTTCTATTTGAGAAAATAATGAAGTTGAAACTGAAATTGATATTGGTCATCAAATAATAAATAATGAATGTAGACCATTAGATTCAATTTTTCATTTTATTTCTGCGAATGATAAACAAAATAATTTAGTCGAATTTTCAGAGTATATAAAAATTTATATAGATCGCAAAACATCGGAAAGAGCTATCGATAGACATCATACCGGACATAGTGTACTGGCATGCATGTAATAGCACCACCTGTTCACGATCCCCACTATGACCTTGTTTACGTTTCACGTTCAGTTTTAGCTCTTCACTCTTGCTCTGCGTCTTTATTTGCATTTTATTGCTCAATGACGCTCAGACTGATAGTCAATGTCGAATTAACGTATTTCGTTTTAGTATTTTGTAGAGCTTGTGAGTGATTTTATAGTGATTGACAAGTGACATGGTACATGGACATGGGTCCTAAAGTTAAAGTCGTGTATTCAAAACGAAAACATATGACTCTCAGTTTGGCTCAAAAGCTGGAAATAGTAAAGAAGCTTGAAAATGGCGTAAGTAGGCACATCATTGTGAAAGACTGTGACACAGGGTCGTCTACAATTTACGACATTAAAAAAACATAGACAAATTCCAACAGTTTATGAACGAATCGGAAACTTCGAAAAATCTCAGTGAAATCAAACTAAAACAAACAAACAAACAACAACAACAAAAAAAAAAACAAGTTAGATCAACTAGATTCGGTCTTCTACAATTGGTTTTTAGCAAAAGATCAGAGGGTAAACCCATAACTGGCCCTATGGTTGTTGAAAAAGCTAAACAGGTTCATAAAGATTTGAACATTGATGTCGACTGCGAATTTTCAGAGGGCTGGCTAAGGAGCTTTAAGACACGTCATGGTATTAGAAAATTAGATATTTCTAGCGAACTGAAATCTGCCAATGTTGTAAGTGGCGAAGAGTTCAAAGTTAAATTCAAGTGTGTTGTGCCTGAAAATGAACTGAAAGCTTGTCAAATCTATAATGCAGATGAGACCGGCATTTTGTGGCGTGTTCTGCCAAACTCTATACTTGGTGGTGGGAATGAGACAAGTGCAAACGTTTTTAATAAATAAAGATCGATTAACAATACCGCTGTGTTTCAGTTCATCCGGTGATCACAAAATAAAATCTTTTGTGATGGTAAAGTCAACGAATCCTAAAGCCTTAAAAGGCGTGAAAAGCTTATTTGTGATTTATCAAGCACAATCAAGTGCATGGATGAATTAAGAGTTGTTTAAAAACTGGTTCTTCAAAGACTTTGTGCCAGCTGTTAAAAAGAATTTTGAAAAATTGAAAATACCTGAACAGAGTAAGGCTATTTTGTTTTTAGACAGTTGTAAAGCTCACCCAGATAAAGAAGAATCAGTGTCTGGTAATATTACAGTTGTCTATCTTCCTCCCAATGTCACAGGCTTACTTCAACTCATAGATCAAGGGAAAATCCAGAACTTCAAGTCCCACTACAGACGCTATTTTGTGCTGAATTTACTGGCATCGGATTGCAATGTAAAAGAATTTCAAAGGCACTTTTCTATTAAAGATGCTATCTTTGATATTGCTTTGGCTTGGGGCGAGGTAAAACAGGAAACTTTAAAAAAGTCATGGTGTAAATTCTGGCCAGAAGTAATGGGCGAAAATGTTGAAGTTACTCAAAGCGATTTAGATGAAGATGAACTAGAAGATGTTTCAGGTTGTTTGCCTTTGGAGAACCCCATGTCACAACTGAATCGAGAAGAAATAAAAGAGTAGGTTGAAGCAAAATTTAATGAGCTGACAGAGGAAATTTTGACAGATGACGCCATCATTCAGAGCGTTATCAACCCAAAAGCCTCCAAAGAAGTTGACTCTGGTGAAGATGATGTGAACGAATCAAGTAACATCAGTTGGAATGAAGCGACTGATGCTTTGAATACGTTTATCAAGTTTCTGAATGCAGCAGTCCGTTCAGTGATGCGGAAATTATGAAACTCCACATCAAAAGAAATGACTTCCTAAAAACACAAGAGTGAAGGCTATTACAAAACAAACTGGTATTCGAGATTTATTTAAGATGGCTGCTACGAGTAAGCCTACTCTGTAGGCCTACAGTGCACATTTTATATTTTATAGTCAAGTACATATGTTGTACCTTACATTATTAATTCTTTCATTATATTCGAGCTGTTTAAAGAATAAAAATCATGTTTTACTGTCATTTTTTATTTAATTATAATATTTAAACGTTTTTTCCGACATTCATCCTGTAATCCGGAAAATTTCTTATTCCGGCATGCTTCAGGTCCCGAACGTGCCGGATTAGAGGGTGTTTACTGTACATATCTAAATGGATAAGTTACTAAAACTTCCATATCTTATTTATAATCTTGGTAAATCTAAACTATTGATTAAGGATTGAACATGAAGTACAGTTTCTAAAGTTTTAATTTGATTATCATAAAGTTAACTACGTATAATACTTACTAATATTTTTAAAAATTAATTCAACTATTTCTTATTTTTAATACAAAAATATTTTGTATAAAAAATTCAAGTATTTGATTTTACTAAGAATTTTTATGGAAGTTGTAATAACATACAGAAAAAATAGTTTGCGTTTTATTGTTAAAAGAAGAAATGCATTCTTACTGTAAATAAAATTTCTCGTTTTCTGGTACATAATGAATAATTCATGGGATTCAATGCGCAGAACTTTGGATTCAAATCTGCTAGTGAATGCAGAAAGGCTTTTTTACCGAGCTAGAAGAAATTTCATTCAAAGGTTTGTCCTTCTAACATACCTTCTGTTAGATGTAAATTTCCAACTGGGCGAAAAAAACATTCTGTACTTGATTGCTTTTTCTTCTCGTCTAACATGGATATTTATCAAGATAAAAATCCCTTCTTTTATCCCAGGGATAAAAAAGAAAAAAAAACATTTCGGTCCTACAATAATCGATACAAGGATAAATTGAAATTTACCAATGAGTAAGCGACTTTTATTAACATTAGAGGATGCAACCCGCACCTCCTGGGAATAAGGGAAAACCATGTTTTATATTAGTATTTTTTTTTGTTTTAGGTTGTCTACTAAGAGGTACAGAAAAGCATTTTTATTTGAAAAGTATCAATTTTGCATTTAAATAAAGTTTTAAAATTTATTAAAAGCGATACTTTCATATGAGTTAATATTCAAAGAAATATCCAAAGATTTTGTTACATAGAGCAGTCCTTTTTATTTCTGATCATTTCAATTAAGAGCGTAGTTCAATTACATGTCAGTTAAATTTCTTTTTTACTTAATTACTTTGTTTTATTGATGAAGTTTTAACTTCGTTATGGGATATCTGCCGGAAACAAATGCCGAACTATATATATTATGCTTAAGTGCAAATGGATTTATTTTCCATAAGCATCTACACGCGATAAAGCTTGAATAAAGAAAAATATGTTTGAAAATTATTTTAAAAACATAAAACATGAGTAAATTGGATACAGTTTTGAAACAAAGTATATTTGTAACTACATTTTTTTTTTCTATTCAACGGCGTAAATATTCAAAATGTGCAATGTTTAGAGTTTAAAAAGTTACAGTAAATAAGAAATTTAATTGTCGGCTGTTGCCAGCATCAAGATGACGTCAGCGTTACAGAGAGACACGGTTGTTCTTTATAATACATACTAGTGTAAATGCCCTTCCTAGGACGGTGGGTAAAGATTGTGTTTTTCCCTTAAAATGTGAAAAAAACTGATAAAACTAGTTGACAATATGGAAGCATTTAGATGAGCAAAGTTCGATTAGTATGTGTTCTAATAAACACACTATTAGCATTTACAATACTTCTGGGTAAACCAGGCTTTCCGGCTACTATACCATAACAAAATTAAGATTTCTTAATAAAACAAAAAATTAACAAATATGCAATAAAACTATGTAGTTAAAAAAAAGTCTGCTGTGCTGCAACTATTGAAATAATACTAATAATTAATTTTTTTAAATAACACTTTGAAATTGTATTTTTGTCGTCCCCTCCTCCTTCCCCGTCCCTCCAAAAAAATTTTTTTTAAAGAAATAAAAGTCTCAGCGTGTTTTAAATCTGCCAATAAAACTTGTAAGCAAAAGACGAAAGCTATTTTTCTTCAAGGATAAGGTTTATAAATGCCTTTTAGAGTTTCGTAACCTTAATTTTTTATATATCTATGTAGTTTTTAAATTTTTGTAATACAAAGAAGAATCAAACATAGTTAGTGCCTATTTTTAATAACTGTACAAAATGTCTTTTGCTCGAAAAAGATGTTACATTAAAAAATATCAGACTAAAATTAGCCACTCCCTTTTGAACTTATTTAAATGAATTTAACTAAATGACTTTAAATATATGCCTCTTCAAACTTTAGATTTATTAGTCATACAAATGTTTATTTATTATTATTATTTAAATATTTTAGTAATGTTTAATGTAATTTTTTTTTTACCAATGTAATTTTGATATTTTATACAATATTTATTTATACAACTAATTATTATAAAATTATAGACTATTATGTGTGTATTTATATAATATTTTTAAAATAACGCATAAACTATATAAAATTTTTAGAGAATGGAAAACTCATATGTTAGTTTTATAATTTATAATTTTAGTACGTATAGATATCTCTTCACAATCAGATTTTCTTTTTCATTTAAATATAAATAATAGTCTAACTGAAAAATAAAAATTAAAATAATAGTCTAAATGCGATATATAAATAAATAGTTTTTATGCTAAAATAAATATTTAAAATAATTTCCATGGTTATTTATATAAATTTCACCCCCTCCCCCTCGTTTGTATTGCTATCAGAAATCAATGAAAAATTTCGAAAGCTAAAGGCCATCGCCTTATTATTTTTGCTTACACTCATCTGACTGACTATCAATTATTCTTAAGTATAACACAACTATTTTTTTTAGTAAATAAATAAATAACAAACAATTCTAGGAATATTGAGCTAAACTTTAGACAGACATATATTAAAGTCACTACAATTAAAAACAGGCATTAACTATTTTTTCTTCTTTGTATTACAACTCTTAAAAACTACATACATATCTGAAAAATTAAGATTTTTGGCAAACAGTGAAAAGCGTTGATAAAACTTACCTGCGAATAAAAATAGTAATTGATATCCTTCTTTGTTTATAAATTTTATGCAGTATTTTATGAATTTAATGTTGGTAAATTGCAAATAATGTTTTACTGTATCAAACGAAAATAATCCTATCCTTCCAACGAACTTTGAAAACGACCGCCAAAGAATCTTTTGCAACCGTTTCGACCTTGTCCATTCTAGAGAACCTGTTTCTCTAGTTCATTCATGTTGTGGGGGTGCGGAAAGGAGCGGGAGTTCCCCTTTCTACAATCTTTGGGTCAGTCCTTTTTGCCGGATAGGGGATAGGATTGCCGGATAGGATGTGTTTACAGAAGTTGATTTGCGCTGAATGAAGAATACCTCCATGGTTTAATCATTTTTCAATGAATCAAGTGAATGACTCCCTACCGCTTGTTTACGTTTTACGCTAATGCATGCATTTAGCTCGATTTTTGAAATTGTTTTTCAACTGCGCAAATCATTAAAATTTTGTTAGTTTTGAATCTTTTAAAGAAAATTGTGTTGAACAGAAGGGATTTCAGGTAGGAAAGATCTGATCGGAGATTGGCAAAATCGATGGGTTCGCACCGGATGCGTTACACTGCATTTTATTATATAGAGATACTCGTATGTTGAGTATGCTAAACATAGATTTCTTTTATGTGGCATTCTCACAATCTTTTGATTTTCGGGAAAAAAAATCTGGTGAAATTAAACTTGCTTAAATAACATTTTAATCTGATAGACGAATGCCTTAATGATTCAAAACAAAGAAGAAATGGTCGGCAGCGAAAAATATTTTATTTAACTGAGGTTTAAGTTAAACTTGCGAGTTTAATTTTCCTTACCATTTTACCACTATAACTTTTTATTTTCTTCTAAATTTTTACTTATAATGAATTTGCATAGTACCCACAGGACATTCAAATAAGAAATAATAAAAATATAGCACTTTTAATCCTGAATTTTTGTATTACATTGTCTTAAAGGGGTGTTAAAGAAGGGGCGGTAAGGTAAAAAAAGGGGGACGGTATAGAAAAAAAAAAGGACGGTAAGGAAAATTACCACCTATTTTTAGGCAAATCATGTCAAAACTAAGTGATAGTCACAATGTTCATTGATTTTTAGAAACAGTTGTTAACATTGGATTAAATTATTTATTTATTTTTTAATTTACCCCGAAAAGTGCACGAATAAACCTTGGGGACGGTAAGACTACCAATAAAGCCACAATCTTGAAATTATTATTTAAATGCTGATTTAAATTATGCAGTAAATTTCCTGTCAAAGAATTTTAGACATTCTTTCTCTGGCGTACTTTTGCACGAGAAAAAACTTGAAAAAAATTCTGTGGCTGCATCTAAAGTGATTTTCTGTATAAGTTTAGCAAAAGGGACGGTAAGGATGAAAAACCCAGGGACAGAGTTCAAAAAAGAATATCAACCGTAAAAATATGTGCAGGTTAATTTTTTTACTACATATTTATATAAAACAATTGTCCCAGTTTCGGAAAAAAATTACATCGAATTACTTTTATTGAAACAATTTTATACAGACAGCTCCAAATTTCAAAATCAGCATCAGGGACACGGGACGGTATAGGAGTTTTCCTAGTATTTGGACCCCCAACATCGTCCAAAACTTATTTATCTCGTTAATATTGTTATGCAATCATGCAATGGGATATTCCCCAGTATATGAAATAAAAAAACACAAAAAAGTGTATTAAAATAAAAATTATTATTCAGGGACGGGGAAGTCAAAAGATTGTGAGAATGCGGAAAAAGAGGATTATTTCGGAAAAAAGAGGCCTATTTTTACGTATAACTGTTTGTGTATATAATATGTTATAGGATAAGAATTAGTAAAGCGTTGATAACTTATTTGTAATCTCAGTAAATCTAAACTGTTCTTTAAGGTTTGAAGAAGAAGTAAACTTTCTAAAGTTTTAATTTGATTATTACAAAAGTAACTGCATCTAATACTTACTAATTTTTTTAAAAATTAATTCAACTATTTCTTATTCTTAATACAAGAATATTTTGTATAAAAATTTTAAGTATTTGATTTTACTAATAGATTTTATGGAAGCTGTAAAGACACATACAGTAAAAATAGTTTGCATTTTATTATTAAAGGAAGAAATACATTCTTACTGTAAATAAAGTTTCTCGTTTTCTGATACATAATGAATAATTCATGAGATTCGATGCATAAAACTTTGGATTCAAATCTGCTAGTGAATGTAGGAAGGATTTTCTGCCTAGAAGAAATTTCCTTCAAAGGTTTGTCCTTCTAACATACCCTCTGTACTCGATTGCTTTCTCTTCTCGTCTAACATAGATGTTTATCAAGATAAAAAATCCCTTCTTTTATCCCAGGGATAAAAGAAAATAAATGTATATATTTCGGTCCTACAATAATGGATACAAGAATAAAATGAAATTTAAAAATGAGTAAGTGACTTTTATTGACACTAGGGGATGCCACCTGCACCTTCCGGGTTACAGAATATAAGGGAAAACCATTTTTTATATTAGTAATTTTTTTTTAGATTCACCACTAACAGGCACAGAAAAGCATTTTTATTTAAGAAGTAATTTTTGTTTGAATTTTGCATTTAAATAAAGTTTTGAAATTCATTAAAAGCGATACTTTCATATGAGTTAATATAGTCAAAGAATTATCCAAAGATTTTGTTACTTACAGCAGTCCTTTATAATTCTGATCATTTCAGTTAAGAGGGTAGTTCGATTACATGTCTGTTAAATTTCTATCTTACATATTATTTTATTTTATTGATTAAGTTTTAACTTCGTTATGTTATATCAGCTGGAAAAAAATGGCTAACTATTTAAGTATTGCGCGGCAGCGCAATACTTATTTATTTCCAGTGTCACTTCTCAATGTTAATTTAACATAGGAAAGCCTATGGAGCTCATAACTCTTTCATTTTTTCCTTCCCACCTTTTTGTCCCTGATGCCACTCATTTTTTTTTCTTTACTAATTCTAATAATATATATTTAAAGTGTGAAAATGTTTGCCTGACGTGAGGGTCAAAACGGATGAAAAAATGCCTTTGCATATGGGTGAATTATAAACCAGAGAGTAACATGGGCTAATTTTTATTTACATTTTTCAAATATTTTTCTTAATAATTCCAAATTTCGCTTTTTTCATTGAGAATCAACGGACATTTTCCCAATAAAATTTATTTTTTTTTTCATTGTTGCCAATAATTCAAACGCCATAATAATAATTTGTCTATTTTTAGTTGAATGATTTTCACGTGAAATATTACTGATATAGTTTTTAACCATTTGGAAAAATGGTTATTGTTCTCGTCAGGATGGGAAATCAAAAGCATATCTGAAGATTTTTATTGGTTTAATCCGCATTTTATTCGTTTCTGATTGGTCTATCCTTTACTTTCAACAGAGATGGATACCTTCTGTTGCCACTATGACACAAAAGTAATAAAAACTACAAAAAAAAAAAAAAAAAAAAAAAAAAATCAATAACTCAGAAACAAATTGAGATACAGCTTTAAAACAAATTGCCTTTAAAAGTACATTTTTTTTCACTATACGACGGTGTAAAAAGTAATAGTGTGGGATGTGTAGAATTTTAAGAATGAAATTGCATTTAAAATGTGTCGTCAAATTTCTTGGAAATATGACGATGGAAAAGCCTTTTCCCGAACAGCCAATGAAATGCTTGGATAATACATAAGTTTCAGGTGGATAATACGTAGGAGTCGCAGGCGATTTTTGTCGCTTGGAATTTTTACGTGTAATAACACTATTAACGTTTAATTCATGGCGTACGTAATGTAGGATCAACTCCGTGCGATTTTTTATGTCTTAAATTTTAGTCTTCGAAAAAATCATTTTCCAAATGGTCGTTGTAATTTGATAAACTTTTTTTTATTTTTTTTTTTTTAAAGAATTAAAAAGAAGTTGAATATGGAGTCATAGTAGAAATAAAAATTACATTTTCAAACAGATTTTTTACGTTCAGATTGGAAATATTTGCCCAATGTACAGAAACTTGCATTACTGCTCTGGTGAAACATTTTGAATTATACATAGGTAGGGTAAAGTGCCCATATTTCGTCCCCCCAGTCACTTTTAGGCCCTTAATGTTGTAATTTTTAGTGAAAACCTACCAAATTTGGATTTTACATAGACTAACTACCCACGCACATAGGAACATAGGCAAATATCGTACAAAAATTTTTAACAATGCGAAAAATTGTTTTTTCAATTTATTTTTAAATGAGTAAGTAATTTAATTTACATTAACGTAAGGTACAAACAAATGTACTAATTATCAGTGGAAGAATAACATAACGAAACATTAGCCATCCAAACATGAGGAAAAATTGAAAAAATTGTCATGAAAAAGCATTTCTAATTTCGTCCCCGGGACGAAAATAAGAACTGCAAGGGGAAGACGAAATCGGGACCACGCTACTTCCCAATATGGCGGAGCTTCAGTTCCCGTAAGATGGACTGAGCCTCCTGAAACTCACTGTATGCTACTGTCAGCATCTTACCTACGTAAAATACATGCAATGAATGAGAAATAAATACTTACAGTACAATATATAACATTCTACAAACGACGTAATAAGAACTCAGGTCTTCGAAAAATAGGAAATTTGGCGTCTTTAATTTATGTATGCGTCTTGGCAAACGAAACTTTAAATACTGACCTCTTTTACCTACCTTTCCCTGTGGCTTGCGTCATAAGTGACGCCACTTTCACAGAAGCGGAGAAGTTAAGGGGGGCGAAATTAGGAAAGGAGACGAAATATGGGCACTTTACCCTAAATTGCATCATAAATTGTGATACGATACCGCATGAATCAAAGCCTGATGATGATACCCTCCATTAATTTTGAAATGTGTTCGTCTGAATGCAGTAGTTACTGAAGAACTTGACACATTGTTTAAGCCCGAGAAGGGACTGATATTAAGATATTTCATTCAATTCGTTCTACATTTAATGTTACATTTTTGTAACCAATAAGTTAAACCAATTGAACATTAAAAAATAAAAATAAAATTCATACAACGTGACACTTTAAACATCCTAAAATCTTAGATTCCGTTCAAATGAAATCGAAATAAATCTTAGACTTTTTTTAAAGTTTTGTATTTTGCATGTATCTTATCATTTTATGTACAATCATCATAAAAATAATACAAAATCTGCAATACAAATATTTACAACTTAAAATTGGAAAACGTCTAAGATTTATTTCGATTTCATTTGAACGGAATCTAAGTTTTTAGTGTGTTTAAAGTATCATGTTGTATGAATTTTATTTTTATTTTTTAATGTTCAGTTGGTTTAACTTATTGGTTACAAAAATTTAACATTAAATGTAGAACGATTTGAATGAAATACCTTAATATCTAATCCTTTCGGGCTTAAACAATGTATGAAATAAATTTGTTTTTTTAATTTGTTCTTCAAATTAGGTTTTTGTTTAATTTATATTAGCTTAAGTGCAAATGGATTTATTTTTCATAATCATCTAAACGCGATAGAGATTGAATAAAAAAATATGTTTGAAAAATATTTTAAAAACATAAAAAAATGAGTAAACTGGATACAGATTTGAAATAAATTATATTTGTAGCTGCATTTTTTTTTTCTGTTCGGTGGCGTAAATATTCAAAATGTGCGATGTTTAGAAGTTAAAAAATATCAGAATAAAGGCGAAATTTAATTGTCGGCTGTTGCCAGCATCAAAATGACGTCAGCGTTACAGATAGACAAGTTTCTCCTTTTAATATACAGGGGGGGGGGGTGCATAAAAAAAACTTTCCCCGATATATGAACTCCTAGCGGCCTAACCGCTCAACCCATTGAAAAGAAATTTTACATATACTTATTTGAAGGTATGCACTCAAGATCGTGATGATTTAAAACAATAGAGATCTCCTGGTTACGGTTACAGTGAAAATGATTTCAAAATTTTCGAATGGCAACAACTATTTTTTCATGCGTAAATTCATCTGCGCATTGAAAAACCATAAATGGCATTGGAATGATACACGTGCGATGAAAATTGCCGGCGTAAAACACTTGAAAGTAAAAATTAAATTTAAAAAATCACAAAAACCCGACTGCGTAAAAAGCGAACTAATTAATTATTTCTCATCAATGTGAAAAAATTTTTTATATTACTTACCCATTTTTTTATTTACTTGTATTGATGACTTTTAAATTGTGTTTAATTGTTAGTTTCTATCTATAAACACTGTTTTGATGAGGCTTATAGATGTTTATGAAGGTTAGAGTTGCAGTAAAGCTAGAGATCCTACCTACACAACTTCCAGGTTGCGTAATATTTAAACGGAGCTTATGACTGTAAAATAGTCAATGAAACATCGTCTTCATTTGGAAAGACCTGTCCAATGATATGCCACTCAATAGGGTGCGTAAAAATTTTTTTTCGTCTATACCGACATTTTGTATTTTACGGCCGCCATTTTGAATTTATAAAAACAAAACATAGTCTGTAACCTTCGGAAGGTTAAGACAAATCGATAGAGACCTAGTTCATTAAAATCCATCCAGCCGTTGGGATGTTTCGATGGTATAAAGAAATCCACATTCCCAGATACGCGGGAAACACATAATTCTTATTGGCAGTCAGGTAAAAAGACCATTACGGGGAAAGAAGGTGTGGCTATAGGACATGTTTTTCAGTAGCCGATTTTTTTTTTTTTTTTTTTTTTTTTTTACTTGTGAACTGAGTAATGTTGTGAGATTTGTTTTAAAATGTGTTTTTGAGTTGCGTTTATGTACACATAGTGATTATAAAAATGTAACCATTTGTTTTAATGTGCTGAATATTACGTTACATAGGAACTGATTAGGATTGAGTGCAATGGTACTACACCGGCAATTTTAGTCATACGTGTATCGTTCCAACGCCATTTATGGTTTTTCAATGCGCTGATGAACTTGCGCAGGGGAAAAAAAAAAGTATGTTGCTATGCGGAAATTTCGAAATTTTTTCTCTGTAACTGTAACCGTTAGAGCTCTATTGATTTAAATCTTCATGATCTTGAGCACATACCTTCAAATAACTAAATCTGAAATGTCCTTTCGATTGCTTGAGCGGTTAGGCCGCTAGGGGTACATATATCCGGCATTTTTTTAATGACCATCCTGTATAGTATATACAGGGGTTCGATTGGTTCGCCCCGGATGCGTTACACTACATTTTATTCTATAGAGATACTTGTACGTTAAGTATTCTAGATATAGGGTTTTTTTTCTGTACATGATTATTTCGTAAAAAAAGAGACCTATTTTATATGTATAACTATTTGTGTACACTGTAAAAAAAAACCGATCAGTTTTCCTGTAGGAATCGGAAAAATAGTACCCCTTAACGTACCGGAAAAATTTTCGACCCAGCTAGGAATAAAATCCATAAAAAAAAAATAAATAGTCAATAAAACGGTATTTTACGAATTTTTTTCCGATTTTATGGATTTTATTCTGAGCTGGGTCGGAAATTTTTCCGGTACGATAAGGGCAACTATTTTTTACGATTCCTACAGGAAAACTGGTCATTATTTTTTTTACAGTGTATATGATCTAAATGGATAAGAATTAGTAAAGCGTCGATAACTTTTTTTATAATCCCAGTAAATCTAACTTGTTGATTAATGTTTCAAGATGAAGTAAACTTTCTAAAGTTTTAATATGATTATTACAAAGTTAACTACATCTAATACTAACTACTCTTTTTAAAAATTAATTCAACTATTTGTTATTCTTAATACAAGAATATTTGTATAAAAAATTCAAGTATTCATTTTATAAATAAATTTCATTGAAGCTGTAATGACACATACAAGAAAAATAGTTTGCATTTTTTTTGTTAAACGAAGAAATACATTCTTACAGCAAATGAAGTTTTTCGTTTTCTGGTACATAATGAATAATTCATGAGATTCAATGCGCAAAATTTTGGATTCAATTCTGCAAGTGAAGGTCGGAAGCATTTTCTGCCGAACTAGAAGAAATTTCCTTCAAAGGTTTGTCCTTCTAACATACCTTCTGTACTCGATTGCTTTCTCTTCTCGTCTAACATGGATGTTTATCAAGATAAAAAATCCCTTCTTTTATCCCAGGGATAAAAAAAATAAATGTATATGTTTCGGTCCTACAATAATGGATACAAGAATAAAATGAAATTTACCAATGAGTAAGTGACTTTTATTGACACTAGGGGATGCTACCAGCACCTTCCGGGTTACAGAATATAAGGGAAAACCATTTTTTACATTAGTATTTTTTTTTTTTTTTAGATTCTCCACTGACAGGCACAGAAAAGAATTTTTATTTGAGAAGTAATTTTTATTTGAATTTTGCATTTAAATAAAGTTTTGAAATTCATTAAAAGCGATACTTTCATATGAGTTAATAGTCAAAGAATTATCCAAAGATTTTATTACTTACAGCAGTCCTTTTGAATTCTGATCCTTTCAGTTAAGAGTGTAGTTTGATTACACGTCTGTTAAATTTCTATCTTACATATTTTATCACCCGACTGAAAAGAAGGGTTATGTGTTTCACGCGTATCTGTGTATGTGGATTTCTTTATACCCTCGAAACATCCCAACGGCTGGATGGCTTTTAATGATTGAGGTCTCTATCAATTCGTCTTAACGGTCCGATGGTTATAGGCTAGGTTTAGTTTTTATAAATTCAAAATGGCGGCCGTAAAGTACAAAATGGTGGTAGAGACGAAAAAAAAATTACGCACCCTATTGAGTGGCCTACCATTGGACAGGTCTTTCAAAATGAAGACGGTGTTTCATTGGCTATTTTACAGTCAGAAGCTCCATTAAAATATTATACAACCTGAAAGTTGTGGTATTGTGGATCTCTAGCTTTACTGCAACTCTAACTATCATAGACATCTATAGGCCTCATCAAAACAGTGTTTATAGATATGATCTAACAATTAAACACAACTTAAAAATCATCAATACAAGTAAATAAATATATATATATATATGCAAGTAATATAAACAAGTAATATGAAAAAATATTTTAAGTTAATTCCTACTTAGGTCAATAAGAGAACTTTTTTCTCCCATTCTTCTTTCCTCTTGAGTGGCACTTAAAACGCCTTGATCAAGAAGAGGGCTCTCTCGGTCTTAAAATACCTTGATCAAGAAAAGAGCTCTCTCAATTATTGAAAATTAATTAATCTACTAAAAAACAACTTTTCAAAAGTAAAAAAAAGCCAAGCAGAAAAAAAAAAAAAGAAAAAGAAAAAAGTTGAAAGTTGTGGCTAAAAAATAGTGTGATATCAAATTTCCAAGCTTATATTATGGTACTTATTTAACATTTTTTATCAAAAATTTACCATATGTAAGTCGAGTACCTAAGTATGCGTTGATAGAAAGCCTTTTCTCCTTTACTAAATACATCATAACGTGTTTCTGAAAATAATTTTTTTAAAATCATGCATGATGGGCTTTGCGGCCATCTTTCCATATTTTACACAAGTTTCTAAGCACACAAGTACGTTGTTCAGATCGGATGTTCGAAATTGTTGCTAAAGCAAACATTACACGCTTTTAATTTATGGAAATGAGTGCCTAGAAATTTGTGTCTTAAAATAAAGCTGAAGTAACTTCAGGTTTCATATTATAATTCTTTTTTTTTTCGGAGGGGGTTAAATAATAAGTTAAAGCAGTAAAAATCAATTTGTTTTTCAAAATAAAAGACTTTCTTAATTAATCTGTCTGTAGCTGAAACTAGAAGTTCAAAATTCTGAATAATGCAAACATATTACGAGCTTGTCTGCTTAGAAATTTGTGTAAAATAAGGAAAGAAGGCCGCCAAGCCCATCATGCATGATTTAAAAAAAAAATATTTTCAGAAACACGTTATGATGTATTTAGTAAATGAGAAAAGGCTTTCTATCAACGCATACTTAGGTACTCGACTTACATATGGTAAATTTTTGATAAAAAATGTTAAATAAGTACCATAATATAAGCTTGGAAATTTGATATCACACTATTTTTTAGCCACAACTTTCACCTTTTTTCTTTTTCTTTTTTTTTCTGCTTGGCTTTTTTTTACTTTTGAAAAGTTGTTTTTTAGTAGATATCAGTTCTTTTTTTTTAAACAGATTATATATAATTGAAATAATTGTACTCGCTAAAATTAGTCCTTGTATAGCCTTTACAAGCAGGGAAGAAACACAATAGTATACATTTTGTTTACCTATCATTCATTTTTTAGAGTAATTAATAATTTAAAAGTACGGCAAATCAATTTCTTCATTCAAAGTATCAGTCTTTCTCAACTTATATCTCCTTAAAATTTTCTATGAAGGATGAAAATTAAGTATAAAACAGATAGAGTCGAAATAAAATATATATTTACAGTTAGTCTGTCAGTTAATTGTTAGTTCTAACTTTTTTTTTGCTGACGGTTTTGCAAAATAAATTTACCTTTACAAATACCTACGGATAATCCGAGAATGCAGCCCCGCAGGAATATAAAGAATCGAAGATCTGTTTAAAGATCTGTAAATATAGAAATTCTAGACATGATGATGCAACATTTTTGATAAAAAAAAATCGAAAAATTTAAAGATATAAACTGTACATATAACTTCATCTTCATTTAGATCGTGTTATAGAGAAGAAAGAAAAATTATATGTAATTTTACTCAAGTCTGTTTATCCATACCTATTTGCATAAATGTGAAAATATAATTTCGTATAAAAATTCCCCTAAATTGATTATCTTTAATAGTCTATTATTAAAACCGCATATACATTATAATTAAATTTTTCTGGTTAAAAATTGCCTTAAATCTATAGTCTTATCGTTCGTGAAATTTGTTTTATGTTTTTTTTTAATACCCAGACACCTTTTCCAAACTCTGACAAAAGATCACAGACACACTGAAGCTATCCAAATACTTATATTTTTCTATCGTATTTCCTTTTTTGAGGGGTGGGAAGGGGTGAGGAAGAGCGCTTAAGAACTTCGTTTTGTTCTTAGAAGTCTGAATTAATCATTGAAAAGATCTACCTACATAAGTCTTGTTGCAGAATTTTCATTAGCTAAGAGTTGCATCAACTTATGCATCATGTGAATCTATTAAATTACTTTTGTGAAATACTAGATGGGAGCCATTGATATTTCCAGAGCATTTGCCTACATTTTAAGCTTAAGTCATTTACAACTATTCATTAATTTTCTATACCAATTAAAGAAGTCGTTGTTTCCATGGCAACTGTACCTTTCACTATTGCTTGTTTTTTTTTGGTTGTTTGTTTTAATGAACACAGATATCAGATCACGTGGGGATCACGGCGGGATTCGAACCCGCCCCCACCTACGCTCTCAAGCGATTAGCGGCGTGCTGTCTTATCCACTCAGCCACGGTGAGTCACTACGGAGGATATTCCATCTACGTTATGATCACGTGGGCAAGGTAAAAACTTCTAGCGTAAAGAAGGGAAGACTGCGTAGACGTAATATAAATCCTCCAGCCAGTGAAACAGTTCATGAGGAAAGCAGTAGTAGCCTCCCTTCTTATCAGTTAGAAATTCTTTGGGTAAATGAAGGATATTCCATCTACGTTTTGATCACTTGGTCAAGGTAAAAACTTCTAGCGTAAAGAAGGGAAGGCTCCGTAGACGTAATGTAAAACCCTCGCCAGCCAGTGAAGCAGTTCATGCGGAAAGCAGTAGTAGCCTCCCTTCTTATCAGTTTGAAGTTCTTTGGGTAAATTACCGGTATCATGTGACTTTTTTCAGCCTCCAACACAGATTTGGAATAAAGTCCATTGCTTTCTCTAATACCCTGTTTACAACGCCTAGAAGATACAGTGTGGAAAACGGCTATTCCTATAATGCTTTAAAAAGTGCTAAAAACTTGTATCCCATAAACATCTAACAATGCTCAGCGGCAATATGCTGATACTAGCGCCATCTCGTAACTCTTTTCAATATAAACCCTGTGTTTTCAAAAATTATAGAATGTTAAATATCGGAAACTATAAATATAAGATATTTTAGTCTGTTATAAGCTAATTTAGTTAAGGAATGACGTGAAATAGGTTAAAGAGTCTCTTTTAGAAAGACTATCGTTTGTAAATCACTACGATGGCGCTACGATCGACATCTTGTTATTCAGCATCGTTGTACATTTATGGGATTCAATTTTTTAGCACTATTTTGTAGCCGTTTTCCACACTGTATCTTTTAGGCGCTGTACCCTGATACTCAAATTTAACCAGCTGCGCTTAGAATCATGCTCATAACAGAGAACATTTATATGTAAGAGTGGTGACATATGCGCAAGTCGTGTACTCATATTCAAGTTTTTCTCCAAAGTACAGTAACTCAGTTTTCAGTAATAGACGTGGAAGATTTCGATTAAACTAACGAGAAAAGTTAACAAACACGGGCTTCCTGAATTGATTTTATTCAAAATCGTCGTCCGGGATCCAGATAAATTTTTCTCTGTTAGTAAAATTAGATTGATCAATCAGTAGCCTCCATCCTTGCAGGCTTTTCGGTGTTTACTGCAAACATCAAAAAGTTCGCAAAAATGCAGGCTTCTGGTTGATCAATCTCAGCTTGCTAATAGCGAAAAATCTATTTTGATCCCGGCCTATTCAACGCTCTTTAAATATTCGAGAAAGCCTTGACACGCGTCAGGAAAACGTCACACAAAGCAGGCAAAACAAAGAAGAAAAATCATTCATTGGCTTGTTCATATCCACGAGCCAATGAATGATTTTGCTTCTTTGCTTTGCCTGCTTTGTGTGATGTTTTCGTGACGTTTGTCAAGGCATTCTCAAATATCTAGGGGGCGTTGGCTTATTTCACCATCATGAAGCTATGAAAGGAGAGGAGCAGACATGTCAATCTTCCCGTCTGAAAAACTAGATACCAAAAACTCGAGTTCTTTCCTCCTCTTCTGCCCTTTTCTCTCTTGATTTTGGCCGATAGCAGCCCATTTAGCATTCTCCAGTGCAAGATGACGCTATATATGGCGGACGCAGGAGGAATGGTGTTAGCGCGACCAATGACATAATAGGCCAGTTCATAACGTTTAAAAGTCACACGGAGGTTCATCTTTACACGATGATTAGTACAAAGGGCCCGCCGATTTTTTTGTGCCCATTGCCGTGTACAGATAATCAACTCCGTGTGACGTGATGAGCTGGCCACAGTTTAGGAAGAGCTTCAAATGACGTCAGCTATATCTACTCCGAAGCAAACGAAAAAGAAAGTCTACTGCGGTGCTACAGCGTCTAGAATATATAGTATGGAAATCGGCTATCCCAGTAATACTATAAAAAGTGCTAAAATATTGGATCTCTTAAGTTTCAAAAGATGCTGAAATCCAACGAGTCGATTACAGCAATATCTGCAAGATATTTCTCAAAACTCCAAGACGATTTGGTCTAGATGCTGTAACATTTTTTTTTTTTTTTTTTTTTTTTTTTTTTACATTTTATTAACATACGTCTGACTTGTGTGCTTCGCATCAAACCCGCTGTCAGCTCCCTGGATTTCAACGTCAGTGCACATTTAAGGGATACACCTTTTTAGCAGTTCTTGGATAGCAAATTTCCACATTATGTATTCTAGACGCTGTAGCGGTGCATTACACGTGTCTATTTCTTCTTTAAAAAATATCCTGCAGATATCGATGCAAATGGCTGTTTGGAATTCAACATCGTTGTACATTTAAGGGATTCAATATTTCCGCGCTTTTTTAAGTATTGCTAGGATAGTCGATTTCTGCAACATATAATCTAGACGCTATAACGGAGCTATAGTTTCTAGAAGATATAGTTTAAAAATCGGCTTATTAAAAGGTGCTAAAAAATTGTATCCCATAAATGTTGAACGAGGCTGAAAGACGAATATCGATTACTGCGACATTTGGTAATTCCAACGTAACTATTTCAAAAGAAATCAATTGAGAAAACGTTTCGCTCAGAGAAGATCTAGAAATTATTGCTGCTATCGACATTCGTCATTCAGTACTTTTCAATATTTATGGGATTCAATTTTTAGCACTTTTTAAAGCATTACTGGAATAGGCTGTTTCCACACTATGACCGTGATCTAGGTAGATTTTTCTCCGTTATCATAACGAGATTGACCAATCAGAAGCCAGAAGTTTTGCTAACTTTTCACTGCTTGCAAAAATGTACCTGGATCCCATAGATTAACATCCAAGATCGGACATTCCCATAGAGCGTAATGGTAATGCGATTGCGATCGTAGCGCCCTTAGTGACAATGGGGAAGAAACTCCCCCTCCTTGTAGTATGTTTATTATTGAGTATCTACCTTATTGTGATCTTTCTTTTTTTAATGTTGCATGTTTACGTTTTCGATAGAATCTTACACCGATACATGAACATAAAATAGACATTCTATTTTATATATCTAATATTTATTCTATGTTCATGCACGAATATGTTTTTTTTTTTTTTTTTTTTTTTTTTTTTTTTTTTTTTTTTTTTACATGATTAGTGAACGGTTTTAAGTGCAACGAATACTAGGTAAAAATTTCGTCTTGAATGCTTATATATCAAAAGCAATGGTGTAATATAAAAATATACGAAATGTTGAACTCTACAAGTCCCAGAAAATTTCATAATTATTCCCCTTTGGCAGGAAAATTTTTATAGCCCGTGTTTTATAAATTTATGAAGTTTAACGTATTAAACAATCGTTACAATAATCTTTTAAAATTTATGCATTTTCACTTCCTTACAAATAAAATAAAAATATTGTTTTTAATGTAAATAACGTACAATCAATTCAATAATGTTTATAATATTAACATAGAAGAAATAATAATAATAATATTACAGATAGGGAAAAATTCCTTTCGACAAATTTTTAGAATTGTATAAATCTAAAAGTTAAAATAAATAGAGGTTCTGACATTACACTCAATAAAATTTTATTCGATATGAATAAATTGACACAATACCTGAATTTGATTTTTTACAATTTAATCTTATAAACTTACATATTTGCATTCTTAACAAAATTTTCTGTCGGCTTTCTTTTATATTATTAGTCTAATTATCATTTTTTAAGTTAAAATTGAACAATACAAGTACGGTAAAACAAAAGTAGCTAAATAAATAAAGCAAGCATGAATATCGTCTGACACCTGCATCGTTTTAGGAACGAATAGATATTCAAACCATAGAGGATAAACATATTTCTTCAACATAGGTAAATTTCGGAGCTTTGTTAGTTCTTCCCCCTTACCGATAGTGACGCTAGTACTGTTGCCATTACAGATTTTGCCGTAAATGTCCCATCTTGGTCCTTAATCTATGCTGGATTCCGGCCTATATTTCTAGACGCTATAAATGAGCTCAGGAATAGTACAGAAAGCAAACTCCGTATTTTGATACATTAGGACCGGGATCTAATTAGGAATAAGTGTGTCTCTATAACGAAGTAGCGACATACGGCCAATAAATGTTTATTGGTAAAAGTGATAAAAACAAATCGTTAAAGGTCTTTGCGAGTGTGTCATTATCGTCAGGGTAATGCATGTTGAATTATTTCCCTAGTGTAATAGAGATCGTCCATGCGCGTATCGTCTAATTTAGGATATTCCAAATATGGGTTCGAGGCTGAAAAAGTCACGTGGTACCGGTAATTTACCCAAAGAACTTCTAATTGATAAGAAGGGAAACAGGAAACTACTACTGCTTAGTGATGGGCGATTTCGATTTTTTTAATCGATTTAATCGATACTATGGCCAACTCGATTTAATCGATACTATAAATTTTTTAATCGATGTCTCTAAAGGTCATATCATTTTCATTTTCCTTCAAAAATTTAAGGTCAAGTAGTTGGATGTCCAATCCCAAAACTTTCTTCTGTCTCATAAATGTTAAAACTTCAAAATTCGCTATCACAGTGTCAAATTTAAATAACCTGTACCCATTATGAGGATCCAAAAGTATAGATTCGTTGAAATATGTGTATTTAAAAAATATATATAAGAATCCGATTTTCCTAACAAATCATTGAATTTCGGCCCACACCCTCTTAGATGTCCGCAACGGAAAATCCCAGTTCAAAGGGCATAAAAGCGACACCTGTTGGGTAGTATACACCCAAGCCTAATAAGGATCTATTTATACGACAGTGTAACAGAATATGAAGTTTAATTAAATTCCGTGCATTAGTTTTGATATATGGCTATCATGAATATCGTGAAAAAAGCAGTATAGCAATGCAGCCTATTACATGATTAACACGAAAGACTAAGAAACAACTTACGTCAATGACTAACAGAATATTAAGTTTGATGAAATTCCGTTCATTACTTCTTGAGATGTTATCGCAAACATTGCGTAAACCATGAAAAACAGTGTTGAATTCAGGGGCTGGTACGGGTGGACCCCTCCCCTGCCCGGAACATTGAAATGTCCCCTAGGGAGATTTGAGATTTTATGCTTAATGGACGAAAGTCCAATCTCCCCCCCCCCCCCCCCTCGTAACTCTAGAATGTTCCTCGCCAGAACCATAGAAATCACCCTTGGAGAAAAATGTCTGAATTCAACACTGTTGATAAAAGCAGCATGGCAGCACAATTTGTTATATCATTTACACAAAAACCTAATCATGCATAACTTATGGCATTGTCTAACAGAATATTAAGTTTGATGAAATTTCGTTCATTAGTTCTTGAGATATTATCCATAAAATTGTTTAAATCCTGAAAAACGTGTTGAATTCAGGGGGTGACATTCCTCCCCCCGCAACAAAGCATAAAATCTCAAACTTTCTGGGGGCATTTGAGTGTTTCGGGGGGAGGAGAATGTCACCCCCCCGGGCCACCCCCTGAATTCAATACGTTTTTGTGCATTAAAAATTTATGAAATTTCGTTCATTAGTTCTTGAGATATTATCCCTATAATTATTTAAATCCTGAAAAACGTGTTGAACTCAGGGTGTGGCCCGGGAGGGTAACATTCCTCCCCCCCCCCCTCCGCACCATTCAAATGCCCCCAGAAAGTTTGAGATTTTATGCTTTTTGTACATTAAAATGTACAAAAGTCCAATCCCCTCCCCCTCTGAACTGTCCCTCCCGGAGAAAAATGTCTGATTTCAACTCTGCTGATAAAATCAGCATAGCAACGCCCCCTGTTGGTCGATTTACACCGAAACCTAATAAGCAGCAATTTATGCCAACGTCTAACTGAATGTGGTTTTATGAAAATCCGTATATTAGTTCTTGAGATAGAGCTATTGCGAAAATCGGGAAAAAGGCAGCATAGCAGCGCCACCTGCCGGTAGATTTACATCAAAACCTAATCCTCAACAACTTATGTCAACGTCAAACTGAATCTGAAGTTTGGTGAATATTCGTGCATTAGTTCTTGAGATAGCAATCTTGCGGAAATCATGAAAAATGAAGCATAGCAGCGCCACCTGTTGAGCGATTTTCACCAAAAAGTAATCAGCACCAATTTATATGAAGGTCTAACTGAATCTAAAGTTTCAACAGATTCCATGCATTAGTTCTTGAAATAGACCGCGCACAATTTTTTTGTCAGAGACAAACTAATAGACAGACTGAGACAAAAAAATTATAAAAATAGTCAAATCGTATTCCAGACAAGAAGTTCTAAAACTATAAATCCTTAGAAACCGGAAGTCGAAAATTTTCACGAAAACAACACTTTATTTTTCTAAAGACAAAAGAAAGCAAGAAAAGATGAACGCATCGATTCTGCCCTTGGATCAGAAACGGTGAATCGATTCAGTTCAGATTCGATGCCGATATCGATCTTCAGATGCGATCTTTAGAATCGTTATTTTTTTGATTTACTTCAATTCTTTAGATGCAATGTCGAATCGTTATATTTTGATTTACTTCAATTCTTTAGATGCAATGTCGAATCGTTATGTTTTGATTTACTTCAATTCAAATTGCATCGCGGTCGATCCAGGATTCGGGTTGAATCAATTCTTCCAATTTTGCTGTTTTAGTGCCAGAATTGCTGTAAAATTTTGTATAAGAGCCTTTTTTTTTTACTTTCTAGGTTAAATCAGTGTTGAATGCAGGTATTTTTCTTAGGGAGGGATTGGGGTGGGGATTTCAGAGTTCCGTAATGGGAGGGGTGGGGGGGGGGTGCACATTTGTCCATTAAAAAGCATAAAATCTCAAAACTTACAGGAGGGACATTTCAATGTCCCGGTAGGGATGTCCTCCAGGGCTATCCCCTGAATTCAACACTAAGTTAAATCGTTATACTTTTGTTTAGAAGCCTAGTTATTCAGGTTACTAGTTTATTATATTGTATTTTTCAAGTTCGTCCCTTCTAATCTCTCCACCCCCCCTGTCCCCTTTTCCTCGCTAATCTTAATTTACAGGGCCGTTCAAAATTTGCATGCAATTTTTAAAATGTCCAATTCTTGTTCTATTTTATTATAAAGCCACATTTTGAAACCTTGATCAAAGATACTTTTGACCGTTTGAGGCTTACCTGCTCCTTCGGGGGGGGGGGGGGATATTTTTTGTTTCTTCCAAACCATATCGTATAACATATCGTTGGAAAGCTTTTAATGTGATCTTTTATTTTCTGTCTCTAGCCTTCCTTCTTTTTGGTAAGGGTCAATCGTGCTCCAACTTTTGTATTGATATTTTTGACAGTAATTTCAAAGGAATATATATTTATTCTTTCGGATTTACTGTTTTAAAGGCAGAACTGCTGTCAAATTTCGCATAAGAGCCTTTTTCTTTCTATGTTAAATTGTTATATTTTTAGATTAGCAGCCAAGTTATTTGGGTTACTAGTTTATTAAGCTGTACTTTTCCAGTTCGTCACCAATACATCCCCCCCCCCCCATCCCAATTTTCTTAATTATGGTCCAATTTCAATGGAACATTTTTTGACATTCTTCCCAAGTCATTTGTTTACCAACTAAACACTGATATTATATCTGCAGCTCTTGGTGAGCACTATTTATGAATAGTAATAACAAATTTCGTCTCTTTTCCATTTTAAACTTATCATTCTTGGTTTAAAGCCACATGACTCAAGGTTCTCGTTCGTTAAGCGGTATTTCACAAGTTTGCCAAAGTGTTTGTGTAAGTTGTATTATAAAAATTCCAGTTGTTTACAACCAAACTTACTGATTTATGATACTTTGAATTTTATGAAATTTCGGAGCTTTCCGAAACTAAAGGATCCCCTGTATGTTATTAATTTTTTTCAAGGGCGTAGGTATGAAAATACGTGCTAAAATGCTTTAAAACCTTTTTTTTTCAAATAATATATTTAACAATTTAAACAAAGTGATTCCCGAGAATTTTGTACTGTTTTAAAAGGGGACCACATCTTAGAATGTAAGGGGCGTAAAAATTCGAAACTTGGACAGGGCGATGCAAAAAAAAAAAAAAAAATTCTCCTTTCAGAAATTCGAAAAAATATTATCTTAATTACAAGCTGAGATATTAATTATTATTTCACTAATTGGTTTATTTCTATTAAATGCTTTTTTTAAAGGCAGTCGAGTGATTTTTTATAGCAGCATTAACGTTTTCTACCGTTTAGCGTGCGGTTCTCTGACGGTGGGCTGAGATAATTACTACCTTTTCAATATCAAAAATTTTATAAGTGTTCATACCACTATTTTCAAATAGTAATTTCACAAATATCTTGAATTCTTGCTTAAGACTACCACCCCCTAGACTAATGTATCTTCGGATAGGTTGTATAAAGGAGTTTCGTTTAGATACACTTTTGTTTTGAATAGACTGCGCTCCCTGGTGGTGGAATATAGAACTAACAGACCGTGATTTCATTTAAAGTAGAAAATCTAACAAGGCGATCTGTTCGAAACTTTAAGATAGTTTATAACACATAAGAAAAAGTTTAAAAAAGAATGGTGAGAAAATTTCGGGAGGAGGGGTGGAGGCCGCTAGAATTTTTTTAAAACCTTAACGTTCCTTACCGTTTTAGGTGGGGTTTTTTGACGGAGTCCTGAGATAAATGCTACTTATTAAATATAAAAAAGTCAAAAGTTTAGTTACCACTATTTCCGAATAGTAATTTCGGCAAATAGCTTAAATTTTTGATCAAGATTGCCACACTCTTGAGTAATATATCTACTGATAGGTTGTTTAACGGAGTTTCGTTCACAGTTTTGTTAGGAATAGAGTGCGCACCCTGGTGGTGGAATCTGAAACTAACATAACGCGATTTTGTTAAAATTAGGAAATCTAACTATGCGATTTGTTTTAAACTTTAAGATTGTTTATAACACATGATAAAAAATTATAAAAAAGAAGGGCGCGTCACATTTCGGGGGGGGGTAGAGGGGAGGGGCAGAACAAAATTAGAAAATATAACAGGGCGATTTGTTTGAAATTTTAAGATAGTTTATAATAAAAATAATAAAAAATAATAAAAAATTTTTAAATGATGAATGTCAAAAATTGGGGGGGGGAGGGGAGGTGAGCGCGTTTTTCCGACCGGTGGGCAAAGTGGGGGAGTACACCTATACGGTGCTGTAGGCAGCGGGAACCCGGTTCGCGGTTCGTTCGCTTCGAGATTTCATATTAGGGGGGAACCCGCTAGTTACTAGCTATAATGTTAAAGATTTCCAAGCAATATACATGTGCGTCCACTATCCTTCTAAGACAGTAAAATTAATTGATTTTTATTTCTTCTGAGAAAACTAAATTTTCACGTCTTGCAGCGACGATTTTTTTTTTTTTTTTTTTTTTTTTTTTTTTTTTTTTTTTTAAATAAAAGAACTTTAATAAACTTTGCTAGTTACATTATTAAACTCAAATTGTAAGAATACTACATCGGTTCTTATGGCAACGTGAAATATGTCCCTGAAAATTTTAATTTTAATTCAGGCTGGAAGAAAATCACAATGATTTAATTACAGGGACAGTCAAAAGTTTTCCGTTACATTACGGCCAATGGAAAAATTTATTTCAAGTGCATTTTAAGGATGTTACAGACTTTCGAACAGAATGAAATTGATATGCACTTATGAAGTGCACTGTTATAGTACGAGCGCACCACATATGCCACGTTTGACGCGCAATTTCCAACTTGTATTTAACCGAGATCTTTCTTAAAAAAATAAATTTAAATAAAATCTAAAGTACAATATTAGTAAAATTACATCTTAAAATTAATAATTTAAAAGTTAAAAACTTTATTATTTGACTCAAAGGTCTGTAATAGCTTACGACTGGGCCCCTGACTTTGTCTACCCTCTAAATGTGAGGTATGGGAGGTGGTCGCTACGGCTCTGCTGATTCGCTAAGTTTTGAAATTAATATTTTTGAGCTTATCTGTGCGAATCTGTGACTATCGAAATATCGATTCAAGTATCGATTCTAGAATTTGGGAATCGATTCTTGTTGTGATCGATTCAGTTTTATACGATGTCGATTTTAATCGATTCCTGAATTTTCCAGAATCGCCCATCACTACTACTGCTTTCTCCTATGAACTGTTTCATTGGCTAGCGGGGATTTACATTATGTAGACGGAGCCTTCCCTTCTTTACGCTAGACGTTCTTACCTTGACCACGTGATCATAACGTAGAATATCTTCTATTCAAGAAAGTGGATTGCCGTACTTTTGACGAAAACTTGAAATGAGCATGCCTCCTGTGCATATATCACCACTCTTATGTATAAAGGCTCTCTGTTATGGTGTTGTTTCTGAGCGCTGTTGGTTAAATTTCGATATTTGTGTTTTAGAGTGCACTGTTAAAAATCAACAGCATTTGCTGCATAGTCACTCCACCGCTTTTATAGGAAACGGTTACTTGGCTATATTGTGGGGCATTCTCGTTGGTCAGAGGAGAGATACTCTATAATAGTGGCGGAGTGACTATACAGCAAATGCTGCAGATTTTTAACAGTGTGAGCAATAGAGAAAAGTACTGTTACTATGGAAACAACAACTTATTTAATATTGAAATGTATAGCAAAGGAGTTCAGAATCAATGCCTTAAATAGTTTCGAATATGTACTGTTATTATGGCATCAATACCCTTCCTGGATGTGGAAATGCAACATTGTGTTCAACATAATTGGCCGCAATCTAGATAGATTTTTCGCTGTTAGCGAAACGAGATTCATCAATCAGAAGCCTGCATTTTCGCGAACTTTTCGCTATTTGCAAAAATGCAGACTATTGATTGGTGAATTTCATTTCGCTAACAGCGAAAAATCTATCTGGATCCCAGCCTAGATTTCTACTGCACTTTATCCATGGCACTAAGAAAATGACTCAAAACTTTTATGACATAGTCCGGGATCCAGAAACAGCAAAAATTCTCAAACATGCTGGCTTTTGAATGGTCAAACTCATTTCGCTAACAGCGAAAAATCTATCTGGATCTCGGACATAGTTATCTTTGATGAAATCAATGCAAAAGGATAATATAAAAGAATAGTATAAGATTTCTAAAATGTTTTGGCGGTTTTATCGCTGTTTGGCATAATTTGTAAACTTTAAAATTAATTAACAGTTTTTCGCTAATTAAGAATAGAAAATTTGTGTTTTTAAAGCTGAATTTTATAAAAGCACGTAGATTGAGTAAATAGCTGTCCAAAAATGCAATCCTTACTTTTTTCTGTCCATTATTTAAGTCTCTACCTCGATTTAAACATAAGGTGTGACGAAGAAAATAAAATTATCATTTTCAGTATCTCGGCGTTATTTTAAAAAATCTATATCTCTGTTTATAATTAATTTATGAAGATGCATTTAGTCTCAAATTGAAGATCTTTCACATTAGGTCCTTCTGGTTTTGATTTTATTTTTCTGCGATGATTGATTCTTTTGATATGGGAAATTTTACGCTGGCATGTTTGGTCGATTTAACATGGAGATGTTGGCGTCAGTATAATAAGCAGTTACGGTGTCTTGCCATTTTATCTTGGCGTTTGTTTGTTGGGCGGGGTTAGCATTTTTTTTCAGCTTGGCTTGGCAGAACGACCGTCCTGCTTGATTTAATTTAATTAATGAATTACTATTTGAAGAAAACTGGATTAACATCAAGTGTCATCCACTACAAGTTTTAAAAAAATTATTTGAGCTTGATTAGATGAATAATAAGTATTTTATTAACGATTGAAAATTTGAACAAGATATATATATATAGCGAGAGTGTGAGCTAATAGTAGGAAAAAAAAGTAGTTTCACATTGAGGAGAAATAATTAATTAGTTCGCTTTTCACTCAGTCGGGTTTTTTGATTTTTTAAATTTAATAGTTTATTTTATTGATTAAGTTTTAACTTCAATATAGGATATCAGCTAGAAAAAATGGCGAACTATTTATATTAGCTTAAGTGCAAATGGATTTATTTTTCATAATCGTCTACATGCGATAGAGATTGGATAAAAGAATATGTTTGAAAACTATCTTAAGAACATAAAAAATGAATAAACTGGATACAGATTTGAAACAAATTTTATTTGTAGCTGCATTTTTTTCTGTTCAGCGGCGTAAATATTCAAAATGTGTGATGTTTAGAAGTTAAAAAATATTTTTAAAAAAGGCGAAATTTAATTGTCGGCTGTTGCCAGCATCAAAATGACGTCAGCTTTACAGATAGACAGTGTTTCTCCTTTTAATATACAGGGTGGTCATCAAAAAACTTTTCCCGATATATGAACTCCTAGCGGTCTAACCGCTGAACCCATTGAAAAGAAATTTTAGAAATGCTTATTTGAAAGTATGCGCTCGAGATCGTGATGATAAAAAACAATAGAGCTCTCACGGTTACGGTTAAAGTGAAAAAAAATTCAAAAATTTTCGAATAGCAACACCCATTTTTTCATGCGCAAATTCATCTGCGCATTGAAAAACCATAAATGACATTAGAATGATACAGGAACGCTGAAAATTGCCGGCGTAAAACACTTGCAAAAAAGACCATTGCGAGGAATGAAGGAGTGGCTACAAGACATGTTTTTCAGTAGCCGATTTTTTTTTCACTTGTGAATTGAGTAATGTTGTGAGATTTGTTTTAAAATGTGTTTTTGAGTTGCGTTTGTGTACACATAGTGAAAATAAAAATGCAACCATTTTTTTTAATGTGATGAATATTACGTTACATAGGAACTGATTTGGATTGAGTGCAATGGTACTACACCCGGAATTTTAGTCATACGTGTATCGTTCCAACGCCATTTTTGATTTTTCAAAGCGCTGATGAATTTGCGCAGGGAAAAAAAAAAGCTGTTGCCATTCAAAAATTTCTCAAATTTTTTCACTGTAACCGTAACCGTGAGAGCTCTATTGTTTTATATCAACACGATCTTAAGCGCATACCTTCAAATAACTAAATCTGAAATGTCCTTTCGATTGTTTAGCGGTTAGGTCGCTAGTGGTACCCGGGAATTTTTTTTTATGACCATGCTGTATATTATATAGCGGATTCGGTGGGTTTACCCCGAATGCGTTTCACTGCATTTTATTACGTAGCGATAATCGTACGTTGAGTATTCTAGATATAGTTTTTTTTTTATACATGATTATTTCGTAAAAAAGAGACCTATTTTATATGTATAACTGTTTGTGTATATGATATCTAAATGGATAAGAATTAGTAAAGCGTCGATAATTTTTTTTATAATCTCGGTAAATCTAACTTGTTGATTAATGTTTCAAGAAGAAGTAAACTTTCTAAAGTTTTAATATGATTATTACAAAGTTAACTACATCTAATACTAACTACTCTTTTTAAAAATTAATTCAACTATTTGTTATTCTTAATACAAGAATATTTGTATAAAATTTCAAGTATTCATTTTATAAATAAACTTCATGGAAGCTGTAATGACAGATGCAGGAAACATAGTTTGCATTTTTTTTGTTAAAAGAAGAAATACATTCTTGCAGCAAATAAAGTTTTTCGTCGTCTGGTACATAATGAATTATTCATGAGACTCAATGCGCAAAATTTTGGATTCAATTCTGCTGGTGAATATAGGAAGGATTTTCTGCCTAGAAGAAATTTCCTTCAATGGTTTGTCCTTCTAACGTATATTCTGTACTTTATTACTTTCTCTTTCCGTCTAACATGAATATTTATCAAGATAAAAATCTCTTATTTGATCCCATGGATAAAAACTTATATAGCTAATACGATATTGTACATACAAGGACAAAATGATATTTACTAATTAGTAAATGATTTTTGCATATTTGAGCATATTATCCGTGTTCAAAATAGTTCCAATTATAAAAATGTTTTAAATGAGGTAAAAAAATATTTTAAAAGTTGTTTTGATAAATAAAAATATTTCTTAAAAAGTTACGAAATTTAAATTTTGAAACGGTCTTCCGGTCCTACAAGTCATATTTAATAAACCTTTCCTGTTAAACTAAGAAGTAGGAGAAAAAAATAGTCTCATTTTTCTAATACTAAAATTGACCGAGTTATGAAACTTTGAATTGCATGATTAATGCCAATGTTCTGCCTCTCAACAGAAATGAGTTGGACCATGTTTCGAGAGATTGTACACAAAGTTCTTAAAGTAGTAGAATTATTTATTTTACATATACAATTCTGCATTCCAGCCAAAGGGAATCACTTCGAGCAAGTTTCAAGATTATTTTTACTAAATATAATTTTTAGGATCGGGGACCGTACAAAAATTTAAATTTCGTAATTTTTAAAGAAACGTTTTTTATTGACTCAAACCGCTTTTAAACCATTTCTTAAACTCATTTAAAACATTTTTGGAGTTTGAACTGTATGTCTATGCCTAACGGTTTAGGATTTAGCCGTTGGGCACCGTTGAGAATGAGCACTCTGTAGTTATATTATAAAAGATTTATTCATTTTCAAAACGCTATATATTCTGCAAACTCACTAAGCATGTATTGTGTGCACCAGATGACCACAGAAGTTCAGTAATTTTCAGTATCTATCAAAATGGGGGCAAAGCAAGAAAAGAGTTTTTGTGTATTACATTATGCAAGATGTAGGTACCCCCTCATTGTAACATTCAAGTTCTTCGATACCTGAACGATGAACTGCTGCGTGACTGGACTGGGCGTGTTGGTGATGATGACCTCGCCTTGTTCCTTTGGCCGCCCAGATCACCTGATTTAACGCCTTCGAACTTTTTCCTTTTGGGTAACATTAAGGACCTTGTTTAAGTAATACCACTAACAAAAACATTAGAAGATCTCAGGGCACGCATCAATACTTCAGTGATAACCTTTGATAGGATGACGCTGCAAAATGCATGGGACGAGTTCAACTACATCCTGACGTGTGCGTACATAGAATTTTTGTTGAGTGCGCAGAAAACTTGGTGAGTTTGTGGCTATTTCCATATATCACTGATACTTGTACATGTAATATTTTTGAATATATAGCCTTTTGAAAATGAATGTACTATTATAGCAGCCTTGTATATCTAATAGGATAAGTATTACAAAAGAAAAATCGATATTCTTTTTATAAAATGGATAAATCCAAACTGCTGATTTAGGGTGACGGTGCATGACATATCAACTTCACCTTGAATATGTTAAACCAATGATTCCCAACCTTTTATTAGCCACGCCTCACCAAAACATCTGTAAAGTCACTATGTCCCCCCCCCCCCTCCCTTTAATCTATAAGTTATGTCTCTTATCATTTAAAATGTTAACTCTATTCACACGATGGAAGCATAATATAGCCTTAACAATAACTATACATTCTATATTTATTAACTTATCAAATGGGTGACTCTTCTGTTGAAAATGTGTTCTTAACATAATTTGATAAGTACAATGAGGTTATGCATGTTCTCCTTTGTGCCAAAAAGAGTTTTGTTGTACTCTTCCAACTTACCTCAGTGTTAAAAAACAGTTTTATACGGTCTGCATTCTTATCTTCGCAAAATATCTTGAAGAGAGTCTACCATTTCACGTTTAAATTTATAACATTCATTTCATTTTATGATTCATTTTTGTAACTTTTATTTTAAGGATTGGGTGTTCCTGTAAATGAATCGTGAATGCTACATATTTCATTTTCAAAACCGAACCTGACATAGTAAACCCCAATAACATATATTAATTACATCGCAATTCGAGCATATTTACGATAGTTAGAACAGGGACAGAAGACAAATGGCAGACAGACAGACGAATTCATAAGCTTTTTTCAACTACATCGGACAGTGTTTAAATGGCAAATGTCTCTTCGTTTATGAAATTATAACCACATACTAAATTATCGAATAACATCTTTCGAGTCACCCACGATTTCGAAAAGCACTTTTCAACTTCGGAAACCTCAACAAACCAACAGATCTTTGATATACAGAAAATAATTTATAAAAACAAAGTTTCTCTTGCGCCTCTTTTTAACACTTTCCAACAAAGTTGAACAGTGTTTATGCGTTCGGTTTGTCTGTCCGTCTGTCCACGCTCAAACTCACGCAAATATACTCGGAATCTCATGCAATTGATAAACTTTATTTAGGGCCATCAAAGCATGTTTGGTATTGTATATGAGAATATGAGGTTTAATAGTTCATTTACAGGGACCCTCAAAAGAATTACGCTATTCCAAATGTATTGAAATTGATAAATATTATAGAATTTCACTGCAAGATTATTACCATAGAATATGGAAGTCATACCATTTGTCGTTCATTTACAGGGACACAAAAGAAATCGGTTACTGTACTCTCTTTGAGTAATAATTGCTGGAAGTGCACTTTAAAATTCGGTATGTGCTTTAAAACTTAAATAATTTTTTGCACGATACTCATTGTATGTACATTCTATACCTGATATATAGAGCTGCACAAAAAAATTCACTTGCAATTCACCTCATTAGCGGAAATTTCTGAAGGAAATTTTCAACTGAGATATATGTATTTCTTAACTGAACTAAATTTTCGCACGAACGTAGTTAATAGATACAAATTTATGTATCATATACAGGGTTGCTCAAATAATTCGGATAATTTTTCGATTGTAGATACATGCTCAAAAAAAATTTCTTCAATTCACGGAATTTCTACTAGCAGCAGTGCGGCCGGAATATTTCCGTAAATTTACGAATATCCGTTTTTTCCCTCCATTACAGGAGGTAAAAGATTCGTCAATTGAAGAAAGTTGGGAAAAAAGCAAAAGACGTTGGATTCGAATCAGCCATCTTAGTGTTACGAGACGAACACGCTAGCACTGAGCTATAGTTGTACAGCCGCGAAACGCTTTGAAGGTTGGTCAATTTCATCAAAGTTTTTAATTTTGAAGTTCATTTCGGGACTATTTTGTCTTTAATAAGATTGTGGCTGGGGTTTTTATACTTTAGTATTAATATAGTATAAAAATATGACTTATTTTTAAATAGTTTTAGGTAGATTGCTAGATGTAAAATATGTATATTATATTTTTATTCGATAGGATTTTTTTTTAGCAATATCGATTTTTTTCTATTTAATTTTCTTAATTAAAATATCTCTTAAATGTGTTCATTTAATGTATATGTTAAATGCAAATATTTATTTATAAAAACTTTATAAATTCAACTTTAAAAAATAAATTGTGAGTACTTTTGAATGAATGAGAAAAGTAATTGTTATTTATTTTGAAATTCGAAATTTTTTTGTCTGTTTTAATTAAATTAGAAAGCTTAAATTATAGAAATATTGGTTTTTAATTTAAAAAATAAATTCAGATTTATTAATAATAGATCCAATACGCATGCGCGCTAGGAATGAACGGAAATTGTCCCACTTTTTTAGACGGAGAATTCACGGATAAAACGTGTTTTCTAGGAGTACGGAAGTTATTTGTAAATAAACGGTCAAGTGCGAGTATTACTCGTGCCCAAAGGATTCCGTAGAACAAGTATATGAATTATTAATTGTACTATTAAAAAAACCGTTGCTAAAATAATACTAAGACTGTAAAAAACTGTACAACGTAAGGTTGGGTATAACTGTATATACTAGAAATGTGTAAATGTATATACCATGAAAGTCCAAAGATATGTGGAACCTAATTAATATCAAATATATTCTGTATATCTGCTATTCTATATATCTCATTTTTTTTTAATATTATCTTATCTGTTTGTGATGAACTTAATTCGGTACTGGCAATAAAAGCAGCGCATATTTAAATTTCATTTGGTATTTCATAAAACTAAATTCAGCATAGTAATAACATTTGTTCTACAGCGTAGCTAAAACAAAATCTTTGTTCAAAGTTTAAATTTTGCATTGTGCTAAGCGCGCTTTGAAAGGAGGTCGCAAAGTTGGAACGCCGCTATAGTCCGTGCCGTATTTTTCCAGATAGGTTTTTAATTAAGTTCTAAAAATACGGGAGGCGTATTGAGAGATCCACTCAATGTAAACTAGTCGCGAATCCCATAGTGTTTATGCGATTCTAATTAAAGTCTGTTTTTAACAATTTGACGTTTATTGCTTTTAAACTTCTACTGGGCATTACGTTACACATATATATATCATTAAAAGTTGTTAACTAGGCTTTAAAAGCCGATGGTACATACAGTGCGCCTCCCCTGGCACTATGTATGTCCAAAAAGTCCGTATCTTTAAGGGTTAATATCTCGTCTAATTACTGACGATTTTTTTTCGAAAATCATTATCAACAATGCTTTTATGCTTGTGATACGATAAATACCTCCAGCGTTTCACAATATTTTTGCTGAATGCCCGTAAATCAAAATTTGTATGTAACGGGAAAATGCGATTTTCTCGAAATGTATGTGACCTAGGCTAATCGCTATTCTTTTCCTGCAAGGCTTAAATTACCGCCTACTAAATTTTTTCATACTTTTAGTTTCAGTAGATTCGGAATTAGATGGGGGGGTGGGGACATATTTTTGCGCTACCTTTTGAATATATCTTTGAAAATATAATACCTAAAATTAAAAGAAATGTATTTCTGAGTTCGTTCCGAGTCTCGTTACGAAAGCTTTCACACGATATACAAAGAAAAGATTTTTTTTTTCAAGTAACTTAATTAGCCCCTCTACATTTTTCCTAAATATATTTGTGAATGTTTAATAATCTGAAAATATGTGGGATAATATTCTTTATTAATTCCCCCAATTTGAACTTTCCACGTTCCACAGTTTACGAGTAAAATGGCTGTGACAGACAGACACGGGAGTGATGTTATAATGGTTCCGTTTTTACTTTTTAAGTACGGAACCCTAAAAATGAGGAATAATTTAGTGTATATTGACGAGTTTTTCTGATACTGAATTAGACTTAATATTTTAACTTATTTTGTTACATTATTCTGAATGTGTTGGAAAGAGTTTCATAATCTATGCTTGACGCATGATTTTTTCTTCCTTGTTTAGACTTAATTTGACATAAAATTTACGCCTGGAGTTAAACATACACTTTCAGAAAAATTTGTCTATATACCATAAATTATTCCTCATTTTTTAACAAATAATTTCCGTACTGCTATAAAACACGTTTTACCTGTCAATTACTCCGGAAAGTCTGAAAAAGATCGAAAAATTCCGTTCTTTCCTAGCACGCATTCGTATTGGTTTATTAATACTGCAAAATCCGAATTTATTTTTAAAATTATAAACCGAAAATTCTATAAATTAATATTTTTAATTTAATTAAAAAAGAAGGAAAAATGTATTCGAATTTAAAAATAAATAACAATTACTTTACCCATTCATTCAAAAGTAGACTACAACCCCCGCTAATCCAAACTAATTGGTACCGGTACCTGTTCGGATTAAAAAAAATTCGGATTATCCGAAATTCCGATAGAAACAGAAAAGAAAAGAAATGCGTAATAAAAAAACTCAAGTTATAAGTACCCAGTAGCTCCACAAACATCCTCTTATCCGACTTCCTAAGGCCCGTCATGCTGGATAATCTGGCACGACTTTCGGGAAAAAAAATAGTATCGTTTAACTATTTCTGATGTTTATAATAAACCAATGTAACCTCAGAATGAGAAATTGCGTAACAACCCATTACAAACGGTACAAAATAGCGAATCTATAAATAGCTCACTGAGCACGTCGACGAGGAGGGAAGAAAAAAAAAACATCTGTAGATAATTTGCGAAATCAAATTGTTGAAAGTAAAAATATTTTTTTTATAATTTAAATTAAATAGTTTATTGCATTTAAAAAAATAATTTTATAGTGACTGGCAAACAAACTAATAATCGAGATTTTTTTAATATGGCTTCTACAAGTAAGCCTACAGTTCATGTTTCATTTTGTATTCGTGTACATATGTTGTACTTTTCCATTATTGAGTATTTTTTTTAAATTCTTTTCAAGCTGTTTAAAGAATAAAAAACTTGCTTTACCGTCATTTTTTGTTTTATTCTAACTCTTACCCGTTTTTCCCGACATTCATCCTGTAATCCGGAAAATTTCGTAAGTTAATCTTTTCAGTTAATCTGTTCAAGTATAATTTTCGAAAATAAAATCGGTTTGGATTATAGGGGTTCTACTGTGCTCACAATTTTTTTTTTAAAGCTATAAAAAATATTCGCATTTAAAACATATTTTAAATGAACACATTTAAAATAGATATATTAATTAAAATATTAAATGAAAAAAAAATCGATTTTACTCAACATTCTTATCGAATAAAAATATAATATTCATTTTTTATATGTAGCATTCTACTAAAAATATTTATAATTCATATTTTTATCCTAGATTAATACTAAAGTATCAAAACCCAGTCTCATTAAAAACGAAATCTTCCCGAAATGAACTTGAAATTTCAAAGCTTTCTAAGGAAATTAATCAATCCATACCCATTTGCAGGAAACCTATTTAGTATTTACGTCAAACTGTTTCACTACTGTACAATTGTAGGCGGTTCGACTACAAGGTCAGCAACTTTTGTTTTATTCCCACTTTCTTCAATTGACGGATATGTTACCTCCTGTAACGGAGAAAAAAGAAAGGGGTATTCGCCAATTAACGGGAAAATCGTGGTAGCACTGCTGGCAAAACATTTCCCTGAATTGAAGAAAGTATTTCTGAAAGTGTTTACAATATACGTTGAATAAAAATCTATTTTATTCAAAAATCTATCTTAAATTACATATGTTTGTTTTGCAAAATGTTTCATGAGAATATTTTTGAAATTTAAATAATTTAGGCACCTAAAAGAACTATGAATAATGTCACTATATAGAAAAAAAATGTTTTCCTTTTTCATTTTTAAAAAAGTACTGCATACTTTTTTCTCACTAAAAATAATGTTTATTTATACTATGAGTACGAGTATATATGAGATTATTTTGGAACGTAAAATAATTTAGGCACCTAAAAAAATTATGAACAATGCCATTCTGTATATACAAAAGATTATTTTCGATTTTATTTTTTAAAAAGTAATACATACGTTTTTCTCAATAAATAAAGTTTATTTATAATATGAGTATATATGAGGTTATTTTGGTACTTAAAATAATTTAGGTCTGTGTCATTCTGTATATACAAATGATTATTTTCCATTTTAATTTTTAAAAAGTATTTACTTTTTTTCTCATTATAAATAATGTTTATTTATAGTATGAGTATATATGAGATTATTTTGGAACTTAAAATAATATAGGCACCTAAAACAATTATGTAAAATGTTATTCTATATGCAGAAAAGAATGTTTATCATTTTATTATTTAAAAAGTAACGCATACTTTTTCTTACAGCAAATAATGTTTATTGTTGTATGAAACAGTATAAATATTTCATGAGATAGAATACACAAAACTTTGGTTTCATTTCTTATAGTGGATGTAAGAAGACCTTCTTTTAGGCTATAACAATTCCATTTTAAGGTTCCATTATAACGTATCTTCTGCACTCGATTACTTTCTGTTTTTGCCTCACGTGGATATTTATCCGTACAAGACTCTTCTTTGTTCCCCAATGATAAAAAAATATTTAGGGAATATTTATACTACGGAGCTGAATTCAATAATATCACTAGTCAACAACCATTTTGTATCCGATTTTTACCCGACTGCCAAGAAGGGTTATGTGTGTCATTGCGTATCTGGATATGTGGATTTCTTTATACCCTCGAAACATCCTAACAGCTGAATGGATTTTAATGAATGAAGTCTCTATCGATTCATCTTAACCGTCCGATGGTTATAGGCTAGGTTTTTGTTTTTATAAATTCAAAATGGCGGTAGAGACGATTTTTTTTTTTACGCGCCCTATTGAGTGGCATATCATTGGATAGGTCTTTAAAAATGAAGACTATGTTTCATTGACTATTTTACAGTCAGAATCTCCGTTTAAGTATTACACTAGCTGGAAATTGTGTAAGTAGGATCTCTAGTTTTACTGCAACTCTAACCTTCATAGACACCTATAGGTCTCATCAAAACAGTGTTTATAGATAGGAACTTACTATTAAACACAACGTAAAAGTCATCAATACAAGTAAATGAAAAAAAAGGTAAGTAATAAAAAAATATTGGGTTGTTCGGAAAGTCGTGTCCGTTTGGGAAAAACAATTCGTACCGGAAAATTCTATCATTTAATTATTAGACATTGATTCCGATATCTAATGTCTAATAATTACTGGGCAGAATTTTCCGGTACGAATTGATTTTCTCAAACGGATACGACTTTCCGAACGACCCGATAGTTTCACACTGATGAGAAATAATCAATTAGTTCGTTTTTTACGCAGTCGGACTTTTGGATTTTTTAAATTTAATTATTTATTAGTAAACATTTTTTAGGGTTTCGTTCATCTCACGAAACCCTTCTAGTCTCGCTTCTCTGTCCGACCGTCACAGCCTTGTACAAGAAAACTATTTAAGTTACAGACTTGATTTTTTTTTTTTTTTTTTACATAGAGCTGAATTTTTCCTCTCATATTCAACATCATAACACTTTGAAAAATCCTTATATCATTTTAAATAAATGAGTTCGTTCTTTTTCGATTTCAAAACATAATCTTAATATCAGCATATTTCGCTGAGTGTCCATAGTGTAGTGGTAAATCTTTCGTCTTCCACGCAGAAGATTGTGGTTTCGAATCTCTCAGGCGGAACTTTAAAATTTTGATTTTTATAATTATTACACTTTTTTCAGATGCATTTAATTAAAAGAAAATTCCCTTTTTTGGCAATTTTAAAGGCTTATTTTATTTTTTGGCGCAGCGGTAATTTTTAAAATCTCTTTTTTTTTTTTTTTTTTTTTCAGACAGATAAAATCTGGAATTTCAATCTAAAACCAATATTTTTGTTTGGTGCTGCCATCTACTGGCCATATTTTGAAATATTAGGGCAACTTTTTTCATCTTATCATTAGAAGAATTATTCAGGAATTGAAAGGGTTTTTTTGCTATTTCATTTCGAATTTTAATAAATAAATGTTAACATTCTTTTTGTGGCACAATCTAGTGAGTGTTTCAAAAGCCAAACAATTAATATGGATTTTTTTCTGAATTATTTGAGCATTTTAAATACGTCTTAAACATTTTTTTGCTCTTAAAAATTTTATATTTTATTATATCTGCGTAAATTTCTGAAATTTCTCAATTTAAAAGTATTCGGATGTTTTAATTTTATTGAAATAATTTTTCTTGAATATTTTAAATTTGATTTTAAAATATTTTCTCTTGAATATTTTAAGTTTAATTTTAAAATATTTTTATAATTATTTAAAATTAAATGCAATGGTTCTGCCATTTAAGTGTTTTGAAAGGAATATTAAACGAAACCCTCTGTGCGTTCTGCGATCACACTTACCCAAATGTTAATATATTTTTGCATGTAGAATCCGAATCTGCTATCAGAAATTTTCTATCACGTAAGATACTTTACGAATTTTAGAATTTATTTTTTACATACACGGTAAAATACGTTGTGAAATGTAAATTATAATTTACATTTTGTGGTTAAATAATAGAACCATTAGTGGCTATATGCAGAGGTTGGACAAAAAAATGGAAACACCTAAAAAACACCATATTATCATACCCTTAAAATCCCTTCTTACGGAGCTCCCTTCTTATTGTTTTGTAGCTGACAGGCTTTATGAGGTCATTTAGTTCAGCAGTGACTTTTGCAGCTGTCGTCTTTTTAATTTTTGTCACAATCAACTTTAATGACCTTGTATCACGATCACACACTTTTGTCCGCATTGTAACTTAACGGATGATGCTTTTCTCTTTTCCTGTATGTGGTATAAATCTTCGATACGGTGCATCTTGAAACATGAAAAACTTTGACCACCTTGGTAACGGAAGCACCCACCATACGAGCACCAACAATTTGTCCAAGATTGAATTCACTTACCTCAGACGGAAAGCGCTCAAAACTACACAGAACACTGTTCTGACAATGACTGACACTTGCAACGTATTGAGGGCATTGTACACTGTACAGGTGGCGTTTGTGGGAAAATACAGCAGCACCAGAAACAGGATTGGGTAGAATCAAGAATTACGTTCAAGCATGCATTTCACGAGGTGTTTCCATATTTTTGTCGAACCCCTGTTGGTTTAAACACTTATTTGTATGCTTTCTGCTTTAAAAGTAACTATCAAAGCATTCAATACTGTTATCTAGAAATAAAAAAATTGAAAAATTGAATGAAAGATAAGTTTGGAAATTTTAGAAATATGGTTAATTCATATGAGTTGTAATTTTTCCAACCTGGCGATAAATGTCTGGGGCAAGATTCGAACAAGAGATGTCTTCGCTGAAGCTCTTAATGCTCTGCTATCTGAGGTATTCCGGACGAATCTCGAAGACTTAAATGCAAAGATAACCTTATTGATCATAGCCTCTATTAATCATTGCACCCAGATGCTGTGATCAATAAGATTAGCTGAGTGAATCAGGTCCTCCAAATTTGTCCGGAATAGCTTAGACGTTATGTTTAGATGGCAGAGCATTGGAAGCTTCAGCCAAGACATCTCTAAATCCTGCCCCGGAAATTTATCCCCAAGCTGGAAAATTACAACTCATATGGATCATTTAACAGTTTGAATAATAGTGTGAAAATTAATCTAGTATGGTTAACCCCTTAGAGTGATATATTATATCCCACCTAATTTTAATCAAATTTTGCACCAGAAACTTTTTTATTGAATTTTATTTTTGTAACTTTGGTAGAAATTAGTTTAAAAATTCCTTTCCCTTATTTTGAAATAAATTTTTTCGAAGATTCTGGTGTGAGTTCAACGTTTACAGAAACGCAATTTCTTGACCCTAAAAGGTTTAATTCTAATTTTATTTCTCCTCCACATTAATCGAAATTAATATCATTCTTCATGGAAGTACCTGTGTATTATACTAGAGGTTGGGTTTGGGCTTTTTTTCGGAGACAGAGCTCAATTTGAAATCCGAGTAAGCCTGCGTCCGAAAATTGTGTGTCATCACAAGTCGGTGAACCTCCATTACCGATACCAAAAACATGCTGTAGAATATTGTTAACAACATTAAAAATTGTTTCAATGTTATTTTTCTAATTTAAAAAATACATCTAACATAGAAATATTTATTTATCCTAAATGCTTCCCTATGACAAATTTTTATAATTTTCACACCCCTCAAAATCTGTGTAAAATAGCGATTATTTATTTATACCAAGACACTGACAGAAACCTGAAAAAGTCATAATTCTTATTTTTTAAAAGTTTTATAGTACAAATATGGAAGAAAGACGTGAATTCTGTTTTCCAGTTATCCTGGAAGAGGATTTCAAAAAGAAAGCGAGGATAGGCAAAGAATAGGAAATATTTCGGAAAAAATATAAATTGTAGTCCAAAAATTAGGGTGGATTTTTAACCCTTAAATGCTTAGTGTTGCTTTTCGGCAACATACCCAATTTAGGCTCTAAAATACTATTAGAATAATATTGAAGCTATAATGCCTAATGTTGCCAATAAAATACATTCTGAAAATATTATTAAATTGATTTTCAACATGTAGATGGCAACACTTGTGCTGTTTAAGAATGAAGATAGATTTATTTTTTCAATTGTTGCTACTTGTTCGTTTTGTTTTGTTTGGGAGCTTGCGAAATACCCTATTTTGACCTGCAGTGAGCAAGTAAAATTTATTTCTTATTATAGTTCCTAAAATTCTTGTGTGTTTAATATTATAGAATTTTATCAAGAAAAATTAATTTTTCAATTAAACACCAGTATTGCCGATTAGTAACAAACTGGTTTTTAGCCGTAAACTATACTTAAAACAAAATATGATTTTTTAAAGTATTTTTCCCATGATTTTTTTAAGAAATGAAAACCGAAAAACATTATTACAATGATTTTTGAAAAATCAGGCATTTAAGGGTTAAGATGATCATTAAATGATTATAAAAGAATGTATTAATATATATATATATATATTTATTTATTTATATATATGTATATATATATATATATATATATATAAGGGTGCAAGGAGTCGTTTGTTTATTGTTTCTTCTTTTAAATGTTCATTGGTTTTATTGTTGCGTTTTGCACCCTCTTTTTCATAAATTTCATAATTCACATACTTTTGATAGAGCTATATTTACTTAGTGCATATAAGAGCTGCGTTGCGCCTGATGCGCTAGGCTGTTTTTTATTAGACCTTTTCTATTACACCTTTCTAAAAGCATTATATATATTTTTTTTTTCATACTTCTTATTGATTAAGGGGATAGTGGACGTTAAAAAAAAATCTTTTAATTTCATAATAGATATTTGAAATTTTATGCAAATGCACATTCCACCAAAAGTATGTAGAACACCTTAAAAGAAATTTCCAATCTTATTATAATTTTAAGATCTTTTAAAAAGAAATTTTAACATGCTCCTTGCGTCTTAATATTTTAGAGATTTCCTAGATTTTGTATTTTAAATCACGTAAAATGCTATTACAAATAAATCTGTTGTATCGATTTTTTAATCCCTTAAATAGCTAAATTTTTAGAGATATTTTTCTGAATTCATATCGATTTTTATCAAAATTCTTTCTTATTATAAGTTAAAAATCAAATTTAATTGTCTTAATGAAGTCGAATTTTAAAATGCATACACAGTTTCTTTTTAAGCAATATAAGGATTCTTCCTTATCAATTTCAGGAATTTGGATATAAAATTAAGACGTATGGAGCATTTCAAAAGTAAAAAAAAAAGCTTAAACATCAGTATTGAGAAAAACAGATTTAAAGTACATTAAAATGCAAAAAAATGGTTTGTGAACAAAATTCAAACACCTGAACTTTGCGTAAAATAATCGCATCTGCATGCGGTTTTCTACGTATGACGTCGAACAAATTGGAGATTAATAATACACAGAAAAAGAAATGTCCATTTTGGAATCGATTTTTGCTTAAATAAAGGTCCACGGTCCACTTAAACGTGTATGAACAAAAAATAAATTAGATTACTGAGCAGATGTTAATAAAAGTCATTTAGCCATTAGTAAATTTCATTTTCTTGTTGTATACAACATCGTAGTATAAAATATTTTTTATTATTGCGATCAAAAAAGAGAATTTTATCTTGATAAATATCCAATATCCATGTTAGCCGGAAGGAGAAAGTAATCAAGAACTGAAGGTATGTTAGAAGGACAAACCTTTGAAGGAAATTTCTTCTAGCTCGGCTTCTAGAAAAGCCTTCCTACATTCTCTAGAAGAATTAAATCCGAAGCTTTGAACATAGAATCTAATGAATTATTCATTATGTTCCAGACAAAGAAATACTTTATTTACAGCAAGAATGTGTTTCTTCTTTTAAAAATAAAATGTAAAATATATTTTCCCTGTATGTGTCATACATCATCCATAAGATTAAAAACAATCTGTTTCTTTTTCAAAAGGAAATTTAAAAGATTGTAAAATATTTTAATGCTTTGTGACTCATCAACTCTGATTTGAAAAATATTTCTGAGATGTTAGAACACACCTGTTAGAATTTTAAGTATGAAAAAAAAAAATAAAAAAAATTAGAGCATAATAATAAATTAGTCGGATGTGGCAATCCCAAAACTTTCTCATACCTGTTAACACATCAAATTTCGCTATTACAGTGCCAAAATTAAATGCCAATCTATGCTCATCATAAGGATTCTAAAGATATGAAATTCCGTGCATTATTCCTTGAGACATGACTATAGCAAAAATCATGTAAATCCTACAAAATGCAGCTTAGCAGCGGCAACTATTGGGCGATTAACACCAAAATCTAATCAGCAACAATCTGCGTCAACGACTAACTGAATCCTAAGTTAGATTAAAATTCGTGAATTAGTTCTTGAGATAGAGCTATTGCTGAAATCGTGAAGAGTGCAGCATAGGAGCGCCACTTGCTGGGAGATTTGCACCAAAACGTAAACAGCACCAAATCATATCACGGGCTAACTGAATCGGAAGTTTCATGAAAATCCGTGCCTTAATTCTTCAGATAGAGCTATCTTGGAGATCGTGAAAAATACATCATAGCAGCGCCACCTGTTGAGCGATTTACACGAAAAAGAATCCAGTATCAATTTTTGTCACGTACTTTCTTAATATAAATTTTTATTAAATTCCGTGCATTAGTTCTTGAGATAGAGCGCCCACAAAATTTTTGTCCCAAACAGACAGACGGACAAACACACAGACAGACATTTTGTAAAAACATGTTTTTTGGAATCTCCGGCCCATAAAACATCTACATCAGTCGAAAACCGGACTTCAAAAATTTTCACAAATCAATACTTTCTTCTTGTAATATAGAAGAAAGTAAAAATTAAAGACTAAAAGGCGCTTTTTCAAATCTACAATAAACAGAAAATTACATTTTTCTCAAAAATATTGATAATTTTCCAATGGAAAATTTTAAAGTTTACGATCTTACCTTTGTAAAAAGTCTATTTATGTACATCACTAGCCTTTTTATTTTGTTCATTTTTGCATATTTAGTTCATATTTAGTTTATTTTTGCAATAAAACAGTGAAACTAATCAAGTGATAAATAAAACTTTAGCATGAAAAATTAGTTCAGTATCGCCCTCTGTTGAGAATTTTATGACAATTTATATTAAATGGTTGTATTGGAAGGTAGCAACAGTCAACAAAATCGTCTGTTAAGGGGTCTCAAGACTCCTAAAGTTTAAAAATTTTAGAAAAAAAAAATTTTTTTTTTTTTAGATGTTAAACTGCTATCTTTTCTGAACATTTTGATATAATTGTTTCCTTGAAATTGATGGCTTTTAGAATTTTATCCGCCCCATAGCTGAAGCGGCGTTTCCGAAACTTTGAAGTCATTTTTCTCAAATTACGTTTTTGAGCATAACGCGCACGATGTCTCAAAAACTTTTTTCACGACAACTGTTTTCATGAAATTTTTAAAACATAGGTTTCATGTTAGTCTGTATACACTGAGCCAAAAATTTCCTTCTTATTGTTCAAAAAAATATTTTTTTACGTGATTATGCTGTTGAAATTTTCTAAATTTTGCATTAGCTAAATACAACTTTGAATTAAAACTATAAAAATGCTTTAAATACAAATTTATTTAGGTTCAGGGTAATTATTATAGTCTGAAAAATAAGTAGGCATCAAAATTTTCATTCTAGTTGGAAAATTTATTTTGTAATCCTGCGCGTAATCTATCATGCCGATTTTCTGCTCGTCAAATGTCTGACAGTTTGGAGCCCCCTGTAAATGCTAATTCTGAAACTTGCAATTATTTTAATAGATGGAATGAAGGAACATACTTATATATTTTATCCAAATTAAAATTGTGCCTTAAAATGAAATACATTTTAATATATTAAATGTTGAAAATGGTCTTTTGTTTCCAATTTTAAGAGTCATCAGACCCCTTAAAGTCCACTTTATAAATAACATGGAATTTTGCGTATATTTTCGATATGCAACGCGGTGAAACAAAGGTTTAAGAAACTTAGCCTATACATTCTTGTTTCGCAAATAAAAAGTTTTATTTTTCAAATTGTGAATAAAGAATAGTGAATAAAGAATAGTGCATTTTACTTTGAGCCTAATGCACAGTTATACCTAAGACAGGTATTACTGTTCAAATCAGCACTTTGTGTGCTCGGGCTGATCCAGTAGCATCATTAATAGATGTGTATATGATGAAGTATTACTTAAATTTCCATATCTTACTGTTTGACTCTGGTAAAACTAAATTTTTGAATATTTTTACGATTTCGTGACTGAATGTTTTCCCATTTATTACCGTAACCTACCAGTGCTATCCTTGGGCGCCGCATTATTCGACAAAAGTATTTTCTATTGTCTTGTTTATTTTACAAATAAATGTACATAAATTGTCCGATGTAAATATCCAATTGGTCGAAAAATGTCCGGACCCGGATTCGAACAAGGGATCTCTTGGCTGAATCCACCAATGCTCTACCATCTGAGCTATCCCGGACGAATTTGGTGGAACTTTTTCAACCAGCTAACCTTATTGAACATAGCACCTAACTTGATTTATTTACCATTTAGAATAATTGTGTTAAAATTAATCTAGTGTAATTACGTATCCAGCGATTTCTGGAATTCCATTACGTGCGATTTAGTCTGTTGAGGTGAACCAGATTTCAGACCAGTTACCATGATCAATAAGGTTAGCAGTGTGAAAAAGTTCTACCAGATTCATCTGGGATAGCTCACATCGTAGAGCATTGGTGACTTCGGCCAAGAGTTACCTGGTTCAAATCCGCGTCCGGACATTTTTCGTCCAGTTGGAAATTTACATCTTATAGTTTTTATTTACCAATTAGAATAATTGTGTTAAAATTAATCTAGTGTATATAAAATGGTATTCTTTTTCAGAAGCAATTAAATGCATAGAACAAAAAACAGTATAAATAAGAATATTGTGCTGCATCTTATTTATAGTAATACTGATATACAATATATCATTGGATTCATGCATGACCATCTGTAAGCTATGTATGTACTTACGATAAACATATTTTGAATCTATATGCAAGTAAGCTTATGCTTATTTCCGAATAAATGAACAAAGAAGAATGAGCATTGCATATATACTGGGTGTATTCGGATTCATGGGCCAAACTGTAAATGAAGGTAAGGTACACATAACGAAGCAATTTTGGTACAGCAGTGTTCGGTCGGAAATGAAATTTTTGGCGAAAAACAAGAAACGCGGAAGAAATGAAAACAAGTAAAAATTAAAATTATAAAATTAAAAAACCCGACTGCGTAAAAAGCAAACAAATTAATTACTTCTCATGAATATGAAACTATTTTTTGTATTTCTTACCCTTTTTTTTTATTTACTTGTATTGATGACTTTTAAGTTGTGTTTAGTTGTTAATCTATAAACACTGTTTTGATGAGGCCGATAGATATCTATGAAGGCTAGAGTGCCAGTAAAGCTAGAGATCCTACCTACACAACTTCTAGATTGTGTAATATTTAAACGGAGCTTTTGACTGTAAAATAGTCAATGAAACATCGTCTTCATTTTGAAAGACCTATCCAACGATATGCCACTCAATAGGGTGCATAATTTTTTCGTCTCTAACGCCATTTTGTATTTTACGGCCGCCTTTTTGAATTTATAAAAACAAAATCTAGCCTATAACCATCGGACTGTTAAGACAAATCGATAGAGTCCTCATTCATTAAAATCCATCCAGCCGTTGGGATGTTTCGAGGATATAAAGAAATCTATATACCCAGATACGCGTGAAACACATAACCCTTCTTGGCAATCGGGTAACAAGTGTTTTGTTGACATAAGAATTACTGTAAGTGTTCAGATTGGAGTAGCTTTTCGCAGCTTCCAAGTTTTTCACGAACATTTACAGCAACGAATGAAAGTCCTGCAATGAGGTCCTCATCAGCGTAAAATGGAGTCTCACAGATCAGACAACCGAAATATTCGGAAGGGTACTCCAATCACTTGTTAGATGCTGCAAGGAATGTAATGACGTTTGTGGTGCACGTTTGAGCGCTTACTCTAATTTTTATGTAAAAAAAAATACTAGTTTTCATTTCTTCCACATTTCTTGTTTTTTTTTGCCAAAACTGTTCATTTCCGTCGAAATAAAAATCACTCGATGACGTAAATAAGTGTAAATTGCTTAAAGTCAAGTGAATGTGAGATTTATGATCAACCATTATTGACATTTAATCTTATACACTCATGTCCATAATTAAGGTCACAAACATAAAATTTCTGAAAACGGATGAACTATTCACTGTGTTGCCACGAAATTTGGCACAGAGGTATATTACAATGGAAGAAAGAATTTGATAACATAACAATATAGAAAATATTTTAAATGTAAATTAAGAAACAGGGTATATCATAAAGTGTTAAATCATGAATAAGAGATAAAGCATTTATCTCGGAAAAAGTCTATCTAATATGGAGTGAGACCACCGTGCACTTCTATACAAGCTTCACATCGAGCTCTCATACTGTTTATGAGGGTGTCAATAAATGCTTTTGGCAACAAAGCTCATTCTTTAGGAAGCGCAGATTTTAACTCCTAGCGGGCCCTGGGATAAGGATTTCGCTGTGCAATGGCCCTTCCTAGACTATCCAAAACATGTTCAATAGGATTGAGGTCCGGAGACCTCGAGAGCCAATTTATACGGCGAATATCCTCTTCTTCAAGAAAATCATCGACAATGTGAGCTCTGTGTGCCTTCACATTATCGTCCATAAACATGAAGTCCAAGCCTACAGCACCCCGGAACAACCTCAAATAGTCTTCAAGGATTTCATCTCTATAGAGATGTGCGTTGACAGTACACGCATCGAAAACGTGTAGTGGTGTACGACTACCCAACATTATGCCGCCCCAGACAAGGATTCCTTTGCCAGCAAATCTGTCGATTTCTTTTACGTAGGAGGGATGATATAGAGTTCCACGTTCTCTCCAGATGAAGAATCGACGAGAATCTCTCTGCTTGGTGAATCGGTACTCATCACCGAAAAGAATACGCCCCATTCTTATTGTGTCCAAGACTGATTGTCGTGTTACAATTAATGCTGGTTGGTTGGCTAAGTCAGTACCAATTGTTAAAGTTTGATAACTGAAAATCAACTTGAAAAGTAAAACATGCATTCATAGAATGCGATGGATGGTTGGTTGGATAAGCTCAAAGTTAATTCAAGCTTGACATTAAAAACTAATCTGAAAGGGTTTAAAGTTGCAATGTTTTAATTAAACTTAATGGCGCTTTTCTCCAACCTAAAGGATATTTCAGTTACAAGAGTCCAATAAAATCTTGCGTATAGTAGATCTGAGACATTGCGTTGTGTTTTCTTAAAAAATATATATCCAGTGGCAATAACTAGGTTACTGGGAAGTTTTACTTCCATGAACTTGTGTTGTGATAATCGATAAAAACAAAATGACTGGAGATTCAAAGTTCATTCGAACATTCATATTTATTGAAGTTTTAATAATCCAATATATATGTTAGGCATTGTGGTAAGACTAATTTACGAGAGAGACTAAATTCAAAATACTGCAGCTGAAAGGAAAGGCAACATAAAAAAAAACTATACAACGATACTTTTAAAACGGTTAACACATCACCTTTTCCCATAGTCATCCTCATTGTCAGTGAGTCTCCATCATGCACAGCGACCTCCAAACGTATACTCCGAAGATATCAGTGAGTGACAACACATCTCATGCTGCAAGAATCCGCTTCCTTTTTGCTCCAACTTTCTTTGCCATATCACAAGCGAAACCCGCTGATTATAAGCACGGCAAGGGTTGCCAACACAAAAAGGCAAACCGCCACAACGCGTGCCAAGGAATTAATGAAAAACCATGGAGAATACGGGAAACGCTAAACTCCGCGGGCTAATGCGCCAAACGTGGCAGACAGACAACGCGAAGTGAAAGTCAAAGTAGGCAAAACGGGAGATCGCAAGTATTGCGAAAGGAACGACTCACCTGGGCGATAACTGGTAAGATCAAGGGGATTGGTGGACAAAAGGAATGCCTAGCTTGAGTTCAAACGAACTCAAGGCGCAAAACTGAATAATGGGGGAAAACCAAGGTATCAAGGTCGTGATTACGACATACACCAGGACAACGGAGAAAAAAAAAAATGGATGAATGAGTGAAGGCAATACCTACACTCATGAAGAGCTTTTTTTTTTGAACAGAAAACCAAAACAAGGGAGGAGCGATCCACCACAATGCCTTTACATTAACTTAAAAAAATTAAAGTACATAAAATTCTGTGTTTAACTGTAACAGACTTTCTTGAGACAGAGTACAAGTTATGTGGAACTGACCACACAACACCTGCACGCGAAAAAGAAACTCATCAAGAATTTTGGATACAGTAGTAAGTAAGTGCAACGCTGGTTGACACCTGTAGATGAATACAGAAATGCTACTATAATACTGTAGAACAAAAGAAAAGCATCATTAGTAGTTACTCGATATATATATCTTTAAGAAAAAAAAATTAGTCCAGAATATATATAACATATGTGATCATTAAATATATAAATGTTATTAAGTATATATACATGGCAATTGAAAACCAAGTAGTCTTTAATAATTATCAAAAAGAAACGATAATATTGGCATTCACAATGAAGGTAGTAATGAAGCTATCTAACAAATTTTGAACTGGTGCACCAAAATAAAAAAAAAGTTTCCAAAAGAAAACTAACAAATGTAAATTTATGAAGAATGCCAAAAGGGAATTAAGAAAATGCTGAAAATGGCCGAAAAAAATGCCAAAAAGTGCCTAGGACTTTGAATCTAGATGATCATGATCATAAAAGCATAAAATTTGAACCCTTAAAAACACTGTAAACAATACTACCTATACCTCATGATAAAACAAAAACATAACACTCTGTACGAATATAAAAGAATAAGGTTATACCATAGGGCACAGTCGAGTTAATGCAATAGATTACAGTTGCATGGTACGTTACATACCGGTTGTCGGCGAGTACAGGAATCAAGATGCTTAAAATTAAAATATGGCATTACAATTCAAAATTACTATAGTACTTAATTATAATAAAAAGAACAAACACAAATGAACGAACTAAGCTTCATCTTGCAAACAGAGGTTTCACATTAGTAAGCGAGCTTAGCAAAACCACACTTTTTAAGACACGAAAAATTATTTACAAATTAAAATTTTCCTACAGAAACTTGCAGGGATGGCATATAAAATGCCACTACATTACTCAATTTTCGTAGACATAGAAAAAAAACGTATCTTACACAAAGCCGCTTTACATCTTCCCTTTAATGCCAAAAGAGTCTACGCAAAGGAAACCGTCTAGCAGACTTTTTTTTTTTCTTTTAGACTAACTAGTTAAGAAGACACATTTCAACTGACACCTTATAATTACCCTTTAACATTAAATTGATATAGTAATTTATTTTGTTACAAGCAATACCTCAAGCAAAACTCATTAAAGCATAAGTCCAGCAATACAATCCCGAATATGCAACTTCTTAAAATATTAATGAGATTTTAAATACAATACATAAATTAGAATTACAAATTTTAACCACTTAACTTTACACTTAAAAAAAATTATAATTGAGAACCAAAATTAACAATACTGCTAATAAATCAATGACTTTAAGTAAAAACAGAGGTCAAAGAAAAAAATAAAGTTTCTTGATACTTAATCACAGAGTCCTATAAGGAGAATGCAGAAGACATCCAAGAAGCGCCTCTCGGGCCAGTGAGGAGCACTCCAAACATGTCAGAGCAACACCAGCGTGTAGAAAGGTGGCCGGCCATTCCACACACAGGTGGAAACTGTAAGACAGGTCTGCAAAGGATAATAGATTAATAATAAAGAAAGTCACACTGAGGTTTGGTTTTTTTACGTTTTTGTCGAAGAGCATACTCAGACTGGACATTTGTATTCGAAGGGTTTGACACCCTAGAATTCTGACGAGAAGTGCTAGGTTGTACCTGAGCAGAAGCAGTGGGGGTAACTGGTTGAACCTGGTGAGAATTCGCAGACTTAGTTAATTTCTGTTTGCGCTTATGTAATTTTTCGATCCGATCAGTATGTACAAGGAGCGGTGAAGCTTCGGTATCGTCTTGAGACTTAATCTGAAGTAGGGCTGGAGAAATGATTTTTTGTACAGTATATGGACCCTGAATTTTCTTTTCAAACACACTAGGGAACTTTACATAAACCGTATCACTCACTTCAATCTTTGAGAACTTTCTGTTAAGACGAGATTTAGCATACAAATCCTGACGGGTAATTTCATTATTTGTGTATGCATATGAGTAGACTTTATCGAGACTTTTTGCAATATTTGCAACTTCTTTATTACCACTAATGTGCCATGTCGGTTCACTTTTGTAGTTATAATATATATCACTTATCTCTCGACCAAAGTGTAAAAAATTTGGTGAGAATTTAGTTGCTGGATGAATGGTCGAATTGTAAATCGACTGATGTATTTTTACAGCAGTGAAAATATCAAAACCTAGAGAAGCCATGGTTGTAATGGACGACTTAATTTGAGTGCTCACTCTTTCAGAAATTCCATTGGCCTGGGGGTGCGAAATAGACGTGTGTTTGAGATAAATACCTAGCAATTTACTTAGGGAGTGCAACAAATCACTGGTAAATTGACTATCTTGATCACTCAAAAAGATTTCAGGTCGTCCATGCCAGGCTTAAGTGTGTGGCAATATAGTGCAACAGAGATTTAGAAACAGCTTGAGCAGTAATGTTGTTCAGAAGATATATTTCAGTATATCTTGAAAAATGATCAATAACAGTAAGCAGATGTGAACCTTTAATGGGACCAAGAATGTCCATAGAGACTTTCTGATTAGGGGCCGTTGGAACAGGAGCTGGCAAAAGTGGCGCCTTGTTGTTTTTATGATGTTTATGTAACATGCATGTCTCGCATGATCTGACAAAATTATACGCATCAGAAACAAAGTGCTGCCAAGTAAAGCGTTTACGTAAATTCTGCAAAGTCTTGTGGATACCAGCGTGCGAAATGTGAGCAATGGTAAGAGCCTTTCGTTGGAGAGAGGGTGGAAGTATGGCTCTATGCAAATCCGTATTTTCATACGAATAATTTTTGAAAAAGCAAAGAAATTAGCTCACAGGATGTAGATAATATCCCTTAAGTTTTTTGCCCCTCTTGCCCCTATGCAAATCCTGAATAATTTTCTTTAGTTTAGTATCCGCCAACTGTTCTTTTAGAATAGTTTCGTCTAGGATTTCTAAAATAGGGTCTTGAGTATTTGCTTGATCAATGGCGTTCACAAAGTGGTCAGAGCCTTGGCTAACATTTTGAAAGTTATCTTGTGATGCTAAAAATTGTGATTGAATATCATTATGTAAATCATTTTTGCTATTAACAACTGGTAAAGGTTCCGACGATGTAAAAAGCTCTGGATTAGTGGTGAGATCCTGAGTTAGCGGACTAGTCGGACAACGACTAAGATAATCAGCTAACACATTTTGTTTTCCTGGGATATGTTCAAAATTGAATGTATACTGGGACAGCTCCATGAGCCATCTTGTTGTCACATCAACTGGTGAACTTGACTTTTTATATTGATTAAGAGGCTTGGCATCAGAAAGTACTGTGAATTGTTTATTAAACAAGTAATATTTGAATGACGTAATTCCTTTATATATCGCATATAACTCTAATTTAAAAGGAGGAAATTTCTTTTCGGATTCGGTAAGTAATTTAGAATAATATGACACAGGAAGTAGTATGCCATTTCTTCTTTGCATCAAAATTGCAGAGATGGCCTGTTTAGATGCGTCAGTATTGACGAAAATCTTTTCATCCCAATTTGGTAGATGTAACACAGGCTTCTGAAAAAAAACTTTCTGAAGTGACTGGAAGGCAGTTTGTTGTTGTTCACTCCATTCAAATTTTATTTTTGGTTTAGTTACGTGTATAAGTGGAGCGACGAGACCAGAAAAGGAAGGGATAAGAGCTCGGTAGAACGAGCAGAGTCCAACAAAACCCTTAGTCTGTCTCTTCGTTTTTGGAGTTGGAAACTCAATTATTTTAGAAATATTACTCTCAATAGGGGAAACTTTATGGTCCTTAATGTTAAATCCCAGAAAATATATGTCAGTTTGAAAAAATGAAGATTTTTCCGGCGAAAGCGTAACATTGTTCTTTATGAAAACATCTGTTATTTTATTTAATTTGTCTAACATTTCTTGGAACGAATTTGCACCGACCACCATATCATCCTGATATGAAAAACAAGAGTCAACACCAGATTGCTGGATGAGAGTGTCAATCAGTTCCTGAAACGTAGAAGCAGCTGTTTTTAAACCAAAGACCAGAACTTTAAATGTAAAAACTCCCCAAGGGGTAATAAATGAAAGCTTATCCTGCAACTCATTCGGTACAGCAATTTGCCAATATGCTGAAGGAAGGTCTAAGGTGGTGAAATACTTATACTTAGACAATTGTAGCAACAAGTTTGAAATTTTAGGGAGGGGGTACGAGGATGGAATAATAATAGCGTTAAGTAACCTTAGATCCAAAGCAAGCCTATATTTTTGAGGTTGTGAGGGATGCGTTCTTTTCTTTTTCACCAACAACATAGGACAGGCCCACGAAGAATTTGCCCGCTTAATTATGTTTGCTTTTAACATATCTTGAATTTGGTCTAGGGCTTCCTGTTCTAGTGCTTGAGGGACCGGAAAAGGAAGTGCTTTAATAGGGTGAGAATTAAGCAAATCAATATGAGGCGAAACTAAGTCAGTTTTCCCAATGGTGTCTAATGATTTAGAAAACGCCTGAGCTTTACTACATAAAAGTTTAACCAACTCGCCGCGTTGTTCCTGAGTAAGATGTCCCAGCTTAAAGTCATCAGCCGAAAGTTCTTTAATTCGCTTATTAATAACCTCATCAGAAGGGACAATTAAGTTACATTGATGTTGTTCCTCGTTTTCAAAAGAATAACTCTGAATATCTTCATCGGTTACGTTATACAAAGTACCCAATTTAGCATTTTTATTCAAATGGACATCTTTATCCGAAATGTTTTCAAGAACGACGATAAAAGCATTTTTTAGGTGCGACAATGAGTGTAGCGATTCATGGCCTATAATTTTTGAGTTCTTAACTGTTGGCCTGAAAAGAAAATATTCACTTGGCTCAACTGAAAATTTAGCACGAACATAGGCACACGACTTCTTGGGAATCCTGACTTTTCTAAAGTTTTGAACAACTATTTCATGATCAAGTTCAGACAATTTATCACCACCCGATTCATTGTCATCCCGTACAGCCACCGTGGTACAGTCAGTAACATCACTTGACAAGGAAGTGTCGTTGATATAACAACTGTACTCTTTTTTTTTGAGAATCTTTGATGAATGGAATGACTAAATCTTGCAGCAAAGCAGAATTAAACGCGGGTGTGATAGACATGTTATATTTCTGCATAAAGTCGTACCCCAAAATAATTCGAAAGTCATTACCAATATTGGCAATATAAAAGTTGTGTTTAAAGAAAAGATTGTCAGTTTTAAATGACAACATAATACATCCCTTAAACTCCACTATCGAATTAATTGTAGATATATTTACTTTATTAGATAGATACTGGAAATTAATTCTATCCTTTATTGACTTAAAGTGCCCATCATCAATCAAAGATAATGTTGATCCACTGTCCAGGAGGGTGGGGACTTTAACCTTATTTAAATTCAGCTGGATACATGGTAGTCTTGCCCTAGTATGAAATGTACTACAGATACAATGGTCAGTATTTACTATAGTCTCACTGTTATTTATAAACCTGTCCTCGGTTTGAGATAGGCTATTTGAATAGGCAGGATTATCAGTTTGAATTACCTTATTGAATACCGGCTTCTTTATAAGAGGAGAGATCGGAGCGCCAGTTACCTCCGTCTCTCTGAGTAGTTTAAATTATGACGAGTTTTTTTAGGAGACTTAGATTTAGACTTTGGCAATTTATTATCTTTAACTTTGTTACTATTTATGCAGCTATTTTCTATCAATGCCTGAAATTTAAAGCAATCTTTCATAACATGGCCTCTGGTTGCACAAAATGAACACGTGTCAAACTCCGCACTACGCAATCTTTGCCTAGAATTACTATTTCTTTGACTAAAATTTTGCTGGTGTTTCTGCTTTTTTTCCTGAAAAATTTTACTAGGACTAGGTTGAAATCCCTTATCCTGCGTATGACTTAAATGAAAAATCGGTTCAACCAGAGCATTTTCGGTTTCACAATCAAGTGAATAAATTACAAGCAATTGTTCAGTTCTATCAATAGCAGACTCAAAGGAATTAACTTTTTCCTCCAATAGTTTAAATTTGATATTCTTGGGCAAATTTTTTAAGAAATAGTCAAAGGCTATTAAATCAAGAGTTGTATTATCAAATGATGGGAAAGCAAATCTGCATAGCTTGCGAATTCTACATGCAAATGCACGGGGACTCTCATTAACGAGCACTGAACACTTGTCCAATTGATCAGAAGCTTTACATTTATCGTACTTTCTTCCGAAAAACTTTATAAATTCATCTCTAACCTTAGCCAGAGAGTCAAAATTCTGGTTTACTATTGCATCCAGGTAAAAATTCAAGGCCTGATCCTGAATTTTAGATTTTAAAATAGCAAGTATCTCTCTATCTGAATAATTATTCAATTCCTTAACTTCGGTTAACTGGTCAAAGAAGAATTCAACCGTTTCTGGAGAACCAGAATATGGCTGAATTGAAATTTTTGGTGGAACTGACTTAGGAGGCATGGCCAAATTCTCTATTTCCTTTTAAACCGAAAGTTTAACATTCGCTTTTAAATCAAAAAGCGGTAAGAGAAAATTAACTTTACCCGAGTAAAAAAAAAAAAAAAAAATCAATGTTTTTCTTTTTTTTTTTTTTTGTTATATTAAAGGATAAACCTGCACAAAGTTCAATTTCTATATAACTCATAAAACTTAATTTATTACTTGGCTATATGCTTGAAAAAATCATAATGGTTATACAAAATACACAACTTACACACAATACTTAAATATGCATGTAAATTCTACAATATCACTCTAATTACTCAATAACTTCTCATTTATTTCCATTTATAAAAGTGCATCAATATATACTGCTAGTGTGTCAAAGTGTACTAACAAGTGATGTCCAGAAGGGAATAAAATTCAAAAGTTTTACAAATAAATTCAGATTAAAACAAAACCATTGTCAACTTCGTAAAAAGACGATTGATAAATGTTCCTCTACCCCTCTTTTCCTTTATTCAAAATATACTACTATAATTTTTCTTTTTTAATGAATACATATCCCTATTATTTTAACAATATATAGAAGCACTCCTTAACATATGCAAATAAGCCTGACAAAACAGAACTCTTAAAAAAAAGCAAAAAGATACATCCCTCATACCTTGAAAGCCGAAGAGGTCACACGGTTTAGAAATCCCATATTCCCTTTCAAACTTCACAAAACCCAGTCACAATATCACTTTTACGATCGAAATATCGTCAAAACATTCCACAGTTCACAGAAGAAGGTCACGGTAACATCTGGGGCAAAACTGAATAATGGGGGAAAACCAAGGTATCAAGGTCGTGATTACGACACTGATGTCTTCGACTCCACAACAACCGGACTCCCCTGTTGGATGCAGTGAAAGGGACACACATGACTGGTCAGCGGGCGTTAGGGATGAGGTCTTTGAAGCCTATGTGAGGTTAATCCGGGGTGCTGTGGGCCCGGACTTCACGTTTATGGACGATAATGCGAAGCCACACCGAGCTCATACTGAGGATGATTTTCTTGAAGAAGAGGATATTAGCCGTATGAATTGGCTCTCAAGCTCTCCGGACCTCAATCCTATTGAACATGTTTGGGATGGTCTAGGAAGAGCCATTGTACAGCATAACCACCCTCCCAGGACCCGCGAGGAGTTAAAAGCAGCACTTTTAGAAGAATGGTGTTTGTTGCCATAAATATTTATTGACATTCTCATAAACAGTATAAGAGCTCGTTGTGAGGCTTGTATAGCAGTGCACGTTGGTCACATTCCACATTAGAGAGACTTTTCCCAATATAAATACTTTATCTTTGATTCATGATTTAACACTTTTTGATATACCCCGTTTCTTAATTCACAATTAAAATCTTTTTCATAATGTTATGTTGCTACATTCTTTTTCCTATTATAATATACCTCTGTGCCAAATTTCGTGGCAACACAGTGAATAGTTCATCAGTTTTCACGGATTTTATGTTTGTGGCCCTAATTTTGGACGTGAGTGTAGTTTGGCGATAGATTTTTGGTAGATGGGATAACCACGTATTACTTTTTTTTTATGTTACTGTCAAGTTGTTTGCCGTCAAGGTTTGACGGGTTCCATCTATTTTTTTTTTTTTTTTAATTCATCAAAATTTATTTTATTTTCATTTTTCACGTGGCATTCTTGCAATAAAAAAGTAATTGCTGTGGTAAGAAGTTTATTGTGTCTTTTTAATTATTGGTAATTGCTAAAAATGTTTATTTCTTCCTGTCATTTTTAAGAGCTGGTTTTATCGGAATCATGCTATGGCAGTATTCAAAATTTTGAACCCTCCCCATTTCCTCCTCCTAGGGCCTCTATTGCCCATTTGCGATCCCCACCGAGATATTATCCATCTCAAAGTTTTTGGCGAGTTTGAAGGCAATCGGTGTATAATTGTGACTTTTATCGTGCGGACAAAATTTAGTACATACGTATATATACATGTATGTACTATATATATATATATATATATATATAATTATATATATAACCATTAAATAAACATTACCGACCACCAACAAAAACTGTAAAAATATGAATAAAATTGCATTAACATATTGACAAAAATACAGTTCCCCAACACACTTGACGTAGTAGATTCCAAAAACACAGTAAAAAACAGCAGAAATTGAATAATAAAAATGGAATAATGGAAATTTTTAGAACTTAGACAGAATCGTCGGTTCCCAAATGACTAAAGTTACAGAAATAAAATGTCTGGTTTCATCTCCATATTAGCCATAAATTAGCTAAAGAATATGAATTTGGGACAACCACACACATAAATCAGAGAAATAAACCATTGAACACCAATTAAGTTAAAAATAAAACAAGATTAAAAAGGATGGAGAAAAAATAAAAAAACAAATTACCAAATTGGAATATATATTGTCTTAGCATTAGGCATAACCAAATACAATCATTGGAGATCGCCTGCACATGTTGCCAAAAAAGTTTTTTATATGATCGTGAACCAAAGCTCAACAATATACAGCATAGCCAAGCACACTCCCATTATATATAACCAGAGCCATCTATAGATAATTTAGAATTGAGAAAGAACTGCTCCATGTATTCAAATGAATAAGTATGGTGCTACCATCTATTGACTTATTAGTAAAATAAAAACTATTATATAATAAAAACTATTAATAACTATTAATGGATTATGTTTTAAAGCAACTACTGTTTAGAGATAGATATATGATAATTAAATAATAATTAAATGTATGTTAATAAATATATACAATTGTATAAGAACAAATTAGTAATTGATATACTGAATCAAAATGATATGTAAAATGGTGAAATTGATGATTATTAATGTTTCACATAAATATTTCTACCTTGCTATACGATATCAAAATTTAAATTCCTTTGACAACATTGCATCATCACTTAAATATATATATACACTATGACGCAAAAGTTTAGACAATGACGTCATTCAGCTTTAAAATGTAGAATTATGACGTCAGAATTACAAAAACCTGTAAATATATTCAAAAACTGATTTAAAATGCTATGTACAAAAGACAGTCGTTTTATTTGCTATAATACTAATTTTTTTCATAAAAATTCAAATGTGCTTGTCGCAAAAGTTTAGACACTATTCTTAATTTCTTTGAATATTCGCTGGCATATGCAAATTTAGAATCGATGATGTCACAAATTTGGAGTACTTAAGTTCTGCAAACGTTTGCGCTTCATAATCGACATGCCGAGAGCTAAAGAAATTCAAGTGAATGAGGTTTCAAGGATTTGGCAGTTGAAAGGTGAAGGGAAGAGCGTTTCTGAAATTTCTGCTATTATTAATAGGTCAAAAAAATCTATTTATCGAGTTTTATCGAGTGGTTCCGAATATAAAGCAAAATGTCGGTCTGGGAGGCCACGTGTGACAAATGTACGAGAGGATCGCCTGATACAAAGACTAGCGAGTACTCAACAAATGAGCGTACGTGGAGTTCAAAGCTCATCGGGACTCTCTGTATCAAAGGATACGATTCGTAGACGAATTTTGGAAAAAGGAACAATCGTTTATAGCAAAATGCAGAAGAAACCAGCTCTGAAACCACATCATAAGTTACAAAGACTTATGTGGGCTCGAAAGCATATGTCATATGGAGAGAAATGGCAGTCAGTCATATTTAGCGATGAAAAAATGTGGAATCTGGATGGTCCAGATGGTTGTTTATCGTATTGGCATGACTTGCGGAAGGAACCTCGACGTTTTTTTAGTCGCAGACAAGGAGGGGGCTCGGTGATGGTTTGGGCAGCCTTTTGCTATAATGGACAAGTATCTCTGACCTTCACCAGTGGTCGTCAAACTTCACAGCATTATACACAGACATTAGAAGAAAACCTACTGCCATTTGCTGAGCTTCTAGGGGGTCCTCAGTGGGAATTTCAGCAAGACAATGCTTCAATTCACACTGCAAAACATTCAAAATCTTGGTTTAATTCCCATAATATAAGAGTTCTCGACTGGCCAGCAGGTAGCCCAGATCTTAACCCTATAGAAAACCTTTGGAGCATCATGTGTCGCAAAGTTTATAGCAACGCTAGACAATACTCTTCTGAAAAGGAACATAAGACATCTATTGAGAATGCATGGTACGATATCGATCCACAAACTATGCAAGATTTAGTTTCTTCCATGCAATCTCGTGTATATGACGTAATACATAAGCATGGATGCGCAACCAGGTTTTAAAAATTGTTTATTCCGATTTTATTTAATTTGTGTCTAAACTTTTGAGTCAGCAGTTTATTTTTGTTACCATTTAATTTATTGCAATATGCACAATTCCACTTTTCTTTGTTATAAATATTGTTTATATGTACAGCACATTAATTTCAAGCAGTGATTTGAAAATTGAATAAATATTTTTCAAAGTATGTAAGAATTTCTTCATTGTCTAAACTTTTGCGTCATAGTGTATGTATAAACTTTTTAGGTGGGGATGGTTTTGTGTTCATGGGGTCATATAATGAAAAGTTAGGAAGGAATTGTATGACATTGCTGTATCAAAATTGCTTCTTTATGTGTACTTTATCTCCCCTCACAGTTTGGCCCATGAATTTGGAGACATCCTGTATAAAATACATAAAGACACCCCGCGGCTCGACTCATACAAATACCATAAACGTGTTTGTATGTTGGCCGTCACGAAATTGTTATTAAATTTAGCATTCATATATCTAAAGTTTTTCATGACTAGAAAACAGGAATTCTGCTTTTTCAGAATTTATAGTGTCGCCCCGATGACAAAAAAAAAAAAAAAAAAAAAAAAATATATATATATATATATATATGTATATAAATATAGATGCAGTAGAGTCCCGATTATCCGAGTTAATCGAACTTATGCCTTTGGAATGGATCATTTTCTTCTGGTGGACTGTTGGCTTCTATTATTATGAAACAGTCATTATAAATGAAATGTTAGGTGAAAGAGCAGTCGTAAAAAGTTAGAACTCTGATTTTCTGTATTAATACATGGAAATTATTCCGGAGGGAAACATTCGCCTTGCATACAATATTTCAAAGGAAAAACAAATTTCAAAGTACAAAGTAATTGCTTATTGCAATTACTTTGCAATAAATTGCAATTACTTTGTACTTTGATATTTGATTTTCATTTGAAATATCTGATTTTCTGGTCAGAATGGGAAAAAAAATGGCCATAATTTTTTTTGAAAAAAATCGGCTATCTAAAGATTCACAAGCCTTCATTTGTTTGTATTATTAATATAGATATTTAAAATTAAATTTAGTTTATAATAGCTCCATGTTTTATCAGAAATCCTTGATTTACATATTTTTAAAATAGCACATATTTTAATTAAAATTTTTTTTCAGTTTTTATGGGAAAATGGCAACAAAAAGATGTATATTTTTCATTTACTTTCTACAGAAATGCAGTTCTTCCGTTGCCAATATTAAGCAAATGGCTCAAAAAATACAAAAAAGAAAAAAAAAACTCAAAAATAAATGGAGATGCAGTTTTCAAACAAATTGCATTAAAAAGCACTTTTTCCGAATACGACGGTATAAAAATTGAAAATGTGCGATACTTAGAAGTTAAAAAAATTACTATAGAGTATTCAATCGTACTGCTTTGTTTTACGGCTGACTTCTGTAAGGTAACGTTATTTTTTTAGACTACACAAAATAAGCTGGGAGAAAGAAATAGCATACTGTACCGGGGCTTGATAAACAAATATGAATTACACGTGTCTGTTTTCATAATAAGTTCTCGCAGACTTTTTTATCTTAAATATTTGAGTTAGTTGATTTTGCTGAAAATTTTTGAAAGGATTTTTATTGTACATACAGAAAAAATATTTTGTATTTTATCGTTAAAAGATAAAAAAAGGGAAAACAATTTTCTCAATATAATAGAGTTTTGTGTTGTCTGAAACGTGATAAATAATTCATGAGATAGAATACACAAAACTTTGTATACGATTCTTGTCGTCATTTTGGGAATGCTTTCTGACAATCTGGAACAAATATGTTGAGGTATACACCATTCTGACATATCTTCTGTGTTTCATTACTTTCTCTTTTCGGCTAGCATGGATATATATCCATTTTGTTTTCTTTTTTATCTCCAAGGATAAACGATATTTAGATTCTACTGCTTTGTGAATGACAAAGATGATTTTAATAACAAAATAAAATTTACGAATTAAAAAAAAAATGAAATTTTTCTGAAATTTTTCAAAAATGGTGGTCACCGATTTGAATGATTTCAAAGTATGTTGTAGATTCTCATTCGTAAATTGCTTGGGCAATGATATCTTCAAATGTGCGTTAGAGTTTTAGGATTCGGAAGTCAAAGTTAGCTGTACACGTTTCAAATAACTATTAGAGTAGAGTCTCGATTACCCGAATCCCGCTTAACCGAGTTTCCACTTTAACGGAGTTATTTTCTTCTGATGGACTGATGGCTTCTATTATTATGAAACAGCCATTATAAATGAAGTGTTAGGTGAAGATGAAAGAGCAGTCATACAAAGTTAGAACTCTGATTTTCTGGACAGAATATAAAAACATGGTCAATAGACAATTAAATTTAAAAAATCAAAAAACCCGCGAACTAATTAATTATTTATCATGAATGTGAAACTATTTTTTTTTCAATTCCTACTATTAGCTCACACTCTCGCTATATATATCTTGTTCAAAATTTCAATCGTTAATAAAATACTTATTATTCATCCAATCAAGCTCAAAAATTTTTTTTAAACTTGTAGTGGATGACACTTGATATTAATCCAGTTTTTTGAAATATTAATTCATTAATTAAATTAAATTAATTAATTTTCAATAATCGAGAGAGCCCTCTTCTTGATCAAGGTATTTTAAGACCGAGAGAGTAATCTTCTTGATCAAGGCATTTTAAGCGGCACTCAAGAGAAAAGAAGAATGGGAGAAAAAAAATTCTCTTATTGACCTAAGTAGGAATTGACTTAATTTTTTTTTTAAATTATTATATTACTTGTTTATATTACTTACCTATTTTTTATTTACTTGTATTTATGACTTTTAAGTTGCGTTTAATTGTTAGTTCATATCTATAAACACTGTTTTCATGAGGTCTATAGATGTCTATGATGGTTAGAGCTGCAGTAAAGCTAGAGATCCAACCTACACAGCTTCCAGGTTGTATAATGTTTTAACGGAGCTTCCGACTGTAAAATAGTCAGTGAAACATCGTCTTCATTTGGAAAGACCTGTCCAATGATATGCCACTCAATATGGTGCGTAAAAATATTTTTTCGTCCCTACGGCCATTTTGAATTTATAAAAGCAAAACCTAGCCTATAACTAAAACCCTAGCCTATATACTGGGTGTATTCGGATTCATGGGCCAAACTGTAAATGAAGGTAAGGTACACATAACGAAGCAATTTTGGTACAGCAGTGTTCGGTCGGAAATGAAATTTTTGGCGAAAAACAAGAAACGCGGAAGAAATGAAAACAAGTAAAAATTAAAATTATAAAATTAAAAAACCCGACTGCGTAAAAAGCAAACAAATTAATTACTTCTCATGAATATGAAACTATTTTTTGTATTTCTTACCCTTTTTTTTTATTTACTTGTATTGATGACTTTTAAGTTGTGTTTAGTTGTTAATCTATAAACACTGTTTTGATGAGGCCGATAGATATCTATGAAGGCTAGAGCTGCAGTAAAGCTAGAGATCCAACCTACACAGCTTCCAGGTTGTATAATGTTTTAACGGAGCTTCCGACTGTAAAATAGTCAGTGAAACATCGTCTTCATTTTGAAAGACCTATCCAATGATATGCCACTCAATAGGGTGCGTAATTTTTTTTTCGTCTCTACCGCCATTTTGTATTTTACGGCCGCCATTTTGAATTTATAAAAACAAAACCTAGCCTATAACCATCGGGCCGTTAAGACGAATCGATAGAGACATCATTCATTAAAATCCATTAAGCCTTTGGGATGTTTCGAGGATATAAAGAAATCCACGTACACAGATACGCGTGAAACACATAACCCTTCTTTTCAGTTGGATAAAAACATTGTGGCCATTTTTTTCCATTCTGACCAGAAAATCAGAGTTCTAACTTTTCACGGCTGCTCTTTCATCTTCACGGCTTTATCATAATAATAGAACCTTTAGTCCATTTGAAGAAAAAGATCCATTCCAAAGGTATAAGTTTGGTTGAAAAAAACTATTTAATACTTTGAGCAGAAAGAAGAGGCTATACCTGCAATTTTCATGACACTAATAGAATCACATAGCTGCCAATTTGAAGGGTTTTGTTACCTCTAATGTTTAATACAATTTTTTGCAATATTTAATCGTTGACAATTATTAGATTTCGGCAATTGAATTAGGCAAAATTTACCAGTAAGTTTTAGTGGTAAGAAAAAAATCTTTGAAATTGGTAGCTATGCAGTAGCGTAATACTGCAGAAAAATTGACATTTAATAAACAAAATACTATCAAGGTCTTTTTCAAATACACAATTTCATTCCCCTTTTTTCTTTAAAGTAACGGAAATGTACATCAAATAAATGTTACTAGTACCATAAAAATTAATGAATTACTAAGTAAAAATTTATATTTCATCTCCTTAATTGGTGACAACTTAACTACTTTCTAAAACTTTGGAAAATGTCTATTATTTCTCCTATCCCTAAACCTGGCAATAATCTTTCTGATCCTACAAGTTATAGACCTATCTCTTTACTCCCATCTCTTACCAAGGTTGTTGAACGTGTCATTGGGGCCCAGTTACAACAACACATTGATCAGATTTGTGTGAATCTGGTTTATTTGAGTTTTTTGCTTATCTTTGGTCCATATTAACTCGTATAATCGCGACTCTACTGTTATTTACTCTTCCCAAAGAGGACTTTGGCAGAATGCTCTTACGCTGAAAATAAGGCCAGCGTTCGATGTTATCTTCTGACATTTTGTTTTCCTTTTTTATTAATTTTATTTTTTGACACTTTAAAACTTTTAACCATTAGTTGAAATTTTTTATATTCTCAGAAGAAATATATGCAATTACGTTTATGATATGTTTTCAAGAAAATTTGCATTTTATATAATTTTTAAACAAACAATCACTACTGACGAAAATCCAAACTACTTTTTCTAGATATTTTTTTATATATATATATTTTAAGCAAAATTCTGAAATATTATTATTTTTTTATGGAATTTTAAGTGAAACATTATTGTGTTATTTAAATTATCAATAAAAATTCTTTTGTCAAATATCTGAAGCCTATTTAACTTTGGATAACCAATTTAATAATAACCTTTGGATAACCAATAGCATATCATTGACATAAAATGTTAAAGCAATAACGCTTATATGTAAATTTTTAACACTCGTATATATATATATATATATATATGTTCTCTATACACGATAATCTGTAAACTTTAAACGTAGCACCATTTTTCTTTTCCATGGTTAAATATTGATTAATTATAGTTCAAAAATGCTTTTTTTTTTAAATTCTAACAAATAATGATAATAATAATACAAAACAGTTTCTACTGGAAATTACAAAATCTCTGGTTCCCACATAAAACTTGTTAAATATAAAAAATATTTCTTAAAGAAATCGTTAGCTGGGCTTTCATAATAATTCCTATCGATTCCCATCCTGGACATTTTTCCGCTCAGTTGGAAATATTCAATTCGCATGATAACTTTATCAATCAATTTGATTATGTTAAAATAATAGTTCATCTACGTTTATATGGAGTATTATTTTATGGAGTGCCCTTTACCTGCTCTCGAAGCTGGTAGATGGGAGGTGCTGGGTTCGAACTCAGTCGCGCCCGTTGGCCCAATCGTTCGGAGTTTCCGTGGTTTTCTTCGAACATTGGATTTCCACACGTAAATACGGATTAGGTTCCCTTAGAAAGACCACCAAGGAGGCCACTCCCCCTCAGGCCTATATCCCTCGAGTAGATAATCGGCCGTCAAAAATCAACCCAAACCTTTACCTGTGATTTATCCTATTGAGCTGTCTACATAACAGACCAGATGTTACTACCAATAAGGTTATCTGAGCGAAATATGCTGACTGGTTGTCGGCCCAGTTAGCTTAAACGGTAAAGCATTGGCCTTGTAAGCCAAGGATCTGGGTTTGATTCCCAGCCTGGGCATTTTTTCGCTTAGTAGGAACTATTCAATTCGTTTCATAATAACATTAGAATAAACAAAAATTTATTTTTAATCATATCTTTTAGCTTATTTTTTAGACAAGTACTAGGTAAGACGTTATGCTAAATATAGGGGAAATTTCCGTATGAGTAATTGGTCTTGAACTTTTTCACGATATGTGTCACGCTATTAATTACAAAAAACCAACATATCAATGTCAGTATTGCAAAATATTTTTGTATTTCATATATTACATATTTTAATATAATTAGAACAATTCAAGTACTAAAAAGATGATTTATTTTGTTAATATTTTTTCTAGTCAATTGAATGCATTTTTATAGAAAGTGTAGGAAAAAAAATAATATGCATTATTTCAGAACTTTTCTTAAAATATAAAAACATAAAAATTTAAATAATAGTAATTTTATGAAAACAAATTTTCTTGATGTTTAATTATTACACAAGTTAGTGTGGATTTTCGTCATATAAATGTTAGCTTAAAAATTATCGAAAAAAACAGAAATTTTCATAAAAAATCAAAAACCTAAATCTATTTTTTCAAGAAAATATCAAAAGTTCATAGCTGCTGCAATTCCTAACAGCGCTTAAATTTTCTTATGTGTCAAAAAATTGATTAAAAAAGAAATTGATTAAAAATTGATTAAAAAAGAAAGAAAAAGGTCAGAAGGTAGCATTGAACTCTGGTCCTCTGATCAGCATACTAGCACTCTACCTCGACGCCACAATATCCGTGTTGAGATGGGAAAATTAATAGGTATTTTAAATGTATGCAGAACTTTGACAATTTCTCAAAATGTAAGCCCAATTTGAAGAAATCTTTTCCCTAGGATAGTTAGGCACAAGAATTCTAAAATATATACTGCTCAAGAAAATTAAGGGAGCAAGCAAAAAAGTAAAGAGAACAATCCAAGACAGCGGTGTATAGGCATAAAATGAATAGTTCACGTGTATCAATGCGCAATACAGAAAAAAAGACGCAAAAAAATTTGTAAGGGAGCTTTTATTCTTTGAAAAGATGAAAAGAACATGAAAGATGGTTTAGGGCAACAATTTGGTTACATGTAAATGATAAAAAAAAGTATTGTTTAAAAATGATGCAAGATTTTTAATATGGCGTGTGGTCTCGTCAAACAGCTAAGACTGCTACACACGTGTTTTCCATGGATGCGATGAGGTTATCGATAAAGATTTGGGGAATACTGTTTCACTGTTCAAGAATTGCAATCACCAAGTCCCGGACAGTAAAAGGAGGCCTTGGTATCGTAGCAATGCATCGTCTGAGAATGTACCGAACATGCTCAATCGGATTCAGGTCAGGAGAGCATGCTGGTCATTCCATACTCTGTAGTGTTTCAGCTTCAAGCATGTTTTCCACAAGATGAGCTGTATGAGATCTGACATTATCATGCATGGAAAAAAGAAATCAGTAATTGCTGCACCATAAAATACGACATGAGGTCTCAGTATCTCGTCTGTATAGCTTCTGACTGTGAAAATACCATTACGAATGATATGCAGGCCCGTACGTTCACCTATGCTGATTACAGCCCATAGCATCAACCCACCTCGTCTGTAATTTGATCTTTCACGAACGAATGGGGGATTAGTTTGAGTGCCTCTTTCTCTCCATGCCAAAACACATCAGATGGTACATCCAGACTGAATCGGGACTCCTTTGTAAACAGAATTTAACTCCAACAACATAGCCACTAAAATCGATGTTCAGTTACGCACCTTCTTTGGGCCGCACAGTTGCTTGAGAACAACGGAATACAGAACTTTGGCTTACGTGCATAGAGACTACCCTGATGAAGCCTATTTTGGACTGTTTGGTTGCACACCCTTCGTCCTGTGGCCAAGAACAACTGTGTTTGCAGCAGAGTAGCATTGCCCGTTTCGTCTCGACGAACTGTTAACAGGATATATCGGCCATCAATTTCTGTGGTGTACATGTCCGACCTTGCCCTTGTCAATATCTGCCATTCCATATGTCTTGGAATCGAATCCACAGCATTACATCGACGCTTCTTGTGACCTCAACAGTGTACACTACCCTTCAGTGTGTTTACCGAGATTCAACTGTTCCGATAATACGCCAAGCCATGGATTCCATTAAATCACATTGTTGTGACATTTTCAAATCACCTTTTCTCAAAACACAAGCTGAGCAATAGAATTTTACATTTGAGACAGTGAAACAGACGTTTCTGCAAAATCCCGAGTTTCTGCACTTATATCTTTTTTCTAGTTATTGATGTCATAAACTTTAATTTGCATGTGAAGTTTTTTTTTTTTTTTATCTGTTTTCTACTACGCTTTAAATTATGAATGTTTTATTTTACTTTACTTATCAGTATAAGTATTTGTATAATTTTGTTAAAACCATGTGCTCCCCCAATTGTTTTGAGCAGTGTAGTTTAAATTAGTCAACATCAGTGAGCACCATGTTTGGTGAGCACCTTGTTAATTGAAAAACGTTTGCAAATTTCAAAATAATTACTCAAAATAATAATTCAAAACAACATCTTCGCTTCATTTACTGCTTTCCCGAAAACCTTTCAATGTTCTACCAACGCTTAAAGTTGAAGTTCAATTTTTTTTTCCGTTCTCTTTTAATATTTTTATTGATAACACTACTGGCGTACGGAATATGCCATCCGTGTATTTCTGTAATTTCTTTAATTTTATTTTATAACTGAATTATCTTTATCTTTTAATAAATGTTATATATGTTACTTTTGTACTATTAAGGTTATTGAGTGTAAATGAGATGCGATTACCCATAGTTTTGTCGCATTTATTGGACATTTTGTTAAATAAACATATTTTGTATTAAGTAGAACATTATTAAATACTGTGCGTTTAGTTGAAAACTAACTTAATTTATATACAAGCCAGCAATATATGATTGCCGTAATTAGGTACTTTTTGTGGCATTTACGATGATTTAAATAGAAATGAGACATCCAAAGTCCTAAATGTGACACTGTCTTTTATACATTTCAGTTCATCTTAAATTCACTTAATTGATTTAATTTTGGAATTACTTAATAAATAGTTGAAAGTAAGATTTTAAGTACAAGAACATTGTCGCATTTAGACATCGTAACAATTAGGCTCAATGACCTAAACATTAGACGCTAATCTTCTTTAACATCAAAGTTTATATTAAGACTTTAAAAGACATTGGTGCATGTGCGCCGGTCGTGTAGTTATGATACTACAAAACGGCCGTGTTTTATTAATTGTAGTTACATTAATCTTTTTTACACAATTTGACGTTTATTACTTTTATACTTCTACAGAACATTGCATTAAACAAGGATTAATTAGACTTTTAAAGTGCATCGCCACAGATAGTACCTTACACGTGTTTTTTATGTTGCTAAAAACCACTCCTGTCTTTAAAGGTTAATTAGCAGTTCACTTCATAAGGCGATTAACAGCATAAAGTGGTTAACGTAACAAGTGTAAACATATTCTGCCAAAATCAGTTTACCATCGTTATATAAACTACTCTAGAAGATTCAGTTAAACCTCTTTGAAGTTAATTTTTATCAAAAACGTGTTTCTGATCTTTTCAACTCTTTAATTGAATATATATTTTAAATGACATCGTCTACCGCGTTTTTATATTACTATAAACCACTTATGTCTAAAGGTTAATTAGCAGATCACTTCATAATGTGATTAATCCAACAAGCGTAAACATATCCTGCCAAATACGGTTTACCATCGTTATGTAAACTACTCTAAATATTTGGGTTAACTCTCTTTGAAGTTACATATGACCACAAATCATGTTCTGATTTTTTAAACTCTTTGAGTGAATCTTTTTTTTAAATAACAGATTTTTTACGGAAACAAGGCAAAATCACTCCCCTAATCCAGAACCTTCCTTTTTTAGAAAAATTACAAAAATACTTATTAAAAATTTCCAGTAAAGGAAATCTCTATGTTAGACTACATATCTATATTATAAAGGACAAACATATCTGTGCGTAACGCATACGTCATTTTGCGAATGGCAACACTTTGAAATTTGAAATAAAATTTTGGTTTTGTGATTTTCTCTACTGCAAATTTTTATACTTCTAAACATCGGACATTTTAAATTTTTACACCGCCGTATAACGAAAAAAATGCTCTTTTAAATGCAATTTGTTTGAAAGCTGTATCTGATTTTAATTTTAAGATATTAATTTTTTTGTAGTTTTTATTACTTTATTTGTAATCGTGGCAGCTTAAGTACTCCATTTCTGTTGAAACTAAAGGGGGAAAAAATAAAAATAGCAGATCTGTTTGTTGCCATTTTATCATAAAAACCGAAAAAAAAATTGAAATTAAAATACGTGCTATGTCAAGAATATCGTCTGTTTTTTAAAACCCAGTGAGTTTTGGCTTTAATTCGTTGTTATTTATCAATTAAATGATTTTGCCGTGCCGGCTCCATTGCGAAATATTAATAAACAATTTGCACATTAAAAAAAAGTTCAGAATTTCTCTCCCGCTAATTTTCTACAACGAAATTAAAGCTTCATCAATAAATAAATGAAAGAATAATATATAAAAAAGCACGAATTTAACATATATGTAGTCGAACAATTTAAATTTTTAGAGCCGAATTGGGAAAAATATGTGCTTTAAAATGTAATTTGTATGAAATAGAGTTGCTAGGCAACTGTTAAAGTAAAAGAGAAAAAATAATCTATATATTGAAAACACAAGATAGCTTTTTTGGACATCTTCCTTGAACTTTCTACTGTACCAATTTTGCTAATAATTTTTTTAAATGAAAGCTGTTCATTTGTAGATGTCCTCGTACTAGCTATTTTTCTAAATATTTTCACTTTTATACTTTTAATTTAATTTGAAAAGATTTTTTTAAATTTCATCAAAATGGTAGCAGTCGTATTATTTCCACTGTTGCAGAAAAAAGGAAATATTGGGGTTTATTTATCCTTATTGATACCATTTACTCATTACAATTAAAAATAACTTTATTTTAAGTCTGAACAGAAAATGACGTCACTATTTAAAAAACATTTTCGCTCATAAAGCTAATGTTACAATATATTTTCTTTCGGCTGATACCGAATTTGAGACACTTCAGTAAGTGCCATATTTAAAAGAAAACAATCCTTTTCTTTGATAAAACTATATATTTTTACACGAATACATCTAAAAGACATCAGTTTCTGGAATTTGTACTTCGCGGTACTGAAATTAGACCCTCAAGCCAAAATAATACACTTTCACATACAAAGTTTTAGCTGACAAACGGAACTTCACGTTTGAAAATCTATCTATATTATAAAGGAAAAATATGTCAGTGCGTACGGCTGACGTCATTTTGAGAATGGCAACGCTTGACGATTAAATGTCGGATTTGCAATCTTTGCTACTGCAATTTTTTGAATTTCTAAACATCGCGCATCTTCAATTGTTATACCCGTTATATAGGGAAAAAAATCTACTTTCAAATGCAATTTTCTTGAAAACTTTATCTTAATTGATTTATTTATTATGTCTTATTAAATAATTTTCAAGAATAATGTTTTTTAATCTGTATCCATTGCGTACAGGCTCCATTATGGAATAAGCCATTTGCACTTAAAATAATATAAATAATTCAGCATTTGTCCCTGACTAATTTTTTATAGCGAAATTAAAACTTCATCAATCTATTATATTAAAAAGTGAGTGTCCATTTGTATTTCACAGCTGTTCCTCCTAGAATATGGAATGTTGGGTGATCAAATTAACGCCAGTTATCCGCATGCGTCCGAGGATGTTAAACGTGGTCGTAGAATTTTAAAATTTGTTTAGTTTTCGAGATATAAATTTTTACGTTATTTTTTATGACATTTCTGTAATGATGGAAACTAAAATTGCTTTATTTTTGTGGATAAAAGAGAGAAAAGGGAAAATGACAAGGATTATTAGGTCATTGTTTGAAATCATTTTTATATTTGAATAAATAGTGAAAAAATGATTGTAGTTTTCAAGAAAATTTCACGAAATACGAACTCACGCATATTCAAGCTTCAGGAATCCGTTTATTTTAGAAACACAAATTCAACTCTCGACTGGAACATTGAGAAAAATTCTGTTGACATCAAAAGGAAAAAAAAAACATCGTACGTTATTTTCATTTAATTTAAAGTCGTAAAGTAGATTTTCAACCACTGCCTTAAAATGGCTAATAAAACATTTCAGAAGCGGACATTAAAAATGCGAAAAAGTGAGAAACACAGAGAGAAAAGTTTTAGCGAGAAAAAAAAAAATAATTCTTTAAATATTTATTTTAATTCATAAATATAAAATGCTTCTGAATAAATTCGTCCAAACAAATTCATTTTTGTATAAGTTGACCCAAATGACATCATTTCTACGAACTCCGAAATTCTAAGCAAAACTTTGGAAGAGCGAAAAGCTCTAGGCAAATAAAGTTATAGAATATGTGCATTTTTATTGGAAAAGTTTTGACTTAAATTGTAAATATAACTTATTATTTGAAGTATTGTATTTAATAAAATTAATATTGCAATGGCTTTCTAAATTTACAATAAAGTTAAGATTTAATTTTTCGCAAAAAGATCGATTGTCTCATGCAATTCAAAAGCAACACAACGGGTTGCTACGCAACTAGTATATATAATAATTTTACTATAAAAGTAACAGAAACATTTTCTAGCATTTTTCAAGTAACATAAAAAGAGGTCATAATTTAATTTTAATTATTTTAAAATAGGAAACACAATATATAATAGTAAAAAAATATATTTAGAAGGTAAAAATCAAAAGAATGTTTTAAATAAGAAGGCAATGATCAGCAACAGTATTTTTAAAACTATACATATTTAATGTGAAATAATAAATATCAGTATTTATTTTACAGTTTTTTTAAAGCTTTATTTAAACTCTGTTGCGGTAAAATGATTTTGCTTTCGAAGAAAAACACATTTCTTGCGCCATTTCACTTCGAAAAAGTCTTTCTTGTGTAAAATTGAGCAAATAAAGTATCTTCAACTTCCGAGCTGAAAATAGCTTCCATGATTAAACTCTTGAATCGGAAATCACGTGACATACAAAGGGGAAAAGCTTGATAAAGAAAAAAATCAGGAAGCAAAAGGGGAGGAAAAATAAACAACTTTCTCGATATGCACTGACTTGCATAAAAAGAAAGTTTAACTGGATTTTTTTAGAATTCTAATCAAATATGCGTTGAAGATAAACTCTTGAGTTCCTATGCCTAATTATCGTGATGTTTTTTTTAAAACTCAATCAAGATACTATACTTTCAACCATAAACAAACTCATCATGATATTTAAAGACTAACAGCCTCGAGAAAATATAAATATTTCTTCACGAAAAATGCTAATAATAATAACAATAGTAAGGAAAATAGTGAAGTATCTTTGAGAAAACGGAAATGTTTCTAATAATTATTCATCCTAGTTATTATTAATAAAAAATACATGTCATAAAATACCACATAGTTCAGAGAAGGATAGAAAGCAAATGTATTTGTATGGCCTGAAGCTGAAAGTGCTACCCTTAAACAGATTGAAACTGGTCACACGTCGGCCCAAACACTTGGGGTTCGCTTTGAAAATTTCTTCCCGTTCAACGAATTCACCCATTGTACCACGTACTTGTCTTGTTTGGGTCGAATTATTTGGGACATAACTGACTTCATATCCAAGCCGTTTGGGGGTATAGTGCATCTCTAATACAGTTTGAACTCTGTGATAAAATATTGTTAAACTTTAATTTAACGATTGCAATGGGCTCCTCGAAAGTCAAAGTTGAATCAGGGAACACATTAGGTTAGACAAAACTGCTTAAAATTTGGTTATTAAATTTTCTACAATTAACTTAAGAGTAGTATGTAATCAAGTATTCCTTTTGTGTATTAATTAGGCAATTTTTACTTTGAATAACAGTTTTTTTTGACAAATCCTTTGTTTTGTCTTTAAGTGTAGCCTGTGATACGACATTCTCAGTTATTTCAAACGCTTTATACAAATCATCATCCACATCACATCCCGTTAAGTGTTTTTTTCGCTGCATCTAATGAAGCATTTGCTTCAATAGCACTAACATTTCAGTTTTTCTCAGTTCTATGACAGAATCTGGATCTGAATCGATCATATTTTACACTAGTATTAAAAAATGCTCTGACGAGCACCAAAAAAGGCTAATATGTTTTTAAGTATGAAAAAGGGTTTGACAAGTGCTTCTAATTGGGCATGAAAAAGGACAAGGGGTCCCTTCTTGGCTGCAGCTCACTGTCAATGCCAACTTTGAAAAAATCATATTTGCGCTTTTTCTATATAAAATAAATTCGCGGTACTTTAGTAAAACTTTCCGTCGTGCTTTACATGTTAACTGCACTGTTGTACTGCGCATGCGTCTGCAATGCAACTTTGCACAGTGCACTGTGTACCATTATTTCTCTATAAATTGTACTTCACTGTACATTCCTATTATGCTTTTAATTTTTTAACCTCAGCGCACACTCACACTGTGCTTTCGTACTTCTGTATTAAAGATGTCTGCGTCTAATGTTCGTTGATAATTTACATGCATTGCTGTACTGCATAGTACATTGTACAGCCACAGCCACTTGCATATAATTTCAACAATCAATGAATGCATTATACTGTTATGCGTGCACATGTGGAATTGTTCCAGTGCAGAGAGCTGCAACAGTCTGCACTGCACTACAAATCAGTTTTTTTGTACAGACACTGCGGGCGTGCTTGGTGGCCCTGCATGAGTGTGAAACGCTGCAGGAACTAAGGTTTTTTGGTGCTATGTCGCCTTACATTAATGTTTAATCAGGCTGCGTCGTTATACTACACATTTTTATCGTAACTGTGGCTGATCTTATTTTTTATATGAAAAAAGCGCAAATATGATTTTTTCAAAGTTGGCATTGACAGTGAGCTGCAGCCAAGAAGGGACCCCTTGTCCTTTTTCATGCCCAATTAGAAGCACTTGTCAAACCCCTTTTCATACTTAAAAACCTATTAGCCTTTTTTGGTGCTCGTCAGAGCATTTTTTAATACTAGTCATTTAAATTTTTTGATAATTATATATTGAATATAAATAAACCTGAGTTGCTTTTAAATATTCCCAATACTTTTTTCTTATTTCGCGAAATAATGCACACTGTTTTAAGAGGTTCAAGGTTTTAAATCAAATTCACGTTATTTTTATTCATAATTTAATTTACTTGGGCTCCCTTAAATATAATTAATATAATTCCTTAAGCTGATATTAGTTTTTGTTGCATTAAAATATCTCAATTTGTTGATTCTCTCTAAACAAGTAAACCCTATTGGTTTACAATCGAAATCTATAGGAATTTGGCGATATATTTACAAGTTGAGGACAAACTTGGCAGTATTTGGCGACAGAACAGGGTCCTGCCTATGGTAACCTCCTTATAGGTATGGGGATGCATTAAATGCTGTTCTATAACCAATGAGATGCGTTTCAATCGAGCGTTGCCATTAAACAATTAACAACTAATCGCAATTTCTGTGTTATACTAATATCGTTCTCATGTTTTGCTACAATTCCTTTTATTGAACAGTAATTCGCTTAAGCTTCTCTACTGCTATCACTAAGCACTTTGTCATTGTTAGAAGCCATAATGAGAGTTAAAATTAGCGCAAACCTGACTAAAAGTAAAACAAAAATTTAATTTTTTTACAGTAATAAAGGTACACAAAGCACTTTGATATGCACACCTTACTCCAAACTTGACTAATAATACGAGTTATGTAAGTGTTGCCAACTGAACTATTCGGCAGCCTTGGTCGTGAATCGAGATATTGCACGCCAACTGAGTCAAATTTTGATCACCAAAGTTGGACATAAACCGAACTGGTCATAAACAGAGGCGGTCGTGAACCGAGGTTCCAATTATATTTTGACCTATAAGTTTGCAAATATGGCATTATTTATATATTCAATGGCGATGATCATTAAGCATCTTGGAGATTTTGGCGATGAAACTCACTGATTTCAAAGTAACGTTCAGAAGTGTACTTGAAACGCCACAGGACGCATCACGTTGACCCGATTTTTTTCTGACGCCAATGTCATGTACGAACCGGAGTACTTAACTGGCGCCAAAGTTTTGTTATTTTGCTTGATATGGTAACCCGGATGTTGTTGTTGATTTATTAATAAATTGTTTATTTACTTTTATTTTCTTTTTTAAAATTATATAAATTGCTTTGTTCTATTGTTATTAATTAAACTTTTTTTAATTTATTGTTAAACCCTTTTTAAAAATACATATGTAACTGGTATTCGAAAACGAGGTTTTCGACAAATTAGCGTCAGAAAAAATATCGCGCCAACGTGGTGCGTATATGACATCTGTACCATACTTGGTACAACTTGATTATTCTGTCGATCAAAAAATTACCGCCAAACTATAAGATTAAATGACAATAATGGATGATAGTAAATGTTACATTCACGTGACATTAAACACGATACACGTGTTTGTTACGTCATCAAGTGATTTTTAATTCAAGTTTTGACGCATACGTCATATACGCACCAGGTATTTAATTGGAGACAATGTGTCGTTATTTTGCTTGATATGGTAACCCGGATATAGGTGATATATTAACGAGGTTTTCGCCAAATTGGCGTCAGAAAAAATCGCGCCATTACGGAGCGTATATGACATCTGTGCCCAAGTTTTTATTAGTATTTTTATTAATGTTTTACTAATTTATTTATTCTTCCGTTATTTAAAATAAAAATTATGTCAGTTTGTATCATTTGGCGAATAGTTTGGCGAAATTGGTCGACGGGATAATCAAGTAGTACCGTATATTTTTGCTGTACATTTTCGACAATATCTCAAGCAAAAGTACCTAAAGTTAAACGAAACCCTAATTATTTAAGGCACAGATGTCATATACACAACGGGTTTGGCGCGGTTTTTTCTGACGCCAATTTGACGAAAACCGAATAGCAGTTACATATTTTTTCGAATAGCAGTTACATATATATTTTTAAATTACTTTTTATTATTTAAAAAAGGAAATAACAATAAATAATGAAAAGTTTAATTAATAACTATAGAACAAAACAATTTATATAATTTTAAAAAATAAAATAAAAGTAAATAAAAAAATAATTTATAAATAAACAACAATAGCTCAGTTACCGTATCTGGCAAAAAAACGCCATTATCGCGCCAGTTATGTACTCTGGTGCGTATATGACATCTTCTCCTTATTTAAAATAGATGGAATGCTATTTTTTAAGGTACGTTTAGTATGCGAAGTATTTATATTACTGCATACCATTCGCTTGTGTAAGTTAGGATGTTATGATGATAATAAAAAAAAACTTACATTTAGGTCCTGAACAGAAGCTTGTGATTTACCCTGGTTTTTTTTTTCCTATCAACTCGTTTGTGCTCCATTGTATCTATTACCCCAGTTCAAAATATTAATCAAGAATGTTCATATATATATTTATGAAAATTATGCATTATCTGCTTAGGTTGACGTCGATTTCAAAATTTAAAAAATCTATCAGTTGAATTTCAATTTTTATTGACTTATAACAACAAAAGTACACGTGTTATCCTTTTTTTTTAATTATTGTATTGCTTTTTAGAGAGTGGCAACACGAAAGATATTATTGAATTAGAAAATTAAAAACTGAAAAGGAGAGATTGCTATAATTTTATGGAGACATTATAAAAGACAAATTCGATTTTCTCAGCGGCCGTCAAACATATAAAGATTTAAAAAAATCTATTTTAAGTTTGAACAACAGGATCAAAATAAAACAAAAACGAAGTTAATCCAGCCACTGGAACGTTAGCTACACTTTGTTGAATTTTGTGTCTTCATTTTTTCGTTTAAGGTTGAATAAAAAACTACTGAAAGCTACAGTAATTTTCTTAATGCTATCAGTTTATTTGTCTCGTCGAGTTCTATCTTTCAAAAGAAAAATCATTGTCGTATGTCAACTGGTTCGCCAGAAATTTAAGAAAGTATTTAGCATTTTCTATTTCTTAATATTATAGCTTAACGCTACCGCGTTTGCTATGATGTTTTCATAGTAAACTCCATTAAATGTTCGTAGGGTACAGACGGGAACATAAAAATCAGAATTCACAATATCTGTAAATGAAAGATTGTGTCTAGTAACCTCATCCCAAACTGATGTCACATATTCTTCATCCTCACATATATTTTCATATGACTGAAGTTGAAAAAAAATCGAACTTTAAGTTTTTCACGATTGTTCTATGCGTCACTGCTTTCCTGCTTTGGCGTATTAATTACAAAGTATCCAACATAACCACTTTGAATTTAGCAGAGCTCTCAAATGTCCGTGTGCCTGTCAAAAATTTTCGTTGGCCATATTTTATGGTATAATTTTTTTGTATGGCTAGAAAGTACATTTTCTTTCTAATATTTTTTTATTCAGTATCAACACTTTTAGTTGAAACAATTTTAGAATGAAAGTTGAATTTTTAGCGGAAACAATCGATGGAAACAGTTGGATGCTATGATGTTTTCCTATTTCTAGGATTGTATACAGCTTTTCCTTTGAATAAATGTGAAGAAACCGGTGAGTTGTTGGCTCTCAGCTGTTCATACTGTGTAGCAGGAGTCTTTTTTCTAAATAATTAAAAAATGACAGTTTCATAGATTTGTTGTTTTTTGTCAACTGTCCACATGCTAACGCAAATTTAGAATTTTCCCAGCAATTTTTCACTAATATGAACAAAGAGGATAGTAATCTTCAGATGCTGTTAGGTAAAAATATTTACAATCCTGGAGATTTATCAACAAATGAGAAAATTCACATTTTCTCATCAAAGGAAAATGACTTACATTTTTTACCCTTTCATATCGTGCTGAAAAATAAGCCTCGAAATGCTTGATTTGTATCAGCGGAAACATTTCCTTCTGGTACATAGTTCAAGGAAAAATTGCAACAATTAATAATGATCTGTTAATATTTTAATAATCTTCTGTAAATAAATAAATACAAAATAGGTGAAATTAGGTATCGCTGGAAAGCGTATGCAGCAAAGAGTGTAAAGGTAAAATTTGTTTTACAGTTATTTAAATATCTTAAATTATATACGTAAATGTAGAAAAAAAAATAAAATAGATAAATTGTAAATATGTAGGTTTGCCTTCTCACATCACGCAGACAGTAAGGGGCAATAAATTAGCTGAAGATGCTATTTGGACTTCCCAACACAATGGTAGTCAGCTAAAGATTTACGAGGTCTCTTAAGGATATTTACTACATGTCGAAAGAAATTTATGGAACCTCACACGAATATTTTAAGGAAGGTCCAGGTCCCACGATAACGTGACGAAACCAAGCAATTAAAATTATGGATGCACCGGGAAAGCGCAACCACCTGCCTCTTAGAAAACATCCACCAATCCGCCTTTTAGAATTGTACGCTAAGAAAGCTATCGAAATTACGCAAGCAAGAAAACTTTTCCTTCCTACATAGTTGAAAAATGTTTATGAATTCGGTTTGTCTGTCCGTGCTCTTACTCGAGTAAATACTGCCTGATTGCAATGAAATTTATATATGTTATTGGGGATGACTATGGCATGTTCGGTACTGAAAATTGTGTAGAATTCACGGTTCATGTACAGTGATACTCAAAACAATTCCGTTATATTACTGTCTATGGGGAAAAATCGTTTCGGTGTATTTTAATGATATTACACTATTTTAAACATAATGAAACTTACAGATATCCCTGAAATGTACTACAACGTTCTTACTATAGAACGTGGTGAGCATAGAATTTATTGTTCAATTATAAGGGACACACAAAAGAATATGGCTAAAGAAGAAAATGAACAATAATTGAACTATTGAAGCCTACGAACAATAATTGATGGAAGTGCGCTTTCAGTAATGGTATACAGTGTTGCCCAAACGTTTTCAATAACATCCGCTTATTAGTGGAAATTGCTGAATGGAAAATTTTGACTGTGCCATACGTTTAAATAAAATAAATTTTGAATAATATGTAGTATACATACATATCTATAGATCATATACAGGGTTGTACAAAAAAAAATCGTACATTTTTCCCGACTATTAATGGGGGACATCACCTACAACAGCTCCATATTGTTTGATTTTAACACAATATATTTAACAAAAAAAAAATGAAGCTGTAAATATTTCTTCAAATTAAAAAAAAAAAAAAATTAGAATAAATTGTGCAAATCTCTGGTTACGTATTCCTTTAAATAATTTTAATGATACATAATTATAATTTAGTTTAATTAAGACATACTAATTAATGATTTTCAATGACATACATGTATTGCGCCCTGGATTATGAAAAATATATTCGATACATCTACTTAACATTACATATATATATTCTTACAATATCGTACTTTAACTTCAACCTAAAATAATAATCAAGTTTACAAATGAACATATTTTTTTCAGCAATTAAACCATAAAACGCAAAATCTATAATAAAATTTCAAAAAGAAAAAAATATATATATTACAGGTACTTACTTAAAAATAGGTAGAGGTTATAAATACATACAAGATACAATATAATTCACAATTTTAAGTTTCTACGTTACTTAGTTTTGGAAATAGGATGCGCGCAATGTTAAAAATATCTGATTTGAATAAAATGGCTTTAAACATAAAATTTACATTGATTTGGATATGTATCGCTCCACATATTTTATCATAAAACCGGTTTTAATTGGAGTATCGTCATACTTTTTTTTAAAGTTCGGTAACATGATATTCTTTAAGAATAGACAACAAAGAAAAATTGACTTTTTAAAAAGTTTTAAGGTGGCCTCCCCTCTTAATGGTAATAGCATAATTTGTGTTTTCAAATGAGTTATGAATCTTCCAAATTGTTCATTTAGACATCATATTTCCCCTTAGTAGTGTGAAGGTTCGTTATAGTAACCTGAATGTTTTGGAAAGGGTTTCATAATCTACGACGCACCCATGATTTTTTTTTGTTTTTTCTTAAATACTTGATTGTTGCTCAATTTTCTTAATCCCATCATGAATAGTAACAGTTCTAATTTTGGGTTAACTTATAGTGGTGGCCAAAATTGTGGACACTTTAGATAGCTTTCGTTACAAAAAGTAAAAAGCTACCTATTGCAGTCGTCCGAAGGAAAACACATTAGGAAATTTTGCTATATTTTCGCCGATCATAACCCCCAGATACCAAAACCACCCTCCGTTGAAATGCTGACTTATATATATATATATATATATATATATATATATATACTATATACCGGGTGTCCCAAAAATGACTGATGGATTTTAAAATTCAATAACTTGCAAACAGTGACAAATATTAAAAAAATTCTTGCAGGAGTGTTATGTAAGATGTCAGGAGTTTTTATGCTGCGATTCTGAGGTTTAGTTACAAGAAGAATCGATAGATGGCGCTGCAAGCAATAGCCGCTAAATTCAGGCTCGATTTTCCGACCTCACTCTTCTACCATGCGAAAAAAGGAGATTAAAATGTATTGAATGGATCCCAAAGTACCAAAAATCGGATCTGGACTGAGCACCTACTGCTGTCATCGCCATCTATTGTTTGAAATTCGAACTAAAATCAAGAATCACAGTAAAAAATAACTCCCGTCATTATACATAACTCTCCTACAAGAACTTTTTTAATATCTGCCACCGTTTGCAAGTTATTGAATTTTAATATCCATCAGTCATTTTTGGGACACCCGGTATATATATGTCCATATATGTATATACCGGGTGTCCCAAAAAGGAGTGACTGATTTTAAAATTCAATAACTTCCAAACGGTGACAGATATTTAAAAAATTCTTGCAGGAGGATGATGCATAAAGTCAAAAGTTTTTTTACAGTGATTTTCGATTTTAGGTTCGAATTACAAACAATAGATGTCGCTGCGATCAATAGAGGCTAAATTAAGGCTCGATTTTTGGTACTTCGTGGCCCGGATAATACCTTTCCATCTCCTTTTTCTGCATGGAACAAGAGAAAGGACCAAAAATCGAGCCTGTATTTAGCGACTATTGCTTACAGCGCCATCTATTGTTTGTAATTCGAACTAAAATCGAAAATCACTGTAATAAAACTTTTGACTTTATGCATCATCCTCCTGCAAGAATTTTTTTAATATCTGTCACCGTTTGGAAGTTATTGAATTTTAAAATCCGTCAGTCCTTTTTGGGACACCCGTTATATATTTATATCTGAATTTTGTCATGCTGTAACGCTCGAATTTTTAAACCGATTTGGATGAAATTTTTTCTATGCATAGTACATACTAATGCCTCGTCCAAGTTCGTTGGCCAGCTTCATCCGCCATCTTGTTTCAAAATGGCGGCCATTTGAACTTTGTGGACACTTTTGAAAATTTTTAGGTTTCTTAACTTTCTCTTTAATATAACCTATGTTGTTAACTTACACTGTGTGACTCTTTAAAATATCATTTAATATTTCATCATTTAATGTTAAACATTCTGTTTGAAACGATACATAAGAGTTTGGATTTTGTGAAACGTAACATTTGCTATAAGTATAGAATGTTAGAAAACATAAAAAAAAAATTCAAATGGCCGCCATTTTATAACAAAATGGCGGATGAAGCTGTCCAACGAAATCGGTCGGGACATTAGTATATACTATGCATATGAAAAATTTCATCCAAATCGGATCAAAAGTTTGAGAGTTACGGTACGATAGATTTCAGATATAAATAAATAAATAAATAAATAAATAAATTTTGTAGTTACTTGATACCTTGATATAAGAAGTACCATTTTATGCTGCATGTTTGTCATCTTTCATGGTCTATATTAAACTTCATTTCAACATCATCATATCACTGTTGTTCTTTAAATATTAATTATTTTGTATTACAAGTTAAAGGTTCCATCTTTATTTTGTATAATGTCAGTGCTATGTATTGAAGCTAAATTTATTAATTTAATTTTAGTAATTGGAAATAGATGATGAATTGTAATTATATTTGTGGTTATATGTATGAATATATACATATATATATATATATATATATATATATATATATATATAAATCAGCATTTCAACGGAGGGTAATTTTGGTATCTTGGGTATCTTATCTCTAATAACTTAATTTAAAATTCATAAAACTACAACTGTAGCTATCATAGCAATTAACTGTACTTCTAAGCGACAAATAAAATCGATTCAAAGATTACGAAAAGCAAGTTACATAATCAAAACTTTAATACATAATAAACATTAGTCCTCGTTTACATTTTCGTCAGAAAGATTATCTGACGTCATTGGGCCCACGCCGCGCAACATAAGATAAACATATAAAGCAATAAATAACACTTTATGATTTGCAAAATTATTAGAACATCAATAAATATTACTTAGCAATTTACAAAATGATTATGATAACAATAAATCTCACTTATTGAATGGAAAAAGTACTTTACTTCATTGCTGGTTAATTTATTATATCTAAATGATATTTGTAGATAACAGGGGTCATTATCGGCGAAAACATAACAAAATTTCCCAAACTGTTTTCTTTCGGAAGGCTGCAATAGGTAACTTTTACTTTTTGTAATGAAAGCTACCTAAAAGTGTCCACAATTTTAGCTACCAGCGTAGATCATTCTTTCAAGCTACAGAAGCTCATAATTGATATACTTATTTTCTAACCATGTGATATTTTTTAAGAAAGAAGACAATGCTTATTACGATTACTTTTTTCCTTTAATTTTAAATCATTTTGAAAGTGGACAAAACAATAAATCTGAAATTATTTTTTTAAATGTCTGTTTAAATCGATACAAATTATTTTCACTGTTAAAACAGAATGAACAGAAAATACTCTGGCAATTTTTAAGTAATAAAAATAGATGTTGCTTATAATGTTACTTGGAAATGTATATATATTGTTTAGACAAGACAGTGCAAGTTTCTGCAGATACTACCCCTGAGAATGGTCAAGATATTATTATTAACCCCAAACTATCTGGATGTAACTGTATTTTTATTATTGTAGGTAATATATGAAGATTTATTTATGAATTTAAAAAATAGCCTAGGGTATAACAATAAGTTTTTGCCCTCACATAGAAATAATTGAGTGAAATTTATGGAATTGCTATATTGTAGTAGTTCTTTCCTGTATAATCACCGTGCACAGTAACACATTTCAGCAAACGGTATTTCAAAGAGAGGGGGGGGGGGAGATGTATTCCCGGAGGAGCGATAGTAGACACAAATGGGGCATTTTTCTAACATTTGCCGACCCCCACATGTGCCATATTGTTGGAAAGGTCTGTGACCACTTATTCATGTTATGCTATCCCGAGCCTTCCCCACAAATTTGCCCCCCGGAGGGCATGAATGATCTCTGCAAATTGTAGAAAGGGCCTCCCTGGGGGCAAATTTGGGAGAAGGGGCTCGGGAGGTGCATAGCATGAATAAGTGGTCACAGGTACTTACAACAATATATCACATGTGGGGGGGGGGGCGGGGGAGGCGATAAAAGTTAGAAAAATGCCCTCCTTTGGGTCTACTATCGTTCCTCCTGGAATACATCCTCCCCCTCTCTTTGAAATACCGTTTGCAGAAATGTGTTATTGTGCACGGTGATTATACAAAAAAGAACTACTACAATATAGCAATTTCATAAATTTCACTCAATTATTTATATGTGAGGGCAAAAACTTATTGTTACACTCTAGAATATATATATGATACATTGATTAGCCGCCTTCATATTTTACACAAAAAGAGGGTATTTTACATTTAGTTACTTTAAAATACAGAATGATGAAAAAATTACTTATAAAAGTCGACATAACAAGTAAAGTTCCACAGAAATTTCTGAATATCAAAGCTGTGAATCGCAATTTTTTTTAATGCACACTTATTATGCAAAACCGATATAAATTCAGATTTTATTTTTGATTTTTTTTCTAACTTTATACAAACTTCATTGAGGTAAACTGCTTTTGCTTTTAGAGGAAACACATTTCTTGCGCCATTTCACTTCAAAAAATCTTTCTTGTGTAAAAATGAGCAAATACAGTATCTTCAACTTCCGAGCTGAAAACAGCTTCCATGATTAAACTATTGAATCGGAAATCACGTGACATTCAAAAGAGAAAAAACCTGATAAAAATTCATGAGATAAAAGTAAAGGAAAAATAAATAACTTTCTGGATATACAGTGATTTGCATAAAAAGATAAAAAAATTTCTTTCTATTTTTTTAGAAATTCAATCAAACACACAGGTTATACATAAGAATGAGGAAATGCTGCCACATAGAACTATCATTTTAATTTTTGGAACACATACAAACAATTGACTTAACGTAAAAACCATTACAGGCATATTAACTTTAAAATATTAATTAAAGGGATTCACGTCAGCTACTAAATTACATAAAAATCCACTAATATTCATACACATTTTTCTCTGCGACTTTATTCTCTGACTTTATTCTTTCATTTTTTCTCTGCGAAGTTATTTCAATATGCATATACATTTTTTTTGCCAGTAATTAAAATATAAATTGATTGTTCGACAAGAAATTAAAAATAAAATGTAATAGTTGCACAATTTCACTAAAAAGGAATACATTTTCTTTATTAATATTATTAAAACTTTCCCATATAAGACTAAATAAAATACATAAAATAAGGCAGACTTGAATACAGTTTAAATTAAATTTATAAAATGTTTAAAATACTAAGAACATTAAAATTACAATTAGTAGACGTTTCGTCAGGTAACCCGCAAGACCTCATCAGAATTTAATTTATTTTATTTATTGAACACATACATCTGACTTGTGTGCTTGACATGAGGTGCTCGCTTATAAGTCATCGCCTATATGCAAGGACAAGATAGCACAAGGAAATTTACAACACAAAAGAATTACATTCGGGAGCTCCACAAACACAATTTAACTATTGTAAAACCAACAACAGAACAAATCAAGTACAGTTAAAGTTAAAGTTTTTTTTCAGAAACAAACAATATTCACCAGGAATGGAACAGGCTTCATTCAATGTCAACGATCGTAATTGAGTAAACCAGCCTTCTGGGAACAATCTACCACGATAACTGTTTCAACCTGATTCCAAAATATAAGCCTTCGCAAATAGCGGGATGTGATCCGTTTTAAGAGAATTCTGGACTAGATTTCCTCTTTTGAAAGCACCAATATGTTCCATTGGGCGAATTAAAAGTAACACTTCAAACGTGTTTATAACTTAAGTTTGTCTGTCTATCTGCCTCTCTGTCCGCTTCTCCGTACATTAACTCTCTTGGCTATATTCAGATTTTCATGTAAATGTTATATGTTATGGAAATTTAGTATCGAATGTTCGGCATTAAGAATGAATTGTGTAGCATATATAGTTCGTTTACAGTGACGCACGAAGGAATTCCATTACATTATTTCTTATGGAAAAAAATCGTTTGCAGAGAATTTTATTGATGTTACCTGCTTTCAAACACAATAATATTGATATTCATCAGTGAGGTGGACTTACAATGTGCTTTTTCGGGAATACAGAATAAGTAGCATGTATAGTTTGCTTAGGATGACGCAGAAAATAACAGTACATAGAGAAAAATCGTTTGACTGGAATTTTAACACTATGAGGTCCGAGCTATTCACCCGCATATCTACCTCTGGACTGGGAGTATTTGGTACTTTTCAGGTTAAAAAAAAAAAAAAAATACTTGAATTATATGTATTTTAATACTTTTTTTATTATAAACTTCAAACTGCACATATTCATAATCAAGGAACTATTTAAATGTACCAAAAATTTATCTTTAATAAGAAATTATTGAAAAAAAGCATGTTTTATATTTTAAAAAGTTCCGCATAAGGAAAGATCATTTTTACCCGACTGTCCAGAAGGGATATATGTTTCACGCGTATCTGGGTATGTGGATTTCTTTATACCCACGAAACATCCCAATGGCTGAATGGATTTTAATGAATGAGATCTCTACTGATTTTTCTTAACCCTCCGATAGTTATAGGCTAGGTTTGATTTTTATAAATTCAAAATGACGGCCATAAAATATTAAACGGCGGTAGAGACGAAAAAAAATTTACGCACCCTATTGAGTGGCATATCATTGGATAGGTCTTTCAAAATGAAGACGGTGTTTCTTTGACTTTTGTACAGTCCGAAGCTCATTTAAATATTACACAACCTAGAAGTTCTGTAGGTAGGATCTCTAGATTTACTGCAACTCTAACCATCAAAGGCATCTATAGGCCTCACCAAAACAGTGTTTATAGATAGGAACTAACAATTAAATAAAACTTAAAAGTCATCAATACAAATAAATAAAAAAAATATGTAAGTAATATAAAAAATAGTTTCACATTGATGAGAAATAATTAATTAGTTCGCTTTTTATGCAGTCGTCTTTTTTGATTTTTTTTAATTAATTTTTTACTTGTTTAACATAAAATTTTACATAGACTTGAATAAAAACTTAACCAAATTTTGTAGAAATATCTGAAAATAGGTTCTATTTGTATGTAAACGCTATTTAGTAAAATTTACTTGATTCTATGATTCTAGATAATTTCCTATACTTACTTCTGTTTCGTGCTGCCATGTATTTTTTTTTTTTCAAAATAAAAGGTTTCTAGATAATACAGGGTGATTATAATTAAAGTTTAACTTTCGAAATGCTGTAAAAAAAGAACCACTGGTAAGAATGACTTCGAATTTGAAATGAATATACTGGAAGGAGGGGTAAACGGTATGGCATAAGAAAAAAAAGTTCCAAAGTGTCTCAATAGATGGCGCTGTAAGCTCCATAACGAAAGTGGATTCGGCGTCAAGTGACATATTTAATCGAATTACGACGGTTTTGTCATGAGTTGCACAGTAAACCAACCGTACTGTTCAATGTGCATGAGTGCTTCGGTTTGTTTGACGGAAAAAAATGACTTCCAAATCAGTCAACAGTTGTGGTACTGTTAGTGGAAAGTCCATCGACCACGGCAAGGTCGTACCACATTGGTTTTTAATTGTCCTTGGGCCAAAAAGAGCACAAAAAGCACACAATGATTCGGTTTTTAATTTTCCGTGTGCCAAAAAACGCATAAAAATCACTTAATGATTCGGTTTTTAATTGTCCTTGGGCCAAAAACCGCATAAAAAGCTAATAATGATTCTGCTTTTAATTATTCACTGTAAAAAAAACCACTGTAAATTTGCCAGCACAACTCAATCACAGTTGAATATACTTTATCTTTCTTTGGTTTCCTGACTATTTAAACATGAAAAATACAGTAGTTACGTAAAATTAACAGTACAATGTACTGGCACTTTTGAACACATTTGGACCACAGCACAAACTATTGGCGTCCAAATTGCCAGTACATTGTGCTGTTAATTTTACGCAACTACTGTATTTTCCATGTTTAAATAGTCAGAAAACCAAAGAAAGATACAGTGCATTCAACTGTGATCGAGTTTGTGCGCGAGATGAACAGTACTTTGTACTGTAAAAATGTCGTTTTTTTTACAGTGTTGCTAGACATGCGATGAGCCAACCGTTAAAGATTATCGGTTTCAACTTCTGGAAGACAATGGTGGGCAGCATATGGAACCTGTCTGCCGCATGTCTAGCAATAATTAAAAAAGGAATCATTATGTGCTTTTTATTCGGTTTTTGGGCCAAGGACAATTAAAAACCGATTTTTCCCATCCAATTTGGTAGGACCTTGCCGTGGTCGATGGACTTTCCACTAACAGTACCACAACTGTTGACTAATTTGGAAGTCATTTTTTCCATCAAACAAACGAAACACTCATGCACATTGAACAGTTCGGTTGGTTTACTGTGCAACTCATGACAAAACCGTCGTAATTCGATTAAAAATGTCACTTGACGCCGAATCCACATTCGGCGTCATCGGCATTACAGCGCCATCTATTGAGACACTTTGGAACTTTTTTTAATATGCCATACAGTTTCCCCCTTCTTCCAGTATATTCATTTCAAATTTGAAGTCATTCTGACCAGTGGTTCTTTTTTTACAGCATTTTGAAAGTTAAACTTTAATTATAATCAACCTGTATATGAAAAGACTGCGAACGTATATAGTAGGATTTTTTTTTAAACTCAGAGAGTTAAAAGTTGACCCCGAGAGACTCTCGGTCTTTGTTCACTTCACCGAAAACGGCAACCTGAGTAACACTAGAACTTAGACCTCAAAGTGTTAATGATGATACTTCACACATTCTGAAGTTGAAAAGGATTTCTAAAGTGTCAAACAGCATGGCTTCTACTGATTTTAGAGTGTATAGCATTTATAGTTTATTTACAGAGACGCACTTGATCCATAATTGCTGGAAGTGCGCTTTTATATGTGGTATGCATTTTGAAACTTATCTAGTTTTTAGGGTTTCGTTCATCTGCCGATATCCTATTCGTCTGTCTGTCACAGAGTTTGTTGCCGAGAGATGTATAAGTTAGAGACTTGAAATTTCACATACTTATAGGTAAATACATGAGATCTCATGACAAATCCTGAAATTTTGAAAAAGGTCTTATATTATTTTAAATAAAGGAATTAATTTAGATTTTTGACTATTTCTGAGGTTTAGATTTTAAAAGAGAATATTAATTTTACTCTTTCTCGCATAAGCTAGATGTTCTGTGATAGCGCATTTACCAGTTTTTCAAAAGGTTCCAGGTTCGAACCCGGGGATCAGAGTTTTAAATATTTTCCACGGAATAAATTCTGTTATCTAATAGATTCAATTTTACAGGCTTTTTGTATTTTTTTTTTTTTTTTTTTTTTTCACATTTTGAGGCCAAAAGTTGTTAAAAATGTTTTAACTATAATTTTTTTAATTCAAAAATTGTTTTTTTTTTTTTTTTTTTTGAAAAACTGTGAAATTTAAAATTTTGTTTAAATTTCCGCTAATTTTTTAAAATTTCGTTCAAACAATTTGTTTTGCTTTCAGAAAATTCGAAATTTTAAATTTTGCTTGAACACCCAGTAATTCTTGCCAAATCTCATCATTTAAATATCGTTTAAAATTTTCTTGTATTTTTAGGAATTTTAAAATTAATTTAACTATCCGCTAAATTTTGAAAATTTAGAAATTTTTAATTTTATTAAAATAGTTTGACTTTAATATTTTTATTTTAATTAAAAAATGGATTTCTTTTGTAATCATTTGAAAGTTAAATTTAATGGTGCTGCCATCAAAGTAATAATTTTATAATTATAAATTAATGATTTGGATTTATTAAATAAAGAATAAAGCGTTATGAAAGGAATATTAAATGAAAACACTTAGAACGATCTTTTATCACACTTACCCTCTTGTCTGTGTATTATGTAATGTAAATCCATTCTATATTTCATATACAGGGCTGCACGACATAATTCGCACACATTATTGCATATAGTTATTTATTGGTACAAATGGATTTTTACTGATATATGTGTTTTTATGTATTGCTATTTAGACATTTCCCTTCACTTCATGTCAAGTTAAAAATTGTTTCAAAAATTTTGTTAGTTATGGAAAGTGTTTCATAAATTGTGCCTGTAGCAATATTTTTCGTTCCGTTTGCTTTCTCCTATCATTACAAAAAGAGAGTATTGAAAAAATTCGACTTCCGGTTTGTGAGGAAGTCACACGATTTGACTATTTTTATGAAATGCCTGTCTGTGAGTCTGCCTGTCTGAATGTTACACAACTTTTGTGGGCGCTCCATCTCAGGAACTATTCCACGGACTTTAATAAAACTTTAGGTTCAGTTAGACCCTGATATAATTTGGTGCTCATTACTTTTTGGCGTAAATCGCCCAACAGGTTGAGCTGCTATACTGCATTGTTCATGATTTTCCGAAATAAATACATCTCAAGAACAAATGCACAGCTTTTCATCAAGCTTCAGATTCAATTACACCTTGATATAATTTCGTGATGTTTACTTTTGGGTGTAAATCGCCCAGTAGGTGGCGATTCTGTGCTGCATTTTTCACGATTTCCAATATAACTCTATCTCAAAAATTAATGCACGAATTTTCAACAAACTGCAGATTCAGTTAGACGTTGCCATAAGTTGTTGCTGATTTGGTTTGGGTGTAAATCACCCAACAGGTGCCGCTGCTGTACTGCTTTTTTCAGGATTTATTTACACGATTTTAGTGATAGTCATATCTCAAGAACAAATGCACGGAATTTCGCATCTTTAGAATCCGCATGATGGACATAAATTAGGATTTAATTTTGGAATTGTGATAGCGAATTTTGAAGTATTAACATGTATGAGGTAGAAGAAAGTTTTGGGATTGGCAAATCCAATTAGTTTTTAAGGGACCTTGTACCTTTTAAACGAGACGAAAATTGACGAAATTATTTAAAGTTTGAATTAGTCTATCTTCAAAACCTTTTTATGTATAAACATGAAATTTTGGATATTGATTAAACCGATTGTGCTTTGTAATATACTACCATTCGAAATTTATTAGACTTTTACAGAATTTACGTATTGTGGTAATCAAAATAGCTCTTTTTTGTAATCCATAAGTAATTTCGCGCATGACATCTTGAGAAAGTATGTATGGATTGTCGTGAAATTTAGTAAAGATACTAAACAAATATGTGTATTTAAAATTATCTACTCTTAGGACAAAATTATTTCACTAACTATATGAAAAAAATATTTTTATAAAAAAGAACCAAAACTTTACATTTTTAATGAATAAAAATAGCCATAACTGAAAATATTACGATTGTAAATAGTTTAAAGTAGATCATTTTAAACATACATATTTGTTTAGTATCTTTACCGAATTTCATGACAAACCAAACATACTTTCTCAAGATATCATGCACGCAATGTCTTCTGGAGTAAAAAAAACAAAGAGCTCTTTCGATTTCAACAATACACAAATTCTGTAAAAGGCTGATAAATTTCTAATGATAGCATATTACAAAGCACAATCTGTTTAATCAATACCCAAAATTTCATATTTATAACTAAACAAGTTTTTGAAGATAGACTAATTCAAACTGTGAATTTTTTCGTAATTTTCGTCGCATTTAAAAGGTACAAAATACTTTAATTAACATAGGTAAAAGGGAACTGCTATTCCATCAAAACAAAAAAAAAAATAATCAAATAGATATTTATTGGGCTAAAAATTGTACATATAAATTAAAATCGCTTCTGTAGATTCTGAGGAATATGTACGTGAATATCTGCTTTATTCAATACTATTTTGCAAATGTTTTTGCCGCTTCGGTACACTTTGTTATTTTAATTATATATTTAAGTATTTTATTTTTTTTTATTACAAATTACTAAATAGTTTTATGACGAAAAGTGATTTAATTAAAAAAAAAAAATCCCTGCCGGTTCGCCTACAGGCGGAGGTTGATTTCGAAGTTAAGTACTAATTTCACCAACAAAAACTAAAGCAAGATTAGAGATAAATACAGTTTAACAATATTATCTGGCCGTTTTTGGGGAGTTTTTAATTGTATTTTTCTGTAAGAGCTGGTTTTATCAGAATTGTGTTAAGGCGGTATTCGAAAATTTTAACTCTCACCATTTCCACCCCCTTGGACCGATTTTGCCATATTCGGGTTTTTATCATGTTTCAGTACATTTTTCCAAACTCATATGACGTCACATATTCACCTGCTGACCTTCATTATATTTCCAACATGACGTAATATTCATTTTTTTTAAATATTCGTCAAACTATTTATTGCATCTTCATTTTTCACGTTGAAATCTTGCCATAGAAAAGTTATGACGTAATATTAACTTTTTTTCATTCGTCAAACTATTTATTTAACTTTAATTTTTCACGTGGAAATCTTGTAATACAAATGTGATTGTCGTGGTAAGAATTTTATTGTGGTTTTTTCATTGTCGGCAGCAATATGAACGAAAATTGTTTAAATTTCCTTTAATCCTTCTGTAAGAGCTGGTTTTATCAGAATCGTTGTTAAGGCGGTATTCAAAATTTTTAACCCTCCCCATTTCCACCCCGATGGGCCGATTTTGCCTATTTGCAATCCCCGTCGAGATATTAGCCATCTCAACGTTTTTGGCGAGTTTGAAGACGATCTGTACATAATTGTGACTTTTATCATGCGGAAAAAATTTAGTACACACACACACACACACACACACACACATATATATATATATATAGTATATATAATTTTTAGATGGGGTGGTTTTGAGTTCCTGGGGTCATATAATGAAAAGTTATGAAGGACATTTTCAAAAGTCGTACCTTAGCAACGACTGTATTAGGTAGTATTTCTTATGAAATCTACCTAAAAGTTCAATGTTTTTGATAAAATATGAATTTTTTGCTTTTTTAATTAAATTAAATAATATTTTAATACCATTTATTACAAAATTGAACCTAAAATGATTTTAATTTGGTTTATAATTTTAAGCAATTAATTGTACGTTTAATGTCGGATACAATTAAGCATTACAATGAATTTTTTTTTTTTTAAGTCTTTCTAGATTATAATATTCGCAAACTAAAAGGCAAAAAACTTAACAAAAAAATGAACCATGATATTTCAAAAGAAATAAGCAATTTCATCACGGAGAAAAAGAAAAAAAAAACAGACGTCACGAATTTCAAATGACATGTTCTATTTGTAAAAATGTACTGTAAGTGATGGAACACTGAGAAAAAAAAATAGCGCCTTCACATAGGATGAATACTTAGTCATTTTCTGAAACCATAAATAAAGAAATATAGATTTCCGAGCTATGTGAATAAGGTAAACAACTAAGCTCAATCGACGAAAAGATCTAGAATTCCTAATCTCTTGTTTTCTAGGTGACGACACGACAATGAATCGTTTCACTAGCTAAAAATTATCGCTTGATTTCTGGAATAGTTTCATAAACTAGAATTATAGTTAATGAAACTAACTTTTTGTATTCGCATCCATTTGCAGAGATTTTTAAATAAGTTTGACCACGTGAATATAGGGAAATGCTCTTGAATACTACACTGTTAAAAATTTGCAGCATTCTGGCAGATCATTTGACCGTTTTTTCCGAAAACGGTTACACAACCGTAATTTTAACACTATTCTGACCATATTATTGGCCTTTTTATAGTCAGAATATAGTTAAATTATGGTTATGAAACCGTTTTTTCAAAAAACGGTCGAATGACCTGCCAGAATGCTGCAAGATTTTTAACAGTGTAGTAGGAAACTGTAGAACTCTCTAGCAAAGGGAAGTAGAATTTGTAGGGATGACATGGATCTATTTTTTCTAGAGCCACATTTTGGATTCTAGATACCAGAACCGTAATTTTTTATCAGTAACAGATCAACTATAAAATAAATAAACAAATATATAAACGGTGGGAATTACGTTAATTCTAAATAATGCAAAAATAAAAAAAATAAAAACAGTTTTTATTTGCATAAAGTTCATTAAAAGTACATGCGGTTTAATTTCCTATCGAGGTCGTCAAGTCAGTTAATGTAGTATAATTTCAAATGAAAATCAAATTTCAAAGTAATTGCTTAAAAGGTTTGGTTTGGTTTGATTTTTGACGGCCAATTATCTGCACGAGGGATATAGGCCCAGGGGAGGAGTGCCCTTCGTGGGGGTCTTTCTAAGGGAACCTAACCTGTATTAACGCTTGGAAATCCAAGGTTCGAAGAAAACCACGAAAACTCCGAACGATTAGGCCGACGGGCGCGATTGGGTTCGAACCCAGCACCTCCTGTCTACCAGCTTCGAGAGCAGAACCTCTCGGCCACTGGTGGGGCAATTGCTTAAAAGGCACAAAGGCCAACATAGTGAAAAAGATTCCAAGCCGGGGATCGAACCCGAGCCATCAGTATAGCAGACTGACGTTCTATCAACTAAACCCACTTGGAACGATACCCAGCACGGAAAATTTCTCACTATTATATGCTGGCAAGGCTACAAACGCAGTACAAGATGGAATATTCAACGTGAGTCACCGACCTGGGGCAAACACGGAACATAATTAAATCCAGCATCGATAGAAGCTATATTTATACATGAAAATTATTCCAGAGGGAAACATTGTATTGAAATATTGTACGCAAGGCGATTGTTTCCCTCTGGAATAATTTCCATGTATTAATAATGTAGTATAAGTTTTTAGGATTCCGTACTTAAAAAGTAATAAACGAACCTTTATAAAATCACTCCTGTGTATGTTTGACCGTCTGTCACTGCCATTTTACTTGTAAACTATGGAACATGGAAAGTTCAAATTGAGTGAAGTAATAAAGGCTATTGAACCACATATTTGTATATTATAGACCATTCACAAATATATTTAGAAAAAATGTAGAGGGGCTAATTAAGTTACTTGGAAAAAAGAAATAATTTATTTTTATATTTCATGGGGTATCGTGGGAAAGCTTTCGTAACGCCGAACTCAAAAATACATTTTATTTAATTTTAGGTATTATATTTTTAGAGATATCGTCGAAATTGTAATGCAAAAATATGTCCCTCCCCCCTCTATTTCCGAATCTACTGAAATTAAAATTATGAAAAAAATTAGGTGTAGTAGAAGTTGATTTAAACCATAAAGGAAAACTATGGCGATTACCTTAGGTCACATACTTTTTGAGAAAATCGCATTTTTCCGTTACACACAAATTTCGATTTGCGGACGTTTAGCAAATGCGTTGAGGAGCGCTTGCGATACCTATCGCCGCAGAAGTATAAAAATATTGTTGATCATGATTTTCGAAAAAAATTGTTGGTAAGTAGGCGAGATATTAACACTTAAATCCTTAAAGACACGAACGATTTGCATATACATAAAGATACGGGCGGAGTACTTTATGCACTATCGGACTTTAAAATATTGTTAACACTTGTAATATATTTGTGTAATGCGATGTTCAGTTTACTAATTCATATATTTATTGTAAGGAACCCTCTGCGCGCGAGTAACACTTGCACTTGGTCGGTCATTTTTTTCTAATTGTAATTTTTTTTTTGAATTATTGGAATTTATAATGCGTAATTCACTGAAAAAACCCTGCCGGCCCGGCCTACAGGCGGGGGTAGATTTCGAAGTTAAGTATATGAATTGCACCAACAAAAACTAAATCATGATTAGATATAAATCCACTTTAACAGTTTTATCTGGCCGCTTTTGACGAATTTATATTTCATTTTTATATAATAGCTGGTTTCATCAGAATCATGTTAAGGCTGTATTAAAAAAAATACTATTCCATGCTCAACAACTCGAAATTTTCTGGCACATTTTCAGATTCATTTTTAATAGAAAAAATACAAAACCTGCTCACGTGATTTTTGAAAATATTTATAAACGACACGTGCTTTTGTTTTTCTTTCAATTAATTGAAATTTGATTAATAAACAATTATCTTCTCAGTACGGCAATATTTTTCGTTTCTAAAACAATCGCTTCGGGAAATTCTGTTCAAAATGCCCACTTTGACATCTTTTTTTGAATTATATTCTGCCTCTATCAAAAATTCGATCATAACGGTACATTATATAGTTTCTGAAGAAGAGATTCTATCAACTGGATGCGTTTGAGAGCAAAAATGAATTTAAAAATGAGTAAGAAAATAAGCAGTTTGGATTTGAATACACCCTTAATAAGACGATTTTTTTCTTCAACCGCTATGTATTTTTAATTTGTTTTTGCTGTAAGAATTGGTCCTATCAAAAACTTGTCGATATAAATGTTGAAGACAATATTAAGAAGATATATGATAAATTCATGGGGATTTTATATCTTGTGAATTGACGGAGTTATGGAAATTTTTCTTCTTCACCCCCCCTTTTTTTGTTTTCGTTTTTAATTTTTTTGCGGTGCGAATTGGTCCTATCAAAAAGTTGTGAACATAAAAGATGTAGATAATATTAAGAAGATGTATAATAAAATTAATTGGATTTGATATCTAGAGAAATGACGAAGTTAGAATTTTTTTCTCACAAAAACCCTATTTTTTGCTCCCCTTGAACCTTTTTTAAATTTTATCGAAAATCTGTGATGCATGAATTTTTGGCACTATTTTTAGAAGTAATAAAAACTTTAAACTGATTTGATATGAACAAAACTCAAGAAGTTATGGGGTTTTTTCGGTTTTCACAAAACCCCTCCCTATTTCCATTCCCTTGGTCCGATTTTGCCCATTAACGAACTTGACCGAGATTTTATGCCCCTTGATTTTATGTATCAGTTTGGAAGAGATTTGTGCAGAATTGTGGAAGTTATCGTGTCCAGAAGAAAGTGATATATATATATATATATATATATATATATATATATAGACAGATAGATAGATAGATAGATAGATAGATACATAGATAGATAGATAGATAGATAGATAGATATAAAGTTTTTTACTGAGGGTGGTTTTGGGTTCTAGGGGTCATGATTGGTGTAGATCTGCAAAATTTGTTCGGAAATTCCTACATAGCAACGACGCCAATAGGTAGTATTTCATACGAAATCTACCTAATATAATGCGTAATGTAACTTTTACGAAAGAAAAATAATAGTGTGAATTATTCAGAAGAATTTAAAGGAAGTTTCGAAGATTTATAACAGTGATTTTAAAGCTTAGCCCTTCATAGAAAATATAATTACATGACATTTTCTGTGGCATTTCAATAAGATTTCACATGTCATAAAATTCCCTAGTGTTTTAATTATACCAAAATATCTGACTTATTTTGAAAATGATTTGTAGTAGATGCTGAAATATTTAGCTGGCATTTTCCAAAAATCTCTCTGCACCATTAAAATTCCTTTGAAATTTCTTGACATACGTGGAGTACTGTGAAATTTCAGAAGCTTAGAAATTTTCTGAAACGCAAATATTTCAAATATCTAGATTTCATTTCAGCAGAATGTTAGAGTAAATTTTAAATGATGACAGTTTAAAGAAAAGAAATGTTTGAAGCTGTTATAAGTGCAAGGATTGAATATTTTATATCAAGGATATAATCTGAGTTATATTTAGAGAATTTTAACAATATGTTTTATGAAAATATGGCATTTAATATGATTGAAATAAAATGTAGCCTATAAAATGTATTAAATATTATGCAGAGTTAAGTAGTAAGAGTTTAAAAATATATGGATTTAAAATATAGGCCGTATGTTTTTGTCATCTGCCATGGGATTTCTTCTGAAGCAATATAAACAAGTGTAAAAATAGTTTTTTAAAAGTTTATTTAAAAAACACTCTTTTGTAAGCATTCAATGTTCCTTTTGAAAATCAAGTTTAATCTTTTGACTGCAATACATGTTTTTTCGTATAAAATTCCGTTACAGTACATTTATTTGGCGCGGTTACGAACAGGATAATAAAAAAATTCATAGCAATTTTTACGCTTGGTAGAAAGTGCAAACAAGTGAAATTATTAAAAATAAACGGTCAAGTGGGAGTATTACTCGCGCTCAGAGTCACTGTTGACGGATTGGGGACTTTTTTGTCCCCTGATTGTTCATTGTCACCGTTTTTTTTTTAAATAGAAGTATTCGGCTTATTTAAAAATAGATTAAAAATTCTGAAAAATAAGGCGAATTATACTATTTTAAAAAAGTGGTGTCAGTCAAATAATCTTAATTAAAAAGGTCACCAATCTGGCAACACTGCTCAGAGTGTTCCGTAGAATAAATATCTGAATCTGATAAAGTGTATTATTAAAAAAAATCATTATCAACACTGCTTTTATACTTTTGCTATGATAAGTAACTCCAACGCTCCTCAACAACTTTGCTGAATGCCCGCAAATCGAAATTTGTGTGTAACGGAATTTTTTTTTTTTTTTATGTATTGCGTGGCAGCGCAATACTTATTTATTTCCAGTGTCACTTCTGAATGTTAATTTAACATAGAAAAGCCTATGGAGATCATAACTTTTTCATTTTTTCTTCCCACCTTTTTGTCCCTGATGCCACTCATTTTTTATTCTTTGTTAATTCTAATAATATTATAAATTCAAAGTGTAAAAACATTTGCCAGACGTCACGGTCAAAATGGATCATACAATGCCTTTGCATATAGGAGGATTATAATCTAGACAGTAACATGGGCTAATTTTTATTTACATTATTCAAATATTTTTCTTAATAATTCCAAATTTCGCTTTTTTTATTGACAATCAACGGATAATTTCTAATAAAATTTAACATTTTTCCTTCATTGTTGTAAATAATTCAAAAGCTGTAGTAATAATTTGCCTATTTTTAGTTGAATGATTTTCACGTGAAACATGAAACTGAAGAAACTGAAATAGTTAAAATAGTTTTTTTTTTTTTTTTTTTTTTTTTTTTTTTTAAGAATTATTAAGAAGATGAATATGACGTCATAGTGGGGGGGAAATGACATTTTCAAGCAGATTATTTAAGTTCAGATTGTAATTTTTTGACCAAACTACAACAACCTGCATTACTGGACTGGTGAAACATTTTGAATTAATACATAGTTAAATTGCATCACAAATTGTGATGCGATATCGCACAAATCAAAGCCTGATGATGATACCCTCCATTAATTTTGAAATGTGTTTGTCTGAATGTAGTAGTTATTAAAAAACTTGACATATTAAACAAAAACCTAATTTGCAGAACAAATTTAAAAAATAAAATTTATTTCCTAAATTGTTTATGCCCGAGAAGGGGCAGATATTAAGATATTTCATTCAATTCGTTCTACATTTAATGTTAAATTTTTGTAACAAATAAGCTAAACCAATTGAACATTAAAAAATAATAATGAAATTCATACAATATAATGCTTTAAACACCTATATACTTAGATTCCATTCAAATGAAATTGAAATAAATCTTAGACTTTTTCAATTTTTAAGTTGTAAATATTTGTACTGCAGATTTTGTATTATGTTTATGACGATTGTACATAATATGATAAGGTACATGCAAAATACAAAACTTTAAAAAAAGTCTAAGATTTATTTCGATTTCATTTGAACGGAATCTAAGTATATAGGTGTTTAATGCATTATACTGTATAAATTTCATTTTTATTTTTTAATGTTCAATTGGTTTAGCTTATTTGTTACAAAATTTTAACATTAAATATAGAACGAATTGAATGAAATATCTTAATATCTGCCCCTTCTCGGGCTTAAACAATTTAGGAAATATATATATATATATATATATATATATATTAACTTGTTCTGCAAATTATGTTTTTGTTTAATTAATTAATTATTATTAATTTTTATTGAAAAATTAACGGCGCTTTTCTCAAAAATCATGTGACGAAGCGTAATCGCTACACTGTAGAAAAAGACGGACTAAAATACGGAAATAGTACTGGCGTCTCGACTGCCAGTACAATTTTCGTATTTTAGTTATCTATTTTATTTTATTTATTTTTTTTTTTTTTACATTTTCCTGCAAGGTTTAAATTAGCATCTACTACCTTTAACCCACTCGCTGCGTAATTGTTTTATCAAAATAGCTTCACGACGAGGTCTTTTAAAAAATTTTATTCTTTTGTCACCGGTTTTTTAAAACAAAAATTATTGTATAATTTAAATGGGAAAATGCTCCGATTAAATAAGGGTCAATATCTGAAAACTGGACAATTTCACTCCAGAATTTTATTTTTTTGAATTAAAGTACCAACTTCCAAATACAATTATATACTATGATACATGTTTTGTCATTTGAATGCTGTAGTCTTTTGAGATCGAGGATGTATATACATTATACGTAGGATAAACTTTTATGGAAGAAAGTGTCTGTTAACACCATAATCTTATATGTCTAATAATTGGGACAGAGATGAAGGGGACTGAGGTGATGTTTTTGTCTTAAAAACTGCACAGCCATTTTGTTCAATCATTTTGCCCACATGTAAATTATTAAATATGTCATGTGACATTTGTATGTTACGTAAATAAAGTTGCAATAAACTTTTTGTTTATAAATAAAAGGTTAAATAGGGAGACATGAATGATGCTATAAAAAAATACTCATCCCTATTTAGAACAAAAACTAAATATTTCTAAATATGAAACATCGAGAAAAACAACTTACCTTCATCCATGGTGGCTAGTTGAACTTTAGTTGCTGTTGCGATGGAAATGATTCTGCCAGCGCCACCTAGTATCTGTTAACCTAAATGTGTGTTTAGAGGGACTGAGATGATGGTCAACCTCAGGGACAAATATATTTACTACAATATTTTACTATACAATCTATACTAAGAAATGATAATTATATTTTCCCATACTTTATATATATAAGTATAAATATATAATACCAAAAGTTAATAATATTTATAGAAATGTTTACAGCATACATTTAATTTTGGATATTTGTACCTGGATACAGGGACTGAAATGATGATTTCGCTTGTTTAAAGCTTAAAACTAATTATTTACACATCATTATATGTCCATTTATAATTGGTAATTGATATAACAAATGTTACAATATATTACGTTTTTCAGTTTTTGGTTTTAGTATAATTAATGAAATATTATTGGCAGTGGACGCAAATTGTCTAGTTTTCAGATATTGATCCATAAGACAAAATTTACAATAAAAAATAACTGGTGGGAATAATCAAGGGGGACGAAAAAATGCATTCCAGAGAAAATCTCGGGTTTCACAGCGAGAGGGTTAATATTTTCATAATTTTAGTTTTCTTAGGTTCGGAAATACAGGGTGTGGGGCAGGGACATACTTTTGCACACTATTTTCGACAATATCTATAAAAATATAATACCTCAAATTTAAAGAAATGTAAGTTTTGAGTTCAGCGTTAGGAAAGCTTTCCCACGATAACCCACACGATATACAAAGAAAATATTTTTTTTTCCAAGTAACTTAATTAGCTCCTCTATATTTTTCCTAAATATATTTGTGAATGGTTAATAATCTGTAAATATGTGGGTCAATAATCTTTATTATTTTCCCCAATTTGAACTTTCCCCGTTCCATAGTTTACGAGTAAAATGGCTGTGACAGACAGACACAGGAGTTATCTTATAATGGTTCCGTTTTTACTTTTTAAGTACAGAACCCTAAAACATATAATTTTTGAACGGTTTGTTTTTGTAGGTACTTTTGGGGATTTCTAAACTGATTTCTCAGCGTATAGTCATAAATTGTTTAATATGAAACTATTAAATGATAAAAGCATATATATTTTTTAGATCCACTGTTCATTATTTATTTATAATTTATTTTCGACTTTTCAGCCTATAAACTGTTTTATTGTTACAACTTTACGGCCATTCGGCTTCTTTTGGTGTTCGTTTATTGCCGTATCGTTAAATCCATTGTTGCTTCAACTAGTTTATTGTCGTAACGTTGAATCTATTGTTGTTTCAACTAGTTTATTGCCATATCCTTAAATCCATTGTTGTTTCAACTCGTTTATTGCCATATCGTTAAATCCATTGTTGTTCCAACTCGCACACAACTGTATGATTTACAGATAATGTTTGGAGATTTATACTAAAAAATGCCAAATCTTTCACATAAAAAAATGACAAATCTTACCTTTGCATTCTGGCCAATTCTAGTTGCTGCTGAAATATAAAATTTATTTTTTATAAATTTTGTGGATCAGCGGTATTAGGCATTCTTTGTTCAGAGATTAGGTACAATAGTGTTGAAATATATATAAAAAAAGATTTTGATCCACCAAAACATGGTGATTTTAGGAGTTACTTTTGTTCAGAGTATAGTTATAACGATTGTAATATAAAAGGGTTTAAAAAAATTATAATTTAAAAATTAATTTTAGGTTTTAATTTAAAAATGACTTTCAATAAATAATTAATAATTAATTTTGAGTTTCACTTAGAACGAAAATGGTCTGTTAAAATACGTAAATCTTGTTATTGTAACTACTCTAAAAAAATTAGACTTCTATCTTTCACCATTTCTGCGAAAAGGGTACATAAAGTTGGTGAATTTAACATGGCGGAGATAGGGCTTTCCCGGTCCCTTTAAGGGGTTAGCTGTGTTCTGAGTTTAGGTATAATGGTGGAACTGAAAAAGAGATTTGGATCCACCAATACCTAGCCTATTTTAAGAGGTTACCTTTATCAGAGTTTAGGAATAAGGGTTGTACTGTAAAAGAGATTTCGATCCACCAAAACATGACTGATCTTAAGAGGTTAACTTCCTTAAGAGTTTAGGTATAATGATGGCACTATATAAAAGATTTGAATCCTAAAAAAACATGTCCGATATTAAGAGATTACTTTTGTTTGGAGTTTAGGTATAATGGTGGTACTATAAAAGAGATATGGATACAACAAAACACAGTCGATCTTAAGAGGTTACCTTTCCTTTGTTCAAAGTTTCTATATTATAAAGGACAAACACATCTGCGCGCAACGCTGACGTCATTCTACAAATGGCAACACTTTAAAATTTGAAATGGAATTTCGGTTTGCAATTTTCGCTACAGAAAATTTTTTAACTTCTAAACATCGCACATTTATACGTTGTATATAGAAAAAAATGTACTTTTAAATGCAATTTGCTTAAAAGCTGTATCTCAATTTATTTTTGAGTTATTAATTTTTTTATAATTTTTAATACCAATTTTGTAATTGTGGCAACTGAACTACTCCATTTCCATTAAAAGTAAAGGGAAAATAGCAGATTTCTGTATTTTTTTCTGACCATTTCCTCATAAGAACCGAAAAAAAAAATTAAATTAAAGTAGGTGCTATGTCAATAATATTGTCTGATATAAAACCCGGTGAATTCCGGTTTTATTTCGTTTCTATTGGTCAATTAAATGACTTTTATTTTATTGCAAACTTTCTTTAAAAAAGATACACGTTCTCCTTGCAAAAATGTATTTTAAAGAATATTTTATGACTTATTTTCTCCGCATTTACTTAAATCATATCAGAAAGCTGAAAGAATGCAATTTTATTAATCCGTGTGTAATAATATATTTCAAATTTTGGAAAAAATATAAATGAATGATTAAAATGAATGAATAAAACGTGGAGCTATTATAAAGAAAAAATGAAGGCATATGAGTCAGTAGATTTCCCAATTTGCTCCGTCGAGCTTCTTGAATAACGACATTGATTTTTGCTGGGTTTTCGTATTATTCCGCGATAATGACGTCATATGCATACTTTTCTATAGATGTTGATTAAGACTGGATCGTAACAGTAGAATGTTTTAGCGGATACAATCGACGTCATTTTAATAAAAAAGGCGTTATTTTAATTCTTAAAACTGAACCATGTTTTGTAGAAGTGCGTCATTTCACCTCAGCTACTTTGAAATCCTTCACAGGTGAAAATAATTCACTTTTGAAAATAGCGTAATCAAAATCACATCACGATAAAACGCAATGTCATACAAAAAGTTAGAGTGTCTTTATAGAAGAGCATTGACATACAGTGTGCATTCTCAAATCGGGTCTTTTTTTTAATAGTGATTTATATGACAGAATTTTATGATTATCGATTGGATGAATTCGCGTCGTCGAGTTAAAGAAGCACACAAAGGAGATCTTGGCAATAATTTGAGATTTAAAATAATATCATATTCCCTAAGTTTTTGTCCAGAATTCTCTCGATTAATAAAATCTTATTGTTATTCTTCAAGGCAGTCTACTATAATTTTATGAAAATAACATAATTTGCTTAATTTAATTTTTCATAATTTTATATAATTATATATATATATTAATACTAGGGGTCTCTGCCCCCTGAGAGCTACGCTCGCCAACCCCCGTTCAGACACCGCAGAATCTAAAAATCAAAAAACATGCTAAACTGATGGGTTTTAAAAATATTAGAGAACATTAAATTATACTGAAAAAAGCTGTGCAGATCTCCGTGTAAACGGGTTTCCAGTCAATTCCCTTTGATTGCAAAAATATAAGGGCGAATCAGTTGCTGTTAAGACATCCAATGGTTGTTTTCGTTTTTGATTAAAGAGGATCAGTTAAACATTTGAAAAGAAGCTAAAGTAAAATGAATTAAGTATTCAGAGTCTTTGTCTCCCGATATTTTAAAACAAACTATTTGTTTTAAATCATGTGGCTATCATCAACAGTTCCCGGCGGAACACTTCGTTTTTTATAATCTAGGTGCCATTTTGATACTTTAATGTTATCCAGGCACTGGTGATAAGTCGCCAAATATTATTCTATTCCCATCATTTCATCTATATTATAATAGTTCAAGTCATCAAATGCCATAAGCAAATACGGTCTGATCCCTTCGCCTTTCATATGAAGGTTTGGCACAAATGTCAATATATTGGCTCGATTTTTTTTCAACGCCAATTTGGGGAGCGCATCAACAGCATAAACAACAACATCTGGCTTACCTTATCAAGCAAAATAACGATACTTTGGCGCCAGTTAAGTACCCGTTGCGTATATGACATTGGCGTCAGAAAAATATCGCGCCAATATGGGGCCGTACATGACATCTGTGCCGAAAGGGGAAAAAAAGCCGGGTGCAAATCTCGCCAATATCTTTTTTGCAGTTCGCCAGTTAGAATTTTTTTATTCATCGAGTGGTAAATTAAAATATCACTTTGAAGTTGAAATTAAATGTCATGGTTTGTTACATAATTTAATATTTCGCCAGATGTCATCATGTCAAGATGTCAATCATGTTTGGCATGATTTTTTTTTCTTTTTTTACGAAAATTTGGCGAAAACCTCGTTTTCGAATACCAGTTACATATGTATTTTTGGTACTTCTTAGTTATCCCGTCGACCAAAAATCTATCGCGAACTATAAGATTAAATGCCAATCACGGTTGATCGGAAATGTCACATTCACTTGACTTTTAGCAAGTTACACGAGTTTACGTCATCAAGTGATTTTTTATTCGACGTTTTATTTTTATATTTATTAATGTTATACTAATATATTTGTTTTTTCGTTATTTAAAATAAAAAGTTTTTCAATCTGTACAATTTGGCGAGTGGTTTGGCGATTTATATAATTTGCGAAATTGGTTGACGTAATAACTACTTTGTACCGTATTTTTTTTATTATTTTCTATTATTTTCAAAAGGAAACAGCAAAAAAATAATTAATAACTATAGAACAAAATAATTTATATAAATTAAAAATAGAAATAAAAGTAAATAAACATTTATAATTAAATGAACGACAATAGCCGGGTTACCATGTCAACCAAAATAATGCCATTTTTTCTCCTATTAGGAAGCCCAGTGCGTATATGACATCTGTGCCTAATATTTTTCCTTTCGTTTTGTTTTTTTAAAATAAAGAAAGAAGTGAAAGCCATCATTTTAAATGTTTCATTTTTAAATGAAAGTTTTGTATTAAATAAAATGATAATGAAATACAAAAAAAAGCATTGTTCTTAGCATAGATTTAAAGGAGACCAAACTGTTTGCCAAATTAATTTAAAATAGTAAACTTTTCTGAATTATGAAAAAAAATATGTGTTATGATTAAAATTTGAGTTGCCATCATTAGAAAAATGTATTTTAAATTAGAAAAAAATTAATATTTCGAAAACTAATTCGAATTTTTAAATTCTAATACCAGTTTTGAGATCTGTGGAACAATACGGATTTTTGGTGTTAATTTCATCGCAACGTATCCCATATTTTAGAAGAAATCGCCGTGAAACATAGTCAGTTGTTTAATCAGTCGATTCAAAGAATCGATACATATTTCAGTCGTTTCATATATTCGTTTCATTAGGATTTTATATATACGAGTTGGAACCCGTCGAAACTCGACGAACTAAAAGATTTAGAAAGAAACTGTTAGATCAAATTTATGATAAACGTACAAAAATAATTACAATAAAAAATTCGTCTTAACATTGGTTGTCTATCTCTTAAAACAAATAATATTCTAAACCTAAAATTAACAAAATGTTATTTCCACAAACTTCAACTGCTTAAATATTGAAAAATTAAACTGTATTAGCATACGTAATCAAGATGAATAATTATGATGAAGTTATCGATTGAGGCTCTTACGTCTGTTTTTACGGGATGAAAAATCAGTAAAAAGGATTTTGCTTTGTCACATCATAAAATTTTCCCCCATAAAATCTAAACTATACGTTATTTTCACATTCTCAAAATTAATTCAAAAAATACTCAAGTTCACAGTTTAAAAGTATTTTAATGCGCAATAGATTATAAATGAATGCATTTTCAAACTTAAAGTCAAGTTTGCCCCATACAATTTTGCATGTGAACATTCTCACAAACTTTAAGTTCTAATCTCAGTACGCGCGAATAAAAAATTTAGAAATTTGCTTTTAGTTGTCATAGAATTGGCCATTTAGTATTGGTCAAATATTTAGTTTCATCAAAGAAAATGGTCGTTTTGTTTTAAATATGACATCATTTTTATTCACTGAATCATTTTGCCTAGCGTCTCAAATTCAGTATCAGCGTAATGTAAAAATATTGAAATGTAACTGATTTATGCAGAAAAATGCGTGTTTTTTTTAATGGCTGACGTCATTTTCTGTTAAAAAATTATAAATAAAGTTACTTTTATTTGTAATGTGAAAATGGCATCAATAAGGATATAATCAATAAAAATAAATAAACCATGACTGTTTTCCCTTTACTTTTAATAGAAATGGTGTACTTCAACTGTCACAATAACAAATTTGGTACTAAAACTATAAAAAAATTAATATCTCAAAAATAAATTGAGATACAGCTTTCAAATAAATTGCACTTAAAAGTAAACTTTTTCCCTATATTACGGTGTAAAAATTGAAACTGTGCGATGTTTAGAAGTTTAAAAATTTGCAGTAGCGAAAATTGCAAAACCGAAATTTCATTTCAAATTTCAGCGTGTTGCCATTCGCAGAATGACGTATGCGTTACGTACAGATATGTTTGTCCTTTATAATATAGATAGGGTAAATATATTAATATATATATTAATATATTAATTAATATATTAATTTAGTATTATATTAATATAATATATATAATATATTATTAATATTTTATTTTAATTTATTAATATATATATTAATATATATTTATTTTTTATATTTTAAACACAAAGCAGTTTTTTTAGTCATCTGCCGTATGCTTTCTACTGAACGAATTTTGCTAATATTTTTTTTTTAATGTAAAGCCTGTCCATTTCTACATGTGCCCGCACTAGCTGTATTTTTTAAATATCTCCCATTTTTTGTATTTTAGTTTTAAAATTGATTTATGAAATTTCTTCAAAATCTTTGTAATTACATAGCTTTCGGGTCAATCCATTTCAAGTGGTCCAGCACTTGTTGCTCGACCATTTTTAAAAAATTTGAAATTTTTTGTACAACAACCCTAACATGATGGAAGTTCAAAATGACTATTATTTTAATTTTATTAATTTTTGAGTGTGCATGGCGGGCATCTTTGTTTCATCGTCTGCAGGAATGTTCTCACAAGAAGGGTTTACGGAATTTTAAATAATTGATCGTTTATTTTTCCAATTCAAGTGCGATTAAAGCAATTTGTATAGAATACATTGGGCTAAAAATTTGGTAATGGGGTAGTTTCCGAAACTAACTGCATATTGGTAAAATTTAAGCATAAATTTTCAGTTTTTTTCCAAAATTTGTCCGTTTACAAGAGGAAATTTTTCTAGCAAGTAAAATGTCAACATTACATAATTTATTTTACAAATAGGCCGAAAGCACTTCTACTCTCACGCCGAGTTCCAGATCTGGGACTTGCTTTCACTTCGCTAAAAAAAATCCCAAATTTTTCAAAAATGACAAAAATTGCACTTTTCAGGCTTTGATATCTCTGGTGGGGCACGATATAAAAATCTGAATTTTATTTTTTATAAGAGTATTGTATGGTAGTGTTATGCACAAGAAATTTCAGGATGGAGATATGACTACAAGCTGAGATATGGCAAGGGCAACATGTCAAAACAATACTGCCAAACTATTGTTTTGTTCAAGTCACTGCTAAGTATTTATCTCAGAGTATCATTTAAATTTATTTTTTAGATTATCTTTAAATAATAGTAACAGGAAATAAAGCCTTTTGCAATTAATTTAAAAAATAACTATGCCTAAGGCCTACATTTTGTATGGTTTATTAATTATTGTTGTAATTTTAGTAACTAAAAGAAACCTCAGCACTTTTACATAAATATATATATATATACAAGACCTGAGACAAAAACAGAATAGGGAAAGAGAAAAGCTGTTAAGGTTGGCATATTTGTTGAGACATGATCAAACGTGTCAAAAAACATTTCTGCTTGTTGTTTTCAAGACCACAATATTAATGCTGCTTACCAGTCCCTGAAACTTGTTCCTACCATAAGTATGTTCCTATAAATGAAACATTATACGATGTTACCATGCATCAGCCTCAAGTAATTTTCAGAAAGTAAAGATACCCAAAGCCTTTTCAAAATTTATACAGCAGAAAAATCACATTTTTGCATAATAAGTAAGCTAGGAATTATTAATGAATTGAGACTTGCACATAGTGATTTCAAAGTATATTTCTATGAGCCAGCATGGCCAAGATCTTCCATCAAGTTATCAAGAGATGACAAGACTTGGTTCCTACAAATAAAATTTTGAGAAAGATCAAAATTGTGGTTTTTGAACCAACAAGCAAGAATGTGTTTTGACACGTTTGATCATGTCTCAACAAGTATGACAACATTAACAGCTTTCCTTTTTCCCTATGATGTTTTTGTCTCAGGTCTTGTATAATTTTTTTTTTCTTTATGTAAAAGTGCTGAGGTTTCCTTTAGTTACTAAAATTACTTACAACACAAATTACTGAAACCATACAAAATGTATGGCCTTAGGCATAATTATTTTTTTAATTAATTGCAAAAGGCTTTATTTTCTGTTACTATTATTTAAAGATAATCAAAAACATAAATTTAAATGACACTCTGAGATAAATACTTAGCTGTGACTACAACAAAACAATAGTTTGGCAGTATTATTTTGACATCTTGCCCTTGCCATATATCAGCTTGTAGTCAAATCTCCATCCTTCAAAGCCTGAAAAGTGCGATTTTTGCCATTTTTGAAAAATTTGGGATTTTTTTTAGCGAGGAGAAAGCAAGTCCCAGATCTGGAACTCGGCGTGTGAGTAGAAGTACTTTCGGCATATTTGTAAAAAAAATATATATATGTCATGTTGACAGTATTCCTTCCTGGAAAAATTTCCTCTTGTAAACAGACAAATTTTGGAAAAAAACGGAAACTTTATGCTTACATTTTACCAATAAGCAGTTAGTTTCGGAAACTACTCCATTACCATATTTTTAGCCCAATGTATTCTGTACAAATTGCTTTTATCCGCATTTGAATTGGAGAAATAAACGATGAATTATTTACAATTCCGTAAACCCTTCTTGTGAGAAAATAGCTGCAGACGATGAAACAAAGATGGCCGCCATGCACAAACAAAAATTAATCAAATTAAAATAATAGTAATTTTGAACTTCCATCATGGGTTGTTGTACAAAAAATTTCAGATTTTTTTAAAAATGGTCAAGCAACGAATTGATGATTTTCTGGACCACTTAAAATGGATTGACCCTTTCATTATTGCAGAGAAGAGAGAAATAATGAGGTTTATTTATCTTTTTTCATGCCATTTTCTGATAAAAATGTAAAAAAAAATTTTTTTTTAATCGAATGGTTTAAATTTTTTTGTAAAGTGTTTGGTGGTGCAAAATCGCATTAGGGACGTGGTGCATTAAATTATTTTGAGCGAAAAATGGCGTACTGCTTTTGAAAACACGCTTTTTTTTCCTCATAATGTTTCTATATATTTTTTTCATCTGCATGTGTACTGATACTAAGTTTGAGACACTAGGTAAAGTGCTTGAGTAAGTGAAAATGACGTCATATTTAAAAGAAAACGATCATTTTCTTAGCTAAAACTAAACATTTTAACACAAATGCTTCTAAAAAACATAAATTACGGAAATTTTTACTCTCCGTTAGTGAGATTAGAATCTGAAATTAAGAGTGCGATTGTTCATATGCAAAGATGTTGCTGACAATCTTGACTTTAAATTTTGAGTTAAAATGATTTTATATAGATTAAATTAAAATACCAATTTAAAAAAAATGGGGAATACTGATGTGAGAGATGTGTATGTAAATTTTGAGAAGGTGAAAATGATGTCGCGTTTAGATTTCACGGGAAAAAATTATATGATTGCGTCAAAGTGGAATAAATTTTGCTGTTTTCATTCCAGAATACCAAGCATAAGAGCCTCAATTGATAACTTCAACATAATAACAGATCTTTATTATGTTTCACTGATTACACTACACATACGTTTAAAGTTTAATTTTAATAATTTGGGCAACTCAGCTTTATAGATATAGTATCTTGTTAAGATTAGGTTAAAATAATATTTGCTTGATAAATAGACAAGCCAATATAAGATATATTTTTTATTGTAATTAATTTTGTAGGATTATTATAAACAAATCAAACAGTTCCTTCTTTAAAAAATTTCTTCTTCGAAATTCGACGGGTTCCACCTCGTTAGAATAATGGCTGCACATTAACCTGTTCAGACCTGAAGCTAAAATAAAGCTACAAATACTCATTCATTGTTTTTTCACTAACAAAATGGCATCATAGATGAAGAAAAAAAGAAATTTTCTGAAATTGATCCTTTCGAAGTCTAGTAATTTAGGCTTACAAATACGGATATAAAATTACAAACCTTCTTAAAATAGCAATTTAATTATCAGAAACATTAGAATTCCCACAATCACAAATTTAAAGGCATTAAACAAGTGAATGATCTAAAAATCCTCAAAAATATTTAATGTAAAGTATTAAGGGTGCTGGTCACTCAGCTTCGGAATTCTCCTCCGTAATGTTAATTCCATGGACTTTTGATGCATTCGTATATTTAAAATATCTTCTCGAGAAATTCATATTTTTAACATTTTTTTTCTGTGTACTTTTCTTAGAGGATGTCTCTTTTTTTCTTAGTTTTCAAAAATGTTTCTGAAATCGATGCAGAATTTAATATTTTATGTGTTAAAAGCGGGCGAACTGTGAGCATGATTTTCACTTTTCCTGTAAAATTAAGTCTATAATTTAGAAATATTTTAAGAGCTAAGAAAAAAAGGGCCATCTTTTAGGAAGATTACGCAAAATAGAAGTTAAAAATATTAATTTCTCGAGGAGATATTTTAAATATACGAATACATATAATGCCATATAGACTATACATTAGTGAAAAGAAAGCGGAAGCTGAGTGACCATACCCTTAAGTTAAATACTTATGAAAATTTCTCACTTTCTTGACCACACTGTCTTGAAGGCACTTTCCAAATTGAGATGAAAATAACATTTATTTTATGAATAAATCAGCATAGATGTTGCCTCTTATTGGTCTGCTTTTAAAGCAAAAAACATTCAGCTATTAAGTGAAGTCAAAATGTAAAAAATTCAAACAGTTTAGTTTTATGATGAAAAGAACAGAGGTTCGTATACGCGGATCCAGGTAACGAAGAGGGTAAAATAGATTTGGATCCACGAAAACATTTATTATCTTAATAGGTTTACTTTGTTCAGAGTTTAGGTATAATGGTAGTACTATAAAAAAGATTTTGATCCACCAAAACATGGCCGGTCTTAAAGGGTCGCAGGACTCTTAAAGCTTCAAAATTTAAGAAATTTAAATTTTTTTAGTTGTTAAACTTCTATCTTTTCTGAGCATTTTGATATAATTGTTTCCTTGAAATTCCCATTAGAACAGAAGTTATGTCTTTTAGAATTATATACTCTCAGTAGAGGAAGTGGCGTTTCTGAAACTTTGAAGTCATTTTTCTCCACATGATGTTTTTGGGCGTAACGCGAACGATATCTCAAAAACTTCTGAATATTTTTTCATGAAATTTTCAAAACATGTGTTTCATGTTAGTCTGTATAAATTGAATCTAAAATTTCCTTTTTATTATTCCAAAAATATTTTTTTAGGTGATTGTACTGTTGAAATTTCCTGGATTTTTCATTTGCTAAATAAAACTTTGTATTAAATGTATGAAAATGCTATAAGTACAAATTTATTTAGGTTCATGGTAATTATTATAATCTGAAGTATAATTAGGCACCAAAATTTTAATTCTAGTTATAAAATTTATTTTGGAATCCTGCGCGTAATTCGTTATGCCGATTTTATTCTCGTCAAATGTCTGACAGTTTGGTGGGCCCTGTAAATACTAATTCTGCATCTTGCAAGTTTTTAAATACCCAATTAAAATTGTCTTAAAATCAAATACATTTTAAGATGTTTAATGTTGAAAATGGTCTTTTTTTCATTTTTTCCAATTTTAAGAGTCCTGTGAGCCCTTAAAAGAAAACCGTTATTCAGAGTATTGGTATAATTGTTGTAATACAGATTTTGATCCACTAAAATATGGACAATATTAAGAGGTTACCTTTGTTCGGAGTTTAGGTATAATGGTTGTATTTTAAAAGAGATTTTGATCCTCCAAAATATGGCCGATCTTAAGAAGTTACCTTTGTTCAGAGTTTAGGTATAGTGGTTGTACTATAAAAGGTATTTTGATCCACCAAAATATGTCCGATCTTAATTGGTTACCTTTGTTCAGAGTTTAGGTATAATGGTGTAATGGTCCACCGAAACATGGCCTATTTTAAGAGGCAACCTTTATTCATTGACTGTTCCCAAAAATACCACAGTAATTATTTTTTCAGTCAAACCTGCTAATTGTAAATGAGTTAGCAATAGCTATTTTTTTTTTTAAATATTTCTATTTTTAATGTTTTCAAACATATTTGAAAAGTGTTTGACTTTGACCAAATCTTCAAAGAAAAAGAAACACTTTCAGCTGTGATAAATAAAGTTTTTTTAAGCATTTGGCTGAAAACGTATATTTTCATTCTAAAAACTGTAACATTTTACTACTTTTTTGTCTAAAAGACGTAATTTGCATTGAATTTTCCTTCAACTTATACCGAGATTAAGTCAAAAGTTATCTTAACAAACACTTCCCTTTACTAAAAAGGGGAATTTCGCAGAAAGTTGCTATGCTTCTGTCACCCTCTTTATTAAAATAGTTACATTACATAACGGTTATGTCAAGCTATATTGGATAACTTTTCGTTCCAACAGTATTCTACTTGAAGCCTTACAGCACCAAAATGGCGAAATAAATATTGAAGGAATAAGTATAAACGTAAAAATATATTTTTTTCTAACACTATTTTATAAGAATTGAGTGTTTATCTTGGAACGCCTTATTTTTTTACTCAAATTTCTGTTATTTCCGTTACAGATACAATACATTTATTTGGCGTCGGCACCAATTTCGGTTATGAAAAAGGTTTGCCTTTTTTTATTCTTCGTAGAAAGAGCTAGCAAATGATTTTATTAAACAATATATAATTTTTGCTCTGTTTCTTTTTTAAGATAGGACAACATAAAAAACATGGAAAATTTTTGAAATATCTTTTTAGGGTTTTTGATTTCTCTGCGCATAATCGTAAATTGATTAATAATATTTGGCACTATTAGCCGATAAAAGTGTATTGTTAAAAAAAATTACAATCATCACTTCTTATTTATATTTTCATCTTTTAAGTCATTGAAATGTTTCATTGCTGCAGTTTCACAGATATTTGGCACTATTGCCGATAAAAGAGTATTGTTAAAAAAATTTACAACCTTCAATTCTTATTTATAATTTATTTTCATCTTTTTAGTCATTGAAATGTTTCATTGTTGCAGTTTCACAGATATTTGGCACTATTAGCCGATTTGAAAGGTTTCATTGTTGTAGTTTCACAGATATTTGGCACTATTAGCTGATAAAAGCGTATTGTTAAAAAAATTACAGCCTTCAATTCTTATTTATATTTTTATCTTTTTAATCATTGAACTGTTTCTTTGTTGCAGTTTCACAGATATTTGGCACTATTAGCCGATAAAAGCGTATTGTGTAAAAAAAGTTACAATCTTCACTTCTTATTTATAATTTATTTTCATCTTTTTAGTCATCGAAATTTTACATTGTTGCAGTTTCACAGATATTTGGCACTATTAGCCGATAAAAGAGTATTGTTTAAAAAATTACAATCTTTACTTCTTATTTATAAGTTATTTATATCTTTATAGTCATTGAAATCTTTCATTGTTGCAGTTTCACAGATATTTGGCACTATTAACCGATAAAAGCGTATTGTTAAAAAATTACAATCTTTACTTCTTATTTATAATTTATTTATATCTTTATAGTCATTGAAATGTTTCATTGTTGCAGTTTCACAGATATTTGGCACTATTAGCCAACAAAAGCGTATTGTTAAAAAAAAATTACAGTCTTCAATTCTTATTTATATTTTCATCTTTTTAATCATTGACATGTTTCATTATTGCAGTTTCACAGATATTTGGAAATATTAGCCAATAAAAGCGTATTGTGTAAAAAAAGTTACAATCTTCACTTCTTATTCATAATTTATTTTCATCTTTTTAGTCATCGAAATTTTACATTGTTGCAGTTTCAGAGATATTTGGCACTATTAGCCGATAAAAGCGTATTGTTTAAAAAATTACAATCTTTACTTCTTATTTATAATTTATTTATATCTTTATAGTCATTGAAATGTTTCATTGTTGCAGTTTCACAGATATTTGGCACTATTAGCCGATAAAAGCGTATTGTTAAAAAATTACACTCTTCACTCCTTATTTATAATTTATTTTCATTATTTCAGTCATCGAAATGTTTCATTGCTGCAGTTTCACAGCAATTTGTCATAATTTGGCGAGCATTTGTTTACACATCATTAAATCTGTTGTTTTTTCAACTCTCATACAATTGTAGGAGTTACAGAGAATATTTGGTGATTTATCTCCTGTGACGGGCTAATTGGAAAATGCCTTAAAATTAATTTAATAATTTATAATTAAGTTGAGAAAATATTAAAATGTTGTATTATCATCGGAAAGACACCTTTGAACATAATTTCTATAATTCTAGACAGGGAAAGTTAGTTTAAAATCGATTGCCAAGTTCCATCTTTACATACAAAAAAAAAAAAAAAAAAAAAAAAAAAAAAAGGTTGAGTCAAATAAAAGATTTGAAATCATCAAAATTACGCCATTTTGTTGCGATTATATGGACTTCTTCAATTGTGTGACTGAAAATGCTTATTTGTAACGTCGTTTATTATTATATTTAAAATATCTGTTGTGTAAATATTATTTTGTTTGTATCTCTAAAATCCTTCATAACATATCCTACGTAAAAGAGTTTGGTAAATTGGAAAGACTTCACTAAACTTACTTTACATGATGGAATTCACGGAATTATCATATATATTCTATTAAATTTTAAATCCATTCCGTATTTGCATTTAGTGTATTTTGTGCATTATTATAATACAATAACTTGTATAATTACTCATTTTACAGTATGAATATATATTTAACATTTTCCTCTAGTTTAACTCAATTCGTTTATGGAAAGCAGGGAAGTAATGTATATTAAATTTTAGATTTGAAAATATATTTTGTATGAAATAATTAATGTCTAAAAGTATTTGTCTAGACCAGATTCACACAGTAAATTTGTTTATATTACATTAAATGTTTAAATGAAGATATACACAACCCTCGAAAAGTTAAAGCATACTGATAGGATGATTTCGATTGTACACGGTTTTCCAAAATTAGAAATATAGGTTGATATAAAGAATTGCTTCCTAAAAGTAGCTTTATTTTAAGTGATTTTCCACAAATTGTCAATCAGCTCACTATACATTTTTGTTTTTGTCACAGTATTTCAGTGGACTTTTTATATAAGTTGCCCTAAATAGCTGACTTCCAAATTATGAAATAAAAAATTTTGAATCTTTCACTCATGAACAGTTAAAAAGTATTTCATGCAATTTTCAATATATTTATACACTGGTGGAAATTGATTTATGAAACCATGGCTTTTTAACACGAACTTCTATAATATTCATTAAAAATGAATGAAATTTCATGGGATATACATAGTATGTATAACAAATGAGTTGCAAAACTAAAATATCATACATAATATTAAACAAAAGCAAAAAGTTAAAAATTAGATTTTCGTAATATGCAAACACGGAAATTGATTTATGAAATATCCGTTTCATTGGTTATTTCGAAGTAATATGACAAAAAGTTGCATAAAACAAGGTAGCGTGACATGCACAGTAGACATAAAAAGTGTTATATTTTGAAAGCAATACGTTTAGTTATACTTTTCACGATGGGTAAACGAAAGATGTTGTCAGAGGAAAAAAAGAGCTAAAATCAATGCATATATAGCATGTGGAATGTCTGTTCCAGAAATTAGTAAATTTAATTAAAAGATCAGTTCGTGTGATATATAACTATAGAAAAGATCCAGCAAATTATGGCAAAGACTTTAACAAAAATGTAATCTACGTTTAAGTAAGAGAGAGAAAAGGGAGATCCTTCAACTTGCATCGAAAGCCGACCACACTTCAAAAAAGATTTGTACAGATCTATCCCTTCCTGTTATTTCTAGAACATTTAGGCAACTTTTACATTCTTCACGAAGCTTGAGATTTTCAAAAATGCAGTCTGGTCCAAAATTACTTCCGCATCACAAGCAGATGCGTTTACAATATTGCGAGAAGTACATGACAGTGGATCATAATTGGAAGAAAGTCATTTTCTCCGACGAAAAAAGATTTAATTTGGATGGCCCGGATGGTTTCACGTATTATTGGAGGGATCTCCGAAGAGAATCAAAATCTACATTCAGCAGAAATTTTGATGGCGAAAGTTTGATGATTTGGGCAGCGATCGCTTATGATGGCAAAAATAAAATTGTATTTTTAAACGGTCGCCAGACTTCTTTTGATTACAGTTTTGTTTTAGAAAATTTACTTCTTCCATTTGCATGGCGACATCACGGTTTAGATTACATCTTCATGCAAGACAATAGAAGTATTCACATTTCAAATGCAATGAAAGATTGGTTTAACGAACAGAATATTGTTCTTTTAGATCATCCACCTATTAGTGCTGATCTGAACACTGTCGAAAACGTTTGGGGACAGCTTGTTCGAATGATTTATGCAAATGGGATTCTGTACACATCACTTATAGAATTGAAAGCTTCAATCTGTCAAAACGGGAAATTAATTGATCAGAAATACATTTAAAATCTTGTTTTATCGATTCCATCTAGAATTAAAGAAACTCTGATGAATAAAAGAGGCTTTACTAACTATTAATTTCAATTAAATGTGATATTTCATAAATCAATTTCCATATTTTTATGTTATTAAAATCTAATTTTTGACCTTATGTTTTAGTTTATTAATATGTATGAAATTTTATTTTTCTAAATTATTTTTTGTACATAGCATATATAACGTATGAAATTTCATTCGTTTTTAATTAATATTATAGAAGTTCTTCTTAAAAACCGTTGTTTCATAAATCTATTTCCACCAGTGTATTTTACTTGCAGTATACTGTTTCCAAAGTTTGTTTTCATATTTTTGGAAAGTGCTGTTAAATTTGGTTGAAAACTCACTATGCTAGAAACAAAAGAAACATTTGAATTTTTGACAGAAACGTTAACATCTTCACGAATATACGTGCTATGCTTACAGAAATACACACAATCGTTAAACAGGACACATAATCATTTGATAAATTGACAGATCATTTTGAGAATTTTCTGTTACATGGGTGATCACAAATATTATTTTACAATAAAATTTATTGTTAGCCTCCTAATTGTCCACGCGACTAAATCTCCTTCGAAAAATAAGAAGTCAAAGATTTTCTTTCCACCCTTGAAGTTCAAGGACTATTCGTCAAGAATTTTAGTAGGTATTTGACAAACCGTGTACAATCGAATGCATCCGTGTCCCTTAACTTTTGCAGGCAAGTGTATTTGCCTGCAAAAGTTGAAATAGCAGTAATCAAATTATATATTAGAACAAACGTTAAAAAGTAAAACCTATTTATTGTTAAATGTAATATGTGTTTCAAATGAAAATCAAGTTTCAAATTTTCTATTGATGCTGGATTTAATTATGAGTCTGTCTTTGCCCCATGTCGGTGGCTCAAGAAAAAATATCCCATCTTGTGCTGCGTTTGTAGCCTTTTCAACCTGTAATAGTGAGAGGTTCCAGGCTGGGTATCGTTCCATGTGGTTTAGTCGTTAGAACGTCAGTGCGCTATATTGATGGCCCGGGTCCGAGTCCCGGCATGGACTCTTTTTCACAAGGTTGGCCTTTGCGCCTTTTAAGCAAATTTGAAATTTGATTTTCATTTGAAATATTGTATGCAAGGCGTATGCCTCTCTCTGAAAAAAAAAATTCCAAATATTAATATAGGTTCTATTGGCGCTGGATTTAATTATGAGTCTGTGTTTGCCCATGTCGGTGGCTCAAGGAAAAATATCCCATCTTGTGCTGCGTTTGTAGCCTTTTCAACCTGTAATAGTGAGAGGTTCCAGGCTGGGTATCGTTCCATGTGGTTTAGTCCGTAGAACGTCAGTGCGCTATACTGATGGCGTGGGTTCAAGTCCCGGCATGGAATCTTTTTCACTAGGTTGGTCTCTGCGTCTTTTAAGCAATTACTTTGAAATTTGATTTTCATTTGAAATATTGTATGCAAGGCGAATGTCTCTCTCTGAAAAAAAAAAAATCCAAATATTAATATGTAATATGTGCGTTGTGAAACTCGATCCGACCTGAGCTCGTGAAGCGCCGTCTTCTTACCAGCCTTACAAATAATTAGGTAGATGGTCCAACTTCGAAAAGAAAAAGAACCATTATAAACTTATCATTTTATTCTTTTTAAAAACATCATTTTATAATAGAACTTAAAGACATATCCTTCAAAATGAGATAAAAAATTAAATGTAATATTCTTAATTTTTAAAAATTAATTTATGTTAGGTCGTGTATGCTAAGTCTCCATGTGTATATGTTATATTCAGTAATATAATTTAAACGTCTTAGCGTTTTAATCAACATATTTACACGTTATAAACATCTGAACTGTGTTATTGGTACATAAATCAGTCATTAATTTTAGTAGCACAACAAAACTTCCCAAAATACAGAATCCAAACGCCAACGGGCACCTTTGAAGATACAGAAAGAACTATTTTATCTTTACTTTTTTATATAATAAAAAAAAGAATGTGAAGCAGAATATATTAGAATCAGAATTATTTTAAGATCTGAAATTTAAAATCAGAATTTTTAAATGCAACAAAACAGGATACTGTGTTTTTCATATCATACGCATGACAAATATCTAGATGTTTTCGATTATTTTATTAAATAAAGTTTTGTTGTTTTACTTTTTTTATTTTTTGCAGCATCTGTTAAACTATGGAAAATAAATTTAAGCATTGGTGATAAAAAAAACTAAAAAAAGCATAGTTTGAACCAAACATTTTGATTAATAAATGAGTTAAAAAGAAAAAGAAAAAAGAAAAAAAAACACACAGAGCAAGATTCTAACTTCTAATCAAGCTCTTCTTTTATAAAATAAAATTTCTAAATTTTGAATTTAAAAGATATAAAAGTTGTAGCTATGCTTATGTTTCTGTGTTTTATGACAAATAATTACATGGTAAAATTAAAAAAAAAAAAAAACTCAAATTCATAATAGCAGTATTATTTTAAATGTATCAATCAGACGAATACATTTACTATCAACATTTCCGCACCTTCAGGGTTATCATCCTGTATATAGCTTTCGAAATATATGTTTTAGAAAATTCTCTACACTACTGAATAACGAAATACATAAAATGTAATTAAATTCAGAAATTCAGAAATCTGCAGATAGATACATTATTTTATAACACGTTAAGCACCACGTCAGTCAACGGTGACTGATACTGAACTTTCCGTTTAAAACGCGTAATCCACCGATGACTGACATCTAAAATATGATATAAAACTAAAAATATATAGATTGTTTTAAGTAATTACTGAAAATTTATTTAAAATTTATTTACCTTTTATTTAGTACAGGATTATACTTTCTTAAAAATTACTTAAAACATTGTACATTTTTCAGCGCTTCAGTGTCAGTCGTCGTGGCATTCAACGTGTTAAAATATACTTCATTTATAGGAAATAAGATAAATTCTATCATTTTTGAGTACAGTAAAAAAAATAAGCTGTTGGTTTTAAATAATTATAAATATATAACTTATAAAACTGTAAATACCTAATTTTAAAAAGTTTTCTTGAATTAATGTAAATAAAAATGCGAATTTAAAATACATAAACTTGGTTATTTTATTAAATAAGCCCTTGTGTCTTTTTTAATTGTAAAATAGCATAAAAAATATTATTTCTTCTAAAAAAATATGTTTAAACAAATCATCATATTGAAATTACACCTAATCCCATAATATGATGATTATATACAACTATTTTATCTTTTAAAACGGTTAATCCTCTTTTAAATCATTTGAAAAGGGAAGACATAGATAGTTAAATCCATACGGTCAGTAAAGCTATCCAAAATAAAATTATTACATTTATATTTAATTCAGAAAATAAATTTGAATTTGCGTTGGCTGAAACATTTCATGAATGCTGTATACTAAAATGATCTGTATAATATTCAAAAAGCTATACTTTTTTGCTTTTTTTAAGAATAACAGAAATATTATTTAAAAGGATCGAAATAAATTGGCTAAAAAAATCATATTTTACTTTTTGCGATACAATAAAATTAAAAAACGCTAAATCATCAATATGTATGTAGTCTTTAAAAATTCCGCAATAAACAAGAGCAACCTCTACAAAATTAACTTGAAAAATCATAAAAATATTAATGCCAACTAAAAGTAATCATTATATTAAATGGTTTGTCTGTATCTTAACTTTATGCTTTCACTTATTGGTCTTACGATAACAGGGTTCCTAATAGACCGAAAGTTTTTCTGGATTCTGGTCACATAAATATCATTATTTACTTAGAGAAAAACTGGTTTTATGCAATAGCGTGATTACATAAGTCAAGTTTCTGTGTAAGAAAGTACTGGTACCGTCAACCAGTGTACTTTGGGCCACTTTTTCCTGGTTCCACTCACATTTCCATTATTAAAAAATATTATGTGTGATTTTTCAGCGTCGAAATGGAGTTGTAAACAATTAACATAAAACAGTGAAGCAAACTGTATGGTTTTAAAGAGGAATTTTTTTATTTTTTAACTATTTTTAAAGTTTTGGAACAAAGTAGCCCCTGCTGGAGGCTTCTTTGGTCCATTCACTTAGTTTCATATAAAATGAATACATTTCATACGTAAATTAATACATTTTTATTAAAAACCCTTTGCAATAGCCTTTGCTAATAAATTAACAATGCAAACAGGATAAACAAATGTTTTTTAAAACATTTAAACACAATAAACCAATTGATAATATTAAAGAAATGAGAACCAGTTTTCGTCATGTTATCTTCAGCAACTGGAACAAAAACAATTAATGTAACATTTTCCTACAGTAAAATTTAAAATAAATGTCACTTAAAACATTATTTAAGAAATTTCGTTATATAAAAGACATATCTAAGTAATTAGGGCTACTTTTGGACCAAAAATGGCCTGGCACAAAGTAGCCCCAAAATACTAGTTTTCATGTTAGTTTTATAAAAATGTAAACATTTTCTGTCAAAATAAAATTTAAAGGAAAACCTATGATCACACATGGGTTACAGGCCACGAAAGGTAATATTTTGACACTTATCTTATTTGCAACTCTTATCCAGATTGTTTCATTATAGAAAGTTTGGAGAGTTAACATTTACACGCGAAAACAGTGGTTTACAAATACATTCAGTGTTGCCAGAAAAAAAAATTAAATTACCCCCAATCTATTCAAATACATTATAGTAGGGTATAAAATATTTTTCAAGAGCAAAAACTCCAAATTATCTTGCATTGTTTGTTCAATAAAAAGAATAGAAACATTTTTTATGGGATGGACCAAAGTAACCCCGCAAGGATCAAACGGTATTTCACTAAACCTGTAAGAACAAAGGATTGTTTAAGAATAATGTTTAAAAAATTTATTTAATTGAATAATTAATTGTTCCAATATTTTCAACAGTTATAAAATTAATAAAAATAGAAATAATTACAGAACAACAACTAACTTTGTAATAATTTCTTTTATACTGTTGCTAAAGGTCAGGGAATTTTTCATTTGAAATACCAGTACTTTCGTATAGAAAAACTCGCCTTACGTGATCGCGCAGTTAAATAAGGCAAGTTTTTCTATAAGAAAATTCTAATACTTTACTTTAAAAATTCCTTAACCTGTTGCAAACCTGTGTATAAAAGAAGTTCATTTTAGTCCTTTGTTGTCACTTACAAACTCGCATTCAAAATGTATGATGGATAAAATTATGTAACTTCGATATAAAGCATCATAATCTTAATTCGCATAATTTTCTAAAACTTTAATCCACGCTGACTTGTATTTATTTCACTATAACTTCCATCATAAATAGATGTCAACATACTTCAAGAAATTATACTCTGAAAAGTTTGAATATAAATATCGTGCGGTAAAATTTTGAGCGTATTGTCGGCCAAACGCTTTGAAATTAATTTTCATTTATGTAAAAATTTCAAGAAAGCGTGAGTAAAATTTTTCATTGACTGCCACAAACGTCTGACGTAAGTCAGCTATAGAAGGTAAACATAGCTTTGTTTTTTAATGGTCCATACATTATGATAATAGAAATATATCTTTTTATTTCATAATACTACTTTATACTAACAAGTATTAAACTATTATATATGTAAGGGTGCAAATAATTAAAACGATCATTCAATTGACTGAATAATAAATATAGTTATATTAATCTAAATATAAACCATATACAGGGTATCCAGCGAATAAGACCCTGATTTCAAAATTAAATATCTCAAAAACAAAGATCGATAGAATTATGCGGTAAACTGTTTGTTTATTAGCTCAGCTGTAAAAATGTTATACAGAAATTTCAGAATTTAGTTGCAAAAACCGTTAACAGATGGTGCTGTAATCGCAATGCCTATAAATTGTGATTGGAAGTCCACAGCGCTAGCGTTTCATTCCTAGATGGTTCCCTATGGAAGGACGAAAAGTGGGAAAGTCCACTTTTTCGTTGGGGTGATGTGTAGAAATTGAGACATCTGGTCACAGATTTATTGTTCCAGCTTTAATTTTAGAGAATTTCAATTAATAGAATTTTCAATAAAAAGTTTAGATATCATTATATAAGAACTTATTAAAATATTTTATTAAATTCAATTTTTAATGCCATATAATTATTTAAATCAAAACGAATAGATTTAGAAAAGTAATTTTGTACGTTTTTTTATATTTTTAAATCACGGCATAATGTTTTGGTATTTTTGTTTATACCTGAATTATTAAAAAAGAAAGTAATTTTGCACTTTGCATTTATATTTTTAAATCACGGCATAATATTTTGGTTTTAGCACAACACATATACACATATACTTGCATTATACTTTTTTTGTAAACAAAGTTTTAGGGACAGAAATTATGCATTAAATTGTTTCATTTTTAAAAGGAATTGATGATAAGTCACATCATCAACGTCGAAACAAATTTATTTTGGAGGCTGCACTCCTTTCCAAAGCTTCGCATCAAATCGGCAGAAGCTGCACCATTCTTTTGTGCTCAATGATAAGAAAAAATGAAAATGAGTTTTTAAAATTAAAATGATGAACTTGATTATGTTTCTAAAATAGAAACTTTGTTCTTTTTTCCTTCAAACTATTTTCTGCAATTTAAAAAAAATGATTTACGAATCATTATTATAAATGCTCACTGATTTTAAAACTAGAAACTTTGGAATTTTTTTTTTTTCAAATTTTTTTTCACAATTTAAATAAATATTTAAAGTAAAGATTTACAATTTTTTCAAATCCTCTTCTGCTTTGATTAGATTCCACGATCTACCAATTAGGAAAGAAAAGTCATACCACAGAGTAGCTTATAACAAAATTTGAAACAAATCTCAAATCTCACGGCTCTGCTTCTGCACACCACCGCAACTAAGAAGCGGACTTCCCACTTTTCGTCCTTCTATAGGGAACCATCCAGGAATGCTCTGGCGAAGCTCAATTTATAGGCATTGCGATTACAGAGCCATCTGTTGACGGTTTTTGGAACTCAATTTTGAAACTTCTGTATAACATTTTTACAGCTTAACTAATAAACAAACCTTTTACCCCATAATTCTATAGATCTTTGTTTTTGAGATATTTAATTTTGAAATCAGGGTCTTATTCGCTAGACACCCTATATATATGATAAAAGAAACAATGGAATACTCCCGATATATAGTAAATCTCAATTTAATTGCGTGAATTTCCATACAGTTTGCTAACATGTCGTAAAACCAACAGAGTGAAAACATATCAGGGTACGAACAATTAGGCCGACGGGCACGATTGGGTTCGAATCCAGCCCCTCCCGTCTACCAGCTTCGAGAGCAGAACCTCTCGGCCACTGGTGTGGCTATATCCATTGTGAACGTTTGAGATATTACAGTGCGCAATACCTATCAAAAAATTGTGAAATGGTTAAGTATAATCCAAAAGCAGAATCACATTTGTGAGGCTTGGCATATTTTGCCACCGCTTCAATCTCGAAACCTTGCAAACTTTATATCGCAATACTGTGTACGAACCTTGGGCTGCTGTGTACTCGGGCCTGGGTACGAACACAGGTCTTTGGTTCAGCGCATAAACTCTCTGCCAACTGAGCCACTTGGACGTCACACCTATCGTACCATGTTAGTTCCATGGCATGGATACTTTTTTACTCTGTTGGTTTTACGATTTGTTTACCAATATGGATAAAAATTCCCGAAAGTTCAGATAAAACATATAAATTAATTTTATCAAGCTAAATAGGCAATATAAAAATAAGAAAAATGATTTTTATTATTACAGTATGATAAATTGCATATTCACTGGATACGGAAACAAGAAAAAAATGAACGAAACAAATTTTTTAAATAACTGAAATTTTACATATCCACTGTGCTTTTTTTTATGTTTAATAAATTTAACACAGTATTGCAATATAAAGTTTGCAAGGTTTCGAGATTGAAGCGGTGGCAAAATATGCCAAGCCTCACAAATGTGATTCTGCTTTTGGATTATACTTAACCATTTCACAATTTTTAATAGGTATTGCGCACTGTAATATCTCAAACGTTCACAATGGATATAGCCCCACCAGTGGCCGAGAGGTTCTGCTCTCGAAGCTGGTAGACGGGAGGGGCTGGATTCGAACCCAATCGTGCCCGTCGGCCTAATTGTTCGGAGTTTTCGTGGTTTTCTTCGAACCATGAATTTCCATGCGTAAATACGGGTTATTTTCCCTTAGAAAGACCCTCACGAAGGGCACTCCCCCCTTGGGCCTATATCACTCGAGTAGATAATTGGCCGTCAAAAATGAACCCAACCCAACCCACAATGAATATATAGGTCCAGATTATTTTTCGGCCATTCAGACTCGATTATTATCTTCTTCAACATCTTTTTTCAGAATGAATCAAAGCACTGTCTTGTTAAAAAAAATAATTAAGATGTGCCATCTTTTCACTCAACAAGCAGAGTTATAACAAGTGAATATATGTATATATGATACAATACGAAATTACTTGGCGCAGTACAATATAAATAAAAAAACCTTTAAAGCACCAAAATATATTATTTCTTGTTGCAAATTAGTTTCAGTAGCCATAGCATACCGTCATTAGTGCAAAATATGATTGCTCAGAAAAGAAAATTGCTGAAATATATGTAGGAGAAGGGGATTCAGTGATAAAGTTTATTAGCCAATAAAATTACAGGAAATTTTAGGAAACAGCCAATGAAAGGTAAGTGGATTCAAAGATAAAGTTTATTAGCCAATAAAATTACGATAGGAAATTTTAAGGAACCGTCATGTGAGCGGATTCAAACTGGGTAGAGTTATAAAAGCTATTAAACCATTTATTTGCGAATCACAAATATTTTTAGGAATAATTTAGGAGGCTAATTAATTTACTTAAAAAATGTATATCGTGAGGGGAATCGTTGTAAAGATTTCCTAAAACCGAAGTCAAAAATATATTTGTTTTAATTTTAGGTATTAGATTTTCAGAGATATCGTCATAAATTCACTGCAAAAATATGTCCCCCACCCCTATTTCTGAATCTACTGAAACTAAAATTATGAAAAAAAAAAAAATAAAACTAGTAGGAATCTCTTTAAAACTCGCAGGTAAAGTATAGCGATTATCCTAGGCCAGATAGTTTTTGAGAAAATCGCCTTTATTCGTTCCACACAAACTTTACTTTGCAAACTCTCAGTGTGAAGGGGCTCTCAAGGTGCCTGTCGACGCTGAATCATCCGACAATTTTTTATAATGATTTTAAAAAACAATTGTCTGTAATTAGCCGATATATTAATTAAATAGTTTCTAGAAAAATGCGGAACGGACCAAAATGGCATTACAAATATACCACCATCCTTCGAAGCACGCTTGGCATAATGCCAATTTTAAAGTTTGTGCAAGGTCTTCGTTTTAGGTAAGGCAAAGGATAGTTATATTATTAAGATCAGTCAACGTTTTTCATTCCATTTGAATTCAATAATTGAAAGCAATTATTTCAAAATTATTCAATCTTATTCTTTTACACAATTAAATTATATAGTTAGGAAAATTATATAATATAGTCTTATACCTTTTACAAACGATTTTATTGAAATACTGCAGTTAGTAATTAATAAATTTATTGTACGAAAACATTTTTGTGCTCGAGTAAAACTCGCACTTGACCGATTATTTATTTAAAAAAGCTAAATAATGTAAATAAAAATGAACATTTTAAAGAAATAAAGCACTACAATTATTTCAAATATTATTAATTATATATGCTTAGTACAAGTCACTGAAGTCAATTTGGAAAATGGTAATCATAACAAAAGAGCTCTTCAGCCCAACCATTTATAAATTAACATATCATGACAGATTTGTTTGACTAGGGACTCTAATTATATATATTACTTATATATTATTCCGTCTATATACTGCGTAGTTTGTCAACATTTGTATAATATAATTTTCTCTTTAGATGTCAAGCGGAGTTTGAATCATGCCATCTACTTCAAGTAAATAAACACGTTAAGAGTGCTTTACCCTTTATACTTAGTGCTGGTCCACTCATAAATTTAATGAACCGAAGCATCTGAGACAACTTATTTCATAACTTGAAAAGAGCCGTTTTCATTTAATATTATATTAAAATTAATGCTTTAAATTTATAGTACAATAAATATAAGTTTAATTGAACACTAAATTAAAGTTAGAATTAATAAACGATTGTTATTTTTCTTATGTTGTATTAATGCTCATTGTATTAGATAAATGCATTTCAGTTAATATTCTTTTAAAAAATAGGATATTTGTTAATAAACTATGCTTTTAAGTATTTAAAAAATCATATTTTTTAATGAAATATTATGAATGAAAATTGCAACTGTAGCGTGAAAGGTTTTAGTGAAAGGTCATAAGTCGGAAATTGTATGTAAAACGTGGCAAATGTGGTGCGTTCGTACTAACACTAGTTTTATAAATATTCAGATCTTGGGGCAATAGCTGCTGCACTCTTATACAAAAACGCATGAATACAAAGTTTATTACGATTATATATATTAAATTCAGTGATGCGAAAATAATAGGACTCCATCTTAAATAGGACGTAATCACCATGGAAACCTCGAATCATTCCCTATTATGGGATATCATGGATATAATTACGTATGATAGGATATAATGGAATGAAAAAGACTTTTATTAATATCCATTTAATTTTTGATCGATTTTCATAAAATTAGAAATGACTCGACAAAATTCTGCAACGATTATGTATTAACTTTCAAACCATTCACTTGGGTAGATTTCGCGCTATTATAAACAGACAGACAGATTAATTTATCCATCATGGATGAATTAATTTATCCATCAAGATTTTATTTGCCATCCATTATCCGAGAATCAATAGAGATCTTCTTACGCTGTGAGAATATGCTCAACGATCTGCATCTATCGAGCTTCTTAAAATTTGGAATGAGTCGCTCAACAGAATAATGAAAAAATAATATAAAATAATTCACGTTCACAGGAATTTATTTTTAATAATGCAGTTAATTTAATTATTCTTGAGTTCGCGTTATTTTTGTTTACCAGCTTTCAATTTAAAAATTTTGGGAAAATATTTGTGTCATTTTAATTCTTGAGAATGTGGGCGCCAGAGCAATGAAACATGTCGAATCTAAATACGAGGGTGGTTCAATAATTATTGTCCCGAGTGCGTGTAAAATATCTGTACTGCGATGGTTGATGTGGAATATTAAAGCCTAATGTCTTAGATGCCTATATGCTCAATTTCAGAACTGTAGCTGCTATATTAACATTTTTTTTTTTTTTTTTTTGGTGTGAGAGGTCGCACCTAGCTTGAAAGAGGGGTTTGGGGGTGACAGTGAATGAGACGTGGCTACTGTCGTTTGGACTCGGGATGATAGTAATTTAGCCACGTCTCATCTAGTGTCCCAAATCTATCACAGGACTGCTTCAGGTCTGGCCCCCATAAGCTCCAAACCAGCCTTTCTCCACAATCCTCCCCCCTTTCAAGCTAGGTGCCACCTCGCACAACTAAAACCAAAAAAAATGTTAATATAGCAGTTACGGTTCTGAAATTGAGCATACAGGCATCTAAGACATTAGGCTTCAATACTCCACATCAACCATCGCAGTACAAATATTTTATACACATTCGGGACAATAATTAATGAACCACCCTCGTAAAAAAATGGTACTTTTTGCCTTTTAAATGTATTTTTTATCACTTTAAGCTAATATTAAATTAGTTTGATGTTTTCAAGTAATTTTCATGTACAGTTTTACAGTAATTTTTACTTTACTTAATGACGGACGTTTCTGGATTACATAAGATGAAAATTCTTCTTTTGTAATTTCTGAAAAAGAGGTAAATTCCTGAAATTGATGTATATATGCGCTAATAAAGCAAACAGGTTCAAATGAATTTGATACCGAGCTAAATTAACAAAAATCATAAAAGATTTTAGTTGTGTATTAAAGAGAGTTGAGTTTATGTATGTAAATTTTGAGTAACTTTTTTAATAGTTGATTGGTATTTCTAAGTAAAAAAAAAAAATAAATTCGTCACATAAAGCTAGCAAAGGAAATGTAAACCAAAAAATTTAATTTATTATTAAAACAATAAGCTATTGCATCCGAAAACTTGATACTATGAGGACGACATTTTATAATGAAATACATCATCAAGACAAAATGCTTCAAATTTAATAATTAAAAATTCTTTCGTGGTTTAATATTTCCTTATATTTTTGAAAATTTCAAACTAATTTTTAACACCCTCCAACATAGTTCAAAAGTGTTTATGACTTCGGTTCCTCTTTGTGTCGTCTGTTTGAGTTTTAACTCGAGTAAGTATATTCGGATTGGCGTGTAATTGATACATGTTATTGAGGTTTGCCATGGCATGTTCGGTTTTAAATATGAAGTTTGTAGCATTCCTTATTTAATTACAGGGATGTTCAAATTATTCCGTTTTATCATTGTCTATGGGAAAAAGTTATTTGCTGTGTATTTTAATAGTGCTACACAATTTAACCCACAATGAAATTTATACGCATTATTGGACTGCACTGGAAGATGGTTGCTATAGAATATATTCCCAGCAAACACATACCTTTCGGCACACGATCGGACCGCAGCCGGCACTGCCGATTAAGTGTCAGCATGGGCACAGAGGTTTCGGTGAAGTGTCGCTAGCATGTCGGCAACTGAAACTTGAGAATCTGCTTTTTCGACTGCCGATTACCGTAATCGGTCCCCTTATGGTTATATATCAGCAAGCGACTTACACCGGAGGGTGACGCAGGACCGATATGTGATTTCTGATAGTGGCCCGATTAGATTTGCCAACATCGGTCCGAATTCGGAATTTTTAGTCTTAGCGGACATTTTTTTTTTCTTTTTCTTAATTTAGTTCGAGTTTGAGTTTTGATAAGATATGTATATTTCATGTATTTCATATAAAATTCTAACAGTGATAAACAAACAAAAAAAAAGTTAAAAATAGCTATATTTATTTATTTTAAAAAAATTGTTATTGAATTCATTTTAAAAAGGACTTACAATTATTTGAATTATCAAAAGAGTTTTTTAAATCGCTCCTTAAAATTATTATTCATTATAAACTTAACCGTAGAAAGAAAAAAAAACTTCATAAATTAATTGAACTTATTTTCTAGCTATTATATTCATTTTAAAAGCAATAGCTATGTTTCTTATTTTATTTAAAAATCAAATTATTAAAAAGTGTTTAAAATTATTTTACAAGCTATAAAAATAAAAAATAACTTTTTAGCGTTAAAATTTTAAAGAAAGATTCAGAAATGTCCCACTTCTAAAAAAAGAAAAGAAAAAAAAAATAATAATACTTTTATTTTATTAGATGATTAAAAAATGTTGATAAGTAAAAGAATCCTTATCGCTACTTAATCACTAAAAGTATATATTGTGCATCAAATGAACTCTTATTCTAATTAAAAGTAATTAATTACCAATTTATTTTTCAATTTCTTGAATTAACACATTTAATTGCATTATAATTCCCAAAGAGAAAATTGTATTAAGAAAAAAACCTTTGAAATTTACTTATTTTATTTAATAAGCACTCTTAAATTTATAAGAAAGATTCAGAATTATCCCCCATTTAAAGTTGTCTTCCAAAAGAAAAAAATATGTAAATTAATATTTTTATTTTATTTTTAATAAGTAACAAATTAGTATTGCAACATACTCATAAAATATATGTTCTACTTTAAATCATCAAAATGACGTAAAATGAATTATTATTCTAATTAAAAGTTATTAATTACCAACTTTTTATTCATTAAAATAAATTTTTCCATGTTAAAAAAATATATATTATAAATTAACGCAACGCATGTAATTACATTATAAATCCTTAAAAGAAAATTTGGTTAACTGAACAAAACCTGCAAAAATTTTTTTTTAAATAGTTAATTATTCATAAATTTCTATACACTGCTCAAAACAATTAAAGGATATTTGAAGTTTTATATAAAATAAAGATATAAACGAAATTTTTTTTGCCGAAAATAGAAGAAGAGAATCACAAATGCAAATTTTTCTGGTTTTCAAACTGTGGAGTATGCAAATTTTGAGTTCGACGTCAAAAACGTCGCTTCAGTGGCAGCGAATGAAATTTGACTTTCAACTGTATAAAAGAGAATGAAGACAAGAATGATCGGCATTCAGTGATTGCTTTGTTTCGATGAGTACGATGTCTCAGCGAAGTCATTTGACAGATTCAGAAGCTTTGAGAATTGTTGGTAGGTTAGAAGGGTGCCAAACTCAAGCCGAAGTAGCGCAAGTCATTGGAGTGTCACAAAGTGTCATTTCCAGGATCTGGAACCGTTTTTTGGAGAGTGGATGTGCAGGCCGAAGACCAGGGCAAGGTCGTAGACGGGCAACAACGCCCAATGAAGATCGGTATTTAGCGTTAACAGCTCAGAGACACCGAACCATGAACGCTACTCTTCTCCAACAACACCTTCGCTCGGCTACAGGCACCACGATTTCAACTCAGACTGTCCGAAACCGGCTCTATGCTGTAGGTCTGTATGCTCGCCGACCGATTAGATATGTGTTAGATTAACATCAAGGCATCGTCGCGACCGCAGGGAGTGGGCAACCGAGCATGTCAACTGGAGGAGAAATGAATGGAGCAATATTCTGTTTTCTGACGAGTCCCGTTTTTCTGTGCACCCGGATAATAGGCGTATTTTCATCTGGAGGGACCGTGGCAGTAGGAATAATCCTGCGTTCGTGCACGAAAGTGTCAGATTTGGCGGTGGAGGAGTGTTGGTGTATGGTGGCATCTCCATTGACGGGCGCACTGACCTCTACAACATTCGAGATGGAGCTCTGACTGGTCGCCAATACAGGGATGAGATCCTCAGACCTATTGTAGTCCCTTACGCTGCAGCAATCGGAGATAACTTCATTTTAATGGACGATAACTGCAGGCCACATCGTGCAATCCTGGTGGAGGATTTCCTTTTCGAGGTAGGAATCGTTCGAATGGAATGGCCAGCGTGTTCTCCAGACATGAATCCAATCGAGCACGTTTGGGACGCTCTAGGAAGACGAGTTTCTGGCCGCCAACAACCCCCACAAACTCTCCAAGATCTGGAAAGAGCTCTTCTGGAAGAGTGGGGCAGAATACCCCAACTCGTCATTAATAGCCTCATTGAGTCCATGCCTCAAAGGTGTTCAACGTTGCTGGCCGCCCGTGGCAACCATACCCCCTACTGAAAATGATTTTCTTTGAAGAAAACACCTTTTCTTATTCTTTTTTTCTCATATGCACAAATTGTGTTTTTTTCCTTTAGTACACAAATGCGCAATAAAATGCATTTTTTTCTGCCAAACATGTGTAATTTATTCTCATATAACCTACTATGTCTGTCGACCATGTATCAATTAGCTAAACAGTTTACCAGATACAAAATCCACCTAAAACTGCAATATCCTTTAATTGTTTTGAGCAGTGTATATTCTTAATTATAACTATATCTTAATTATTCTTAAATTTGTTTGCTTTAACGAATTCGCTAAGATATTTATTTCATTCATTTAAATATTAAATTAACTTTTAAATACATGCGCGTAAGACAATTACAACTAAATAAATACAAAATAAAATAAAAACACTTCAAAGTTCTAATTTTCCCATCTACCACTTACCTTCAACGACAACCATTACTTATCGATATGTTTTCCCCTTATTACCTCAAAGAATCATCCTCTGATCAAATCTCAGTGGCTAAGTGGTGAAGTCGTCTACAATATACAATATAAGGCGCCTATTTCAAATATACATTCCACGATGGCTCATAGATGGCGCCATCAAAACAGATATTTTTTCAATTTATGCTGGTGTCGGGCTGCGGCCGGCATTCATATTCTATAGTGCCTCTAGAATCGGGCCGCATTCTCAAGAATCGCCGCTCAAGAATCGGGCGTATCAAAAAAGATACGGAACCGGTAGCGGCAACCGGTATCGTGCCAATACCGCCGGTAGTGGCAAGCGGCTGTCGGCCGATTACTTACCGATAGCTCTGTGTTTGCTGGGTTATCTTTAGCACATACAATACGCGTACAAGGAAACTAAAACGTTATTCGTTATATTATGTTCTATGAAGAAAAATTGTTTGTGGAATATTTTAATGATGTTATTCCGCTACAAATATAAGGAAATTGATATAAATTTTTGAGGTACACTAAAAGAGACTATCAGTAGACCACGGGTGCAAAACATTTATCATTCATATAACAGGGTCACACAAAAGAGTCGGTTATATAATAACCAAAGGGGGGGGGGCGACTGATAGCAGCGTTAATTATGTTGCACTATTTCAAATATTATGAAGTTGATATACATAATTGAGTTTCACTACAAAATCCAAGCAGTAGAATATAATGTGCATCAAATTTATCGTTCATTTACAGGGACACATAAAAGATATCGGATGTAATGCTGTATCTGAAGAATTGCCTATTAGGAATGATTGCAGAAAGTATGTTTTCTGTTATGTATACTTGTAAAGTTTAACGTTTTGCACACTACATGGTGTATATAAATTCTATAGACCATATACAGGACTACACAAAAAAATCCGTAAGCATTACTGAGAATGAGTGCGAGTTGTTTGAAGCTGTTTCTTTTAATTTGAGTTATGCATTTTCAAAAACAACTACATTTAGTATGCTAAGATATATTTGTAGCGCATGAATAAAATCATTTACTGGGCTATGAAAAAAATTGGATAAATGGGTGCCTTTCAAATGTAAATAAGTACGAGTAATAAGCCAAAATTACGTCCACTAATAACCATAACACAGTATTAAAATATATATTTGCTTAAAAGACATTATAAAAACATATTAAAAGTAAATTAAAAATCTATATTGACATGTTTCAACTCTTTTACTGAGTCGTCATCAGAATGTATAGCAGAAAAATTACAAATACAATGCATATGAAAAATGGAAAAAAATCATACAAATATAAATAAGTAATCATAAAACGCGCCCTATATTTTCGCGATCGCGCGTGTTCCCTCTATGCCGCGACTCCGTAAGTTGTCCAACCATTCAACCCATAAACTTGGTATGCGAAAAGATAATGTATCGTTACAAGCTCCTGAACCTCATAAATGAATTTCAATGGACTCTCTTATGAATAATTGTAAATAAAAATGATACCTGTAGATAATTCTACTCTCGTTAAAAAGTATGTTAATGTTCTCTATTTGATTCAGCCGTACAAAAATCATTATATAGGTATAACCCAACGAAAATTCAATATCGGATGTAGAGAACATATAGCGGACATAAAATATAATAGAGGTAATGCTGCTTTATCCTGGCTGAATCAAATAGAGAACATTAACATACTTTTTAACCAGAGTAGAATAATCTACCTGACTAATTTTTATTTACAGTTATTCATAAGAGAGTCCATTGAAATTTATTTAAGTGGTTCAGGAGTTTGTAACGATAAATTATCTTTTCGTATCCCAAATTTATGTGTTGAATGGTTGGCCAACTTACGGAATCGCGACACAGAGGGAAAACGTGCGATCACGAAAATATAGGGCGCGTTATATGATTACTTGTTTATATTTCGATGATTTTTTTTTTCATTTTTCATATGCATTGTATTTGTAATTTTTCTGTTATACATTCTGATGACGACTCAGTAAAAGAGTTGAAACATGTAAATATAGATTTTTAATTTACTTTTAATGTGTTTTTATAACGTCTTTTAAGCAAATATATATTTTAATATTGCGATATGGGTGCCTATCGTTAATAATTCCTGAAAGTGTGATTTCAATAATTTTAAACGTGTTTTTGCCTAAATTAATTTCATCTTAATATGTGGCGTGTATAAAAGTCTTTAGATATTATACAAAGCTGTACAAAAGTATTCAAGTACGTTTCCGTGTATAGGTAGAAATTGCTAAAGTTGAAATTTCAATTGTGTTATACGTTTTCTAACAAAACTAAATTTTAGCGTACTGCGTAGAAAATATACAAATCTACAGATCATATACACAGCTGCAAAAAAGAGTTGGAGTACCTTTCCGGCTATTTACAGTAATTTTTGAAATCTAGTTTTCGAATGCGTTTTGCGTTTTCTAAAATGTTTTTTTATGTATCTACTTTACCTTATCAAACTAAAACGTTTTATTAAGTATATTGGAAGAGTTGGAAAAAGTATTTAATGATCTATGCTTGACGCATGATTTTTCTTTCTTGTTTATATCTAAAAGAAACTTCATATATTTTTTTAAATATTAAATGTAAAATATTAAATGAAAAATTTTACACATAATCTTGTTGTTTTCAGAAATAAAAATTACGATAAAAAAGCATCAATATTAAAAATTTTATTAAAAAATAATAATAATAGAATAATTCGAATAACGGAGATGTGTTTTTTAACTTTAAAAATCATTTCATTTCATCGGAATAAAACACAATTCATTATTCAAACGTTATTTTTTATGGAGTGTTTCCTTGATTATATTTATTATTAATGGCATGGTAATTCCTTTATTAATGTATTATTTGGCAATATTAATAAAACAGCTTTAATATTTGAAAATGTTTAATGTCTACAAACAACAACTTCAATCAACTCTGTATTAAGTATTGTAAACAAGTCTGGAAAATTTGAATGACTTTTCAAACATAAGCACAAGATGATGTTTGATTAATTACTTTAGTTGTTTAGCATAGAGAAAATATGTGTACATTTAAACTATTTAGCACAGATTACAAGTGCAAGATGGTTTGCGAAACTGTTTACATAAAGTAGGAATTAATACATCATCCAGTATGCAAAATTTGTGATTTGGAATAAATTGTAGAATTATTGCTTAGTAAAAGGAATTATTAATGCAATAATTTTGATATAATAAGAAGTGGAAGACAAAAAGAAATAAAAATATATTTTGATATTCATATGTCAGAAATAAAGGATACAGATCCATTGAAGTATCTTTTTTTTCGGTACTTTTCGATTAGCCGGACGCCAGTGTTGTGTGTACATGGGCATACATATACATATATATATATCTGTACCTTGGAACAAAAAGGTCCAATGTCCATTTTTCTCAAATGGCAGGAAACCCAATTTAAGTTTGAGGTATTTTAAGGATCTTGCTACGATTTCTGTACTATTATTTGTGAAAGTTGTACCTTTCAATTCGGTAATGTTTTTCTCACTACAATCTAATGTTATATTGATTTAGTTTTTTTTACATTTTAAATTGGCCATTTTTAGGTGCGTTCGTAATTATATAAATACGTAGCACCTATAGTCGTCGTTCAGTCCGTCCGTCTGTCCGTCTGTCCGTCCGTCTGTCCGCATATAACAGAGCAAAAACTACCCAACCGAATGGTCTGAAATTTGAAATATAAGATTGTTGCAAAATTTTGTCGAGCCATTTCAAATTTTATGAAAATCGGATGTATAGTTTAATTACAGGGACAGTCAAAAGTTTTTCTTTACATTACGGCCAATGGGTAAAATTATTGCAAGTGCATTTTATTGATATTACAGCCTTCCGAATGGTCTGAAATTTTAAAGATATAATTGTTGCAAAATTTTGTCGAGTCATTTCAAATTTTAGGAAAATCGGATGTATAGTTTAATTACAGGGACAGTCAAAAGTTTTTCGTTACATTACGGCCAATGGGAAAAATTATTGCAAGTGCATTTTATTGATGTTACAGCCTTCCGAATGGTCTGAAATTTTAAAGATATAATTGTTGCAAAATTTTGTCGAGTCATTTCAAATTTTAGGAAAATCGGATGCATGGTTTAATTACAGGGACAGTCAAAAGTTTTTCTTTACATTACGGCCAATGGGAAAAATTATTGCAAGTGCATTTTAATGATGTTACAGCCTTCCGAATGGTCTGAAATTTTAAAGATATAATTGTTGCAAAATTTTGTCGAGTCATTTCAACTTTTAGGAAAATCGGATGTATGGTTTAATGACAGGGACAGTCAAAAGTTTTTCTTTACATTACGGCCAATGGGAAAAATTATTGCAAGTGCATTTTAATGATGTTACAGCCTTCCGAATGGTCTGAAATTTTAAAGGTATAATTGTTGCAAAATTTTGTCGAGCCATTTCAAATTTTAGGAAAATCGGATGTATAGTTTAATTACAGGGACAGTCAAAAGTGTTCGGGGAATGGGAAAAAAATTATTGGGAGTGCATTTTAATGATGTTAAAGACTATGTACTTTATGAAGTGCAAACAATTATACATTCAGTACAATATGGGGTGCAAAAAATAATTATAAAACTTGTTATAGTACGAACGCACCTCATTTGCCACGTTTGACGAGCAATTTTCAACTTGTTAAATTAACAGTAAGTAACATTGGCCTCGACAAAATATTTTGTTTTCAGTGATCTAATATTGGAAGGACTTTGGCCTTTTTAACAATTACTTTATATCGCATCCTGAATTCATTCGTGTATTTAACTCAAATTTCTCAATTTTGGACATTGGCCCTTTTTGTTCCAAGGTACATGTACATATATATACATATATGTATACATACATATACATATATATTTGTATATATACATACATGTATGTATACATATATATGTATATATAACACTGGCGTCCGGCTAACCGAAAAGTACCTTTTTTTTCTTTTTAATATAATAATCCACAGATGATAAATTGTACTTATTTTATATGTAACGTTTTTCAAGAAAATATTTTAATTAAATGTATTTTCTTCAGATTGTATGGTGTGCTCATAAATAGCCATATGAGGAGTTTTTTGTGTTAACATAAGTTTAAAACAATATTACAACAAAGAAATTTTTTCTAATTAATATACATGTTGGACAGAAAGTTTGTGTTAAATTTAGAAATTCATAACTATTGAATTCTAGTCCCCGTTTATAAAATTTTATGTTCAATATTATTATATTGATATTTAATATTCAATATTCATTTCGCAGTTAAAAATGTAACTATTTAATCATACAAATGGATTAAGCTTACCTAAATTCATCTTATCGGGAGCTAAAAGCCTCATTTAAATATCATCGGAATAAAAGTTCATTCTGTGTAAGGAGTAATTGCAGAGACAAACTGTAGACGTAACAACATATACTTTAACATCACAAATACAAAAACATAACGTTCGCGTACATACTTTCGTTTCAATAAATCTTACATCATAATATTTCGTAGCTACATTTTCAGTTCATAAAGTTTTAAACAAATTCATTTGTTAACAAAAAAGTATCGTCTGCGGAAGCGCAAAATACAAACGATTGTATTCAGACCATGGAAGCAGCGATAAAAAGCAACAACAACAAAACATATTATAACGATACGAATGTGTGGTTTGCATTGAAAGCGTTACCTTGATATGGAGTTTATTTTACAGTAAACAAAGTTCTTGATCAACAAGTTTGAAATTGTACGAAAAACGTGTCATATGAGGTGCGTTCGTACTATAATTAATGTTCTAAAAAAATTATTACTATCTTTTTAAGTTTTGATTCGATTTTAATAAAATTTGCAACGACTAGACAAAATTCTGCAACGATTATGCATTGTGTCCCAGTATTATTGGGACAAACTTTAAGGGGAGGTAGGGGACATCACAAGGATTCAGATTTGCATAGCAACCCATGGTCGGAAATGGCTTCGTTCGCGTTAGGTGGTGTTGTTCACAAGACCCACGCTCTCCAGATTTAAGCAGCATATATTTCTTTCTTTGGGGTGCACTGAAAAGTGCTATGTACGCTACGCCTGTGGATTCCGATTATGGACCTGGTTGCTTGTCTATGCTGCTGCGGATATCCAACAAAATGCATGTGTATTTGAGTAAGTCCGCCAATCCATGGTCCGACGGTGTAATGCATGCCTCGCTAGCAATAGAGGAAACTTTGGACATCTTTTGTGACATTTTCACATATCATCTACCACAGCACATGTAATATCTGGGATCAATAAATTATTTCAGATAATCTCAGTCTTGTGTCTCTTCGTTTCTTGTACCTGTCATACTACTTTCTCATGACGTTTCAGACCATGGGTTGCTATGCAAATCTGGATCCTTGTGATATCCCCTACTTCCCCTTAAAGTTTGTCCAATAATCCTGGGACACCCTGCATATACTAAATTTCAAACCATTCGGTTGGATAGTTTTTGCGTTGTTATATGCGGGCAGGTGGTCGATTACGAAAGCACCTAAAAACTGATATATAGAGCGAGATAACACGAAACATTCTCCCGAAATAAACAAATGCGGATGATTATAAAAGAATTTATCATTAGGAATCAGCTAGAGTTATCTACAAACACCAAAACAGCAAATAGAAATAAACAACAATTTCAGTACAGTAAATATATAACACTGTTTATTTTCTATTTTTTAATTTTAATTTAATAAATTTAATAAGTTAATTAGAATAATGAGCGTTTTTTTTTTTTTTTTTTTTTTTTTTTTTTACTGTAAAAATTATTTTTACTTACATGATATATCTACCGAATGATAAATTATGTTATATTCGTCTCCATTTGCTTATTCCGGGAGGTGGATTTGTGCTATTTCGCACTGCATAAGACTTTGTTTGCTGTAATATAAACACCATACCAGGGTTTTATACCTTTAGTGCAAACCACACTTTTCTACTATTATTATTTTTTTTCATATGAATTTCTAAAATTAATACAAATTTTCGGTCCATCGTGTATGTTAGTTAAAATGTTAGTGTTATTTAGGGTGGCCGATTATCTGCACGAGGGATACAGCCGTCAGGGGGGGGGGTGCCCTCTGTAGGGGTCTCTCTAAGGAAAACTAACACAGGGCCGGATTTAGCCTTTAAACCACTCCGTGCAAAAGTAAAAAATGCGCCCCTACTTCACGCATATACATATTAAGTATAAAAAAAGATATATGATCTTTTTTACATTTTTTATCGAAAGTAAAAAAAAGTGTAACTCGTACTCAGTAATTGACACAAATGCTTATAATAACTTTTCTCTTAAAATATTTAACTTCATAAAAAAAAAAAAAAAAAAAAAAAAAAAAAAAAAAAAAAAAAAAAAAAAGTAACAGGAGTAAAATTCCAGACTTTTTTTTTTTTTTTTTGCCGGACTTTTAGCTCAGAGAATTCATTAATTAATTCAGAAACATCTAAACTGTTACTGAGTTCATATTCAATTTCTAAAACAGCTTGGTCTGACAACCCTGTTTGAGATGGTGTTGTTCGTAAATAGTGTTCTTGATTATTTTTAGTTTGGAAAAACTACGATCCTCCGATGCAACAGTTATTGGAAGAGTTAGTAAAATTCTTAGAGTAATGGTCAAGTTTGGAACAAAATTCATTTTTGTTGTCCATTTTATAACTTCTTAAGGTTGTAAATCTTTTCCGGTTGGAGAACACACTACTGAAATTACATCAGAAAGTTCTAGTCTAGTCCGTTTATATCCGATGATTCTCCATCTCTTAAAATGGCTTCCAAATCTTTGCAGTTGGCCAAAATTATAGAAGAACAAACATCTTTTGGTTCATATATCTACCCTATATACCTAATGAAACGAATTTATGAAACGGAAGTATGAATCGACAGATTAAACAACTTATTATGTTTCACGTTGATTTCTCCTAAAGTATGGAATACTTTGCGATGAAATTAACACCAAAAATCAACATTGATCCGCAGATTTCAAAACTGGTATTAGAATTTTTAAATTCGAATTAGTTTCCGAAATATTAATTTTTTTCTAATTTTATATACATTTTTCTAATGATGGCAACTCAAATTTTAATCAAACAGATATTTTTTTTTTTATATTTCAGAAAAGGTTGACATGGTAACCCGGCTATTATTGTTTATTTGATAATAAATGTTTATTTACTTTTATTTCTTTTTACAAATTATATAAATTATTTTGATCTATGATTATTAATTATTTTATTTCATATTTCCTTTAGAAAATAATAGAAAATAATTAAGAAATACAGTACTACTTAGTTATTCTGTCGACCAATTTCGCCAAATTATATAAATCGCCAAAACACTGGCCAGATTATACAAATTGACATAATTTTTATTTTAAATAACGAAAGAACAAATAAATTAGTATAACATTAATAAATATACGAATAAAACATCGAAATAAAAATCACTTGATGACGTAAACACGTGTAACTTGCTTAAAGTCAAGTGAATGTGACATTTACGATCAACCATTATTGGCATTTAATCTTATAGTTCGCGATAGATTTTTTGTCGACGGAATAACTAAGTAGTACCAAGAATACATATGTAACTGGTATTCAAAAACGAGGCTTTCGCCAAATTTTCGTAAAAAAAAAAAAAAAAAAAAAAAAAAAAAATCATGCCATATGTATATGACATCTGGAGAAATATTAAATTATGTAACAAACCATGACATTTAATTTCAACTTCAAATCAATGTTTTAGTTTACCACTCGAACAATAAAAAAAATGCTAACTGGCGAGTTGAAAAAAAGATATTGGCGAGATTTGCACCCGGCTTTTTTTTCTTTTTTCACAGATGTCATATACGGCCCCATATTGGCGCGATTTTTTTCTGACGCCAATGTCATATACGCAACGGGTACTTAACTGGCGCCAAAGTATCGTTATTTTGATTGACATGGTAAGCCGGATGTTGTTGTTTATGCTGTTGATGCGTTCCCCAAACTGTCGTTGGAGAAAAATCGCACCAATATGGGGCCGTATATGACATCTGTTCCAAACTCTCATATGAAAGGCGAAGGGATCAGATCGTATTTGTTTATGGCATTTGATGACTTGAACTATTACAATATAGATGAAATGATGGGGATAGAATAATATTTGGCGACTTATCACCTGTGCCTGGGTAACATTAAAGTATCAAAATGGCACCTAGAGTATAAGAAGCAAAGTGTTCCGCACGGATCTGTTGATGATAGTCACATGACTTAGGCTATTGTTATAGAGATTGTTTTAAAATATCGGTTGACAAAGACTCTGAATGCTTAATTCATTTTATTTTAACTTCTTTTCAAATGTTTAACTGATCCTCTTTAATCAAAAACGAAAACTACCATTGGATGTCTTAACAGCAACTGATTCTCCGTTAAATTTTTGCAATCAAAGGGAATTGAATGGAAACCCGTTTACAGGGAGATCTGCACAGCTTTTAGGTAGCTTTCATTACAAAAAGCTACCTATTGCAGCCGTTCGGAGGATAGCGATTTCAAAAAATTTTGGTATATTTTCATCGATCATGACCCCCAGACCCCGAAACCACCCTCCGTTCAAAAGTTGATATATATATATATATATATATATATATATCCATATATATATATATATATATCTGACCTTTGTCATACTGTAACTCTCGAATTTATGAACCGATTTGGATGTAATTCGGTATGTACATAGTACATACTAATGTCTCGACCGAGTTCGTTGGCCAGCTTCATCCGCCATTTTGTTTCAAAATGGCGGCCATTTAAAATTTTTTTTAAAATTTGAAATTTGAAATGTGGTACCAAAGAATTAAAAATGGAAAAATATTTTTTTCTTATGTATTTGACCTTTATACAACGATTCCGGAGCGGTTTTTGTTTTGTCTATATCTTAAAAAATGGCTGAGTTATAGCATTTTGAATTTCTAGCGTGGCTGACATTTTGAAACGTCCTGAAATTTGTCACGCGATAAAAAGCGTATTTGTGAACCGCTTTGGATGTAACTTCGTTTGTACATAGTACATACCAATGTCTCGACCGAGTTCGTTGGCCAGCTTCATCCGCCATCTTGTTTAAAAATGGCAGCCATTTAAATTTTTAAGAAAAGTTTAAATTTGAAATGTGGTACCAGAAAATTGAAAATTGAAAAAATATTTTTTTCTTATGTATTTGACCTGTATACAAAGATTCGGGAGCAATTTTTGTTTCGTCTATATCTTAAAAAATGGCTGAGTTATAGCATTTTGAATTTCTAGCGTGGCTGACATTTTGAAACGTCCTGATATTTGTCACCTGATAACAGGCGTATTTATGAACCGATTTGAATGTACTTTGGTGTGTATATAGTACATACAAATATCTCGACCGAGTTCGTTGGCCAGCTCCATCCGCCATTTTATGGCGGCCATTTAAAAAAATTAAAAAAATTTAAAATTTAAAATGAGATACCAAAAAATTGGAAAATGAAAAAGATTTTTTTTTGTATGTGTTTGACCTTAATACAAAGATTCCGGAACAGTTTTTGTTTCGTCTATATCTAAAAAAAAAGGCTGAGTTATAGCATTTTGAATTTCTATTGTGGCTGACATTTTAAAAAGACCTGATTTTTGTCACGCGATAACAAGCGTATTTATGAACCGATTTGGATGTTACTTGGTCTGTACATAGTACATACCAATGTCTCGACCGAGTTCGTTGGCCAGCTTCATTCGCCATCTTGTTTCAAAAGGGTTGTCATTTAAAAAAAATTAAATTTAAAATTTAAAATGAGGTATTAAAAAATTGGAAAATGAAAAAGATTTTTTTATGTGTTTGGCCTTGATACAAAGATTCCGGAGCAGATTTTGTTTCTGAAAATTTGTTCTTTTGCTTATATCTTAAAAAATGGTTGAATTATAGCACTTTGAATTTCTAGTATGGCTAACATTTTGAAACGATCTTGTATTTGTCACGCGATAACACATGTATTCGCCTATTTCCATGTAAGAAGGCATGTGGATAGTATACATCAACATCTCAGCCAAATAAAAGTTTCTTTAAATAAAAGCAGCTTGGATAAAGCTGACTAATTTCGCGAAATTCTCTTTCATATTGATTTAGTATTGATAAAAATTAGTATTGAATCTCCTATATTCGGTTTCCACTAAATTGAGCTTCGTGTGATTGAATAATATACGTTGGCTTTTTTAAAATAAGGAATTTGAAAGCTACCTCTTCCTCCCGGCACTGGCCGGAAGGACTTTTTCAGTATAATTTATTCTTCTCTAATATTTTAAAAACCGATTAGATATTTAGATTTTCAGATTTTGCGGTGTCTGAACGGGGGTTGGCGAGCGTAGCTTGCAGGGGGTAGAGCCCCTAGTATATATATATATATATATATATATGATCTTTGTCACACTGTAACTCTCGTATTTATGAACCGATTTGGATGAAATTTCGTGTATACATAGTACATACCAGTGTCTCGACCGATTTCATTGGCCAGCTTCATCCGCCCTCTTGTTTCAAAATGGCGGCCATTTACATTTTTTGAAAAAATTTAAAATTTGAAAAGTTGTACCAAAAAATTGAAAATTAAAAAATATTTTTTTCTTATGTGTTTGACCTTGATACAAAGATTCCGGAGCAGTTTTTGTTTCGTTTATATCTTAAAAAATGGCTGAGTCATAGCACTTTGAATTTCTAGCGTGGCTGGCATTTTGAAATGACCTGATTTTTGTCACGTGATAACAGGCGTGTTTATGAACTGATTTGGATGTATCTTGGTTTATACATAGTACTTACTAATGTCTCGACCGAGTTCGTTCGCCAGCTTCTTCCGCCACCTTTTTTCAAAATGGCGGCCATTTAAAAAAAATTTTAAAAATTTAAAATTTAAAATGAGGTACCAAGAAATTGGCAAACGAAAAAGATTTTTTACTGCATGTGTTTTACCTTAATACAAAGATTCCGGAACAGTTTTTGTTTCGTCTATATCTAGAAAAATGGCTGAGTTATAGCATTTTGAATTTCTATTGTGGCTGACATTTTGAAACGACCTGATTTTTGTCACGCAATAACAGGCGTATTTATGAACCGATTTGGATGTAAATTGGTGTGCACATAGTAAATAAGAATGTCTAGACCGGGTTCGTTTGCCAGCTTCATTCGCCATCGTGTTTTAAAAGAGCTGTCATTTAAAAAAATAATTAAATTTAAAATTTAAAATGAGGTATCAAAAAATTGGAAAATGAAAAAGATTTTTTTGACGTGTTTCACCTTGATACAAAGATTCAGGAGAAGTTTTTGTTTCGTCTATATCTAAAAAAATGGTTGAATTTCTAGCATGGCTGACATAATGAAACGATCTGATATTTGTCACGCGATAACACGTGTATTTATAACCTATTTCGATGTAAGAAGGCATGTGGATAATATATAGCAATGTCTTGCCCAAGTTCGCAGGGCAGCTTTATCAGCCATCTTGTTTCAAAATGGCGCCCAGTAAATAAAAAATTATATATTTAAAGTAAGGTGCAAAAAAATTAGAAATTGGAAAAGGTTTCTTTCTTTAGTATTTGACCTTGATACAAGGATTCCGGAAGATTTTTTGTTTTGTCTTTATATTAAAAAATGGCTCAGATATAGCAGTTTGAATTTCTAATGTGGGTGACATTTTGAAAAATCTGATTTTTTTCCTGCGACAGCACTCGTATATATCAACCGATTCCGATGTGAGTGAACATGTGCACAGGAATTACTAAGGTCTCGACCAAGTTCACTGGTTAGCCTCATCCAGCATGTTGCCTGGCAGGCATTTCAAGATATCGCCGAATTTGGCAACCAAATATAAGTTACTTTAAATAAAAGCAGCTTGGATAAAGCTGACTAATTTCGCGAAATTCTCCTTCATAATGATTTAGTATTAATAAAAATTAGTATTGAATTTCCTATAATGGGTTTCCACTAAATTGAGCTTTGTGCGTTTGAATAATATAAGCTGGCTTTTTAAAAAAAAATAAGGAATATGAAAGCTACCTCTTCTTCCCGGCACTGGCCGGAAGGACTTTTATATTCGGACTGTTTAATTTTTTTGTTCACAGTCGTGAATGACTAATGAGAATCACTCCATTATAATAAAAAATATATATGTATTCTTTGAAGTGGCATCATGAGTGAATGTTTACTTTTTAGATTTGATTTTTCCAATTTTATAACGTATGTTATTTTCTACTATTAACTAACAAATTTATTGAAATTGATCTCTTACAGTCTTTTTTTTTATTATTTATGAGATATTGAAGGTTATAGATTTTTTTTCTTGCAAATTAAGTTCGAATGAAAAATGGGTTGTTTTTATTACTGTTTTACCGTACCTGACCCTATTAGTCAGATAAGATAATATTTATACTTCATAATTCTTTTTATATTCTTTAAAATTTATTATTTTTTCTTTTTATTATTCTTTAAAAATGCAAACGCGTCATTTTAACTGACTACCTTCTAGATTAAAATAATTAACGTTCATCACTATTTTAAACTTACCACAAACGTTAAATAAATTTTGAATTTAAAGATAAACGTTCTTGGATAGAGAGTCAAAATATGTTTATATTCAGTACACACATATTTTATCAATATTAGTTTAGAATAAGTTAATCTTTAGAGAGATTATATATTCCAAAATATTCCATCTTTTAATACATTTCAGCCTTTCATTGCAAAATGTATTTTAATTCATAGATTTATTCCTATAGAACAGCTGAGCCCCTTAGCTTAAATATTTCAAGCGAAATGTTTAATAGAATATGTAATCTATTTGTTTTATTAATATATTATTTTAATAATTTTACTTCATAATTTAATCTCAGGTGAATTTAAAGATTAAAATGAATTATTAAAATTTTTAATGCATCATTTTGTTATTTTCTTATTATTTGAAAGATTTTGTATTACTTAATACAAATGACTTTAATATATATACAGGGTGTCTCCGAAGTCAAGGAAGGTAAAGTACACATAAAGTAGCAATTTTGGTATAGTTATGCGGGGTCGGTAATAAAGAGTTTTGCAGAAAAACGAGAAATGCGGAGGAAATGAAAACAAGTGTTTTATTGACGTAACAATTATAGTAAGTGATCAAATGTGCCACCATCAGCATCAATACGTATCTGGCAACATCCTGCAAGTGACTGGAAGACCCTTTCAAAGGTTCCAGATGTTTCATCTATCAGACACCAGTTGATTCTGATGAGGAACTTGCAAGACTTTCGGTCGTTGCTGCAAATGTTCATGAATCTCTTGAAATCTGCGAAAATGTACGTCAATCACTTTCTAGACACTGCTAGTGGCACATTTGAGTACTTACTGTACAGTCGTCCCTGTTTAACGAACTGTTAAACGAATATTGGCGGTTTCAGAAATAATATTCGATTAAGCGGATTTGATTAAACGAGGAATCATAACTGTAATATTTAATGCGCAATTAAAAGGCAAAATAACCATCTACGGTATATTTAATTAACAGCATAATAAAATCGTTAATAGCATAACATAATCTAAAATAAATACAAATGCTAATATAAAGTAAATGCACATTAATTTAATGCCAGTACATACTTTTATATGGTTTACATCACACTTAATGTAGCTCGTTTGAATTTGGTCAACATTTTCCTACTTCTAATTTACGTTACTTATACTGCCTTAAAAAAATCGTTTAAAGTGGTTTGTTTAAGTGGAATTTTAAAGGAGTAAATATCGGGTTATATTTCGAATGAGGGCAAAATATCACAACTACCATGTCAAGGATGGTGGAGAGATAATTTGTCTTGTCCATTATACACCTAGCGGCCAAAAGCATTGCCGGAAGGACTGAAAATTTGTTTCCAGCGTAAAGGAACCAAATATGACAAAAAGTGGAAGGAAATTCCAGCTGAGACGTACTTTCTGCCCCTATTTTCAAACATCGATCACGCAGTTGTTATTTGATTAAGCGGGACAGTTCGTAAAAGGTATTTGGTTTAAGCGGGGAAAAATAACATAGAACCAATAGGAATAAATTCGGTTGCGGAGGATTCTATTCGAATAAGCGGGTTATTTGATTATCCATGACCCGATTAAGTGGGGAGGACTGTACTTGCAATTACAGTCAGGAGTCAATTAAAAAGCTCGTTTTCATTTCCTCAGCATTTCTCGTTTTTCGCCGAAAATTGTTATTTCCGACCCCACATAACCATACCAAAATTACTTCTTTATATGTACAGTCAAGAAAAAAATAAGCGTAAACACCCCTTACTAACTCTGAAAAAAAATATCGTAGAAGAAAGTTACTGGTACCACACGATTTGTAATAAAGTCTACTTTTAAATGTATATAAAATCTGCTTAGATGGCCATTTACCTATTAAAACGAACCATAACAGTGATTTTCAATAGCAGTACACAATTCTGACAGCATAAATAAACTCTACCCCTTCAATAAGCCTAAAAACAAATTTTTATGCAATTCGTACGATAATTTTCCGAGAAATTAATTATTTTAAAACGAGCATATTTTAGAGGCTGTATCCAAATTGAAGTTCGGTACCCGATTGTTGACCGAGAGAGCCCCCTTCTTGATCAAGGGGTCTCAAGCAGTCAATCAAGACTGCTATATTAGTGGACAGCATAAGAATTTTTCAAATATCTAGTCGCTTTTATCATATACCCCTTAAGCCATCATTTTGCAGTTTTTTAAGCATAATTTGAAAACGACTTGGAAGAAAAATGTGAAATTTTGGATTTCCATAAAGCAGGACAATAAACCTAAATCTATCAAAACAATTGTAGGTTGCAATTCATATTTTTTTCAAATACTAATTTCATAATTCATAATTCATATCATAAAATTATAAAAATTGAAAATTCAACGTATTTATGTTTGGGTATTTTAGTATTATTGCTACACAAAAAATTAGCACATTAGGAGTATAATTTCAGGAGACATTAATAAAAATATGAAAATGTAATTTAACATTAGAAGCACTAAAGTTTTAATGTTTATAATTCAAAAACTTATCATTCAAATGACTTGAAATTTGGTGTCTAGGCATAGTTTGAACCGAAGATTTGAAATATCTTGTTAAAATTGGGTATTGACATTGAAACAAATAAAGTTCGGGTTCATTTTAATAAGTAGATGGCCCCCTAAGCAAATTTTATGTACATCATTTAAAAGTAGACTTTATTTCTAATCGTTCGGTACCAGTAACTTTCTTCTAAGATAATTTTTTGAGGAGTTAGTAGGGGGTGTTTACTGTTTTTCCCCCACGACTGTACTTTACCTTCCTTTACAGTTTAGCCCATGAATTCGGGGACACCCTGTATTTATGCAAAGCTTATTTCCCTTTACTCATTTATTCATTCAGAATTTATTTTGTTACTCTTCCATGTACATTTTGTGAAATGGCCACATATTTCATAAAAGGAAATAATAAAGAGTTTGGCCATTAGATACATATTTATACATTATATATATTTTCTAAAACTTGTCGGAAATAGATTTTTTTGTACGTGAAACATTACGGAAACTAAATGACTGGATACGTCTGTTTCACAGCATTAACTAAAGGTTTATTACAGGTTAAATCTTACACGATATATCATATACGTTTCGGTACTTCTTATGATCATTTCTAAAACGTCCAGTTAAATGGTGTGTAACTTTCATCTGTAGAGTCAAAGTATGATAACTAATAATATTTTCTACTATAACATATAAATGGAGATAACAAACTTTTATGTGATACATTTAGAGAAAACATCAGAGATATAAGAACATTTTGAACTTAATTGGTAAATGGAACTCATTTATTGTATACTAGCAGCCTTCACCCGCTAAGATGATCGGATTCTCGAAAATAATCTTGAACCAAACGAAATATATCTAACAAAGATGAAATTAAAAAAAAAAAATACTTTTATTCTCTCTTACAGTATTCAGTTCAAAGTCGATATAAGCACACCATTGTAAACACCACACAATTTAGAATAGTATAAAATAACACATGTAAAACACTTTCAAAACATTCTCTACATGGTGCTTTTAAAATAACACACACACACACACATACACACTTAAAACATATTATTTATTAAACATTTATAACACAATTTTATAAAGTAATGTTTAGAAATGTTTTGAAAACACATTTGCTCTTCTTTTAATTTTTAACAACCCTTTTTGCACAATCTTTTTATTTGGCACAACACAATCGAAAATGATTTTAGCTAGAACTGTTAATTATTATTTTCAGTAAGTGTTGCAAAAGTGAGTACACATAAATATTATACAGGCATACATAAAATAAGTATTCTATTTTGTAATTTATTGTATGTATGTCTGTATAATATTTATGTATACGTATAACAGTTGAATGCAGGCGTTGTTTATGTATGTATGTGTGTTTAATATATTAAGTATGATATTAAATTTGTTTTACTTTTTTAAGTATCCCCCCTCTTGTATTAATTTACTTCATAAAAAACCTCGTAATTACATCTTTTGCCCATCCTGTAACTTCAAATTTACAAATATTCTAATAATTAACTGACTTCTTTCATTTAAAATTTAAATAATTACAATTCTAACATGGAATACTGTTTACTGCATCTTGCATTCACAATCTAAGGCATTCCTGAAATATTAATTGTCCTCTTCCAAACTGACTCAAAATAACCTTTCCACGGGAATTAATCCTTTGATATCGTGGAATTTGATATTAATTCATATTTCGCTTTTCCTGTGTCTACAAAATAGATCATAATCGAAACTTGAATTCAGAACATATGGAATAAAGTTGATGAATGGCTATTTAGATGGTGGAGCCTATTTAGTGATTGTGCAGGAAAAAAGTGAAATAATGGAGAAAATTTTATTAAACGTCATAACAATTAAACGAAATGAAAAAATATTTGAATGCGAGTTTAAAACTTTAACTGGCCAGTCCATTTGTAAAATAAGGCGAATTCATTTCATTGCGGAATTTAAGCAAAAACATTAGAAAAAAGATTGAAAGTATATTTCATATAAAACACCATTCGCAAAATGAAGCTCTATAATAAATAATAAATATGGTAGATTTTTCATGCTATTGGGATAATGAAATTAATGTTTTTTAACCCTTTGTGTACTGAATTATGAATTCATTTTGTCTTCTAAAATATTTTTCGTGAATTGTTTAAACTACATTAGAAGATTTACCTAATCATTTAATAAATTTTAGAAGGATTTTGGAAAGATTAATTAAATTTGAATTTATAAGGATTTTGAACAATATTTATAACCTTACTCAAATTTTTTATTTTAAATATTTTTCTCAGTATTTTGTAGAATTAGGAAATGTACAAATATAATTTTCTTACAATAGAACTATAGATGTATTTCCGAATTGAAAAATTCTCCCCCCCCCCCCCTCCCTCCCCCACACGCCAAGAAGGCTGAAAAGATGCAAAAGCAAAAGAAATCATCCTTTTAAAAATATTTTTGTTTTGTTTAACCAATAATGCTTTTGGAACAAGATAAAGTAATGTATCTATAATTCATTCTGAACTGTATTACAACTAACCGATGTATTAAATGGATTTTATAGAGAGCTATTTTAATGGTACTTGTAAGTAACGTCAGTAGATAAAGGGTTAAAGCAAATTTCTATGGACATTTTATTTCCTAAACAATTCATTGGAACTGTTTGAGAATATATATTTTGTGTATATATATTTAGACAGAGCGATGCATTTAAAAGATTATTTTTAGAATTATTTTTAGAATAAATAGATTTTTTTTTAAATAATGCAACTACGACCTTAAATAATTTTAATAAATACGTTTGACTCTTTTAAGACATTCGTGTAAGACCACACTTCATTAAAAAAAAAATCGCTTTAATTTTCCCTGTAGTCCATTTTATAGCAAAAAATTCATTCATATTTTGGCAATAACTTACCTCCTCTCTTTTAACATTTAAATAATTACTAGTCTAGTTTTGGACACTATTTACTATATACTACGTATATAATCTGAAACATTGCTGACTATTTATTTTATATTTAGCCTGAATGTCAAAATTATCTAAATCCATGCTTCCTAGAAACCAAAGAGAAAATATTGAGGCCTGCACGGGAGATAAAAAGTAAAAGTGAGTTAAAGGAAAATTGAAAAATAAACTATTTGTTTAAAATATGCAGTAATAATTTACCTCCCGTCTTTTAATATTTAAATAATTACTACCCTAGTTTTGGACACTATTTACTATATCCTACGTATATAATCTGAAACATTGCTGAATATTTATTTTGTATTTAGCCTGAATGTCAAAATTATCTAAATCCATGCTTCCTAGAAACCAAAGAGAAAGTATTGAGGCCTGCTCGGAAGATAAAAAGTAAAAGTGAGTTAAAGGAAAATTGAAAAGTAAACTATTTGTTTAAAATATGCAGTAATAATTTACCTCCCGTCTTTTAATATTTAAATAATTACTACCCTAGTTTTGGACACTATTTACTATATCCTACGTATATAATCTGAAACATTGTTGACTATTTATTTTGTATTTACCCTGAATGTCAAAATTATCTAAACCCATGATTCCTGGAATCCAAAGAGAAAATATTGAGGCCTACACGGGAGATAAAAAGTAAAAGTGAGCTAAAGGAAAATTGAAAAGTAAACAGTTTGTTTAAACTAGTAAATCTGCAGATCAGGAGCCTCAACGTCATCTTTGCAAGTCATTGTTTTTTAACACTCTTTGCGTAATATTCAACTTCCTACAATCGTTTTTAAAATTTTTAAAATTACATAAATATTTATAAGCTTACAAGATACTTCGTAAAGTTTCAGAAATTAAAAGTGTTAATCAAGTGGTTATACATTGATGTTCTGAAATTCTGATGAGCTACTTATTCTGGTAGCTTTTTAAATCAAAAATTGCATTTCTTCAGGGGGGCTCTGTCCCCCTGAACCCCCCGTAGTCTATTTAAATTTACATTCGTAATTTTTTATTGATTGTGCGGATGGTTATAGTATACCTGCGGATGGTTATAGTATTTTTTTACGCTGTGATTTATAACGATAAACATAAGTTTTTTTTAGAAATTAATAAAATTTAAATTTAAAATAAAATATTCATGTTAACCGTACGCAGACAATAAATCTTGAAGTGACGCCAAAAATGTTACCCTAAAATCCGCTACATTCGGCACAACACAACAACGTGCTTAAATAAAAAAAAAAAAAAAAAAAAAAAAAAAAAAAAAAAAAAAAAAAAACCAGAATAATATTTTTAGTAAAAGAGTTTTTAATTCTATGTTTAGTTTTAGAGTTTTTAATTCTAATTCTATCTAATTTTAATACAATGAAATGCTACCTTAGAATGCTTATTGCTTAAATATAAGCAGATCATTTTCATTTTACAGAAAAAATGCACGGATGAAGTGAAAGAATTCGGTCCCTGTTCCACATGCTTGTTTTGTTTGGGCCGAATGAGGGCATTTAAATCTGAGCGATCGTTATCGCTCAGATCACATCGTATTGCAAACTGTTTTTACGGCATACTGCATCTCCATCTATCTCTTTCCTTCGTGAATAATAGCTATCTTTTTATTTCCAATATGCCGCCATATTAATTTTTCTATTCTTAATTTTATTTTTCATTTTCCTGTTACATGACAAGACATTTCAATTGAAAATTGTTTAAAAGAAAATATTATTCCGTGTTTTGATTTTCTTGGCAACAATTAAAGAAATATTGGTAAATGTTATGGAAAAATGTTACGTTATTCCCTGTGAAAATAATGAACTTTTGTATTTTTGTCAAAATATTTGAATAAAATAAATAAAATATTGCCTATTTTTATTTCTGGGCTAAAATCCATCTATATGCAAAGATACAAATGCATTAATTCATCCGTTTTGACGTTGGCTTTACTCAAACATTATACACGCAACTATACTAATATTATTAGGACCAAATACGTTGCTAGGCAACAGATGAAAGAAAGGGGAAAAAATGAAATATGCATTATGTCAAATTGATAAAACAAAATCATTTATATTATTGGAAAACATGCATAAAATTAACCCCAATATCATAAACCTAATTAAAAAAATCTCGCAAATATATTGACAAAATTTTAAACTAATTGGAATAATTTAATAATCTTATTTCAGCATCAAAAATTTACCATTTAAATCGATTTTTCATATGAGCCATTTCTTTCAACAAATGAAAATCTGAAAATCGTCTGTCTTGCCATAGAAAAGCATTATAGAGAAAAATAAAATGTTCCATATTTCCCGAACGAATGAACCAAATTTAACCAAAAAATATACAGCTAAGTCCGGGTACCTCATCAACATGTCCAGAAAATTTCAAGCCGATCGGATGCTTTTTACGGCAGTTATCGCGGAACAGACAGACAGACTAACAGACAGACTAACAGACAGACTAACAGACTGACTAACAGACAGACTAACAGACAGACTAACAGAAACTAAAACTTTTCGTGTCTCCACAGTAAGCCTTCACTGACGTTTCGGCAACTAGTAAATCTGCAGATCAGGAGCCTCAACGTCATCTTTGCAAATCATTGTTTTTTAACACTCATTGCATAATATTCAACTTCCTACAAATCGCTTTTTAAAGTTTTCAAATTACATAAATATTTATGAGCATACAAGATATTTCGTAAAGTTTCAGAAATTAAAAGTGTTAAACAAGTGGTTTTACATTGATGTTCTGAAATTCTGATGAGTTACTTATTCTGGTAACTTTTTAAATCAAAAATTGCATTTCTTCAGGGGGGCTCTACCCTCCTGAACCCCCCGTAGTCTATTTAAATTTACATTCGTAATTTTTTATTGATTGTGCGGATGGTTATAGTATATCTTAGATTTTTTTTACGCTGTGATTTATAAGGATAAGCATAAGTTTTTTTATAAATTAATAAAATTTAAATTTAAAATAAAATATTCATGTTAACCGTACACAGGCAATAAATCTTGTAGTGACGCCAAAAATGTAACCCTAAAATCCGCTACATTCGGCACAACACAACGACGTGCTTAAACGGATGAAGTCAAAGAATTTGGTCCGTGTTCCACGTGCTTGTTTTGTTTGGGCCGAATGAGGGCATTTAAATCTGAGCGATAACGCACATCTTATTGCAAACTGTTTTTACGGCATACTGCATCTCCATCTATCTCTTTCCTCCGTGAATAATAGTTAATTTTATTTTACCCAAGATCTTTTTATTCCAGCATCTTTGTTTTCGATAACCGACGTCTAATTCACCTGCTATGCGTACTTACTCAAAACTTTTCACCTTGTTATATTAAGAAATACTCGAGAGTTTTCTTTTTATTTTTAATATGCCGCCATATTAATTTTTCTAAACTTAATTTTATTTTTCATTTTCCTGTTTCACGACAAAACATTTCAATTGAAAATTGTTTAAAAGAAAATATTATTCCGGGTTTTGATTTTCTTGGCAACAATTAAAGAAATATTGGTAAATGTTATGGGAAAATGTTATGTTATTCTCTATGAAAATAATGAACTTTTGTATTTTTAAGCAAAATATTTCAATAAAATAAATGAAATATTGCCTATTATTATTTCTGGGCTAAAATCCTTCTATATGCAAAGATACAAATGCATTAATTCATCTGTTTTGACGTTGGCTTTACTCAAGCATTATACACGCAATTATACTAATATTATTAGGACCAAATTCGTGGCTAGGCAACAGAGAAAGAAAAGGAAAAAAATTAAATATGCATTATGTCAATTTGATAAAACAAAATCCTTTATATTATTGGAAAACATGCATAAAATTCCCCCCAATATTATAAACCTAATTAAAAAAATCTCGCAAATATATTGACATAATTGCCGAAACGTCAGTGAAGGCTTACTGTGGAGACACGAAAAGTTTTGGTTTCCGTTAGTCTGTCTGTCTGTTAGTCTGTCTGTCTGTTCCGCGATAACTGCCGCAAAAAGCATCCGATCGGCTTGAAATTCCCTGGGCATGTTGATGAGCTCCCCGGATTTAGCTGTATAGTTTTGGGTTAAATTTGGTTCATTCGTTCGGAATATACAGAACATTTTATTTTGTGATATAATGCTTTTCTATGGGAAGTCAGACGATTTTCAAATTTTCATTTGTTGAAAGAAATCGCTCATATGAATAATAGATTTAAATGGTAAATTTTGGATGCTGAAATTTTTAAATAAGAGTATTAAATTATTCTTATTAGTTTGCAATTTTGTCAAAACATTTGTCAGAGCTTTTAAATTAGGTGTATAACTTGTGATAGAATTTTATACATGTGTTCGAATAATATAAAACATTTTATTTTATGAATTTACTTATATTTCATTTTTTCTTTTAACCGTTGCGTAGCAACAGCATCTCATCTAAAAATATCATAAATGTGAAAGTATGTATGGTTTTTTGAAGTCAAATCAAAGCAAAAGGAATGAATTAATGAATGCCTTTGTATAGATATTTGCATATAGATTTATTTAAACGCAGAAATGAAAATAGTATTTATATACTATATAGAATAATATTTTCATTTATTTATTCAACTATTTGATTATAAATGAAAAAGTTCGTTATTTTCATACAGAATAAACTGACATTATTCTGTTAAATTTTATAAACTTTATTGTTGCCAAAAAAAAAAAATGAATAACAATTTCTCCCAAAGAGTTAATTTTAATTTGTAAGATTTTCACGTGCAAAAGAAAAATGGAATAAGCAAATAAAAAATTAAAAAAAAGGATATATAGGACAGGAATGAATACATATAAACATTTCACACCAAATACCACCTAAAATAGTTTTTGTAGCAGTATTTTCCCAGCACTACGAAGAAAGATTCCTCGATTTACACGATTTTACTTGGCCTTCCTTTTCTCATTCTTTGCGATTTCATTTTCGCAATTGCGTGCATTAATTGGCACAAAATTTTACATTTTTATGACTGAGATATATGTAAGGCCATACAAATAAGAAATTCCGTATTGTCTCCTATAAAATGTGATAAAGTGTTGGTTAATCATATATGTTTTTATTAAGAGGAGCAGAGCTGCCAAGCCTCCGGCGTTCTGGATACCAGTATTTTAATACAGAAAATGTTACTTTATTTAATTGAAACATTTGCGCGATTTAAAAGAACATTTTCTCTAAGATAATAGTGATGTGCAAAAAGCTTGAGACTTGGTATGTCTGGTGGGGAGTGAAATGTTTTACTTAATGCATTTATCTCTATTTTAATGCTACGTGAACAACGTCCGTGTAACAGCTTGTACAGTGTAAAATAAATTAAAATATTAAAATAATCCTTATTACGAAAAATGAAACAGAAAGTCCGGCTAAGGGAAATGAAATGTTAGTTAACCTTTCGTAATTTGACCTGAACATAGGTTTGCGTCAAATTTCAACGGTATTTATAACATCACGATTTTAAATTAAATGTAGATACTATTAAAAGAAAATCACAAAAAATACTTAAAGGCGCCAAATCATGTTTATCTATTTAACGATGATGAATTATTAACTGTTAGGTTTAGAAGCCCCCCTACTTTAGGGTGATTTTAGTAAGTTAATGCTATCGAGTACATTTTTTGATATTTAGATTAGATCTTAGATATAAATATTGCAGAATGGTAATCAAAATTATTTTTTTATAAACAAAATTTATAAAGGTATTAGATTTCTAAATTAGATCTTTCAGTTTACATTTCCAAAAGTTCTTTATCCATTAGATACAGGTATTTGTGGTTAGCAGGCAAGTAAATACTGCTGTATGGATATTAGGATAACGTAAAATGCTTGACCGAATTATTGCTTATCCTTATAAATCGCAGTGTAAAAAGAAATCTAAGATATAGGGTAATCATTAACTCAATCAGTAGAAAATTACAAATGCAAAATAAATTACACAACGGGGGGTTCAGGGGGGCAGAGCCCCCCTGAAAAAATTTGCTTTATTATATAAAAATTACTAGAATAAGTAGCTCGTGAGAATTTCAGAATATCCTTACATAACAACGTGTTTAATTTAACGCTTTTAATGTCTGAAACCATCGAAATATTTTATTCCTTTTATAAATGTTTGTGTAATTTAAATAGTTTAAATTTTGTTTTTGTAGAAAGATTAATATTACGCAAAGTTTGATAAAAACAATGAGTTGCAGAGATGACGTTGAGGCTCTTGATCTGCAGATTTACTAGTTTATTGGAATAATTTAATGTTATTTAAAAATTTCACCATCAAAAATTTACCATTTAAATCCATTTTTCATATGAGCCATTTCTTTCAACAAATGAAAATCTGAAAATCGTCTGACTTGCCATTGAAAAGCATTATAGAGCAAAATAAAATGTTCCATATTTCCCGAACGAATGAACCAAATTTAACCAAAAACTATACAGCTAAGTCCGGGTACCTCATCAACATTCCCAGTGAATTTCAAGCCGATCGGATGCTTTTTGTGGCAGTTATCGCGGAACAGACAGACAGACTAACAGACAGACAGACTAACAGAAACCAAAACTTTTCGTGTCTCCACAGTAAGCCTTCACTGACGTTTCGGCAAAAACTAAAACTTTTCGTGTCTCCACAGTAAGCCTTCACTGACGTTTCGGCAAATATGCAGTAATAATTTACCTATCTTTTTTTAATATTTAAATAATTACTATCCTAGATTTGGACACTATTTACTATATCCTACGTATATAATCTGAAACATTGCTGACTATTTATTTTGTATTTAGCCTTAATGTCAAAATTATCTAAATCCATGCTTCCTAGAAACAAAAGAGAAAATATTGAGGCCTACACGGAAGATAAAAAGTAAAAGTGAGTTAAAGGAAAATTGAAAAGTAAACAGTTTGTTTAAAATATGCAGTAATAAATTAAAATATACTGTAATTATTTTGTAAAATTTATGTTATTTTGTTCATTCTTTAGTTACGTCTTGTTTTATACATTACACTGATTATTTATTTATAATGTACTACACAATATCATGCATCTTAAATTAATTTTTTATTTCAAATATTAATTAAGTTATTAATAGGTTAAGTAGTTTTATAAAATGTGTTTTAACATTCAATTTTATATATTTCTACTGTTTATTAAGAATTTCAAAAATTGATAAAGATTAAATGAATATTTCAAGATGACTTGATATATATAAAATACATTGACACATTTAAGTACTTTGGACGTCGCAATTAGATTTTAACTACTTAGTCACAAAAAGTATTTTAATGCAAGAATCGTATTTTGTTTGCTTACATTACAGATAATTATTCAATTTTTACAAAAGAAGTTATTTGTAAATGAAACGCACAATTTTATTCGTTTCCTGCTAAATAAAATAATTATTTATTTAATAACATGCAAATATACCTTAAATATAACAAAAAGCATGAAATCACTTCTCATTTATGCACAATGACCTAAATATTTGTATTTATAGTGTTAAATTTCTCTTTTAAAAAAATTTTAGTGAAATTTCATGGCCTGTAACAAAGCATTATATTGAAATATTTAGTGGATAAAGGTTTTATATGTACTACATAACAAGATACACAAATGCTATTAAAACAATTATTTTTAGTCGTTTATACAAATAAAACCCTTTTAAATTAATCCTTGTCTGATCTTAAAGTAACTTATATAAATAAAACCCTTTTAAATTAATTCTTGTCTGATCTTAAAGTAACTTATATAAATCAATTTTATTTTTATAGGAATTTCATGAATTTATTTAATATCAAAAAGGATTGTAACCCTCTCTATAACATAATCTACATCCCAGAATATATTAACATTTATTCATGATTTCCATTCTCTCATTCAATATTTAAATGATTACCATGCTAATCAGTGACATTATTTGCTGCATTCTACGTACAAATTCCAAAGCATTCTCTAATTATTAATTGTTGTATTGCATCCAAACTATTTCAAAATAATCTTTCTACGTGAATAAACTTTCTGATATCGGAGAACGTGAATTTGATTGATATTCAGCTTTTAATGTTTCTATAATAGAAAAGGAGATCTGAAATAAAACTTAAACGCCGGAGAGATGAAATAGGGTTTCCAAAATATGGAGCTGACTCAAACATTGTGCAAGACGTTTAACATACAGAAGAAAATATCATTAAAATTTATCATATTTGTATTTAATTACATAAATCTATTAAAATGCGAAATTGAAAACTTTATTTGTTTACAGGTAGATTTCGTAAGAAATACTACCTATTGTAGTTGTTACCATGGTCCGACTTTTGAAAAATTCCTTCATAATTTTTCATTATAGGACCCCAGGAACGCAAAACCACTCCCACCTAAAAAGTTTATATATATATATATATATATATATATATATATATATATATATATATATATATATGCATGTAATAAATTTTGTCCGCACGATAAAAGTAGCAATTATGCACGGATCGTCTTCAAACACGCCAAATGCATTGCGATGGCTAATATCTCGGCGGGGATTGCAAACGAGCAAAATCGGCCCAAGGGGCTGGAAATGGGGAGAGTTGAAAATTTTGAAAACCGCCTTAACATGATTCGGATAAAACCAGCTCTTAGAGAAAAATGATAGGAAAAAATAAACGTTTTTCATTATAGCAGTTGCCAACAGTAAAAAAAAAAAAATCTGATCACAACAATTAATTTCTATTGCAAGATTTCCGCGTGAAAAATAAAATAATTAGTTTTGACGAATTGAAAAAAAAAAATTGAATATTACATCATAAGTTTTCTAGTGCAAGAGTAAACATTTAGCGTTATGTGAGTTTGAAAAAACGTATTAAAACATGATAAATCACGAGTACGGAAATATTAACATATTTTAACATTTTTTTTTTTTTTTTTTGGTTCTCTGAATTTGTTTTTGCCATTTTTAAACGTATTCCGTATATATGCGTGTGTGTATTCGAGAATATTACAATTTTCATAAAACGTTTAGGTCGCTAGAGCTCATTCTTAGTGAAAAAACTGGGTTTATCTCTAATCTTGCGTTAGGTTTTGTTGGTGAAATTAGTATTTAACTTCGAAGTCTACCTCTGCCTGTAGGCCGAGCCGGCGGGAATTTTTCTTTTTTCTTTCTTCTATCCTCAATAGAAGAAAGTATTGGAATCGAAATTTTTTTCGACTTCCGCTTTTCGAAGGATTTACATGTTTTAGAGGTCAAAGATCCCAAAAAACCGGTTTATACAAAATGTCGGTCTGTCAGTCCGTCTGCCCGTTTGTCCGCGTGTCCGTATGTCACCATTGTACCATAGAAAAGTGTATGAAGTTATGTATAGAATTGAACCAATTTTTTTGTGTATGTTTTTGGCTGTAGCAAGCAGGACCTCCTTCAGTTTAGAAATATTCCACCGGAAGGGGGCACTGTAATAGAAATTTTTGTACATTTTTCAATATTGTACCATCCAAAAGAAGATGAAGTTATGCATAGAATTGAACCAAATTTTTTGTGTATGTTTCTGGCTATGGCAAGCAAGTTCTCTCTAAATGTGAAAAAAATCTGCCGGAAGTAGGCGCTGTAATACAGATTTTTGTGCTATTTTCAATATTGTAACATAGATAACTGTATAAAGATATGCATACAATAGAACCGATTTTTCGTGCATGTTTTTGGCTATGGACAGCAGGTCCTCCTTGAATATCGAAATATTTCGTGGAAAAATGGCGCTATGATAGCGATTTTTGTCTAATTTTCTTGATTTTTCGTAGTTCTATTGTCCATCTGTGGCTAGTGCAGCGAGAGGAACTCACGTCCTACTTAGCCAGCTATTCGCAAACAGCTGATGATAGGAGAATAAGGAAAAGCTATTGATTTTAATAAATATCATGATCTAGATTAACTCGTTTTTCTCCGATTAATTGACTGAAGCAGAAATTTAAGATGAAAATCAAAGTCTCTATAGTATTGAACTATTAATATTAAAGTATTAGCATATGTAACAACTTTTTGAAATATTAATATGTATGAGATAAGAAGAAAGTTTTGGGATTGGCACATCCAACTAGTTTTGTTATTGAATGATAAGAGTATTCTTTCAGCAATTTAAATAAAATTACATTGCATATAAGACACCATCTACAAAAGTAAGCTTTTCAATAAATTATAAGTAATAGTTTTTTTATTATTGTTATTGATATAATATTTAGAGATATAGTCCTAAGGTTTTCTTTTAAAATATATTTCTCTGGTTAATGCAGTTTTGTAACAGAAAATTAAATTAAAATATTTATTCGATAATATTTTACCTGTACCTAATTAGAAAATTTTGTGCTGGTTTGAACCAACTTTTGGTGCTATAGCAGTTGCAAGCATATGATGAAGAAATCTCGTTCTAACATTTGGAGCTATGATTCATCAGGATCTGGAAATGTTGGAAACATGTTACACTATCTAATGGCTGTAGCTATTGTATCAACAAAAGTGATTCAACCCAGCACAGAATTTTCAACAGCGTAGATGCTGTTAAGACGTCATATTTAGAATGTTTGTAGAAATAAAATGATTTTAAACAGGTGCGAATTTTAACCAGTTTGAATTATTTACGCAATTTCTGTTAGACGCATTTCAACTTAACCAACAAAGTGTTTACGCAAAATTCGTTGTTCCTCACAGTTTATTATTTATTCATATCTCAATATTAAAAGCATAGATAAGAGAAAATTAGCTTACCTTGTATTTATGTTTTATATCCGATCATAAAAATCGTCGCATCTCTCCTTTTGAGAGTCTGGAATACAAGCAAGTGTAAAAAAAACATATATTATTATATTATTGAAGACAAAAGACAGGATATTAGTATCATTAATCTTAATATTACATTATTTATATTTATAGTCACTTAAACAGTTTGGTTTATTGATTGTTCAAATGTCTTAATTTCTTAGATATGCGATGAAATGTTTATATACAGTATTTATTTAGAATCGTAAATTTCCTTGTTTTGAATAAAAAGTTCTTTTCATAATTGCTTTTATGAATCATGTTGACAGATGAAAGTAATTTTACTGAGTATGATTTATTTTATAGCCTTCATTTGGAGATTACATTACGTAATATCTGTCAGCAATTTCTGTAATAATTTATTCAATATCATAAATGATTGTATATTTATTTATAGTCTATCCTAAAGATTAGTACAGTATGACCGGGAAAATTCGGCATTCAGAAATACGGCATTAAAGTATTTTTTTCCCTCTTTTTTTTACACTTCGAACTTACGGGAGAAAGAAAAATAGCAGTTGTTTACAAATTAAAAACTTTGAGTTAAACAGTAAGAGTGCGAAAAATAAATAACTGATTAGGAAAAATGTGTGTTTTCTTTATATGTCAGACCCGATTAGTTCCTTGAACAATAGTAAGGAGTAGAACTTGGAGCTGGGAATATATGGCCGCAATAGAACCGCCAATAACGCTAGTAGCAGCTCAAGGGACGAGGTCGAGGAACCGATAGTAGGAAAGGTATCACTGAAATTTGCATAAATTTAACTGGAGTGTTAATATCCTCTTTAGAGAAACAAAACTGTATTTCCAAAATGGGTATTTTTTGCCCGTATAAAATACAAGAAAAACTTGTTACATAACGGCCAAAAAATGAAGCAAAAAACATTAACGATTACATGAGAAGGAAACACATAGAAAATATCAATTAAAGCAAGATTACTTTAAATATTTATATTTCTCTTTTTTCTGTCATATAATTATCCCTTGGTTATGTATTAAATTATGAATAAAGTCGCCATTAGGAATATCTGAAGTACATTTGATTTTCCTTCAGAAATCCGGAATTTTCAAAAATCCGGCTTAGTATCGGTCTCGACGATGCCGGATGTTTGAGGTTATACTGTATAAACAATTTAACGATGATTCACCTTTTCCCGTTTAAGGATACTAAGGACAAGGACTCTTCAAACTTCAAAAATTTAATTTTTGAAAATATATATATATATTAAAGAGTAATTATTTCTGAGCACTTTACAAGATGAAAAAAGTCCTTAGTGTGACACAAGAAATAATTTCCACAAGAAACAGAAAATCATGCATCAATCATCGATTATAAAAAACTTTCCAAATCATTCAAAAAAAAATGTAACAAAATTTAACCGTTTAATAAGTTGAAATAGGATGTATGATTAAACCATTTGGAAACACATTAACACATTTGGAAACACAATTTTAGCAATTCCGATCTACAGTCAGAAATTTATCCGAATTCCCTGTATATGACATATAAATTTGTGCCTACAAACTACATGCATGCAAAGATTTAGTTCAGTGAGGAAATACATACCGCAGTTAAAAATTCTCCTTCAGCACTTTTCGCGAATAAGGAGAATGCTACGTGAATTCTTTTGTGCAGCTCTGTATACGAGGTACATAATTTATACACAACGAGTAACATGCAAAACATTAGTTCAATTTAAAAGCGTATACCGAGATTGAAAACGCACTTTCAGCAGTTAGTGCTCAGAGTTAGTACTGTAACCGATTTAACTTGTGTGTACCTGTAAATGAACAATAAATGCTATGCACGCCCTTTTCTATCCTAATCAGCTTTTAGTAAAATTTGGTGACTCATATCAATTTCAATACATTTGAAATAGCGTAATGTCTCAAATGAAAATCAAATTTCAAGCTAATTGTTTAAGAGGCGCAAAGGCCAACATAGTGAAAAAGATTCCATACCGGGAATCGCACCCGGGCCATCAGTATAGCGCACTGACGTTCTACCGACTAAACCACATGGAACGATACCCAGCCTGGAAAATTTCTCACTATTATATGTTGACAAGGCTACAAAACGCAGCACAAGATGGAATATGTATCGTGGGCCACTGACATTGGGCAAACACGAAACTACTGATGGTCCAGGTGCGAGTCCCGGCATGGAATCTTTTTCACTATGTTGGCCCTTTCCGCCTCTTAAGCAATTACTTTGAAATTTGATTTTCATTTGAAATATTGTGTTCAAGGCGAATGTTTTCTCTCTGGAATAATTTCCATGTATTAATAGCGTAATGTCATTAAAGTACGCTGCAAACGATTTTTCCCCATCGACCATAATGTAATGTAACTGTTTTGAGTGTCCCTGTAAATGAATTATTCGTGCTACACAGTTCATATTGCATACCAAACACGCCATGGTAAACATCATTAACATATATTATTTACATGAAAATTCGAGTGTATTTACAAGAGTTATAGCGTAGACAGACGGGCAGACAAACCGAATGCATATTGAACCGAATGAACACTTTTCCACTTTGTTGGAGAGTGTTAAAAAGAGAACTTTGAAGTCATTGTTCTCAATATGAGATTTTGTCATTCAACACAAGGTAGTCAAAAAACTTTTTTATATAGTTTCATGAAATTTACGGGATATATAGTGTATGGAAAGGCCGTAAATGGATAAAGTGAACCGGTAAAGTGAACCTAAATTTGCTTTATTTTTGTTGAAGAAATATTTAATTACCTTTGTTAAACTGTTAAAATTTTGGAAATCTTATATAAGCAAGGTATATTTTTTTTTCAAACATAAAATTGATATAAACCATTTTTTACTTTCTTTTTATACACAAGAATATCAAATATAGTAATTAGATACAATTAGATACCAAAATTTTTGTTTTGCAGAAATTCATTTTATAATCATCGGGCAATTAGTGATTCCAATTTTCTGTTCGTCAATTGTCTAAAGATTAAAAATTATATATAAAATCTATTTTTCCCCATTATGATCTGAAATACTATGAAATTTAAGAAAAAAATGTGTATCCATTATTGCCTTTAAAAATTGTATTAATTTCACGCATACTTATTAACACGTTCACGCCGGCGCGGTGGGTCACACTCGACTGTCTCAGAGTTGTCAAGTCTCCGGCTTTTTGCACACCACTGTTATTTTAGAGAAAATGGTGTTCCTTTAAATCGCTCAATTATTCTAATTAAATAAAACAGCATTTTCTGTATTAAAATACTGGTATCCAAAAGACCGGAGACAGTCGAGTGTGACCCACCGCGCCGGCGTGAACGTGTTAAGATAAGAAATTTCAAACATAATTTTTTCTTTCTCAATTTTGACATTTTAACCACTTAACGGTTGCATTAAATTACGGTTTAAAAATTCAAATTGCTTACTTGCACCAATTTTTTGAATTTTTTTTCACATTATTAAATGATAGGTAAAATTATACCGTAATAAAGCCAATTACACTATTTTATAAAACTGGCTGGAATCAAACAATCTGATTAAAAGATACAGCTCGTGAATATCACGGGAGCTAGAATTATGGGGGTTAAGAGTCCTAATTCTATCTTACTATTTAAATATTTACCGTTTTAATCCATGACATGAATTACTGTATACACAATCAAAGCCTTGTTTAATTATTTTTGTAATCCAAGTTAACTAAAAATATCTTTGCACAAAAACTGCATCTTTGATTTCGAGGAAAGTTTTTAAATTTATATTCAGATTTGAATACCTCCACAATAGATCAAAAGTTATGAAACAAACTTTAATAGTAGGATAATAGAATATCGTAGTTAACCCTTAAATGCTGAGTGTTGCCTTTCGTCAACATACCCAATTTAGGCTTCGAAAATACTATTAGAATAATATTAAAGCTATAATGCATAATGTTGCCAATAAAATACATTATAAAAATATTATTAAATCGATTTTCAACATGTAGATGGCAAAACTTGTGCTGTTTAAGAATAAAGATAGGTTTATTTTTTTCAATTGTTGCTACATGTTCTTTTTGTTTTGTCTGAAAGCTTGCGAAATATTCTATTTTGTTCTGCAGTGAGCAAGTAAAATTTATTTCTTATCATAGTTCCTAAAATTCTTGTGTGTTTAATATTATAGAATTTTATCAAGGAAAATTATTTTTTAAATTAAAGACCAGTATTGCCGATTAGTAACATACTGTTTTTTAGCCGTAAACCACACTTAAAATAAAATATGATTTTTTTAAGTATTTTTCCCATGATTTATTTAAAAAATGAAAGCCGAAACACATTTAAAAAATGATTTTTGGAAAATCAGGCATTTAAGGGTTAAATTATGCAGCATTTTATAAACTTCCTATTACCAAGATTGGACGAAAAATGAACCAAAATCCAATATCTTTGAATTTAAAAATCATGCATACACATATTGAAGGTAAAATGTCCAATCATTACACTAGATTTCTTGAAATTTACTTTTATGTGGGCCAAGGGATCCATGCCGGGCTAACCGGTCAACAAAAAATATTTCACTGTGAATAAAACATGGGTTAAAATCGTATTTAAATGAAAAATTAAATGGATTTTTTGCGCTCAAGTACGTTTTTTCAATTTTCCACCTAGTACATCAAAACGAATTTGCATATGATGTACATAAACTATGGTGAGATATGAAAGTGTCTGTACGCGAAAGTATAAAAATACGGTTCGATATAGGAATTGAACAAACATTGAACAAATGGGAACGAACTTACAGGGTTAGCCTAATTGATTCACCGTATTTCAAAATACTGTTTATTGAGAGGTATACGACCTACCAAGACGGGTGATATATGACAAGATACATACACTCACCAAGTTTAATAGCCCAACTTGTGGCTTTCATGCAGGAATGCATCACTGCTGCTATGACGGTCAGTGATAGAAACATGCTTTCGGACGTATAAACGGAACTGGATTACCGTTGGGATGTGCGCCGTGGGAATAAGTGGGCACTAATTCAACATTTGTAGTACGTACCAGAAACTTGGTGACTGTATGTATCTTTTCATGTATCACACATCTTTGTATGTCGTGTACTTGTAAAATTTAAACAATATATAAATAAAAACATGCTTATGCTCGCGCTTTTTAAAGGGAGATTAAAAATTTCCAGATCCAATGAAAAGTTAAAAAAATAAAACAAAATAAAATAAACGGTCTAGTGCGACTATTACTCACTCTCAGATGATAACGTATAATAAATATATGAATTATTAAGTTCATTATTAAAACAATCGTTGCTAAAATAATAATGAGACTTTGTAAAAAACTATGCAACGTCGGTTTGGGTATAGCTGTGTATGCTAGAGAAGTATGAATGGTTATACCATAAAAGTCGAAAGATATATGAAACCTAAATAATATCAAATATTCCTATTCTATTTAAAACTTTTTTTAAAATCTTATACTAATCTGTTTATGATGATTTTAATTCGGTACAAACAATAAAAGTAATGCATATTTAAACTTCATTTGGCATTTAATAAAACTAAATTCAGCGTAGTAATAATCTATTCTTTCTACAGTGTAGCTAAAACAAAACCCTTGTTCAGAGTTTAAACTTGGCATTCTGCTAAGCGCGCTTCGAAAGGAGGTCGAAAAGTTAGAACGCCTCCTTGGTCCGTGCCGCGTTTTTCCAAATAGGTTTTTAATTGACTTTTAAAGACATGGGAGACGTATTGAGAAATCCACTCAAAGAAAACTAGTCGTGAATCCCATAGTATTTATGTGATTAATTCTAATTAAATTAGTATGTTTTAACAATTTGACGTTTATTGGTTTTATACTGCTACTGGGCATTGTGTTACACAAATATATCATTAAAAGTTGTTATCTGAGCTTTAAACGTCGATAGTACATAGAGTATGCCGCCCCTGTCATAATGTATATCCAAACCGTCCGTGTCTTTAAGCGTTAATATCTCAGCTAATTACGGACGATTTTTTTTTCGAAAGTCATTATCAACAATGTTTTTATACGTCTGCTACGATAGGTTGCTCCACCTTTGTTGAATGCCTGCAAATCGAAATTTGTGTGTAACGGAAAAATGCGCTTTTCTCAAAAACTATGTAACCTAGGGTAATAAATATAGTTTTCCTGCAAGGTTTAAATTAACGCCTTGTACCACTAATATTTTCATAATTTTAGTTTCAGTAGATTCGGAAATAGAAGGGGGGGGGGGGGAATATATTTTGCACTACATTTTCGACGATATCTCAGAGAATATAATACCTAAAATTAAAAGAAATATAGAAATATATTTTTGAGTTCAGCGTTATGAAAGGTTTCACATGATACCCCACCTGATATACAAAGAGAAGATTTTATTTTCAAGTAACTTAATTAACCCCCCCCCCCCCTACACTTTTCCCAAATATGTTTCTGAATGTTTATGTGGGTTTTAGTACATCCTCCAATTTGAATTTTCTGCGTTCAATAGTTTACGATTACGAGTAAAATGGCTGTGACAGACAGACACAGGAGCGATCTTATTTGGTTCCGTTTTTACTTTTAAAGTACTGAACCATAAAAATTTCGAAATTTTAATTGTTCAGTCGAGAAAATTTTAATTTTATTCACATTTATTTTTATTTTTAGATTTTTTTTTTTTTTTTTTTTTTTTTTTTTTTTTTTTTAAAGAATATACCCATTTGTTTCAGCAAAATATATTAAAATACGGTACTGAAGATTAAAATATGCTATTATTTTTTCATATTTTATAAATACTTAAGAATTTAAAAGTTTTATAATTTTTTTGATTTTTTTTAATTTTTAAAATATTTATGTCTTTTTTTTAACCACGGAATCTCATGTTTGGAGCCTTCCGCGCATATATTTTGTACCATGATAAATTACGCGTGGCATGCGTCGAACATTTATGAATGTCAATGAAGTGTTTTTTATTTTCAAATAAGCTTCGTAAAACGCCTTATTCCGGTAAATAAAAATAAATAAATAAATAAATAAATAAATAAATAAAAAGAAACCTTTTTTTATTGTTTGTGCAAGCTGTCACAAAAGTTTGTGTTTCACATACTATTATAACAATTATAAGCCCGGTTTCTGCACATAATCAAAACTTTCTAACAGCACACATTTAATTTTTAAGTACATAGTATAGAGGTAAAAGTAAAATAAAAGTAAATAATTCTTAAATATGTCTGCGTAATTGTAAAATGTATGTAAGTAATTGTAAAATAAATATAAATAATTGTAAATAAAGCTAAATATGAGATTTAGAAAGATGCAAGAATGCTGAAGGTAAAAGAAATACGTATAAACTTTTTTTTCTTCTTCTCATTATATCCATATGTTGCAATAAAACTGTATCTCTTTCTCTGTAAATAAATAAATATATGTGTGTCCACCCAGAAGCATATTTTTATATAATTATATATGTATTTTTGCATTGTGATTCGAAAATAATTTAGAATTTTTTTCTTGCGTGAAAAACAAAACAATAAAAATTGCCCTTGCCGGGGAATCGAACTTACAGAGTCCCGAGTGCAAACAGTTAGAAGTTTGGCGCGCTGCCAACTCATCCTGGAGCTCGAAAGCGTAAGTAATCTATACGATTATATACAAAAGTGTGAATATTTGGTGAACTTTGGGCCCTTCTTTTTACTGCCTTCCTTGCATATTGCACTTTATCATTTACATATTGACTATACTCTGTCAATACACAAATGATCGCCGCATTCTGCGTCCCCGACCTCGGAACCTCTCCTTTTTAGAAGTACCGATAATATGTGATTGGACACAGAGAAAGAGACTAAATGTTACGTTCATGAAATCAAATGCTATTTTCTGCACCTTTTTTTTTTCGATAAAAAAGTATGAATCTTTATGTTCATGCTTAAATTTTTTCGTTAAGTTATGCGCGATTTCCGCTATATATATTTCGTCATATCTTTCAGAATTATTCATCCTTTAACATACAGAACAACTGATGCAATTTGTTATATAATCATAAGCAATTCGCTATATATTGATTTTAGATATATCGTATTCCATTATAAAGAGCTTGAACTGTGTTTATATAAATAAAAAAGTTTTAAAATAACGCAGATATAAACCGAAAATAATTTAATTCAAACATAGTTACCTTTTTAAGCACTGCACTTATTACTTTACTTAATATGAAAAATGTGTGTGACCATCTCTATAGTTTATTTTAATGCGTAGAATTTATTTACATTGTAAAGAAGAATTAGCGTCTCACAATTAATATTTAAATGATTACTGGGACACTATTTAGTAAACGCTAGATACCCAATCCAAACTAATACTGAATTATTAATTGTTGTATTCTAAGCTGTCTCTAAATAACTTTTCCACTGGAACTATTCCTTTGATATAATTGAACGTGATTGTAATTGATATTCAACTTTTAGTGTTTCTACAACAGATATGAAGATCAGGGACGAAAGATGAATGCAGGACGGATGAAATATTGTTAATAAATTATGGAACTTATTAAATTATTATTCAGAAACGGTGACATACTAAATAAATTATAATTTTAATTTGTCATATTGTAGAAATTTTCAAAAGGTATTAATAGAATTCGGCACTCTTAATTTAACGAAAAACATGGAGTTTATTTATTTAATTTTTAACTCGAAATATATTTATACATTCTCCGTATACACTCACGACGTTTCGTAAAGATTCGAAATTTCTGAATGTACGAAAACTCAAGTTTAGTACATTAGTATTAATTTAAAAAAGTCACAAAATCTCAAAATTTCCACCCTCAGTTTCTGTTTTTTTGTATAAAGAAATAAGTTTGTTGAAACTTCTAAAATTTCAATAAATATTTCTTATTCTATGTGATTTTGCATGGAAATTCATTATAGCGTATTTAAAGGAACTGAGGTCCGAATTCTAAATAATACACATTTATTTGTATAAAAAAGAAAATAAATAAATACATTATTATTATTATTATTATTATTATTATTATTATTATTACATATATCATGAGATTTTAATTTCTTTCTTTAAATTTAATTAAATTTGTGAATATCTGATCCTATAGACACAAAATACTTTTAACATCACATTCAATATTTAAATGATTATTATGCTAATGTGGAACAGTATTTACTACACCCTACATACACAATCCAAACTAATACTGACTTATTAATTGTTGTATTCCAAGCTGTCTCCAAATATCCTTTCCACTGGAATTATTCCTTTGATATCTTTGAACGTGATTGCAATTGATATTCAACTTTTAATGTTTCTACAATGGATAAGAAGATCAGAGGCGAAAGATGGATGCAGGACGGATGAAATATTGTTGATAAATTATGGAACTTATTAAATTATTGTTCATGTTGTCATGAATATGTTCAGAAACGGTGACATATCGAATAGATTATCTTTTAAATTTGTCATATGTGAGCTGATCGTGAACTGATATATCCATTCACTAAGATGTAAGTTTCACTGTAATAGAAGCATTATATAAATAAAAGGGGTCTTAGGACTCTTAAAGTTGGAAAAAATGAAAAACAAAAGACCATTTTCAACATTTAATATCTTAAACTATATATGATTTAGAAAAACAATTTTTATTGGGATGAAAGATATAAGTATGTTCTTTCATTTTATGTATTTAAAAAAATGCGAGATTCAGAATTATTATTTATAGATTGCTCCAAACTGCCCGACATTTATCGAGGGGGAAATTGGTATAAAAGTTTACGCGCAGGATTACAAAATAAATTTTGCAACTAAAAATGGAATTTTTAATGTCTACTTATTCTTTAGACTATAGCAATTACCCTGAACCTAAATAACTTTGTATTTAAAGTGTTTTTATATTTTTAATACAAAGATGTATTTAATCAATACAAAGTTTTGAAAAGTTCAACAGAATAATTACCTAAAAATATATATTTGTTTGAACAATAAAAATTAAATTTTAGGTTCAGTTTATGCAGACTCACATGAAAAATATGTTTTGAAAATTTTAGGAAAATATCTTAAGAAGTTTTTGAAATATCCTGCGCGTTATGCTCAAAAAGTAATTTGGAGAAAAATTACTTCAAAGTTTCGGAAACGCCGCTACAGCTATTGGGTGGGTATAATTCTAAAAGATAACTTCTGTTCTAATGGGAATATCAGGTAAACAATTATATTAAAATGTTCAGAAAAAACAGGAATTTAACATATAAAAAAATTAAAATTTCGAAACTTTTAAAGCTTTATGAGTCCTGAGACCCCTTAATATAATTCTACAGATATAATCCAGTTTTAAAACTTTAAGTTATGATTGATACTCTCAGGGATAATATTCCTATTCGTAATTAAAATTTTTTTACCATGTTGGAAAAAACAACTTTTTTAGACTTTTTAAGGAATTACAGAGAACGTAACATTACTATTTTGCCCTTTTGCTCGGCAGTCAGGAGTTTAAGAGAATTCGGCACTTTCAATTTGACTAAAATTATGGATTTTAATTTTTTCTTACTTACAATGCATTTATACATTCTCAGTATGCACTAACGACGTTTAGTACAGATTCGAGAATGGTGAATAGAAGAAAAATAAATTTTATTTCATTAGTATTCCTTTAAAAAGTTATAAAATCTCAATTTTTTCCCCATCATTTTTAAAAAATATATAAGTATATTCAAATTAGTAAAATTTCAATAAATATTTTTTACTCTATGCGATTTTGTATTGATATTCATTAAGGTACATTTAACCTTCTCACCGCCGTGACCTGATATATCTGTTCACAAAATTGTAGGTTTCAGTGCAAAACAAGCATTTTTTGAATTAATATAATTCTATAGATATAATCTAGTTAAACTAAGCTACGATTGATACGCTCAAGGGTTATACTCCTATACACAACGTTAAAAAATTTTTAGTGAAATTACAGAGAATCTACTGGTAATCCATTATCTTAAGTCTTATGTAAAATTACAGAGATTAGAAAAACACAGATTCTATTGAATAACTGAGAAATTATTCTGTAAAATTAACATCGTTAAAAATACACAAGTCTCTGTAAATCAATTTATTTTTAATGGAAATAATTTAACATAGTTTTTGAAATTAGTCAATTTTAGAACTTCGAAGTATCAGAATATCTCGAGTAAATTTGAACTGCCGTACCATTTAATTTTTTACGCAATTTGTTTGTAGCCGGCCTAGGGTTTAAACCCGAGGCCTCTGGGCAGGAGAAAAACACCTTACTGAGTGCTCCGTAAGAACTGTTGCTGTTGTGTATAAATGATGTCTTTGCGGGAAAAAATCTATTGTATTTGTGCTTTTCAAAGATTTTGCTTCAAATATATTCGTTGGAAATTTTCTTAAACAGTTTATTTTAATTCACTTTGGACCGATACAAAATACCTATTATTTTTTTTAATTAAATTTATTTTTTAATCCTTTATTTACGGAATTATTTATCAAGAAATTGCTTCTTCTCTATAATTATCTTCTTTAATATCTGAAGATGTACCGGAATTTTTATATAATAATAATGTGAAATTTAGGTGCATTTTTTCATTAAAACTGGTTAAATACATCGGTAGTTATAACTTTTTTTTAAAAAATATTTACAAAAATAATCAGATTAATTAACCAAAAATACTTTTATGGTTATATCACAATTCTTATGAAAGCAATGTATTTTAAATGTATTAAGATCCTCTCTGTAAATGGAAAAGCTTTTGCAGTTGAAAATGTTTCAGGTAACTTTTTTAAAGAGAAATAATAACTATGAAAATGATTAAAAAAATTACCACTTTTTGAAAATATATTCGACTATTTCTCTACTCTATCTAAATTGGATTGAAAGCCATGGAAATCCCTACGGGGAATTAGATATAAGATAAGGGAAATGTCTGTAAAACAGTGACCGAGAAACTCAATCGAATGCATTTAACCGGGAACAAGTGTAAATTTACTGTGAGTCTTGACCGAGAAACTAAATCGAATGCATTTAACGGAGAACTGGTGTAAATTTACATAGTCTTGACCGAGAAACTCAATCTAATGCATTTAACCGAGAAATAGTGTAAATTTACAGAGAGTCTTGACCGAGAAACTCAATTGAATGCATTTAACCGAAAACTAGTATAAATTTATAGAGAGTCGTGACCAAGATAAGAAACTCAATCGAATCAATTTAACCGAGAACTAGTGTAAATTTATAGAGAGTCTTGACCGAGAAACTCAATCGAATGCATTTAACCGAGAACTAGTGTAAATTTATAGAGAGACTTGACCGAGAATCTCAATCGATTGCATTTAACCGAGAACTAATGTAAATTTATAGAGAGTCGTGAGCGAGAAACTCAATCGAATGCATTTAACCGAGAACTAGTGTAAATTTATAGAGAGACTTGACCGAGAAACTCAGTCGAATGCATTTAACCGAGAACCGGTGTAAATTTACATAGTCTTGACCGAGAAACTCAATCGAAAGCATTTAACCGAGAAATAACGTAAATTTACAGAGAGTCTTGACCGAGAAACTCAATCGAATGCACTTAACCGAGAACTAGTGTAAATTTACAGAGAGTCTCGGGTTTTTTCTGTGTTTTTACAGAAATTTTTAACAGTGCATAATTATTTTTTTTTATATGACTTTGGAAAAATTAACTTTCTTCAGCGTTTATAAAAATTACGAAGAAAATAACATTACAATATTGTTCTTTTGCTCGGCGGTCAGAGGGTTAAAGCAACCAAGCCTCGAATTTCAAATAATACGAAATATTTATTTTTATATTAAAAGAAAAAAATTAAATACGCAGACAAATTTTATTTATTTTTTTTTTACATATGTAAAGTCATTTTATTTTATTTTTTAAAATGTAAATACATTTTGGAATATCTGATCCTATAAGCGCAAGATAAGCAAAATACTGAAACATTAACGACTGCATAACATTTAAAATTTGTCCCTATTATGAATTTGCAAAAAAATTAACCTATGGCTAATAACATGATTATTAGTTCAATATTTTCTGTATTTTCAGCAAGAAAACCCAATTTTAACTTACAAAAATAAAAGTTCAAAGAATTTAAATGTAACTCCTTAAAATTGTCAAACTTTCGTAAAAAGGAAAATTAATACATTTTATGCACCGGAACATCTTTACAAACTTACATTTAACTTCTTTCCAAAGTGATTTGAAATTCAAATTTAATGTAACTGCTGATTATTTTGCCTGATTAAAAAGTCCTTGCATTAAAAATTCCATGCAAATTCTTAAATTAGTTTAACTATAAATTTTCATGTCTTTAAGGAAAACTTGAACTATATAGTAAAATGTGCAATATAACTTTGGTGTTATTTTTTCTGATTAGTGAATGCTAAAACTTGTATGATAATATGTTTCATTGGTTTACTTAGCTCCAAAAAGTTATTAAAAGTAAACATTCATACAAAAATATTTAATTTACTTTAATAAAGAATATACAATATTTATTTACCAAACGATTGAAAAATCTGTGACCAAGATTATTTTAAGAACTAAAATATCCTCTTAAAACACCATCAAAAACTTTTAAATGCGCTAGGCCTTTCGAAATATCCGAGTCTTTTTTCATCAGGGGCAAAGAAGACGTGCTTCTACTACGAAAGCAGCAACTTTGGCCCTGATCTCAAGAGTGCTTGGCAATAGAAGATTTAGAAATTTCTCGATTAATTACATAACGAGAGTGTTCTTTTAAACGGATTTCGAGGTTTCTTTTAGTTTGACCAATATAAGATAAATCACAGCCATTACAAGGAACGTTATAAATTCCCCATTTACGAATATCAGCAACAGGAGATTTAGTGAAGAAGAATTTGAATTTATTTACAGGTTTCTAAACAACTAATAATTAAACAGATAACGAAACTTGGCAGGTAACTAAAAGAAATCCCGAAAGTCGCTTAAAAGAACACTCTCGTCATGTAATTAATCAAGAAATTTCTAAATCTTCTATTGCCAAGAATACTTGGGATTCGGGCCATAGTTTTAATTTTCAAAATGCTAAAATTATCTTTAATGCCAATAGTATCTCTGAACCTTGCAGTAATATATATCAATTTCATCATATTTGAAATAGTGAAACATCACTGAAATACTCTGAGAACAGTTTTTTTTTTTTGTAGACCATTACAAAACTGAAATCTTCTATGTGACCCGTAAATGAATAATAAATGTTTTGCAAAGTTACATTCTATAGAATTCATGTATTAATACGCCCCAGAATTTCCTATGAATTTCATTATGCTCGATACAGAGTAACATCATTGAAACGCCGCAAATGACTTTTCTTCATAGATCATAATGTAACGGCATTTTTTGAGTTTCCTGTATGTGTACTGTAAGTACTACACATAACATATTCCATAATTAACATCTCCTTGTGCACCTTCATAATGTACATAAATTTCATTATGTTTAAAATGTCAAAACACTGAGTTTTTAATTCGTGAAATTTAATTCACAATGCTGACAAGGCGCAGAAACAACAGAGTGAATAAAAAAAAAATTAAAAAAAAAAAAAACGACTGCGTAAAAAGCGAACTAATTAATTATTTCTTATCAATGCGAAACTATTTTTTATATTACTTACCTATTTTTTTTATTTACTTGTAATGATGACTTTTAAGTTGTGTTTAATTGTTAGTTCCTATCTATAAACACTGTTTTGATGGAGCCTATAGATGTCTATGAAGGTTAGAGTTGTAGTAAAGCTAAAGATCCTACATACACAACTTTCAGGTTGTTTAAACGGAGCTTCTGACTGTAAAATAGTCAATGATACATCGTCTTCATTTTGAAAGACCTATTCAAAGATATGCCACTCAATAGGGTGCGTAAAAAAAAGTTTTCGTCTCTACTGCCATTTTGTGTTTTACGGACGCCATTGTGAATTTATAAAAACAAAACCTAGCCTGTAACCATCGGGCGATTAAAACAAATCGATAGAGACCTCATTCATTAACATACATCCAGCCGTTGGGAAGTTTCGAGGGTATAAAAAAATCCATATATCCAGGCACGCGTGAAACACATAACCCTTCTTGGCAGACGGGTAAAAATTATCCAGGCCAGGGTTCGAATCTGGGTCATAGGTTATGCGCACCAACGTTCTGCCGACTGAGCTTCTAGGATATACCTAGGCTGGCAATTCTCACCCTTATATTGGTAAGGTTGCAACTGCAACACAAGATGGAATAACTTCATGACCCACAACAATGCAGCAAACATTAGTTTACATTAATTTTTCACTCTCTTGGTTCTACGCATTGTAAGAATGCGAATTAAATTTCACATTAATCACATTGCGAATTAAGTTTTGTTCAATAGTTACGGCATGTTAATGTAGTGTTAAAATTCATCGCGATAGGCCGTTTGGCCTACTTTGGGTGTATGTAATTACGCATGTATCGATTTCTGATTTTGAATACTGTTAATTTTTTTTTTTTTTTTTTTGCATAAAAGGTTGTACTAGATCACATATTTTTAATATGTAAGTTTTCTTGTATCATGAGCATTTAGAAGGCAAAGTTGGTGATTAATTCGTTTTTTGAGACTGTGAAATAGTGAACTTTATACAAGGACACCTGGTGACTGAACTTCACTACTTTTGACTCTCACAGTTTGCATACGTCCATCTTAGACCTGTATGTATGTCCTGCTGTGATGATGAAAATAATAAATCATCACATATCATCATTTATCCCCTATTTTAAAATTAAAATTCCCCTTTCGTAATTACACTTAGTCAAAATTCCCATTCCTTTTTTAAAAAGTTCTTCCGGCCAGTGCCGGGAGGAAGAGGTAGCTTTCATCCCGTAAGGCATGGTGACGTCACGACGACGTCGTTGTGAAGTCACACTGTGATTTTGTGACCGTCGATGTGACGTCACGTAACGTCGATGTGACGTCATAGTGACTAGAATGCGAGGTCGTTATGGCCGTTTTAGAGGTCGTTTGTGACGTCACATTGTGACCACTCTGTGAAGTCACGGTGTGACAAATTTGTGAAAAGTGTGTCATTTGGGACTATTTTGGCATTAGCTTTGTGACGAACCTGTGACGAAAGTGACAATGCTTTGAAGTCACATTGTGACCAATTTGTGAAATATGTGTCATTTGTGACGAATTTCTCATAAACACTGTGATGATTTCAAATGAAAATCAAATTTCAAATTAATTGCTTAAAAGGCGCAAAGGCGAACATAGTGAAAAAGATTCCATGCTGGGACTCGAACCCGGGCCATCAGTATAGCGCACTGACATTCTACCGACTAAACCACATGGAACGATACCCGGCCTGGAAAATTTCTCACTATTACATGTTGGCAAGGCTACAAACGCAGCACAAGATGGAATATTTATCGTGAGCCACCGACATGGGGCAAACACGAAACTTAATTAAATCGAGCATCGATTGAAACTATATTAATACTTGGAAATTTTTCCAGAGAGAACCATTCGCCTTGCATACAATATTTCAAATGAAAATCAAATTTCAAATTAATTACTTAAAAGGCAATTTTAATTTGAAATTTGATTTTCATTTGAAATACTGTATGCAAGGCGAATGTTTCTCTCTGGAAAAATTTCCAAGCATTAATATAGTTTCAATCGATGCTGGATTTAATTAAGTTTCGTGTTTGCCCCATGACGGTGGCTCACGATAAATATTCCATCTTGTGCTGCGTTTGTGGCCTTGCCAACATGTAATAGGGAGAAATTTTCCAGGCTGGGTATCGTTCCATGTGGTTTAGTCAGTAGAATGTTAGTGCGCTATACTGATGACCCGGGATCGAGTACCGGCGTGGAATGTTTTCACTATGTTGGCCTTTGCGCCTTTTAAGCAATTAATTTGAAATTTGATTTTCATTTGAAATATTGTATGCAAGGCGAATGTTTCTCTCTGGAAAAATTTCCAAGTATTAATATTGTGATGATTCTTGTCATAAACACTATGATAATTTTAAAGTAAAGTTTTGTTTGAAATATAAAGTCTTATCTTTTTACCGTACTTTTAGCAAGATATCCCTATTTTGGAGTCCTATTCTTCTAAAATATTTTTAATTTTCCATTTAAAAAACAATCCTTATCAACTGACATCTTTTTTTATTAAGTTCTAAGCTTGATCTTGAATTCAAGCTTAATATTAAGAATGTGTAAGCTTTTTAATTTTTTGTGATTTGTCATTGCTTTACTAAATACGAACATGGAGTCTAACGGACATTAATACAACTGTTATTTATAGAACGACATGATAAGCCCTATTTATTTAAATTTTTTATTCCCGTATATATCGTATTTTGTGAATATGAGCTAATTAGATTTGGTATGTTTTATAGGAAAAGACTGATCTGGGAAATAGAAACAACAAGTAAGATATATCATGCGTTAAGCCTAGATTATAAAACACTTTCCAACTCTTCCTGAATGTTTTAACAAGACATCGGGGAAAATATCGTAAACAAGATAACTAACTAAACATGAAAACGCATAAAACATTTGAACATTTTCAGCTGTTACCATCCATAGCCAAATATGTTTTCAAATTCTTTTAAACAGTCCTGTATTTGATCTGTAGATTGATATATATACTATATAATGGAAAAATTTAGTTTATCAAGGAAACGCATAACAGGTTGAAATTCTCTTTCAGCAATTTATACTAATATATGGAAACATACTTAAGTAATTTTGTACAACCCTGTAGTTTACCTAGAACCTTTATTACACGCCACTATTTAGTTAAAATTTAATTCAAACTAAAACACTTTTAAAACTGCTGAAATCACATTTCCAGAAATTGTAATTTATAGACGGCAACGTATCCAATTCTTTGCGTGACCCTGTATATCATTTTATCTATATTCTACAAACATTTCTTAGTAAATTAAATACAGTGCAGCGTAAAAATGGATAACTTATTTAAAAACCACCTTTAAGCAATACCCAATAACCCTTACGAATACTTTTGTATAGTCCTGTATCTGAATTATAGCATATATATATACACCATATACTTTGCATAAATGTAGTGAATCATAAAAGCGCATATCATAATTAAAAATGCATTTCCAGCAATCATCGCTAATGAACAGTACTTCGGATACAATATAGTATCTGAAATATTTTGTGTGTCCCTTTAAATGCTATATACACTTCGTATTATACATGAAATAATTCATAGTATGCAAACCTCAACGACGTATATCAATTTCATTACATATCAAATAGATTAACATAAATATAGTACGCCGCAAACAATTCCCTCCACCCCTATATCATTATGTATTGGAATTCCTTTTTTAGCCCTGTCAATAAACAATAACTATTCTCTGCATTGCATATTCTACGGAATGCACATTTTAGTGCGCTTCATAAATGCATATCAATTTTATTCTGTTTGAAAGCGTGTAAAATCATTAAAAATCATTTGAAACGATTTTTTCTCCCACAGGCCGTAATGTAATGGAATACTTTTCACTGTCCCTGTAAATGAACTAAACATGCTACAAACTTCATTACAAATAGGGACCTTGCTATGGTAAACGTCAATAACATCCAAAAATTTCAAGTCAATCCGAGTATATTTACGCGAGTAAGAGCGCGGACAGACGGCCAAACAAACCGAAGTCATAAACACTTTTCAACTTTATCGGGCCCGAAAAACACTTTATTTCAATGCTTAAATATTATTATTTTTTTTTTAATGCCAATAAAATAAATGTATCGAAAACGTAGAAAATGAGTTTACAATCAAAGAAAATTTAATAACTGATTCTGGATGTCTACAATTAAATGTTTGATTAAAATCACAAACAGCAAAAAAAAAAAAAAAATGATTAATTAGAATAAAAAAAATAAATATATCAATTTGAAAAACACTAAATAATTAGTATTTATAATTGTACTATTAAGCAACATCAAACTACAATAGATGAATTAAATGCATTTAACAATTTCTGAAAAATCTTTCCATATGTTATAAGGAATTCCTACTATTTTATAATTTTGGCAAATGTTAAATCTGAAAACATTGGTATGAAGATTTAAGATTTTAAATACTAACTTAAAATATTATTAACAATGAAAAAAAATCTTTCAAAAGTTTCACTACTACAATATGAAAGAGATATTTTCCCAGTATAATGTTAATTTCAAAATTGAAACAGTTTCCTAATATCATTATAATCGAATATCATATTTAACTCCAAAATATTAATGACGATAAATACTGTGTTAGAATCAGTCTCCGCATCAGCTTTTTTTTCCCCTTCTAGCAATGCAGATTAAGATATTTTACAGCATCGAATCGGAAAAGAATTGCAGATCAGTCTCATTGCATATAACATACTACAACTTATTTAACTTTAATCTATCAAACGGGAATAAAAAATTTAAATTAAATAAGACATACCTTTTAAGTTCCATAAATAGTTTAATAATATCCGTGTTTTATCCTAAATTGTCAGACATATTTCTGACAAAATGACAAAATTGTCAGACATACTTCCCGCGTCAAAAGTTCTGATCCTTATTTTATTCTGCGGTTTAATCTAGTGCAGACGATAGCGCACGCGCAAGCAGGTGCTTATACTGTATTATTATAATTTTTGTCTGTAATGAAAATTTTCTATTTGAATGAAACACCTGCCTTTTTTCTTTCTTTTTTTTTAAAGTAAAGTTTGTTTTACACGTAATAAATACAAATTAGGCATCTTAATAAATGAAAAGAGAGTATACAGGATAAAAAAATTTTCTTTGTCAATCTGTCATTTTTTTATATTCATTTTCTGTAGAATAAAACTATTTGTAAAATAGGTTTTTTTTAAAGTCGTATTTCTAAAACACGAATTTAAAATATGAATAATTATATCATGGGTTTTGTATAAAATTTGTATAAATATTTTTTCGGAAAATGCTAATTTTATTTAAAAAGTCTGAAAGAAGTAGAATTTTTTAAAAAATAGTTATTTAAAATAGTTAAACACTAACAGGAAAAAATATGACTTGAATGCAAATTCTAAAGCAAAAAATGCATATATGACTAAACTCTGAATACTCTTTCTACGTGCTCATTAAAAGCTGCAGACTTAACTGTAACAGAAAATTTTAGTTTGAAACCACAGAAGTGTTTCGAATAACACTGGTCGAAAAAAAAAAAAAAAAAAAAAAAAAAAAAAAAAAACTTCCTGCAAACTAAATAGCAATCGGTGAAGGATTAAATTGCAATGGTAGATAAAATTGAAATCATAAAAAAAGTATACTTCACTGTCTTAGATAACAAATTGATAAAATATAGCATGAAAATCTAGTTTGTTGATACTTGTACCGTGCATTTTCCTTTATATGCCCCCCCCCCCCACCTCTTTTCGTGTCCGAATTTACTATTTCCTATCCACTAATATGTTTTCATTCCTTATGTTGCTGTAACTCGGACATGTTTAAAATATTTCTGTTCATTTTCAAAGATTTTTGATGTTCATATTTTTGTCACATTGTGACTTACAATATCGTGGTTTTTTTCGTCACATATGTGACGTGACGTACGTTACATGCAGTGACATAACAGTAACGTCACAATTTTTTTTTTTTTTTATTGCCAGAAAATATAATTTTACATAAATAACATGTTTTGAATATTTTTTGTAATTTTTTAAATTTTTCTAAGAAGTCCACATCTCAGTCACAATGTGACATCACTGAGTGGTGGCATTTTGGTCACAGATGTGACATGACCACAGTGACTCACAGTGACGTCACAACGACGCCACCGTGACCATGCATTCTATGAGGGATATTCCTTATTTTTAAAAGGTTAGCTTATATTATTCAAACACACGAAGCTCAATTTAGTGGAAACCGATAATAGAAGATTCAATACTAATTTTTATCAATACTAAACCATTATGAATGATAATTTCACGAAATTAGTCAGCTTTATCCAAGCTGATTTTATTTAAAGTAACTTATATTTGGTTTCCAAATTCGGCGATATCTTGAAGTGCCTGCCCTTTTAAGACAACATGGTGGATGATGCTAACCAGTGAACTTGGTCGAGACCTTAGTAATTCCTGTGCACATGCTCACTCACATCGGAATCGTTGATATATACGAGTGCTGTCGCAGGCAAAAAATCAGATTTTTCAAAATGTCACCCACATAAACAAATTCAAACAGCTATATCTGAGCCATTTTTTAAGATAAAGACAAAACAAAAAATGCTCCGGAATCCTTATATCAAGGTTAAATACTTAAGAAAGAAACCTATTTCAATTTCTAATTTTTTGCACCTCTCTTTAAATATAATTTTTTTTAATTTAATGGCCGCCATTTTGATACAAGATGGCGGATGAAGCTGGCCAGTGAACTTGATCGAGACATTGATATGTACTATGCACATGCCTTCTTACAACGAAATAGGTTAATAAATACGTGCGTTATTGCGTGACAAATATCAGATCGTTTCAAAATGTCAGCCATGCTAGAAATTCAAAGTGCTATAACTCAAACATTTTTTAAGATATAGACAAAAAAAAACTGCCCCGGAATCTTTGTATCAAGGTCAAACACATAAAAAAACCCTTTTTGATTTTCCAATTTTTTGATACCTCACTTTAAAATTAAAATTATTTTTTTTTTAAATGTTCCCTTTTGAAACAAGATGGCGAACGAAGCTTGCCTATAAACTAGGTCGAGATATTGGTATGTACTATGTACACACCAAGTTACATCCAAATCGGTTCATAAATACGCGTGTTATCGCGTGACAAAAATCAGGTCGTTTCAAAATATCAGCCATGCTAGAAATTCAAAGTGCTATAACTCAGCCATTTTTTAAGATATAGACGAAACAAAAACTGCTCCGGAATCTTTGTATTAAGGTCAATCACATAAAAAAAATTCAATTTTCAATTTTTTGGTACTACATTTCAAATTTAAAATTTTTTAAATGGCCGCCATTTTAAAAAAAGATGGCGGATGAAGCTGGTCAACGAACTCGGTCGAGACATTGGTATGTACTATGTACACAACAAGTTTCATCCAAATCGGTTCATGAATACGCCTGTTATCGCGTGACAAAAATCAGGACGTTTCAAAATGTCAGCCACGCTAGAAATTCAAAGTGCTATAACTCAGCCATTTTTAGGTAGCTTTCATTACAAAAAGCTACCTATTGCAGCCGTTCGGAGGAAAGCGATTTCAAAAAATTTTGGTATATTTTCAACGATCATGACCCCCAGAACCCGAAACCACCCTCCGTTCAAAATTGATATATATATATATATATATATCCATATATATATATATATATATATCCATATATATATATGTATATATCCATATATATATATATATATATATATATATATATATATATCCATATATATTACATCATTTCAAAATGCCAAAACACCATAACTCCAAAAGGAATGTGTATATCTGCAGAAATTTTTTTAACTATAAAATATTTAAAAGAACAAGAAAGACAGGTAAAAAACAAAAACAATCTGTTCTTCATCAGTGGGAGGACAGACAGAAAACTAACACCACCCCCACTTTTAAAATTTGCAGGTTTCTGAACACATGCTCACCCCGCATTCAATACTGAAAAACCATTGTCATTTTATTAATCAAATTCCATAAAAACTAAAATAACTCAAATTAAAACTAACAAACATAATGTTAACCATACAAAAATTATCATACAAAAACAAAAAAGCTTTAATAAAAGGTCTTTTAGAGAAATACTTAAATTACCATTAAAATAAAAACAAAAGAAAATTAACAAAACAAGCATGAATGCAGAATAAACATGCGCCCCCCCCCCCCCCAAACCCGCAAAATAAAATTCTCAAAACATGAATACCTGTATAATGTTTCTCACCCGTCAACAATAAACAAATAAATTTTTCTTCCAAAGCCATTGTCAAAAACCAGAATTCCAGGTCTGCAACTTTCTTTCGTTTCAATTCATCAATACACATCCGTTCTTTTAACAAGACTTTAGGATGCCTATTTCATACAGAAAGTTCCAGAAGGCTGCCATCACATGTTCATGCCGCCAGTCCACATCGTTGCCATTCACTTTTTAGAACTGTCTTTAAATAATATTTCAAAAATTTAATAGGGTAATTATTATTGTAAAATAAATTAGCCAATAACTTAAAGATCTGTTTATAAAAATTATTGCCTCTGCCACAAATTTTATTGAAACGTATTAATTGATTAATGATTATATTTATGTAATTTTTTTTTTTTATGCAAATTTGAAAACCAATGTGGCATGCTTCTAGTAAAAAATTGAAAACTATTTCTTTTATCGTACAAATCCAAAATCAATTTATTGTTAATAATTTTGAATAAAATATCCAAAATTCTGCATTATAATCATCACGGTTTGCTCTATTCAATTTTAAACAATTTTGATATATAATATCATATTCATTAGAAATATCAAAATGAAAAATTAAAATATCATCAATATACCTAAAGACCTTTAAAGACCTATTATATTTCATAGTATACTTAAATTCGTAATAAAATAAAAGTAAATTTGCTGCTGTACTAGAATAGTTTGTTCCCATCCCTATACCACATATCTGATTAAAGGTGTTATTGTTAAAAGTTACATAATTATTAAAAAAACAGAAATGACATAAGCTTGAAAACAAATCTCTATTTATATTTAATTCATCATTTATACTAAAAACATCCAAAATACTCATTAAAACATCATAAAGTGAATCAATAGGTATATTGGTGAACAGATTTTCAAAATCGAATACCTGCATTTTCAGAGGAGTCAAAGGCAAATTGTCCAGAATTTCAACACTATTATCAATTGACCAGAAATAACTATACTTCTTAAATTTATACTTTAAAAAATCACATATCTTTTTTAATAAATTCTGTAAACCAATATTAAAATTTTTATTAATGCTTTTAAAAGTACTACAAATAAATCTAAATTTAATCGGATCTTTATGAAATTTAGGCGTTAAGAAAATAAATGGCAAACAGTGATGATTAGAAACATCAAAATTATAAGAAAACATACTTTTAACTTTCTTTTTATATGCAAAAATTTTTTTAACAATAGGATTTCTGTCAATATTAACTTTTGAATAAAAATTTTCATTACCTAATTCACTCTCTATTTTATCAATATAAAACTTCTTTCATATTATTGCATAATTATTAGCTGCTTTGTCCACAGGGACTATAACAAAATTATTCTGTAAACTTTCAATAAATTTTACATCTTCATCTTTAAAACTTTGATATTCATACTCATCAGAATTTAAATAATCTTTTAAAAAATTATTGAAATGCCCCAAAATTTGAGACCTCCATTCAAAAAATGCCTCCAAAGGCATACTAAATTTATAACTACATTTCTTTATAAAATTATTGACATTATCCTTTAAAATCTTTAGTACCTTATTGCTACTAATTTTACTATTAATTCTAAATTTTGTACCAAAATTCATTAGATATTTTACATTTTTATTCTTGATTATATCAAGATTAGCTGTAATTATATGTCCATGATAATTATCTATAAAATCTTTAAATTCCATATTATTACAACAACAAGTTAAAACTGTATTAACATTTGAAAAAGCTATTTGTCTGTAATTAAAAATCTTATTACTTAATGGTTTATGATAATTATATGCAACTGAAATAATACATTCTTTAAGAGGAAAAAGGGTCGTAAATATGTTTGCATAATGCATTTAAATTCAAATTATCAAAAGATTTTTGTTGAAATTTTATATTAAAATAAATAACTTCCTTATTAACTTCATCTCTATTCATTAACTTAAAATTAATTAAATCATTTAATAAATCCTTAAACTGTAAATTTTTAAGTTTGAAAACATCCAAACATTTTGTAATTTTCTTAAGCACATTAATCTTTAATTTAAAAACCTCCATTTTAACATTTTTAACACTATAATTTTTATCAAAAACAAATTCCAAATCCTTAATCCATATATTAGGAATTATATGATTAGTAACTTTATTATATTTACGAGACCCCCTCTTTCCTCTTTTTATATCAACTTTATCATTAAAATTATAAAATAAATCATATACATTTTTAACCTTCAATAAATTAATTTTATTAACCAATGTATTTAGCCCAAATGGATATATAGTTTTAAACTGCAACATATAATCATTTTCTTTATCCAATCTATTATTTTTAGTTTCAACATGATCCAAAATTTGAATATTAATATTATTAAAACTGTGAATTCTAAAATGCAAAATCTCAAACGTGGGGCATTTCTTATTATCATTATATACATCCGATCTATGCTGATTAATTCTAACATGTAATTCACCTTCCGTCTGCCCTACATAACCCTGCTGTCAGGTTAAACAATCAATATTATAAATTACATATTATATTTACAAAAAGGAATATAATCATTTACTTGAGGTGGACTGTCAGCATGACCAACTATACAAGTTTTACATCTTTTATCTTTTCATTTATAATATCTCATATTTTTATCTAGATATATATCGCAACATATTTATTCAAAAAATTTTGTTGTAAGCACTTAGTCTTAATATGAAAATAAACAGCAAACAACAAAAAATAAACACAGATATACACCAACCTTCAAAGCCGTAATGAAATTGAATAAATATATATGCCAGAAGCGCAATAATGCAGCTTATCCGAGTCACATATAGCATTATTTTATTTCAAAAAAATATTTTATTTCATATATATATATATATATATATATCTGACATTTGTCACACTGTAACTATCGTATTTATGAACCGATTTGAATGTAATTCGGTGTGTACATAGTACATACCAATGTCACGACCGAGTTCGTTGGCCAGCTTCATCTGCCATTTTGTTTCAAAATGGCGGCCATTTAAAAATTAAAAAAAAAATTAAAATTTGAAATGCGGTACCAAAAAATTGAAAATGGAAAAATATTTTTTTTCTTATGTATTTGACCTTTATACGAAGATTCCGGAGCAGTTTTTGTTTCGTCTATATCTTAAAAAATGGCTGAGTTATAGCATTTTGAATTTCTAGCGTGGCTGATATTTTGAAACGTTCTGAATTTTGTCACGCGATAAAAAGCGTATTTATGAGCCGATTTGGATGTAATTTCATTTATACATAGAACATACCAATGTCTCGACCGAGTTCGATGGCCAGCTTCATCGGCCATCTTGTTTAAAAATGGCGGCCATTTAAATTTGTAAGAAAAATTTAATTTGAAATGTGGTACCAAAAAATTGAAAATTTAAAAAAATATTTTTTTCTTATGTGTTTGACCTTGATAAAAAGATTCGGGAGCAGTTTTTGTTTCGTCTATATCTTAAAAAGTGGCTGAGTTATAGCATTTTGAATTTCTAGCGTGGCTGACATTTTGAAACGTCCTGATTTTTGTCACGTGATAACAGGCGTATTTATGAACCGATTTGGATGTACCTTGGTGTGTACATAGTACATACAAATATCTCGACCGAGTTCGTTGGCCAGCTTCATCCGCCATCTTGTTTCAAAATGGCGGCAATTTTAAAAAATTTAAAAAATTTAAAATTTAAAATGAGATAGCAAAAAATTCGAAAATGAAAAAGATTTTTTTCGTATGTGTTTGACCTTAATACGAAGATTCCGGAACAGTTTTTGTTTTGTCTATATCTTAAAAAATGGCTGAGTTATAGCATTTTGAATTTCTATTGTGGCTGACATTTTAAAACGACCTGATTTTGTCACGCGATAATAGGCGTATTTATGAACCGATTTGGATGTAACTTGGTCTGTAGATAGTACATACCAATGTCTCGACAGAGTTTGTTGGCCAGCTTCATTCGCCATCTTGTTTCAAAAGGGTTGCCATTTAAAAAAAATCAAATTTAAAATTTAAAATGAGGTATTAAAAATTGGAAAATGAAAAAGATTTTTTTTTAATGTGTTTGGCCTTGATACAAAGATTCCGGAGCAGTTTTTGTTTCTGAAAAATTGTTCTTTTGTTTATATCTTAAAAAATGGTTGAATTATAGCACTTTGAATTTCTAGCATGGCTAACATTTTGAAACGATCTTGTATTTGTCACGCGATAACACATGTATTTGCCTATTTCGATGTACGAAGGCATGTGGATATTATACATCAATATCTCGGCTATGTTCGCTGGCCAGCTTCATCAGCCATCTTATTTCAAAATGGCGGCATTTAAATTTAAAAAAAAATTATATTTAAAGTGAGGTGCAAAAAAATTCGAAATTGAAAAAGTCCTTCCGGCCAGTGCCGGGAGGAAGAGGTAGCTTTCATAATCCTTATTAAAAAAAAGCCAACTTATATCATTGAAACACACGAAGCTCAATTTAGTGGAAACCGAATATAGGATATTCAATACTAATTTTTATCAATATAATGAATGAGAATTTCGCGAAATTAGTCAGCTTTATCCAAGCTGCTTTTCTTTAAAGTAACTTATATTTGGCTGCCAAATTCGGCAATTTCTTAAAGTGCCTGTCATTTTAAGACAACATGGTGGATGAGGCTAAGCAGTGAACTCGGTCGAGACCTTAGTAATTGCTGTGCACATGCTCACTCACATCGGAATCGGTTAATATATAGGAGTGTTGGCGCATGCAAAAAATTAGATTTTTCAGAATGTCACCCACAATAGAAATTGAAACTGCTATATCTGAGCCATTTTTTAAGGTAAAGACAAACAAAAAATGTTCCTGAATCCTTATATCAAGGTCAAATACTTAAGAAAGAAACCTTTTTCAATTTCTAATTTTTTTGCACCTCACTTTAAATATATATATATATTTTAATTTAATGGCCGCCATTTCGAAACAAGATGGCTGATGAATCTGGCCAGCGAACTTGGTCGAGGTGTTGATATATACTATCCACATGACTTCTTACATCGAAATAGGCGAATACGTGTGTTATCGCGTGACAAATACAAGATCGTTTCAAAATGTTAGCCATGCTAGAAATTCAAAGTGCTATAAATCAACCATTTTTTAAGATATAAACAAAAGAACAAATTTTCAGAAACAAAAACTGCTCCGGAATCTTTGTATCAAGGCCAAACACATAAAAAAAATCTTTTTCATTTTCCAATTTATTAATACCTCATTTTGAATTTTAAATTTAATTTTTTTTAAATGGCAACCCTTTTGAAACAAGATGACGAATGAAGCTGGCCAACGAACTCGGTCGAGACATTGGTGTGTACTATGTACAGACCAAGTTACATCCAAATAGGTTCATAAATACGCCTGTTATCGCGTGACAAAAATCAGGTCGTTTTAAAATGTCAGCCACAAGAGAAATTCAAAATGCTATTACTCAGCCATTTTTTTTTAGATATAGACGAAAGAAAAACTGTTCCGGAATCTTTGTATTAAGGTCAAACACATACAAAAAAAAAATCTTTTTCATTTTCCAATTTTTTGGTATCTCATTTAAATTTTTTTATTATTTAATTTTTTTAAATGGCCGCCATTTTGAAACAAGATGGCGGATGAAGCTGGCCAACGAACTCGGGCGAGATATTTGTATGTACTATGTACACACCAAGGTACATCCAAATCGGTTCATAAATACGCCTGTTATCACGTGACAAAAATCAGGACGTTTCAAAATGTCAGCCACGCTAGAAATTCAAAATGCTATAACTCAGCCATTTCTTAAGATATAGACGAAAAAAAAAAACTGCTCCCGAATCTTTTTATCAAGTTCAAACACATAAGAAGAAAATATTTTTTTCAATTTTCAATTTTTTGGTACCACATTTCAAATTAAATTTTTCTTAAAAATTTAAATGGCCGCCATTTTTAAACAAGATGGCGGATGAAGCTGGCCAACGAACACGGTTGAGACATTGGTATGTACTATGTATAAACGAAGTTACATCTAAATCGGTTCATAAATACGCCTTTTATCACGTGACAAAATTCAGGACGTTTCAAAATGTCAGCCACGCTAGAAATTCAAAATGCTATATCTCAGCCATTTTTTAAGATATAGACGAAACAAAAACTGCTCCGAAATCTTTGTATAAAGGTCAAATACATAAGAAAAAATATTTTTCCATTTTCAATTTTTTGGTACCACATTTCAAATTTTAAATTTAAAAAAAAATTTTAAATGGCCGCCATTTTAAAACAAAATGGCGGATGACACTGGCCAACGAACTCGGTCGAGAGATTGGTATGTACTATGTACACACCGAATTACATCCAAATCGGTTCATAAATACGCCTTTTATCGCGTGACAAATTTCAGGACGTTTCAAAATGTCAGCCACGCTAGAAATTCAAAATGCTATAACTCAGCCATTTTTTAAGATACAGACGAAACAAAAACTGCTCCGGAATCTTTGTATAAAGGTCAAATACATAAGAAAAAATATTTTTCCATTTTTAGTTTTTTGGTACCACATTTCAAGTTTTAAATTTTTTTAAAAATTTTAAATGGCCGCCATTTTGAAACAAAACGGCGGATGAAGCTGGCCAACGAACTCGGTCGAGACATTGGTATGTACTATGTGCACACCGAATTACATCGAAATCGGTTCATAATTACGGGAGTTACAGTGTGACATAGGTCATATATATATATATATATATATATATATATATCAATTTTGAACGGAGGGTGGTTTCGGGGTCTGGGGGTCATGATCGATGAAAATATACCAAAATTTTTTGAAATCGCTTTCCTCCGAACGGCTGCAATAGGTAGCTTTTTTGTAAAGAAAGCTACCTAAAAGGTTTCTTTCTTAAGTATTTGACCTTGCTATAAGGATTCAGGAGCATTTTTTGTTTGTCTTTATCTTAAAAAATGGCTCAGATATAGCGGTTTGAATTTCTAATGTGGGTGACATTTTGAAAAATCTGATTTTTAGCCTGCGACAACACTCGTATGTATCAACCGATTCCGATGTGAGTGAGCATGTGCACAGCAATTACTAAGATCTCGACCAAGTTCACTGGTTAGCCTCATCCACCATGTTGTCTTAAAATGGCAGGCACTTTAGGAAATCGCCGAATTTGACAGCCAAATATAAATTACTTTAAATAAAAGCAGCTTGGATAAAGCTGACTAATTTCGCGAAATTCTCATTCATAATGATTTAGTATTGATAAAAATTAGTATTGAATCTCCTATATTCGGTTTTCACTAAATTGAGCTTCGTGTGTTTAAATAATATAAGTTGGCTTTTTAAAAATAAGGAATATGAAAGCTGTCTCTTCCTCCCAGCACTGGCCGGAAGGACTTTTTATGATATAGACAAAACAAAAACTGCTCCGGAATCTTTGTATCAAGGTCAAACACATAAGAAAAAAAATATTTTTCAATTTTCAATTTTTTGGTACCATATTTTAAATTTTAAATTTTCTTAAAAAAAAATTAAATGGCCGCCATTTTGAAACAAGATGGCGGATGAAGCTGGCCTACGAACTCGGTCGAGACATTGGTATGTACTATGTATAAACGAAGTTATATCCAAATTGGTTCATAAATACGCCTTTTATGGCGTGACAAATTTCAGGACGTTTCAAAATGTCAGCCACGCTAGAAATTCAAAATTGTATAACTCAGCCATTTATAAGATATAGACGAAACAAAAACTGCTCCGGAATCTTTGTATAAAGGTCAAATACATAAGAAAAAAATATTTTTCCATTTTCAATTTTTTGGTACCACATTTCAAATTTTGATTTTTTTTTTAAATTTTAAATGGCCGCCATTTTGAAACAAAATGGCGGATGAAGCTGGCCAACGAACTCGGTCGAGATATTGGTATGTACTATATACACACTGAATTACATCCAAATCGATTCATAAATACGAGTGTTACAGTGTGACAAATGTCAGATATATATATATATATATATATATATGAATATATATATATATATATATATATATAAGCTCAGAAAAATCAAAAGTAAAACTAAAAGTAAAATATAAAAATAAAAATAAAAATAAAATCCATGCGATAAGCGCTACAGCTGCATATAACCACACAGATTATATATAGCACATTATGTTTTAAATGCGTTTGTCGGACCCAGAATCCTGCACCATAAATAAACTAAGTATAACCATAAAACATCCAAGAAATTTTAACAGATATAACCTGAACAAGAAAAAAACAACAAAAGGCTGTGGCCTCTTCAGCGGTGGGCATTTTAGAAAGCACAGCAATGTTTCAGATTAATTACAATTTACAACAAACTATTATTCAGTAGTGGCAGTGGGTTTCGGCCAGAGTGTCGCAAAGCATAAATCAAATGCATAAAAACAATTGAAAGCATATAGCGAACACTCCCCCACCGGACCCGACGCCACAATAAACAGTGCATCTCGAAGATACAACTGATTCAGAACGTATGTGTAATGTATACTGAAACAATAAAATTATGAATTTCAATTTTGTAGTGTCAATAAAGATGTTAATTTTCTGGCTTTTAGATATATCGATGATTTGATAATTTTGAACTGTGATCGCGATTTTTTGGGGATATCATGTAACATTTATCCTGATATGCTGGTTTTGAAAAAAACAAATGAAAATAATAGTGCTGCTGATTATCTTGATTTGAACATAAACATTTCAAACGGTATACACATATCAATTTATAATAAACGGGATAACTTTAATTTTGAAGTTAACCATTTAGTTAATTGGAGTTCAAATATCCATAAACGCTTTTACGTCAATATCATAATAGGTCAGATTTTTCGCTACTATAAACTCTGTTCGAATAAAAATTTATTTTTTAAAGAACTTTTTAATTTAACCAGCATTTTGTATTATAAAAGCAATATACCTTTGAATTTCATTAATAAATATACTAGTTTTACAGACAGTCTTCATTTTTGAGGAGTTGCTATGCGATTGACAGTTAATGATTTGTATAACCTAAAGCCTTTTTTGGACGGTTTTACAAGGATGTCTGCAATTGTGTGGCAACAGACATGGAACGTTTATGGACAGATTATGGATCACTGGAATTTAGTTATTGTTTTTTGTGGCTGTGTTGCTCGGATTTGGGTAAAATAATTTTATTGTTTCAGTATACATTACACATACGTTCTGAATCAGTTGTATCTTCGAGATGCACTGTTTATTGTGGCGTCGGGTCCGGTGGGGGAGTGTTCGCTATATGCTTTCAATTGTTTTTATGCATTTGATTTATGCTTTGCGACACTCTGGCCGAAACCCACTGCCACTACTGAATAATAGTTTGTTGTAAATTGTAATTAATCTGAAACATTGCTGTGCTTTCTAAAATGCCCACCGCTGAAGAGGCCACAGCCTTTTGTTGTTTTTTTCTTGTTCAGGTTATATCTGTTAAAATTTCTTGGATGTTTTATGGTTATACTTAGTTTATTTATGGTGCAGGATTCTGGGTCCGACAAACGCATTTAAAACATAATGTGCTATATATATATATATGTCAATTTTGGTTTCGGGGTCTGGGGGTCATGATCGATGAAAATATACCAAAATTTTTTGAAATCGCTTTCCTCAGAACGGCTGCAATAGGTAGCTTTTTGTAATGAAAGCTACCTAATAAATCAAAAACAAAGCATTTTTCACATACTAAAATTATTAACTGAGCGTGCATACTTTTCTTTCTGTTAACGAATAAATAAAGAACTATTCTTGGATCATATTCCTTTTTTCACCAGTAATTTAAACACTTATTATTAATGTTTAGATTGATAGTTAATACAAAGGATTTTTTCGGTCTCAAAGGTCTACCTTGCGTATAATAAAGTCGCCATCAGGCATTAACCCTTAAATGACTGGTGTTGCTTTTCGGCAACATACCAAATTTAGGCTCTAAAATACTATTAGAATAATATTGAAGCTATAATGCCTAATGGCGCCAATAAAATGCATTCTGAAAATATTATTAAATCGATTTTCAACATGTAGATGGCAACACTTGTGCTGTTTAAGAATAAAGATAGATTTATTTTTTCGATTGTTACTACTTGTTCTTTTTGTTTTGTTTGGGAGCTTGCGAAATACCCTATTTTGACCTGCAGTGAGCAAGTAAAATTGATTTCTTATTATAGTTTCTAAAATTCTTGTGTGTTTAATATTATAGAATTTTATCAAGGGAAATTATTTTTCAGTTAAACACCAGTATTGCCGATTAGTAACAAACTGTTTTTTAGCCGTAAACTATACTTAAAACAAAATATAATTTTTTTAAGTATTTTCCCGTGATTTATTTAAAAAATGAAAGCCGAAAAACATTATAACAATCATTTTTGTAAAATCAGGCATTTAAGGGTTAAGTAATGTCTCTCTTGCTGCTTCTAAATATAAATTTCCCATTACTCAGGTTCGACATTCATATACGTACGTTAACATTTTGATACGCCAATTAACGGTCGTTTATCTAGATTGTAATTCAAATTTTCCATTGTGTGATATAATATTTGGGGTCATAATGGTCCAGGGTACCAAGATTTTGACTCGACGCACTCGCAAAACTGTCTGACAACTTATCATTCACAAGATACACAAACATTTTAACGCCTGAATTAAAATCTATAAATTAATTTTCATACATTAGACTGACTTGACTACACTTAAATTAAAAAATATATAAAAACATTTAATTAAAAATTAAAAATATATACAAAAGACGTTTCGCTGTACAAACGCACAGCCTCATCAGTACACATATCAGCTACAGCAGAATATCGAAACATGTCTTGGACACAGTCAAAATCAAATTTAAAGTTAATCATTTAAAATCAAAAAATATTCCATCGGGATCGCACCGGATTCGTTGAGTGTATAATGGTATAATTTATCGAACCAGCTCTCCATGAACAATCTATAATGATAAGTGGCTTGTAACATCCCATACCGATCAGGTCCCTCCCTGTCATTACATTTTACAGGTATCTCTGTACAATAAATAAAAGCACTTCGGTCTTCAACATTTGCAAAGTTGTTTTCGTATTTAATTTTAATTTTGAAGGAACTCGAATCCTTGATTTTTTTCGACAATTATTTAAAACGCAAATCTGGATCAAATTGCCACCTGGTACTGCAAGAACTTACGATCACGAGAAGCATTCGCTATAAAATTTAAAATCACCTTTACACCTGTAGCAATGGAGGATATTCCAAATATGGGTTTGATGCTAAAAAAAAAGTCACGTGGTACCGGTAATTTACTCAAAGAACTTCTAACTGATAAGAAGGGAAATGGGAAACTACTAACTGCTTTCCCCCATGAACTGCTTCATTGGCTAGCGGGGATTTACATTACGTCTACGGAGCCTTCCCTTCTTTACGGTAGATTTTTTGCCTTGACCACATGACGTAGATGGGATATCCTCCATTTCATCAAAATTGAAGAAGATCGAGCATGAGCTTTTAGGATCGTTGACATAGAATGTCCTTGCTGTTTCCACTAAAGACAAGTTCAACAACTATGTAGACTTTCATTCGAGTTATCTGATTTTCGCGGAGCTCTTCGCTGGCACATTAGGGAATTTGTTCAGCATCAGCAAAATCAGTATCAGTAAATTAACTGAAAATAAAATCTGTATCTGAATTTTAAAGTAAATAATTCACTATCATCAATTTAAGTCATTTCTAAGTACCCTAATAGAAGCAAAATCAACCTAAAACTAGTCGTTGGGATCCACCGTAATACTTATCCATCATGGTATGCATACACCGCGTCCCAAAAGTTTAGAGAATCAATGAAATTTGCATTAACATAAAAAGTAATAAGGTACAATTAAAATTCGTGAAATAGGTAATAAATAAAAGCAGTTTTGCTGATATACACATATAAATTTCAAAGGTTTGAAATTATAAAATATACATTAAATTATATAAAAATGTGCTGTCCCAAAAGTATAGACACAATACAACATTACATGTATTTTTTTTTTACATTTTTGTTCACAAAATAAAATATTTTTATTTTCGTCTGCTTCTATAAATGCAGAATAATTTCCCCCTTTAATTGAAATATCGTCTGCTGTATTTTAGCATAATAATTTATTGAAATTGTGTGGAATCAAACGAGTTCAAGGCATTGTTTTGTTTCTGATTCGGAAAAGACATTTCCTGCATATTCTGATAAAAATGCCACGTTCTAAAGAAATTTCTAAAGATGAAATTATTAAGATTTTACATTTAAAAGAGCAAGGACAAAATACTGTAGAAATATCGAGAAGAATAAAGAGATCCTTGAGCAGTATTTATAGAGTTTTGAGCTCAGGCGGAACATGGAATACTAGAAAGCGACTCGGAAGACCAAAGAAAACCATGTTACGTGATGATAGAAAGTTATTAAAAATGGCGTCAGTTGATAATTTATCTGTGCGTGAAATTGCATCAAATTCCAGAATTTCAAAAAGTACTGTACACAGAAGAATTAAAGCTTCAAAAATATTGTTTACCGGAGAATGAAAGCAAAAATTTGCTTAAAGCAGAGACATAAAGATGCACGTCTAAAGTGGGCTAGAAAGCATATGTCATACAGTGAAAAATGGATTTCTGTCATCTTCAGTGATGAAAAGAAATGGAATTTAGACGGCCCTGATGGTCATAAATTTTACTGGCATGACCTAAGAAAAGAACCAGAGAACTGTTTCAGCAGGCAACAAGGCGGAGGTTCCATAATGACCTGGGGAGGATTTTCTTTCAACGGCCAAACATTTCTAGAATTTATGGACAGAAAAATGAAATCAGAGGATTATCAGGATATTTTACGTACCAATTTACTGCCAATTATGGATTTTCTAGCAGGACCGGACTGTGTTTTCCAACAACATGGGGCATCCATCCATACCTCCACATCATCGAAAACATGGTTTTGGCAAAACAATATCACACTATTAGACTGGCCAGCACTTAGTCCAAATTTGAATCCCATGGAGAACATATGGAGGATCTTATCTTGTAAAATATGGGAAAATGGAAAGCAATATACATGTGTCAATGACTTAAAAATTGCATTTGACAAAGCGTGGTATGAAATACCTCCTTCTGTAATGCAATTTTTAGTTAATTCTATAGAACAACATGTATTTGATGTTATAAAGTGTCGTGGCAATACAATTAAATATTAAAAGTAAGTTTTTAGTTACTTTTATAAATGTAAAACCAAAAAAAAAAAAATTACAATTGTCTATACTTTTGGGACAGCCCATTTTTATGTAATTTAATGTATATTTTATAATTTCAAACCTTTGATCATAATTTATATGTGTATATCAGAAAAACTGCTTTTATTTATTACCTATCCCACGAATTTTAATTTTACCTTACTACTTTTTATGTTAATGCAAATTTCATTCATTCTCTAAACTTTTGGGACGCGGTGTATACGTGTTTCATTTTTATTTGCAAAAATGCGCCCGTAATGGAAAAACATGTAAAATAAATTAATTAAAATAATATTTTTTTAAGGTTATTCTTTAAAAAAATAATATTATGCAAATCTACAGATCATAATTTATTTTTATGTTTAATTTCAAGCCAAAAAACTGAATAGTTTTTTTGTAAAGTGTACGACGAAATGTAATTTGTATAGACTAGTAGATGATTCGCTTCGCTCATCCTAATTACTACTATTTAAATAAAAATAGTAACAAAAAATGGTAAAATAAGCTGAAAAGAACTTCAGAAAATAAATAAACATTTGAACTTTCCTGCAATTTTCAGAAATCGTGAAATCATACAAACAAGTTATTCAAGCAAAATATCACTGAATCAGGTATTCAAAAACCATTGAAAACTTGAAACATTCATCCCAAATGAGCACTAAAAATATGCACTACAAAGTAGCTCATTACAGGACAATTAACACCTAATTGCAGCATTGTGTATATATAACTAGATATTTTTAAATCAATTTTTTTATGATGATGAATTAAGGGAGATGAATTAATATCAAAGTAACGAAAATGTTTAGTTTAAAAAAAAGTAATTAAATTTGAAAAGTCAAAAAACCCGACTGCCTGAAAAGCGAACTGATTAATTATTTCTCATCAATGTGAAACTATTGGGTCGTTCGGAAAGTCGTCTCCGCTTCGGAAAATCAATTCGTACCGGAAAATTCTGCCCTGTAACTATTAGACATTAGATATCGGAATCAATCTCTAATAATTAAATGATAGAATTTTCCTGTACAAATTGATTTTCCCAAACGGACACGACTTTCCGAACGACCAAGTATTTTTTATATTACTTACCTTTTTTTATTATTATTTACTTGTATTGATGACTTTTAAGTTGTGTTTAATTGTTAGTTCCTATCTATAAACACTGTTTTGATGATGTCTATAGATGTCTAAGATGGTTAGAGTTGCAGTAAAGCTAGAGATCCTACACACAACGTCCAGGTTGTGTAATATATAAACGGAGCTTCTGACTGTGAAATAGTCAATGAAACATCGTCTTCATTTTGAAAGACCTATCCAATGATATGCCACTCAATATGGTGCGTAAAAATATTTTTTCGTCCCTACGGCCATTTTGAATTTATAAAAGCAAAACCTAGCCTATAACCATCGAACGGTTAAGACAAATCGATAGAGATCTCATTCCTTAAAATCCATTCAGCCGTTGGGATGTTTCGAGGGTATAAAGAAATCCATATACCCAGATACGCGTCAAACATATAACCCTTCTTTTCAGTCGGGTAATAATTTAGATACTCAAATGTATCGTACATTTAATACAAAAAATCATGATAACGTTTATCCAAATGACATTTTCAAACGCTGAGTTAAAAATTACTTCATTATTTTCTCTCGAATAATTTTCTAAAATTAGGCATCTGATTATTTTTATATCATGTATTAATAAATTAAAGACGCATCCACATTCAAAATTACAAAACACAAACTATCTAATTCTCAATAAAAGTAACACAAAAATTTCCACTGCAAACCAAATAACCTAAAAGGTGGAAGAGAACAAATCCCCCTATACAGGGTGATTCAACAACAATGCGACAACTTAAGTGATGATCGAGGATAATGTAACAAGCATTTTTCTGTAGGAAAGTTGGTTAGCAATCCTCTTATTCAGTCATAAATACAGTTTGCTGAACTCTAAATCGAAGCCGGATTTTCGTGCAAAATTTTAAGATAATGTTACGACATTTTCAATACTCTTTACTTGATTTTTAGGAAACGTGATGATACAACGAGAAATTCACTGTAATTAAATTAGAAACACATATGTAATTTGAGCTATTTCGAATTATGGAGCGTCTAGACATCTATTGTTTAAACGCAAGTAGTGACAATTTCCAACATTTTTAAGTTATTACATTTCCTTGAAAGGAAAATAAGTCTGATGAAAAGTCTTTAAAATGTATTAATTAAAGTTTCTGTTACTGGCATGAATGAAAACCCGGTTTGAATTTGAGTGAGAAACTCCGAATTTTAGACAGGATAATAGAATTTCAAATCAACATTCTTATGCAATAAATATTTGTTGCAGAGTGTTCCATCAACTCTTAAAGTTTTCAACACTCGTTCTGAATCATCCTGTACATATAAAATCCAAATGTAACTTTTTTTGAAAAGTTTTATGATACACTCAAATGTGGGAATTGTAATACGCTGACAGCAAAATAATTTATTACGTTGTTATAGTCACTTTATTAAGGTATGTTTAGCACTTATAATTATTTTGCAGGGCCCTGATGGATAACTAAATAGTGGATGAAGTTGGATAGAATTAAATAGTTGGATAAAATAACTGGATAGTTAAATAGCTGAAAATTATTTTTAGGGTTTCGTTCATCTGGCGAAACTCTATTCGTCTCCCTCCCCTGTCTGTCTGACTGCCTCTCTATCATAGACCCCGTTCTCAGAAACTATATACGTTGGGGAATTAAAATTTTGAATACTTATAGTGGAACACCTCGCATCAAACGACAAATCATAAATTTTTGAAAAAGTCTTAAATTTACTCCCCTGGGCTCTAACTTGTGTATTTTAAGCTTTTTTTCAAACTGAGCCCCTAATTTAGTTGAAGACTTGAAAATTTGAATACTTCTAGCTGAACACTTTCTTTATTTCTAACCGATGACCAGGCCCCTACCTGCCGGGTCTCCCCAGCTGAATGGGTTTGATACCTGGCATCGGGGAGGTGATCGCCTAATCGCCGCGTAGCGGTGATAAATCTGACGAGGGCCTAGATCTTCATCCTATGGACTGTGCCTTCTGCTTAGCTGTGAACTTAGTTAATCCGGTTACTTAACATTTTGATCTTGTTGTTTTATACCTGCGCTTTGCTACTCAAGTTGGCCTTGTAATTTAGAACCTTGATCAGGTGACGAGATCTTCACCTGGCAAGGCACCTCCAGAGGTATAATTCATAGGTAACTTGGAGGACTTTGCACCCACGAACGATTTTACATGCACCAGGTACCATTAACGTACATGGGGGACATCCGCTGACTCCAAACCGATGACCAGACTCCTAGCTGCCAGATTTCCTTAGCCGAACGAGTATACCTGTCTGGCATCATTGCGGTTGTCCGCTTGGTTGCCGCATCGCGGCCATCCAGTAGACCAATGCCCCGGGCGACCTAATTGTAGAGCCTGTAATCTGCTGGTTTCAATGTTGTACCGCTTGCTTAAACAATTGACTTTGTTGATTTGGCTGCTGCACATTACACTCATATCCAGCTTGGGGAGTAGGAAAATCTGGATTTTAGATGCGTAATCGGTGGTGGGTACTTGTCGTGAAAAGTGGTTCATGAACCAATTTAGAGGAAGGAAAGAAGAAAACAATGGGTGCCACTGAAAGACAAGTATCAGCATAGGAAATTTTGGGCCGAAATGCAAAGCAAGTTCACGATATTGAGGGATGAGATTCCGAAAGAACACTTCCGAAACAACACTCCTAGCTGAACACTTGCGATCACACCACAAATCATAAAAAATTCAAAAAGTCTTCTATTTACCCCTTCAGTCTCTAACTTGTGTATTTTAAGCAATTTGTCTGATTTCCACCCTTTTCACCCAAGGGGGGGGGGGGCACTTTTCTAAATTTGCCGACACCTCTTTCACCACTCTTTCATATTATACACCAAAGCCTTACATATTTTAGTTCCCTTTTTACCGCCCGCGGGCGCCTACCTATTTCTGGTGCTATGGCCTCGATCCCCTCGACTACTATATCTACGGATAGGTTGTAAAACGGAGTTTCATTTGGATAGAGGTTTGATTAGAATAGAGTGCGCCCGCTGGCTGCGAAATGTGGAACTAACAGATTTTGCAAAATGATAAATTATTTTGAAAGGAATATTAAAGGAAACCCTCTGTGCGATCTGTGATCACACTTAAACACTTGTTTTGTATTACATATGAAGTTTCGGACCGGCGTTGAAAATATTTGAAAACGAATAGTACACTGTTAAAACTTTTGCAGCATTCTGGCAGGTCATTCGACCGTTTTAAAAAAAAAAAAACGGTTTCATAACCATAATTTAACTATATTCTGACCATAAAATGGCCAATAATATGGTCAGAATAGTGTTAAAATTACTGTTGTGTAACTGTTTTCGGAAAAAAACGGTCAAATGACCTGCCAGAATGCGGCAAATGTTTAACAATGTAGCTTGCTTGTCTTAAGTTCTATTAAATTCAAATAGTCTATTCAAGTTCATTTTAGCGAATGGAGGTTTATTAATTAATGCCCTTTTAAATGAAGGTGATTACTACTAAATGTTTGCACAAATTTCTTTAAAAAAATGTTTTCATGATAAATGATTAAAAATGTTTCTTTTAAATGTATAAATTCATTTATAATAGCATAAAAAATAAAAGTACGTTTAAAAAGTAGTGTGATTAGTATAATTTTAAAAAATTAAAATTATTAAGTACAAAATATATATGTGCGTTCATATATAGTTTTTCGAAATTTTGAAGAAGGAGAAGATGTTGAGAAATTGTTTTAAAAAGACATAAAACAAAGACTATTAAGGATTGTACAAAAATACTAAAAACAGTATTTTGTCATTTTTCGGTGAAAAAAAAAAAGATAATTAAAAAAAAAAATTCCATTTTTAAATTTATTTATTAAGCTTGAAAACACACATTAATTATTCTATCATTACAAAAAATTTATTATTAAAGAATTATAAAAAAGATTTATTTAATTATTTTACGTTTAAATATTAATATCAAAAATAGCTGTGAAATTTTTAAATTATATTATTCATTTTAATAATTAAAAAAAGACTGATTCTGTTTTTAAAACATTAGATGCTTAGTTGTTATATGAATAATTAATTGTTCTCCTTTTTAATAATTAATGTTAAATAACAAAGAACGTTGATACCATGAATGAAAAAAAACACTATAATGATCTTTACCTAAATTGAAAATTAATAGTTTTTTATTAAAATGCATTTGTGTTCATTAATATTTATACAAACAAAAAGAATTCAACAGTCTACTTACTAAAATATCAAAGGATTTGAATAGGTGTAAAAACACAAAAGAATTTCTAATTAATTTAATTAATTTTGAGCTTAAAATCTTAGAGGTTTATAGAGACAATGTTACATAAAATGTGATTTTAGTTAATTTCTGATTGTTTTTTATCCCATTCACAACGAGCGTCTCGCACACAGTTTTTAATTTCTTATCACCAATATCTCTAGAAATCTTTGCCTTATTTAATCGCTGAAATTCTGAAATTAAATAATGCAAAATTATTGTTCCAAAATATTGGTAGGAAAAGTTTTGTAGTATACGTACCTTGCACATCACATACCCAGATAGCATGAAAATTAGCAGCAAATTTGATTTTTTTCTGATATTATCTTGCCGTGACAAATTTGAATTGAGAAATTCGCAGCAAATTTTCCGCAAGGTATACCATCCCCCACTTGCATGAATAGTTTGTTGTGATACTGATGGCAAGACTGTCTTTAATTCACGAAAGTGACAAAAGCAATAAGTCCCTCTATTGAGAGAATAGACAATCAGCACATACGCAGAAATTGCAGAAATTTTATTCGGTTGGCACCGCTTTTTCTAAAAGCTATAATTTCCAAATACCAAAAAAAAAAAGTTGCTTGTTGAAATGTACAAATATTACCGTAACTTGTTTATGGTGATGAAAACGATGCATGTTCTGACGGTGTGTTCGCATCAATAGACCTGATCAGGTCTATGGACCACCTCCAAGGGGTTAAACTTAAAGTGTGCGATTTGTAAATCGATAGTGGGGTGTGGAAAGATTACTACTTTGCAGTAAGTTTCCAGTATTTTTGATTACTTGTTTGACGTTAATTTGCAATAAATTTGATACATCATGAATTTAACTTGCACGGCAAGTTAGCTGCAAGTTCAAAGTGTGGTGACTTCGGCGTTTGCGTTATCTTGCTGCAGAGTTGTTATGAACTTTCACTCTTGTCATTCTGAACTTGCTGCTACTTTGCAGGTTTTCAAAGCAAGAGTGCTGCAAATTTTTTGAAAATTAAAAATGCTATGTGGGTATACACGACGTGCGACGTGACAAAATAGACCTAGTTTCTTTTGTATTGATTTAACACTGATATACGAATAATTGAAACTATTTTGTAAAATCATTTTATGAGAAAAAATTAAATCTTCTTCATCCTGATATGAGTTAAAAAATTTCATCAAATTTAAATTTGAAGTATAGAGATTATATTGTAGTATATGCAAACAAATGTATAGAATTTAATAGAAATATAAAATATGGACATAACCATTTTGATAAATTAAGCTCTTTAACTAGCAAATAGAGTTGACTAAAGTAAATCCCAAATGATGTTATCTTTAGTATATTGAATAGTTTAAACAAAACTTATTATTTTTCTAAAATTGGAACTGACCTAATATTACACATTAAGTTGACCGTTAATTTGCATAAGCAAAGATATTGTATTACATTCACGATAAAGTGTAGAAACACTGTTATAAAAGTGAAAAATTGTTTTATAATATAAATGCATAATAATTCTAAACAGTTTTACTCTGATTGAAGTATATTAATCGATCTCTGATTTTAATAGGTTTTGCGTCTTATTGTCTGAAAGGACTTATTTTTATTTTATTTTTATTTTGAGGTGTCCTGTGCAAAAGGAACTACTAAGAAATAACTACACTGTTAAAAACAAACTGCCCAGTCATTGGACCGTTTTATAAAGAACGGTTAAATAGCCGTCATTTAAATATTTTGACTATAATATGGAGAATAATATGTTCAGAATAGAATTAAATTACGGTTATTTAATCGTTTTCTATAAAAACATTCGAATGACTGGACAATTTGCCACAAATTTGCAACAGTGCAGACACTAAATTCATGCCACTTTATAAAAAGCCACTGAGTATTTTCATCTTAATAACGGCACTGTCTTTCAGAGTTGTTCCAAGTTCACTCTCAGAAAAAACTGTAAATTTATGAGAGTTTGCTCTTCAATTTTCACGGGAAATAGCCTTATTTGATGAAAAACTGTCTGATCCACTGAAAAAATACGGTACGACTCCATACATTTTCCTGCGCTAGGGTGTAACACTTCATTTTAGTCGTGTTTCGAAAAATAATGTCACTTAACCGCGACCGTAACATGTATTTTAATCCGCCAAAAAAGCGATTCTGTGATGATTATCTAACGTGCTACGTGCTACGAAAGAGTAAGTAATGCTATTGTATTTTGAAGTGCATTATATCTTCGCCCCGTAAAATTACGGACTGCACAAAATAATAGGCAGGATTTTTTTTTTTTTTTTTTTTTTTTTTTTTTTACGGAGTATGACTGGAATCTCTGATGCCAGCCTCTGCCCGTAATCTTACAGGGATATTTTTAGATACTTAGAAAATTAAGGGCAATCTACATATCCTTGCAGTTCAAGCCCATCTGTTAGCAAAAATACGGTACGACTCCATACATTTTCCTCCGCTAATGTGTAATCCTTCATTTTAGTAGTGTTTCGAAAAATAATGTCACTAACCGCAACCGTAATGTATTTTTTAACCCGCCAAAAAAGCGATTCTGTGATGCTTATCGAACGTGCTACGGAACTGTAAGCAAAGTGTTTTTCTGTTTTGAAGTGCATTATATTTTTGCCCCATAAAATGACGGGATGCACAAAATGATGGGCATGGATTTTTCTTTACGGGGTATGACTGGACTCACTGCTGCCGGCCTCTGCCCGTAATTTTACAGGGATATTTTTAACAGTGTTGTTTTGCTCAATCAATAACGTGGTTGTGTTTCTTTTTTTTCATTGAACTGCTGCTGTGACAAAGCCATATTTTTGAAATGAAAACAAAACGCAATACCGATGAATTAAAAAATTGGATACTATTTATATACATTCGTATGTACAATTGAATAAGATACTGGAACTACAACGTAATTTTTTTGAATATTGCTAATAATTGTTAATTGCAGTATAAAGACAATATTTGCTTGCATCCCTGTTAGAGGTCTGCACGGACGAAATTTACAGGTCCGGCCCCTGCTCGCACGACAGCTATCTTGGCCCGGCCCGGTTTAAAAAATGAAAGTTCGGCCCGAGCCCAGCCCGTTCAAAAATTCAGTTAAATCAGGCACGGTCAGGCCCGTGAAGAAATCAATGAAATCAGACCCGTCTCGACCCGAATCAATTTCTACAAAAAATTTCAGACTTTTCTTAAAATACAATTAAGTTATTTAATGAACACTGCATACATATTTAAGGGGAAATTCTGCAGCATATTTTAGATTACTTATATTCTAAAGCCATAGAATTCAGAAAAGGAGCATATGATCACTTAGACTTTTAGACTATTGCATTAAAACAAGAAGAAAAATCATGCTTTAAGCATAGATTATGAAAACCTTTTCAAGACTTCCAGATTATTTTTAAAAAACTTCGTTATTAAGGGAAATAAGGTAAATAATATACCTAATTAAACGTTTTTGAATACGCATAAAACACCTGAAAAACTGATATCAGCAATTATCGTCCATTGCCAATTCTTTTGAACAGGCCTGCGTTTGATGTGTAGATTGGTATATAATACTACACTGTAAAAAAAAAAAAAAAAAAAAAAAAAAATCTGTAGATCTACTGATGTAAAGTTATGGGCTTACTAAACTTTCATCTGTAACTCCAAAAAACTTCAAGAAAATCCGTCTTCAAGTTAAACTGAGTTAGTGGCACGTATAAAGCATGTTTCGGCTAATATTGATAGAAATGTTTGTAAACACCTTGTCTATAGCATGCAAGATCGATTGTATGCTGTTATGAAAGCTAAAGGGGATGCTACAAAATATTAACTACCATTTACTTCATATTCATAAGGTAATATTGTTGCGTAAAATAAACTATTGTAATATTTTAAACCAATCTAAATTTTATTCTAATATTTTGATGTGTTTCAGAAAGCTGTATACCTAATTTATTGTACTGAATTTTATATTTTGTAAATATTAAAATCTTATCTAAACATTCCAGATTTCATTTATAAGAAATTTAATTGCATTTACTTAGTATCAAAAATAAATAAATGAAAAATAATTTTTTCTTATTACACTGTAAAGAAAAAAAAAAAAAAAAAAAAAAAAAAAAAAAAAAAAAAAAAAAAAAAAAAAAAAGGTAACGTTCCATGTAAAATCCAGGAACGTTTCGCCTTTTCTCAGGTCTTCAGAATAATTTAGCTCTTTTCTGTGAAATTCTGGTTTTCTTGTCTGAAACGCTCCTGAACAAAAGTTGGAAACAGCAAAACGCTGCGGCCGCCATTTATTAATTTTTTGCTATAATCCGTTGCTCGCGCGCGAGTGTCGAAAACGAATTCCTTAAATGAATGTAAAAAAATCAATATGGAATGCAAATAAATCAATAGACGACATAATCCTTTACGTCTCTATTGTCAAGACAATTCAGATGAAAATACAATACCTCTGTGACATCGCTAAGAGATTATCTCTCGTACTTGTCTGTGGAATGTTTAACGAGCAGACCGTGTAAAAAAATACACCTATTATTTGAATCTCCATTAACCAGGGGACCATCAAACATGATTCTCACCGATTTTGATTAATTTAAAGTATGTTTTAGAGTTCTTATCTCTAATTATTCTTGTGAAAGGATTTCTTCAAATGGGCCTTAGATTTTCAGAAATTAGATGCCGAGGTTTAGCATACGTTTCAAATACCCTTTAGTTTGCAGCTCTCAATGTGTCTTTCGTGGTGTGGACGCAGAAGGCTCGCACGCCACCCGTACGGCCCGAGTTCGATGCTACCTCTTGACTTTTTTTTTCTTTTTTAATTAATTTTATATTTTAACACTTTATTACAATTTGATTTAAATTTGATATATATTTGACACTTTGAATTGCTGCAAATTTGATTTTTTTTTTTTTTTCGGAAAAAATATACAATTACGTTTAGGTTTTCTTTTTTTTTCATGAAAATTTCTATGTATTTTATCTAACTTGTAAACTAACATAATTACTGACGAAAATCCAAAATATTTTATGTCTAGATTTTTTTTCTAATTATTATTTACATTTATATATTTTTATATTTTAAGCAAAGTTCAGAAACAATATATCATATATATATATTTACTTTATTGAATTTTAACTGAAAATTAATTTTTTCGTGTAAATTATAAATAATAATTTTAATGTCAATTTCAAAATATTTTTTCATTCTAACAAATAATGATAATAAAGCGAAAATTGTCAACTGGAAATGTAAAAATCGTCTGCGGATCCCGCATGCTGTGAAATGCCAGTAATGTTATGCTGTCAACAGAAATATTCCTGGTATTTCGCAGGAAACTTACTGGCATTTCTGTAGAAAGTTTTTAACATATACAGTAAAGTTCCAGTCATTTTCAAGAAATGTTTCTTGAAAATAATGGGCAACTCAGCTGCCCATTTTTTCCCAGGAACGTTGCGGAATTTTTTTTACAGTGTACTTTTCCTCAATTATTCTAATATTTTGCATATGAGCTGTATTTCTTTCCTTTGTAAACAAAGTTTTAAAGACTGAAATTATGCATTAAATTATTCATTTTTAAAAGGAATTGATGATAAGTTATATCATCAACGTCGAAGCAAAAGTATTTTGGAAGCTGCACTCCTTTCCAAAACTTCGGATCATATCGCTAGAAGCTGCACCATATTTCTGTGCTAAATGATAAAAAAAATGGAAATGAGTTTTTAAAATTAAAATGGCTTTTTTAACTTAATTAAACTTTTAAAAACAGAAACTTTGTATGTTTTCATTCAAACTTTTTACTACAATTAAAAAAAAAATGATTTATGAATCATTATTATAAATACTCAATGATTTTAAAAAGGGGGTTTCATTTAGCTTAATTAAATTTTAAAACTAGAAACTTTGTATTTTTTTATTAAATTTTTTTTCTGCAATTTAAATAAATATTAAAAAGTACCCAGACAACACAAACACATCCTAAGAACATCCGAAAGATGTCATATTCAGGACAAGCTGATATCCTGCGGACCGATGAATTGGTCCTGCCGACCGTTTTAGGACATCCCCTGGGTTTCGAAATGTCCCACCTGTCAACATCCTACGGATGTCATTTCATGACACCTTTTGGACGATTATAGGACACTTGTATGATATCCTCTAGATGGTCCTAATGACATCCTAAAATCATCCAAATAATGTCATATTCAGGATAAGCTGATATCCTGTGGATGGATGCAGTCGTCTTGCAGACAGTAATAGGACATCCCCTGGCTATCGAAATGTCACACCTGTCAACATCCTGTGGATGACTTTTTTTTATGATGGCTCGATAACCTCTGGGTGGCTTAATGAATGTTACTGCCTACAATTTGCATTTTTGAAATTTATGGCAATTCATTGATGTCTTGTCACTTTTAATTATTATAATCAATTATAACAATTATTTAATAAATTATATAGCCAGTAAAAAGATTATTCAGTAAACCTTTCTTTAAAAAAAAATCAATCTTCAAGATATCTTAGTTTATACAATTTATTAAGTAAAAAATGTTTTCAGTGACAATATAGGAATTTCAAAAATGCAAATTGAAGATAGTAATATATCTTACATATTTTTGATAAGATTCAAGAATATTTAAGAAATTTGGTAAAATTCCTTACTTGCATACAATAATAGTTTTACATACTTTATTCTTAATTTAAACAAATATTATCCAAAATGGTGCAATTTAAAAAATTTCCATCATAGCTTCATCACCATTTAAGATGTTGCCTTGCAGATATTTTTTAATATCTGGAGTTGAACATTTTTCTAATTTACTATTTTTGCCGTAAGAACCATTTTTTCAATGACAATTTTATTCATTTTGCAATTATTTGATTTACTTACTAAAAAAAGCATGGGACTACCTGATCCACTATGCGCTTTAGGAACACCCAGTATCTGTAACAAATGTTATGCATTTGATTGTCCTGTGATGAAGTGCCACATGAAATTAAAAAGTATAATTTTGTTGCTCCGATGATTGTTTTACATTTTTTTTTTATAGAAAAAAGCTACTGAATAAGACATCTTAATATTTTTGAAGTCAAATAAATAAAGTACAAAAAGTATGCCATTTTATATTTAGTGACCAAAGCACATTTTACTGTTGTGATAATTTGGCTGTAAAATACAACTTTAAATTTAATGTTTTACTTACCTTTAAATACATTACCTTACTTTAACAAAATATGATAGTGCCATGGATACATTTAACTTTATACAATTGGTAATAGCTCAGTAAATGCCTTTTATGAACATGAAGAATTAACACAAACTGCAGAAAAGTTAAGATACTCTTTTCATCCTTTGTTCTTATTTTAATGAATAAGAACTTCTATATTTTAATTGCATTTTAAATGATTGCACATATTACACTAAATGCTGAATATAAAACAATAAACTTAAATTATTTGACAAAGAAAAGTTTAATCTTTACGTAAAAATTATCAAAAGTGAATACCTGAAAATGTTATTCAAAATAAAAAGTCAAAGTTTACTCCTAATTTAATTTAAGACCAATAAAGGAAAAAAAAAATAAAAGACAAAAAGAAATACTTATAAAATATATTCTGCAGTGTTAAGAATGATAGTACGAAAAAATGATAATCGCTGTTGAATTATTTTGTTTATTAATTATTAAAATAATTCCTATATTAAAAAGCTTAAAGTTACGAATTACACAAAAAAACAGTCACATTAAAAGCAAAACAAGTATTTATTTACAATTTTCACAGCAAAATACAAAAAATATTTATTTAAAACTTTCACAGTAAAATACAAAACAAATATTTTTTACAACCTTCCACATTACAAAATATAGTTTCAAAACTTTTTTTAACAACAATCCAACTTTCCAGTTTCTCCTGCCTGCACTTGTCACAAAATAATTTTTACGCTGCACACATCTATAATGAAGAAAAGACAAAATATACATTTCTACTAAACTTTATTGGTGCATCACATTCATTCAAAAGGAATAAATCAATATATATATATACACAAGATATACAATAATTTCTTATTGTTTGTTTCTTCAAAAGATCTTTTTGTAAAATTTACAGTTATTTTTAAGGAATTTTATTATTTTAAGCCCTAGGAAATGCTTGAAAAAACTATTAAAAAGTACAAAGCAGCATAATTGCACATCTTATTTTATGTCAAACATCAACATGAAGCACCTGTCTCATTTTGTATCAAAAGAGAGTTAATATTTATAACTGATGAGAATACCATTTTTAATAATTAAAAATTATGGTAATTACGAGCAACAGGACCATGCAAAGAGAAAACTGTGCCCAGGGTAAAGTTTAGTTTGCCTGTTCCCCCCCCCCCCCCACACACACACACACAGACCTTCCCGATTAAGGAATGTAAAAACCAAAGTTCCCTGAACCAGAGCCAAGCGGATACATACGGACTGACGCCCAATCACCACGGCATCAACCTGCCATTCGAAACAGCTAAGCGAGGAAGACAGAAGGCCACAACACAACATCTCTGCTGCAGCCTGATAATTTATTACACATGGAATATTTTGACGAGTCCGAGAGTCAAGGAAACATCTGCACAAGGGTGGCTATGTCGCAAAATAAATAAGACGCTGCCAAGTAGGCTAAAGCCAGTGGGCCTCCCACTGGTGAACAACAGATACCATCAAACCAACAAGTACTCCATGTTCAGAAACTTCTCACCATGAATTGCTAACATTATACCTCGAGGGTACCCCTCAAGTACTATAAGTGTCAAGCACAAGAGCTACCTCACTTAGAACTCTGCACATCAAACAGGGCAGAGCCATCACTCCATAAAGCCGAAAGCTACATGCATCCTAGACTGTCACTAGGCATTATGCCTCGAGGGGAATATAACAAAACACCTTCCAGGTAGGTACCGAACGAAAGTTCAAGATATCCTTTTTAGAGGCCTACAAGAGTAGAACGGGCGGCCCAATCGCTCCTCTAGGCCACAAGCCGAGATCAAAGCCATGAAAGATCGCAGCTCTCGACCCCAGCCAGACACAAGGAGAAGCCACATAAGGCGTGTCACACACTGCAAGAAAAGAGCAGGTAACTGCTAATCCAACCAGCAGCGCAGTAACTTCCCCCTACACACAGTTCAGAAAATTAAACAAAACAGACCTAAAACAATTTCTAAAATGGAAGAAGCCCTTAGTCAGAAATTTGTTTTGGCATGTTGGGTAAGAGATGGTGCAATAACTTTGAAACTAAAAATGGGGAACGAATGAAACTAAAAATAACTACTTTCATAGGGAAAAAAATTCTCGATGTGTATATATAATATATATAACCATTATATAATTACAATTCATCACTTTTCTCCGTTTATTAAAAATAAAATTAATAAATTGAGCATCAATACATTACACTGACATTATACAAAATAAAGCAGGATCATCTATTTTTAATTTAATGAATCATTAATGAATTGTGTCTACTATAATGTACCAATATACTGATCACCAACATATAATGAATTAAAATCTTTACGGAATTTTACGGATTGCTTAGGGCACTTCAGTTTTTATTATGCAAACAATTGTTTTAATGCCAAAAAGAGAAAGGGAAGATTTTGTCAACTGAGAGACAAGAAGCGTGCAAATTTTTTGGATGAGCAGCAAGATGGGTGCTAATTTTTTGAAAGAGGGGCCAGAGAGGTGCTATTATATAAACCAAAAGACAGGTGGGGTGTTATTCTATTATATTTTTTCATAAACATAAAAAACTATAACAAATATCTTAAATAATACTAAATGAGTTTCATACTTTTCTGTTATACAAACCAGGGATATGTTTAGGAAAATTTTAGGTCCTTTAAAGGACCCTTCACAAAATTATTTATCTTAAAACAGGACCCTTCACAAAATTATTTGTCTCTTAAATAGAGATTTCATAGAATGTTTTTGCTTTCAAATTGAACTTTTCCACAAATTTAGTAATTTAAAAATAAAATCAGGCCTGTAAGTAAGCAGTTGAACTCACCAAAGAGCTTATTACTTAGCTTTTTATACAAGAAGGATAGAACATGAAGACATCGATAATTTAAAATTCACAAAATTATGAGTAGAATTTTCACAAAAATAAGAAAAACTTCAGTTTCACAAAAACAGGACCCTGTCAGAAAAGTCTGGACAGATCCCTACAAACACCTTGCCAAAATGTATGCTGATATCACAATCCTATCCATGCAACAGATTTTAATTGCAAACCATGCCATTTTCTTGGGTTATAATTTACAAACAAAAAAAGTTTGCCAGAAAGAAAAACTTTAGCATAAGGACTTAAATAAGCTATTATTATTAAATTATTGATTCAAATTTATGTAACTAGATTTCATTTTTCATTATAAAATGTTATTTTTCACAAAAAAAAAAAAAAATTAAATTTTATGAAGGCAACTTTTACTTTTCATAAAATAGGCCTCGTAAAAAAAAAAAAAAAAAAACTGCATTGACCCCTGGAGATACCGACTATGAACATTTCACAGTCTAATTAGATACAATTTTGTTGGTGCTGAATATCATACCTAGTCTATTAAGAGAATATAGATCGTCGCAAAATGCTATAACAAAAGCAATATATGTCATTGTTTACAATTTTATCGCATTGATATCGTGTGACGTCTTTATATATATATATAAAATCAAATGTTTGCTACAAACAATGCTAAGAGACACTTATAACTTCATGACTGAATTAAAAACCTAGTTTTACTTTATTGTATAGTATTCATTTGTTCTTTTATTGTAAGTATATATTTGTGTTGATATAGTACAATAGTGTGAAAGTTTGAAACAGTATATTTTTTAAATGATCACTTTCATACCAACAGTTTTTTTTTTCCTATTTGGCACCAACTATCATGCTTGGTACAATGGTGTTGATATAATAGAAACGCACCTAGAGTTTAAATATTAAAAATCAAAATATGTTTCAGAATGTTTACATTCGAAATAAAGCTCATAGCCATAACCAGGGGTGTAAAAATCTAAGCACCAGCGGGCAGTCTCTCATCAATAAATTTTATTCATTATTTTTCATCTAAATTTTTTGTAAGAATGCTAATAAAATTTAAACGAAGAAACCTAATAAAATTTATAGGTGAGAGATGCGTTGGGCACCTACACTTTTACACCCCTGGTCATAACATAAAAAATTTCCAACATAAAATTAAGATTTATTCGAGCTGAAAAAGAATACAAGTTGAATTAAATGTATTTGGCAGGTCAAATGTATAATAGAAAATTTCAATAGTCACACGACTGAAAAAAATATCTTTGACATAAGCATTTTAATAGTCATTGCTTTTTGGCTGGTATGATATTGTAATTTTCTATACATAAGTTAATTTGGGATATCCATAAATAATACTGCAGTACTCAAATTCATGTGAAAAATACCAGGAAAAAAAAACATTTCATAATGTTTAAATTATAAAATACAGTCGGCCCCACTTAATCGGGTAATGGATAATTGCATACCCCACTTATATGCATAGAATGCCGTGGAACAGAGACGTTCCCCATAAGGCTAATTTTAAATGTACTCATTTTATCGCATAACAATCCCCGGTTAATTGCATAAATATCGCCAATCTACTAGTAGTAATCCGGATTTTATGAATTCATGTTATAGTGGTGAATGGAAAAAAAAGGAAGAACTTTTTTTTTTGTAACAATGGTTTGTTGTATTTACAATCAAAGAGCAGAAATAGTCGTGTAAGATGACTTATCTTAATTCTGGCAACTTATGAGAGTGTTGAATTTGGACAATTATGTTTTTCTTTTAAAGCTTGTCGTACATATAGTGACTCAAGATGCTGGGGGGTATCTTTTGAAAAATTCTGGAATCGGCGGAAAGTAGACCAATAAAAGATAAATATTTAGAGCTGGAAGTGGAGAAATGCAATGTCAAGATATGAAAAAAAAAAAAAAAAAAAAAAATCCTAAAGGATTTTTTCTGTAGGCAAAAGAAAAAAAGAGAAATAAATTGACAAATAATTGAAAAATAAAAAAGAATTTATGCAGAAACTTTTATTTTCAAAGGTATGATTTAAAAACAAAAATTTTCTATTTAACTTTCATTTTAATTTTCACATAAATTATAATGAAAAATTAAACCATGTACCGTAAATAGTGTTATAATACCTTATACTTTATTACATATACTTTTATATATAGAGTAATAATAAATTATTTATTAAAGTTATTAATACAGTAGTTTTTAATTTATTAGGTAAATAATTATTCTCCATTAATATTTATCATATCTGTGGCATATAATCAAATGATAGCGTTTACTGATAACATTAATTAATGTCCTCACTTAAATGCATACAATTCAGTGGAACCAACTGTATGCAATTAAGCGGGACGGACTACATTTTAAAATTAAGTCTATTCTCTAAACTTAGGTTGAATTTCTGACAACAGAAACATTTTTAAAATTATCGGAAAAAAAAAAACAGTTTTCATAACAAAGCAAACTTTCTTTTTTTAAATATCAAAATATCCCAAACTGACACAATTCATAATTATGTTTGAAACCAAAACTATTACTATTCAAAGAAAAATATTATACTGTATTAAATAATAATAAAATATAATAATTTAAATATAATAATAAATACATGCTCACATGATCTTATATTTTTTAGAAGAAACAACAACAACAAAAAAAAAAATTCAGTTAAACATACCACTGTTGGGGAGAATTTTTGATGATTTTTTTTACAGCATGCAGCTCGATTTGTATATAGATTTTTCACTAATTATTTCCAAGGTATCTAAAATAAAAGAATAACTTTAATAATAATTATGGTGTCAAAGTACAATTTAAAAAACAAAGTTTTATACAGAGATGATTTTTGAGACTACTGTATACATTTAAAATTATGTGTAAAATATTATAGCTAAAACTACAGGTACTTATCATGGTTTTTTGGTACACCATAATATCCCGTTTATCCACTTTTCTCGATAACGCCCTCTCCCTCCACCTTTTGTTAAAAAAAAAGATACTTCTTAGTTATCCCCTCGACCAAATTACTGTCGCCAAATTGTAAGATTAAATGTCAATAATGGTTGCCATTCATTAATTAATTGTAAGATTAAATGTCAATAATGGCCAATAAAACCATTAATTTGACATTTTATTTGTTTATTTATTAATGTTTTACTAATTTATTTGTTCTTTTGTTATTTAAAATAAAAATTATGTCAATGTATATAATTTGGCGAAATTGGTCGACGGGATAACTAAGAAGTACCAAAAAAAAAAAAAAATCCCAAGAAAGCATCACCTACTTCCAAAAAAGTTCCACCCTGCATGTCAATGTCAGAATCAATACCAAGTATTTTATTTTTTCACCACATCAGAAAGGGGCGTGAATTCTAAACATGACATTCCCAATACAGGGATTATTCTGTTCCGAATTTTCTGAAAAATTAAGCATTCAGTTGAGAAAATAAAAAAATCAGGCATCAGTCCATAGTCCAACAATTTGGACAAATAAAATGTGAATTTCCACAAACGGTCACAGAAAAAATAAATTTCATCAATCGTTCACAGAAAAAATTGCCAATTTTGTCTTAGGACTGCAAAAAAAAACATGAATGATACAAAATGATAGCAGAGAACACCAAATGATAGCAGAGACTGCACATTTTGTCTAAAGATCGCGAAAAAAGCCAAATTCGTCAAACGACCGCAGAAAAAACATGAATTTCATCAAAAGATCTTGGAAAAATGCAAATTTCGTCAAAAGATTGCAGAAAAAAGAAATTCAGTCAAAGAATCCAGTGAAAAAAACACATTTCATCAAAGGATCGCGATAATAGATACATTTCAACAAAGGATTGAAATAAAAACCCTGCACATTTCATCAAAGGGTTATGAAAAAAAAAAATTTCGTCAAAGTATTATGGAAGAAACGTGATTTTGGTCAGAGCAATGCGAAAAAAACTCCTGCAAGGTTCACCAAATGTCCCCAAAATCCCCCACAAATGTTGTGAAAAAATCTTGTGCAAGCACCCCACAGATTATTTTACAATTTTTCGTCATGTCTTTCTTAGGGGGAGGGGAAATAACAGGATTTTACAGTACAGTTTTAAATAAAGATATTTTAAAAAGTTATAAATGCAATTCTAGTGTGGACCCTAGGCCAATTTTGCAGGGCGCAACGCCTGGCAGCTCTTTTTAACTCGTTTATGTGGCATCAGAACAGCCTTTTTTACACAGTGTATGCATCTGGCAGCCCTTTTACTTATTTTATACACCCTGTGTCCCTTGCTGACATTTATGATGCACCCTTTCGACTCATTTCTTTTCTTAGCTGTGAGGGGAAGGGGAGGGGATAACTCATGAAATAAGTCCATTATTTACAGGAAATATTATATAAATTTCAGCATTTGTTTGTGGGGAAGTGTTACAAAATTTGTCAATCGGTCATGTAGGAGGGGGAAAAAAAGAAATTTGACAGATTAATTTAGTTAGAGAAAAAAAAATTTCAAAATTCTTCAGTCTGTCATGAGAAAATAACATAATCGCTTATTTCACCATTCAATCACATGGAAAAAAAAAACTTTGCAAGTTTTGCCAGTAAATCATGAGGAAAAATCTGGAGTTCATCAATTGCTTCATCGATCTGCCATGGGGAAATTGTGAAATTCAAGTACCGATTATATGAAAAAAAAAAGCCCCAAAAGTTTTGCAAATCAGTAGCAAAGGACAAAAAAAGGCAAATTTCACTAATTGGTAGAGATAAAATATCATAAAATTCATCAGTCGGTTGGATAAAAAAATTGTTTTTCAGTTTTAAACTGAAATTCGCAAGTCGATCGCTTGGAAAAAAAAAAAAAAAAAAAAAAAATTGTTCAGGAAGTTGCTTTGAAATACAGCAAAATTTGTTAATCACAGGAAAAAACATGAAATTCAACAGTCAATCGTGAGAGAAAATCATGAAAATTTTCAGCCAGTTGCAGAAAAAAAATGCAAAATTTATCAACTGATTGCACGGAATAAATCCTGAAACTCATCAATCAATAAGGAGAAAATTAGCAAAATTCACTCAACTGCGGGAAAATATAGCAAAAATCCACTGATAAAAAGGAGTCTAAACAAACAAATTCAAAAATATTTTTTGCGACACAAGTGCCATTTTTTTTTTAATTCCAATCCGAGAACCCCCCCTCCCCCTTTTTTTTTTCTCTAGAGTCAACATGAAGTTCATCTAAAATTTCATAATTACATTAAAGAAAATATTTAATTTTTTAAATTTAATTGAAATGTAACAACACAAAGTGTTGAGCAACAATGGAGTGCTTTATTTTTTTACTGACCTGTACATAAAAACACAAGATTGAATATTTTTATGTATCGAACAAAATAAAGTAAAAATATATTGTTTACAACATGTAATTAATAGAAAATTGATAATCCAAATCATCTTAAATTTTTAAAATGACCTGCTACATCATTGTAAACATTTTCAAATTAATTTATTATCTGAATCTTTTAAACAGCCTTGCTACATCAAAAATATTAAAACAAAATTGAACAGATGCTGCAGCCACACCAATGTTGGTGCTTTTTTTTTTTTTTTTTTTTTTTTTTTTTTGAGCCATTTTGGCAAGAAAACCCTGGTCTGAAATGAAATACTTGTTGGGCATACTGTGCAAAAACTACATGTTAGTTTTATTATATTTTGAATCAGTTTATTTTATAATGAAAACACACACACATGCACTTTAATATAAAACACACACATTTTTTATATATATATAAAACACACATTTACGTTATTGCAAAAAAAAAACACATTTTTTTTATTATAAGGCACACACATTTACTCTATAATAAATAAAACATTACACATTTTTTTTAAATACAAATTGTTTTATAAAACAGACACAAAGTTTAATTTAATAAAAAACACACTCTCTGTTTTGCCGTGTTGTCATACCAGACAAAACATTATGATTTTTGCACCAAAAAGAAATATTGGTGTATCTACGAGATAACTACCAAAACATATTTTCTACAAAGAAAACCATATAAAATAGTGTTCACATTTCTTTTAAAAAACAGCCTGGCAGAATTATAGAAATCAGCATTTTTCTTGAATTTTCAGGAGAGGGAGAGGAATATCCCCGCTGGTCCACCCTCTGAATTCATCACTGACATGTATTATCAAGACAAGCTGAAATCATATATACATTTTAAAAGCAACGTTAAAAACGCCAGAATAAACAAAATTTTTTGCAAATTTTTGTTTATTCTGGCGTTTTTAACGTTGCTTTTAAAATGTATATCATTCTGCGGCATGTAGCATCTTAATAATTAAGCTGAAATCATGCTATGTTTTGAGAGAAATGAACATATAAATCAAATAAGCTTTCCATGGATTACTAGATGTAATATAATAATGCATTTATAGTAAAATCGGCAATGCTAATTCAATTCAGTTACCTTTGAGTATTCGCCTGGAGATGGGCAAGATTTTTTTTGCTGATTTTAAATTTCTTCATTTGTAAATTTTTTATGTTAATATCCGAATCTTTTTTGCCTGTAAATTTGAAATATATACTTTTAAAAATGAATATTTCCTTTATTCTATTGTTTTAAAATTTATGTATATTTGCTGTCTGCTATTTACAAATTCCCCCTCCCTATTTTTCTTTTTACAAATGAGGTTTAGAATGCCGATTTCTGTTTAAAATTTTTCCATTTGGATTGTTTTGTTGTTGTTATTTTTAATCTTTGAATTTTCGAAAATTAAGCTTAAAGTGGTTATAAATGAAAAAAAAAAAAATAGATAGCGGACTCAGGGCAAATACTCAAGTTATTCCTTTAATTCTATAGCACTTGAATATTAATGCCTGCAAATTTTATGCGCATATAAAAATGACTTTGTTAATGCACCAAGAAATTCACACTATTCAGAAGTATTATTAATTTTTTTTCAAGAAGTAATATTAATTTTCAGAAGTATTTTTTTATTTCAAGAAGTAATGGTAATTTTCAGAAGTATTATTTATTTTTTCTAGAAGTAATATTAATTTTCTGAAATATTTTTTTTTTCAAGAAAAGCCTTAAATGTATTTAATGTTTTGATATGCAAAAACACCTGCATAGAAATTAAAAAAAAAAAATATCGTAATAAGACGTTCAAGTTACCTACCCTGTTTAGAACCTAAATAAACATTGATAAATATTAAATTAATGTGAACAAATAGCGAAAAAGGGGTGTCGAAAAACGCGGCTATTTTTCAAATTTATTTTTAAGTGGTTAAAGAATGAATTTAAAATGTCAGCTTAAATTGATGTGTCTATAAAAAATCTTATACGCTTACTGTTTATCTTGGAATTAAGAATACAATTCATTTAATTCTGTCTGTTTTAACTTTAACATATATTGTAGTTTTAATTCAACCGACAAGAATTGCTGACATCTTTTTCCTTCTATTCCACGTTTTAATCGTGCGATTACTAGGCCTAATTTCTTTTTTAAATTTCATCTTAATAAAGTAAAAGTTTTTCTAACATAATACAAATATATAGACAGAATAGTTATAAAGAAATGCATTACAAAATGAAAGAAAATTCTTACCTTACATCCACATTCACTTTCTTCATATTTGAATTTGCCATGACCAGCGACAGATCTAATCTAAACATCGACGGAGGAATCAAAATAAACGCCATTTCTGGTAAGTGGGTTGGCTGGTTTCACGGTTGCATTCTCGAGATCCGTCTTGGAATATCCTCCGGTCGTTTTGAGGACGGTTGCAGCTGGACGGTTTCAATTGGTCCGTTCTTTAGTATTCTGCGGACATTCACAGGATAGTTTTATAGGATATGACGACTACAGGATTTTTAGGATCATTGTAGAGCGTCCGAAGGACGACTGTGGTTGTCTGGGTAAAGATTTCCAATTTTTTTAAATCCTCCTCTGCTGGAATCGATTCTAAGATCTATCAATTAGGAGAGAAAAGACACACCACAGAGATACTGGTATCCAGACGAAATAGCTTATAACAAAATTTGAAACAAATCTCAATTCTGACAACACATGGCTCCGCTTCTGCACATCGCCCCAACTAAGAAGCGGTCTTCCCACTTTTCGTCCTTCCATAGGGAACCATCTAGGAATGAGACGCTATTGCTCTGGACTTCAAAGCACAACTTATTGGCATTGCGATTACAGCGCCGTCTGTTATCTGTTTTTGCAACTAAATTTTGAAACTTCTGTATAACATTTTTACCGCTTAACTAATAAACAAACCGTTTACCGCATAATTCTATTGATCTTTGTATCTACTGATCTTTTGATCATAAAGCTATAGAAATTTGTAACTTAACAAATGAATCTGCTAAAATTAGAGTAATCTTACTAAAATTTTATCTGTAACCATGGTTGCAGTTACATGAAAAGTTCTAGCCATCCCAGTTTCCTAAAAAAATCTTAGTAACCTTACAGATTTTTTGATTTTCGGGGCAAAAGTGTATCCGTTGTATGAATTTTTGTTTTTGTCGTTACTTAAAAAGTTCTAGGAATCCCAGTTTCCTAGGAAAACTTTAGTAACTTTACAGATTTTTTTTTTTACAGTGTATATAATGCAAAAATTTAGTTTAGTAAGAAAAGGCATTATAGGTTGAAATTTCACTTTCAACAGTTTATACCAGTAGACGTAAACATACGTGAATACTTTTGCGCAGCCCTGTATTTTACTTACTACCTTTCTATACACGTTACTACTTAGTTAAAATTTAATTGAGACTAAAAATTTAAAAATTACTAAAATCACACTTCCAGAAATTATCATCCATTGTCGGTCATGTATGCAATTTTTTTCATGACTCTGCACATAATTTTATCTGTATTATAGAAATATCTTTTAGTATGCTAAATGTAGTTCAACGTAAAAAATGCATAACGCATTTGAAAACCGCCTTTAGGCAATTTACGCTCATACTGAGTAACCTTTACCAATTCTATTGGGTAGGTCTGTATATGATATATAGCATTTATACACGCCACATAGTATGCAAAAATCTTGTTAAACTTAAAAACGCATTTCATAACTAAAAAATGCACTTCCAGCGAACATCACTAATATACAGTACTTCGGATACAATATAGTATCCGAAATCTTTTGTGTGTCGGTGTAAACGCTGTGCGCTTTATATTTTACAGGAAGTAACTTGTAGTAAACCTCAGCAACGTATATCAATTTCATTATATATAAAATACTTTTAACATAATTAAAATACGCCGCAAACAATTTTTCTCCTACATTATATAACAGAATTAATTTATGTGGCCCTGTAAAGGGATAATATACATTCTTTGCGTGCAAAAAATATATGTTATGTATTGCGGAGTGAAATTCCGTAATCGGATTTACAGTCAACTGCGTATTTTAAAACGTGTGTTAAAGCCAATTTAATCTCATTAATGTATTTTTCATATGTGTGGGTGGTATGGGGGACAAATATTTACTGTTGAACTTAAAGTTTGGCCTGCACTTTGCACCGCATGATCTAGAGAATGCATATTTTAGTGCACTTCATAAATGAAAATCAGTTTCATTAAGTTTGAAAAAGAGTAACATCAATAAAGTGCACTTGAAACATTTTTTTTTCAATAGCCGCAATGTAAAGGAATACTTTTGACTGTCTCTGTGAATGAACTATATATGCATAAACTTCAATTTCAATAGTGATCGTGCTGTACTAAACGTCAATAACATACAAAAATTTCAGTGCAATCGAAGTATATTTACGAGAGTTAGAGCGCGGATAGACGGACAGAAAAACTCATAAACACTTTTCAACTACTACGTTGAAATGTGTGAAAAAAAGACTAAAAAATCAATGTAGTTTAAATGAAAGAAGAATGATAGTTAAAAGGATCATAACTTTTGAAACTGTATACTTTAAAAAAAAGGAGATATTTGAAAATATTTCCCTATAACAATATTAAAGCACATTTCCAAAGGGATTACGTTATGAGAAGTTTATTACCGCTGTTAGTATTTTTACAAAACGAATTAATTGTTAGCCCGACACATCCTGAAAATAATTAATCCCAGTTCCGGTCAGACCCGACTATATATACGTAGAATGAAATATAAGCCAGATCGCGGTGTTGCCCGAGTCTGCTGAAAAAAATTAATCCTCGGTTTTGGCACTATGTAACGGTCCGATGCCGATCTCTCTACGGGACATTTTATATTTCTATGGTGAAATTGTTAAGATAGCATCCATAAACGAAACCAACTGGCTATAAATTGCTCATATTTTATCAGCTTAGTTTGGTCCTCTTAACTTTGTTATATCGGGCCGATAAGCACGATGAATTTTTTTCCCGCCCCGGCCTTGCTGGCCCGTTTAAATTTTTTTCTCGTCCTGGGCTGGCCCTGTTGGCCAATTTAATTTTTTCTCGGTCTGGCCCGCAAAAAAAAAATCGTCTTTATTCTGTCAGATCGTTTGAAAAACGACCCTCACTTTGCCGGATCGGGCCCATGCAAATCTCTAATCCCTATCAATAAGATTTTGTAGATGCCAACCTCCAACCTTTATGGTAAAGTTTTCAATGTTTCAAGGCAATAAAAGTACTCTTGATACTCGCATAAATACGATGGGGTATCAATAAGTTTTTGCCCTCACATAGAAATAATTGAGTAAATATTATGAAATTGCTACATTGTATTAGTCCTTTTCTATATAGTCACCGTTCACAGTAACACATTTCTGCAAACGGTATTTCTAAAAGAGGTGGGGGGGGGGTCATGTCTTCCAGGAGGCGCGATAGTAGACCCAAAGGGGGGTTGGGCATTTTTCTAACTTTTACCGAATGGTAACACGTGTGACATATTGTTGGAAAGACCTGTGACCACTTATTCATATTATGCACATCCTGAGCCCATCTCTCCAATTTGTCCTCCGGGGGGGGGGACAATTTTATAACTTTTGCAACCATCCATGCCCCCCCGGTGGCAAATTTTGGGGGAGGTAGTCGGGGGGGGGGGGGGGGGTGCATAACATGAATAAGTGGTCACAAGCCTTTCGAACAATATGTCACATGCGGGGAGTCGGCAAAAGTTAGAAAATTCCCACCCTTTGGATCTACCATTGTGCCTCCTAAAATACTCCCCCCCCCCTCTTTTTTAAATACCGCTTACAGAAATGTGTTACTGTGCACGGTGACTATATAGAAAAGGACTAATACAATGTAGCAATTTCATAAATTTCAATCAATTATTTCTATGTGGGGAAAAAAACTTATTGATACACCCTCGTGCAGGTTTTCGGTACTTCTTTAAGCCAAAGAGAAAAATAAACAATAAATATTTAGTGATTTATTAGACAAAAAATTAGGATACGGATTTTTTTTTAATTTACTGTAACGTATGAGAATATTTCTACAAAATTCATATATTTTATTAGCCATAAAATAAAGCACATTACAGTAATTCATGCATAAATTCAAATTAAATATAGATTTAATTACTATTTTTTCTCAAACTTATTTTTAATGTTAAAAAGCAGCAAAACCAACGTTTAAAATGCACAAATAACATATGAAAAGCAGCAAACAGCTGTTTCGAATCTACTAGCGAGATTCTTCTTCAGTGCAAAAGGAACAGCGTGCTAGAAAAAGCAAGGCTGAGCAAAATCATAGACAGAGACGCGCTGGCTTTTATACCCTATGCGGGTGGCGAAGGCGCCGAAGCAACCAATGAGAGAGAAGCAGTGGAAACGACTGGGTGGACAAGAAGCGACATCTACCGGAGAAGTAGAGAAAAGAAACCAAAAAAGGGGAATTAAATTAACGCTTTCCAAATACTTGGAAAATTTGGAGTACTAGATAAGTCATTGACTAAAGAGTGAGAATTTTTAATGATATGGTAAGCTTCCCAAAAATCAAGATCAAGGTTAGAAGAACATTTTTGGATAATGATGGCTGAGGAAAAATCGAACCTATGTTGAGAAGACCAAGAATGTTGAGCAATAGAAGAACGTTTGAGCTCCTGATTTTTAACATAACCTTCATGCTCTTTTAAACGAAATCTAAGAGCACGTTTAGTCTGACCAATATAAGAAAGACCACACTGACAAGAGATCTGGTAAATGCCCCAATTATCTAGGCGATCAACGGGGTGTTTGAGATTTGAAAAAGGGATTTTATTAACAGGAGAAAAAATAACTTTAAAATCAAACCTTCTTAGGATTTTAGCAACTTGCTGACTGATTTTAGGAAAAAATGGTAATACAACTGAAGTATTAGAGTTGGAATTAGAATGCTTTGCAGAATGGTCGGAATTCGTCAATTTCTTATAAATAGAATCGATAATATTAGAGGAATAACCACGATCGACAGCAATAGCTTTGAGGTAATTAAGTTCAGCACTAAGTAACTGAGGAGTGGAACAAATATTAGTAGCCCGAAAAACAAAAGTATTGAAAGCAGCGAATTTCTGGTTAGGGGGATGAGAAGAATACCTGTGGGGTGGGAGACTGACAGCAAAAGGTTTACGAAAGACGGTAGTCTGAAAGCCATTTTCACAACGAATAACAAGGACATCCAGGAAAGAAAGACAGTTATTGGTCTCAATTTCAGAGGTAAATTGAATGCAGGGATCAATGGAATTCATAATAGAGAGAATATGATTAATATCCGAATTCATTTCAATCAGGACATAAACATCATCAACATAACGAACATAGAACGGAAATTTTAAGATTTCAAAAAGCTTGACCTCAAAATAGTGCATATAAATATCGCATAAAATTGGACTAAGAGGATTACCCATAGCCAAACCGTCAATCATACGGAAGAAATTACCATTGAAAACAAAATTATTTTGCGACAAGCAAGCGCGAGTGAGAAGTATAAGTTCTTCGATTTCAAAATAAGAGAAATGGAATTCACAAAGCCTTTTCTTGAGGCAATCTAAAGCCCCCTCAACCGGAACGTTTGTAAATAATGATTTAACATCAAAAGAAACCATCATGTGACCCTGCGGCTTAAAATTATGAAGTTTTTTAACAAAATCAAAAGAATTCTTAACAGTGAAACAGTTACTGCTCAAAAGTGGGGAAAAAACAGAAACTAAATATTTGGCAAGCTTATAAGAAGCTGTACCGATACTAGAGACAATAGGTCTAAAAGGAATGTCAGGTTTATGGACCTTAGGTAAAGCATAAAACCTGGCACAATGCGCAATAGACGGAATAAGGGACTTCTTAAAGTTAGCAGGAATAATGGAAGAAGACTTAATGGCAGACTTAATAGAGTTAATTTCACTAGTGGAAGGGTCTTTGCGGATATCCACATACGGACCATCATTAATTAATTTATGGGTTTTTTCCAAATACGTAGATTTGTCGAGAAGAACAATCTGACCACCTTTGTCGGCCTTAGTAATAATTAAGTTTGGATCAGAACGCAAATTTTTCAGACATTGTTTAACAGGATGTTTAAGATTGGGTTTATAAACATTAGAATTGAAATCAACAGTATTGGCAATGAGATGCCTAATAGACTCTTTTTGAGAAGAAGATAGAGCGCTATGCTTAAAGGCTCTTTCAATAGGAGCAATAAGATTAGGTAAAGAAGGAATAGCAGAGACAGAAAAATTGTTATTCAATTTGAGAGCATCGAGCTGATTGTTACTTAATGGAACACTAGAAAGATTGACAACAGCAATTTGGTTAACAAGAGGCAAATTACTGCAGTTATTAGCGACAGAACTTCCACAAAGCGCATTAAATTTCTTCTTTAAAACCGAACAATGAACAGAAGAAGCTGTGAGAACTCTGGTCCATGACTTTCTGTCAATGGACTGAAAATCAGGAGTAGAATTAGCGAGGCTGATATGTAAAGAATATAACTCGCGCTCAATATGAGCAATTTTGTGGCGAGTCTCTTGAATCAAAGCTCTTAAAAGAGCTAATTTAGAACGAAATAAGACCTTCTCAATCCTTTTTGAAGAAAATAAGTTACAACGAATGGAAATGAATTTAGGAATAACCTTCTTACGCCTACAATCAAGTAGGAAATGTAAGTGTTCCAAAAACCTGTACTTTTTTAATCGTAAATTACAAAACCTATTGATTTGAGACATTGCGGGAAAAAAAAAAAAAAAAAAAAAAAAAAAAATACAGAAGAATAAAGGCCCGTTAACGCCAAATACATAAAAATAGCAAATAAAGCCTTTGTGCAACAATATTAAAAAGCAGCAAAACCAACGTTTAAAATGCACAAATAACATATGAAAAGCAGCAAACAGCTGTTTCGAATCTACTAGCGAGATTCTTCTTCAGTGCAAAAGGAACAGCGTGCTAGAAAAAGCAAGGCTGAGCAAAATCATAGACAGAGACGCGCTGGCTTTTATACCCTATGCGGGTGGCGAAGGCGCCGAAGCAACCAATGAGAGAGAAGCAGTGGAAACGACTGGGTGGACAAGTCCACCCAGTCTTGTCCACCCAGTCGTTTCCACTGCTTCTCTCTCATTGGTTGCTTCGGCGCCTTCGCCACCCGCATAGGGTATAAAAGCCAGCGCGTCTCTGTCTATGATTTTGCTCAGCCTTGCTTTTTCTAGCACGCTGTTCCTTTTGCACTGAAGAAGAATCTCGCTAGTAGATTCGAAACAGCTGTTTGCTGCTTTTCATATGTTATTTGTGCATTTTAAACGTTGGTTTTGCTGCTTTTTAATATTGTTGCACAAAGGCTTTATTTGCTATTTTTATTTTTAATGTGTCATTTATATAATACATAAAATTTGCTTTTGCATTCTTATATAAATATGAATATCCAAACCAACGATATTTATATTTAGTTTTTAGCATATACTAAGCTTAATTTTAGAAATGAGTTCATAATTCCTCTTTTCTGCAGTTTTATAAAGTAACTGCACCATAAAAACATATCGATGATCTAACAAAATGATTGTGATTAGATAAATCTCTTACCATATCAACTTTATAAAAGACTCAGATTGTGATCTGTGATAGATAGAAATCTTTTTCTGCAAAGAATTCTTTTATTTTCACCCCAATAATCACTTTAGTCACAAAATGTTGTATTATGTTGTAAAGCTTGATTTAATCGTAAGTTATAGGAATAACTTTCTCTTAATGAGTCAACAGTCGACTGTAAAATCCAATATGTGGAAATTGAAGTAACTTTTCTAAAAAGGAAATGTCTCATTCGATAATTATATTTTTACCTAATGATATTCCTTAAATAATGCTTTAAGTACAAGCATCGCATATGATAAGGTAAAATGAATGAATGCTTAGTAAGTTTTGATCAGTAATTACGTCATTGATATTTAAAAGGAAAAGTATTTATAGTTTACTCAATTTATATATGCAGTAAAACATCTCTGAAAGGGCTACCTGTCGTTCCATTGAAATATTCCTCAAATGAGGGGTGGCTCTTGAATAGTGGATACCAAATTTCTCTTTCTTTTTAACCCGTGATTTTTAAAATCTGGTTATTCTTTCAGTAAGTTCTCTTTATTTTAAAAAAATAATGTTTATTTGATTCATACTGCAATTAAACTGTGAAGCCAATTTTCTTGTAGATGTTCCTTGATCATGATAATTAAGAACTTTGATTTTGTCATTCAAATCCAAATGTACTCTTTGGATTGATTTAGGTGCCATAATTTTAAATTTTACATAACCATGAGCATAAAATTTCTAGTGTAAAAATTGTGCTTCAATATGCATTCACAGTTTTAGTAAATGTGGAATTAGTTTTTCTAGATAACCTTTTATCCTTTGTGTGTCCACAACGACGGGTCAAGTTTTTAATCCAACTCAACTCCTACAGGTTGAAAGGTCAGACAAAGTTTGAGGAACACCTGTTTGTCTCACTTGTGGAAAAATTTGTAGTCTTTCATTGTGTTACTAAATCCTCCTCATCTTCACCTGCCTTCTTTTTTGCAAGTGCAGTTGTTTCCTGAACTCTTATCTTTTGGTTCAGGAGTACTATACTATTTAGTATTAAGGCACATGTGAAAATATGGCCTTTATGAGGGGTAGGTGCGGCCCCTAATAGGAGTAAATTTAACATTATGCCTATAGGAAAAATTTTCTTTCCTAAAAATATTGGCCGTTAATAGAGGTGGCCCTTGAATAGGGGTGGCCTTTGAAAGAAGTTTCAATGTATATGTATGCTAATCACGCCTTTTAAATGTGCAAATAAGAATTTGGTTATTTGTGTTTTCATGAAATGCACAGGGTGTCCATAATTAAACGACCCTACTTTAAAGTTGTCTACAGACGAAACTATTGGTCAGAAAGTTGTGAAATTTTGTGAAATACATAACGAAAGGATGGGAATTTTTTTAAGCGAAAAAAAATAGCTCAAAATTTTGCCACCAGAGGGCGTTTTTAATGCATTACACATTTAGCATACATTTCAGATAGTTTTACATATTGGTTAGATACATATTTTATTGCAACAAAACATGTTCCACATGACGGACATCGTTTTCTGCTACCATCTGGAATCGTAAGATAACATGTTAAACAGTTGATCGCAGTGTGTTCTGGGAAATGGTAAGAACATTTCGTGAAGAGCTGTCTTTAAGTTCAGGTAAAGTTCCTGGATTATCAATACTAACTAAATGTTTCAAAAGCCCCCAAAGCCAAAAGTCACATGGATTGAGGTCTGGAGATCTCGGAGGTCATAGATTACGAAAGTGGCGGCGGATGATACGTTCTTCGGTGAAGGGATTCTTAAGGACGTCCTTAACACAGTAGCTGGAGTGTGGAGGAGCTCCATCTTGCATAAAAATTGTACGCGAAAGGCAATGACGTGCTAGAAATTTGAATAATTTTATTTACTAACTAGGATGCATATCACTGTCTGGTGATCAAGCGTGTTACTGGACGTCTAGCGCTTAATTCCTCGAAGAAATGTGGGCCGAAAATGAACGATGCGGAAAACTCACACTACACCGTCACTTTTGGTGAGTGCAGTGTGGAACCTGTAAGATTGAACAACGATTTTCTAATTCCCAACTGCTGCAGTTTTTAAGTATTCATTGTACCGTCCAAATGAAAATGCGCTTCGTCTGTCCAAGGGCATTCTGAATCAATCTCAAAGCGAGCAAGAAACTGAAGTGAGAACCGGTGTCGAGTCACGAAATCATGTGAAAGCAACTCCTGCACAAGTTGAAGCTTTTACGGATAAGGATAATCCGCAGGATCTTTTGAACAATCGAACGAGGCATATCCAAAGCTGCTGCGTGACGTCCACAGAAATTTAATTGATTTTTTTTTTTTTATTGTAGGATTTCATGCCAATTTCATGGCGAAATTTTACCAGACGATTCCAAATCACAGTTCTCACTTTGGCCTTTTTAAAATTCATAAATTTGGAATTCCAACCGGAAAATCCGAAGAATGACTAGGGAATATAACTAATTTTATTAAAAGCAAAGTTTGCGATTAATGAAACAATGAAACAAAATAACAGCAATGAAATTTAATGAAGTCAAATACCTGAAAATAAGGGTAATTGTTTTAAACTAAAATATATTCAAAATGTAAATCAAAGTTATCAGAAATTAAGAATTGAAATTATGGAACTAATTGACAGTTACTTGAATATCATGTAAGGAGTGATGCAAAGCTTACACATGAATTTCCTTTATTCATTTTTTATTCCAGCGCACACAACATGGAACCTTATTTGGCAATCTGAACACTGAATCATTTTTGCTATTTGACTTTTACTACAAATCAGGCAAATCCACTTATCATTATCTAGATTCTTCTTTTTTAGATTCTGAATCATTAGACAATTTTTTTGCAACAGAAGTTTTCTTTGGATAATGTTTGCAGTTCTCCCCTTCCATCATTTTTTTCCAATTGTATTTGCCCTATTTTATAAAACTTGATGTTCCAATTGTTTTTGTGCTGTGAGAGCTTCCCTTTTGTGGGATATTTTCATTTCAATATTTACTTTATATGGCGAAGATAGGAACACAACAGTTTTTTTGCTCCTACTGTACTTTGATTTAATTGAATTTAGCAAGGGGGATAACATTTCTAATGATTCTTTAGATTTTTTTTTTTTGGGGGGGGGGGGGATTCGTCGCTGCAGCCTTCTTGCAGGCCAGTTTCTTCACAACTCACTCTCTCTTTTTCGTTTCCTATATATTTAACAGCTTTTGCTGTGACGGGTGATTTTCTTCCGGACAGTTTGTCTGTGTCGTTTTCAACATTTTTCAATTATATTAAAAAAACATTTAAAAATTATGCTCTATTGAAAAAAAATACGCTACATTTAATCAAACGCAAAACATTATTATATTCAAACAGTGTTGAATTCAGGGACTCCCTTCCCCCCGGAGCCTTCAAATAACCACTCATACCGGAAGGTTTGAGATTTTATGTGTTTTAATGGCAAAAAAGTGTAATTCCACCCACCAGAACAGTGAAGAGTCTTGCCCCCACCCCCCTCACGGAACCGCAAATATCCTCAGGAAGAAAATGTTTGAATTGGACTCTGTAAATGAAATACACAGAAGGAGTAAAGAATTCAAGTAAAATACAAATACATACAAGATAAAACAAATTGCAAACAATATTTATAACATAAACATGTAAAAATATTTTAATGTTTATATAGGCCTAAACTGTACAAAGAAATTGAACCAAACATACAAAAAAAAAAAAAAACTTGCGTGGAGATTGCGTTGATCCATTATAAAACATTAAAAAATAGAAAAAATAGTGTACAAAGCGTACAGCCCTCGAAATTCATTACTTACTTTTCAAATTTATTATCCTATATCTGGTCCAATTTACGCAACTGCGTCATTTTTTTTTTTAAACAGATAATCTCAAGACTAAGAACAAAAATGAAATCAAACAAATCCGCGTGAAAAATATGCGCAATAAACATATGAATTTAGATATGTATATGAAAACATAACAACTTACCATAGTTTTAAAGTATTCACTTACGTTTAGTAGGAAAACATTAGATCAAAGCAGCTAATTTTAGGTTTTTAAAAATTGCCTGAAAACAGCACATGGTTGGCGGGTGCTTCTTCTAATCATAAATGACGTCATTCTGATGAGTGGAATTTCAGCGGTAGGTAGAGTCTCTTTCTGTAATTAACGGCAGAATGGCAACGGTATATTTAAAGCGACGGTCCAAATATGGCTTCTCTCCCCTATATATATATATAAACATTTCAACGGAGGGCGGTTTTGCTTTGGGGGGGGGGGGGGTCATGATCGGTGAAATTATGCTAAAATTTTCCGGAATTGTTTTCCTCTGAATTGCTGTAATAGATAGTTTCATACGTTTTATATCGGAAGCTATCTAAAATAACTTTATAGCGAAAAATATATAAAAATTTCTTCGAAAATAAAACTGAAAATTTTGCTTGCATTAAAATCTTATAGAGAAATCGGTTATCTATCACATACGAATCAACACCGTCGACTTATCTACAGCCTTTATGGTGATAAAATTTCGTTGTAGGAATAGGAACCCAACGTCGGAAAAATCCCTCACTGGAACTTCTACTTCGGCGGTCGAAAATTTCTCTTTTGCTTTTAAGGTTTTAAAATTTCGTATTACCTCAAATTATTTTTATATTTTTTAAATGATTTTCGAACTGATAAAAAAAAAAAAAAAAAAAAAAAAAAAAAAAAAAAAAAAAAAAAAAAAAAAGCAGAGTCCTCCTTTTCGGCAGTCGAGAAACTTAAAAAAATGCAGCTATTTCAAAAGTCACTGTACGAATCCCGAATAAGCTTTATTTAAGAATAAAATCTATATATATAAAAGAAAGTCTGGATTTTGTATTAATCAACGCGCAACCAAAACTACTGAACCTAAAATCTTGAAAATCGGGGTAAAAATACTTCTTATGATATAGAGTGCCGCTAAGAAAGGATTTTACAAAATTCCACCCCTAAAGGGGGTAAAAAAGAGAACGAACTTTAAAAAAATTCCTTAAAAATCTGATTTTATAGTTATTTTTCAACTGATAACATATTTTGGTGTATTTTTGTATTCTGAATCGAATGGTACTAACTAAATTCTTTTACGCCTAATAGTTCGAGAGATATTTCATATTTTTCTAATTTGGCACTACCTTTGGCACCAAAACCTGAATTTTTCAAGTGATATTTTCTAGAAACTCATTGTTTTCATTCTGTTACTATAGCAAGGGAAAAAATTCAAACTGAATAACTTTTTAACCAATCCTTTTGGTTAAATAAAAACAGCTTCGTCAATTAGAAAAAAAAAAAAATTAAACGACTCAGAAACTAAGAGAAAAAAAAAAAAAAAAAAAAAAAAAAACTGTGGTACTTTTTTTGTTCTAATTTTCGTCGCGATACCATGCCAAAATGTATGGTATCACGCCATTTATTTCAACCCTAATCGTGCAAACGATTTTTATGGCAAACCGTGCCACACGTTAACATTTGCTAATTATTGAACGTGAATATTTTTATGCAGGAATTTTTTATGTTGGAAGTTATTTTATTCCATCATAATATCGCAAAACTTTTTTATTTGTTATTTTTTTAATAGAAAATATTTATTACTGATACTGATATAGATTTTACCATTTCACAGTTATCTGATGATGAGGAAGCTACAATAAAATTATTTCAGAAGTTGGGAATTATACATATAAAAAACTTTTGTTCAAAAAACCATGAATGTCTTCATTGAAAAAATGAAATGTTTACTTCAATGTGTGACATACATATTAAGTACGCCATGCTTCAGTAGCAAAAGGTATTTACAGTTTCAAGACTGCAGTTTAAATTAAAAACAAATTTTCAAAAGTTATATTTTTTAAATGCTCATTTTTTTTTATCAATAAAATTATTTTTTTTTTCAAATGTCATTTCATTTTTCTGCCAACTATTACGCTTGGTGACAATGGTGTTGGCATAACAGGGAAATACCAAAACAGTTACTGATTTTATTTCAAATGTAAAGAAAAAATGTTTAATGAGCAATAAATATTGTAAATATGACTATAACTCAGATTCTACTGAACAGAATTTTGTAGAACTTGCACTGTTAAATAGTAAATTTGGTTTATAAATGGTTTAATGTAAAAACCATCATTCTAAGTTGCTACGGGTGTTCTAAAATTAGGTGAACTCGATTATGAAAGATTTCAAGTCAACTAATTAATGCACAGTAAGTTAGATAATATTTCAAGGATTTTTTCAATATTTATCATATCACTCTGTGTCGTTTAGTTACGGAGCTATGGAGTTAAAAAGTTCTCAGTGGTACAGTAATAGTCCAAGAGCTGTTAAACATTTTAGGGAAGGTATTTGAGGCACTCTGAAAATTTGTGAATCACTTCTTTTGTAATGCCTGAATACAAAATCGAATGTCTGGCTGAAGGATCGTGGCCCAAAACCTGTGCCAGACACGTGTCAAGTGCCATTTTTGGACTGCTCAAAAAAGGTATTTGAGGCACGCTGAGATTGAGAGAAAATAATATTTATGCTTAGAAAAAAATATTTTGAAAATGACAGACACTTTAGTCGGCCCAAAAACTGTGCCAGACACGTGTCAAGTGCCATTTTTTGACTGCCCAAAAAAGGTATTTGAGGCACGCTGAGATTGAGACAGAATAATATTTATGCTTAGAAAAAATATTTTGAAAATGACATAACACTTTAGTCGGCCCAAAACCTGTGCGAGACACGTGTCAAGTGCCATTTTTTGACTACCCAAAAAAAGGTATTTGAGGCACACTGAGATTGAGGCAGAATAATATTTATGCTTAGAAAAAAATATATTGAAAATGACAGACACTTTAGTCGGCCCAAAACCTGTGCCAGACACGTGTCAAGTGCCATTTTTTGACTACCCAAAAAAAGGTATTTGAGGCACGTTGAAATTGAGACAAAATAATATTTATGCTTAGAAAAAAATATTTTAACAATGACAGACACTTTAGTCGGCCCAAAGCCTGTGCCAGACACGTGTCAAGTGCCATTACTTGACTACCCAAAAAAGGTATTTGAGGCACGCTGAGATTGAGCCAGAATAATATTTATGCTTAGAAAAAAATATTTTGAAATGACAGACACTTTAGTCGGCCCAAAAACTGTGCCAGATACGTGTTAAGTGCCATTTTTTGACTACCCAAAAAAGGTGTTTGAGGCACGCTGAGATTGAGACAGAATAATATTTATGCTTAGGAAAAAATATTTTGAAAATGACAGACTCTTTTGTTGGCACTTTCTACTTGCCAGACAACATAGAATGTTAAACACGAGTGCCAGTAAAGCTGGACTTGCGGTGCCTCGCTGAAGATACATTTACTGACTTACGATACAAACAAAGCGTAAACCGCGTTGCATCTTATAGTGAATTTCAACTGGATGCGTGCGCAATCACAACAAATCTAACTGTGATAGGCTCTCGCAATACCACGTGACTCCTAGCAAGCATGCAGTTATAAAAATTTTGAAGTGGTAAACATGGAAAAAAATGTGTTATTTGCGCAAAAAGCGACGAAAAAATCACTGTTTTTACTGAAAAAATGCTACAAAACTGTTGTGAAGTATTGAAAATTCGGCAAAAACATAGGTTAAAATATAAAGATATTATTTTACCATCCAATGCTAATCTGAAAGAGGGTTATCATAGACATTGCTACAAAAGTTTCATCGCTTTGATGAAGAAATACGGCTGCGACAACGCTTCAGGAATATCCAATGTGCCTTCTTCTATGAATTTCGTGGCAATCGGACTATATTTACTAGAGATAGATCACCGAGAGACAGACAGACAAGCAAACCAAATTCACAAACACTTTTTTACTTTGTTGAAAAGTGTTAAAAATGCTTATTAAACTTATATGCTTATTAAATGCTTATTATACATATGTGTGTTTTAAAGTATCAGTAAAATTTAGCTGCGGAATTTCAGTAGAAAGCCTTTAAAAAAATAAAATATTTTCGATTATTTGGCGCTAAAAGAGGAATGTACACTCGATTTATCGGGCAAAAAATTTCCTCGCCAAACGCGAATATTTTAATGCATCTGAAAATTGCTTGTTAATTATTCGAATGCGCAGTACTTAATGAGTTTAAACTTAAACACTGAAACATTTTGTTATTTTTTCTATAAGTTTATGTAATATATACAAGTTGCGTGTTGCTGAAGATAATTAATTTTCGGACGGTTTCACCGGCTGGATAAATTTAAGCGCAGTTTAAAAGTAACTGTCCGATTAAGAACGATTTCATTATACATTTCGACATTAAATAAGTCGTTGTTTCTATCACAACAAAACTTTTATTATGTTGTCCCCGACACTAACACTATCGAAATCAAATTGACAGTACTCAGAATCGGCCCTTAACTTTCAGTTTGAAGCAATTTTAATCAGTTTAAATTTTGTACTAACCGTCATTAAACGATCGTTAAATTTCATTACATGTACATATAAATATATATATGACAAAATCATAGTTATAAAAGTGTATTTATTTAAGTTAATCTTTCTTAAACTAGTTCCGTATAAAGAGTAGACAAAGTTTTTTATTAAAGGGCATTTTTCATAAAAGTTTCCAAAGTTTTCTGGGTATGCACTTATGCAAACCTTCCTAGTTAAAAGTTTCTAAAATTATATGAGGTTAAAAAAATATTTGGTGTAAAATGTTTCTTTACATTCATTGAGGCAACTATTGAAATTCATGCAGGTAATAAATTCGTAGACGAGCTGATGCTACAGCTATTGTCTTGAGCTATACAGGTAAAAGATATAAATAGTACACATAAATATATTCTATAGTTCGTACAATGAGTGTTTTCATCTATCCGATAGAAAAGATTCTTTTTAGTGAAGGACTATGAATGTCTTACGCTATTGGTGAATATATTATTATGAGAAATAAAAATGTACTATACCTAATGAAGAAAAGGCCCATTGGATATTCCTGAAGCGTTGTCGTCGCCGTATTTCTTCATTAAAGCGATGAAACTTTTGTAGTAATGTCTATGATAACCCTCTTTCAGATTAGCATTGGATGGTAAAATAATATCATTATATTTTAACCTATGTTTTTGCCCAATTTTCAATACTTAACAACATTTTTGTAGAGTGTTTTCACGAAAAAAAGTGATTTTTTTCATCTCTTTTTGCGCAAATAACACATTTTTTCTTACTTTACATGATTAGCACTCCAAAAATTTCAGAACTGCATGCTTGCTATGATACACGTGGTATTGCGAGAGCCTATCACAGTTACAATTGCTGTGATTGCGACCACATCCAGTTGAAATTCATCTTAAGATGCAACGCGGTTGATGCTTTGTTTGTATGGTAAGTCAGTAAATGGATCTTAGGCGACGCACCGTAAGTCCAGCTTTACTGGCACTCGCGTTTAACATTCTATGTTGTCTGGCAAGTAGAAAGTGCCAACAAAAGTGTCTGTCATTTTCAAAATATTTTTTTCTAAGCATAAATATTATTCTGTCTCAATCTCAGCGTGCCTCAAATACCTTTTTTGGGTATTCAAAAAATGGCACTTGACACGAGTCTGGCACATTTTTTGGGCCGACTAAAGTGTCTGTCATTTTCAAAATATTTTTTTCTAAGCATAAATATTATTCTGTCTCAATCTCAGAGTGCCTCAAATACCTTTTTTGGGTAGTCCAAAAATGTCACTTGACACGTGTCTGGCACAGGTTTTGGGCCGACTAAAGTGTCTGTCATTTTCAAAATATTTTTTTCTAAGCATAAATATTATTTTGTCTCAATCTCAGCGTGCCTCAAATACCTTTTTTGGGTAGTCAAAAATGGCACTTGACACGTGTCTGGCACAGTTTTTGGGCCGACTAAAGTGTCTGTCATTTTCAAAAGATTTTTTTCTAAGCATAAATATTATTCTGTCTCAATCTCAGCGTGCCTCAAATACCTTTTTCGGGCAGTCAAAACATGGCACTTGACACGTGTCTGGCACAGTTTTTGGGCCACGATCCTTCAGTCAGACATTCGATTTTGTATTCAGGCATTACAAAAGAAGTGTTTCACAAATTTTCAGGGTGCCTCAAATACCTACTCAAAAATGTTCAACAGCTCTCCTACTATAAAGAAAATTGGAAGCTATACGCTACGGAGATAGGGTATACTAGAGACTATATATGCTATAAATTATTTGAAAACAACGTTTAAACACACAATAAAACAAGCAGATTTGACCATACGTATACGTTTCGTGAGTACTAGGACTCACATCCTCAGTGTAAAAACTTTAAAAACAATATCCCCCCAACTGCATGTACGGTGAAAAAAACCCAAATGTCAAAACATAATACCAAAAGACCATCAAGTTCTAACAGCCAATAAAATTAATGCGGAAGTAAAGTGTCGTGACACAACAAATCCATCCAGAAAGTTGAGATTATATATGCTATAGTTATGGAAGTTGAGCTGAGTTCCTTAAAAAATTCAGAAGTGATGCAGTATATACCTACCTCTACCTCCCAGAGAGTTCTATAATCAGGTTAACGCGATTATTAAAGTTATATTTTACTACCTCAATATATATATAATGCAAAGAGAAATTTCATTCCCGCCGCTAATATCTTGAGTTCTGCTGAATAGATTTTGACGGGACTTACATTGTTAGTTAAACAATTTTTCAGAAAAGATGTTAGTATAAAACATAACGTTCTACGTTGCTTGGTTAAATAATTATGGGGAAAGTTCTAAATCAGATGAACCCAATTTTGAAAGATTTGTTTTTTTTTAAAGGTTCCACTGAATGAATTTTTATGGGATTTAAACTGTTAATTAGATCATTTTTAGGGAAGGTTTCGGTATATTTTACAGTTTAAAAGATTCTGCTAAGTGGATTTCGGTGCAACTTGATCGGTTAGTTAATTTTTCAGTGAATGTTTTAGTATAAAGCACATATCATTTGCTGTTGCTGGGTTGTTAGGTTGCTTGATTATAGAATTATAGATGAAAGTTCTCGAATCAGGCAAACCTAATTATTATGAACGATCAGCCTTTTCAGTAAGTCCAATTAACAGATTCTGATGACACTTGCAGTGATAATTTTTCATGAACGCTTTTAGTATATTACATATTGTTCTACTGTTCCTTACCGAATCCTACACTAAAAGTTCAACTAATGAAATTGGTCCTTAACAGTCTAAATTTTGTATGAATCAATAAAAAATATAATAGCGTAATGACATTCATATTGCTTTCAGCAATTCGGTTGGATGCACCAGGTAAATGTCCATATTGCTTTAAAACGCATGATCAAATTCACTGATATATTTTGTTTCATTATAGATTTCTTTAGAAAAACCGACCAGCATAGCGGGCGAAGGCGGCTAGTACTACATAAAATTAAATTACTGTATTCTGATGGTATTTATGAATGCAGGGTGATCATAAAAACATTTGCCGATGTATGGATCTCTAGCGGGCGGTACACCCAACCGATCGAGATGAAATTTCAGATATAGTTATTCAAAGATATGATCTCGGGATTCTGTGAACGGCAACGAAGTGGCGCTCACGGTTCCGGTTATAGGTACAGAAACTCGAAATGCTCGAATGGCAACGTCTATTTTTTCCCGTCGCAAAATGCTCAGCGCATGCGAAAACCCTAAAGAGCGTTGGAACGGTACGTGTGTCACAAGAAACGGGCGCGTTATGCACGCACAAAAAATGGCTCTGCGAACGGCCTAAAAAAATACGATTGGTTCGCACGATGGAAATTTGTATACGATAGAGGCAAGACACCAATCACAGAATGCCATTTGACAGGTATTCAATGTAGAAAACGGATAAAAAGCGGGGTGGGAATGTTGGTTCTTCATGGACCTCCCACATGCCGATGAATTGAATCTGCCAGTGAAAGTTCGTAGTGAATTGGTAAAACTCTATTATTAAAATGGGATGAATGCCTCGGAAGTCTTGCGTGTTTACTATCGAAATTATCACCAAATACTTGACCCATGTACCCCGCAAGCTCTGTGCGATTCATCACATAGTGACTGTAGGACGCATGCAAATTGCAAGAGGTGCAGCTCGTGTATTAGATATACCGAAAACCACGGTTCTAAAGCCTACTGCGCTCTGTAATCGGCATGTTTCCATACCGGTACCAGCGCGTCCAGATGTTGGACGCGAGAGACCATCAGTAACGTATGGACTTTGCAAATGAATGTGTTATCCGATATGATGGCGATAACGACTGGTCTCTTCGCATATTATGCACCGACGAGGCACATTTCAATTTAACTAGCAACGTCAATACCAAGAATTGAGTGCACTGGGCAGAAACGAATCCGCACGCGGATGTGGCACCATTATCTTTATACGACTCCAAAGTTACTGTGTGGCGCGACATTGCAGGCACAATTGTTTTTGACTTTTACTCCGTCGAGGAAGCTACACCAACGGATTTTGTAATGTGCTCTGAGACAGGCTCTCGCTATACAGCTATGTTACGTTAAACCAGATTTGCTGCAGCGAAATGTACTGAATGACATCGTTTGGATGCAAGTTGACGCATATCCACATATAGCTCAATCTGTTCGCAGGGTCCTGGATCAGCATTTTGGCTACCGCATCACTTCACCCCATTTTCCATTGCCGCGGCATCCGAGATCCCCAAACCACACTCCTGTGGATTTATGGTTCTGGGACTATCTCAAATCTAGTGTGTACATGTTGAATCTAAGAACTTCCCCGAATTTGTAAGATTCTACCAAATGTGAGATTGTAAACATCTCTCATGCTAAATTACGTTCGGCTGCATTGTCTACAGTCTCCCGCTTGCTATACGTAATTACCGATGATGACACCCATGTGGAAAATGTGGAATCCAAATAAGAGTTTTCTTCTCTCCGATCTATGTAGCAATCAGTGATTAGTGTCTTGCCTCTGTTATATGCAAATTTCTTCCGCGCGCCCCAATCGTGGTTTTTTTTGCTCGTTCGCAGAGCTGTCTTTTGTGCGTACTTAACGCGTCCCTTTTTTGTGATACACGTACCGTTCCAACGCTCTTTATGGTTTTCACATGCGCTGAACATTTTGCGACGGGAAAAAAATAGGCGTTGCCATCCGAAATTTCGAGTTTCTGTACCTATAACTGTAACCGTGAGAGCCACACTGTTGCCATTTACAGAATCCTAAGCTCATACCTTTGAATAACTATATCTGAAATCTCATCTCGATCGGTTGAACGGACCTGTCGCTAGAGGTCCATTTATCGGCAAAGTTTTTTATGACCACCCTGTAGTTCAAAATTATAGGAGATACTTGTAAATCAGGGAAATACCCAAATTTTCAATATAAATAACAAATATTTATTTGCAAAATAACCATTCATCATAAATAACACGAAATTCAAAATCTGAAGCTAAAGTTAATTCGGACCTGTTTTTCTCTCACCGCAACTAAATTTTTAAACATCTACGTGGTATAGATATCCCAAGCCATCGCCAAAAAAACAACCAGACACATACGCAGACAAAAACTGTCTTTTATTAACACAGAAAAAAAATTACAAAATTTTTTTTATTGTATATATAACAAGAAAGGAAAATAATGCATCGATCATAGATTATGAAACAGTTTCGAACACTTCCAAGATATTTTAACAAAACTTCGCCATTTAATAAGGTAAAGAAAATACCTATGTAAGCATTTTAGACATGCATAACACATTTGAAAACCAGATTTCAACAATTACTGGTCACAGCTTGAAAGGTACTCCGGTTCTTTTATGCAGTACTGTGCATGATCCATAGATTTTTATATATTCTATATAGTACGCTAAAGTTTAGTTTAATTAGAAACGCATAACACATTGAAAATTCACATTTAGCAATTTCTACCAATAGATGGAAAAGTTTTTAAATTCTTTTGTACAGCCCTGTATATTACTTACAGATATTTATACACACAACTTAATAATCTGAAATTTAATTTAGGCAAAAGCAAGTTTAAAACTGTTGGAATCACATTTCCAGGAATTAATATCGGTATTTATCGAATTTTTTGCATGACCCTGCATATGATTTTATTTATATGATGAAAACATCTATGTGTATACTCAAAATAATTCAGCTTAAAAATGCATCACTCAAAAAAAAAAAAAAAAAAAATCTTTTAATAATTTCAAACTCACTCTCAGTAATGCTTAGGATTTGTTTTGTGTATCCCTGTATATGGTCTATATAATTTATATACATCACGTAGTGTACAGCAATTTAGTTAAAGTTTAAACACATATCATAACAGAAAAAGTACTATCAGCAATCGTCCCTAATAGACGATACTTTCGATATTGCAATGTATCTGAAACATTTTATCTGCCCCTAAAAATGAAAGATAAATGTGATGTACATCATATTCTATTGCAAAAATCTTATAGTAAACATCAGAAATGCATATCGCTTTCATCATGTTTGAAATAGTGCAACTAAAATGCGCTGCGAACAGTTTTTCTAGATATATTACTATTTAACAGTTCTCTTTGTGACCCTGTGAATGAATGATAACTGCTTTGCAGAATTACAGAAAGCTTGTTCTAGTACACTTCAGAAATTCACATCAATTTCATTATGTTTGTAAGAGAGTAACATCATTAAAATAAGCTGCAAACGATTTTTCTTCATAGAATTTAATATAACATAATACTTTTGAGTTCTCCTGTACACGTATTGTATCTGCTACAGATAACATATTCCATACTAACCATCTTTTAGTAAATCCCAATTACGTACATAAATTATATTACATTTTGAAATGTGTAACAATATTAAAATTCATCGCAAATGATTTTTCCTCATAGACCATAAAGTAATGGAATACTTCTGAGGGATTCTATAAATGCAATACGAATGAAACACACTTAATTTTCAATACCGTACATACCATGGCAAACTTTAATAGCTTATATTAATTACATGTAAATCCGAATATATTTATGCGAGTTAGAGCCCGTACAGACAGACGACTGGCAGTAGATAAGCAAGTGGAAGTCATAAACACTTTTTAACTATGTTGGAAAGTGTTAAAAAGGCTCTTTTAAGAAGTAAAACAATAAAAAAAAAGAAAAAAAAAAGCAATTTAACAAATTACAATGACCATTTGGAAAATGATTTTTTCAAAGACTGAAATTTAAGACATAAAAAATCGCCCGGAGTTGATCATACATTACGTACGCCATGAATTAAACATTAATAGCGTAGAGTTAAAAATTCCACACGGCAAAAACCGCCTGCGACTTTTACGTATTATCCACCTGAAATTTATGTATTATCCAAGCATTTCATTCGCTGTTCGGGAAAAGGCTTTTCAATCGTCCAAGAAATCTGAAGACCCATTTTAAATGAAATTTCATTCTTAAACTTCTAAACATCCCACAATATTACTTTTTACACCGTCGTATAGAGAAAAATATGTACTTTTAAATGCAATTTGTTTGAAAGCTGTATCCCAATTTGTTTCTGAGTTATTAATTTTTCTGTAGTTTTTATTACTCCTTTTGTCATAGTGGCAACAGAAGGTATCCATCTCTGGTTGAAAGTACAGGGAAACACAGATTACTGTATAGACCAATCAGAACACGAATAAAATGCGGATTAAACCAATAAAACCTTCAGACATGCTTTTAATTTCCCATCCTGACGAGAAAAATAAACATTTTTCCAAATGGTTAACAAGTTGGAAATTGCACATCAACCATGACAGACGGGGTGCGTTCCTATTGTAACTATCTTTATAAGTATTTTCTGTACCGCATAGTGTACTCAATGTATATTTTAGTGCACTTCATAAATGTATATCAATTTCATTCTGTTCGAAAGGCTGTAACATCAAAGTGCACTTGAAATAATTTTTTACCATTGGCCGTAATGTAACGGAAATCTTTTGACTGTCCCTGTCATTAAACTATATATCTGATTTTCATAACATTTGAAATGACTCGACAACATGTTGCAACAATTATATATTTAAAATTTCAGATCATTCGGTTGGGTAGTTTTTACTCTGTTATATGCGGAAGGACAGACGGACAGACAGACAAACGGGCCGATCAACAACTATAGTTTACTACGTATTTACATAAATACGAACGCACCTAAAAAGAAAAAAAAAGTACATATTAGCATTTAATTTTATTTCAGATCATATTTTATATAACTTTTTCCATAAAATTTACATTAATTTTACATTAAATCAATACAAAAATCACACTATGTACAGTCGTGGAAAAAAAAAAAAGTAAACACCCCCTACTAACTCCTCAACAAATCATCGTAGAACAAAGTTACTGGTACCAAACGATTGGAAATAAAGTCTACTTTTAAATGATGCAGATAAAATTTTCTTAGGGGGTCATCTACATATTAAAACAAATCCAAACATCATTTTTTTCAATGGCAATACCCAATTTTAACGCGATATTTCAAATCTTTGGTTCAAACTATGCCTAGACACCAAATTTCAAGTCATTTGAATGATAAGTTTTTGAATTATAAACATTCAAAATTTAGTGCTACTAAAGTTAAATTACATTTTCATATTTTTATTTATATCTCCCGAAATTATGCTCCTAATGTGTTAATTTTTTTTTTGTAGTAAAAATACTAATATACCCAAACATAAATAAGCTGAATTTGCAATTTTTATAATTTTATGATATGAATTATAAATTATGAAATTAATATTTGAAAAAATTATGAATTGCAACCTACAATTTTTATGATGGATTTAGATTTATTAAGTCCTGCTTTATGGAAATTCAAAAATTTCAGATTTTTCTTCCAAGTAGTTTTCAAATGATGCTTAAAAAACGGCAAAATGATGTTTTAAGGGGCCGTCTTTGATGGAGGTGAGTAGACATTTTGAAATTTATTCTGCTGTACTGTAATCTAACACGCTTCATTGACTCCTTGAGTGGCGCTTAAGGTGCCTTGATCAAGGAAGGGGCTCTCTCGGTTAACACTCCAGTACGGAACTTCAATTTGGATACAGCCCTTAAAATACGCTCGTTTTAAAATAATTAAATTCTCGGAAACTTATTGTACGAATTGCATAAAAATTCGTTTTTAGGCTAATTGAAGGGTGTAGAGTTCATTTATGCTGCCAGAATTGGGTACTGCTATTGAAAAAAACAAAGTTATGGTTCGTTTTAATATGTAGATGGTCCCCTAAGCAAATTTTATATACATCATTTAAAAGTAGACTTTATTTACAATCGTTCGGTACCAGTAACTTTCTTCTACGATAATTTGTTGAGGAGTTAGAAGGGGGTGTTTACTTTTTTTTTCCCACGACTGTACAGTCGTGGGAAAAAAGAAGTACCCCCCCCCCCCCCACACACACACACACACTAACTCCTCAACAAATTATCTTAGAAGAAAGTTACTGGTACCGAACGATTTGAAATAAAGTCTACTTTTAAATGATGTATATAAAATTTGCTTAGGGGGCCATCTACATATTAAAACGAACCATAACTTTGTTTCTTTCAATAGCAGTACACAATTCTGACGGCATAAATGAACTCTACACCCTTCAATTAGCCCCAAAACAGATTTTTAGGTAATTCGTATCATAAGTTTCCGAGAAATTAATTATTTTAAAACGAGCGTATTTTAAGGTCTGTATCCAAACTGAAGTTCGGAACTCGATTGTTAACCGAGAGAGCTCCCTTCTTGATCAAGGCACCTTAAGCAGTTAATTAAGCCTGTTAGATTACAGGATAGCATAAGAAATTTCAAAATATTTAGTCACTTCTATCATAGACGGTCCCTTAAACCATCATTCTGCCGTTTTATAAGCATAATTTGAAAATTAATTGGAAGAAAAATGTGAAATCTTGGATTTCTATAAAGCAGGACTTAGTAAATCTGAATCCATCAAAAAAATTGTAGGTTGCAATTCATATTTTTTTTTATATTAATTTCATAATTCATAATTCGTATCAGAAAATTATAAAAATTTCAAATTCAACGTATTTATGTTTGGGTATATTAGTATTATTGCTACACAAAAAATAGCACATTAGGATCATACTTTCAGAAGTTATAAATAAAAATATGAAAATGTAATTTAACATTAGAAGCACTAAATTTTGAATGTTTATAATTCAAAAACTTATCATTCAAATGACTTGAAATTTGGTGTCAAGGCATAGTTTGAATCACATATTTGAAATATCTCGTTAAAATTAGGTACTGCTATTGAAAAAAATGAAGTTTGGATTCGTTTTAATATGTAGATGGCAAATTTTATATACGTGGATAAGCAAATTTTATATACGCCATTTAAAAATAGACTTTATTTCCAATCGTTCGGTACCACTAACTTTCGTCTACGACAATTTGTTGAAGAGTTAGTAGGGGGTGTTTACTTTTTTTTTCCAAGACTGTACTGTTCAATTCATTTAAAAAGAATCTTATCGTTTTTATCTTTTCTCGAAGTGCATAATTTCCCCCGAAGAAACATTTTCACTGTCTTTGAATATATGTAGGAGAAATCGAAACAAAAAGATTTATCTATTTGAAAAACAGAATTATGTATTTGAAAACATTTTCAACATTGAATTTATCGATTTCAAAATCTTTTCTTTCACGGTATTATATAAACTTTAAAATTTGAATTGTTATTTCCAAATAAAAATTCTATGAGGTCACATACTATTTGCGAATGTTGTACAAAATGTGCCTTATTTTATGATCCAATATAAGAAATCAATTCTTCAATCGTAGTTTTTTCTTATATGCTAAGAATTCGATAGATATGTAAATCTTACAGCTTCGAGCTATATAATTGATTTTATGGTATCATATATGGTATCACTATACTAGATATACGACACATTCGATATTTTGCCGTTATTGCTTTCGATTTACGAAGCATATAAGAGATGCACATGCAAAGTTCAGAAAAATATTTTTCGATTTTTTTGATAGATTTTTCATCTGGATGATAAAGTTTTATGAAAGTTATGATCTATGGTAGTATTCAATAAGTCTTTCAAATCTCAAGTCCTCAAAACTGTGGTATAGTTTCGAAGTTTTCATTCTCATGACTTATAAGATAATTGTAAGAAACTTTTTAAAAATAGTATTAATTTATATTGGTCAAAATTAGTATCTCAATAAACGCATTCATAACAATTTTACAGAAAACAAATAATATAAGGTTTGAACAAAACTTAAGATTACTAATATGTTAATTGTATTATAAATATAGCCACTTCAACACATCATTAAATAATCATTTCAAATAATCTTTTATTTTTTCATTAGTCTCTTTATATTTTCTTTCTTTCATTTCTTTTTTACTTACCCATCATACGTAGTATAGAATAAATCTTGTAATCGTTTTGAAAATCGAAAATTTTTTTCTGACGGAATTACACGTTTCAGACACTGAAGTTTCCGAAAAACATATTTTTAGAAAAAAAAAATATATATACCGTCCGTCTGGGTGTGTGTGTGTGTGTAAACGCTCTATCTCCCCAAAAAATTGAGATGGAGACTTGAAATTCGGTGTGTACTTAGGGAGTAATAATGCAAAGACGCCTATTGAATATCAGTAACCTCGATTATCCGGAACTATTTTTTCGGACTCTCGAAATATTCGTTCTGATAAAAGGTATATACAGATTTTGGAAATTGTTTATTTGAAGGAGTGAGAATAAAAGACAATAAAAAAACATAAATTTTGCATCATGAATGAACTCGATCGGATGATTAGTTGCCGAGATATTTGTAATAATATTTTTCACAATCTTTGATTTTTCATGACCCTGTATTTCATTCAAATTTCAATTCAAAGATATATTTTAATTGAAAATGAGGCGATTAATCCGACGCAGTGAACTGTTAGGTAATAGGATTATAATTTTTTGAGTTATAAGGATGTTTCTTTTACGCAATTCAGTACTACTCGATTATCCCGCCGACCAAAAACTATCGCCAAACTATAAGATTAAATGCCAATAATGGCTTATCGTAAATGTCAAGCATTTAATGCATCTCCATACCTATAAGGGAGGTTACGATAGGAGGACCCTGTTCTGTCGCCAAATGCCGCCAAGTTTGTCGCCAATTTGGCGGTATATCGCCAAATTTGGCGACCTAAATTAGTCGCCAAAAGTCACGCCAAATTGGCGGTATCTCTAATATTTCGCCAAATTCCCATAGACTTCCATTGTAAACGAATAGTGTTTATTTGTTTACAGAAAATCAACAAATTGAGACACTTTAATGCAACAAAAAGTAATATTAGCTTAAGGGATTTTATTAATTATATGTAAGGGAGTCCAAGTAAATTAAATCTAACAAAAACATAGCTGTGAAAAAAGGGAGCCAAGTTCTGTAAAGACAATGGCAAGAAAAGAAGTGATATCTAAGTGGGTGCCAAGTTCAAATAAAATTCACTCAAACTTACCTACTGAAGTATTATAGCATTTTTTAAATTGTTTAGAAATAAAAATTATTGATAGCATATTAATAATAAATCGAGAACTTGGCAAGTTTTTATCTACGAGTCATTTATTTTTAATAATGACATTATTATATTAAATCTTGTTATTTCATGATTGGAAGCCTTAAATTGAGTGAGCTCCTTCCCAGCATTTCACGAATAAAAGATATTTGCTCCTGAAAGGGTTAAAGGGGAGCAGTCTCTAGAGTGATGACCAAGAACAAGCGTAAGTATATCTGTCTCTTTGTCAGGTATCTTAGTCTGTTTGCATTGAGGTTTCTGGAGGGTGGGTGCTAGAGTGATAACCAAAGACGAGCGGGAGTGTATCTGTGTATTTATTGGTTTATCAAATCTTTAACATGAGTCATTTGTTTATAAAACTACATTAATTTTTTTTTTTTTGTAATGTCATTGAAATTAATATTAACATCACCATTTTATTAAGACATGAAATTGATAGGCATAACATTTATCAAAAACTTGCAAAGTTCTAGATTTATTATTAATATGCTATCAATAATTTTTATTTCTAAACAATTTAAAAAATGCTATAATACTTCAGTAGGTAAGTTTGAGTGAATTTTATTTGAACTTGGCACCCACTTAGATATCACTTCTTTTCTTGCCATTGTCTTTACAGAACTTGGCTCCCTTTTTTCACAGCTATGTTTTTGTTAGATATCATTACTTTTTGTAAAGTTACAATATATTTAGACACTTTACTTAATGCTTTTTAATGTGTTTACATGTGACTATTTTATTCACCAAGCAACATTCAATTTTAATTTTAATTTCCTACAACAAACTATTTGGCTGTCAATTTGCGGCAGAAATCTAAATATTAATACTGCTACATTGAATGCATGTTTTGAAACGAAATGTATTGATTCGAAATTTTTAATGTTTCTGAAACAACAATTCCTATTAAATTTCTATATTAAATTTTCCTATTAAATTTTCCAATTAAATATCCTATAGCTGGGGCTGCTTTTTTGTACTGAAAGTGAAAAATAAAGTTATGTGCTTATGCCACACACTATTGATCCATGGTTGCCGGCAAAGAGGCAGTGCAGAGGAAGGACATTGCTCCTCCTTGGATTTTCAAATTTAATTAACTAAATATCCTTTTCTCTGATGATTTTGAAAATAACAAGTAGGTAAGTGTGATCACAGATTGCACCGAGGGTTTCATTTAATATTCCTTTAAAAACACTTTATCCTTTTGAAAAATCTGTTAGTTCCACATTTCGCAACCAGGGGCGCACTCTATTCTAAACAAACCTCTAACCGAACGAAACTCCGTTTTACATACTATCCGTAGATATATTAGTCGAGGGGATTGAACCCATAGCACCCGAGATAATTAGGTGCCCCTGGCGTTAAAAAGTGGAACTAAAATATGTAAGGCTATGGTGCATACTATGAAAGAATGGTCAAAGGGGTGTCGGCAAAAGTTGGAAAAGTGCTCCCCGGGTGAAAAAGGCGGGGGTTAAAAAAATTGCTTAAAATACACAAGTTAGAGCCCGGGAGAGTAAATAATATAAGACTTTTTGAAAACTTTATGATTTGTCGTGTGGTCTGAGGTATTCAGCTGTACGTATGCAAAAAGTCATGTCTCCAACTTGATTAGGGGCTCCCTTAGAAAGAATTGCTTAAAGTACATATGTGGTACCTCAAAGGGTTAAGCGTAAGACTTTTTCAAGATTTTATGATTTGTCGCCTGGCCACAGGTGTTCTGCTATAAATATGCAAAGTTTCAAATCTGCCTTTTAATAAGGGCTATGTTATATAAGGGCTATATAATAAAGGCTTCAGTTAGAAAGAATTGCATAAAATACGCATGTGGAAGCCCAAAGGGTTAAATGTCCGACTTTTTTCAAAATTTTATGATTTGTCGCATGATGGTGTTCAGCTATAAGTATGCAAAATTTCACGCCTCCAACCTAAATAGGATCTCACTTAAAAAGAATTGCTTAAAATACGCATGTGGTAACCCAAAGGGTTAAATGTACGACTTTTTCAAAATTTATGATTTGTCATTTGATGTGAGGTGTTCAGCTTTAAGTATGCAAAATTTCACACCTCCAACCTAAATAGGGGGTCACCTAGAAAGAATTGCTTAAAATACGCATGTGGAAACCCAAAGGGTTAAATGTACGACTTTTTCAAAATTTTATGATTTGTCATTTGATGTGAGGTGTTCAACTATAAGTATGCAAAATTTCCCCCCTCCAACCAAATTAGGGGGTCACTTAGAAAGAATTTTTAAAATACACATGTGGGATCCCAAAGGGTTAAATGTACGACTTTTTCAAAATTTTATGATTTTTCATTTGATGTGTGTTCAGCTATAAGTATGCAAATTTTCTCGCCTCCAACCTAATTAGGGGCTCACTTAGAAAATATTGTTTAAGATACACATGCGAGAGCCCAAAGGGTTAAATGTACGACTTTTTCAAAATTTTATGGTTTGCCATTTGATGTGAGGTGTTCAGCTATAAATATGCAAAATTTCACGCCTCCAACATAATTAGAGGCTCACTTTGAAAGAATTTTTTTAAATGCACATGTGGGAGGGCAAAGGGTTAAATGTACGACTTTTTCAAAATTTTAAGATTTCTCGTTTCATGTGAGGTGTTCAGCTATAAGTATGCAAAATTTCACGCCTCCAACATAATTAGGGCTCACTTAGAAAGAATTTTTTTAAATGCACATGTGGGAGGGCAAAGGGTTAAATGTACGACTTTTTCAAAATTTTATGATTTGTCGTTTGATGTGAGGTGTTCAGCTATAAGTATGCAAAACTTCACGCCTCCTATTTAATTAGAGGCTCACTTAGAAAGAATTGTTTAAAATACACATGTGGGAGCGCAAAGGGTTAAATGTACGACTTTTTCAAAATTTTATGGTTTGTCATTTGATGTGAGGTGATCAGCTATCAGTATGCAAAATTTCACTTCTCCAACCTAATTAGGGGATCACTTAGAAAGAATTATTTAAAATATCTCAATTTTTAAAATATATCAATTTGTTGATTTTCTGTAAGCAAGAAAATCCAGATAAACCCCCAGTAAGTAGATAGGTTTACAATGCAAGTATATTGGAATTTGGCGAAATATTAGAGATATCGCCAAGGTGGCGTCACCTTTGGCGACTAATTTTGGTCGCCAAATTTGGCGAGATATCGCCATGTTGGCGAGAAACTTGGCGGTATTTGGCGACAGAACAGCGTCCCCTCCTAAGGCAAATTAAAATTTCGCCTAATAGATGTAACGTTAAAGTAAAAATGGGCACCCCTAGGTGGGTAATTCATCGATTTTTTCATTTTTTTTTATTTTTTTCCTTTAGTTTTATAGTGTAAACGAACTTCGCACGAAATTTGAAGTCTGTAGCTGCAGTAGATATACGAGATCTTTTTGATGAGTGAGTGAGTTAGTCAGTCAGTCAGTGGTAAAATTATCGATTATCAGACATTTTCAAATGTCATTATCTCGGAAACTAATTATGCGTTATTTATAAAATTTTGGATTTTAGGTAAATAGGGTGGCCTTACTACACATTTCGTATAACAAGTACGTAGGTCTCATCGATTTTCAGTAGTAGAGCATCGAAATTTGACGAAAACAGCTCGAAATGGTTCGTGTAAATAACACACGGCTATGTCAGGCGAACTTGGCTGACACACTGTCTAGATTATGTATAAAAGTAATATGATACAATTCTTAGCATATACCACATGTTTTATTTTCATATTTTATATTATGTATATCCATTATAGGTAAGTATTACGGTGGCCTCCAACGACTAGTTTTATTTGACGCAGAATTTCAGAATAGAAATCTTGTGCCTTTCAGGCTGAACTCTTTGGAGACGAGCGACTGATATGCGTGTCACATAAGTTACTCAGAATCCTTCACTATTCCCACCAGTATTTTTTCACTGTAAAGTTTACCTTATTTAATCAGAATGTTTTCGCGATTCAATTACAGAGAATTTACCGTTTTTAAAAACCGGTGTTAAAAGAGTAAAAGTTAAGCAAATGGCTCTCGTCGCGAAGGTGTGAATCAACCAAGTCTTTTTGTCATTAACATATTGCACTCTAGCGCCGTTAGTGGATATATGTCACTAGCGACAAGGTTTCCTGATAATATAAACTTTTGGATCAAAACTATGTCGGCTATTCCAAATAATTATGATGATACCCATATGTCAAATGTGTTGATGTGTTTGTAAAATATATATATATATAATAATTAATCAAGTTCAATTAATTAAGTAGATTTATAATCTATATATAAAATCACTTCAAAACATCAAATTACTCAATAATTGCTATAAGTGATAAAAATAAATTTTAAAACGGTGAAATACTTTTATTTGTTTGCATTACGACATGTTTCATTGCATCAGATGGCAACATTCTCAAGAAAATAAAATGGTAAAAATATTTTCGCAAAAATTCAAATTGAAAAATCAGTAAACAAAAACAAAAATCACTCGAACCCAAACATAATGAAATTAACTGCAATATTAAAAATTGAAATTTGTGAACGGGAAATATTTTACATTATTGTTTCATTATTCTGTATAGCATTTCTTTCCAAATTTTAGGGATCTCCATGTATGCTGAATAATTGCAAATATTGTCATTGTGTAGCAAAATCTCTATTGATTCTCTGATGTATTTGCCTAAGAAGATCTCAATTGATTCTGTGATGTCATTCCGTAAGAAGATTTCAAACGATTCTCTGATGAATCAATCAATTCTCTGACATCAGAGAATCAATTGACATCTTCTTATGCATTGAGAATATTTGCAATGATTCGGCATCCACGGAGTTCCCTAAAATGTGTAAAGAAATACTATACAATACTATATAATATATATAGAAATACTATATAATAAAACAATAAAATAAAATAGTTCACGTTAACAAATTTACATTATTAATATTGCAGCTAATTCGCGTGAAATTTGTTCTTCTTTATTACTTTTAGGTAGCTTTCATTACAAAAAGCTACCTATTGCAGCCGTTCGGAGGAAAGCGATTTCAAAAAATTTTGGTATATTTTCATCGATCATGACCCCCAGACCCCGAAACCACCCTCCGTTCAAAATTGTATATAAATTGTATATATATATATCTGACCTATGTCACACTGTAACTCTCGTAATTATGAACCGATTTCGATGTAATTCGGTGTGTACATAGTACATACCAATGTCTCGACCGAGTTCGTTGGCCAGCTTCATCCGCCGTTTTGTTTCAAAATGGCGGCTATTTAAAATTTTAAAAAAAAAATTAAAATTTGAAATGTGGTCCCAAAAAATTAAAAATGGAAATATATTATTTTCTTATGTATTTAACCTTTATACAAAGATTCCGGAGCATTTTTTGTTTCGTCTATATCTTACAAAATGGCTGAGTTATAGCATTTTGAATTTCTAGCGTGTCTGACATTTTGAAACATCCTGAATTTTGTCACGCGATACAAGGCGTACTTATGAACCGATTTCGATGTAATTCGAGGTGTACATAGTACATACCAATGTCTCGACCGAGTTCGTTGGCCAGCTTCATCCGCCATTTTGTTTCAAAATGGCGGTCAGTTAATTTTTTTTTTTTAATTTAAAATTTGAAATGTGGTATCAAAAAAGTGAAAATGGAAAAGATTTTTTTTGTATGTGTTTGACCTTAATACAAAAATTCCGGAACAGTTTTCGTTTCGTCTATATCTAAAAAAATGGCTGAGTAATAGCATTTTGAATTTCTATTGTGGCTGACATTTTAAAACGACCTGAATTTTGTCACGCGATAAAAGGCGTATTTATGAACCGATTTGGATATAACTTCGTTTATACATAGTACATACTAATGTCTCGACAGAGTTCGTTGGCCAGCTTCATCAGCCATCTTGTTTCAAAATGGCGGCTATTTAAAAAAATTAAAAAATTAAAAAATTAAAATGAGATACCAAAAAATTGGAAAATGAAAAAGATTTTTTGTATGTGTTTGACCATAATACAAAGATTCCGGAACAGTTTTTGTTTCGTCGATATCTAAAAAAATGGCTGAGTAATAGCATTTTGAATTTCTATTGTGGCTGACATTTTAAAACGACCTGATTTTTATCACGCGATAACAGGCGTATTTATGAACCGATTTGGATGTAACTTGGTCTGTACATAGTACATACCACTGTCTCGACCGAGTTTGTTGGCCAGCTTCATTTGCCATCTTGTTTCAAAAGGGTTGCCATTTATATGTATGCAAAATTTCCCCCCTCCAACCAAATTAGGGGGTCACTTAGAAAGAATTTTTAAAATACACATGTGGGATCCCAATGGGTTAAATGTACGACTTTTTCAAAATTTTATGATTTTTCATTTGATGTGTGTTCAGCTATAAGTATGCAAATTTTCTCGCCTCCAACCTAATTAGGGGCTCACTTAGAAAATATTGTTTAAGATACACATGCGAGAGCCCAATGGGTTAAATGTACGACTTTTTCAAAATTTTATGGTTTGTCATTTGATGCGAGGTGTTCAGCTATAAATATGCAAAATTTCACGCCTCCAACCTAATTAGAGGCTCACTTTGAAAGAATTGTTTAAAATACACATAGCGGAGCGCAAAGGGTTAAATGTACGACTTTTTCAAAATTTTAAGATTTCTCGTTTCATGTGAGGTGTTCAGCTATAAGTATGCAAAATTTCACGCCTCCAACATAATTAGGGCTCACTTAGAAAGAATTTTTTTAAATGCACATGTGGGAGGGCAAAGGGTTAAATGTACGACTTTTTCAAAATTTTATGATTTGTCGTTTGATGTGAGGTGTTCAGCTATAAGTATGCAAAACTTCACGCCTCCTATTTAATTAGAGGCTCACTTAGAAAGAATTGTTTAAAATACACATGTGGGAGCGCAAAGGGTTAAATGTACGACTTTTTCAAAATTTTATGGTTTGTCATTTGATGTGAGGTGATCAGCTATCAGTATGCAAAATTTCACTTCTCCAACCTAATTAGGGGATCACTTAGAAAGAATTATTTAAAATATCTCAATTTTTAAAATATATCAATTTGTTGATTTTCTGTAAGCAAGAAAATCCAGATAAACCCCCAGTAAGTAGATAGGTTTACAATGCAAGTATATTGGAATTTGGCGAATTATTAGAGATATCGCCAAGGTGGCGTCACCTTTGGCGACTAATTTTGGTCGCCAAATTTGGCGAGATATCGCCATGTTGGCGAGAAACTTGGCGGTATTTGGCGACAGAACAGCGTCCCCTCCTAAGGCAAATTAAAATTTCGCCTAATAGATGTAACGTTAAAGTAAAAATGGGCACCCCTAGGTGGGTAATTCATCGATTTTTTCATTTTTTTTTATTTTTTTCCTTTAGTTTTATAGTGTAAACGAACTTCGCACGAAATTTGAAGTCTGTAGCTGCAGTAGGTATACGAGATCTTTTTGATGAGTGAGTGAGTTAGTCAGTCAGTCAGTGGTAAAATTATCGATTATCAGACATTTTCAAATGTCATTATCTCGGAAACTAATTATGCGTTATTTATAAAATTTTGGATTTTAGGTAAATAGGGTGGCCTTACTACACATTTCGTATAACAAGTACGTAGGTCTCATCGATTTTCAGTAGTAGAGCATCGAAATTTGACGAAAACAGCTCGAAATGGTTCGTGTAAATAACACACGGCTATGTCAGGCGAACTTGGCTGACACACTGTCTAGATTATGTATAAAAGTAATATGATACAATTCTTAGCATATACCACATGTTTTATTTTCATATTTTATATTATGTATATCCATTATAGGTAAGTATTACGGTGGCCTCCAACGACTAGTTTTATTTGACGCAGAATTTCAGAATAGAAATCTTGTGCCTTTCAGGCTGAACTCTTTGGAGACGAGCGACTGATATGCGTGTCACATAAGTTACTCAGAATCCTTCACTATTCCCACCAGTATTTTTTCACTGTAAAGTTTACCTTATTTAATCAGAATGTTTTCGCGATTCAATTACAGAGAATTTACCGTTTTTAAAAACCGGTGTTAAAAGAGTAAAAGTTAAGCAAATGGCTCTCGTCGCGAAGGTGTGAATCAACCAAGTCTTTTTGTCATTAACATATTGCACTCTAGCGCCGTTAGTGGATATATGTCACTAGCGACAAGGTTTCCTGATAATATAAACTTTTGGATCAAAACTATGTCGGCTATTCCAAATAATTATGATGATACCCATATGTCAAATGTGTTGATGTGTTTGTAAAATATATATATATATAATAATTAATCAAGTTCAATTAATTAAGTAGATTTATAATCTATATATAAAATCACTTCAAAACATCAAATTACTCAATAATTGCTATAAGTGATAAAAATAAATTTTAAAACGGTGAAATACTTTTATTTGTTTGCATTACGACATGTTTCATTGCATCAGATGGCAACATTCTCAAGAAAATAAAATGGTAAAAATATTTTCGCAAAAATTCAAATTGAAAAATCAGTAAACAAAAACAAAAATCACTCGAACCCAAACATAATGAAATTAACTGCAATATTAAAAATTGAAATTTGTGAACGGGAAATATTTTACATTATTGTTTCATTATTCTGTATAGCATTTCTTTCCAAATTTTAGGGATCTCCATGTATGCTGAATAATTGCAAATATTGTCATTGTGTAGCAAAATCTCTATTGATTCTCTGATGTATTTGCCTAAGAAGATCTCAATTGATTCTGTGATGTCATTCCGTAAGAAGATTTCAAACGATTCTCTGATGAATCAATCAATTCTCTGACATCAGAGAATCAATTGACATCTTCTTATGCATTGAGAATATTTGCAATGATTCGGCATCCACGGAGTTCCCTAAAATGTGTAAAGAAATACTATACAATACTATATAATATATATAGAAATACTATATAATAAAACAATAAAATAAAATAGTTCACGTTAACAAATTTACATTATTAATATTGCAGCTAATTCGCGTGAAATTTGTTCTTCTTTATTACTTTTAGGTAGCTTTCATTACAAAAAGCTACCTATTGCAGCCGTTCGGAGGAAAGCGATTTCAAAAAATTTTGGTATATTTTCATCGATCATGACCCCCAGACCCCGAAACCACCCTCCGTTCAAAATTGTATATAAATTGTATATATATATATCTGACCTATGTCACACTGTAACTCTCGTAATTATGAACCGATTTCGATGTAATTCGGTGTGTACATAGTACATACCAATGTCTCGACCGAGTTCGTTGGCCAGCTTCATCCGCCGTTTTGTTTCAAAATGGCGGCTATTTAAAATTTTAAAAAAAATATTAAAATTTGAAATGTGGTCCCAAAAAATTAAAAATGGAAATATATTATTTTCTTATGTATTTAACCTTTATACAAAGATTCCGGAGCATTTTTTGTTTCGTCTATATCTTACAAAATGGCTGAGTTATAGCATTTTGAATTTCTAGCGTGTCTGACATTTTGAAACATCCTGAATTTTGTCACGCGATACAAGGCGTACTTATGAACCGATTTCGATGTAATTCGAGGTGTACATAGTACATACCAATGTCTCGACCGAGTTCGTTGGCCAGCTTCATCCGCCATTTTGTTTCAAAATGGCGGTCAGTTAATTTTTTTTTTTTAATTTAAAATTTGAAATGTGGTATCAAAAAAGTGAAAATGGAAAAGATTTTTTTTGTATGTGTTTGACCTTAATACAAAAATTCCGGAACAGTTTTCGTTTCGTCTATATCTAAAAAAATGGCTGAGTAATAGCATTTTGAATTTCTATTGTGGCTGACATTTTAAAACGACCTGAATTTTGTCACGCGATAAAAGGCGTATTTATGAACCGATTTGGATATAACTTCGTTTATACATAGTACATACTAATGTCTCGACAGAGTTCGTTGGCCAGCTTCATCAGCCATCTTGTTTCAAAATGGCGGCTATTTAAAAAAATTAAAAAATTAAAAAATTAAAATGAGATACCAAAAAATTGGAAAATGAAAAAGATTTTTTGTATGTGTTTGACCATAATACAAAGATTCCGGAACAGTTTTTGTTTCGTCGATATCTAAAAAAATGGCTGAGTAATAGCATTTTGAATTTCTATTGTGGCTGACATTTTAAAACGACCTGATTTTTATCACGCGATAACAGGCGTATTTATGAACCGATTTGGATGTAACTTGGTCTGTACATAGTACATACCACTGTCTCGACCGAGTTTGTTGGCCAGCTTCATTTGCCATCTTGTTTCAAAAGGGTTGCCATTTATATGTATGCAAAATTTCCCCCCTCCAACCAAATTAGGGGGTCACTTAGAAAGAATTTTTAAAATACACATGTGGGATCCCAATGGGTTAAATGTACGACTTTTTCAAAATTTTATGATTTTTCATTTGATGTGTGTTCAGCTATAAGTATGCAAATTTTCTCGCCTCCAACCTAATTAGGGGCTCACTTAGAAAATATTGTTTAAGATACACATGCGAGAGCCCAATGGGTTAAATGTACGACTTTTTCAAAATTTTATGGTTTGTCATTTGATGCGAGGTGTTCAGCTATAAATATGCAAAATTTCACGCCTCCAACCTAATTAGAGGCTCACTTTGAAAGAATTGTTTAAAATACACATAGCGGAGCGCAAAGGGTTAAATGTACGACTTTTTCAAAATTTTAAGATTTCTCGTTTCATGTGAGGTGTTCAGCTATAAGTATGCAAAATTTCACGCCTCCAACATAATTAGGGCTCACTAAGAAAGAATTTTTTTAAATGCACATGTGGGAGGGCAAAGGGTTAAATGTACGACTTTTTCAAAATTTTATGATTTGTCGTTTGATGTGAGGTGTTCAGCTATAAGTATGCAAAATTTCACGCCCCCTATTTAATTAGAGGCTAACTTAGAAAGAATTGTTTAAAATACACATGTGGGAGCGCAAAGGGTTAAATGTACGACTTTTTCAAAATTTTATGGTTTGTCATTTGATGTGCGGTGTTCAGCTATCAGTATGCAAAATTTCACTTCTCCAACCTAATTAGGGGCTCACTTAGAAAGAATTATTTAAAATATCTCAATTTTTAAAATATATCAATTTGTTGATTTTCTGTAAGCAAGAAAATCCAGATAAACCCCCAGTAAGTAGATAGGTTTACAATGCAAGTCTATTGGAATTTGGCGAAATATTAGGGATATCGCCAAGGTGGCGTCACCTTTGGCGACTAATTTTGGTCGCCAAATTTGGCGAGATATCGCCATGTTGGCGAGAAACTTGGCGGTATTTGGCGACAGAACAGCGTCCCCTCCTAAGGCAAATTAAAATTTCGCCTAATAGATGTAACGTTAAAGTAAAAATGGGCACCCCTAGGTGGGTAATTCATCGATTTTTTCATTTTTTTTATTTTTTTCCTTTAGTTTTATAGTGTAAACGAACTTCGCACGAAATTTGAAGTCTGTAGCTGCAGTAGATATACGAGATCTTTTTGATGAGTGAGTGAGTGAGTCAGTCAGTCAGTGGTAAAATTATCGATTATCAGACATTTTCAAATGTCATTATCTCGGAAACTAATTATGCGTTATTTATAAAATTTTGGATTTTAGGTAAATAGGGTGGCCTTACTACACATTTCGTATAACAAGTACGTAGGTCTCATCGATTTTCAGTAGTAGAGCATCGAAATTTGACGAAAACAGCTCGAAATGGTTCGTGTAAATAACACACGGCTATGTCAGGCGAACTTGGCTGACACACTGTCTAGATTATGTATAAAAGTAATATGATACAATTCTTAGCATGTACCACATGTTTTATTTTCATATTTTATATTATGTATATCCATTATAGGTAAGTATTACGGTGGCCTCCAACGACTAGTTTTATTTGACGCAGAATTTCAGAATAGAAATCTTGTGCCTTTCAGGCTGAACTCTTTGGAGACGAGCGACTGATATGCGTGTCACATAAGTTACTCAGAATCCTTCACTATTCCCACCAGTATTTTTTCACTGTAAAGTTTACCTTATTTAATCAGAATGTTTTCGCGATTCAATTACAGAGAATTTACCGTTTTTAAAAACCGGTGTTAAAAGAGTAAAAGTTAAGCAAATGGCTCTCGTCGCGAAGGTGTGAATCAACCAAGTCTTTTTGTCATTAACATATTGCACTCTAGCGCCGTTAGTGGATATATGTCACTAGCGACAAGGTTTCCTGATAATATAAACTTTTGGATCAAAACTATGTCGGCTATTCCAAATAATTATGATGATACCCATATGTCAAATGTGTTGATGTGTTTGTAAAATATATATATATATAATAATTAATCAAGTTCAATTAATTAAGTAGATTTATAATCTATATATAAAATCACTTCAAAACATCAAATTACTCAATAATTGCTATAAGTGATAAAAATAAATTTTAAAACGGTGAAATACTTTTATTTGTTTGCATTACGACATGTTTCATTGCATCAGATGGCAACATTCTCAAGAAAATAAAATGGTAAAAATATTTTCGCAAAAATTCAAATTGAAAAATCAGTAAACAAAAACAAAAATCACTCGAATCCAAACATAATGAAATTAACTGCAATATTAAAAATTGAAATTTGTGAACGGGAAATATTTTACATTATTGTTTCATTATTCTGTATAGCATTTCTTTCCAAATTTTAGGGATCTCCATGTATGCTGAATAATTGCAAATATTGTCATTGTGTAGCAAAATCTCTATTGATTCTCTGATGTATTTGCCTAAGAAGATCTCAATTGATTCTGTGATGTCATTCCGTAAGAAGATTTCAAACGATTCTCTGATGAATCAATCAATTCTCTGACATCAGAGAATCAATTGACATCTTCTTATGCATTGAGAATATTTGCAATGATTCGGCATCCACGGAGTTCCCTAAAATGTGTAAAGAAATACTATACAATACTATATAATATATATAGAAATACTATATAATAAAACAATAAAATAAAATAGTTCACGTTAACAAATTTACATTATTAATATTGCAGCTAATTCGCGTGAAATTTGTTCTTCTTTATTACTTTTAGGTAGCTTTCATTACAAAAAGCTACCTATTGCAGCCGTTCGGAGGAAAGCGATTTCAAAAAATTTTGGTATATTTTCATCGATCATGACCCCCAGACCCCGAAACCACCCTCCGTTCAAAATTGTATATAAATTGTATATATATATATCTGACCTATGTCACACTGTAACTCTCGTAATTATGAACCGATTTAGATGTAATTCGGTGTGTACATAGTACATACCAATGTCTCGACCGAGTTCGTTGGCCAGCTTCATCCGCCGTTTTGTTTCAAAATGGCGGCTATTTAAATTTTTAAAAAAAAAATTAAAATTTGAAATGTGGTCCCAAAAAATTAAAAATGGAAATATATTATTTTCTTATGTATTTAACCTTTATACAAAGATTCCGGAGCATTTTTTGTTTCGTCTATATCTTACAAAATGGCTGAGTTATAGCATTTTGAATTTCTAGCGTGTCTGACATTTTGAAACATCCTGAATTTTGTCACGCGATACAAGGCGTATTTATGAACCGATTTCGATGTAATTCGAGGTGTACATAGTACATACCAATGTCTCGACCGAGTTCGTTGGCCAGCTTCATCCGCCATTTTGTTTCAAAATGGCGGTCAGTTAATTTTTTTTTTTTAATTTAAAATTTGAAATGTGGTATCAAAAAATTGAAAATGGAAAAGATTTTTTTTGTATGTGTTTGACCTTAATACAAAAATTCCGGAACAGTTTTCGTTTCGTCTATATCTAAAAAAATGGCTGAGTAATAGCATTTTGAATTTCTATTGTGGCTGACATTTTAAAACGACCTGAATTTTGTCACGCGATAAAAGGCGTATTTATGAACCGATTTGGATATAACTTCGTTTATACATAGTACATACTAATGTCTCGACAGAGTTCGTTGGCCAGCTTCATCAGCCATCTTGTTTCAAAATGGCGGCTATTTAAAAAAATTAAAAAATTAAAAAATTAAAATGAGATACCAAAAAATTGGAAAATGAAAAAGATTTTTTGTATGTGTTTGACCATAATACAAAGATTCCGGAACAGTTTTTGTTTCGTCGATATCTAAAAAAATGGCTGAGTAATAGCATTTTGAATTTCTATTGTGGCTGACATTTTAAAACGACCTGATTTTTATCACGCGATAACAGGCGTATTTATGAACCGATTTGGATGTAACTTGGTCTGTACATAGTACATACCACTGTCTCGACCGAGTTTGTTGGCCAGCTTCATTTGCCATCTTGTTTCAAAAGGGTTGCCATTTATATGTATGCAAAATTTCCCCCCTCCAACCAAATTAGGGGGTCACTTAGAAAGAATTTTTAAAATACACATGTGGGATCCCAATGGGTTAAATGTACGACTTTTTCAAAATTTTATGATTTTTCATTTGATGTGTGTTCAGCTATAAGTATGCAAATTTTCTCGCCTCCAACCTAATTAGGGGCTCACTTAGAAAATATTGTTTAAGATACACATGCGAGAGCCCAATGGGTTAAATGTACGACTTTTTCAAAATTTTATGGTTTGTCATTTGATGCGAGGTGTTCAGCTATAAATATGCAAAATTTCACGCCTCCAACCTAATTAGAGGCTCACTTTGAAAGAATTGTTTAAAATACACATAGCGGAGCGCAAAGGGTTAAATGTACGACTTTTTCAAAATTTTAAGATTTCTCGTTTCATGTGAGGTGTTCAGCTATAAGTATGCAAAATTTCACGCCTCCAACATAATTAGGGCTCACTAAGAAAGAATTTTTTTAAATGCACATGTGGGAGGGCAAAGGGTTAAATGTACGACTTTTTCAAAATTTTATGATTTGTCGTTTGATGTGAGGTGTTCAGCTATAAGTATGCAAAATTTCACGCCCCCTATTTAATTAGAGGCTCACTTAGAAAGAATTGTTTAAAATACACATGTGGGAGCGCAAAGGGTTAAATGTACGACTTTTTCAAAATTTTATGGTTTGTCATTTGATGTGCGGTGTTCAGCTATCAGTATGCAAAATTTCACTTCTCCAACCTAATTAGGGGCTCACTTAGAAAGAATTATTTAAAATATCTCAATTTTTAAAATATATCAATTTGTTGATTTTCTGTAAGCAAGAAAATCCAGATAAACCCCCAGTAAGTAGATAGGTTTACAATGCAAGTCTATTGGAATTTGGCGAAATATTAGGGATATCGCCAAGGTGGCGTCACCTTTGGCGACTAATTTTGGTCGCCAAATTTGGCGAGATATCGCCATGTTGGCGAGAAACTTGGCGGTATTTGGCGACAGAACAGCGTCCCCTCCTAAGGCAAATTAAAATTTCGCCTAATAGATGTAACGTTAAAGTAAAAATGGGCACCCCTAGGTGGGTAATTCATCGATTTTTTCATTTTTTTTATTTTTTTCCTTTAGTTTTATAGTGTAAACGAACTTCGCACGAAATTTGAAGTCTGTAGCTGCAGTAGATATACGAGATCTTTTTGATGAGTGAGTGAGTGAGTCAGTCAGTCAGTGGTAAAATTATCGATTATCAGACATTTTCAAATGTCATTATCTCGGAAACTAATTATGCGTTATTTATAAAATTTTGGATTTTAGGTAAATAGGGTGGCCTTACTACACATTTCGTATAACAAGTACGTAGGTCTCATCGATTTTCAGTAGTAGAGCATCGAAATTTGACGAAAACAGCTCGAAATGGTTCGTGTAAATAACACACGGCTATGTCAGGCGAACTTGGCTGACACACTGCCGTGTGTCTAGATTATGTATAAAAGTAATATGATACAATTCTTAGCATATACCACATGTTTTATTTTCATATTTTATATTATGTATATCCATTATAGGTAAGTATTACGGTGGCCTCCAACGACTAGTTTTATTTGACGCAGAATTTCAGAATAGAAATCTTGTGCCTTTCAGGCTGAACTCTTTGGAGTCGAGCGACTGATATGCGTGTCACATAAGTTACTCAGAATCCTTCACTATTCCCACCAGTATTTTTTCACTGTAAAGTTTACCTTATTTAATCAGAATGTTTTCGCGATTCAATTACAGAGAATTTACCGTTTTTAAAAACCGGTGTTAAAAGAGTAAAAGTTAAGCAAATGGCTCTCGTCGCGAAGGTGTGAATCAACCAAGTCTTTTTGTCATTAACATATTGCACTCTAGCGCCGTTAGTGGATATATGTCACTAGCGACAAGGTTTCCTGATAATATAAACTTTTGGATCAAAACTATGTCGGCTATTCCAAATAATTATGATGATACCCATATGTCAAATGTGTTGATGTGTTTGTAAAATATATATATATATAATAATTAATCAAGTTCAATTAATTAAGTAGATTTATAATCTATATATAAAATCACTTCAAAACATCAAATTACTCAATAATTGCTATAAGTGATAAAAAAAAATTTTAAAACGGTGAAATACTTTTATTTGTTTGCATTACGACATGTTTCACTGCATCAGATGGCAACATTCTCAAGAAAATAAAATGGTAAAAATATTTTCGCAAAAATTCAAATTGAAAAATCAGTAAACAAAAACAAAAATCACTCGAACCCAAACATAATGAAATTAACTGCAATATTAAAAATTGAAATTTGTGAACGGGAAATATTTTACATTATTGTTTCATTATTCTGTATAGCATTTCTTTCCAAATTTTAGGGATCTCCATGTATGCTGAATAATTGCAAATATTGTCATTGTGTAGCAAAATCTCTATTGATTCTCTGATGTATTTGCCTAAGAAGATCTCAATTGATTCTGTGATGTCATTCCGTAAGAAGATTTCAAACGATTCTCTGATGAATCAATCAATTCTCTGACATCAGAGAATCAATTGACATCTTCTTATGCATTGAGAATATTTGCAATGATTCGGCATCCACGGAGTTCCCTAAAATGTGTAAAGAAATACTATACAATACTATATAATATATATAGAAATACTATATAATAAAACAATAAAATAAAATAGTTCACGTTAACAAATTTACATTATTAATATTGCAGCTAATTCGCGTGAAATTTGTTCTTCTTTATTACTTTTAGGTAGCTTTCATTACAAAAAGCTACCTATTGCAGCCGTTCGGAGGAAAGCGATTTCAAAAAATTTTGGTATATTTTCATCGATCATGACCCCCAGACCCCGAAACCACCCTCCGTTCAAAATTGTATATAAATTGTATATATATATATCTGACCTATGTCACACTGTAACTCTCGTAATTATGAACCGATTTCGATGTAATTCGGTGTGTACATAGTACATACCAATGTCTCGACCGAGTTCGTTGGCCAGCTTCATCCGCCGTTTTGTTTCAAAATGGCGGCTATTTAAAATTTTAAAAAAAAAATTAAAATTTGAAATGTGGTCCCAAAAAATTAAAAATGGAAATATATTATTTTCTTATGTATTTAACCTTTATACAAAGATTCCGGAGCATTTTTTGTTTCGTCTATATCTTACAAAATGGCTGAGTTATAGCATTTTGAATTTCTAGCGTGTCTGACATTTTGAAACATCCTGAATTTTGTCACGCGATACAAGGCGTACTTATGAACCGATTTCGATGTAATTCGAGGTGTACATAGTACATACCAATGTCTCGACCGAGTTCGTTGGCCAGCTTCATCCGCCATTTTGTTTCAAAATGGCGGTCAGTTAATTTTTTTTTTTTAATTTAAAATTTGAAATGTGGTATCAAAAAAGTGAAAATGGAAAAGATTTTTTTTGTATGTGTTTGACCTTAATACAAAAATTCCGGAACAGTTTTCGTTTCGTCTATATCTAAAAAAATGGCTGAGTAATAGCATTTTGAATTTCTATTGTGGCTGACATTTTAAAACGACCTGAATTTTGTCACGCGATAAAAGGCGTATTTATGAACCGATTTGGATATAACTTCGTTTATACATAGTACATACTAATGTCTCGACAGAGTTCGTTGGCCAGCTTCATCAGCCATCTTGTTTCAAAATGGCGGCTATTTAAAAAAATTAAAAAATTAAAAAATTAAAATGAGATACCAAAAAATTGGAAAATGAAAAAGATTTTTTGTATGTGTTTGACCATAATACAAAGATTCCGGAACAGTTTTTGTTTCGTCGATATCTAAAAAAATGGCTGAGTAATAGCATTTTGAATTTCTATTGTGGCTGACATTTTAAAACGACCTGATTTTTATCACGCGATAACAGGCGTATTTATGAACCGATTTGGATGTAACTTGGTCTGTACATAGTACATACCACTGTCTCGACCGAGTTTGTTGGCCAGCTTCATTTGCCATCTTGTTTCAAAAGGGTTGCCATTTATATGTATGCAAAATTTCCCCCCTCCAACCAAATTAGGGGGTCACTTAGAAAGAATTTTTAAAATACACATGTGGGATCCCAATGGGTTAAATGTACGACTTTTTCAAAATTTTATGATTTTTCATTTGATGTGTGTTCAGCTATAAGTATGCAAATTTTCTCGCCTCCAACCTAATTAGGGGCTCACTTAGAAAATATTGTTTAAGATACACATGCGAGAGCCCAATGGGTTAAATGTACGACTTTTTCAAAATTTTATGGTTTGTCATTTGATGCGAGGTGTTCAGCTATAAATATGCAAAATTTCACGCCTCCAACCTAATTAGAGGCTCACTTTGAAAGAATTGTTTAAAATACACATAGCGGAGCGCAAAGGGTTAAATGTACGACTTTTTCAAAATTTTAAGATTTCTCGTTTCATGTGAGGTGTTCAGCTATAAGTATGCAAAATTTCACGCCTCCAACATAATTAGGGCTCACTAAGAAAATTTTTTTTTAAATGCACATGTGGGAGGGCAAAGGGTTAAATGTACGACTTTTTCAAAATTTTATGATTTGTCGTTTGATGTGAGGTGTTCAGCTATAAGTATGCAAAATTTCACGCCCCCTATTTAATTAGAGGCTAACTTAGAAAGAATTGTTTAAAATACACATGTGGGAGCGCAAAGGGTTAAATGTACGACTTTTTCAAAATTTTATGGTTTGTCATTTGATGTGCGGTGTTCAGCTATCAGTATGCAAAATTTCACTTCTCCAACCTAATTAGGGGCTCACTTAGAAAGAATTATTTAAAATATCTCAATTTTTAAAATATATCAATTTGTTGATTTTCTGTAAGCAAGAAAATCCAGATAAACCCCCAGTAAGTAGATAGGTTTACAATGCAAGTCTATTGGAATTTGGCGAAATATTAGGGATATCGCCAAGGTGGCGTCACCTTTGGCGACTAATTTTGGTCGCCAAATTTGGCGAGATATCGCCATGTTGGCGAGAAACTTGGCGGTATTTGGCGACAGAACAGCGTCCCCTCCTAAGGCAAATTAAAATTTCGCCTAATAGATGTAACGTTAAAGTAAAAATGGGCACCCCTAGGTGGGTAATTCATCGATTTTTTCATTTTTTTTATTTTTTTCCTTTAGTTTTATAGTGTAAACGAACTTCGCACGAAATTTGAAGTCTGTAGCTGCAGTAGATATACGAGATCTTTTTGATGAGTGAGTGAGTGAGTCAGTCAGTCAGTGGTAAAATTATCGATTATCAGACATTTTCAAATGTCATTATCTCGGAAACTAATTATGCGTTATTTATAAAATTTTGGATTTTAGGTAAATAGGGTGGCCTTACTACACATTTCGTATAACAAGTACGTAGGTCTCATCGATTTTCAGTAGTAGAGCATCGAAATTTGACGAAAACAGCTCGAAATGGTTCGTGTAAATAACACACGGCTATGTCAGGCGAACTTGGCTGACACACTGTCTAGATTATGTATAAAAGTAATATGATACAATTCTTAGCATATACCACATGTTTTATTTTCATATTTTATATTATGTATATCCATTATAGGTAAGTATTACGGTGGCCTCCAACGACTAGTTTTATTTGACGCAGAATTTCAGAATAGAAATCTTGTGCCTTTCAGGCTGAACTCTTTGGAGACGAGCGACTGATATGCGTGTCACATAAGTTACTCAGAATCCTTCACTATTCCCACCAGTATTTTTTCACTGTAAAGTTTACCTTATTTAATCAGAATGTTTTCGCGATTCAATTACAGAGAATTTACCGTTTTTAAAAACCGGTGTTAAAAGAGTAAAAGTTAAGCAAATGGCTCTCGTCGCGAAGGTGTGAATCAACCAAGTCTTTTTGTCATTAACATATTGCACTCTAGCGCCGTTAGTGGATATATGTCACTAGCGACAAGGTTTCCTGATAATATAAACTTTTGGATCAAAACTATGTCGGCTATTCCAAATAATTATGATGATACCCATATGTCAAATGTGTTGATGTGTTTGTAAAATATATATATATATAATAATTAATCAAGTTCAATTAATTAAGTAGATTTATAATCTATATATAAAATCACTTCAAAACATCAAATTACTCAATAATTGCTATAAGTGATAAAAAAAAATTTTAAAACGGTGAAATACTTTTATTTGTTTGCATTACGACATGTTTCACTGCATCAGATGGCAACATTCTCAAGAAAATAAAATGGTAAAAATATTTTCGCAAAAATTCAAATTGAAAAATCAGTAAACAAAAACAAAAATCACTCGAATCCAAACATAATGAAATTAACTGCAATATTAAAAATTGAAATTTGTGAACGGGAAATATTTTACATTATTGTTTCATTATTCTGTATAGCATTTCTTTCCAAATTTTAGGGATCTCCATGTATGCTGAATAATTGCAAATATTGTCATTGTGTAGCAAAATCTCTATTGATTCTCTGATGTATTTGCCTAAGAAGATCTCAATTGATTCTGTGATGTCATTCCGTAAGAAGATTTCAAACGATTCTCTGATGAATCAATCAATTCTCTGACATCAGAGAATCAATTGACATCTTCTTATGCATTGAGAATATTTGCAATGATTCGGCATCCACGGAGTTCCCTAAAATGTGTAAAGAAATACTATACAATACTATATAATATATATAGAAATACTATATAATAAAACAATAAAATAAAATAGTTCACGTTAACAAATTTACATTATTAATATTGCAGCTAATTCGCGTGAAATTTGTTCTTCTTTATTACTTTTAGGTAGCTTTCATTACAAAAAGCTACCTATTTCAGCCGTTCGGAGGAAAGCGATTTCAAAAAATTTTGGTATATTTTCATCGATCATGACCCCCAGACCCCGAAACCACCCTCCGTTCAAAATTGTATATAAATTGTATATATATATATCTGACCTATGTCACACTGTAACTCTCGTAATTATGAACCGATTTCGATGTAATTCGGTGTGTACATAGTACATACCAATGTCTCGACCGAGTTCGTTGGCCAGCTTCATCCGCCGTTTTGTTTCAAAATGGCGGCTATTTAAATTTTTTAAAAAAAAATTAAAATTTGAAATGTGGTCCCAAAAAATTAAAAATGGAAATATATTATTTTCTTATGTATTTAACCTTTATACAAAGATTCCGGAGCATTTTTTGTTTCGTCTATATCTTACAAAATGGCTGAGTTATAGCATTTTGAATTTCTAGCGTGTCTGACATTTTGAAACATCCTGAATTTTGTCACGCGATACAAGGCGTATTTATGAACCGATTTCGATGTAATTCGAGGTGTACATAGTACATACCAATGTCTCGACCGAGTTCGTTGGCCAGCTTCATCCGCCATTTTGTTTCAAAATGGCGGTCAGTTAATTTTTTTTTTTTAATTTAAAATTTGAAATGTGGTATCAAAAAATTGAAAATGGAAAAGATTTTTTTTGTATGTGTTTGACCTTAATACAAAAATTCCGGAACAGTTTTCTTTTCGTCTATATCTAAAAAAATGGCTGAGTAATAGCATTTTGAATTTCTATTGTGGCTGACATTTTAAAACGACCTGAATTTTGTCACGCGATAAAAGGCGTATTTATGAACCGATTTGGATATAACTTCGTTTATACATAGTACATACTAATGTCTCGACAGAGTTCGTTGGCCAGCTTCATCAGCCATCTTGTTTCAAAATGGCGGCTATTTAAAAAAATTAAAAAATTAAAAAATTAAAATGAGATACCAAAAAATTGGAAAATGAAAAAGATTTTTTGTATGTGTTTGACCATAATACAAAGATTCCGGAACAGTTTTTGTTTCGTCGATATCTAAAAAAATGGCTGAGTAATAGCATTTTGAATTTCTATTGTGGCTGACATTTTAAAACGACCTGATTTTTATCACGCGATAACAGGCGTATTTATGAACCGATTTGGATGTAACTTGGTCTGTACATAGTACATACCACTGTCTCGACCGAGTTTGTTGGCCAGCTTCATTTGCCATCTTGTTTCAAAAGGGTTGCCATTTATATGTATGCAAAATTTCCCCCCTCCAACCAAATTAGGGGGTCACTTAGAAAGAATTTTTAAAATACACATGTGGGATCCCAATGGGTTAAATGTACGACTTTTTCAAAATTTTATGATTTTTCATTTGATGTGTGTTCAGCTATAAGTATGCAAATTTTCTCGCCTCCAACCTAATTAGGGGCTCACTTAGAAAATATTGTTTAAGATACACATGCGAGAGCCCAATGGGTTAAATGTACGACTTTTTCAAAATTTTATGGTTTGTCATTTGATGCGAGGTGTTCAGCTATAAATATGCAAAATTTCACGCCTCCAACCTAATTAGAGGCTCACTTTGAAAGAATTGTTTAAAATACACATAGCGGAGCGCAAAGGGTTAAATGTACGACTTTTTCAAAATTTTAAGATTTCTCGTTTCATGTGAGGTGTTCAGCTATAAGTATGCAAAATTTCACGCCTCCAACATAATTAGGGCTCACTAAGAAAGAATTTTTTTAAATGCACATGTGGGAGGGCAAAGGGTTAAATGTACGACTTTTTCAAAATTTTATGATTTGTCGTTTGATGTGAGGTGTTCAGCTATAAGTATGCAAAATTTCACGCCCCCTATTTAATTAGAGGCTCACTTAGAAAGAATTGTTTAAAATACACATGTGGGAGCGCAAAGGGTTAAATGTACGACTTTTTCAAAATTTTATGGTTTGTCATTTGATGTGCGGTGTTCAGCTATCAGTATGCAAAATTTCACTTCTCCAACCTAATTAGGGGCTCACTTAGAAAGAATTATTTAAAATATCTCAATTTTTAAAATATATCAATTTGTTGATTTTCTGTAAGCAAGAAAATCCAGATAAACCCCCAGTAAGTAGATAGGTTTACAATGCAAGTCTATTGGAATTTGGCGAAATATTAGGGATATCGCCAAGGTGGCGTCACCTTTGGCGACTAATTTTGGTCGCCAAATTTGGCGAGATATCGCCATGTTGGCGAGAAACTTGGCGGTATTTGGCGACAGAACAGCGTCCCCTCCTAAGGCAAATTAAAATTTCGCCTAATAGATGTAACGTTAAAGTAAAAATGGGCACCCCTAGGTGGGTAATTCATCGATTTTTTCATTTTTTTTATTTTTTTCCTTTAGTTTTATAGTGTAAACGAACTTCGCACGAAATTTGAAGTCTGTAGCTGCAGTAGATATACGAGATCTTTTTGATGAGTGAGTGAGTGAGTCAGTCAGTCAGTGGTAAAATTATCGATTATCAGACATTTTCAAATGTCATTATCTCGGAAACTAATTATGCGTTATTTATAAAATTTTGGATTTTAGGTAAATAGGGTGGCCTTACTACACATTTCGTATAACAAGTACGTAGGTCTCATCGATTTTCAGTAGTAGAGCATCGAAATTTGACGAAAACAGCTCGAAATGGTTCGTGTAAATAACACACGGCTATGTCAGGCGAACTTGGCTGACACACTGCCGTGTGTCTAGATTATGTATAAAAGTAATATGATACAATTCTTAGCATATACCACATGTTTTATTTTCATATTTTATATTATGTATATCCATTATAGGTAAGTATTACGGTGGCCTCCAACGACTAGTTTTATTTGACGCAGAATTTCAGAATAGAAATCTTGTGCCTTTCAGGCTGAACTCTTTGGAGACGAGCGACTGATATGCGTGTCACATAAGTTACTCAGAATCCTTCACTATTCCCACCAGTATTTTTTCACTGTAAAGTTTACCTTATTTAATCAGAATGTTTTCGCGATTCAATTACAGAGAATTTACCGTTTTTAAAAACCGGTGTTAAAAGAGTAAAAGTTAAGCAAATGGCTCTCGTCGCGAAGGTGTGAATCAACCAAGTCTTTTTGTCATTAACATATTGCACTCTAGCGCCGTTAGTGGATATATGTCACTAGCGACAAGGTTTCCTGATAATATAAACTTTTGGATCAAAACTATGTCGGCTATTCCAAATAATTATGATGATACCCATATGTCAAATGTGTTGATGTGTTTGTAAAATATATATATATATAATAATTAATCAAGTTCAATTAATTAAGTAGATTTATAATCTATATATAAAATCACTTCAAAACATCAAATTACTCAATAATTGCTATAAGTGATAAAAATAAATTTTAAAACGGTGAAATACTTTTATTTGTTTGCATTACGACATGTTTCACTGCATCAGATGGCAACATTCTCAAGAAAATAAAATGGTAAAAATATTTTCGCAAAAATTCAAATTGAAAAATCAGTAAACAAAAACAAAAATCACTCGAACCCAAACATAATGAAATTAACTGCAATATTAAAAATTGAAATTTGTGAACGGGAAATATTTTACATTATTGTTTCATTATTCTGTATAGCATTTCTTTCCAAATTTTAGGGATCTCCATGTATGCTGAATAATTGCAAATATTGTCATTGTGTAGCAAAATCTCTATTGATTCTCTGATGTATTTGCCTAAGAAGATCTCAATTGATTCTGTGATGTCATTCCGTAAGAAGATTTCAAACGATTCTCTGATGAATCAATCAATTCTCTGACATCAGAGAATCAATTGACATCTTCTTATGCATTGAGAATATTTGCAATGATTCGGCATCCACGGAGTTCCCTAAAATGTGTAAAGAAATACTATACAATACTATATAATATATATAGAAATACTATATAATAAAACAATAAAATAAAATAGTTCACGTTAACAAATTTACATTATTAATATTGCAGCTAATTCGCGTGAAATTTGTTCTTCTTTATTACTTTTAGGTAGCTTTCATTACAAAAAGCTACCTATTGCAGCCGTTCGGAGGAAAGCGATTTCAAAAAATTTTGGTATATTTTCATCGATCATGACCCCCAGACCCCGAAACCACCCTCCGTTCAAAATTGTATGTAAATTGTATATATATATATCTGACCTATGTCACACTGTAACTCTCGTAATTATGAACCGATTTCGATGTAATTCGGTGTGTACATAGTACATACCAATGTCTCGACCGAGTTCGTTGGCCAGCTTCATCCGCCGTTTTGTTTCAAAATGGCGGCTATTTAAAATTTTTTAAAAAAAATTAAAATTTGAAATGTGGTCCCAAAAAATTAAAAATGGAAATATATTATTTTCTTATGTATTTAACCTTTATACAAAGATTCCGGAGCATTTTTTGTTTCGTCTATATCTTACAAAATGGCTGAGTTATAGCATTTTGAATTTCTAGCGTGTCTGACATTTTGAAACATCCTGAATTTTGTCACGCGATACAAGGCGTATTTATGAACCGATTTCGATGTAATTCGAGGTGTACATAGTACATACCAATGTCTCGACCGAGTTCGTTGGCCAGCTTCATCCGCCATTTTGTTTCAAAATGGCGGTCAGTTAATTTTTTTTTTTAAATTTAAAATTTGAAATGTGGTATCAAAAAATTGAAAATGGAAAAGATTTTTTTTGTATGTGTTTGACCTTAATACAAAAATTCCGGAACAGTTTTCGTTTCGTCTATATCTAAAAAAATGGCTGAGTAATAGCATTTTGAATTTCTATTGTGGCTGACATTTTAAAACGACCTGAATTTTGTCACGCGATAAAAGGCGTATTTATGAACCGATTTGGATATAACTTCGTTTATACATAGTACATACTAATGTCTCGACAGAGTTCGTTGGCCAGCTTCATCAGCCATCTTGTTTCAAAATGGCGGCTATTTAAAAAAATTAAAAAATTAAAAAATTAAAATGAGATACCAAAAAATTGGAAAATGAAAAAGATTTTTTGTATGTGTTTGACCATAATAGAAAGATTCCGGAACAGTTTTTGTTTCGTCGATATCTAAAAAAATGGCTGAGTAATAGCATTTTGAATTTCTATTGTGGCTGACATTTTAAAACGACCTGATTTTTATCACGCGATAACAGGCGTATTTATGAACCGATTTGGATGTAACTTGGTCTGTACATAGTACATACCACTGTCTCGACCGATTTTGTTGGCCAGCTTCATTTGCCACCTTGTTTCAAAAGGGTTGCCATTTATAAGTATGCAAAATATCCCCCCTCCAACCAAATTAGGGGGTCACTTAGAAAGAATTTTTAAAATACACATGTGGGATCCCAATGGGTTAAATGTACGACTTTTTCAAAATTTTATGATTTTTCATTTGATGTGTGTTCAGCTATAAGTATGCAAATTTTCTCGCCTCCAACCTAATTAGGGGCTCACTTAGAAAATATTGTTTAAGATACACATGCGAGAGCCCAATGGGTTAAATGTACGACTTTTTCAAAATTTTATGGTTTGTCATTTGATGCGAGGTGTTCAGCTATAAATATGCAAAATTTCACGCCTCCAACCTAATTAGAGGCTCACTTTGAAAGAATTGTTTAAAATACACATAGCGGAGCGCAAAGGGTTAAATGTACGACTTTTTCAAAATTTTAAGATTTCTCGTTTCATGTGAGGTGTTCAGCTATAAGTATGCAAAATTTCACGCCTCCAACATAATTAGGGCTCACTAAGAAAGAATTTTTTTAAATGCACATGTGGGAGGGCAAAGGGTTAAATGTACGACTTTTTCAAAATTTTATGATTTGTCGTTCGATGTGAGGTGTTCAGCTATAAGTATGCAAAATTTCACGCCCCCTATTTAATTAGAGGCTCACTTAGAAAGAATTGTTTAAAATACACATGTGGGAGCGCAAGGGGTTAAATGTACGACTTTTTCAAAATTTTATGGTTTGTCATTTGATGTGCGGTGTTCAGCTATCAGTATGCAAAATTTCACTTCTCCAACCTAATTAGGGGCTCACTTAGAAAGAATTATTTAAAATATCTCAATTTTTAAAATATATCAATTTGTTGATTTTCTGTAAGCAAGAAGATCCAGATAAACCCCCAGTAAGTAGATAGGTTTACAATGCAAGTCTATTGGAATTTGGCGAAATATTAGGGATATCGCCAAGGTGGCGTCACCTTTGGCGACTAATTTTAGTCGCCAAATTTGGCGAGATATCGCCATGTTGGCGAGAAACTTGGCGGTATTTGGCGACAGAACAGCGTCCCCTCCTAAGGCAAATTAAAATTTCGCCTAATAGATGTAACGTTAAAGTAAAAATGGGCACCCCTATGTGGGTAATTCATCGATTTTTTCATTTTTTTTATTTTTTTCCTTTAGTTTTATAGTGTAAACGAACTTCGCACGAAATTTGAAGTCTGTAGCTGCAGTAGATATACGAGATCTTTTTGATGAGTGAGTCAGTCAGTCAGTCAGTCAGTGGTAAAATTATCGATTATCAGACATTTTCAAATGTCATTATCTCGGAAACTAATTATGCGTTATTTATAAAATTTTGGATTTTAGGTAAATAGGGTGGCCTTACTACACATTTCGTATAACAAGTACGTAGGTCTCATCGATTTTCAGTAGTAGAGCATCGAAATTTGACGAAAACAGCTCGAAATTGTTCGTGTAAATAACACACGGCTATGTCAGGCGAACTTGGCTGACACACTGCCGTGTGTCTAGATTATGTATAAAAGTAATATGATACAATCCTTAGCATATACCACATGTTTTATTTTCATATTTTATATTATGTATATCCATTATAGGTAAGTATTACGGTGGCCTCCAACGACTAGTTTTATTTGGCGCAGAATTTCAGAATAGAAATCTTTTGCCTTTCAGGCTGAACTCCTTGGAGACGAGCGACTGATATGCGTGTCACATAAGTTACTCAGAATCCTTCACTATTCCCACCAGTATTTTTTCACTGTAAAGTTTACCTTATTTAATCAGAATGTTTTCGCGATTCAATTACAGAGAATTTACCGTTTTTAAAAACCGGTGTTAAAAGAGTAAAAGTTAAGCAAATGGCTCTGGTCGCGAAGGTGTGAATCAACCAAGTCTTTTTGTCATTAACATATTGCACTCTAGCGCCGTTAGTGGATATATGTCACTAGCGACAAGGTTTCCTGATAATATAAACTTTTGGATCAAAACTATGTCGGCTATTCCAAATAATTATGATGATACCCATATGTCATATGTGTTGATGTGTTTGTAAAAAATATATATATATAATAATTAATCAAGTTCAATTAATTAAGTAGATTTATAATCTATATATAAAATCACTTCAAAACATCAAATTACTCAATAATTGCTATAAGTGATAAAAATAAATTTTAAAACGGTGAAATACTTTTATTTGTTTGCATTACGACATGTTTCATTGCATCAGACGGCAACATTCTCAAGAAAATAAAATGGTAAAAATATTTTCGCAAAAATTCAAATTGAAAAATCAGTAAACAAAAACAAAAATCACTCGAACCCAAACATAATGAAATTAACTGCAATATTAAAAATTGAAATTTGTGAACGGGAAATATTTTACATTATTGTTTCATTATTCTGTATAGCATTTCTTTCCAAATTTTAGGGATCTCCATGTATGCTGAATAATTGCAAATATTGTCATTGTGTAGCAAAATCTCTATTGATTCTCTGATGTATTTGCCTAAGAAGATCAACAATTGATTCTGTGATGTCATTCCGTAAGAAGATTTCAAACGATTCTCTGATGAATCAATCAATTCTCTGACATCAGAGAATCAATTGACATCTTCTTATGCATTGAGAATATTTGCAATGATTCGGCATCTACGGAGTTCCCTAAAATGTGTAAAGAAATACTATACAATACTATATAATATATATAGAAATACTATATAATAAAACAATAAAATAAAATAGTTCACGTTAACAAATTTACATTATTAATATTGCAGCTAATTCGCGTGAAATTTGTTCTTCTTTATTACTTTTAGGTAGCTTTCATTACAAAAAGCTACCTATTGCAGCCGTTCGGAGGAAAGCGATTTCAAAAAATTTTGGTATATTTTCATCGATCATGAACCCCAGACCCCGAAACCACCCTCCGTTCAAAATTGTATATAAATTGTATATATATATCTGACCTATGTCACACTGTAACTCTCGTAATTATGAACCGATTTCGATGTAATTCGGTGTGTACATAGTACATACCAATGTCTCGACCGAGTTCGTTGGCCAGCTTCATCCGCCGTTTTGTTTCAAAATGGCGGCTATTTAAAATTTTTAAAAAAAATTTAAAATTTGATATGTGGTCCCAAAAAATTAAAAATGGAAAAATATTATTTTCTTATGTATTTAACCTTTATACAAAGATTCCGGAGCAGTTTTTGTTTCGTCTATATCTTACAAAATGGCTGAGTTATAGCATTTTGAATTTCTAGCGTGTCTGACATTTTGAAACATCCTGAATTTTGTCACGCGATACAAGGCGTATTTATGAACCGATTTCGATGTAATTCGAGGTGTACATAGTACATACCAATGTCTCGACCGAGTTCGTTGGCCAGCTTCATCCGCCATTTTGTTTCAAAATGGCGGTCAGTTAATTTTTTTTTAAAAATTTAAAATTTGAAATGTGGTATCAAAAAATTGAAAATGGAAAAAGATTTTTTTTTGTATGTGTTTGACCTTAATACAAAAATTCCGGAACAGTTTTTGTTTCGTCTATATCTAAAAAAATGGCTGAGTAATAGCATTTTGAATTTCTATTGTGGCTGACATTTTAAAACGACCTGAATTTTGTCACACGATAAAAGGCGTATTTATGAACCGATTTGGATATAACTTCGTTTATACATAGTACATACTAATGTCTCGACAGAATTCGTTGGCCAGCTTCATCAGCCATCTTGTTTCAAAATGGCGGCTATTTAAAAAATTAAAAAATTAAAAAATTAAAATGAGATACCAAAAAATTGGAAAATGAAAAAGATTTTTTGTATGTGTTTGACCATAATACAAAGATTCCGGAACAGTTTTTGTTTCGTCTATATGTAAAAAAATGGCTGAGTAATAGCATTTTGAATTTCTATTGTGGCTGACATTTTAAAACGACCTGATTTTTATCACGCGAAAACAGGCGTATTTATGAACCGATTTGGATGTAACTTGGTCTGTACATAGTACATACTACTGTCTCGACCGAGTTTGTTGGCCAGCTTCATTTGCCATCTTGTTTCAAAAGGGTTGCCATTTAAAAAAATTAAATTTGAAATTTAAAATAAGGTATTAAAAAATTGGAAAATGAAAAAGATTTTTTTATGTGTTTGGCCTTGATACAAAGATTCCGGAGCAGTTTTTGTTTCTGAAAAGTTGTTCTTTTGTTTATATCTTAAAAAATGGTTGAATTATAGCACTTTGAATTTCTAACATGGCTAACATTTTGAAACGATCTTGTATTTGCCACGCGATAACACACGTATTCGCCTATTTCGATGTAAGAAGGCATGTGGATAGTATACATCAATACCTCGACCAAGTTCGCTGGCCAGATTCATCAGCCATCTTGTTTCAAAATGGCGGCCATTAAATTAAGAAAAATATATATATTTAAAGTGAGGTGCAAAAAAAATAGAAATTGAAAAAGGTTTCTTTCTTAAGTATTTGACCTTGATATAAGGATTCAGGAGCATTTTTTGTTTGTCTTTACCTTAAATATGGCTCAGATATAGCAGTTTCAATTTCTATTGTGGGTGACATTTTAAAAAAAATCTGATTTTTTGCATGCGACAGCACTCGTATATATCAACCGATTCCGATGTGAGTGAGCATGTGCACATCAATTACTAAGGTCTCGACCAAGTTCACTGGTTAGCCTCATCCACCATGTTGTCTTAAAATGGCAGGCACTTTAAGAAATCGCCGAATTTGGCAGCCAAATATAAGTTACTTTAAAGAAAAGCAGCTTGGATAAAGCTGGCTAATTTCGCGAAATTCTCATTCACTATATTGATAAAAATTTGTATTGAATCTCCTATATTCGGTTTCCACTAAATTGAGCTTCGTGTGTTTGAATGATATAAGTTGGCTTTTTTAAAATAAGGAATATGAAAGCTACCTCTTCCTCCCGGCACTGGCCGGAAGGACTTTTTCAATTTGAATTTTTGCGAAAATACATTTATCCTTTTATTTTCTTGAGAATGGTGCCGTCTGATGCAATGAAACATGTTGAAATGTAAATAAATAAAGGTATTTTACCGTTTTAACTTATGTTTATCACTTATAGCAATTACTAAGTACTTTAATTCTATTTATTTAAACTATTGCTGTTAACGTTTCGAAATTAACATAACTATTGCAAATACAAAATATGGTATACACCAAATACGAATAGTACATCAAATGAATACAAGACGAAACTTATCATGGAAATATATTTTTATAATCTACTCTATGGGATAGGCATCAAAATGGCTTTCATTACAAATCTATGGAAAATCTAGGCAACCAGAACACATAAGCAGAGTAGCCCTACACGGCTCCCCACATGTACCGGCTAGTTTCCATTAGTCTTTGAAGTAAAACAACAACACAGATGTAAGGGAACACATTCTCTCACCTATTTCATGAATTATGGGTCGGACATCATTATTGGGAATCAACAAAGTACCATGACGTACGCTACGTACGTCATTGTCGAAAATGACAAGAATATCATTACGTACGCTGTGTAAGGCCTAGAGAGCAAGAGGTTAATGAATCTTGGAACGAAAATAAACTAGAAGGTAATGCAAAGATAAATGAACTAGAAGCTATCACTCTTTGTTTTTCAAGTAAGTCTCTTCACTGATCAATTATTTTCTTTTGAAAAAAAGTCAGGGAAAGTTTTACGTAATGTTCTCAACGGAAACTGGGGCGAAAATTTTTCGACTAATCAACAAAAATTTCCTGCTTTTTCCTGTAAGTTTTTTAAAACTGTGCATTCTAGATATAGATAGAATTAAAATATTTAGCTAATATTGAAAATGATTTCTTAAATGATTTTGTGAATTTTTAAAGAAACCGAAAGGAAAATTTTTCAAATTATCGATCATTGTTTCGTAATATATGTAAAGGGTGTTTTTTACAGGTATACAAAATTAAAAAGAAATAAAACTGATAAAAAATGGCCAAGATGTTGGTTTTATTAAATAAGCAATTTCATGTCATTAGTATTTAAAAATAATTTCGGGCATATGGGCGCCGCGGCTGGCTCGAATGAAGAAAAATCTTCACGCCAAATTTTTGACCACTTTGTCGAACAGCTGGGGACGTATATCGTAATAACGCGGCCAATGTTGATTTTCAAGTGGACCAATGTCTGTACTTTATTATTCCAAAATTTATGAAATTTAATACTTACAACTCCTTTTAGCATGTAACTCTGTCATTATTAATTCGTTATATAACATTATTTTTATGCTCTCTCTTTGTTTCAAAGCATAAGCCGAAAGGAAAATGAAATGTTTGCAAACCTTGGAATACAAGAATAGGAAAATGTTTCTTTAAGAGATAAAGAAACTATCGTATTGTTTTACTTAAAACAATAAACTTTGAAATGCGTGTAAAAAAAGGTAATGAGTATCAGATATAATAAATTTGATAAAAAAAACTTCAAACCTTCAACGCCCATGAGTACACTTATATATATATATATATCTTTTTTTTTTTATTCATAGGTTCTATTGCGTATTTTTTCTCTGAAAAAGAGTTTAAAAAATAATTTTATCCCAAAGAATACGTAGGGCTGATAACTCGGGCTGTCACTGATGATTCAAATTCAAGTACGCATCACAGTGACAAAAATTAACCAAACATTCGAAATCCTACAAATATCATTTAAAAATTTTTGTTATTTTAAAATTCAGGAAAGAAATAAGTGGGATACTTGCTACATTTTTGGCATTTTTATCGCAAAAACGAAGACCAGTTCATGTCTTCGCTTGTTTGGAGGAGGTGTAAATGTTTGGAAGCTTATAGTATCATACAGGAAAATCCGCAGAGCTATTGGACTTTGTTTCTGTGATTGCACAAACTCTTCTAGATCCCAAAAAGGATCACCAGAACATATTCACTTTAAATATGAGCTTAGATGGAACTTTCATAGGAACTTTCATAGTCCTGCATCGGGTCGGGTTGGAGCTGTAGTTTTTCGTTACGGGTCGGGTTATCATATAAGTTTTTGGGCACTTATACCTTTTTTGTTCAGGATCGGTTTGGGTTTCGACTCTTGCGCGTCTGGCTCCGGCTGAGTCGATAATTCAAAAAAGTGTCCAAACTAATTTTCAGGTTAAACATTTATCTATAACTAGCCAACCCCGCGTAATAGTTGAAATATGCCAATTATACCAACTATGCCGAATATACCAACATAAAATGCCGAAACAGAGTTGAAATAGTCTCGAAAAACGTTGAAACGGAGACTGTCACCACTAATTTACCAACAACACTAACCTTGAAAGCGGTTGGTATTTCCTAATATTCTATAGAAAACGGAATTTAGATGTTTTTAAAGGCATTCATGTTGTTCCTGCCAACCAGGTGCTAGTGACATCGGTATAAAATATAGCCCGTAGGATCAGGGACTACCATTCTTGATTCACAACCAATAACTTCTGTAATCGTTTTATTATTTCCTGAGATTCCATAGAAATCGTAATTTAGGACTCTTTTAGAATGCTTTTCGCTCCTTCCCTTTGCTTCACCAATTTATAATTTCGAATTTATTTCGATTGTTCTTAGAGGACATTTATATTTTATAAGTAACTGCCCTGCTGTATTTTAAGTTTCTAGCCTCTTCATTACCGCAGAAATCGCAATTTAGAAAGTTTTTTGCTCCTGCAAATTTCTAGGGGTTGTGGCACCGACATGAAGTATAGCTTATGTTTGAGCAGGTTCTATCATCATCAATTTGCAACCATTATGTTTGAAATCGGTTTCGTATTTCATATGATTACATAAAAATCGTAATTTAGAACGCTTTTCACTCACTTCATCTATTTAAATTTGGAATTTTCTTTCGACAATTCTTAGAAAGCATTTGCATCTTTGAAGTAATTACCATTCCAAATTTAAAATGTTAGACCTCCTCTTTAACACACAAAAAAAAACGCAATTTAGAACTTTTTCTGCTCCTGTAACCCCCTGATGGTAGTAAAAAAAAACGTAAAATATAGGTTAGAGCGGGGACTGTCACCATCAATTTGAAACCATTACTTCTGAAATCGGTTTATATTTCCTGAGATTGCGTAGAAATCGTTATTTAGAATGTTTTTAGAACGCTTTTCTTTTATTATCACCCTATTTAAATTTCAAATTTTTAAGGAACTCTTCACAGAGAGCATTTACATCTCATAAGTAATTACCATGCCAAATTTCAAGTTGCTAGCACCTTCAGTATAACAAAAATTACAATTTAGAACGCTTTTTAAAATGCAACCGTAAGGTAGTAGTGACGCCGACATGAAGGAGATCCTACATTGGAGCAAGGGCTGTCACCATCAATTTCCAACCACTACTTTTGAAATCGGCTAGGTACTTGCTGAGATTTCGTAGAAATCGCCATTTAGAACGTTTTTTAGAACTCTTTTCGCTCATTTTCACCCCTTTTAAATTTCGCATTTTTAAAGAAATGTTCTTAGACATCATTTATATCTTATAAATATCTACCATTCCAAATTTCATTTTCTAGGCCCTTCAGTAAGACCAAAAATCGCCTTTTCTAACTTTTTTTGCTCCTGCATCCCCTTTGGGGGCAATGGCACCGACATAAAATGTAGCCTATGTTAGAGATATAGAGTATAGGAGTCTATGTTAGAGCCTATGATAGTTGTCACCATCATTTTGACACCCTCATTTTTGAAATCGGTTTGGTACTTTTTGAGATTACGTAAAAATCGCCATTCAGAATGTTTTTTAGAACGCTTTTGGCGTATTTTCACCCCTTTTAAATTTCGAATTTTTTAAGAAATGTTCTTAGAGAACATTTATATCTAATAAGTAACTACCATGCCAAATTACATCTATCTGGGCCCTTCAGTAACACCAAACTCGCAATTTCGAACGATTTTTAGCTCCTGCACCCACCTATAGGGGTAGTGGCACAAACATAAAATGTAGCCTATGTTGGAGCAAGGGTTATCACCATTATTTTTGAAATTGGTTTGATACTTCTTGAAATTGCGTAAAAATCGCCCTTTAGAACGTTTTTTAGAACGCCTTTTGCGCATTTTCACTCCTTTTAAATTTCGAATTTTTTAAGAAATGTTCTTAGAGATAATTTATATCTAATAAGTAACTACCATCCCAAATTCCATGTATCTGCCCCCCCCCCCCCCCCAGTAACATAAAAATCGCAATTTAGAACTTTTTTTTTTTGTTCCTGCAAACTCTTTAGTGGTGCGTAAAAATCGCATCGTAGAAATTGCGTAAAAATCGCCCTTTAGAACGTTTTTTAGAACGCTTTTTGCGCATTTTCACCTCTTTTAAATTTCGAATTTTTTTTAAAATGTTCTTAGAGCTCATTTATACCATATAAGTAACTACAATGCCTACTTTCAAGTTGTTAGCCCCTGCAGTATCACGAAAACGCAATTTACAACGTTTTTTGCTCCTGCACCCCCTTTGGGGTAGTGGCACCAACATAAAATATTGCTTATGTTGGAGCGAGGGATATCGCCATCGTTTTCACATATTCTTTTTAAAAATCGAATCAGCACTTTCTGAGATTGCTTAGAAATAGTAATTTAGAATGTTTTTTAGGACGCTTTTCGCGCATTTTCACCCCTTTTAAATTTCGAATTTCTTTAGAAATGCTCCTAGAGATCATTTATATCTTATAAGTAACTACCATTCCAAATTTCATGTTTCTAGGCCCTTCAGTAACACAAAAATCGCATTTTTAGAACGTTTTTTGCTCCTGCAACCCCTTTTGACAGGTGGCATGGACATAAGATATAACCTATGTTCTAAGTTGGATTAACACCATCATTTTGATACCATTACTTTTGCAATCGGTTCGGTAGTTCAGGAGTTTAGCTCCTACAAATAAACAAATTTTCCCTCTTTATAATATTAGTATAGATTAGACCGTAGATGTAAGTATTAGGAATTGAAAAAGTGTTCACTTTTTCAATTCCTAAAACTTACATGTTAGTATCCTTATACCTCTTAAAAGTGTTCACTTCCCAATCTACACACACGTGACTTGTGTATATGTGCATAAAGTATCACAAATATGATGCGTGTGTTTATGTGCATAAAACACGAAATGTTGACGGTATTTTTCCTATTCGGAGAGAAAAAAAGTGGTGCTTAAAGAAAGAATAATCTATGATCATATTTCATATATACATCTCATTTCTCATGCTGGAAATTGAATATATACTCATTCGTATTCAAATACTTATTTATTTCTTTGTATTACTCAAACTTTTTGTGAAAATCCCAACAACCCGACATGCAAAAATTCTAAATATGACCCACAAGAATTACTCTAGGGTGAACTCGACCCACAGAAAGAAAATTAGAGCCATCCCGATCCAAAAAAAGAAAATTAGGGACATCCCTACTCATTGCAGGATGCTATTCAAGAATCCTGAGGGGTCCACTAATCAGTGGTTTTACTATATTTGAATATTAAAGAATACAGATGTGTCCATTTCTCTGTGTAAAAGTTAACATTGATATTAGAGATTGTAATTGTAGATTCTTTTTTCATAATTGCATTAACAGATGGTTTACTTTCCGTTCATCGAAATGTACCAGAGCAAACGGAACGATATCCTGGTTCGTGAATTTATGACAAATATTGTTTTAATTTTGAAATTATGGTAAATATCGTTCCAGTTCGTGAAATTAGTAAAATGTATTATTACAGTTATATATAATATACAGTTAAACTTCTTTTCGAAGCCATCCCTATTCAAGCGCCACTTCTATTAAGGGCGAATATTTTTAGGAACGAAAATTTTTCCTATCGATATAATGTTAAATTTACTCCTATTAAGGGCCGCACCTACCCCTATTAAAGGATTTTTTTTCATATGTGGCTTAATTCTAAACAGGTGTATAGTATTCCTGAAACAAAAGATAAGAGTTCAGCAAACAACTGCACTTGCAACAAAGGAGACAGGGGAGATGAGGGGATTTAGTAACACAATCAAGGACCACAATTTTTTTCACAAGTGAGACAAACAGGTCCTAAAACTTTGTCTGACCATTTAAACTGTAGGGCTTGGGTTGGAGGGGAAACTTGATCTGTTGTTGTGGGCACACAAAGGATAACAGGTTACCTAGAAAAACCAATTCCACATTTACTAAAACTGTAAATGAATATTGACGCACAATTTTTACACTAGAAATTTTATGCTCAGTCTTATTTAAAATTTAAAATTATGGCACCCAATTCAAGCCAAAGAATACATTTGGATTTGAATGACAAAATCAAAGTTCTTAATTGTCATGATAAAGGAACATCTGCAAGAAAATTGGCTTCACAGTTTAATTGCAGCTAGAATCAAATGAACAATATTGTAAAAACAAAGAGAACTTACTCAAAGAATATACCGATTTTAAAAGTCGTGGAATAAAAAGAAAGGGAAATGAAAAATTTTGTCACCCCTATTCAAGGTCCAACCCTCATAAGGGCCAATTTTCAATGGAACCGCAGGTGGTCCCTACAGAGAGCTTTCAATGTATACGGCTTACTTTACACCCTGTAACCTTTTTTAATTATATAGAATCTTCAATGCTTTTTTAAAGCTGTTTTTGTATGGTAATATATAAATTTGTCTATAGTTTAAAAAATGTACATTCAACAATAAATTTTTAAATAATGTTCCGGTTAGTTGAATTGTCTATTTCGATCCCTGGCTGTGGGTCCAGATAACTTTTATTGTCGGGTTTGGGTCGCGTTGTGGGTTGACTTCAACAGGTACAGGACTCTACCTGAAGGAGACAATGGGCGTCGGAAAGTTAAAAATTTAGTAACTTTACTTCTTTTTCATATGCTTTAACACCGAGATTTTTCACTGATTCTTCGACTACTTTAGAAGTTTTTATTTCTGTAAACGTATAGTTCCTAGTCTGTTTTCTTTTTTATGTTCATTACATTTCTAATCTTAATAATATACATTAAATTCAAATTCTTTCCAGCTGGGTGAATAGAATAAAAAGGATTTACTTCAAGAGATCCCATACTTCGCGAATGATTTTTTGCGTAGTTTCTGATAATCTTCGTCCTTCAAGCATATTGGATTCCACTGTTTTATATTTTTCACTGTCTCTTAAATATTCGATAAGCCGCTACATTTCTTTCTTTCTTTCTTTCTTTTTTTTTCAAAATGGTTAATGGTCGTTGATTTTTATCTTCCAGCAATAATTCTTCATGTTGAATTGGACAGCAGGTTTTCCAAACATTTAATTTTTTCTTCAACTAATATTTTACAAAGAACAAACCCGAGAAAAATGTTGTTTTTCAAATAACAAATAGTCGATTTACCTGCAAAAAAAAAGAGTAATATGTATTAGAAATAATTAATTTTCTAATAAAAAATTTAAAACTTTAGAAACTCCACTTTTTGTTCAAGCCGTATATATGAAACTTACTGGAATGGAAAAACTAGTAAGACATAAACATAAATACAACCAAATTGAATATTTCCAACTGAGAAAAAAAATGCCCAAGTCGGGATTCGGGCATTTTTGTGCTCTATTGGAAATATTCAATTCGTATGATAACTTTACCAATCAGTTTTATTTTGTTAAAATAATAGTATATCTACGTACCCATCGTTTATATGGAGTTCCTTTACCTGCGGTTTATAGTGTTGAGCTGTCTACAGACAGACCTGATGTTATTACCAATGAGGTTTCTGAGCGAAATATGCTCGCCGGTTGTCGGCCCAGGTAGCTTAAATGGTAGATCATTGGCAATGTAAGCCAAGGATCTGGGTTCGATTCCGGGCTTGGCCATTTTTTCGCTCAGTTGGAAATATTCAATTCGGATGATAACTTTACCAATCCGCTTGATTTTATTAAAATAATAGTACAAACACAACCACATATTTAATTACTATTTTTTTTAACCTTAAACTTCTGTCAAAGTTAGAAGAAATCTTAATTTTTACCCGACTGCCAAGAAGAGTTAAGTGTTTCACGCGCATCTGGGTATGTGGATTTCTTTATACCGTCGAAAGATTCCAACGGCTGGATGGATTTTAATGAATGAGGTCTTTATTGATTCGTCTTTACTGTCCGATGGTTAGAGGCTGGGTTTTATTTTTATAAATTCAAAATGGCGGTAGAGACAATTTTTTTTTTATTTACGTGCCATATTGATTGGCATATCATTGGATAGGTCTTTCAAAATGAAGACGATGTTTCATTGACTATTTTACAGTCAGAAGCTCCGTTTAAATATTACACAACCTGGAAGTTGTGTACGTTGGATCTCTACCTTTACTGTAACTCTAACCTTCATAATAGACATCTGTAGACCTCATCAAAACAGTGTTTATAGATAGGAACTAGCAATTAACACAACTTAAAAGTTATCAATACCAATACACACACACACATATATATATATATATATATATATGTAAGTAATATAAAAAATAGTTCCATATTGATGAGAAATAATTAATTAGTTCGCTTTTTTGACGGTTGAGTTTTTTGATTTTTTAAATTTAATATATTTATTAAAGACGTGGTTATAAATACTTTTACGTAGCTATCTTTAATTTTGTATGGAATTAAATATTTAACTTATGTCATTTCTATAATTAAATTCATTTATCTTTAGAATCAAATAAATCCGTCGACAGAAGAAACTGAACCAAAATTAAAGGTGTTTTTTATTCTAATCTTATTTTCTTAGGGTGATATTTTTTTTTCAAAACTATTGCGTAGTAAGTAAAGTTCGGAATATTTAAAATTTAAATTAAACGTAACAGCTGATTATTCGTTCTGATTAAAAACTTCTTGCACTAGGATTCGGATAAAAGTTCTTAAATTGGTTCACCCGACGAAAATGTAAAGGATTTAAAGGATTTTTCACACGTACCAGTAATTGAATTTTAGAGATAAAAAAATACATGAATAAAAATACTAAATTTAATAAGTACATTTGAATAAAAAACACAATGCCTAGAATTAGAATACTGTATGATAAGAGCTCAAATAAATACCATAAATTATAATAAACACCATTGTCTGCAGTGTTTGCCAGATTGGAGACTTTTTTAATTCAGATTATTTGACTGTCATCACTTTTTTAAAATATTATAATTCACCTTATTTTTCAGAATTTTTAATCTATTTTTAAATAGGCCGAATATTGCTATTTAAATAAAACGGTAACAATCAACAATCTGGGTACAAAAAAGCCCCCAATCTGGCAACACTGATTGTCCGACATAAAAGGTTGGATTTTTTTTGTAATACTACTAAATAAAATTTTAGGTTTTTTATACCTAGAATAGGAAGTAAAAAAGATGTCTGCGCGGACGTTATATTGTGGGTGGCAACATCTGAGGAATAAGTTTCACCTTTCCTACAAGTTTTTCAACTTCTAAACATGGAACAAGTTCAATTTTTACACCGTCGAAAAGGGGTAAAAAAGTTTTTTCAAATGCAATTTGTTTGAAAACTGCATACCAATTTACTGATGCTTTTAAGTAGTTTTTTAAACAAATTTCAAACGTGAATATCTTTTTAATCTGTACCCATCGCATGCAGCCCGATTATGAAAGATTAACCCGTTTTCACTTGAAATGATATAAACTGTTCAGCGTTTGTTTATGGCTGATACTCCATAATGAAATAAAAACTACATGAATGAAGGAATAAAAAAAAAACAGTGGCACTCCGGGAGTGCCAATAGAAGTGAAAACTTCAACAATTACGTGTGTGTTTTTTTAATCGTCAGGAAATGTTTTATTGTGCAGGAAATACTTTTAAATTTAGTGTTTTTTTATTCATTATTATAAACTATTACTACCAAAACTATATTACAATGTTCATAGTAATATAATTTAACTATAAATTACATATAAATAAACATTAATAATTTGTAATATATATTATTATATTAAATTATACATGTACATATAAATAAACAAATTTTCGTACAAAAATTCTCGTATTGCATTTAAAGATATATCCGGTGAAATATAAACAGCAACCATTACAATTCAATACTATTCAAATATTGAAATCCATACTCCAATTCAATACTATCCAAATGTATTTTTATTAATGAATACAATACCACAATTATATACGCTTGGCGCGCTAGTGTCTATGTGCCAAAATGCTAGCATGTCAGTTACGTAACAGTGTCTCCAAATCAGTGGTTTTTCTCCATCTCAAAAAAAGCTCAACGCGCATAAAGAAGTTTTCGAAAACTGATAATGTGTGTGTGTGTGTTCCTGTGTGAACGCCGGGAGAAAAAGTGAGTTTTAGCTTCGTTCATCTTTTGCGGATTGAGCTGAAGAGGGAAAAGTTCCTGTCATTCACCGCTTGGCGCGCTAGTGTCTATGTGCCAAAATGCTAGCATGTCGGTTAGGTAACAGTGTCTCCAAATCAGTGGTTTTTCTCCATCTCAAAAATAGCTCAACGCGCCTAAAGAAGTTTTCACTTCAATAATATAACAGAAAAAAATAAATATAATATGCATATAATTCAACTACGCGTTTAAAATACTGAAGTTATGAGAATAGAAATGGATGCTGAAAGTAACGAAAATTATGTTAATTTCTTCGATTATCAATTTTTGATATGCGGCTGTATCGCTTAGAGTCCTGCATCGGGACGGGTTAGTGCTATATTTTCTCCTTGCGGGTCGGGTTGACTTCAACTTTTTATTGTTGTGGGTCGGTTTCGGGTCGGGTTGGTTTTCATTGTTTCGGGTTCGGGTCGGTTTAGGATTGGCTGTTTTACTCTTGCGTGTGGGGTTCGGGTTGACCCGACTTTTTAAAAGAATGTCCAAAATATTTTTTCACGTTAAAAAAGGTATATAAACCGCAGATCAAAGTTTCACAAAAGCAAAATGTATGCCGGTCTGTTTGAACTCGTATCTGAAAGTTAATATAAACGCACTTTTACAAATACTACGAAGTATGGTACGGGAAAAAAAAAAAAAAAAAAAAAAAAAAAGACTTCTGCACTAGGGTGGGCCGAAAAAAAGATTTTTTTTTTTCTTTTTCATTCGCTATATTGCGGATAACTTGTGTCTAGGGTAGCTTAGTTATATGCAAAAGCAAAATAAATAAATTTTTACGTTTGGCGGTAGCGCATCGGGTCTAAAATTAGAGAAAACCCCGATTTTGATAATTTTTCTAATAAATGGAATAAAATCAAATAACTTCCATAAGAAGCAGCTATAGCCATATTTTAGTAGAGCAGAGTATAGGAATGATAAATAAATGAAAAAAATATATACATTTCGCAATACATTGGCAGCGTATTATGTTTAATAAAAAGCATTTTTTTTTAATGACAAATTTTCATTGAGACAAAAACTACTTTTCTGATTGTACTATTCCTGAGTGTAATTTCACATTGTAATAAAATACAGTCCTTTACTTGTCTATGATAAACAGCAAGAGTAATTAGCTTTTTGCTGCGTATTGTATTTTTAAAGTGTGATAAAAATATAATGCACTTTGTTATTTCGAAGATTCACGAAAGAATGACTACTTCTAGAGATACCGTTGAAAATGACGGGGAAATTTTCAAAATAATAAGTGCTGATAATGATGATGTACTAAAGGCAGAATGCCAATTGCGTAAAAGAAGGTGTACTGTTATAAGTGGAACTTTTGAAGCCGGAACTAATTTTAAAGCATTTTTAAAGATTAGAATTTTAGTTTTACACCGTTACATATCGATTGAAACATTACTTTTCTACTTTCTTTATTTTCATTGTATCAAAGTTTTGTATAATTTATCATACCTGTGATATTAATTTTATTGAGGGTGAGTTTTACTATATAAATAGTTCTATTTATTGATATAGACTATAGATTGCTATTAATCGTATTTTATATTGCATTAAAACATGATTTATTCTTGTTTCATTTCGGATTTAGATCGGGCGCAACCCGACCCTTGGGGGACTCTAATCCGAACCTATGTTTGACTCTATTCAGCAATACCGAGGTGTCCGCTAATCAGAGGTCTATATTTGAATATTAAAGAATATAGATTTGTTCATTCTTCTATGTGCAACATAAAAATTGTACTACAGGTACAATTCTAGATATTTTCATAATGGCATTGAAACAGGATTTACTATCCTTTCAATGCGGGTTAGGGTCGGGTTGCGAGTTGAGGAATTTTTTTGTCGGGTTCGGGTCAAATTGCGGGTTGACTTAAAATGGATTTTTCGGGTTGTACCCGACCCGCGCAGGACTCTAAATAATATGACAAAAAATGATATCAGTTAAAGTGGAATACAATTAAATTCTAATCTGAATTTTCGACTGTGTATTTACCAATGAAAACGCTAAAGTTCATTTAGACAATAGATGTGTAAATAAATCCAGTTCCTGTAACAACATACGAATCACGTTTAATAAGCGACTTTTGCCCATTCTCTTGAAATGTGTCTTAACCGGATTCGACTGCATATATTAAATCCAAGAAATATATTAGAATTTTCAATTAAAAATAATATTTTAAACAATGTTCTGTAACCTGGGAGACCCAACTTTTAACGTTTATTTATGAAAAACAGAAAAATGTTTTAATTAACAGAACTGATAAAAATTATATGTTTTTATATCAGTCATTTAAAACGTCATATACAAAGTGCCTACAAATCAGTTGGGCAATTTCGTAAGTTAAGAACTTCCGAAATGTTAAATGAAATTAACTAGTTGAAAGTCAGACTAGTAATAATATTGCCAAAATTTATTCATAGATGACGTTAGGTGTCATAATGACGCTATCGTTTAGCGAGGGGAGGTGTTATTCATTGGCCACTAGGATCACAAGATCTTTTACCACTTGATTTTGGTGAATGGGGTTTTGTAAAGGATCAAGAGTACAAGCCGCCACTTCCTGAACTCATTCCTGAACTAAAATCCCGAATCTGCGCTGCAATTAATTTGATTGACGGAAACATGCTGACAAATCTGTGGCAAGAATTGATTTACCGATGGGACATTTGCAGAGTCACGAAAAGAAGTCACATCGAACATTTCTGATAATGCCAAACTTGAATGGTTTTTCAATTCCTACTATTAGTTCACACTCTCCCTATATTTATTTATTTATATATTTATATATATATATCTTGTTCAAATTTTCAATCGTTAATAAAATACTTATTATTCATCCTATCAAGGTGAAATAAATTTTTTAAAACTTGTACTGAATGACAATTGATGTTAATACAGTTTTTTCAAATATTAATTCATTAATTAAATTTTAATTAATTAATTTTATATTTTACATGGGAGACAAAATGGCTGCCATTGGTTATTGAACAGCATTTAATGCATCTTCATATCTATAAGGGGGGATGCCATAGGGGGGACCCTGTTCTGTCGCCAAATACCGCCAAGTTTGTCGCCAACTTGGCAATATCTCTAATATTTCGCCAAATTCCCATAGACTTCCATTGTAAACCTACTTGCTTATAGAAAATCAACAAATTGAGATATTTTAATGGAACAAAAACTAATATTAGCTTAACGGATTATATTAATTTTTTCTTTGATGACCTAACTAGGAATTGACTTTAAAAACAAAATTTTTATATTACTTGTTCAATCTTACAACAATATGTACTGTAATTTGTTTCCTGTAAATTACATTCAATAAATCATTTTTTGGCCAACTAATTTGTAGACACCCTGTATATAATTTCCTCTGATTAACAAACGTCCCATACCTTATATAAAATATTGCAGAATTTCCTTCTTATAATTGAACAATAGCTAATTTCTAAACCGCTTGAAAGGTATACATCAAATTGCAGAAATAATTCTGTACCGTAAAAACATTTATGTTCTTCAAAAAAGTTGTCTTTTTAAGTCACGAAACTCAAAAAATTTATATCGTACATGGGTCCTGTAAGTCACATTCAGAAAATATATTTCCATGCTATAAAAAGTTTAAATATAAAATTCAATTACTCTACGAAAGAACGTTTTTTTTTTTTAATTTTTACCGTTTACTAACAATAAACAAGTAGGAAATTGCTCGTCAAACGTGGCAAATGAGGTGCGTTCGTAATATAAGTAGTTTTATAAATATTTTTTGCACCGCATATTGTACTGGATGTATATTTTAGTACACTTCATAAGTGCATCTTAATTTCTTTCTGTTCGAAAGGCTCTAACATCATTAAAATGCATTTGAAATATTTTTTTCCCATTGGCCGTAATGGAGCGGAAAACTTTTGACTGTCCCTGTAATTAAACTATACATCCGATTTCCACAAAACATTAAATGACTCTACAAAATATTGCAACAATTACATATTTAAAATTTCAGACCATTAAGTTGGGTAGTTTTTGCTGTGTTATATACGGACAGCAAGACGGACGGACAGACGAACAGACGGACCGAACGACGACTATAGGTACTACGTATTTACATAATTACGAACGCACCTAAAAAGGGTTTTCCAGAGTATTCTTATACTGCAAATGTTTCCCGCCTATGAACGCTATTTTAATATATCCTTATATTTATATTATAAAATAAAATAAACGGTCAATGCGAGTAATACTTATGCTCAGAGGGTTCCGATCAATAAATATATGAATTATAAACTGTATTATTAAAAAAAAATCGTTGCTAAAATGATAATAAGACTTTGTAAAAAACTACACAACGTTGGGTTGGATATAGCTGTATATACTAAAAAAGTATGAATGTGTATACCATAAAAGTTCAAAGACATATGTAGCCTCAATAGTTTCAAATATTGCCAATCTCTATAACGCTTTTTTTTAATCTTATACTAATCTATTTAGGATGAACTTAATTCCGATACTGAGAATAAATTTGTGCATGTTTAAAATTCATTTGGCATTTCATAAAACTAAATTTAGTGTAGTAATAATCTTTTCTTTTTATAGTATAGCTAAAACAAATCACTTGTTCAAAGTTCAAACTTGGAATTGTGGTAAGCGCACTTCGAAAGGAGGTCGCAATTTGCAACGCTGCCTTGGCCCGTGCCACGTTTTCACAGATAGGCTTTTAATTAACTTTTAAAGACACGAGAGGCGTATTGAGAGATCCACTCAAATGCAAACTAGTCACGAATCCCATAGTATTTATATGATTATATCTAATTAAATTAGTCTGTTTTTCACAATTTGACATTTAATGCTTTTATACTGCTACTGGGCAATGCACTGCAGAAATATATCATTAAAAGTTGTTATCTAGGCTTTAAAAGCCGGTGTTACATAGAGTACGCCGCGCCTGTCATTATGTATAGCAAAGTGAGGACAGACGCCGTGGTGGAACAGATGCCGCAGAGACTGTATTGGCGACACTAGCGCTCCCTAGGCCAAATTAAGAATTTCGTTGTGTGCCTAAATGCTGTCTGCTGTGTTGTATGCGTTTCGACCGCTTAATTGTCAGTATTTACGTATTTAAGCCGGTTTTTATGGTTCGAACCTACACGGTAAGTTGCAAAAATTATTCTAATAAAGTTTTATAACATATTTTAAGCAAAATAAACAGAGATTTCATCCCAAAACCGATTGCAACTGTAGACTAGATCCTCGTAGAATAGAGACATGTGCTTGTCTTTCTCTCGCGTCGCTCATGACACAAAATGGCGACGCGGCATCTTACCCGCCACTTTGGGACAGATGCCGCACCGAGCTTGAAGGACAGATGCCGCAAAATATATTTTTGTTTTTCGGTTCAATAAATTCATCACTGCGATTTAAGTAGAACTTACATTTAAATGAACGTATATTAGCGCATTCTGCTACTTATCAAAATATTCTCAGCAACAGTGGTGGTTCACCAAGTATGAATAAGGAAAACGTAGGACGTTTGCAATTCTCACTATGTAAACTATTAAACAGTGGTCAAAAGACCTATACAGCCAAGTAAGAGAAAGCAGAAGGTTGATAATATTACAAGCACAAATTTTATAACAAAGAAAAAAGAAGAAGGAAATAAAAAACAAAAGAAGCAAGAAAGCGTCAAAGAACGGCAGCTTGGCGGAAGTAAAATGTGTAAAAAAAGGAAGGGAAAGATCAACTTAAAAACACCTCACTTGAGGAAGAAACTAAAATGTGAGTCATCTTCCGACAGTGACGAAAGTATTCCTCTTGTGGATTCTGCAGGCAGTATTGGATTGGAATTTGATGACACTGAATGTGCTGAGTGTCTGGAGTCATATCAAGAAACAAAGTCTAAATCGGACTGGATTCAGTGCATAACATGCAATCGTTGGCTGCATGAAAGATGCTGACTTTACTCTTGCAACGGAAAGTGTGGTGATTGTGGGCGAATAGAAATACGAAATAAAAAAATGAGAAGAAAAGACGAAAATAAAAAGGCTATGGCCTAAAATGAATAGAACTAGTACTTAAGAGCAAACTACAATGGTCGCCTGGATATAAACAAACGGTTTATATCTTTTTTTGTAATTATGCTGTCTATTGTTTCCAGTCAAATTTTGTTTTTCTTTTTTTTTTTGCCTTAAGTTTTATTTTTTGAGCTTGCATTTTAGCAATTTCATCAAACTTTTCGCAATTTAGTGATATATATATATTTTATGTAAGTTTACTGTTATTTATTTTCATTTTAAGTAGTTTGAGGAAATAAATATGTGATTAACTTGAAAAAAAAACAGTATAGCTTTTTTCTCCATGCGGCATCTGTACCACACCCCATGCGGCATCTTACCCAGCACATAAAAAATGATATTAAAAAAGGACGTTTGGGAAAATAATTATGACTGCTTTATTAAGAGGACTTTAACTTGTTTAACATAGAAATATGATTCTAAAGAGTTTGATTAATGATTTCTGGTACTTAATTTGTTGTTTTTTGCTTTATTGTACATTTTAAAAAAAGAAAAGAAAAACTGCGGCATCTGTCCCCACTTTACTATATGTCCAAACGGTCCGTGTCTTTTGGGTTAATAGGTTAATTATCGACGAATTTCTTCGAAAATCATTATCAACAATGCTTTTAAATTTCAATTGCGATAGGTACCTCCAGCGCTCCTCAACACTTTTGCTGAATGTCCGCAAATCGAAATTTGTGTGTAACGGAAAAATACCCTTTTCTCAAAAACTATGTGACCTAGGATAATAGCAATAGTTTTCCTGCAAGGTTTAATTTATTGTCCATTACCTCTAATTTTTTCATAATTTTAGTTTCAGTAGATTCGGAAATAGAGGGTGAGGGTATATTTGCAGTATATTTTCGATGATATCGCTGAAAATATAATACCTGAAATTAAAAGAAATGTTTTTTGAGTTCAGCGTTACGAAAGCTTTCACACGATACCTCGCGATATACAAAGGAAAGATTTTTTTTTCAATTTACTTAATTAGCCCCTCTACATTTTTCCTAACTATAATTGTGAATGTTTAATAATCTGTAAAGATGTGAATCAATAGCCTTTATTACTTCCACCAATTTGAACTTTCAACGCTCCACAGTTTACGAGTAAAATGGCTGTGACAGACACAGGAGTTATAGTGGTTCCGTTTTTACTTTTTAAGTACGAAACCCTGAAAAAGTGAAATTGTTGTAAATATATTAAATACATATATTCACAAAATTATACTAAATATTTTTGACTTAAAAGGCATTTGATTAGGTGAAGAATAACATTTGAAATAATTCTGCAAATGGAACATGGAACCATAAGTCCAAAACTCAGAGTTTTCAAATTAGCTTCTGATCACCGATAACAGAGAACACTCAGGATATTACATTCAAATAGTTTATCAAAATAAATCCTTGTAAATAATTAAAAAAATTGCATTGATTGAAAATGCTCTACAATTTGCTGTGAAACAAACAAACACACCAACAATAAAGAAAACTGAAACTAATTTGATCAACAAAAACCACGAGATCACTGGTATAATAAAAATGGTCTTATGTAAACGTGAATTATATTATTATTACTTTCTTCTATCTTCACTAGAAGAAAGTATTATGATCGAAATTTTTTTCAACTTCCGATTTTCGACGGATTTACACGTTTTAGGGGTCAGAGATCCCAAAAAACATGTTTATAGAAAATGCCTGTCTGTCCGTGTGTCCGCCAGTCCGTCTGTCTGTTGCAATTGTACCGTCAAAAAGAGTATGAAGTTATGCATAAAATTGAACCAAATTTTTTATTTTAAGTTTTTGGCTAAAGCAAGCAGGCCCTCCTTGAATTTGGAAAAAAATCGCCGAGAGGGGCGCCGTAATAGAGATTTTTGTGCGATTTTAAATATTGTACCATCGAAAAGTGTATGAAGTTAAGCATAGAATTGAACCAAAAACCTTTTTTAAGTTCTTGGCTATGGAAAACAGGTCCTTCCTGAATTTGGAAAAAATCGCTGGTAGGGGGCGCTGTAATAGCAATTTTTGTGCCATTTTGAATATTGTATAATCGAAAAGTGTATGAAGTTATGCATAGAATTGAACCAATTTTTTTTTGTTTGTTTTTGGTCTTGACACGAAGGTCCTCCCTGAAGTTTGAAAAATTCCGCCGGAAGGGGGCGCTATTTTTAATTGCGATGTCTGCACCATTTTAATTATTGTACTATCGAAAATTGTATGTAGTTATGCATATATTTGAACCAAATTTTTTGTGTATGTTTCTGGCTATGGCAAGCAAGTCCTCCCTGAAAATTGAAAATATTCCGCCAGAAGGAGGCGCTATAATTGCGATCTCTGTGCCATTTTCCTTATTGTACTATCGAAAAATGAATGAAGTAATGCATAGAATTGAACCAAATTTTTTGTGTATATTTCTGACTATGGCAAGCAAGTCCTCCCTGAGTTTGAAAAAAAACTGCCGGCAGGGGGGGGGGGGCTGTTATAGCAATGTTTGTGCCATTTTTTTTTATTGTACCATCAAAAAGTGTATAAAATTATGCATACAATTGAACCAAAAATTTTTTGCATGTTTTTGGCTTTGGCCAACATGTCCTCTTTGAATTTGAAAATATTACGCGGTAATATTTTCGCTGATATAACGCTGATATAGCGCTCTGTGATAGCGATTTTTGTATACTTTTCCTGATTTTTCGTAGTTCTATTGTCCATCGGCGGCTCGTGCAGCGACGGGAACTCGCTTTCTGCTAAGCCGGCTATTCGCAAACAGCTGATAACAACAGAATAAGAAAAAACTATTAATTTTAACAAATATCATGATATAGATTAATTCGTTTTTAGTCCGTTTAATTGACTGAAGCAGAAATTTAAGATGAAAATCAAAGTTGGTATAATATTGAACTAATGATATTGAAGTATTAACATGTGTAACTATTTTTTGAAACATTAAGATGTATAAGATAGAAGAAAGTGTTGGGATTGGCACATCCAACTAGTTTTAGGTAGATTCTGTAAGAAAGACCACCTATTACATTCATTCCTACGTTGGAATTTCTGAAAAATTTTACACATCAATGCCGATCATGACCCTTAGATCCCCAAACCCCTACCATTTGGAAACTTCATATACAGATATATGTGTGTGTGTATCTATCTATCTATCTCTCTCTCTATATATATATATACATTTTTTTATGGACAGTATAACTTTCGTAATTCTGCACAATTTTTTTCAAAACTGATACATAAATTCAAGGGGCAGAAAATCTCGGTCAAGTTCGTTAATGGGAAAATCGGACGAAGGGTATGGTTATGGGAGGGAAGAAACAGATAAAACAACACAACTTCTTAACTAATGGACTCAAGGAGCATAAAAATCGGGTTTTAAGAAGAAAAAAAATTCAGAATTTAGGCAATTCTCAAGATATCAAATCCACTTAAATTTATTATAAATAATCTTAATATTATCTACAACTTTTATATTGACAAGTTTTTGATAAGACCACCTCTTACAGCAAGGAAAAAATATATATAAATAAATAGAGAAATAAAAGTAAAAAAAATAAATAAAAATAAATAAGGGGAAGAGGGGTTTGAAGAAGAAAAAAATATCATAACTTCGCAAATTCACAAGATATCAAATCCATTTAATTTATTATAAAACTTCTTAATATTATTTACAACTTTTATATTGACAAGTTTTTGATAGGACCAAGTGTTACTGTAAAATAATAATAAAAAATAATAATAAATAAAAAGTAGGGAGGGATTGTAGAAGAACATTTACATCATTCTGTTAAAACCAACTCTCACCGAAAAATGAAATTAAAATCGCGTCAAAAGCTGGGAGATAAAATTGTCAAACTGGGTTGATTATGATTTTTTGAACTGATCTTGTTTTAGTTTTTGTTGGTGAAATTAGTGATTAACTTCGAAATCTACCTGCGTATGTAGGCCGAGACGACAGGGATTTTTTTTTTAATTTATACAGCATCTCGCGGCAACTTCTAGGTAACGCAAAGGAGGGTGGTTTATTGGATATGGTTCCACTGCAGATCTTTTTTTTTATTATTCGAGGATAATGGATGCGGAATTCCTATAAAAATCTACAATTATATTTTATATGATACGTAATGTTATATATATATATATAATTATATATTAGTTTTATTTACATTAATTAAATGGTGTTTTTCTTTTTTGGTGTTGTTTTTCTTAATAAAATATATGATTTTCATTTCCTACAGTTTTTTTTTTGTACTAAAATATTGCCATACAAATTTGAGTACATAAGGTAATACATAGTACATTCGTTGGAAAATAGATAAAAGTGTTTATTTTAATTTTTATATATATAAAATAGTCAATATCATACATATTATACAAATCTACATCTGTATCTTATATTATACGTAATGTATCTATAATCATTTTTTTTTGTTGTTTAAATTTTTTTATTTGTGTTGTTATTTTTTGTTTATTTCTGTTAATAAAACAGATGTTTTTCTTTTTCTGCAGTTTTTGTTACACTAAAATATTGTAAAACAAATTTATATAAATAAGGTAAAACATAGTACATTTGTTTGAAAATGGATAAAAGTGTTTGTTTTAATTTTATGTGAATAAAATAGCCCTAAAAAAAGATGTAATTTAGTTTTTCGGAAAACCTAGTACGCTATGCTTTAAAGATTTAATTAGAATGTAACAGATGTTTATTCTCCTTGATTAAAAAAGACCCGGTACGAAAATTCCTTAAAAAACGCTTATATTAATTCAAGCAGAAAGATATTAAGGAACCAAACGGAAGTTTCACACACGTGAGAAAATATTTCTGAAAGAAAAATATGACTAAAGAGAGGAGAATTAAATGTTACGGAGTAAAGTCTTTTTTTCCTTTTCTTTTCTCTTAAGAATATAGATGCGAATATTTAATTTAATTTTTTACTTAAATATATAGGATAAAGTAGATTTAAAAAAGAAAGAAATTTATTCAAAACTTTAGGAAGCAGATATGTTTCTGAAACTTCCGCGAATAAAATTAAATATGATGATGTTTATTTTAAACTTTTCATTTAACTGCGAAACAGCGCCGAAATCTGGAGATATGAAACAATTAAAGTAATAAATCTTTGAAAAAAATCACCATAAAATAAAAACAATACATAGGACACGTTTCGGGCTGAAAATATTAACAGCTCGTCATCAGCTACAGTAAACACGTGTCCGTAAGAGGACAAGGTCAAAAATGAACTGAAAGGTAGAGAGTAGAGCTTGCAAAGAATGCAACAGATGGCGCTAGCTCAAAGGAGCACATGCAGAAGACGAAAGTGTTGCCAAAATAATAGAAGAAAAATTGATAGGGGAAAAGGGAAATAAAAGAAATAAACAAAATTAAAATAAAATAAAAGAAGTAAATTAAACAATATAAATATAAATAATAATAATAAAGAAAGAAATATAAAAGAATAAAACAAGAAAAATCTTTCTTTGGTTGGATCTTTCTTGGTTTTTTTCTTGTTTTATTCCTTTGTATTTCTTTATTTATTATTATTATTATTATTTATATTTTTTAATTTACTTATTTTAATTTTGTTTATTTCTTTTATTTCCGTTTTTCCCTATCAATTTCTCTTCTATAATTTTCGCAACACTTTCGTCTTCTGCATGTGCTCCTTTCAGCTTGCGCCATCTGCCGCATTCTTTGCAAGCTCTACTCTCTACCTTTCAGTTAATTTTTTATCTTGTCCCCATATGGACACGTGTTTACCGTAGCTGATGACGAGCTGTTAATATTTTTAGCTCGAAACGCGTCCTATGTATTGTTTTTATTTTACGGTGATTGTTTACTAAGATTTATTATTTTAATTTTTTCATTGAACTATTTAAATTTTTAGTTGTTACTATTATTGCAAAGTGCGCTGTAAAAATATTATGTAACGTTACTCCATAAAATTGGTGGCCTCTATTTTTGCTGCCTCCATTTTAAGAAGTACAGTCTTGGGGGGGGAAAAGTAACCCCCCCCCCTACTAACTCCGCAACGAATTATTGTAAAAGAAATTACTGGTACCGAACGATTAGAAATAAAGTCTATTTTTAAATCATGTATATAAAATTTGCTTAGGGAGCCATCTACATATTAACACGAACACAAACTTCATTTTTATTTCACTGGCAATACCCAACTCTAACAAGATATTTCAAATCTTCGATTCAAACTATGCTTAGATACCAAATTTCAAGTCATTTCAATGATAAGTTTTTTAATTATAAAAATTCAAATTTTAGTGCTTCTAATGTTAAATTACATTTTCATATTTTTATTAATATCTCCTGAAATTATACTCCTAATTTGCCTGAAATTATACTCCTGATATTTTGGGTTGCAATAATTGTAAAATACCCAAACATAAATACGTTGAATTTGCAATTTTTGTAATTTTATTACATGAATTATGAAATTAATATTCGAAAAAATTATGAATTGTAACCTACATTTTTTTTTTGATGGATTTAGACTTATTAAGTACTGCTTTATGGAAATACAAAATTTCACATTTTTCTTCCAAGTAGTTTTCAAATTATGCTGAAAAAACAGCAAAATGATGGGTTAAGGGGCCATCTATGATAAAAGTGACTAACTATTTTGAAATTTCTTATGCTATCACGTAATCTAGCAGTTTCAATGACTGCTTGGGTGGCGCGAAAGATGCCTTAATAAAGAAGGGGTCTCTCTTGGTCGTCAATCGAGTACCGAACTTCAGTTTGGGTATAGCACCTAAAATACGCTCGTTTTAAAATAATTAATTTCTCGGAAACTTATCGTACGAATCTTTCTATCCTGCTATATATATAAAAAAAGTTTTGATTTGGAAATGGACCAATGAAAATCTGCGTAGATCATCCGGGTATACTCCTACTAGATCGGCATCCATATTTTTTATGACCGGGGGTCTTTCTTCGTTAATATTAAGAAAACTGCTTCATACAAAAATATGAAAATCGGTAGTATTATACAGACATGTTTGATAAACACGCTGATGCAGACAGTTTTTAAATCGAATAGTTATTTAAAGAGATATTTAATGTTAAAGATGGTCAAAATCGTTCCATCAAAAAAGTTTTATAGGAGAAAAACTATACTCAGGAACTTAAACATTTTTAGATCATTTTATACACTGGAAGTTCCAGATGTGCAGACTGCAATTATCTTTTTAATTTGACTCATTTTTTGAGGACTTAGTTCCATTTTTATTTCAAATTTTCAGATTTCGAGAGATATTTTTTACACATTTTAGAAAAGGGCAATTATTTTAAACTGTTGCCAGGTAGGTAGGTAGGTAGTGGGGGGGCTTTGGGACCTATAAGCAGCACGGCTGTTGTCCCGAATGATCCAAACAAACTGTTGCCAATCTTAAAAACAGCGCAAAGAATAATATTTCCTTCAAATAAAAAATTTATTTACACGTGGCTATTATAAACAGAAAAAAATTTCAAATTAGAATTAAGTGATTACGTGTTAAAAATCAGGAAAATATTGAAAATTACATCATAAAAACTACAGTTACACGTGAATTTTAAAAGGGAAAGAAAATTTTTAAATACTAAATTCATTATTATGCGTTAAAAGTCACAAATGAAGGAAATTACGTCATATTTAAAAAGGCCAAATAAATAAATGTTAGCAAAACACTTTAAATTAAAAAATATATTTGCACGAGACGTTTATTTCATATTTCGAGATAATCTTTGCAACTATTATCGTGAATTCTAAGACAGCGCAAATAATATTTCATTTCTAACAACAAAAGAATTTTCATGTGAATATTAAAAAGAAAAAGGAAACTTTGGTGAAAATTACGTCAGATTTAAAAAGATACATTTAAAAGAACTTTCTCATAGCGGTTTTAAAAATTACCGAGAGACAAGGACTCTGTGTACTTAATTCATTTTACATTAGTTTACTTTCAAATTTTTAACTAATTCTTAACACTTTCCCACAAAGTTGAAAAGTGTTATTGATTTCGGTTTGTCTGTTCGCGCTCTAACTCTCGTAAATATACTCGGATCGCACTGAAATTTTTGGTTATTGACGTTTAGCCTAGCACGAACCCTATTTCAAATTAAGTTTGTAGCTTGTTTATTTCATTTATCGGGACAGTCAAAAGTATTCCGTTACACTACGGCCAATGGGAAAAAATCATTTCAAATGAATTTTAAAGATGTTAAACCTTTTCAAACATAATACAAAATACATGCATTTACGAAGCGCACTAAAATATGCAGAATATTCTGTAGCATATGCGGTGCAACGAATCGTTACTATTCATTCACAGGACTACACAAAAGAATTCCATTACAAATGTTATAGGGGGAAATTGTTTGCGGCGTATTTTAATTATACAAATTCATATATAATAAATATGATATACGTCGGTGAGGCTTACTTAAGTTATTTCATGTATAATACGAAGTGTATAGCATTTACAGGAACATACAAAACATTTAAGACAAATATTTTCTATCCGATATACTGTATATTAGCGGCGATGGTAGGGAATGCATTTTTAATTATGATATGCGCTTTTAAGTTTCACTATATTTATGCATACTGTATGGTGTGTGTAAATGTTATAGTTGATATACAGGGCTACGCAAAAGAATTCGTAAAGGTTACTGAGTATGACCGTAAATTGCTCAAAGGTGGGTTTAAAATGTGTTATGCTGAACTGCATGTAGTTTTCTATGAAATGTTTGTAGAATATAGATAAAATGACATACAAGGCCACGACAAAAAATTGGATACATGGCCGCCTATAGATGATAAATTCTGGAAATGCGATTTCAGTAATTTTAAGGGTGATTTAGTTTGAAGTAAAGTTTAGCTAAATAGTTGCGTGTAATAAAGGTACTATGTAAAGAACAGGGCTGTACAAAAGTACTGAAGTATGTTTCCATCTATTAGTCTAAATTGCTGAAAGAGTAATTCCAACCTGTTATGCGTTTTCTCGATAGACTAAATTTTCTATTATATAGTATATATATCAGCCTACAGATCAAATACACGGCTGTTCGGAAGAATTGGAATAAATATTTGGCTATGGATGGTAACTGCTGAAATCAGTTTTTTAAATGCTTTGTTAGTTATCTCATTTACCTTATTTCCCTGAATAACGAAGTTTTGTTAAAGTTTTCGGGGAGTGTTGGAAAGTGTTTTATAATCTATGCCGTACGCATGATTTTTCTTTCTTGTTTTTTAATCAAAGACGAAAACAGCCATTGTATCTCTTAGCAGCGGCTGATTTCGTCTTAAAAATCTCCAATCAAAGGAAAATGAATGAAAACCCATTTACAGGGAGACCGTCACTGTTTTTTAAAATTATAATTCAATCTTAAGGCCGATGAAATTAGCATGCTTTTAGAATCTAGGGTGTCTGAACTGGGGTTGGCGAGCGTAGCTCGTAGGGGGCTGAGCCCCCTAGTATATATAAAAAAAAGTTTGATTTGGAAATGGACGAATGAAAATCTGCGTAGATATTCCCAGTAGGTCGGCATCCAATTTGAATGTTTAAGCATGGCCTTTCTTCGTTAATATTATAAAACCGTCGCATACAAAAATCTGAAAATCGGTGGTATTATAGAAATATGTTTGATAAACACGCTGATGCAGACGGTTTTCAAATTGATGAATTATTCTAAGAGATATTTAATGATAAACTTGGACAAAATCGTTCCATTAAAAAAGTTTTATTTGAGCAAAAACTATACATGAAAATTTAATCATTTTTAGATCATTTTATACTCTAAATAAAAAGGAGTGAATTAATACCTCCTCCGGAGTGATGACTGGATCCGGAGTGAATCTATCGCAGAGTCAAAATATGCCCAACCTCTTTAGAGTGACTATTCACTCTGAGCAAATGTGAAATTTTTGACTCTCTGAAAGAGTGAATAGTCACTCCTGGAAAGTGAATATTCACTCTAAACAGGGGTGGATAATCACTCTTTCGGAGGAGTGACTATTCACTCTTGTTAAAGGAGTGCGATTTTTCACCCCTGGTAGGAGTGAATGTTCATTTTTTATGTAGTTGGTTCTCTTTTTTATTTTGCTTTTATGGTCATTTTAAAAGAATCATGTGTTACAGCATGCAATGAAAATAGATACAAGCGTGGTAAAGATTGGAATAAAATACTTTATTAGCAATATTTATTTAATTCAAAGTTTGTAACACTAATTGAACTTTTAAGGACAAATTCAGTTAAAGTTACATACGAATTTAAATTAGATTACTGACAGAAATAAACTAAAATATATTATTCCAATCTTATTCTTTGTGTTTGCTTTTATTGCATGCCCTATAAAGATTACTTTTAAAGTTTTATTAATAACTTTTTAATAGGTGGATGTTATATGTTTAACAATGTGTGATTTGATTTTTAATTTTTGTTTTAAATATAAAACCGTACTTTTTCCTTAAATTATTGCTATTTTTGCAAAGTCCAATTGTTCTAAAATATTTTTCATTTTTCCACTTAAAAAAATGCTTATAAACTCACATCTTTTTTAAATAAGTTCTAAGCATGATTTAAATATTAATAATGTATATATATTTTTTATTTGCTGTCATTTGCTTTTGTTTTATTTAATATGAACACGGAGTCTAAATTTTAAGTTCTCCGAAATACGTATATATTTTTCTTTTAAACATATTCCTTAACTTAATTATTTCTAATTTTCGTCCGTTATTGCTGAAAAATGGAATTAATATAATACTTATTATTGAAATGACACGATAAGCCGTATTTAATTTAAACTTTTTATTCGCATAGATATTGAATTTTGTCAATATGAGCAAAATAGGTTTTATATGTTTTATAGGAAAAGTTTTTATAGAAATAAGTTGGAAATTGCTCGTCAAACGTGGCAAATGAGAAGCGTTCGTACTATAACTAATTTTATAAATATTTTTTGCACCGTATACTGTACTGAATGTATATTTTAGTGAACTTTATAGGTGCATATCGATTTCATTCTGTTCGAAAGACTGTAACATCATTAAAATGCACTTGAAATAATTTTTTCCCATTGACCTTAATGTAACGGAAAGCTTTTGACTGTCCCTGTAATTAAACTGTACATTCGATTTTCATAAAATTTGAAAAAAACTCGACAAAATTTTGCAACAATTATCTAGGGTAGATGTGCCAGTAATGGACACCCTTAAGGAATTTCTTTTAAAATTATTTTTTTATTAATAGTTATAATTATTATATTCCAGTTTTTTCAATATTATATTAATATATCAACAATATTTAACCATTTTTATAGTCTCATTTCCAAATATGAATCGAAATTTAATTTTAAATAACAGAAATATATCAAAACACCCAAAAGCCCAGTAATGGACACCCTCTGTTCCAGTAATGAACACTCCATTAAAAATAATACATATAATTGTTCTTATGACTGTATTTAGAACCAGAATTTAATGAATACATACTAATGAAACAAAATAGTTATTTTCAAATAAATTTGACAATAAGGATACCAATAATTAATAAAATATTTGTGATAATCATTTGCTGTTTGCATCAATTATTGTAATTATCAGAAGATCAATGTTTTAATTATTTTAGATGGATAGTTTAAAATACTAAATATCAGGCAATTACAGCTATCAAATTATTGAAACAGTGGGGGATTTAAAAGGTAATAAAAAAAAAGTTTTGGAATGTTAGTGTTTAGTTTTGTCTCACTATTTTTAACAATTAATTTCCAGAGGCTACTTGATATATCATTTATAATAATTAATATTACAAATATGAAAGAAATGATATTGTTAGTTGAATATTTTAAATGTTAAGTAAAATAATTTCAAAATAAAACTGTAGAACTGATGATTGAGGCCACCGATCTGCAGGCTTACTAGTTCCATGAATATTGCCTATAAATTAATGAATATTACTTTTTTTTTTTTTTCAGAGGTGAATAAGGAAAAATTTAAGACAGAAAATAGATTTTTAATAGCTTCTGTAACTTAATTGTTTTTATTTAAACGGAGAGGTAGTAAGCCCTATGAGCCCCTCTTTGACTGTGCTCTTAAACGATATTTTTTGCTTCCTATCTGGTTTCATTGCCATATTTTAAAAGAGCAAGGTATATGTACATAAAAAAAAAATAAAATATTGAAATTTTATTAATCACATAAAATAACTTAAAAGCAGCTATTTATAAAAGTTTTAGTGTTATTACATTTTAGTAAGTATAATTAAAATTAAATTTGATTATTTAGGTTTGCAGTTAAGAAAAAAAGTTAAGACATATTAGCAGTTAAGACAGATTATTTAATGCACTATAAACATTACTGAAATTGCATTTTTAGCAATGTCTACATGGGGTGTCCATTACTCGAAAATAACTAATTAACCATTCCAGTAATGGACTCTTAAAACCTTAAAAATAAATGAAATTTCGTGAATGACCGTTACTATATAAAATTCTAAGTTTTCTATTGCTACTCAAACAAAAGCATTCAAATTTTGCAAGAAAATAAATAATATATAAATTAATTAAACGAAGCCAGCTCTTAGCCTCTTCATTTAGATTTTCACAGTAAAGAGCAAAACTTTGAAACATTATTTTCTGCTTCCTAATTGGTTTATCTATCCGAAGTACTGTATATTAATGGCGATGGCAGGGAATGCATTTTTAATTATGATATGCCTTTTTAAGTTTCACTATATTTATGCACACTACATGGTGTGTGTAAATGTTAAAGTTGATATACAGGGCTACGCAAAAGAATTCGTAGAGGTTACTGAGTATGACCGTAAATTGCTGAAAGGTGGGTTTAAAATGTGTTATGCTGAACTGCATGTAGTTTTCTATGAAACGTTTGTAGAATATAGATAAAACGATATACAGGGCCACGCAAAGAATTGGATACATGGCCGCCTATAGATGATAAATTCTGGGAATGCGATTTTAGTAGTTTTAAGAGTGATTTAGTTTTAATTAAAGTTTAGCTAAATAGTGGCGTGTAATAGAGGTAATAGGTAGACAACAGGGCTGCACAAAAGTATTCAAGTATGTTTCCATCTATTAGTATAAATTGCTGAAAGAGAAATTTCAACCATTTATGCGTTTTCTTGCTAAACTAAATTTTCTATTATATAGTATATATATCAGCCTACAGATCAAATACAGGGCTGTTCGGAAGAATTGGAATAAATATTTGGCTATGGATGGTAACTGCTGAAATCAGTTTTTTAAATGATTAGTTAGTTATCTTATTTATCTTATTTCCCTAAATAACGAAGTTTTGTTAAAGCTTTCAGGGAGTGTTGGAAAGTGTTTCATAATCTATGCCGTACGCATGATTTTTTTTTCTTGTTTTTAATCAAAGACGAAAACAGCCAATGTATCTCTTAGCTACGGCTGATTTCGTCTTAAAAATCTTCAATCAAAGGAAAATGAATGAAAACCTGTTTACAGGGAGACCGTCACTGTTTTTTTTTTAAATTATAATTCAATCTTTTTAAGGCCGATGAAATTAACATGCTTTTAGTATCTGGGGTGTCTGAACACAGGCGCCTAGGTATAGCGGTTAGCATTGTTCTGATTGGTTCTTCTGATTAACATATCGTGACCATACTGATTTTTAATGTCTAGAATGTTTGCTCGATTAAATCATGCAACGCGCATGCGCTAGCGGTTTAAAGATAAAAAAAGTTTTCGTTTGTGTTGTTATTGCTTGATCGTGAATCTTGAAGATGTGAAAAAAGGTAAAGGCGTTTCTTGTTAGCCGTGCATGCACGAAATAAAACTGTTTGTTATATTTATTTTTAAATTATACAGTATTATAGTTATGAATATGCTTGTAATAATTTACAAAAAAGCATTGTATCAAAAGGAACTTTTAAATAGGCATTGTATTAAGTATTAGACAGCATACTATCTCTCTATCACTAACGAAAAAGTAAATGAAAAACATACCAATGTAATTACTTGATTAAAATAATTTAACAGTAAAATGCGTATAAGTTTAATGCATTATCGTAATCAGACGCCCCCCCCCCCCTCTTCGCTATCAATTTCTTCTTGAAACTCACCACACTTTGCAATTTCTTAAGTCAGGTAGTAAGACGAGCAATTTATATTACATTAAAAAAATTATTATACCTTGTAATCAAGGGTTATATGGCAGATGGACTTGCCCTCTATTTCTGTCTATTATCAAATGTCTTATTTGTTTATTATTAAAATGGCATAACTTTCCTTTGGGGGGGGGGGGAAGTATACTTTTAATAAATTAAACTAATTTTGTTATCAATTTTGATGTAGTAATAGCTGATTAGGGACAGCATCCCTAGCCTCATGGCCTAAGAATTTCAAGCATATCCAATTTTCAAATAATAGATTTTTCATTAACATGTTATTTTAAAAGCAGTGTATAGATAGGTACCTACTATTGAACAAACCATTATGCTATCTAACTGAATGAGGGTATAGTTTAAACACATAACTTTGAGTAATTGTTATAGCTTTATTGCAATACTAAAATCTGTTTTGAAAGTAGGCGATATTATTTAAAATATTTTTTGTTTTGCGAAAATAGTATTTTACCATTATTGATTTTGAGAATGTTATCGATTTATGTAGTATATGAAACTAGTATATAAAAAGTCTTTGTAAGATCATTAGTGTAGTACTGTTATCATTTTTAGCATACATATTTTTGTTTTAATGATATAAGTGATTTTGCTTATAATAATTGTATCATTTATTATAAAACTTGTTCAAGTTTTATATGTTTAAATTTGAATTATTCTTACCTGTCATTATAGCACAAAACATTAATGTAAGATGAAATTGTAAAAAAAAAAAAAAAAAAAAAAAAAAAAAAAAAAAAAAAAAAAAATATTTAGGAACAAGTTAAAAATACATGTAATGCAATGTGCTTGAGTGAGATTTTCTTAAAGCGAGGACTTGCATCTTTTTTACACCAAATGTTGTATTCGAGTGCTTGAATTGCCAATTGTTGAATCTAAAATATCTTATCAATCTGATTTAAATTAATTTAATTTGTAAGATTAAATTTCAGTTTTTTTTTTTTTTTTCAAATAAAATAATATGCTTACTGCAAACATCTTAATATTCTATAATTTTTGGCCATAGCCAGAGCCTTTTTTTCTTTTTCCAAGAGAAATTTTAGCCTATAATGCGTTACTTTTAAGTATACACGAAAGGATCCTTCTCAGTTTTTTTTTTTTTTTTTGGGAGGGGGGGGAGGATGTTCATGTTCTGGGGCTACTAATCTGGCTGCAGGCCATATAATTTTCTTTTATTAACTTCAATATAGATTTGAGATTCATCTGATGTAGATAAATGTATATTTATGATAACTTTTGAATAGATTATCTTATTTTTTTCCATTTGTACTCATTTTAGATTTCATTTTTATTAAAATACAATGTTTGTCTGCTTTCTTATTTTCTGTACACCTTAACTACCGTAAAATCGTACCTCACGAAATATAAATATGTCATTGACATGGAGTTCAGTAGTTTTTCTTTATTTGCTAGTACAGTAAGCACTGTTATATATCTTGAATTTCTTAATTAGATTTGAAAGGTAATAAAGAATAAATTTAAACTGGTTCTGAAATTTATATTAGTGTCTTCATGGGAAAAATATGCAACAAAAATCATAAAAGTATAAACACACAATGTCAGGTATCATAAAAAAAAAAAACATTTTAAAATATTAAAATTCAAGAGAGAATTCTCAAAAAGGTTGCTCTTATATGTTTAACATTATTAGCATACGAGTGTTTTCGCGTGAGATTACACTAGTCATGCAAAGAAACTGGTAATGTTAAACCTATGGAAGCATTTTTTTTTTTAATTTCTCACTTGCATTTAAATGTTTTTTTTCTTTTTCTTAGAATAGCTAAGGTTGAATTTTAACCAGGTTAGTGCTTTCTTTTTTTATTTTGGTTGCAAATTTTTTTAAAAGTCACTTTTACTTTTGGTTAGTCTTTCATTTGGAATTTGTGGCTGCAAAACATTTTTATCCTAATTTCCTATATATATACCGTAATTTCCGGCCTATAATCCATGGATAATCTGCCAAAACAGGGAACATTTTTGCAATACGGATAATCGGCAGCCGCAGATTATTTTTTTTTTCACTTTTGAAAAAAAAAACGGACAATTTTAGCATGTTCTTAGTTTGGTTTGATATTTTTCAAATAGATGGCAGCACCATGCAATAGCTTAATCTGGCTGCTTATGTGCACTTGGTACTCTTGGTGGACGGTGCAGATTTTCTGCTAACTTTTTTCCGGTGAAAAGAACAATTCCATATGCGGATTATGTGCTGCCATGGATTATAAGCCGGAAATTATGGTATATACAGTTTTGTATCAAACAACAATCTTCATTTGGCGCTTTCTTCGCCTTTCATTCTGGCAACCGGGTCCCTCCCCAGTTATGGCACTGAATCTACCGTGTATCGATTCATGAGGAATTGTGTTCCATAAGAGCCATAATATTGCCCTTATGTTATTGGATTAACACTTTTTTTTCCTATGTTCCAGATTTTTTTTTTTTGTGTGGATTATGGCTACTGGCGATACCACATAAAAAAAAAACGCGCCTGTGTGCCCTACCTCAAACATTCAAGACCGAGCCTTAATAAACATCATTGAATAATTTTCTGGTCTTGATGTAAGGTGGTGTGGAAAAGGGCACTTAGAAGATTTTCTTTATTAATTTCCAGCGTTCGAAATCCTTGGTGGTCTGCTGGTCCGAGACCACTAAAAATTCAATCGGACCACTAATTAAAAAAATTTAGTGGTCCGCAGGACCAGTAACTTTTTCCCCTCTCTGACGGATAAACGTAAATTTTCCCGTCCCTGAGAAAACCACAGCCAAACACAAATAACAGAATTTTAATTTATTTAAACTAAATAAATAGTTGCATTAAAACTTAGTCAGTTGAAATAAATAATCGGAAATAAAATACATAATAATGTTATAGTTTTTGTTTATGTACTGTTAATTTAATTTTTAGCAAATTATAATTTTACATTTTATTATGCCGAAAATTTTGGGTAACTGAAAGGAAGTTTGGTTTATATTCTAGAAGGAGGAAGGGGGGGGGGGGTTACTCAAAGGGTTAAAGGTACTTAATAGAATTTTATGTAGCGGGCCAGTGACGATGTCTGCGGACCAGTAAATTCTGATGTTTACTGGTCCTTGGGACCAGTGACTATTTTTTATCAATTCTACCGCTGATTTCAGTAGTAGTAGCTGATTTAGTACTACATATTATTTATTGTTTTGATTTTGTTCTATAAATTTGCACTTTGATAATTTTTATTTCTTGGTCTTCTGTAATTGTATCTAAAAAAAAGAAAAACTGGAAATATTCAGCTCAAAAAGTGGAGGATGTGTACCTCACAGACAAGAAGCTTTCATTACTATAGAGAGTTGTCACAGGAGGAAGGTGTGACAGAAAAATCTATTTCAACACATAATAATTGAAGATGAGAGGCAGCAAGGAGCAAAGACAGTGTGTGCTTAACACTATTCCTACCAGTGTCAAATGACGCCTTATAAAAGATTTCAATTTACAGTTTTCCATTTGTAATTTTTAGATTGAAACAATTACAAATCATTTTTAATACATTGAAGACTTTTTTATGCTTATTACAGTAAAAAACTACAAGCAAAATAATCATGAATCCAAACTTTAAAAAGGTGTCACTTGACACTGGTAGAAATAGTGTGAAGCATCAATAAAGGCAATAACTCAGTGGGACAGTCTTGTGCACACTGCCATTTCAGCCGTGCATTAGATTGTACTTCTAAGAAAGTATTGCCTATGTAAGTAAAACTTTTTTTAATAATCTGTCAAGTGTGAGTATTACTTGTGCACGGAGGGTTCTGTAAATATATTAATTGACCTTGTTCAAAGTTTAAACTTGGCACTGTGCTAAGTGCACTTTGAAAGAAAGTTGCAATGCCGCCTTTGTCTGTTCTGCTTTTTTTCCAGATAGGTTGTTAATTAACCTTTAAAGACCCAGGTGGCATATTGAAAGTGCCACTCAATGCAAACTGGTCACGAATCCCAAAGTAATTACGTGATTAATTCTAATTAAATTAGGGTACTTTTCGGTTAGCCGGGCACCAGTGTTATATATGTACATATATATATATATATACACACACACACATATATATTTGTATATGTATATATATATGTGTTTGCATATAGATATGTATACATAACACTGGTGCCCGGCTAACCAAAAAGTACCTAAATTAGTTTGTTTTTAACAATTTGATGTTTATTTCTTGTATATTACTACTGGGCATTGCATTACACGAATATATCATTTAAAAATGTTACCTAGGTTTTAAAAGCTGATGTCGCATAGAGTATGTGATTCGTGTCTTTATGTATGCCCAAACCATTTTTGTCTTAAAGCTAATGTGGGACGAATGTCTATTTGCACACCTTTTGTCTTAACATGTAACAGAAATGCCTTCGCTAATGGGTGTTTCTGTTACATGTTGTGACAAAAAGCGTGCAAATAGACGTTCGTCTGACATTAGCCTTAACCCCTTAAAGGTTAATATCTTGGCTAATTACTAGCAATTTTTTTTGGAACTCATTATCAACAATCCTTTTATACTTCCATGATGATAAGTACCTCAAGTGCCCCTCAACTTCCTTGCTGAATACCCACAAAGTGAAATTTGTGTGTAATGGAAAAATGAGATTTTCTCAAACTATGTGAGCTGAGGTAATTGCTACAGTTTTCCTGCTAGTTTAAATAAATTTCTACAACCACTAATTATTTCATAATTTTAGTTTCAGTAGATTCGAAAATTTACCAATCTAAAAAAATCGCTGTAAAAAACACAATCGATACAGTCATCAATTACTTCCGAGAATCTACAAACAAAATGTTCTCCAATCGATTATTAAAATCATTGTTTTTACATGCTTTTTTAGTAAATACATGGCAACTAAAAGGAGATGGAATAAAAAACAACAAACCGAAGGGAGGCTATAATTGAGCCGCAATAGTGGAAAAGTCATGTGACAGCGTCCTCTGGTTGCAAAAAGTTGAAAAGGCACAAGCAGATATAAAAAGGTTATAGGCAGATATAAAAGGGGGTTGAAGCATAAAAAAATAGAATTTTCTGGCAATTAGCAGCAAAATGGCCCAAGAAATAAGAATTAAAAGCACCAGTGATGGCAAAAACAGGAACTAAAATGATGGTAAATGGGATCAATATTTTTTATTGATTTTTCTACGCCATTTGAGATGAATTCCATAATTTTTTCACTATTAGAAGACCCCGTACTTGAATACATTAAACGTACCCTCCTGGAGGGGGGACAAGGGATGTGCATAATATGAATAAGTGGTCACAGGGTTTTTCAATGATACATCACATGGGGGTGTCGGCTAAACTTAGAAAAGTGCCAGCTTGTGTGGCCAAAGTGGAGGGGGAGGGGGCACAGGAGGTGTATAATATGAAATAGTGGCACAGAGCCTTCCAATGATATATCACGTGAGGAATGTTGGCAAAAATTAGAAAAGTACCCCCCAGGGTTCCAACTATAGAGCAAAGAGGGAGGTGGGTGAATTTGGGGGCATACGACTGGACCCATGGGGTGTGCAATTTTCAAACTTTTACCAAGCCCCTTCTGTGACATATAATCGAATCTCTTTGGGAACTCTTTCATATTATGAACCCTCCCTCCACAGTTGAATTTTGGGAGGAGCGAACAAATTTATAAAAATGTAGCGATTTCTACAATAAATATCATTTTAGATGTGGTTTTTTGACGAGCCATCCGATAAATGTTATTTATTAAATATAAAAATTTAAATGTGGGGACTGCATGAATTCTGGGGAGAAAGACCACGGGGAGGGGTGGGGGAGCAATTTTCAAAAAAATTTTTGATCATGTTATATATCATTGAAAAGCCATCGGACCACTCTTTCATATTACAAACCTTTCTTTCCCCTTCCCCAATTGGCTCCCACAGGGGGAGGGGTACTTTTCAAACTTTTTTGAAACTGTAGCATTTTTATAATTTTTTATTGGATTTTTTACAGAACTCTCCAATAAATATTATTTATAATACATGAAATTTCAAAAAGGGGGAATTGTATTCCAGGAGGCATGATAGTTAGCCACCTGGCGGAACATTTTCCTAACTTTTGCCGACACCCCTCATATGATATATCATTAGAAAGCCCTGTGACTGCTTATTCACATTAAGCACCTACTGTGCCTCTCCCTTCCTTTGCCCTGGGAAGCATTTTTCTAAATTTTGCCGACACCCGTCCAGTCATTTGACATATAGCTAGAAAGACCTGTGGCCACTTAATCATGTTATGCTATTCCTGTACCCCTCCCCCCACAAGGAGGCACTTTTCTAAATTTAGCCAAGATCTCTCATGTGACATATCATTGGAAAGGCCTGTGACCAATTACTGATGTTATGCACCTTTGGTGTCCCTCCCCCCACTTTGCCCCCTGAGGGTACTTTTCTAAATTTTGATATTGGTAGCCATGCTGCACTCTTTTTCCTATATTTTTATTGTATGTTTAACCCCATCATTTTTTGATGCAGTTTGTAATTTTTATACTTTGTTTTTATATATGTAAATAAAATAAACAAATATATTGACAAGGTTCTGAGATAAAGAACCATAGATTGACTTAGGCCACATGGACACACACTCTTATCTATAGGCTACTTTTAATTGTAATTTCCACACCCACGTTTTAACATTTTCCATAGTAATCCATAATTTAAACTAAGCCTAAAAGCAGCATTTTTTTTATACAAGAAGTTTAACATAAAAGAAGGTAGTGGGGAGGAATGGGGCAAGTCCAATTACTTCTTTTTAATAAGAGGAATGTAAATTGATAATACGCAAATATTTTTAGAAGATACTATATTAATTATAAAATAGGAAAAATGCGCTTTTCTCAAAAACTATGTGACAGGGTAATCGTTATAATTTTCCTGAAAGGTTGAAGTTAACTTGTACTATCTCTAATTTTTTCATAATTTTAGTTAGTTTGAGTAGTTTTGGAAATAGAACTGGGGGGGGGGGGACATATTTTTGCACTACATTTTCGACAATATCTCTGCCACTATAATACCTAAAATTAAAAGAAATGTATTTTTGAGTTCAACATTACGAAATCTTTCACACGATATACAGAGGAAAGATTTTTTTTTTTTCTTCAAGTAGCTTAATTAGCCCCTCTACAATTTTCCTAAATATATTTGTGAATGTTTAATAATCTGTAAATATGTGGGTCAATAGCTTTTATTACTTCCCCCGTTCCATAGTTTATGAGTAAAATGGCTGTAACAGACACACGAGTAATCTTATTGTTCTGCTTTTACTTTTTAAGTACAGAATCCTAAAATGAAGGAAAATTTTGAATTATTACATGTACAAATAGTGAAAAATTTTCTTATGGACAGTATTCATATAACAGTTCAGTGGGAATCACATAGCATAAAGTAGCAGCTAGCATGTTTATATACTTTATCAATTGATGCAGCACTACGGGTAAATGCAGCCCTAAAATACATTACTTTATTTTGTACGAAAAATTTAGTATTCAACAGATGTAAATAATAGTGCTTATACAGGCATCCCTCGACTTACGTAAATTCGCGTACGTAAGAAATCTCGAAAATTACATTTATGAGCATACTAAGGTGCTTGATATGCATTTGCATACTTTTGATAACTGTTTTATAAATAAAATATGCAGATAAACACCACAACAATAATATAGCTTTATATACAGTAGAAGATCTTTATAATGCAATTCTCTATATAATGCACAACTTCTCTGATGTAAACAATGAATTTTTCAATTAACCCTTTGCACTCCGTTGTCGCCGCTGCGGCGACATGGTAAGGTAAGTGAAAAACTCTGTTGTTGCCGCTGCAGCAACATCATCTTTCCTTGCAAAATTTGTTTTTGGCACCAGTAACAAAGGAAAATAAAATTTGCCTCATTTAATCAGAGCATTTTTAAAATTGTGTACTTGAAGGACACTTCTTTTAAAAGAATGGTGACGACCTAATAAAACATTTGTGTAATGACGCGGAGTTGCTGGTAGCCCATACTCAAATTTATACGGAGTGCAAAGGGTTTAAAAGCACCCGAATTCCCACATTGTAAATAATTGCTACTTTCTAGAAAATTACATTTGATACATTAATTAAACTTTATCTCCTTAAATTAGAACTTTCTAATGAAAAATATTGCTATTATTACACTAAACATTTTTGAAAATGAGTAAATGAATGATTTGGGTCCTGATACATCTGGACCATGTTTATAAAGTATATTTAACAATGTGTGGAATGGTCAATATTATGCAAAAATTTATAATCTGCACAACTTCAGATAACAAGGAATGCAGTATAAACATACTCCACAGTACTTTCATATGTTTTAGACATATTTATAAGGGTAAATTTAATGATGTGTGAAATGTGATCCATATAACGCAAAACTCTATATAACGTACAACCTTGCATTTTTAGGTTTGCGTTATAAAGATCTTCTACTGTGTTAGATATAATTATATTTTTATTGGGATTTACAATCAAATCTTTAACAAAACAAACCTGATTAAAATGAGCCCCCCTCAAAAAAAAGAAACTGTTTAACCATTACAATTTTGTTAGCTGAATTCAAACCATAGCGAAACCTTGGAGACGAGGAATGAGTGTATTTTTTCCTCCAGCTTCAGATCTGTTCGTTTGATGTAGATTCAAAATTGATATAAATTAATTCATCCATGTTAAATTGATAAATCGCATATTCCACAATACTTTTTATTTGAAAAGTGTTCTTTCAATTTGTTTTTATATTTTTTCATACTTTTATAGTTTATATCCAAGTAAATACTGTTGCATGCCACTTTATTTATAAAATACTGTGTAAATAATGTATATATATAATAATTATTGCAGTTTCTGACGAAATTTTACCTAAGGAATTTACAAATTCAACTTACGTAAAATTTGACTTACGAAAAAGTTTACGGAACACATTACTTACATAAGTCGAGGTATGCCTGTATAATAAATTTAAAGCAGTTTCTCAAAAAAAAAAAAAAAAAAAAAAAAAAAAAAAAAAAAAAAAAACTTTGACTTATTTTTAAACCTAAAAGCATGATGCTGTAGGCATGATTATTGAATAAAATTCATCAGTCAACAGTTCTTTTTAGATAAATTACATTTTGTGTTGTAAGTAATTGTAGTTTTATGACAGCAGTTTTTTCCCTCTCATTCAGAAATTTGGTTCAAAATACCAAATTTGACATTTTCTCAAAGCTCTTCCACCTTTACTGGAAAACTGAAAAAGTTTGATTATAGATTTTTGGATAAGAGCCTAGTAGCAGAAAATTCTCCAAGTGTCTGCAACAGATAGGGGAAGACGGGGTACAATGAAACAAAATTTACTATTTTTTTCCCCTATCTACAATTTTGCATGCACAAAAATATAATTAATGCATACTTTTAATCTTGTATTTTCCCCATCTAAATAAATTTTTATTAGGTTCTAAACAATATCTTTATGCTTGAAAAATAACAAAAATAAATGTCTTACAGTGTTTCATTGTACCCCATATGCAGGGGTACAATGAAACGCTCCAAAAGATGGAAGCTATTTTCACTCAGTATAGTTTATTTTATGAACAATGAGATAAATACAAAAACAAAACTTGATTAATAAAATACAAAAAAGGAACTTCATAAAAATATTATAGTCCAAGATGAAAAATAAGAAAATTCTATTAATTTAAGAAATACCTTTCATTTTATATTAAATTGGCTCAAGTCAGTTTCAAAAATTAGCATTTCCACTTTTCTTTCAGTTGCTCCTGAAGGAATTGGGGGGTGGTAGTTTTAACACAATGAGATTTCTTAAAAAATGTAAGTTTCTGAAGAACGCACAAATTTAAAACTAGGTTGGAGTCTTTATATCAAGTACTTAACATTTGACTTCATTTAAATGTATGATTTCTCCAACGGTATATATATCCTTAAATTTCCATTAATATGGGTACTGCTTGTGCCATACCTGTTGTGTGTGGATATCTCATTCTTAGCACCTTGATGATCAGCTGGAGCTGGAAAAAAAAAATCTGGATCATCGTAATCTTCATCAGAGTCTGTAGCAGGCAGAGTTTGTTTTGAAAACAATCCCTTCACAGCTTTTTCCCTTTTTCTATTTTTTAATTGCTTGACAACAGCACTTTCACTGGCCTGATTAGAACAAAACTCTTTTTTTTTCTGTTTTCCTACTCTTACTTCTAATATATTCTATTTACTACTTTTATTACTGTAATAAAACTAGGGATGCACCGAATATTCGGTATTCGGCCATGTTACCGAATATTCGGTTTGGCCGAATATCAAACTAATCGGTATGCCGAATATTCGGCCTGGCCAAATAGCAAACTATTTGGCATGCCGAATATCGAAATATTCGGCCGAACCGAAAATTAAAAAAAAAAACTTTGAAAACATAATTTTGAAAATCTTTACAACTTCTACATTTAAAAGTCAACTTATAAAGATATTCAGAATAATTAAAAACAGAATCATATTTAAATAAAAGAGAATGTTTTTACATTATTTATTTGCTGTTTATTAAGTATTATTTAAGAAAATTAACCAATCATGAGTATTTTCATAGGAATTAATTATGTACAAATGCAAGTTCCTGAACATTTTCCAGTAAAAAATTTGTTTCTTGCTAAGATTTTAAGAACAACGTTTAGAATCTCTGAAAATGATAGCCCACTCCAGAGACCGATCTAGGATGAATTAAAAAAATTTCCTTGCTTAATCAAAGGGAGTAGAACAGTTATTCTTGCTAAGTTGCCACCATATAAAATTTGAATCGATTGTATTTATTTACTTTTGTCTCCCCCTGACAAACAAATAATATATGATCCTATACAATTTTTTCACAATTTCTCATTGATTTTAAAATGTTTGTTTTAGAATTTAAGAAAATTTTATTCATTTGTTTTAATTCTCAGAATAAGCCATGAAATTTAAAATTTGACTAATTAAAATTTTTTTATAACTATCCTCTTCTTAAATAACTCAAAGCAGATTTTTTTTCAGCATAAAGTTTACTTGAAAAAGCTCTTGTTTATTAGAATAAAAGTTTCTGCTTTAAATATTATGTAAAATTGTTTTAAAATGGAACATTTTAATGCCTTTAAATTTTGAAATATAAAAGTATTCAACAAGCTGAATATTCGGTATTCAGCCAAAATCACTATTCGGTGCATCCCTAAATAAAACAAGTTTCATTGTACCCAATCTGCAAGTGTTCCATTGTACCCCACACTGAGGTTACTAAGTAAAAATTTATTTTCAAACTTCTAATATTTATTTTATTTTATTTTGGTTTTGGAGGTATGAAGACAACAACCCAAAGATTACAATGTATAGAAAAAATAATTATTACATATAACAACAAGGAACAAGAAACAAAATTACTTTTTGGAAAGAAAGTTACTTTCAATGGTGTAAAAGCAATAATCTTCTATTGCTACTGTTGTAGAAGTGTGAATGTATCCAAATCACATTAGTAATTGGAACACATAGTTGTATAACATATACATAAACTTCAATGCTCTGTGACAAATTTGACTGATTTTACAAGTAATGTTTCATTGTACCCCGTCTTCCCCTACTTCAGGGGTAGAAAGTATTCTGCCAGGTAAAATATTTTACAATTGAAGCATTAATTAATCAAACAATCACTTACCTGTAATGTCTTTATTCATTTTATTCGTTTTTATTAATAATACTCTTAAGTTTTTGCGTTAAGTAATAAAGAGCTAAACATAATTAAAGCAAAATAAAGGTTCTATGATAAAAGAATCTGGAAAAAAAAAAAAGAAAATCTGTGACGCCAGTCTTGAACTTTTTGCTACACCTTGGATACGAGCACCTGCTAAATTCATTGTAATGTATAAACTGTAGTAATAAATAATGTGTAATAAAATGAATTAAAAGATGTATCAGAAAGAAAATTCATAAAGTTTGTGAACAATAAAGTGCAATATAGGCTTGCAAACAGTAATTTTTTTTTCAAGTATAAAAAACATTTAATTTAAAATTGATAGCTATCATTCACATTGTTATAGCAATTTCCTTTCAGTAATCAAATTTACTCGTCCATAAAATAAGCATAGGAAGCATAATAAATTTCTGTATGTAAAAGAGAGTAAAGATTCTCTTATCTCATTAGACTTTTACTATATAACGTTAAATTGGAATAAACTTCCTTTTTCTCAAAGTTTTTATTATTTAAATAGAAATATAGTAGAGTACTGCTAATTTGCAAGTGCGTGTAATCCGTATTGTACATATGCATAAAAAAAGCACAATTCTTGTCAGGGAGGAGGGGAGAGAGAGAACTGACTATTGGTGAATCAAAAACAAAAAGTAGATATATATATATATATAACCACGTTACAAAACAACACAAATTTTATATATAGGGTAGATGTGCCAGTAATGGACACCCTTCCAGTAATGGACACCCCTTGATGTTTTTGGTTCATAAAAAATAACTAATAGATATTTAGCTTTAATTATTTATTTTATAATTCCCTCTTGTATGTTTTATAAAACTGTGTTATTGTTGACACTTTTAATCAAACCAATCAGGAAGCAGAAAATAATGTTTCAAAGTTTTGCTGTTTTTCTGTGAAAATCTTAATGAAGAGGTTAAGAGCTGGCTTCGTTTAATTAATTTATATATTATTTATTTTCTTGCAAAATTCGAATGTTTTTGTTTGAGTAGCAATAGAAAACTTTGAATTTTATATACTAATGGCTATTTACAAAATTTCATTTCTTTTTAAGATTTTTAAGAGGGGGTGTCCATTACTGGGATGGTTAATTAGTCATTTTCCAGTAATGGACACCCCATGTAGACATTGCTAAAAATGCAATTTTAGTAATGTTTATAGTGCAAAAATACTTTGGCTTAACTGCAAACCTAAATAATCAAATTTAATTTTAAATTATACTTACCAAAATGTAATAACACCAAAACTTTTATAAATAGCTGCTTTTAAGTTATTTTATGTGATTAATAAAATTTCGATATTTTATTTTATTTATTTATTTTTTTTTTATGTAGTATATAGTATATAAACCTCACATATTTTACAATCTAGCAATCAAACCAGGCAGGAAGCAGAAAATACTGTTTAAGAGCACAGTCAAGGAAGGGCTCATAGGGCTTAATCCCTCTTTGTTTAAATAAAAGCAATTAAGTTACAGAAGCTATTAAAAATCCATTTTCTGTCTTAAATGTTTCCTTATTTAAAAAAAAAAAAAAAAAAAAAAAATGTAATACTATTAATGAAAGTTATAGATTAATATTCATGAAACTAATAAATCTGCAGATCAGTGGCCTCAAACATCAGTTCTACAGTTTTATTTTGAAATTATTTTATTTAGTATTTAAAATATTCAACTCACAATATCATTTCTTTCATATTTGTAATATTAATTATTATAAATGATGTATCAAGTAATCTCTGGAAGATTGTTAAAAATAGTGACACAAAACTAAACATTAATATTCCAAAACTTTTTTTTATATATATATACCTTTTAAAATCCACCACTGTTTCAATATTTTGATAGCTGTAATTGTCTGATATTTAGTATTTTAAACTATCCATCTAAAATAATTAAAACATCGATCTTCTGATAATTACAATAATTGATGTAAACAGTAAATGATTATCACAAATATTTTATTAATTACTGGTATCCTAATTGTTAAATTTATTTTAAAATAACTATTTTGTTTCATTAGTATGTATTCATTACATTCTGGTTCTAAATACAGTCATATAAACAATTATATTTATTACTTTTTATGGGGTGTCCATTAGGGCTGGACGATATCAAAAATTTAATATCGCAATATATCAACGAGTTAATATCAATATCGGTGATATATCGCGATAACTACTTTAAAGTGTGAGGGAATAGAAAAATTTCTTATTGCTAAAGACAAATGGTATAGTAGGAATAATTTTATTGCAAATAGCTGTAGGAAGCAAAGAATTAATGTTTTATACCTATTTGCTCACGCAATATTCTTTAAATATATATATATATGATACAAATAAATACTTTAGAAAAAGGAACCAATATTCGTTATCTATTTGCACTTATATCATTGATTACATAGTGGTTTTCTTTAGCTTGTTCTCGATTATTCCTGTTTTATGTATTATTTATGAATAACTTTTTAACTATTTAATTTTATCGCGTAAACGGAGAATATTATTTTTAAAAAAAACTTTACTAGATAAACTAAAAAGTTCTCAATTTTAGGACGTTGATGATTTTAAAATGATTAAAATAAGTGAAAAGCAAAAACTGAAAAAGATTTAATGTCATAATTGCATGTACTCGTAATTAAAAGTCTCTCGTAGTAACTCGTAGTTAAACTCGTAACTCGTACGTTAAACTCGTAAACGTAACTCGTAGTTAAAAGACTATTTAGTCTTCAGTGAATGACAGATGCAGCAGAAATTTTATTTTTTAATCTTTTTCTAAGAGTATCAATACATTCTTAATAGTTAAAATATTAAGAAAATTTCTCTGTCTTTATACCTTCATATTTGTTTATCTATGGATGAATAAAACATTAAAATTTTTAAAATATACATATTCAAATCCCATTTGGAAATAGACCTATGCTAAGGAAAGTTCACTTTTTTATAAATATTTTGTAAATAACATCTAGACCCATAACAACATATTTTTCCAGAAAGAAACTAACAAAAAAGAAAAACTTTCCATAAAATTCTACTTGATTACGCAAAATACTCGGTTTGATATTTAAATCTGTTTTTTATTTCGAAAGTGCCACTGAATTTAAAAGCAAGAAAAAAAAAAAAAAAAAAAAAAAGAAAGAAAGAAATGTTGCAAATGAAAAAAAAATAGAAATAAAATAAAGTTATTGGCTAACAAATACATAAACAAAACAATCGATATTCTGCATTAGATTTCAAGAAGTTCGAAATCAGAGAGCTTTGGTTAGTTCAAAGAAATCATTGCATTATAAATTTATGAAAATACTCATAACATTTATTTTAAAAGATTAATAAACAAAAAAATTTAAAACATTAATAATCATATAATTATTTACAAATGAATATACATCTTATAGATACCCACGCCTTGTCCGGATGGCTTTTTAAAAAGCCGTCATGACAGAAAACTCCCCCCCCCCCCCCTCATTTTAGCGCGAGAACACATTATTCAAATTCTATTCTTTTAAATGGTATAAAAAGGACCTTGAAAGTGACATCAAGTTTGTAGTGCTTAAGTGCAGAGAAAAAAAAAAAAAAACAGTTGCAAGCAAACAAAAAAAGAAAAAGAATGAAAATCAAAATCTTCTTTTCCTTACTGTTAAAAAAATAATAATAATCAATATATCCATATCTCCTATGTAAATTGACCGATTTCTTTCAAATTTTCAGCTAGTTGAAATAATAGTAAATTAGGCTGTGTAAGAAATTTTTATTAAAATTTAATTATTTATTAGAAAGTTACAACGCCTTCCGAAACTTCGAATGAAAAGCAGGAGCGCATCTGCTGTTTGTTTTCGTTTATTCACCTCGCTCCGAGAAATCGGAAGTCATATGCTTACACAATCAGATCATAATTAGACAAAATAAATAAATATATAAACATCTTTAAAATATTATTTAATTTTCAATGATTTTTATCAAGTGACGTAAGTTATTATGAGGTAGCTTTTCTTTTGAAATATATATATATATATATAACCATTAATTAAACATAACCTACCACCGTCAATTATTATGAATTAAAGCTGTAAGTATAAAAAAAAATAATAATAATTTATTATAAGAATTATTATGGAAGAAAAAGAAAAAAGTGGACACCGACAAAAAATGGAAAAGCTTATATATTGAATTACGTTGTCAAGGGCACAGAATTCAATGATATAAGCAAAATGGATGTTTTCTGTGAGAAAAATAAGCTAAAGCTAAAAATTATTTTCCCTATCGCCAAGGTCCAATAGGTGCTGGATTTCGAATTTTGTACCGCATATTTATGTATAAAAATTCAAGTACTGGATTTTTCAGATTATTTGTGCGTCTGTGCCGGCCATAGAACATGGTATATCAATTTTAGTGATCTTGATCTGATCACTTAAGCAATTATAAGCACTAGTGTTGACTCTAAGCCGCTTTAGCAAAGCTCAGCGGCCGGCGGCCCTTTTTAATTCTATTTTACGCCTGGCAGCCCTTTTTATTTCTATTTTGCGTCCAGCGGCCCTTTTATTTCTATTTTGCGTCCAGCGGCCCTTTTTATTTCTATTTTGCGTCCAGCGGCCCTTTTTATTTCTATTTTGGCACCCGGCGGCTCTTTCGAAATTCTTCCGATGCGCCCGGCTGCCTTTTTAACACTTCCTATACACCCCGTGGCAATTCAGTTGATCTCGGAAAAATATCACAAATTCTAGGGACTCTAAACAAACCAGCTCAAAATATTTTTTGTAAACAAGGTACAAGTGTGCCCTTTTTGAAAAAAAGTGGCCTTTTATTAGAATAGTATTCCCTTTTTGAGAAAAAGTATCCTTTTTCAGAATATTGTCCCCTATGTGAAAAATTCCCGCCCGGCGGCCCTTTTTTTTCTAGAGTCAACACTAAGCACGTAAACCTATAAAATTTTTAATGTAAATTAAAATGAAAGGAAAATGTGGTTAAAGAAAATCCAAACTTTTAAACAATGAAAAAAGAAAATAGATTTTTAAATTATTACTCTGTAGTTTTTTAAGCAAAAATAAAACTTCAAAATTTCTATCAAAAATGTATTATATAACTATTATTTTTACCAAAAAAAAAAAAAATAGAGAGAAAAGTAAAGTAAGGGAAACTATCAATTCGATGTATACTACAAAAAAGTTCAAACCCGACCCAGTCTTCAAATTAGATTCTTGCATCGTCTCAGGTTACCCGAACCCGACCCGACACGCGACTTTTGTCTTATTTAAAATTAAAGAAGTTATATAATAAAAAAAAAAATCAGAAATATATTTTCATTGAAAAATTACAACTGGAATTCGTTTAACTAATTTCCACGCCCGTGTGAATATTATCAATAAAATCAATCAGTAAAGTAAATCAGTAAAATAAAGTAAATCAATTCTTACCTTGAATGTAGTCCATCATATTGTAGAGGATGATTATAGCTAAGATGGCTCCATAAATTAGAAGTAGCTTTTGCAAATACCGGTCGAACGCATATACTGCATACTGCAATTTTTTCATTTATTACTTCACCATTTTCATTACCTGGGCATCCAAAATATTGCCACACGTTACTCTTAGCCTCTTTTTTTTAAATCACTTGATTATAATTCGGGCAATTTACCCGACACCGTACGTTCATCTTACTATAAAATATAAAATCACTGCCGATAACTCGCTCGAGAAGACCATACGAACGAGCATTGAATGAAGCCTATAGACAATAGCAAATATTGACTCAACAATGAACAGATGTTCTAGCTCATGTCATTGGCCAGGACGTATCAAACTTGATATGTTCTAATATGTCTAGACCAATAGTAGCAGCGAAATTAAATCAACGACGATTAAAACATTATTCAGTAACGAACGGACATATGTATGTTGATATATTAGTATATGAATTATTCTGGGTCTGGGATATCAACGAAAGACAGATTATCACAGGAAGGGAGTTTAGAATAAAGCGGGGCAGCGAATAAATGCATCTATCGGATGAGAGAAAGGATTGAAGAAGTCATTGGCCAGGACGTATCAAAGACTTGATATGTTCTAATATGTCTAAACCAATAGTAGCAGCGAAATTAAAACAACGACGATTAAACCATTATTCAGTAACGAACGGACATATGTATGTTGATATATTAGAATATGAATTAGTCTGGGTCTGGGATATGAACGAAAGACAGATTATCACGGGAGGGAATTTAGAATAAAGCGGGGCTGCGAATAAATGCATCTATCGGATGAGAGAAAGGTTTGAAGAAGTTATTGGTTACGCAATATTCGGCGCTTTTTCTTCTTGCGGTTCGAAGTCGTGGTGCGGGAAAAAAATGTTATTGGGATATATAAGTAGAGTCAGAGATTAGATATCGCTATTGGGATATATCGTTAGAGTCAGAGCTTACATATTGTTATTGCGATAGTTAAAAAATATCAATATTTAACCGATATATTGATAATTAATCCAGCCCTAGTGTCCATTACTGGAACAGAGGGTGTCCATTACTGGGCTTTTGGGTGTTTTGATATATTTCTGTTATTTAAAATTAAATTTCTATTCATATGGGGAAATGAGGCTATAAGAATGGTTAAATATTGTTGATAGATTAATATAATATTGAAAAAACTGGAATATAATAATTATAATTATTAATAAAAAAATAATTTTTAAAGAAATTCCTTAAGGGTGTCCATTACTGGCACATCTACCCTATATTATTATTAGGTATTTTTCTATTGTTAAGTATTGTTTCTATTTTCTTTGCTTATGTGAAAATTAGAAACAATACTTTTATTATGTTTTACAAATTTCTCCGATACTACACCCACCTTACCTTATAATAAATAAAAATACTTTATAGTTAGAAAGACTGCAATCATTCCAGATTAAAACTTAAAATAGATTAATATTACAAAAAAGCAACAACTAAATAAAGCAAAGCAAAAATAAAAACAAATATATTTTATTAATTACAAACACATGAAATGTGCAAAATTTTTTTCACAAACTTATATTAGCTTCCAATATTATTAAAATTCGCATAAATAATAACAGTATCATCGTGGGTGAAAGTCAGAAACATTTTAGATTGCCAAGTTTGATAATAATTAGTTATAATACGCACGCTACAACAACAATCACTTGATACATGTATCGAGTTGTTAATATAGGTTTTGTCTCACAGTAATAACTGAGAAAATGATCATTATGTTATAGCGCTTATATTTGCACATCTTCTGATTAAATTAAGAGCTATTCTGTACCTTTTCAAATTCAATTATTATTAGAGTCAACATCAAACTGTTTGGTAAAAGATTTTGTTTAATGCCAGCACATAAACGAGGTGACTTCTTTTAAAATAAAGCTTTGTAACCCTCAAAAGATAAATTTTATTGTTGCGCCAATGCACTAGAATTTTGGATGAAGAAATTTCACAAAACTTTCTCAATTACAATTTTGATTACAATAAACAATAAATTCGTTTACAACACTTTTAAACTTAACGACTTGATTTACCGTTAGATATACAAACATCGTCGCGTCACGTGACTTTTGAAGCTTACCGTTAGATTTGCAAACATCATATCTTTCCTGTCAGAAAAACTTGATCTGAAGAGCCAATCAGAGCAATGCTAACAGCTATATCTAGCCGCCTGTGTGTCTGAACGGGGGTTGACGAGAGTAGCTCGTAGGAGGCAGAGCTCCCTAGTTAAAAACAAATTAATTTTCAAACGATAAAATGAAATATGTTGCAGACTATTGCCAGATGTTTATAGAATTCGTACTTATGTTTGATAAAAGTTTGCAGACGATATCTACTATAATGTTTCTTAAGTGAAACATTCCGGATACTTTTTGTTCATAGTAGTATTTTTTTAATATGTAAACACTCCAATTAAATATTAGCGTCGTTATTAATTAAAATTCATGGTTTCTTTTTTTAACATTAAAATATTGTCGTGCAAATTTAATTGTTACAAGGAAGTGCGTACGTATTTTTTTTATTATTGTTAAAAGAATTGTTTTCATTTGTACTTAAATCATGAAATAGCCTTGGAGAAAAAGTATTTATTTTTGTAATCTAGTTCTTTATAAAATTTTAAATATTGCTACAAAGATTTAAATCGCATGCAACAGCTGTTTATTCTCTTTGATTAAAAACGGCCCAAGTGAGCATGTACTTTAAAAAGGTTTATAATAATAGAAGTAGAAGGATATTAAAAAGCGAAGCGGAAGTCTCCAAAATGTTTCAAGAAAAACATGACTAAAAAATAAAAATAAAAACAATTTAAGAATTTTTTTTTGTGTGTGTGTGAACACGGATGAAATTTTTCCTGCTACGATTTTACGTAAAATCATAAACACTATTACGTTGTAAAGAGTGCTAATGAAAAAATTTAAGAAATGGATTTTCATCTTAATATACTGCTAATTAGAATAAAAAAGATTATTCTTAATGTAATCAAAATTAATCATGTAAAATTTCAAAACCTAATCGTAGTATCAAAATGATTGAAAATGATTGAAATTTATGAGCCATAAAAAATGTAATCTCTGACAAACATTCAAAGATTTGATAAGTATAACTTGATAAATATAAGTATAAGTATAAACCATAACTACATTTATGTTTTTTTTTTTTTTTTTTTTTTTTTAGACCCCGGTACGGTATGCTATTTCTTTTTCCCACCTTATTTTGTTTCCAAAAAATAACGTTACCTTACAGACACTAACCGTAAAACAAAGCATTAAACATTTTCAACTTTTATACCGTCGTATTCGGGAAAAAAATACTTTTTAATGCAATTTGTTTGAAAACTGTATCTCCATTTATTTTTGAGATATTAATTTTTTTTGTAGTTTTTAGCGACATTTGTTTCATTTTGGCAACTCAAGTACTCCATTTCTGTAGAAAGTAAAGGAAAAATAGCAATTATATCTTTTTGCTGCCACTTTCTCATAAAAACTGAAAGAAAAGTAATTAAAATACGTGCTATTTAAAAAAATATATTAATGAATTGCTTTCTTTTTGCTGCATTTGTGTATTATTCTGAGATAGCGAAATCCTACCCATACTTTATTGTAGGTGTTTATGATTGGATCGTAAATGAGGAATTCTTCAGCGGATTCGGATGACGTCGTATTATATAAAATAAAATCATTTTTAAGTCTTAAAACTGAGCTACAGTAGAGTCCCGATTATCCGAGTTCCCATTAACCGAGTGTCCGCTTTCACCGAGTTATTTTCTTTTGATGGACTGATGGTTTCTATTATTATGAAACAGCCATTATAAATGAAGTGTTAGGTAAAGATGAAAGAGCAGTCGTAAAAAGTTAGAGCTCTGATTTTCTTGTCAGAATGGGGGAAAACATGGCCATAATTTTTTTTCCAAAAAAAAATTATGGCCATTTTTTCCCCTTTCAGACCAGAAAACAAAAAAAAAAAAAATTATGGCCATTTTTTTCCTCATTCTGACCAGAAAATCAGAGGTTATCTTTTTACGGCTGCTCTTTCATCTTCACCTAACACTTCATTTATAATGGCTGTTTCATAATAATAGAAGCCACCAGTCTATCAAAAGAAAACGAAATAATGTTCTCTAGTTTATTTATTTATTTTTATCAAAACATATTTCAAAGAATCTGATGATTTATATTTGATGTACTGATGTTTATTATTAAATAAATTTGGTTATTTTTGTAAATCATGATTTTCTTCCAATTTTAATATTTCTTATAATGCTATTCGATTTTACCCGACTGGTTGCCATTACCCCAAAAGTGCAACTTAAAAAAAAAAGTTAAACATTTATATGTATTTTTTTTCTTTCAAATTACATGCATTAAAATGTGTTAAGAAACAGTCAAAGTTTGTTCTATAGTAACATTTAATACATCGCATTTTTTTATGTTGTCTTTCAAATAAAAGCGTAACTTCCTCTATATATTACGAAACATCGATAGATAATTTAATGATTTTCGTTTCTTTAATAATTCATAAAATCATTTAAAAAATCATTTTTACGGCTATCTGAATCTTTTATTTTTATCATAATATCTAGAATATGCACTTTTTAGAAAACTTACAAGAAAAAAGCTTTTATTTATGCCAATCTATCGAAAAAAATCGCCTCGGTTTCCCTTAAGAACATTACGTAAAACTTTCCCTGACTTTTTTTTTCTCTAAAGAAAATAATGGATTAGTGAGGGAATTACTTGAAAAAAAAAGTGATAGCTCCTATTTTCACTTAATCACCAAAAAGGTTGGTTGATTAAGGTTGAAAGGCACAAAATTTCTACTGGGATCTGCTGCGCCAGGTTAAAAGATATATATATATATATATATATAAGGAATAAGAAAATTTAAAAAGAATGACGAAAAAATACCTAAAAGTATGTTGGGATTATAAAGTTTTTAACGACGTGTTGTGTGTGTCTATATTTAAAATAGAATTCATTTTTGGCTAAGGAACAAATTTAGCAAATGGTAAATGTCGTTTTGTATTTTTAAAATCGATAATTTGGATTCTGATTAATATTTCAAATACTATGCTGTTTAAATTGTTAAAAAATCGTGACAAGAAAATACGTCTGAATGCATTTGATATAAAAAAAAATGCGATTTGAAAAAGTGGAACAAGTACAGGGTGGTCATATAAATAACTTCCCCGATATATGTGCCCCTTGCGACCTAACCTCTCAACCAATCGAAAGAAAATTTCAGATTTAGTTATTTGAAGGTACGCGCTCGAGGTCGTGATGATAACAATAGATCTCCCACGGTTACTGTTACAGCGAAAATTTTTCAAAAGTTTCGGATTGCAACACCCTTATTTTTCCTGCGCAAATTCATCAGAGCGTTGAAAAACCATAAATGGCTTTGGAACGATACACGTAGGACTAAAATTGCCAGTGTAATTTCGTGTCACTTATTCCTAATCAGTTTCTATGTAACGTAATATTCATCATTCTAAAACAAACTATTACATTTTTATTTTCACTATGTGTACACAAACACAACTCAAAAACACGTTTTAAAACAAATCTTACAACATTACTCAGTTCACAAGTGAAAAAAAAAAAAAAAAAATCGGCTACTGAAAAACATGTGTTGTAGCCACTTCTTCGTTCCTCGCAATGGTCTTTTTTGCAAGTATTTTAAGCCGGCAATTTTCATCGTACGATATCAATCCAACGCCATTTATGGTTTTTCAATGTGCTGATAAATTTGCGCATGAAAAAAATGGTTGTTGCCATTCGATATTTTCGAATTTTTTTCACTGTAACCGTAACCTTGAGAGCTCTGTAACCTTATTTTAAACCTTGAACCGTAACCTTGTTTTAAATCTTCACGATCTCGAGCGCATATCTAAAATTTCTAAAATTCGGTATATCTAAAATTTCTTTTTGATTGGTTGAGCGATTAGGCCGCTAGGAGTTCATATATCGAGGAAGTTTTTTTATGACCACCCTGTATATATGAGGATAAAGACATTCAAATCACTAATGCTGTGTAATTTCGTGTTTGAAAGATTTAAAATCACATTTGTCGTTAAATAAAAAAATTTAATAATAAAATTCAACGCTCGTACAGAAAAATGTCCATGTAAAAAAATAAAGTTCGGAACATAACATTTTCAATAATAATAAGTACTTAATAGCATCAAATGTCAAAATATTACTATAATTAATATTATTTTATTTCGATTTCTTTAAATTATGTTATTAAATCTCTCTATTCTAAAAAAGGGTAACTACCACTGTCACCGCCGCCGCCACCGCCGGTTTTGAATTTTTTTGTGACCCGAGGTCTTTCTTCGTTAATATTAAGAAAAATAATGCATACAAAAATATGAAAATCGGTAGTATTATACAGAAATGTTTGATATACACGCTGATGCAGACAGTTTTCAAATCGAACAATTATTTTAAGAGATATTTAATGCTAAAGTTGGACAAAATTGTTCCACTAAAAAAGTTTTATAGGAGCAAAAACTATACATCAGAATTTAATAATTTTTAGATCATTTTATGCGTTATAATTTCCCGGTGTGCAGAATTCTTTTTTTTTTTTTTATTTGACTCATTTTCCGAGGTTTCATTTCTATTTTAAATTCAAATTTTCAGCATTTCGAGAGATATTTTTTACTTATTTTAGAAAATTGTGCTAATTTATCCTGTTGCCAACTGTATAAACAACGGAAACAATAATGTTTGCTTCAAATTAAATATTTATTTACACGTGACTATTATAAACAGAAAAAATCATTTGGAATTAGAATTAAATAATTATGTACAAAAAGCAAGAACTTATTAAAAATTACGTCATAAAAAGTATACACGTGAATTTTAAAAGAGAAAGGATATTGTAAAATAAAAAATTCATTAACAGGCGTTAGAAGTCTTAAATAGGAGAAATTACGTCATATTTACGTCACATTACAGTTATTATATAAAATGAGCACAAAATAATATTGCAAAACAGTTTAAATTTAGAAATTGCGCTAAACATTTATTTGATATTTTGAGAGGATCTTTTCAACTATTTTTGTTAGGAAAGCACAAATAATATTTCATTTCTAACAAAAGTATTTTCACGTGAATATTTAAAAGAGAAAGAATAGCTTGGTCAAAACTACGTCAGATTAAAAACGATTAATTTAAAATGTCTCATCTAAAAGAAATTTCTTTTCGCTTTGTTGAAAAATACCAGGAGTCAAAGACTCCTTATTTAATACCTTTTATATTAGCTTATTTTGAAATGTTGTTACACGTGTCTACGTCATCAAGTTATTTTAATTTCGACATTTTATTTGTATTTTTATTAATGTTGTACTAATTTATTTGTTCTTTAGTTATTTAAAATAAAAATTATGTCATTTTGTATAATTTGGTGAGTGGTTTGGCGATTTATATAATTTGGCGAAATTGGTCGACTGGATAATCAAGTAGTACCGCAGCGGATTTGGCGTTAAAATTCCCCCAATCAAAGAGAAATGAATAGAAATCCGTTTATAGAGAAATCGCCACGGTTTTTTAAATTATAATTCAATCTTTAGAAATCTTTTTAAAGCCGATCAAATTAGTGTGCATTTAGAGTCTGCGGTGTCTGGACGGGGGTTGGCGAGCGTAGCTCGTAGAGGCCCGAGCCCCCTAGTTATGAAAATCTCGCTAAGAGTCCCATATCCTGTTCTGTTTGTTTTGGCGAGATTTTTTCAGCAATAAATGTTTCGAAGTGTTTGTGGCGATCTTCAGCATTTTGTTTTTGTTTTATTATTATTATTATTATTATTATTATTACTTGAATGCTACAGGTGGATAAGTAATAATTTTGCATACATATATTTTTATATATTTTTTTAATTTTCCGGCCTTTTTTTACACAATATTTTTCTGCAGATGCAATATTATGTAAATGTATATTTTGTGCATTTTTATATGTTTTAAGATGTATATAACGTTAACTTTTATAATATATTGTTATGTTATATTTTCACAAGTATAATAAATATATAAAATAAGAAACATGTATAGTGATATATATAATTATATAGTATTTATTTATATGTGTATATAATGTGTATGTTATATATATATATATATATATATATATATATATATATATATATATATATAATGCTTTTCAAAGGTGTATAAAGAAAACAAGGCCAGTGCATCAGGCGCAAAGCAGCTCTTACATGCATTAAGTAAATATAGTTTTTATCTGAAAAGTACGACAATCATGAAAATTATGAAAAGAGGTGAAAAACATTGTAACAATAAAATTATTAAACAATTCAAACAAGAACAAAAAGTACACAAAACTCCAAGCTCGTCGGAAGGTGGGAGGAGTCAAGAAGTATGTATCAAACAAAAAATAATCTTCACAGTTTTTGCAAGGTATGGTCATTGGCCAACCCACGTACTCCATTAATGTAACAAAATCAAATAGAAAAACTTAAGCAACTCAAAATTAATAATTGAAAATTATGTGATATAACTTAACAAAACGAAACTTCTCTATAAACAAAATCAACCAACCAATTTATAACAGAAACCAAATCAGTTTTTCTGAATTTAATATTAAAAAAAAACATGAAATTAAAAAAATAATTAATTTAAATCTTAAAATAGCTCAAAATTAAATGAATTATGAACAGGTAAAAAGGCCATATCCCCACATTTTGATCCGTGAAGACCTGAAAAATTCTGACATCTCTCAAAAATCCACAACACTCCACATCCGCCGTTGATCAGTAAGAGCTGCAATGCCTAAGATTCCAGAAAGGCCAGCATCAAGAATACTTGTCTTTCAATTAATCTAATTCAATAGTGCCATTCTAGTATACCTCTGTTTCATCTTGAAAATTCTTCACAATGCAGACCTTTTTATAATAAACTTTAATCTGCGTTCTTCATATATTCAAAATGTCACTTCGGCTTCTTTCACGGTGTTTGGCCGTTGAGCTGTTGCCACTCCAAAAAACTTTTCTTAAGCTGATTTACATAATGAAAAACAAATTGATATGGATATAAACTGTTAAAAAAAGCGCACTTTTTTATAACAATTTATATCCATGTTAAATCATGTTTCATTGGTTATAAATTGGTTGGTTGTTTTTCTTTATACATCAGTTTGGTTAAACGCAGTTTAGTTGTATTGGCCTCATAGGGTCTACTTTAGAGGTGACAAAAAATTGAGTTGAAAAAATTAATTTTTTTGTGTTTTAATGAACAATTTCGGGTACTTTTTACACAGAATATACAGGGTTATTCTACATGATGGACCCATTTTCAAAAAATTGTATTTATTAAAGTCCAAATCCAAAATGAACAATCTTTATATCAATGAAAAGAGGAAGTTTTAAAGTTTTTTTTAAGATAGTATAAATGTTCAATATTTCCACCGTTTGCTGAACGGCAAATATCTACGCGATAGCCAAACTCGCCCCACACACTAGAAAGCGTATCTGCTGTTACTGAGTGCACGGCTTTCAAAGCTAAATGGTTCAGAAGTAGAGCTGTAGCAAACCGCACATATTCGTTACTAAGTAACGGGTATTCTCTAAGATACGAAATACCGAATCGGTACTTCGAAATACGACTCGTTAGTCGTTACTATGTCAATACGCAGCCGAACAAAATGACACTAACTTCAAACACTGCTTACGTATGTGTAATTCATGAATGGAGCAGATAGCCAGATACAGTAAAAGATGCGAATTTGTATTCGGATTCGGATATTTCGGCGTCAGTTGTTTCCGTATCAGTGTATGCGTATCATTCTGTTAGTATCAGTTTATTCTCAAATCTCAAATGATTTTGATTTCGTAAAGGCTTGTTGATTCCTTTATTATGGAAAGAAAAAGAAGTATAGCTGTTTTATACTCCGAGCTTGCGGATTTAGCAAAAAAGTATTTATCAGCGATGTCTACATTAGTACCATCTGAAAGAATTTTTTGAAAATCAGATTATATATTATCTGAAAGGCGTGCTTCATTAAAATAAAAAAGAATGGAGAAAATATTATTTTTAAACATAAATCAAAGATTTCTAAAATAGTAATGCGAGTGGCGTAAACTGTTGGTTGATAAGATGATAAAGACTAAAATGAAACACATTTCTTTTAAATGTTCTGAAAATTTTCAAGAAATTCTGTTCTAAAATTTACAGGTTTGCTTTCAGTGCATTCTTTATTTTATAAAAATATCTTTGTACGTGTATTTATGTTTTAAATTTGAAAAAAAAAATATTTTTATGATAAAGACGAGTTTTTAGATTGTTTGTAAAAATATTTTTATGATAACGCTTAATTTTTTTAGCCCCCGGTATGCTATTTCTTTCTTCCAGTTAAGCTAATAAAATGCAGTCTCAAAAAAAAAAAAAAAAAAAAAAAAAAAACACGCTCCATTGTATCAGCCAGTGTATAAAACAAAGCAGAGGTATCATTGTACGGAATAATCTCTGCCGCAATTTTTTTTTACTTCTAAGCATCGCACATTTTCAATTTTTATATCATTGTATTGGCAAAAAAAAAAAAAAAAAGTACTTTTAAATGCAATTTGTTTAAAAACTGCATCTCGATTTATTTTTTATATTAATTTTTTTGTAGTTTTTAATGCTATTTGTTTAATTTTTGTAACTCAAGTACTCCATTTCTGTAGAAAGTAAAAGTAAGGGAAAAATAGTTGGAAAGTACCAATTATAACTTTTTGTAGCCATTTTCTCATAAAAACTGAAAAAAAAAATGTAATTAAAACACGTGCTGTTTCGAAAAAATATAAGCGAATGACTTCTAATAAAACATGGAACCTTTATAAACTGAACAATTTTAAGTATCGACATTAATATTACAAAGAAATGAAAGCATATTAATCATGAGATAGCCAATTTTTTTTTTTTTTTTTTTAATGTCGAAGTTCTTAAATAACGAAAGGAATTCTTCAGCGGATGCGGATAACGTCATTTTATATAAAATAAAAGCGTGTGTTTTAAGTCTTATAACTGAACTATCTACTATACATATATATATTTTTTTCATCGGGCGTGACACTAAATTCTGAAAAAGCAGAATTCCTGTTTTCTAATTTCTTTTTCTTTTCTTATTTATTTTATTTTATTTTATTTTATTTATTTATTTATTTATTTATTTTTATTTTGGGGGGGGGGGGCTTGTAAAAAAAGTCCTTCCGGCCAGTGCCGGTAGGAAGAGGTAGCTTTCAAATTCCTTATTTTTAAAAAGCTAGCTTATGTTATTCAAACACACGAAGCTCAATTTAGTGGAAACCGATTATAGAAGATTCAATACTAATTTTTATCAATACTAAATCCTTATGAATGAGAATTTCGCGAAATTAGTCAGCTTTATCCAAGCTGATTTTATTTAAAGTTATATTTGGTTTCCAAATTCGGCGATATGTGAAGTGCCTGCCCTTTTAAGACAACATGGTGGATGAGGCTAACCAGTGAACTTTATCGAGACCTTAGTAATTCCTGTGCCCACGCTCTCTCACATCGGAATCGGTTGATATATATGAGTGCTGTCGCTGGCAAAAATCAGATTTTTCAAAATGTCACCCACATAATGAAATTCAAACTACTGTATCAGAACCATTTTCTAGATAAAGACAAAACAAAAAATGCTCCGGAATGCTTATATCAAAGTCAGATAATTAAGAAAGAAACCTTTTTCAATTTCTAAATTTTTTGCACTTCACTTTAAATATAATTTTTTTTTATTTAAAGGCCGCCAATTTGATTCAAGATGGCGGATGAAGCTGGCCAGTGAACTTAGTCGAGACATTGCTATATACTATCCAAATGCCTTCTTTACATCCAAATAGGTTAATAAATACGTGTGTTATCGCGTGGCAAATATCAGATCGTTTCAAAATGTCAGCCATGCTAGAAATTTCAAAGTGCTATTACTCGACCTTTTTTTAAGATGTAGACAAAAAAAAAAAAACTGACCTGAAATCTTTGTATCAAGGTACTTTGTATCACATAAAAAAACCTTTTTCATTTTCCAATTTTTTCATACCTCATTTCAAATTTTAAATAATTTTTTTAAATGTTCCCTTTTGAATCACAATGGCGAATGAAGGTTGCCTACGAACTCGGTCGAGACATTGGTATGCACTATGTACACACCAAGTTGCATCCAAATCGGTTCATAAATACGCCTGTTATCGCGTGACAAAAATCAGGTCATTTCAAAATGTCAGCCACAATAGAAATTAAAAATGCTATAACTCAGCCATTTTTCTAGATATAGACGAAACAAAAGTTGTTCCAGAATCTTTATATTAAGGTCAAACACATAAGGAAAAGATCTTTTTCAATTTTTTGATACTTCATTTTAAATTTTAAATAAAAAAAATTTTTTTAATGGCCGCCATTTTGAAACAAGATGGCGGATGAAGCTGGCCAACGAACTCGGTCGAGACATTGGTGTGTACTTTGTACATACCAAGGTACATCCATATCGGTTCATGAATAGGCCTGTTATCGGGTGACAAAAATAAGGACGTTTCAAAATGTCAGCCACGCTAGAAATTCAAAGTGCTATAATTCAGACATTTTTTAAGATATAGACAAAACAAAAACTGCTCCGAAATCTTTGTATCAAGGTCAAACACATAAGAAAAAAATATTTTTCAATTTTCAATTTTTTGGTAGCACATTTCAAATTTAAAAAAAAAAAAAAAAATGTAAATGGCCGTCATTTTGAAACAAGATGGCGGATGCAGCTAGCCAACAAACTCGGTGGAGACATTAGTATGTACTATTTACGCACCAAGTTTCATATAAATCGGTTCATAAATACGCCTGTTATCGCGTGACAAATATCAGGTCGTTTAAAAATGACAGCCACAATAGAAATTCAAAATGCTATAACTCACCCCTTTTTTAAGATATACACAAAACAAAAACTGCTCCGGAATCTTTGTATCAAGGTCAAACACATAAGAAAATAATATTTTTCAATTTTCATTTTTTTGGTATCACATTTCAAATTTAAATTTTTTCTAAGAATTTAAATGGCCGCCATTTTGAAACAAGATGGCGGATGCAGCTGGCCAACGAACTCGGTCGAGACTTTTGTATGTACTATGTACACACCGAGTTTCATCTAAATCGGTTCATAAATACGCCTGTTATCACGTGACAGATATGAGGTCGTTTCAAAATGTCAGCCATGCTAGAAATTGAAAGTGCTATAACTCAGCCATTTTTTAAGATATAGACAAAACAAAAACTGCTCCGTAATCTTTGTATCAAGGTCAAATACATAAGAAAAAAATATTTTTCAATTTTTAATTCTTTGGTACCACATTTCAAATTTTAAAATTTTTTTAATTTTTTAAATGGCCGCCATTTTGAAACAATATGGCGGATGAAGCTGGCCAACGAACTCGGTCGAGACATTGGTATGTACTATGTACACACCAAGTTTCATCCAAATCGGTTCATAAAAAGTCCTTCCGGCCAGTGCCGGGAGGAAGAGGTAGCTTTCATAATCCTTATTTAAAAAAAGCCAAATTATATCATGCAAACACAAGAAGCTCAATTTAGTGGAAACCGCATATAGGAGATTCAATACTAATTTTTATCAATATAATGAATGAGAATTTCGGGAAATTAGTCAGCTTTATCCAAGCTGCTTTTCTTTAAAGTAACTTATATTTGGCTGCCAAATTCGGCAATTTCTTAAAGTGCCTGTCATTTTAAGACAACATGGTGGATGAGGCTAAGCAGTGAACTTGGTCGAGACCTTAGTAATTGCTGTGCACATGCTCACTCACATCGGAATCGGTTAATATATAGGAGTGCTGTCGCATGCAAAAAATCAGATTTTTCAAAATGTCACCCACAATAGAAATTGAAACTGCTATATCTGAGCCATTTTTTAAGGTAAAGACAAACAAAAAATGCTCCTGAATGCTTATATCAAGATCAAATACTTAAGAAAGAAACCTTTTTCAATTTCTATTTTTTTTGCACCTCACTTTAAATATATATATATTTTTTAATTTAATGGCCGCCATTTTGAAACAAGATTGCTGATGAATCTGGCCAGCGAACTTGGTCGAGGTGTTGATATATACTATCCACATGCCTTCTGACATCGAAATAGGCGAATACGTGTGTTATCGCGTGACAAATACAAGATCGTTTCAAAATGTTAGCCATGCTAGAAATTCAAAGTGCTATAAATCAACCATTTTTTAAGATATCAACAAAAGAACAAATTTTCAGAAACAAAAACTGCTCCGGAATCTTTGTATCAAGGCCAAACACATAAAAAAAATCTTTTTCATTTTCCAATTTTTTAATACTTTATTTTGAATTTTAAATTTAATTTTTTTTTAATGGCAACCCTTTTGAAACAAGACGGCGAATGAAGCTGGCCAACGAACTCGGTCGAGACATTGCTATGTACTATGTACAGACCAAGTTACATCCAAATAGGTTCATAAATACGCCTGTTATCGCGTGACAAAAATCAGGTCGTTTTAAAATGTCAGCCACAAGAGAAATTCAAAATGCTATTACTCAGCCATTTTTTTTTTAGATATAGTCGAAAGAAAAACTGTTCCGGAATCTTTGTATTAAGGTCAAACACATACAAAAAAAATCTTTTTCATTTTCCAATTTTTTGGTATCTCATTTAAATTTTTTTATTTTTTAATTTTTTTAAATGACCGCCATTTTGAAACAAGATGGCGGATGAAGCTGGCCAACGAACTCGGTCGAGATATTTGTATGTACTACGTACACACCAAGGTACATCCAAGTCGGTTCATAAATACGCCTGTTATTACGTGAGAAAAATCAGGACGTTTCAAAATGTCAGCCACGCTGGAAATTTAAACTGCTATAACTCAGCCATTTCTTAAGATATAGACGAAACAAAAACTGCTCCCGAATCTTTTTATCTAGGTCAAACACATAAGAAGAAAATATTTTTTCAATTTTCAATTTTTGGTACCACATTTCAAATTTAAATTTTTCTTAAAAATTTAAATGGCCGCCATTTTTAAACAAGATGGCGGGTGAAGCTGGCCAACGAACCCGGTCGAGACATTGGTATGTACTATGTATAAACGAAGTTACATCCAAATCGGTTCATAAATACGCCTTTTATCGCGTGACAAAATTCAGGACGTTTCAAAATGTCAGCCACGCTAGAAATTCAAAATGCTATAACTCAGCCATTTTTTAAGATATAGACGAAACGAAAACTGCTCCGAAATCTTTGTATAAAGGTCAAATACATAAGAAAAGAATATTTTTCCATTTTCAATTTTTTGGTACCACATTTCAAATTTTAAAATTTTTTAAATTTTTTAAATGGCCGCCATTTAGAAACAAAATGGCGGATGAAGCTGGCCAACGAACTCGGTCGAGAGATTGGTATGTACTATGTACACACCGAATTACATCCAAATCGGTTCATAAATACGCCTTTTATCGCGTGACAAAATTCAGGACGTTTCAAAATGTCAGCCACGCTAGAAATTCAAAATGCTATAACTCAGCCATTTTTTAAGATATAGACGAAACAAAAACTGCTCCGGAATCTTTGTATAAAGGTCAAATACATAAGAAAAAAATATTTTTCCATTTTCAATTTTTTGGTACCACATTTCAAGTTTAATTTTTATTAAAAATTTTAAATTGCCGCCATTTTGAAACAAAACGGCGGATGAAGCTGGCCAACGAACTCGGTCGAGACATTGGTATGTACTATGTACACACCGAATTACATCGAAATCGGTTCATAATTACGGGTGTTACAGTGTGACATAGGTCAGATATATATATATATATATATATATATATATATATATATATATCAATTTTGAACGGAGGGTGGTTTCGGGGTCTGGGGGTCATGATCGATGAAAATATACCAAAATTTTTTGAAATCGCTTTCCTCCGAACGGCTGCAATAGGTAGCTTTTTTGTAAAGAAAGCTACCTAATACGAGAGTTACAGTATGACAAAGATCAGATATATATATATATATATATATATATATATATATCAACTTTTGAACGGAGGGTGGTTTCGGGGTCTGGGGGTCATGATCGATGAAAATATACCAAAATTTTTTGAAATCGCTTTCCTCCGAACGGCTGCAATAGGTAGCTTTTTGTAATGAAAGCTACCTAATATTTGTCACAGATATCATATACGCACCACATTGGCGCAATTTTTTTCTGACGTCAATGTCATATAAGTACCGGGGTACTTAACTGGCGCCAAAGTGCCGTTATTTTGCTTAATATGGTAGGTAACCCGGATGTTGTTTATTTGTTAATATATTGTTTAGTTCTATAGTTATTAATTAAACTTTTTTTATTTATTGTTATTCCCTTTTTTAAATAAATATATGTAACTGGTATTCGAAAACGAGGTTTTCGCCAAATTGGCGTCAGAAAAGAATCACGCCAATGTGTATGACATCTGTGCCAAATATTTTTGTTGGTATGTTTTTAAATTTCATATTTGAAAAAAAGGTTTTTTTTTAAATATAAATCGATAATTTCTGAAATAATAATGTGACTGAAGTACAATGTCATTTGATAGGATGACCAAGTAAGAAATTAAATATACATATATTTAAATATTTTCAAATTATTCCAGAAGTTAAATTTTCATAATACATAATTACTTTTAGTGTAAAATTAGTAAGTAAATTTGTTTGTAAAAATATTTTCTTTGTGTAATTATATTTCATAGTTTTAGTATAAATTTGGTAAACTTTTACTCTTCCTAATTGCTTTCTCCAATTATTCATTATTTCATAAGTAAGAAATTCTACAATTCAGACATGTTATATTCAATATGCATCATATTTTAATTTTGTTTGCCTTTTTTCATTAAAACGTAGAAAATTAAATGTAAATTTTACGTACAGATGGCAGAACATATTTTACGTTAAAACAGTAACGACTAACGAATTCTTCAAAACACTCATGTGCAGTATATAATTAGATTTGCTGCAGGTTTGTAGTACATACCCGGTTTTTGAACAGTAACGAAAGTAACGAGTAACGAATACTTTCTAACGGGTAGCGAGTTTGAAAGTAACGACATCATACGGGTATCCATTTAGTCGTTACTTTTAAAGCACTATTCAGAAGCGGCCGGTGGAGGTCGCGCGGAAATAGGCAGTGATTTTGTTTCACTGTCAGCTGTGAGTGAGATGGCTACCGTGGAGCACGGGGTTTTCTGCGTTCTTGAGTTCGCAAGAAGTTAGTCGCAAATTGCAGTGCAGCGGTCATTTCGTACCGAATTCGGTGGACACGTTGAACATTTATAATGGCTTTAAAAAAACTTTCAAACTTCCTCTTTTAATTGGTATAAAGATTGTTCATTTTGGGTTCGTACCACCGCCCTCTGAATACTAGGCCTGAGCGCTCACACAAAAATGACACAAAAATGGTGGCTGACGAAGGCGGATTTCTTTTAGCGTAGGTACGGTCCCTTAAATGTAGACACCAGTATTCTATAAAAGATTTCTCTACCTTGTTTATTCTCAGAAAAACGAAGCGGAAAAAAACTACAAAAAATTATTGGTAAGAATATTTAAGGGACCGTACACATGCTGAAAAAAATCCGCCTTCGGCAGTCGCCATTTTTGGTCCAGCGCTCAGGCCTAGTATTCAGGGGGCGGTGGTTCGTACTTTAATAAATACAATTTTTTGAAAATGGGTCCATCATTTAGAATAACCCTGTATATACTAATAACTTTAAAAGATGTAATACCAAATGGCAAGTTATTATGCAATAATTTACCCAACTGATAAGATTTTTAAGCAAAGAATTATTGATCGTGACTTTCAATAAATAATTATTACTGAAATTACTCTTCCAAATAATTTAGCCTATGATTTTATTTATTCACAATCAGACAATAGATATTTTACGAAATAACAATAGATAACTTAACATTTTGTCGTTTTTATTTCATTAAAGAGCTGCAAAAGTACCTAAGAAATGACACTTTAATGGTTTCATTTGAATTCTGAATGCTTTAATGTTATTTTAAAATCTAGTACGCGCAGTTCTTGAAAACTTACACGACTTTTCAATTGCCTCTAAAATTATTATGTAAATCGTGTTATTACTTGGGAATAAAAGAAAAATAATAATATGTGTATTATTGTGTAATGTATTATTTAATAATTAAGTTGCAAAATTAATAAAATGCTGTATTGTTATCAGAAACGCACTTTTGTACATATTGAAGAATGACGTATTGAAGGGTGTAATTTAAATGTGACCCTTAAATTACAGCGGTGTCTCCTACACGAAAAAAAATAGCAACATTTAAATCGCCACTAAAGATTGGCCTGTGGATTGGCTGAAAACGTTTTGGAATTTTAATGTATTTTAAATAATTTCTATTATATGTATGCACATGAAAGCAATTTTTGTTCATTTTATTTGTGATTTTGTGATTTTTATACGATTTTTAATTATTTTCTCAAGGTGAATTAGCACTAGAATTTTAACTTTCCTTTACCTTGTTTCATTTTCCTAAAACAAAAATTTCTTAGACACACTTTTTATTTTACTTTTTATTTTATTACTTTTTTTTCACTTACGAGTAAGTAAAATCTCTCAAGGAGAAATAGACTAGAGCTTCATCGCTTCGGGAATAGAAGGTTAGAAGTTTAGAAGGTTTGACCTGTTCTTTTTGGTTGAATTTTCGACTGGAGGAGTAAATGTCGTCGTAAAGGGTTATTATATACAGTTTTCAAAAATAAATAAATAAATAAATAAAAGAACAGCTAGAATCCACGGTGTTCTATTACTGATATTGCAATAATCTGTAAGTGACATGTTTATGTAGTGTTTTCAGAATATCTTGTGATTGACGGTGAACCTTTTCTTCGTTTCAATATAACTGTAAAAGAAGCCAATTTAACGTAAGTTAATGTTTGAATTTAACACAGTTCTTAGTGTCTAGTATTATAATTTTTGTCACCATTAATTCAACAATTCCGTTCTACTGCAAGGAAGCGGGCGACCAGGAAGCGGCTGGACAGACCATCACCTCATTGAGTTGACGGCTTAAATTTCAGGATTAGACAGAAATTGATTCGAATATTTAAAAAAATCCATGCGGTCTCGGCCCACAAGAGGTGGATTTCGGAGTTAAGTACTAATTTCACCAACTAAAACTAAGAAAAACTAAAACTAAAAAACTAAATCAAGATTAGAGATAAACCAAGTTTATCAATTATATCTGGCTGCTTTTGACGATTTTTTAATTTCATTTTTCTGAAAAGCTGGTTTTATTAGAATTATGTTAAGTCAGTATTAAAAAAAATATTTTTCCACGCTCATCAACTCGAAATTTTCTGACACATTTTCAGACTAATTTTTGAAAGAAAAATCATAAAACTTGCTGACGGGATTTTTTGAATAGATTTATAAACGACCTGTGCTTTGTTTTCGTTCAATTAAATAAAACATGATTTACAAACAATTATTTTCTCAGTACGCCCATTTATTTTCGTTTTCAGCACAATCGCTTCAGGAAATTTGGTTCAAAATATCCACTATGACAGCATTTTAAAAAATATATTCTGCTTTTATCAAAAATCGACGAATAAAAAGCGGCACATTATATAGTTTCTGAATAAGAAAACCTACCAATTGGATGCATTTGAGAGCAAAAATGAATTTAAAAATGAGTCAGAAAATAAGCAGTTTGGATTTGAGTTTTCCAACTCCTGTTTTTGTTTAATTTGCTTTTGCTGAAAGAGTTATTCCTATCAAAAACTTGTCAATTTAAAAGTTGTAGGTAATATTAAGAAGATGTATAATAAATTTAAGCAGATTGGATGTCTTGTTAATTGAAGAAGTTATGATTTTTTTTCTTCAATAACCCCCCTTGTTTTTCGTTTTTAATTTTTGTTTTCTTTGCTTTAAGAGTTGGTCCTATCAAAAACTTGTCAGTATAAAAGTTGTAGATAGTATTAATAAGATTTAAATAAGTTTAATTAAATTTGATATCTTGAGAATTGAAGAAGTTATGAATTTTTTTCCTCCGTATAACCCTATTTTTTTCGCCTCTTGAGCCCATTTCAAATTTTATTAAAAATCTGTGATACATAAATTTTTGGCCCTTTTTCTAGAAGTAATAATAACTTTAAACTGATTTGATATGTATTATAATTAAGAAGTTATGGGTTTTTTCGGTTTCACGAAACCCCTCCCTATTTCCACACCGATGGTCTGATTTTGCATATTAACGATCTTGATCGAGATTTTCTGCCCTTTGATTTTATGTGCCAGTTTGGAAGATATTTGTGCAGAATTATGGATGTTATCGTGTCCATAAAAAACTGATATATATATATATATATATATATAGTTTTGAACTGGGGCTGGTTTGGGGTTCTAGTGGTCATGATCGGTGTAGATTTGCAAAATATTTCAGAAATTCCAAGACACGGGAGAATGTAACAGGATGTATTTCTTACGAAATCTACTTAAAAGGGTACTGGTCTGCCAAGTCATATCTTCGTGGAAATTACCTGCAGACCCGATTTTAGTGGTTGATCGGTAGGTTTACTGTTGTGTTTTCCTGCAATTACAGGTGTGAAAACGTGGAGGTTTCGGAGCAGGACAACACAATCGTAAACCTACCAGTCAACCACTAAAATCTGGTTTGCAGACCTTTTCTGCCAAGATATGATATGGAAGACCAGTTGCATTTTAATATTCGAATCGAGTTTTAACTAATCCTGGAATTTCAGCTGTAAAATCGATGAGGTGATGTCTGGTGCAGCTGCGTCTCGGTCTATAAGTTGGTGTTTGAATTTAACACAGTTTTTAGTGCCTGGGGTTATATCTTTTGTCACCATTAATTCAAAAATCCTTCTTCACTGCAACAAACCCTATTTGTTGCATTTAGTAAACCATTGTTACTGTAAATTTCTGAGTCATGGCTACTTACTTAACTGACGGACCAAAGGGTACCACAGTACTTGCTTCATATTTTATCAAGAATCACTAATCGATCACGTAAAATTATCGAAGATTTCGACATCAGGTTTATATTGCTGTTTGTCTTTTGTTTTCTTGTTAAAAATAATTCATATCTAGTAACTCAATAAAGTACTTATTTTATAAAAAAAATCCGTATTGTATTTTACTTGGATACCGTGTTTTAATAGTTTTGAAAGAAGTAGGGTAGACCAGGGCTAGTTGGCCATAAGGGCACGTTGGCCCATTCGCGTTATTTTTTAAACTTTGCTTTACATGACATTGTCAATCTATCCAAGTATGCGTTGCTTCACTTTCCTCCTCCAACATCAGCATTATTGAAGTCGGAGCGCCCGTTAAAGAGTTATTGAGAATTTTCTAAATTTTGCAAAGGTGAGTAAATTTCCTCTCTTATAAATAATCGTTTTTTTATTTGTTTATATATTACATTTTAGGTTTTGATGTATAATAATTCAGAAAAATATTTGTTCGTAGTTATTGTAGGGCATGTTTTTTTTTATTGAAATACTTTCAGAATAATTCCTTAGAGTCATGAAAAACAAAAATGCGAATACGGGGTTAGTTGGCCTATTTGGCACGGGACATGTTGGCCCGCCGGGCCAACATACCCCGTAGGAATTTGGCTCTGGGGTATTGGAATTTTGATATATTTAATGAATTACATTAATAAACATTTATTATTTTTTAATTGATTTATTATTAATTAATAGTAAGGAATTATTTTATTAATTGAATTCCTGGTTATTTCAGTCAATCTTTTAAAAAAATGAAGTTATAACGTTGTTTACCTCCTCCCCAAATTAAATCAGCTGCTCCTGTTGTACAAAAACCTCTATAACTTTCATAATTATAGAAAAATCTCTGTTGGCTTGGCTTACAGGCGCAGGTAGATTTCGAAGTTAAGTACCAATTTCACGAAGAATTTAACGGATTAAGGCAAATGTGATTTTTTACTTATACAACCTCCCCCCCCCCCACCACACACACACACCTTTTTTTTTGTTTTTAATTTCTTTTTGCTGTAAGAGCTGCTCTTATCAAAAGCTTGTCAATACAAAAATTGTAGATAATATTAAGATGATTTGTGGCAAATTTAAGTGAATTTGATATCTTATGAATTGTCGAAGTTAGGAATTTTTTTTCTTCTGAAAACCTATTTTTTGCACTCCTTGAAGCCATTTTTAATTATATCAAAAATCTGTTATGCATAATTTTTTAGCCCTTTTCCTAGAAGTTTTGAAAACTTTAAACTGATTGGATATGTTATCGTGTCCATAGAAAAGTAATATATATATAAAGTTTCGAACTGGGTGGGATTTTGGGATCTAGGGGTCATGATCGGTGTAGATCTGCAAAGTTTTTCAAAAATTCCAACATATGGGAGATTCCAATAGGTAGTATTTCTTACGAAATCTACTTAAAAGTTCGGCTTCCTAGTGTTACATACTACCGCTAAAAGTAACAAATCTAACAATGAAAATCTATCCGACTCTGATATTTCTCAATTATTAATAAAATCCCTTTGTCACCCTGTCCAGAGAAGAGTTTGCCACAAATAAGCCTTTAATAACATCACATTTTATGAAGTGAAAACCTCTTACCTGGGTACTTATTCGTTGAAACTAAATCATCCTTTCTCTCTTCATAATACATAAAAAGGGCAGTTTCAGGAAAAAAATTTTTAATTATCAAAAGCTATATTTTCCTTTAGGAGACATGTTGTCCCTTCCACGGACAGAATAGAACTACACTTCCCTATCCGTTGATAATCAGTTCTGTTGATGAAAGATCAGTAGTTCAAACAAAAAATATAAAAAAAAATGATATCATCCAACATAATTATATCAAACACATTGCTATATACTAACTTATTAGATTATCTAAATCTCATTATACCAATAATAAATCATGAATGTAATCAATTATATATATATTTCATGATAAACGAACTGTGATTTTAATACTTAATTAGGAATTAAAATTTTATATAAACGAAAATTATCGTTGTTTCACAGAAGATGGCATTAGCCAAAGCATCATCAAGAAATATTACATTTTACTGACAGAAATTTGAAGGGAATGATGCGCTAGACAAACATGCGTTAGAGAAACATAATAAACGAAAGAAAAGAATTATTGCACTTAACAGATGTACAGAGGCCTTGATACAATTTATTTATCCTCTGGTGTTTATAATAAATCACCTAATTAAGGATGAATGAGATTTTAAATTAATGTACTCTAAGATTTACGGTGTTTTAACACCTAGCATGACTTTAGTAAAATTTATTACTGTTACGTAATGTATTAAGACATTTTTTATGAAAAAATAAATTCAAATTTTAAAGCAATTTTTCGTCGAAGTTAATAATTTGAATAAGTCACAGTTTTAATATTTAAAATTTTTATTTTAATTTTGGAGGCTATGTTGTGTTTTCGTTCGCAAGAAATGAAAATTAAGATTTGGTAAAATTTTGATCATTTCTTAAACTTCTACACTATCAGAACATTGAAATGTGTCGTCAAAAGTGGCGGGCCAACTTACCCCGCAATCGGGGCAGGTTGGCCCAAGCGACTTGGTGTCAGTTTCAGCTTCTTAACTAATACTTATTGTTAATATTTTCAAGTTTTATTATTGTGACTTCTTCCTGAAAGTACACTGATAGTGGTAACATAAAAAGAAATTTAAAATGTTGAATTGTAATTTTTTTTAAATTATTAGAAGAAAAAGCTGGCCAACTAGCCCCGGTCTACCCTACGTTTAACTATTTATATTGCCCGCGCAGTCTAAATTCTTCCCCTTAAGGCAGTTCTCAAATCTAAGAGGGCAACTTTATGACATAGGTTTTAATTTATTTTTGTTCGGAAGTGCATGAAACTAGCAGGTGTTATTGTACAGAAACTATGTAATCAAACTGCTTTTTCCGTTTTTTTTTTCTTTTCTTTTTTTTGGAAACGCAATATATTTTTAATAATTGGAAATCTTTCAAGAGAGAGAAATATTCGCCTTGCATACAATCGGCAGAACGTCAGTGCGCTGTACTGATGCCCCGGGTTTGAGTCCCGGCATGGAATCTTTTTCACTAGGTTGGCCTTTGCGCCTTTTAAGCAAATAATTTGAGATTTCACTTTCATTTGAAATACGTAATAGATCTTTCAGAAAACAGTGTCAACGTGGGCGTTTTGAGCCGAATTTCCGCGCGAAAGTAGAATAACCACTTAAGAAAGGACGAAAAACTTGCTTGTCACGTGATCAAAATCGCTTATAACTCAATAGGTAATTTAATTATCAAAAAATGAAAAACACAGTTCGATTCCAAATCGCTTCCATAGTCAGGCTTCCCAGTTTTATATATTTCCATTAAAAAATGAATTGTAAATGTGTTAAAACTTTTGCTTTTGTTTAGCAGAGCAGTTGAGGACAGCTTAATCAATACGCTTGTCAAAAGTTGCCTCAAAAATAATTAAATTTTTAAGTATTTTTTATATCTTTTTTTTTAGATTAATCATTATTCCAATTTAATTAAATACTATCGATTGAAGTAAGACATTCTCTATTTTCTTCCTCATAAATAGATACAATAATAAATAATAATTAATTTTCATTTCTGCAAACTTTTTTGCCTTCGCATTTTTTATAACTTTTTTTTTTAAAGATTTATTGAAGTTGTTTTATATTTTTCGTAACTATAAAAGTATTTTGGTTCTAAGCGATTACGTATATTATCGCTCAAACTTAATATTTATAGGAATCTAAAGAAAAGAGCCTTGCCATAATTTTTTATGTAGAATATTTTAAAGATAATGGTTTTTAGGAAAATATTAAATATTGTATTTATCTATAGGCAGAAAAACATAGCTATAGGTTTTCAGGATATAATGAAAAGAATGTTGAAATAACAGTTATTTTGCGTAATAATAAATGTAATTTTACAGGTGTATTTATGATGTTTTATTATTTCTATGGAATATAACTTAATCATTAGTTAAGTGACTATCAGAAATCTATATTCTAAATAATAATAAAAAAATAAGCAGAAAAATTAAAATGTAAGACAGTGAGATCGCCTCGACTACATTATTGCTTGAAAAAAAAATTTTAAAGTGAATTTTATATTTCAATTTAAAATTTTTAGAACGTTTCCCAGGCTTTATATAATAGCATTAAATATACATAAAACCAGTGATTTCAGACATTTTTCTCTGTTAGGGATTGCAGTAGCTCCACGTGAGACACTGTCGATAACGGGGGTGGAGGGGGGAAAGAATGCACTTTTACACAATTAATAAGCATAAAGTCCCACCTCATCTCTTTACACTTTCCAAAGGAAACAAGTAAAAATTAAATTAAAAGAATAAAAAAACCCGACTGCGTAACAAGCAAACTAATTAATTATCTCTCATCAACGTGAAACTATGTTTTATATTACTTACCTTTTTTTTTAATTATTATTTGTATTCATGACTTTAAAGTTGTGTTTAATTATCAGTTCCTATCTGTAAACACTGTTTTGATGAGGCCTATACATGTCTATGATTCTTACAGTTGCAGTAAAGCTAGAGATCCTACCTACACAGCTTCCAGGTTGTGTAATATTTAAACGGAGCTTCTGACTGTAAAATAGTTAATGAAACATCGTCTTCATTTTGAATGACCTATGCAATGATATACCACTCAATAGGGTGCGTACATTTTTTTCGTCTCTGCCGCCATTTTGTATTTTACGGTCGCCATTTTGAATTTATAAAAACAAAACCTAGCCTATAAACGTCGGACGATTAAGACGAATCGATAGAGACCTCATTCATTAAAATCCATCCAGCCATGTTCCGAGGGTATAAAGAAATCCACATCCCAGATACGCGTGAAACACATAAAACTTTTCGGCAGTAGAGTAAAAAAAGCTCTCGACCGCGAGGTCATCTCCATTGTCATAGTAAAGACGTTTCGTGATAAGGGATGAAAGTTTTCCCCTATCTTTCTTCTCTGTGTTTTAGATAAAATTCATTAGCCTTACTTTATTACTGAATAATTTAAAAAAAATCGCATTTTTTATATTATTATTATTTTAAATCGGTTCCCAAATACCTGTTCCATACAACGGAGTAAAATATAAGACTTGATGGAAGAAGAATCTAAAATAGAAATTAATTTGTAGAAAACAAAATTTTTAATTCTACGAAATAGAGACTCTAAAAAAAAAAATCCCTGACATTTAAAAATCGCTGTATGATTTCCGAATAAACTTTATTGAGCGGAAAAGCATTTCTGTATCGAGCAAAAAGATTGCATTTTGATTGCTTTTATGAGTTGGTAAAAACTGCGGATAAACTTGGATGATCGCGGATTTAGGCAAATCTTTCCGTTCAACGCAAAAATTAACAAATTTAATTTAAAATCCCGAAATCTGAACCTTCGTTTAGTTCGGATTTGTGTTTTCATCGAGTCGCAACTAAATTTTATGACACATACGTGTTTTTATACGTGTTACATTATAGTATACGACATATTAGTACGCGTTACATTATAGTAATACGACACATACGTGTTACATTTACTAGCCATCGGCAAAAACAGACAGACAGACAGACATACACACACTCACACGCATACATTGATTAAAACTTTCCAACGAAGTTGAAAAGTGGCTATGCATTCGGTTTGTCTGGCCGTTTGTTCGTCTGTCCGTTTGGCTGTCTGTCCGTCTGTCCACGCTCTAACTCCCGTAAATATACTCGGATTTTCATGAAGTTGAGATAGGTTATTTAGGTTCACCAAAGCATGTTTGGTATTCTATATGAAGCACGTAGGATTAATCGTTCATTTAAAGCAGCACCCAAAAGTATTCCATTACATTGTGGTATATATGGGAAAAATTCGTTTGCAGAGTATCTTAATGGCATTACGCTATTTCAAATGAATTGAGACTGATATAAATCACTGAATTTCACTACGATCACGTTAGAACAAGGCATTCATGGCATTTTTCATTCTATTACAGGGACACACAAAAGAAAACGGTTACAGTACAGTATTGTCTTTGAGTAATAATTGCTGGAGTGTACCGTTTAAAATTCGGTATGATTTTTTAAATGTAATTAATTTTTTGCATCTTACTCGTTATATATAAATTCTATACCTCACATACAGGGCTGCATAAAAGCATTCACGTACTGTTATACTTATTACAGGAAATTGCTGAAGGTAAATTTTCAACTGAAGTACATGTATCTCTTAAGTGAACTAAATTGTGGCATGCATGTAGTTAATATATTCAAACCTATTTATCGTATACAGGGCTGCTGAAAAAATTCGGATAATTTTCCGATTGCGAAAGGGAACAGCTGAAATTTGGTTTTTAAATATGTTATGCGTTTCCATGTGGTTGAATTAGACGAAATATTTTAATTTTTTAAACGGTGCAGTTTTGTTACATTATTCTGAATGTGTTGGAAAGAGTTCCATAATCTATGCTTGATGCATGTTTTTTTCTTTCTTGTTTTAATTAATATAGATTACATATTACAGTTTCATAAAAATTTTGCATAAATAATAAATTCAATTAAAGATATTTGATAGTGTATATTTAATGTATTTTTCAGTTTAACTTAAACACAAGTATACATTTCATGTAATATAATTATAACCATATAATTAAATAGATATTTTAATATTCCCAATTTAAACGTGCTTTGCATAATTTTTAATGATCTGTAAGTAAGGAATATTTTAATTAAATGTTTCTAGTAAGAAATATTTTAATCAACGGAAGCTTGAAATAGATATACATTATAATACTTTATGTTTAAATTTATTTCAAATTTTCATAATCCGATTTCGTGAAGATATTCAATTGTTTCCATTAAAAGCAGTAAGTATTATAGTCATTAAGCAACGTTGGTGTAACTGATTTTTTTATTATTAATATTATTACAAGATATTTGGAAAGAGAGAATCTCATTGTTGTTGTAGTTAATAGAAAGTTTTAGTTATTAGATAAAAAGCCGAAAATCTTTAAAAGTTAATAGCGATTCGAAAAAATAAATTACATCTTATTCAAATTTATTATCACAAAATTCCAATTTTCGTATTTTATCTGAATCAACTTTCACAGTTAAGCGTAAATCGTAAGCACTATAAATAAAAAAAGTAATTTTTATAGTTTAAATTCAATATAAGTTTTGTAGAAATATTTATTTAGTTCAGTGTCCCATTAGATTTTATTTTGTCTATACTCTCATGTTATATACACTATATGGCCAAAGGTGACCGGTCACTTGCGATTTTTAACGTTTTGTTAAATATCTAGAAAAATACATGAGGCATTAACCTGAAACTGCAAGTGTGTAAATAGTATAGTATAGGGCATATATTTCCGCGAAGATTTTTGCCCGAAACCCCATAGGAGACCGTCAACAAATTGAAAAAGAACGAATATCTTTTGGATAACCCTGAAAAAACCAATGTAGCAAAAGCGTTTAAACTCTATATTATTAATAAGTGGCTTATTGTAATAGACAGTGTTCATTTTTATGAGGATAGCATGTATACTCATAGAGAAATTAAGGTTTTTGTAAAAAAAGGTCCCAAATTTCGCCAAGTTTTTGCTTATAATTTGCAGAGTTCTTAATATAAAAAAGAATTCTTTTCAGAAAATAGGACAAACAACATTGTACACAATACTCTGTAATCAGAATTAAAAAATAATAAAAATTGGAAGAAAAATGAGCAGTTTTAGTAAAAAATGTTTCACTGCGCATGCGCAATCGCAATAAAAATATAATCTGCATAATGTATTAGCTAAGTATATAGAGCAACTTTTGTTAAAATCTCAAAATCACAGCTTGAAAATTCTGAAAATTATCGTCGATAGAATAAGCTCGAAACTCGTTGTTCCCAAAAAGAAGCAAAAAGATGAGGTGTTGTTTCAAATATCTGTTGATGAGTGCCAAGATAGCGTACACAATATTTCGCGTACTACTATATTTGGATAAAACCCCTCATCTTTTTGCATCCTTTTGGGAACAACGGATTTCGAGCTTATTCTATCGACTATAAATTTCAGAATTTTCAAGCTATGAATTTGAGACTTTTACAAAAGTTTCTCCATACATTTATCTAACACATTATGCACATAATATTTTGATTGCATTCGCGCATGCGCAATGAAAAATCTTTTAGTAAACCTGCTCATTTTTCATCCCATTTTTATTATTTTTTAATTCAGATTGCAGACTTTTGTGTACAATGTTGTTTGTCATATTTTATGAAAAGAACTTTTTTTTAATATTAAGAACTCTGCAAATTATAAGCAAAAAACTTAGCGAAATTTGGGACCTTTTTTTACAAAAACCCTAATTTCTCTACGTGTATGCATGCTATCCTCATAAAAATGAACACAGTCTATTAAAATAAGCCACTTATTAGTAATCTTGACTTTGAACACTTTCGCTACATTGGTTGTTACAGGGTTATCCAAAAGATATTCATTCTTTTTCAATTTGTTGACGGTCCCCTATGTGGTTTCGGGCAAAAATCATCGCTGAAATATATGACCTATACTATACTATACTGTTTACACACCTGAAGTTTCAGGTTAATTCCTCATGTATTTTTCTAGATATTTAACAAAGCGTCGAAAATCGCTAGTGACTGGTCACCATTGGCCATATTGCGTATATGGTACTCGAAATTATCAATTTAAGGGTACCTCTTCTATAATTTTGTTTATTTTTTATAATATGGTTCAAATGGTGAATTCACTGCATTTCACTGATCAAAAAACAGTGACTTTTGAAGAAAAAATGTAACTGCAAATTTAATTAAAATTTTTAAAAAGTTTAGAAAAAAAAATACATTTTTAAAATCCCTAGTACTTTTTTAAATATCGACGTTTTTGCCCAATGTTTTTTTCTAAGGTTTTCTAATGTGTATTACACAAGACTACGTATGGACTTTTAAATAAATCTAATATTACATTTAATATAATTTTTTTCTGATATATGTAATGATATATGAAATTTAACACATCTTCATATTCTTTCATTAAAAAAAAAAAATAATAACCAAAAACCTGACGGCTAATTCCATTCGCAGATTTATCACACATATAATAGAAAACATACGCAAAAAAGGTATAACTTCTATATCAAATACAGCAAAAGCCTTAGCTTTTTTTAAAACAGGAAAGTGATGAAAATATGAACATGGAGAAAAAGACCTTTTAAAGTTTTAAGTTGTACGGGTAATTGCGTTGGACGTATTAACAAACTTTACAATATCTCACGATGTAATTACCGTATGGGTAAAAATGATGTGCCAAAATATTCAGAATTAAACAAGCTTTAATTTAATATTTAAAAAAAAAATGAAAATCGACATTTTGATCAATTTTGGGGTTAACTGGCCCCTTAACCTCCACAAAGTTTCTCTGAATATTAATCCTACGTTAAAAATTACACACTATAACTTATTAATTATAACTTACTTATTAACTTATGCTATAACTTATTAATCTAATGTTAAAATTTCAGACAACTCATTTCGATTTAATCGGTCAAAAATATTTATTAATTTTACTATATACGATTTTACAATGCAACGAAATGACATGCCTACGGGAAATCATAAACTTTATATACAATGAGAAGAAAATCATTGTGTGACTCTACGTTTTATAAATCACGCTACAAACTGCATGCTTCTGGATTAATAGGAATTGATTATTCACTAAATATAATCAGCTTATATAGTTCCTCGTATTTTTTTAACTCTTTCCAGATAGTATGCTCTATCCGAAGTACTGTATAATAGCGATGATGGCAGGAAATGGATTTGTAATTATGATATACGCTTTTAAGATTCACTATATTTATGCATATGGTGTGTATAAATACTATAGTTGATATACAGGGCTACATAAAAGAATTCTTAAAGGTTACTGAGTATGAGCGTAAATTGCTTAAAAGTGGTTTTTAAATATGTTATGCATTTTTACGCTGAACGGCATTTAGTTTACTAAGCAATGTTTGTAGAATATAGATAAAATGATATACAGGGCTACGCAAAGAATTGAATACACGGCCGCCCATGGATGATAATTTCTGGAAACGTGATTTCAGTAGTTTTATGAGTTTTTAGTTTGAATTAAGTTTTAGCTAAATAGTGGCATGTAATAACGATACTAGGTAAACTACAGAGCTGAACAAAAGTATTTAAGTACGTTTTCATCTATAAGTATAAATTGCTTAAATTTCAACCTGTTATGCGTTTCCTTGTTAAAATATATTTTCCCATTATACAGTATATATATCAACCTACAGATCAAATACAGGGCTGTTCAAACGAATTGGAATACATATTTAACTATGGAAGGTAACTGCTGAAATCAGATTTTTAAATGTTTATTCGGTTTTCTAAAATGTTTTCTTACTTATCTTATTTACCTTGTTTCCCTAAATAACGAAGTTTTGTTAAAGATTTCAGGAAGTGTTGGAAAGAGTTTCATAATCTATGCCAAAGGCATAATTTTTCTTTCTTGTTTTTTTTTTTTTTTTTTTTTTTTTTTTAATTTGGTGTGAAATATTGAAGAAGGGTATAAACTCAACAGCTAAAATAATGTTATTTACACATTTTGTTTAACTTATTAAGACAATATTCAATTAGAAACGTTAGGAAAATGATTTGGGGAACACGGAACTATCATTCACATCTTAAAAATTACATCTTTTCTATCTGCCTCAAAATTAAATTTAAAACATTACGTTACAACTTCGAATTGGTGAGAAAGGTATTTTAAATAAGACGAAAAGTCAATACTTTTAAAATAAGTAACAGCATATCATGTATTAGGCATAGATTATAAAACATTTTTCAACGCTTTTTAATAAAATATTAATAAAAAAATTCAAATTTTTCTACAATAAAATTGCTGGCGGTTCATCCTGCAGCCCATTTACCTCGTGCGTTTTTGAAAATGAACGATAAATGCTTTGCACTCCATAAACTATAAAAATGATTTTATAGAGCACCTCAGTGATTTTTGTTAACTACATTATGTTTGAAGTATCCTAATATTATTAAAATATTATTAAAATGCATCAGAAACTACTTTTCCTCATAGATTGTAATGTAATGTAACTGTTTTTTGCATCCCTGTATTTTATCCATAAATGCTACTAGTTCTATACTCCTAGAAAAGCAGATTTTACTCTATCTCAATGACGGATATCAATTCCATTATGTCTGAAGTATTGTAAAACCATTAAAATGCATGGTAAACGATCTTCCTCATAGGTCTTAATGTAGTGAAATTCTTTTGTGTGCCCCTGTAAATGAACTATAAGACGGCCTACAAAGTAGTAGCACGCCTTCTTTGTGCCTCATGGAGAAATACAAAGTTATTTTGAAAGGTCTTGTTCATTTCTGATCACCATATGTTATTATTTTTTTTTTACATTTATTATGTTATATACCTGCTTGTTCAATATTTTAATCTGCAGAAATTCTTGACGATTGGTAACATTGGAACATTGGTAATATGAGGAATGAAAGGCAAAATTTTCAGTGAAAGTTTAGTCTCGTTGCCATTCTAGGTACAAATAAAAAATAAACTAGAAGATAGGAATTTTGCTTTTTCAGAATTTAGTGTCACCTGCGATGACAAAAATATATACTACATATATATAAATATAGATAATACCAAACATATTTCCCTTTTACGACTTAAAACAACACGCTTTTATTTTATATAAAATGACGTCATTCGCATTTGCTGAAGAATTTCTCATTTACGATCCAGTCTTAAACAAAATCTACAGTAAAGTATTCATATGACGTCACTATCGCTAAATAATACACAAATCCAAAAATACAGATGTCATTCAAGAAACTCGACAAAAAAACCCGGCTTTATATTGATTCATATGCCTTCATTTGTTTTTAATATAGATAATTAAACTAAATATAGTTTATAATAGCTCCCTGTTTTATCAGAAATCCTTCATTTATATTTTTTCAGAGTACCACGAATTTTAATTATATTTTTTTCAATAATTATGGGAAAATGGCAACAAAATGGTATAATTACTATTTTCCAACTATTTTCTCTTTACTTTCTACAGAAATGGAGTACTTGAGTTGCCAAAATTAAACAAAAGGCGCTAAAAACTATACAAAATTAATATATCAAAAATAAATTGAGATGCAGTTTTCAAACATTAAAAGTACCTTTTTTCTCCAATACGACGGTAAAAAAATTGAAAATGTGCGCTGTTTAGAAGTTTAAGAAATTGCAGTAGAATATTTAACAGTACAATGACACATCTGCTTTGTTTTAGGGCTGGCTTATACAATGGAACGTTATTTTTTGGAGACGACACTTTAATTGCTGGGAGAAAGAAAAAGCATATCGAAGGCTAATAAAATAATTACACTTAAGGTCATCCTTTAAAATAAATTCTTTGAAGTAAGATGTAGCTGTGGCGAATGGACACCTGGGCACTCTACAACATTTGTATACAATTGTGTATGACAGAAACGCATATTCATGATTATATGAAAGTTAAAACAGGTGCAAGATGTGAAATAGATTCATAAATATTCAGGAGATATAAAAATTAACCAAAGTTAACGCTACTCTCAGGAAACTTGACAAAGTGCAGTAAGTAAAAAATTCTGCAATTAAAATAATACATATTTAATAAGTGATTTATCACAGTGCCAACTAAGCGCAGAACCAACAGAGTGAAAAATGTCCAAGCCGGTAATCGAATCCGGAACCCTTGGAATAGCGCTCCAAGTGCTCTACAATTTAACCCCTTGAGGGATAAGCAGTTACGTTTTTGTAATGCTGAATTCCCACCAGAAATTTAGAGAAAAAAAATTCAAAATAAGGAAACGCAATTTTGCGACTTTTTTCCACCAAAGTTAGAAAAGTGAAATTTCATAAAAATTTTCCGGTGCAAATCTTCATTAATCGTAGGTGCGATAAAATATATCCACCGCCCCTCAATGGGTTAAGCTACGAAAACGATGCCAAGCTTAACATTTCTCACTCACATATGTTGGTAAGGTTGCAACTGCAGCACAAGATGGAATCGTCTTCATGAGCACATAATCCTGCGACGAAACATGAGATACAAATAAATCCAGCCTCGGGTGAACACATATATATAATTTTAATTAATTCTTCAATTAATTTTCAGCAGTGAAATTATGCTCGAAATTATTCAATGTTTAATAAGTGGCATCGTCCTCGTAGCTTAAATGGAAGAGCACTTGGAGCGCTATTCCAAGGGTTCGGGGTTCGATTCCCTTCTTGGCCCTTTTTCACTCTGTTGGTTCTGCGTTTAGTTAACAATGTGATAAATCACTTATTAAATATTGGATAATTTCGAGCGTAATTTCATTGCTGAATATTAATTGAAGAAATAATTAAAATAACGAATATTGAAAATATTGGATGAAATACCGGTATTTGTATTAAATATTTTATTCGGTTACAAACGATGAAAATTTTTTTCAATATTTAGTAGTGAAGAATTTTGGGACATCTAATTTAAAAAGACAGTCGAATATCATGAAAGTTCAGATGTCTATTTTTGATATAGTCAGCTGAATTTCAGTTGTTTTCTAAAAGTAGCTGGGTAAGATGGCAATTTTTAACACTTTTCAACTTTGTTGCAAAGTGTTTAATCATTCGATTAGTCTGTCGATCTGTTCACGCTCTAACTCCCGTATATATACTTTGATTTTCATGCAATTGGTAAAGGTTATTTAAGGTCACTAAATAGTGTATTGTATATTAAGTATGTAGGATTAATAGTTATTTGCTGGGGCACTAAAAATAGTATTCCATTACATTATGGTATATGATGAAAAATCGTTCATCAGAGTACTTTAATGACATGACGCTATTTCAAATGTATTGAAACTGATATAAATCACTGAATTTCACTACAATCACGTTAGAACAAAAAATTCATAGCATTTTTTATTCATCTACAGGAACACACAAAAGAAATCGGTTACAGTACTCTCTTTGCGTAATAATTGCTGGAGTGTACGGTTTAAAATTCGGTATACGTTTTTAAACCTAATTAATGTTTTGCATGTTACTCACTATATATAAATTCTATGCCTCTATACAGGGCTGCACAAAAATATTCGAATATCATCCTCCTTATTAGAGGAAATTTCTGAAGGAGAATTTTCAACTGGAGTATACGTATTTCTCAAGTGAATTAAATTTTGGTATGCATGCAGTTAGTAGATACAAATCTATATATCCTACACAGAGCTGCTGAAAAAATTCGGATAGTTTTCTAATTGTAGATGGGAACAGCTGAAATTTAATTTTGAAATATGTTATGCGTTTCTATATGGTTGAATTAGGGTAATATTTTAATTTTTTAAACTGTGCAGTTTCGTTACATAATTCTGAATATGTTGAAAAGTGTTTCATAATCTGTGCTTGACGTATGATTTTTCTTTCTTGTTAATATTAAAATGGCCTTTTCTGGTGGTTCTTTAAACGAGAACTAAAATGTCAATAAAAAATGCAATAAAAGAATAAAAAATAAAAAATGGCATTTTTTAATATGTCCCTTCTCACCCATCTACTTTTAGAAAGCAACCAAAATTCAGTTGAAGGTATCACTTATACCTCTTCAAACTTTCACAGTATTTGTCAGTTATTTTGCTCCTGTACAGAGTGTACCAAAATTGTTGGTACGCATTTTCATTTTTACCCGTTGGTGATGTAAAGTAAACTGGAAAAGTGTTCAAAATAAGATAGAAATTAACATTATGATGATAAAATAGTCATGAAATTAGATCTAAAATAGCTACACTTTTTAAAACCTTGTAAGTTATAATTAGAAAATAATGTTCAATGTTCCGACATGTAAAACAGTAAAAATTTTATTCCTCTATGGCTAAAAGTTACCTTTCAATGATGCCTTTCATTTTACGAAATTTCTGACTGACCCAAAACGACATTAAAAACATGAAAAACTCATTTTTAGTGCCAGAAAGCTGTAAAATTTGAAAAAAATTGAAAGTATCATAACACGGTAGGTTTGGTCATACAAGATTGGAATTTTTGATACCTGGGTATGGAAAAATGTTTTTTAAACATAACTTAAAAGATTAAAATAGCAATTAAAGCCTTTGTGCAGGTATATTAAAAAGCAGTAAACCAACGTTTAAAATGCACAAATAATGCGTGAAAAGCAGCAAACAGCTGTTTCGAATCTACAGCGAGATTCTTCTTCAGTGCAAGATGGGGAAAAAGGAACAGCGTGCTAGAAAAAGTAAGGCTGAGCAAAATGATAGACAGAGACGCGCTGGCTTATATACCCTATGCGGGTAGCGAAGGCGCCAGAAACAAACAATGAGAGAGAAGCAGTGGAAACGACTTGATGGACAAGTAGCGACATCTACCGGAGAAGGAGAGAAAAAGAAACCAAAAAAGGGAGAGGCTGGAATTCCAACTCTAATACTTCAATTGTGTTACCCTTTTTTCCTAAAATCAGTCAGCAAATTGCTAAAATCTTAAGAAGGTTTCATTTTAATGTTATTTTTTCTCCTGCTAAAAAAATCACTTTTCCAAATCTCAAACAACCCGTTGATTGCACCGATAACTAGGCTATTTACCAAATCTCTTGTCAGTGTGGCCTTTCTTATATTGGCCAGACTAAACGTGCTCTTAGATTTCGTTTAAAAGAGCATGAAGATTATGTTAAAAATCAGGAGTTCAAACGTTCTTCTATTGCTCAACATTCTTGGTCTTCTCATCATAGGTTCGATTTTTCCTCAGTCACCATTATCCAAAAATGTTCTTCTAACCTTGATCTTGATTTTTGGGAAGCTTACCACATCATTAAAAATTCTCACTGTTTAGTCAATGACTTATCTAGTACTCCTGATTTTCCAAGTATTTGGAAAGCATTAATTTAATTTCCCCCTTTTTTTGGTTTCTTTTTCTCTCCTTCTCCGGTAGATGTCGCTACTTGTCAATCCAGTCGTTTCCACTGCTTGTCTCTCAATGGTTGTTTCTGGCGCCTTCGCTAGCCGCATAGGGTATATAAGCCAGAGCGTCTCTGTCTATCATTTTGCTCAGCCTTGCTTTTTCTAGCACGTTGTTCCTTTTTCCCTATCTTGCACTGAAGAAGAATCTCGCTGTAGATTCGAAACAGCTGTTTGCTGCTTTTCATGCATTATTTGTGCATTTTAAACGTTGGTTTACTGCTTTTCAATAGAACTTAAATGGCCTAAGGACCTAAAACCCCCCTAAAAAGTGTAAGCTTTTGAAAATTAATGCCAGGACTATTTTATTTACATGATGCTAAATCCTATCTGTTTTTATATCATTTAAAGTTTATACTGCCTAAATTTCTCCAGCAGGACAAAAATGAAGCGCAGTTCAACATTTTAGGGTCACCCTGTATAATACATGTGATAGAAAGCAAACAGATATCAGAGCCATTCTCTTTTCGAATATTCAGTTGAAAAATCCTGCTATAGGATTTTTTTTCTATACAAGTGAATATTTCCTCAAAGAATATCTGCTCCTGAATCTAAACAAAACGATGACACTTTTCTTTTAAACTTTTCTCTACTCGTTAAAAAAAAAATCATGCATGGGATAATTAGTAAATGCAATTCAAAGTAGTCCGATGTACCAATCCCAAAACTTTCATCTATCTCACACATGTTAATACTTCAAAATTGGCAATCACACTGCCAGAATTAAATGGCAATCTATGCTCATCATGAGGATTCTAAAGATATGAAATTCCGCGCATCAGTTCTTGAGACATGAAAATCGCTGAAATCGTGTAAATCCACCAAAATGCAAAACAGCAGCGTCACCTATTGGGTGCTTTACGCCAAAACTATCAAGCAACAACTTATGTCAATGTCTAACTGAATCTGAAGTTTGGTGAAAACCCGTGCGTTAGTTTTTGAGATAGAGCTATTGCGAAAATCCCAGTATAGCAGCGCCATCTATTGGGCGATTAACACCAAAACCTACTCAACAACAATTTGTGTTATCATCTAACTAAATCTGAAGTTAAATAAAAATTCATGCATTAGATCTTGAGTTAGAGCTATTACGGGAATAGTGAAAAATCCAGCACAGAATCGACACCAGTTAGGAGATTTACACCAACACGTAATAAGCACCAACTCATATCAAGGACTAACCGAATCTGAAATTTGATGAAAATCCGTGCGTTAGTTCTTGAGATACATCTATTGCGGAAATGGTGTAAATTCTGCAAAATGCAGCATAGTAGCATCGCCTGTTGGGCGATTTGTACCAAAACTTAATCAGCACCAGCTTATATCAAAGACTTACTGAAACTGAAGTTTGATAAAAATCCTTGCATTGGTTCTTGAAATAGAGCTATTACAGAAGTCGCGAAAAATGCAGCATAAAAGCACCACCTGTTGGATGATTTACACTAAAATGTAATGACTTTTTCTATCCAATAACGACTTAAAAAACAGTGGAATGTGCCAATCGCAAAATTTTGTCCTATCTGACACATGTTAATACATTAAAATTCGCTATTACAGTGCCAAAATTAAATGCCAATCTGTCATCATCAAGGGAATTCTAAACATATGAAATTCCGTGCATTAGTTCTTGAGATATGACTATCGCTAAAATCGTATAAATCCTACAAAATGCACCATAGCATCGCTACCTGTTGTATTATTTACACCAAAATCTAATCAGCACTAATTTATAATAGGGATTACCTGTATATAAATTTTTATTAAATTCCGTGCATTATTTATTGAGATAGAGTGCCCACAATATTTGTGTCACATACAGACAGAGTCACAGACTCTCCGACAGAAAATTTGTAAAAACATGTTTTTTGGGATCTTTGACACCTAAAACGTGTAAATCCGTCGTAAACCGAAAGTCGAAAATGTTCACGAATTCAATACTTTTTACTTGTAAAGATAGAAGATAGCAAAAAGAGTATTTCTCTTTTTAAAATACAATTGATTTTTTCACTCATGTACACATTATTAATGTTTTTCTCAACAACTATAATTACTTTTATAAATAATCTTAGCATGAAATTTTCTTTTATAACTGAATAACAAAAAATAATTAACAAATAAGTGATTTTCATCTTGCAAATATTTCTGTACAAACGAAAAAAACATTAAAATAGCTAAAAAATATATTTTTTACGACAAAACATGTTTCATGACTTTTAGTTTTGAATAACGCTAAATAGTCTTATGTAATATTTCTCAAATTAAACACAAAAACATGCCTTTTTTTGTACTAAAAATATATTTCTAATGCAGAAATAATTATTCTATTAGGAATATTTTTTTCAATAAAAAACGAATTCTTACCCAGTAAATAGTTTCGAACGATGATGTTTTTCATTTTTGATAATCCTGAACTCTTTCACATAAAAACAGTTTTCCTTTATCTTGGATTAATATATAAAAGGAAAAAAGAGATTTCATTCAGAAGGAAAAGATATTTTTATGTAATGTATTAATAATTTTATTTTTCTTTTATTTAGTAAAAAATAATGTTCCAAATTATGTAATTATGCTTTTATTTGCTTTCTGTTTCTTTTAAAAAGATATTGGAATGTTTGAAAAACGTTTGCTGGAAATTAATAAGTATTTTTTAATTGTTGCCTGAGTTTGTTAAAGAAAAAGTTAATAATATATATATATGAAAGAAAGGATAATAAAGCCTTTTTAATATTCAAAATTAAAATTAAATTTTAAATTTAAAAATTAAAATCGTCTTCTTTCTCTAACTTTAAATCTTATATTCAAAAATACTTTTTAACCATTGCAAGTTTGTTTCTAAGCATAATATTTATTATGTTAATCATTAAGATCAGAGAGTAACTTTAAGATAAAAAGCGCTGATGTTAGAACATTTCTACTTCGTTTGTGGTTAAGGCATTGCACGTTACAGATCCCGGATATCGTACGGGTATTGACCACACATCAATCAAGAGCTAATTAACCAGTAAAGTGAAATTATTCTCCCAGGTTCACATCTTCGCTCTCTCCTTGTAATTATCCCTAATTCTTAACAAAAAATTACTGCTGCCAATATTTCAGTTTTTTAGAAATTTAAGACTGCTCTAATTACCCCCAAAATGTGAGTAAATGAACAAGGGTTAATCGGGCCTTCCGACGCACTCGCAACTACTTTGTATCTTCTAACTCACAAATAAACAAAGTTTTAATTCAAGGAGCGAATCCCGAGTCAAATTATTTTAATACTTCTACTTGGATTTATGCAACAAACTTCGATATATGACCGAAAGCAGCCTCAGAATCAGAATATTTCACGTATACATTTGTAAGGAATGCCTTAAGGTACTTCCTCTTTTTCGATGTTGTGTGACCAAAGATGTAATACTCAAAGAAGCCGAGGCATTGCCTTGGGGACCTGATTTCCTTTTTACTTTCTTCTATCTTCAGTAAAAAAAGTATAGTAATCGAATTGTTTTACCTCCGGTTTTCAACGAATTTACAAGTTTTAGGGGTCAGAGATACCCCAAAACATGTTTATACAACATGTCTGTCTGTCCGTGAGTCTGTGTGTTCGTGTGTCGTCATTGTACCATCGAAAGGTGTATGAAGTTATGCATCGAACCGAACCAATTTTATTTTGTATGTTTTCGGCTATGGCCAGCAGCTTCTTCTTCAATTTGGACGCTGTAATAAAGATTTTTGTGCCAGTTTCATTATTGTACTATCGAAAAGTGTATGAAGTTATGAAAGAATTGGACCAAATTTTTTCAGTATGTTTTTGCTTATAGCCAGCAATTCCTCCTTTAATTTGCAGATCGTCCGCCGGACGGGAGTGCTGCAATAGCAAATTCTGTGCGATTTTTATCATTGCACTATCAAAAAATGTATGAAGTTATGCATAGAATTGAACCAAATTTTTTGAGTATGTTTTTGGATATGGTCAGCAGGTCCTCCTTGAATCCTTGAATTGGAAAATATTCTGCCGGAATGGGACGCTGTAATAACGATTTTTGTGCCATATTCATTAATGTACCACCGAGAAGTGTATGAAGTTATACAAAGGATTGAAACAATTTTTTTTAATATGTTCTTGCTTATGGCCAGCTGGCAGCTCCTGCAGTTTGGAGATATTCCGCCGGAAGGGAGCGCTGTAATAGCGAATTCTGCGCGATTTTCAGGTGCGTTCGTAATTATATAAATACGTAGCATAGTCGTCGTCCGTCCGCATATAACAGCGCAAAAACTACCCGACCGAATCGTTTGAAATTTAAGATATATAATTGTTGCATAATTTTGTCGAGTCATTTCAAATTTTATGAAAATCGTGTGTATAGTTTAATAACAGGGACAGTCAAATTTTTCCATTACATTATGGTCAATGTGAAAAAATTAATTCAAGTGCATTTTAGTGATGTCCCAGCCTTCCGAATGGTCTGAAATTTTAAATGTATAATTTTTGCAAAATTTTGTAGAGTCACTTCAAATTTTATGAAAATCGGATGCATAGTTTAATTACAGAGACAGTCAAAAGCTTTCCGTCACATTAAGGCTAATGGGAAAAATTATTTCAAGTGCATTTTAATGATGTTACAGACTTTCGAGCAGAATAAAATTGATATTCAATACATTCAGTACAATATGCGGTGCAAAAAATATTTATAAAACTTGTTATAGTATGAACGCACCTCATTTGCCACGTTTGATGAGCAATTTCCAACTTGTTATTATTGTACTATCAAAAAGTGTATGAAGTTATGCATAGGATTGAACCAATTTTTTTGAGTATGTTTTTGCTTATGACCAGCAGGTCCTCCTGAATTTGGAAATATTTCGCCTGAAGGGTTCGCTGTAATAGCGATTTTTGTATAATTTTCTCGATTTTCCGTAGTTCCATTGCACAACGGCGGCTCGTGGAGTGACGGGAACTTCGTATCCTGATTAGCCGGCTATTCGCAAACAACCGATGTACAAGATAATAACTAAAAAAATATTAGTTTTAATAAATATCATGATCAAGATGAACTCGTTTTTACTCCGATTAATCGACTGAAGCAAAAATTTAAGACGAAAGTCAAATTTGGTATAGTATTGAGCTAATAATATTGAAGTATTAACATTTGTATTTACTTTTTGAAATATTAAGATTTATGAGATAGAAAAAAGTTTTGGGTTTGACATATCCAATTATTTAATATATGTTCTCCTTTTTCAAATCAGGACCCATCGGCAAGAGATTTTTTTATGTTACGTTGTCATTAAATGCTCTGAACGTCCGTCCGAGCTACCGTAACGGTTTTGGCCCTTCGTTTTTAGTAAAACAGGCCCTGGGATTGCACACTGTAAAAAAAAATGGTAACGTTCCATGTAAAATCCAGGAACGTTTTGCTTTTTCTCAGGTTTTCAGAAAAACTAGCTCTTTCCTGTGACATTCTGGTTTTCTTATCTGAAACGTTCCTGAACCAAAAGTTGGAAACAGCAAAACGCTGCGGCCGCCATTTATTATTTTTTTGCTATAATCCGTTGCTCGCGCGCAAGTGTTGAAAAAGAATTCCTTAAATGAATGTAAAAAAATCAATATGGAATGCAAATAAATTAATAGACGAGATAATCCTTTACTTCTCTATTGTCAAGACAATTCAGATGAAAATACAATACCTCCGTGACATCGCTAAGAGATTATATCTCGTACTTGTCTGTGGAATGTTTAAGGAGCAGACCGTGTAAAAAAATACACCTATTATTTGGATCTCCATTAACCAGGGGACCATCAAACATGATTCTCACCGATTTTGATTAATTTAAAGTATGTTTTAGAGTTCTTATCTCTAATTATTCTTGTGAAAGGATTTCTTCAAATGGGACTTAGATTTTCAGAAATTAGATGCCGAGGTTTAGCATACGTTTCAAATACCCATTAGTTTGCAGCTCTCAACGTGTCTTTCGTGGTGTGGACGCAGAAAGCTCGCACGCCACCCGTACGGTCCGAGTTCAATGCTACCTCTGGACTTTTTTTTTCTTTTTTAATTAATTTTATATTTTAACACTTTATTACAATTTGATTTAAATTTGATATATATTTGACACTTTGAATTGCTGCAAATTTGATTTTTTTTTTATTTTCGGAAAAAATATACAATTACGTTTAGGTTTTTTTTTTTTCATGAAAATTTATATGTATTTTATCTAACTTGTAAACTAACATAATTACTAACGAAAATCCAAAATATTTTATGTCTAGATTTTTTTTCTAATTATTATTTACATTTATATATTTTTATATTTTAAGCAAAGTTCAGAAACAATATATCATATATATATTTACATTATTGAATTTTAACTGAAAATTTATTTTTTCGTGTAAATTATAAATAATAATTTTGATGTCAATTTCAAAATATTTTTTCATTCTAACAAATAATGATAATAAAGCGAAAATTGTCAACTGGAAATGTAAAAATCGTCTGCGGATCCCGCATGCTGTGAAATGTCAGTAATGTTTTGCTGTCAACAGAAATATTCCTGGTATTTCGCAGGAAACTTACTGGCATTTCTGTAGAAAGTTTTTAACATATACAGTAAAGTTCCATTCATTTTCAAGAAATGTTTCTTGGAAATAATGGGCAACTGAGCTGCCCATTTTTTCCCAGGAACGTTGCGGATTTTTTTTTTACAGTGCAGCTTATGCGGGTATATAAGTGAGTAATTTGGGTTATTCCCTGCAGAGGTCACAATTATCAGAGAACAGAAGGTCGTAATTTCATTGGTTGCTTAACACGTGATTGATGTATGGGGACTTATGAATAAACTACGCTTGGCCACACAAGATTGGATCACTAAGCAAAAATGTCTACAAGAAGGACGAAGTCAAAATTTTTATTTTCTTCTATCTTTACAATAACACACTATTGATTTCTTGAAAAAATTCTATTACCGGTTTTTGACGGATTTATTCGTTTTCGAAGGTCTTGAACACGACTTGACTATTTTTTTTAAATGTCTGTCTGTGGGTCTGTGACAAAAAAAATTGTGGGCTCTATCTCAAGAACTAATGCATGGAATTTAATAAAACTTTACATTCAGATGGTCCCTGACATAAATTGGTATAGATTAGTTTTTGGTGTAAATCGTTCAACAGGTGGGACTCCTATGCTGCATTTACACAATAGTTCTATTTTAAAAACTATTACATGGATTTTCAGGACACTTCAGATCCAATTCTTTATTGGCCCCACCAGTGGCCGAGAGGTTCTGCTCTCGAAGCTGGTAGACGGGAGGCGCTGAGTTTGAACCCAATCGCGCCCGTCGGCCTAATCGTTCGGAGTTTTCGTGGTTTTCTTCGAGCTATGGATTTCCATGCGTAAATAGGGGTTAGGTTCCCTTAGAAGGACCCCCACGAAGGGTACTCCCCCCTGGGCCTATATCCCTCGTGCAGATAATTGGCCGTCAATAATCAAACCAAACCAAACCAATTCTTCATTGATAAGTTGGTGCTGACAAATTTTTTATGTAAATAATCTAACAGGTTGCGCTGCTATGCTGCATTTTCCATCATTTCCCTGAAGAACTAGTACACGAATTTTTATCAAACTTCAGATTCAGTTAGACGTTTACATCAGTTATTGCTGGTTAGGTTCAGTTGTAAATCGCTCAAAAGGCGGCGCTGCTATGCAGCAATTTTTAGGATTTACACGATTTTAGTGATAATCATACCTCAAGAATTAATGTACTGAATTCATATTAAACTTTTATTAAACCTTGGCATAAGGTGAGCAAATTACATAACATGTGGTGCTGCTATGCTGCATTTTTCACAATTGTTTCGATAGCTGTATTTCAAAAACTAATGCAAAGAATTTAATCAAACTTCATATTCGGTTACACTGCCGCATAAAAAGATCATTATTACGCTTGGATGTATACAACCCGACAGGTGGCGCCTTTATGCTCTTCGGATTGGGAATTTTGTTTGCAAACATCTAAGCGGGTGGGTGCCGGAAGCTAATGATTTTTTTTTTTTTAAATGATGCGATACTTTCATCTCAATTTGAATGCACAAACTCCAACGAACCTATACCTTTAGAATTCTTTTTATTGGCATATATTATCACTTAATTTTGGCATTGTCAAAAACTCTGATAAATATAACAGCTAAATCCAACAGTAACACCCAGTTACTAAAAATGCGTTCCAATCAGCAGACTGCACCTTTCATAGAACACAAACTAATTTATCGTAAATTCTCAATATATTAATAACCCTCTAATTTAACAGATCACATTCACAAGAAAAGAGAAAATATAACAGGATATATCCAATCACTTACAAAAATTACTATGTTTATACTGTTAAATGACAAAAATAAGACTTTCACATCCGGAAAAAATATCCCCAAAGTGATTAACATCTAGTCTAATTATAACGAATGACCTCATTATAGTGTAAAAAAAGTTCATTTTAATTTAAATTTAAATTTTTAAAAATGTGTTATTAACCAGTAATTTTTACATGTTATGAAAATGTAAAATAAAAACCATTTATACATTTTAATTAACATATAACTAGTTAAAACTTTTTCCGAAAATTATTTAACAATTTCAAAATTATTGAAAAAATACGTATTCTGATTTATTTATCAAATTTCACATTTAAGAAACAAAAACCAAAATCACGAAGACGTCTTGATCTTTTTATTAAAAGAACAGAATTCTTTTATTGCGGTGTAACGGATTCTAAAATTTAAGTACAGCTAAGAGAATATTAAAGCGACGACATAAAATTTAAAACACATGTAGCAGCTTTCTTCATTAAAAGAGACCCAATATTAAGAATTTTCTGAGAGTGCTTAAATTAGTTCACCTGGAAAGATGAAAATGCCATAGAAAATGAAGTTTCAGGTGTAAAGTACAATGGAATTTAGAAGAAAAAACTTATTCATGAATAATGAATAATGAAACTTAATGTATGTAAGGAAAATGTCATTCATACTGCCGTGAATTAAATTAAGAAAAGAATTTAGATGTAATGGTATGTACAACATCATAAGTTTTTACACTATTTTACTTTATTCATGTTGAATTTTGTATGTAAAGATGCAATTTGTAAGCAATTTTTAGCTTTTTTTTTCTTATATGGTAGAATTATAAAAGTTACTTACAAAGGTGTGTTTCCGATTATGATACAATATATTTATAGTTTAATTATCAAGTTCTCAAAATATTAAGAAGCTGTAATTTATCCGAACATATTCATAAGAAAAGGGAAATTATAACTGGATATATCAAATCACTTGGAAAAATCAGTATGTTTACATTTTTAAATTACAAAAATAAAATTCCACATTACGGAAGACGCATTCTGAAAGCGATTAACTTATCGTTTAATTGTAGCGAATGCAACATTATGGGGTAATTTAAATTAAAAAATAAATAAATAAGTGTATTATTAACTACCAATGCTTAAATTGTATTAAAAAATAAAAATAAAAATATTTATACCGTTTATTTAATATATAACTAGTTAACACTTTTTTCGGAAACTATTTAACAATTTCAGAGGCATTAAAAAAAGGAGCGCAGATTTCTTTTTGAAATTTCTGATATAGGAGCTAAAAACTAAAATTACGAAAACTTCTTGAACTTTTAATAATAGAAAAGAATTTTTTTATTGCGGTATAACCAATTCTAAAATTTAAGTACAGCTAAGCGAATACTAATGCAACTATATAAAATTAAAAACACAACATCTTTCTTCATTAAATGAGATCCAATATTAAAAATTCTTTGAGAGTGCTTAAATTAGTTCTCCTGGAACAGATGAAAGGACAATAGAAAATGAAGTTCCACATGTAAAGGACAATGGAATTTAGAAGAAAAAACCTTTTCAATGAATAATGAATAAAGAAACTTAATGTATGTAAAGGAAATGTCATTCACACTGCTGTGAATTAAATTTAATAAAAGAACTTCGATGTCATGGTATGTAAAACATCACATATTTTTATACTATTTTACTTAAATCATGATGGTTTTTGTAAGAATTTTGTAACCTATTTTTAACTTATATTTGATAATGGTAGAATTATATAAATTATGAAAAGGCGCGTTACCGCTGACAATACAACATTTTAATATTTTTAGAATTTAATTGTAAATTAATAACTCAATTTTAATTCATTTTTCCGTTACCGCCACAGGGGAAAAATCTTCAAATATTTTTTACAGTTGAATTTGAATACGAGTTGAATTTGAATACAAGTACAACAACAACGAGCGTAATTATGCGCCTATATAGTTAGCTCGTTAGATGCGTTCATCTCTATAATAATAGCCTAAGTCATGTGACTGTCATCTATAGTTCCGGGTTGACCGCTTCACATTTTGTATGCCAAACAGAAAATTTGGTAATTTAATGTTAGCCGGGCGCAGGTGATAAATCGCCAAATATTGTTCCATCGCCGCCATCATATCATCAGTATTATAATAGTTTATCTCATGCGCCAATCATAAACAATTTTTCAAGGTAAATTAAAACAAAGCTTTGATGTTGAAATTAAATGTCGTAGTTTAGAGTATTGTTTATTACCTTTCTTTTCTATTCTTTCTAAAAAAAAAAAAAAAAAAAAAAAAAAAAAAAAAAAAAAAAATAGAAATAAGAAAAAATTGAAATAAGAAAAAATTTAGAGTCATAAATTTTAAGTAATTCAGTTTTAAATCAAAGTTATGTATTTTAAATAAAATGAGTGAAAGTATTATATTTTAAATGAAATTAATGAAAGAAAAAATACGACGGGTACAATGTTTGGCGATTTATCACCTACACTCGGCTAACATAAAAATACCGATGATTTCTGTATCAGAATCTTCCGATTTGGCAAAGGATTGAGCAAGTAAATTAAATTATGAATAAAAGTAACATGATACAATGCTTAGCATAGATTCAAATGAGACCAAACTGGTCGCCAAGGGCGGCTAGTAACTATATAACTACGTAGCTCCTATAGTCGTCGTCTGGTCCGTCCGTCTGTCTGTAGGTCTGTCCGCATATAACAGCGCGAAAACTACCCAACCGAATGATTTGAAAATTAATATAGATAATCGTTGCAGATATTTTGAAATTTTAAGAAAATCGAACCAAAGCTTAAAAATATATTAATAAAAGTTTTCTTCATTTTATTAAATACTAGCATACGTAATTAATTCAATGATACCGCATGATAGGTAATGATTCTAGGTTGTCATGATAATTACGTCCTATTTAAGAGTTCTATTATTGCTGAATTAAATATATATAATCGTAATAAATTTTGAAGCTATTGCACCAGGATCTGAACGTTTGTAAAACTAGTTATGGTACGAACGCTCTTCATTTGACATGTTTGACATATAATTTCCAACTTCTTTTCCTTCGGTGTAAGGTTCAGTTGCGAAAAATCAGTTTCAACCAGCATACACTTCACGTTTTATAGAATACAATATCCTGCAATAAAACTTGTCATAAATTCTCAAAATATTAAGAACACTCTAATTTAACAGATTATATACACATAAAAAAAGGAAATCATAACAGGATATAGTCAATCAATTAAGCAAATTAATAAATTTATATAGTTAAATTGCATAATAAATCTTCCACATACAGAATAAACATTCTCAAAGTGATTAATATTTAGCCCCCATTATAGTGTAAACAAAATTGATTTTAATTTAAATTTAAATTTAAAAAATGCATTATTAAGCAGTAATGCTCAGAACTTATGAAAATGTTAAATGAAAAAATATTATACATTTCATTTAATATATAACTAGTTAAAACTTTTCCGAAAATTATTTAACAATTTCAAAATTATTGAAAAAAAAATACGTACACTGATTTCTTTATAAAACTTCTGATTTAAGAAAGAAAAACCAATATTACTAAAACTGCGTGATCTTTTTAATAAAAAAACAGAAAACATTTTATTTCGGTGTAACTAATTCCAAAATTTAAGTACAGCTAAGCGAATATTAAAGCGACGATATAAAATTTAAAACACATGTAGCAGCTTTCTTCATTAAAAAAGGCCCAATATTAAGAATTCTATGAGAGTGCTTAAATTAGTTCACCTGGAAAGATGAAAAGGCAATAGAAAATGAAGTTTCAGATGTAAAGTATAATGGAATTTAGAAGAAAAAACTTATTCATGAATAATGAATAAAGAAACTTAATGTATGTAAAGAAAATGTCATTCACACTGCCGTGAATTAAATTAAGAAAATAATTTAGATGTAATGGTATGTACAACATCATAAGTTTTTACACTATTTTACTTAATTCGTGTTGAATTTTGTATGTAAAAATGCAATTTGTAAGCAATTTTTAGCTTTTTTTCCCCCCTTATATGGTAGAATTATAAAAGTTACGTACAAAGGTGTGTTTCCAATTATAATACAATATATTTATAATTTAATTCTCCAGTTCTCAAAATATTAAGAATGCTGTAATTTATCCGAACATATTCATAACAAAAGGGAAATTATAACTGGATATTTCAAATCACTTGGGAAAATTAGTATGTTTATATTTTTAAGTTACAAAAATAAAATTCCACATTATGGAAAACGCATTCTGATAGCGATTAACTTATCGCTTAATTGAAGCGAATGCACCATCATGGGGTAATTTAAAAAAAATAATAATAATAAATGTATTATTAACTAGCAATGCTTAAATCTTATTAAAAAGTAAAAGTAAAAATATTTATACAGTTTATTTAATATATAACAAGTTAACACTTTTCCGGAAACTATTTAACAATTTCAGAAATATTTTAAAAAAAAGTGCGCTGATTTCTTTTTGAAATTTCTGATTCAGGAACCAAAAACAAACATTACGAAAACTTCTTGAACTTTTAATAATAGAAAAGAATTTTTTTTATTGCTGCACAACCAATTCTAAAATTTAAGTACATCTAAGAGAATACTAAAGCAGCTATATAAAATTTAAAACACATGTAACAGCTTTCTTCATTAAATGAGACCCAATATTAAAAATTCTTTGAGAGTGCTTAAATTAGTTCTCCTGGAACAGATGAAAGGACAATAGAAAATGAAGTTCCACATGTAAAGGACAATGGAATTTAGAAGAAAAAACCTTTTCAATGAATAATGAATAAAGAAACTTAATGTATGTAAAGAAAATGTCATTCACACTGCTGTGAATTAAATTTAATAAAAGAACTTCGATGTCATGGTATGTAAAACATCACATATTTTTATACTATTTTACTTAAATCATGATGGTTTTTGTAAGAATTTTGTAACCTATTTTTAACTTATATTTGATAATGGTAGAATTATATAAATTATGAAAAGGCGCGTTACCGCTGACAATACAACCTTTTAACATTTTTAGAATTTTAATTGTAAATTAATAACTCAATTTTAATTCATTTTTCCGTTACCGCCACAGGGGAAAAATCTTCAAATATTTTTTACAGTTGAATTTGAATACGAGTTGAATTTGAATACAAGTACAACAACAACGAGCGTAATTATGCGCCTATATAGTTAGCTCATTAGGTGCGTTCATCTCTATAATAATAGCCTAAGTCATGTGACTGTCATCAATAGTTCCGGGTTGACCGCTTCACATTTTGTATGCCAAACAGAAGATTTGGTAATTTAATGTTAGCCGGGCGCAGGTGATAAATCGCCAAATATTGTTCCATCGCCGCCATCATATCATCAGTATTATAATAGTTTATCTCATGCGACAATCATAAACAATTTTTCAAGGTAAATTAAAACAAAGCTTTGATGTTGAAATTAAATGTCGTAGTTTAGAGTATTATTTATTACCTTTCTTTTCTTTTCTTTTCTTTTCTTTCCTAAAAAAAAAAAAAAAAAAAAAAAAAATAGAAATAGAAATAAGAAAAAATTTAGAGTCATAAATTTTAAGTAATTCAGTTTTAAATCAAAGTTATGTATTTTAAATAAAATGAGTGAAAGTACTATATTTTAAATGAAATTAATGAAAGAAAAAATACGACGGGTACAATGTTTGGCGATTTATCACCTACACTCGGCTAACATAAAAATACCGATGATTTCTGTATCAGAATCTTCCGATTTGGTAAAGGATTGAGGAAGTAAATTAAATTATGAATAAAAGTAGCATGATACAATGCTTAGCATAGATTCAAAGGTGACTAAACTGGTCGCCAAGGGCGGCTAGTAACTATATAACTACGTAGCTCCTATAGTCGTCGTCTGGTCCGTCCGTCTGTCTGTAGGTCTGTCCGCATATAACAGCGCAAAAACTACCCAACCGAATGGTTTGAAAATTAATATAGATAATCGTTGCAGATATTTTGAAATTTTAAGAGAATCGAACCAAAGCTTAAAAATATATTAATAAAAGTTTTCTTCATTTTATTAAATCCTAGCATACGTAATTAATTCAATGATACCGCATGATAGGTAATGATTCTAGGTTGTCATGATAATTACGTCCTATTTAAGAGTTCTATTATTGCTGAATTAAATATATATAATCGTAATAAATTTTGAAGCTCTTGCACCAGGATCTGAACGTTTGTAAAACTAGTTATGGTACGAACGCTCTTCATTTGACATGTTTGACATATAATTTCCAACTTCTTTTCCTTCGGTGCAAGGTTCAGTTGCGAAAAATCAGTTTCAACCAGCATAGACTTCACGTTTTATAGAATACAACATCCTGCAATAAAACTTGTCATAAATTCTCAAAATATTAAGAACACTCTAATTTAACCGAATATATACACATATAAAAGGAAATCATAACAGGGTATAGTCAATCAATTAAGCAAATTAATAAATTTATATAGTTAAATTGCATAATAAATCTTCCACATACAGAATAAACATTCTCAAAGTGATTAATGTTTAGCCCCCATTATAGTGTAAACAAAATTCCTTTTAATTTTAATTTAAATTTAAAAAAATGCATTATTAAGCAGTAATGCTCAGAACTTATGAAAATGTTAAATGAAAAAATATTATACATTTCATTTAATATATAACTAGTTAAAACTTTTCCGAAAATTATTTAACAATTTCAAAAAGGTTGAAAATAAAAATACCTACACTGATTTCTTTATAAAACTTCTGGTTTAAGAAAGAAAAACGAATATTACGAAAACTGAGTGATCTTTTTATTAAAAGAACAGAAAACTTTTTATTTCGGTGTAACTAATTCTAAAATTTAAGTACAGCTAAGAGAATATTAAAGCGACGATATAAAATTTAAAACACATGTAGCAGCTTTCTTCATTAAAAAAGACCCAATATTAAGAATTCTATGAGAGTGCTTAAATTAGTTCACCTGGAATGATGAAAAGGCAGTAGAAAATGAAGTTTCAGATGTAAAGTATAATGGAATTTAGAGAAAAAAAAATTTCATGAATAATGAATAAAGATACTTATTTAGCGTATGTAATGAAAATGCCATTCACAATGCTGTGAATTTGGTAGAATTATATGGTATTTATATTGTAGAATTATAAAAATTACGTTCAAATGTGTCTTTTCGATGATGGTACAATATATATATAACTTAATTATAAAGTTCTCAAAATATTAATAACACTCTAATTTAACCGAACATATTCACAAGAAAAGGGAAACTATAACTGGATATATCCAATTGCTTAAGAAAATTAATATGTTTATATTTTTAAGTTACAAAAATAAAACTTCCACATACGGAAGACACATTCTAAAAGTGATTAACTTATCATCTAATTGTAGCGAATGCACCCTTATGGGGTAATTTAAATAAAATAAAAAAATAAGAAAAATTAAATGCCTTACACCAGTCTGCATTTTTAAACCTTTTGCCAGATGATTTCTTATGAACAAGTTTTCCTGAATCAATTTTTGATGTTGATACCGGAAATGACTTCTATTTTTGTCTATCACGTCTGGATTTTATAAAAAATGATAAGTTGTGTTTTCAATATTTTAATTAATGCAATCAAAAATTTATCACAATTTCATACAAAGCATTTCATTAAACACGTTAACACATTAAATATTATAAAAATGTCCTTATAAATTCATGCTACTTCTTTAATAAAACGAAAAGCAAACTGTGCTCAATTAAACATTAATGTGTTTCTTTCTTCTTTTTGTCTTTCTTGCAGATCCTCCTTCATCATTTATGTCCCTCTTCAACACCCAACAGTAGTCTTGCAGCATATTTACATTCTATCTTCCCCGGTACCTATTCTCCATCTCTTTGATATCCTGATGAAAGTGCTCACTGTGCTCTTCACTGTAATGTCCCAACTTAATGGACCAAATTCCTCCACATAATTATTGGGGCATTTACAACATTCAATGCCAATGTGGTTTGTCCTACATTGGACAAACTAAACGAAAACTCCTTTACAGAATCAATGAACACAGAAACTATGTAAAGAAAAAAGAATTACAGAAATCCTCTATCGCCTCTCATTGCTGGGGGGAGGGACATAATTTTAATTTTGACTCAGCTACCATTATCAAGAAATGCATTACTCCTCTGGATTTAGACTTTTTTGAGGCTATTCATATCCATAAATTTAAAGACTCCTTGGTTAATGATTTATCTAGTACACCATACATCTCAACTTTCTGGATGGATTTGTTGTGTCACGACACTTCACTTCCGCATTAATTTCATTGGCTGTTAGAACTTGATGGTCTTTTGGTATTATGTTTTGACATATGGGTTTTTTTCACAGTACATGCAGTTGGGGGGATATTGTTTTTATAGTTTTTACACTGAGGATGTGAGTCCTAGTACTCACGAAACGTATACGTATGGTCAAGTCTGCTTGTTTTATTGTGTGTTTAAGCGTTGTTTTCAAATAATTTAATTCCTATATTTATTGTGCGGAACCCTCTGAGCGCGAGTAACACTCTCACTTGACCGTTTATTGTATGTAAAGATGGAATTTTGTAATCTATTTTTAACTTAATTTTTAATAAGGTGGAATAAGGGTGACCCCGCCAGTAGTTGATCAAATAAAGACAGTGCTACGGGTTTTTTATCCTATGTCCTTCCTTTTAATTTTTAGAAGTAAACTATCATGATTGCTACAAACCTTAATGAATTTCCTATAATGGACACAAATGAAATCCGCTGAAATTATTATTCTTTTGGCAACGACTTTTTTAATAATAGCTAATAATTCCTATATTTATTGTGCGGAACCCTCTGAGCGCGAGTAATACTCGCACTTGACCGTTTATTGTATGTAAAGATGGAGTTTTGTAATCTATTTTTAACTTAATTTTTGATAAGATGGAATAAGGGTGACCCCGCCAATAGTTGAACAAATAAAGACAGTTTTACGGGGTTTTCATCACGTTTCCTTCCTTTTAATTTTTAGAAATAAACTATCATGATTGCTACAAACCTTAATGAATTTCCTATAATGGACACAAATGAAATCCGCTGAAATTAAATAGCAACAAAATTTTAAGTAAACAGTTTTTTAATTGCCATTTTCCCAGTAGTTGATCAGGCGAAAGAAGTCAATCGAAAATATAAAACATAATCCTAAAAATATCATCCATGAGCTGTGATTAACAATAATTCTTATAAAAATATTAGTTGAAGTAAGCAAGATGGAAGTGGATTATTTTAACTTACCGTAATTATCTCCATCTAATCAAGAACTAAATGCATAGTCTTTATCATCAGAATAATTTATAAAATGGCTTCTCTGGCAGCAGAAAACTGACAGCAAAGTGACAACAGGCGCATTAACATGCAAACAAAAATGTTCAGTCTAGTGCCACGTTTAAAACTCATTTCTGCCTGAAGTGGCCCAATATTTTAAAAATTTCACCATCTACTGGAAGAGTTATTAACTACTTGCGGGGTCACCCTGTATACATTATGTCATAGGTATTTGCCTATGACGTACAACATTTTAATAATTTCAGAACTTAATTATAAATTAATAACTCAATTTTAAGTCTTTTTCCGATTCCCGCCACAGGTGATAAATCCCTACATATCCTTTAGGGTTGCATTTTGTATACGAGTTACAACAGCGGATTTAATTATGCCCCTACCATTCTCACCATAAAAAGGCAAACTGTCTGTGAAGCTGCAACACAAAATATGGATAAACTTTCCCACAAACTGAAAACATTCTCCAAAAAATATTTACCAATTTTAAAATTATTGAAGAAATACGTACGCTGATTTCTTTTTGAAATTTCTAATTTAAGAAACAAAAACCAAAATTACGAAAACTTCTTGAACTTTTTATAAAAAAAAAGAGAAAACTCTTTTATTGTGGTGTAACTAATTTTAAAATTTAAGTACATCTAAGCGGATATTAAAGCAATGATGTAAAATTTAAAATATATGTAATAGCTTTCTTAATAGCAGAGGCCCAATATTAAGAATACTTTGAGAGTTCTTAAATTAGTTCTCCTGGAACAGATGAAAAGATCATATAAAATGAAGTTCCACATGTAAAGGATAATGGGATTTCGTAGAAAAAACTTATTCATGAATAATGAATAAAGAAACTTATTTAATGTATGTAAAGAAAATGTCATTCACACTGCTGTAAATTAAATTAAATAAAAGAACTTGGATCTAAATGTATGTAAATCATCACATATTTTTACTCCATATATTTTTAGTTAATTCATGTTGGTTTTAGTATGCAAAAATGGAATTATATATATTTTTTCTTACATATATATATGCTAGAATTATAAAAATTATGTACAAAGGTGTGTTTCCAATGATAATGCAATATTTTACAATTTTTATAATTTAATTACGAATTAATAACTCACTTTTATGATTTTTTTGTTACTTAATTCAAGTGATATATCTCCAAATATTCTTTAGGGTTGCTTTTAATACAACATACAACAACAACGGATTTAATTATGCACCCACCATGCTCGCCAAAAAAGGCAAACACTCTCTGAAGCTGCAACAGTGGAATATTTTACACACTAAACAATTGCTACTATGAATAAAAATGTGTAAGAGATGTATAAAATATCTATATGTAATATATTTTTTTTAACTTACACTGTTTCAGATAATATATCAGACCTCATTTTCGAAAATCTTCTCCTGTTTAAATTACACTATCATATAAGTTAAATTTAAGTTAAATTTTAATTTAATAATAAGTTCAATTAAAATATTTGACTGACTTTTTTATATGAGTTGACCCATAGAGTTGGCTCTTAAATCATGAAGAAAAAAAAATTTTATTCGCACATGCGCAGATAAAAAATATTTCATACAACGGATCATATTTCGTTAAATAATTAATATAGTTATATGTAAATTGCTCTATATTGTTTCTACTATGTTTTGCAAATTTTTTGAAACCGGGGTTAAATTTGGCTGAAAACTCTGCATGATATAAGCAAAAATATGCCAGAATTTTTTGAACTTCTTAAAACCTCGCTTGTTTCCATGAATATAAGCGCTATTCTTACACAAATGAATACACATATTGTACAATATACATATATTCGTATGCTGTAGCGATAGATATTTTCGTGTTTTTTATTTTACAGGGTCATCCCAAACATTATTATTTTTCTTTGATTTTTTGTTGTCCCCTAATTGTCCTCTTTTTCAAATCAACTTTGAGAAATATGAGGTTAAACATATTCTTTATAATCCTGAAGTTTCAGAAGAATGCGATAAGTATATCTTTGCATATTCGACAAAATGTTTAAAATTGAAAGTATCTGGTAATAAATGGCTATATTATATATAAAAAAGGAATAATTTTTATTTATTTTTTAACAAATTAAAATGGCACCCAAATAACAAATAACAGTTTATCTTATGGAGAATAAAAGATTTAAGATTTTTCTTTCTGAATAGTACACAATAATCTTATATAATACTTTGCAAATTAAGCACAACAGCTATATATTTTTCCTTCCAATAATACATTTCTGATGCAGAAACTAATATTTGAATATAAAAAAATTAGTAAACAAAGCTATTTACATTTAAAATACATTCAAATAATGATTTTCTTCGTCAAAGATAATCCTAATGTTTTTAACAAAAGATATTTTATTTTAACTGTAAATGATACTTAAAATAAAATATTTAAGTATAGATTTAACGTAAGAAAGCATAAAAAAGAGAGAAAAAACATTTCTTGGATTATAAAAATCTTTCTACATTTATTAAGTAAAAAAAAAATCTTCTAAATGATATTCAATGATGTTTTTCTCTCGTTTCATTTTTTGTATTAAAAATGCCATAATATTTTTTTAAAACATATTATGTTAAGAATAATCTATAAAACATATGCATGATATAATTATATTTTTGTAAAATAATATTTCGTGCGCGTTTGTATATAACATTTTATATAATGCAAAAATTATGCATTTTTCTCATATTAAGATTAGAATTTTTTCATACATAAATATATAATATATCTTTATATCTGTGAATAAAGATATATATACAGGGTGTCCATTCTCACCGGTGTCCAATGGCTAATTCCTAAACCATTAGTCATAGACATATAATTCCAATTACAAAGATGTTTTAAATAAGGTAAAGAAATATTTTAAAAGCGATTTGGGTCCATAAAAACATTTCTTAAAACATTTCGAAATTTAAATTTGTATATGGTCCCACGGTCGTATAAGTTATATTTAGTAATTTTTTTCTGTTACACTGACAAGTAAGACAAAAAAAAGTCCCGTTATTCTACGATTAAAATTGACCAAGTAATAACTGTTTAAAGTTGGAGCATATTTTTTACTGCAAATTAGGGGTCATTCACAAATTTAGTAGAAATATAATTGCGTCAGATATATTAAATAAATGATTGAGAGTAAAATTGACACTGCAATATAAATTTCAAACCTTTAATCATTCTAACATATTAGTGCAAAATATACAATTTGCAATGAACATATAAGAAGAGAAAAAACAGAATTTTTGTTAAATAAAATGATGAAAATTAACAACCTCAACTCTTTACAAAATGATAAATATTTTAAAATGTTATTAGATTACACTAGTCTGCAAAATTTGTGTTACGTCATGTTTTTTAGCGTTTGGCAATTGTTTCTTATGTATTCTGTACCGCTGAATCCAAAATTGTCCTTCATTTTTTACCATCACGTAAAGATGTTTTGCAAATCATAAATTTTAAAGTTAAAAATATCGAAAATTTGATACTATAAAATAGATGTGAATGTTGTGTTTTTAGCTTTTGATAATTGATTTTTATGTATTTTTTACGTTGAATCCGAAAATGAATTTCATTAATAACCATCACGTCAGATTTACCCTCCTCCCCCACCCCATCGGATCCCTCAGCTATTTAGCTGTAAGAAAAAATTCTATGCCAAAAAATTTAATAAATTATTAAATTGAATAAAATAAAATTAAGTAAATAAAGTTTTACATCTGTTTTATAGTATCAGATTTTAACTTTTACATTTACGATTTGCAAAAAAATTCTAAAGTGATGATTAAAAATAAAGGTCACTTTCAGATTCAGTGTCAAAAAGTACATAAAACCAATTATCAAACATTAGAAAACACAGCCATCTACTCTATTTCATAATATTATGATTTGCGAAAAATCCTGGCATGACGGTTAAAAATTAAGGTAATTTTTGGGTTCAGTGCTAAACAATACATAAAAGTTAAAAAACACAACCAGCACACTGTTACTAAAACATTTTCTTAAATTTCTTAGCGATAATCTATCCGAATTATTTGTGTTATCCTGTAAAATAAGTGTAAATGGCAACCACCGAAAATCATAATAATATTAGATTGCCATCGGATTTATGTCAGTATATAAAATTTAATCTCGATTGGACATTTGAAAGTAAGTTAAAGTTCGAGTACAAATCTTGAACTGGAAAAACATACATATGATAGTTGGAGTTAAGGGTTTAAAATTCTATTTTTTATATTTATAGAGATTTTGTTATGAAATTTTTTTCTGAAATATATTTTAATATAATAAGAATATTAAATGTAAAAAAAATCTGAAAATTTTTAAATATTTTTAAAAAAATTTAAAATTTTAAACAAGTTTAATTTTTGATATAACTCTGAATGTAATTACTCGATTTACAAAATTTTTACAGATAATGTGTCATTTTAAATTGTCTTCAGGATTTCTTAAAATATTGATTTATAGATTGATATAAATTATTTAATATTTAATATATTATTTAATATATATAATATATTAATTAATATAATTATTGATTGAGTAATATTGATATAAAGATTTTTATGAATGAGTTTTGCATTAAATAGCATATTTTCACAATTATCACTCAGAATTAAAAATCTTGAAGATAATTTGTTGGAAATATAGCATAAAAGCTCTTTTGAAATTTTCATACATATATCTTGCAAGGAACTTTAGCTATATCCTTTTAAAGTTGACAAATCGTGAAAAAATTCAGTCTGAGATAAATGAAGTTAAAGTCGGGGACGAGAGACCTTAAAAATCAATTTTTTATTTTTTGTAAATTTCACTTTAAATATTATTCAATGGTACATTATATTGTAATAGCGTCCGGCGAAGTTGAAAAGTTGAAGTACTTTTTTTTTCATCGAATGTCGAGAGGGAAAAATAACTTAATCGAATGCATCGTCCTGCGAAGTAGCAGTTATTTTCTTCAATCGAATGTCGACGGAGTGAAAAGAAATGAAGAGATAGACGGCGCGAAAAAGCGACGAGGAAAGTCGTGCGCTTGGAGCTCGGTGTGAGCTGAATGCTTTTGTTAATTGTTATAAGAACGTTCTGATGGGGATTTAAAAGAATAAGTCTGGAATGTGGCGTGTAAAATCCAGTGAAGAGAGCTGTATAGATTATTTCCCGTGTACATATGCAAATATTATTGTTTTATTAAAATTGTTGCGTTGAGATATTGGATTGCGTATTAATTCAACCTTTATATTAGCTGTAGTGGTCGTTATTGGCGTAAAGACATCACAGCTGTTATATTTTTGGTAGCTTGCGGTTGGATGTAGGAACTAAATGAATTAGTTCTGCGAACTCACAGACACTTTTATAAATATTTGGAGAAAAGCAGTCTAGCTATTATTATGAATTAAAAAGTGGTTCGGACTGAGAACTTTGTCGTCTATTGCCGTGACTTGGATCTGTGCAAGCCATGTAGATTCCAAGCATCGAACGGTGAGTCCCTATATTTCTGTTGCATACTAGATTTTGGGAGGTCCCAGTGTTTTTGCTAGAAAAATTAAAATAGGGTTTTTTTGTTTTTGCAAGGTTCATGCATAAGGGTTATCTATTTGTTATATTTTTATATATTCTCTGGTAAGTGGTTTGCTATTTTGTTCTCAAGTAAGTATTAAGTGTAGAATTCTAAAAGTGGAGTATTAGGTATTTTATGTGTAATTTTTTAGTGATTTTTATAAAGAGTAAATTAATTTTCATTGCCCGTGTAGTGCGATAATGCAAGATATTGTATAAGTTACAGTGTAAAGGTTATTGAATTAGAAAATTGAATTTACTGAAATTATTTCTTTGAATTTTTATTTATAATTGATGTATCTAGTAGAGAGGAATTTTATTTGAATTTTCGTAGGGCATTAAAGCAAGGTGGCTCAGTAAAGTAAATTAATGTACGGGATTTTTTATTATTATTATTATTCTATTGTGCATTATTTTTATGAGTACTTAGGTTGCGCCTTTTATTATTTATTGGGCTTTGTGAAAAGAGTTGCTCAGTTTTGAAAAAAAAAAAAAAATCGCATCCTTGATTTTCTTTGGTAATATAAGTGCTAATTGTGCTCGGGAAAATTACGGTTATATTTTGTATTTGTATTATTTGTAGTGAGATATTTTCTGAGTTCAGATATGGCTACTTTCTTGAATAGGCAAAATAAAAATGTATTGCTTTTGCTCGCGGCAGAGTTTGATACAGAACTATCCGCTGACGATAAAAAAGTGCCAATAATTACGCCAATTTTGAATGCTTCTGATTATGATGAGCAAATGGCAAAAGATATGTTAGAAGGAATTATAGAGGAAAGTGAAAAATTAGCAGAACAGGAAAAATTAGATAAAATAGCGGAAGAGGAAAGATTAGATAGATTAAAGCGCGAAGAGCAGGAAAGTTTAGAAAGGGAGAAAGATAGACAATTGGAATTAGAGAAGGTGAGATTACAGTACAATGTAGATACTAGCTCTCTAGCTTCCACTGTGTCTGTGACGGCTGAAAATAAAGATAAAAAAGTGAGTTTAAAGGATTTAGTCCCAAAATTTGACCCTAAATCAATTGATATTACCTTGTTTTTTTATGATTTTTGAGAGTCAGGCCTCAAAAGAGAATTTAGAAGAATCAAAATATGTATCTCAACTTATAGCTTTGTTACCTGTAGATGTAGCTGAGATTATTGTAAAAGAACCCCTAGAAAAAAGGGATGATTATCAGCATATCAAGAGCGTTTTGTTGAAAAGGTTTAGATTAGGAGCAGGGGCCATGAGAACAAAATTTGAAACTCATCAAAGAAAGGCGGGTTCACTTTGGTCTGAGCTTGTTTATGAGTTGAGAGGGTATTTAGAATACTGGTTAGAAACCGTTGAAGTAAATGGTTTTGAATCGCTCAAAGAACTTATACTCACAGAACAGGTGAAACGTAGAGTACCTTTTGAAATTAAGGATAAATTCCTAGATGAATGGGACGAGATTAAGAAAGCGTCGTATTTAGCAGAAAAATGTGATAAATACGAAAGTGTGAGAGGGAATGTCAGGAAATCGGATAACAAAATATGGAATAATAAACCATATTTTAGAGACAGGAACGGGCAGGATAGTGCTAGAAGTAAAGGTGAACAGGCAGTTAAGTCAGGTGGGGATGATAAAAAAGATTATGTGCGTAGAAATTCTTGGAATAAGGATAAATTTGATAGAAAAAGTCCTATTATATGTTTCCAGTGCAATCAAGCAGGGCACATCCGACCAGATTGCCCGAATTTAAAACGAAAGGGTTCTGGAGATATAGTTAGTCACTTGGATGTAGATGCAAGTTTAGGAGAGTGTTTTGCATCGTATTTCAAAAAGGCAGAAATTAATGGGATAGAACGAAATTATTTATGGGATACAGGATCTGGAATTGACCTTTGCGACCGTAGTTGGATTGATATTGAGGATTTAATTGGCGAAGTAACGTGGATAAAACAACCCCTGGATAATGAGTGTAAATGTTTGCCATTGTAGAGAGTTATAATTAAAGGAGATTTTGGAAGAGTTGTTACTAAGGCTGCTGTGATACCTATTGAGTTAGAACAAGGTTATTATTTGTTGGGAAATAAAACTGCTGAACTTATTGAGAAATCAAAAGATAAGCCCGTATCGGTGAATGCTGTAATGACGCGCAGTCAGAAGCGGGAAAATGAAAGGGAGATATCCGCGGTTCAAGTTGAGAGGGAAATTGGTCCGGAGGCTGGAGATCAGGAGGAAGAGGAAGGGATAGTTATACCGGAAAGGTTGAAGATGGAGTCAGGTTTGGTAAAGGTATCTGCGGAGAAATTTAAGGAAGATCATAAAAATTGCCCTTCACTTAAGGAGTTGTGGGAGAAAGCCAAAAACTCTAATAATAACGAATTTTGTGTTAGAGAAGGTAAGCTTGTGCGGGTGTCGAAGTCAAGGAGAGGGGATGAGAAAGTTCAGTTATGTTTGCCGGAAAATTATTGTAGAGAAGTGTTACCATTGTGTCATGTGCAGGTGTCAGGACAATTAGGTGCAACAAAGTCAAAGGAGACAGTCCTTAGATGTTACTCTTCGCCGAATGATTATCACCATATTGAAAAGCATGTTCAAACTTTCGATAATCAAAATGTAGATAGTAATTGGCATAGGTTAAAGGTCCCTCTAAGTTTGATACCCACAATTTCGGGATGCTTTTCCATGATAAATCTGGATGCGATCGGTACTTTATTGCTTCCATTTGCATAGATTCTAGCTCTCCTGATGCTATTTTTGTGGAAAACATGATTTCCACATTCATTATTAATGTTGTGGATGTCAATACTCGAAAGTATCCTGAATTGACAATGAAAATCGTCAGTCGATATTTTGAAAATCAAAACAGAGATAGTTTTCTTAATGTCATTGGTTTTGAATTCAGTCATGCTAGACTGAAGAATCCTGTTGAATGTACGACTGTGGTTCGAAAAGTTGAATGGGTAGATTTTGGCTGGTCCCGTCTTTTAAAAGATTGTCAGATTGAATTGATAAATTCATTAAATGAAATGAAATTTCTTAAAGTTCAAAAGTACAGTTTCATGGGTGGTAAAAGTGGTTATACAGTTTTTCACATTGATTTCGGAGGTACTTCTTTCTGGTATCTTATCTTACGTTGGAAGAAACTAGTTAAAGAGCGCAAGCAGGATACTGAGGATTGCTTGCCAGATAAAGAAACTGGAGGACGCAGAATGTTTATGGGTAAGGAAAAGTTTAATTGTGATCGTTTTGAAGAGCGCTTTGATGACAAGATGAAAGTAGAAGGTTTCAAATTAAAATGCTTGCGAGAACATAGTTTTGTGAAACCAGTCTTAGTTAAAGACAAAGATGGTCGGGTAATGAGAATGTCAAGTGCTAATTTTACTGTTAATGAAATCCGAAAGCGTATTGGTAGGCGCAGAGTTCTGAGTGGTCTGGAATTGTTTGCCTGGCCATACATTGATGATATTGTGCTATTTTTACTTAGATGGGAGTGTCGCATGAAAGATATTCCTGAGATTCGGAAGCCGTTGTTAGAAGTCGGATTAACAGTGAAACTTACAAAATGTACATTTGCACAAGACAGTGTTAAGTTTTTAGGTCATGTGGTAGGTTCGGGAAAGAGGTCCCCCAGTGACGTAAAAGTAAAAGCTATTCAGGAATTCCGAACGACCTCAACTAAGACACAAGTAAAGTCATTTCTGGGAATGACAGGCTACTATTCTCGTTATATGAAAGATTATGCAGTAATTGCGGTCCCTCTAACTAATATCTTGAAAGGGAAGGTAAAAAGAGAAAAGATAGAGTGGAGTGAAGATTGTGAAAAGGCTTTTCAAAAAATGAACGGGAAGTTGACTCAGAGTCCGGTTTTGTATGCCCCTGATTATAGCCAAGAGTTTATTGTTCAGACCGACGCTAGTCTATATGGTGCAGGTATAGTTCTGTCGCAGGTTCGAGATGGGGAAGGACATCCCATTTTATATTTAAGCAAGAAGTTTTCTCGGGCTGAACAGGACTATAGTACTATTGAGCGTCAATTAGCATGAATTGTGTACGGCCTTAAAAAGCTGAATCATTATCTGGATGGGCAGCGGTTTGTGATACAAACAGATCACAACCCGTTGACTTATCTTAAAGCAATGATGGGGGAAAATGCCAGATTAACTAGGTGGGCATTATATCTGCAGGCGTACAACGTTGTGGTCAACCATAGACCGGGAAGGCTTCACGGGAATGGCGATGGGTTGCGCAGAACTAAGTAGTGGTGTTCTGTAAATATTAAGTTTCAGTCATTGGTTTAACTTATTTACGTATATTGTGTGTTTTTTTTTTTTTTTTTTTTTTGTAATTGTATATATTTTGTATCATTCAGTATTGTATAGAATTTTTTTTTTTTTTTTTTTTTTTTTTTTTTTTGTATTGCTTGTTCAAGGATCGCACTGTGCCGTTTGTGAGCTTATATGAATATCTCATCTTTTTTAGTGAATTTAGTTTTCATTGTTTAAATTTAGAATTTAAAAGTAAAATCTAGGATGATGATAAGTATTTTAAAACTGAGTACGCGTGCGATGTATGAAACTCTTGCATAGAAATTTTAAAGTGTATTAGATTTTCCTGTGCTTAGGTGTTGTGACCTCTCAGATTTAGTGTGTTGGAAATGAGGGGATCATTGCCGTGTTTCAGTTCTACATTTTCATAGGTGTATGCACCGTATGAAATTTTTTTAGGGGGAAGGAGTTGTAATAGCGGCCGTCAAAGTTGAAAAGTTGAAGTACTTTTTTTTTCATCGAATGTCAAGAGGGAAAAACAACTTAATCGAATGCATCGTCCTGCGAAGTAGCAGTTATTTTCTTCAATCGAATGTCGACGGAGAGAAAAGAAATGAAGAGATAGACGGCGCGAAAAAGCGACGAGGAAAGTCGTGCACTTGGAGCTCGGTGTGAGCTGAATGCTTTTGTTAATTGTTATAAGAACGTTCTGATGGGGATTTAAAAGAATAAGTCTGGAATGTGGCGTGTAAAATCCAGTAAAGAGAGCTGTATAGATTATTTTCCGTGTACATATGTAAATATTCTTGTTTTATTAAAATTGTTACGTTGAGATATTGGATTGCGTATTAATTCAACCTTTATATTAGCTGTAGTGGTCGTTATTGGCGTAAAGACATCACAATATGCATTATAGCATGCATTTATCAAAAAAATTGATAAAAATGGAATTTTACGTGTTATCTTAGAAATTTTCAAAATGACCCCTGCGTTTTGCATGTCAATGAAAATCTACAATATATTTTATAAAATTTTGGTTTATATATATAAATAAAACTGTTCATCGAATTTTATATATTTGAATATAAAGGTAAGAAAAAAAAATAATTTTTTTTTTTCAAGAAAATTTCATTTTTTTTTTTTTAACTTTTATATTCAAATATATAAAATTCGATACACAGTTTTATTTATATATATAAACCAAACTTTTATATAAAAAAAAAATATTGGGGATTTCCATTGATATAGACAGCGCAGGGCACATTTTGAAAATTTCTAAGACAACGCGTAAAATTCCTTCTTTTCTCTCTTTTTTTTTTTTTTTTTTTTTTTTTTTTTTGATAAATGCATGCTATAATGTATATAATGTACTCTTGAGCAATAAAAAAAAATCCATTTTTTGGAGAATTTTTAGTCTCGGACCTCCTTAAATAAAAACTTATAATAACAACATAATTTTTTTAAAAATTAATCACGAAAAGAAGCAGTCTCAGATCCTTACAAAATAAACCAAAAACCAGAGAACCATTAGAGATCTTCTTACGCAATTAGAATATTTGCCATTAATCAGTATCCATGGAGCTCCCTAAAATTTGAAAGAAATGCTACATCATGAAACAATAATGTAAAATAATTCAAGTTCATAAATTTCCATTTTTAATATTGTAGTTCATTTCATTATCCTTGTGTTCGCGTGATTTTTGTTTCTATTTACTAGTTTTTCAATTTGAATTTTTTCGGAAATATTTTTATCGTTTTATTTTCTTAAGAATGTTGCCGTCTGATGCAATGAAACATGTCGAAATGTAAATAAATGAAGGAATTTTGCCTTTTTAAAAATTTATGTTTACCACTTATAGCAATTATTGAGTATCTATATTATGAAGGACAAACATATCTGTGCGTAACGCATACATCATTTTGCGAATAGCAACACTTTGAAATTTGAAATAAAATTTTGGTTTTGCAATTTTCTCTACTGTAAACATCGCACATTTTAAATTTTTACACCACCGTATAAGGAAAAAATGCTCTTTTAAATGTCATTTGTTTGAAAACTGTATCGATATTTATTTTTGAGATATTGATTTTTTTTGTAGTTTTTAATACCATTTTTCTTATCGTGGAAACAAAAGCTCCCCATTTCTATTGAATGTCATTGAAAGTAAACCGAAAATAAGGGATACTGTATCTTTTTGTCGCCATTTTCTCATAAAACCTGAAAAAAAAGTTGAAATTAAAATATGGGCTACGTCAAGAATATTGTCTGTTATCCCGTGATAATGATGTCATATGCATACTTTTCTATAGAAGAAGTTTAAGACTTGATTGTAAAAGTGGATTGCTATAGCGGATGCAAATAACGTCATTTTATAAAAAAAAAAAGCGTGTACTTTAATTCTTAAACCTAAATTATGTTTTTAGAAGTGCGTCATTTTCACAGCCCAACTGCTTTGAAATTCTTCACAAGTGAAAATGCTTCACTTTTGAAAATAATGTAATCGAAATCACACTCTTATAAAACGCAATGTTTTACAAAAATTTAGAGTGTCTTTATAAAAGAAAGGTGGCATGCAAATAATAGCGATTTATATTACAGAAATTGATGATTCTCGCATGGATGGATTTGCTTCCCCGAGTTAGATAAGCAAACAAATAATTCGTGGTTTAAAATAATATCATGTTCCTGAATTTTTTGTCCAAAATTCTCTCGAACAATAAAATTTTAATGCTATTCTTTAGGACATTCGACTATAATTTTATCAAAATAACATAATTTGTTTAATTTAATTTTTCCTAATTTTATATAATCTATATATTTAAAACACAAGTGTGTTTTTAGTTATCTGCCCTGATCTTTCTGCTGAACTAATTTTACTAATATTCTTCTTAAACTGAAAACTCTTCATTTGTAGTTGTTATCGCACTATCTGTTTTTTTTAAATACCCCCACTTTTATATTTTAATTTTAAAAGCATTTTATGAAATTTCTTCAAAATGGTGAAAATTAGATAGCTTTCATTGTTGCAGACAACAGAGAAATAATGAGGTATTTTTATCGTTATTCATGCTGTTTTCTGATAAAAATTCAAAATTGTTGATAAAAATTGTTGTACATGGTATAGTGTCGCAAAATCCCATTAGGAGAAGATTATTATATTAGAGGCATAATAACGAAAATGACATACTGCTTTTGAAAACACGCATTTTTCCTCATAAATTTTCTATATTGTTTTTCCTCCTGCATGTGTACTGATACTAAATTTCAGACGCTAGGCAAAATGCTTATTTAAGAGTAAATGAAGTCATATTTAAAAGAAAACGATCATTTTCTTAGATAAAACTAATCATTATAACACAAATGCGTCTACAAAACATAAATTACGGAAATTTTTACTCTCCGGAATTGAGATTACAGTCTCAGGTAAAGAGTGCGTCCGTTCACATAAAATATGTTGCTGACAATCGTGACTTCAAGTTTTGAGTTAAAATGATTTTTAAATTATCAAACAAAATGCAATTAAAAAAAATGATGAATATGGATATGAGAATTGCGTATGCAAATTTTGAGAATGTGAAAATTGCTGTTTCTCATTATGGAATACCAAGCATAAGAGCCTAAATTGATAACCACATCCTAATAACTGATCTTTATTATATTTTACTGATTAAGTATCTGTATTTTGAAGAACAAACGTATCTGTGCGTAACGCTCACGACATTTTGCGAATGACCTTCATGATCAAATTTCGGTCTTGAAATTTTCGCTGCTGCAATTTTTTAATTTACTGACCATCATACATTTTCAATTTTCATCGCATAGGGGAAAAAAAAATACTTTGAAATGCAATTTATTTAAAGACTGTGTCTTAATTGACTGATGTATTATATTTTCTAAAATAATTTTTCAGCATGATTTTTTTTAAAGTTTATCTTATCACGTACCGTTTTCAATACATAATAATAATAAACATTTTGCACATAAAGCAACAAGCATTTTTCAGCATTTGTTTCTACTATTTTTGCATAACGCAATTAATATTTCCTTTATAAACAAATAAAAGAATAATATTAAAAAACCAACCTATCTAACATATTTGTGAAACACAAATTAACGAAATTAATACTTCTTTTATAAACAAATTAAAGATTAATATTGAAAAAACACAAATCAAACATATTTGTAATCGTACAATTTAAATTTTTAGATCACCAAATAGGATTTTTTTTTCAAATGGAATTTGTTTGCAAAGTTTATCTAAGTTTACTGATTGTCTATGGTTTTAAAAACAATTCTAAAACATGAAATATTTTTTAATTTATCTATATCGCGCGGAGGTCGATTACGAAAGATTAATCCGTTTGCCCTTAAAACAAAATAAAGAGTTCATCATTTTCTTACGGCTAATATCCATTAAAAAAAAATTCCTATGAATCCAGCCTATGAATAAATAAATAAAATAATATAAATAAAACAGAAATTTAACAGACATGTGTAAGCTCTGAAATTATCAGAATATAAAAGGGTGCAATAAGTAGCAAAATCTTCGTCAAATAACTCTTGACATTCGTCTAATAAGAAAATATCGCTTTTGATAAATTTCAAAAATTTATTTAATTGTAAAATTCGTATTTTCCTATGAAAATGCTTTTTTAATGTAAGTGAGCAATCTAAAAAATTTATTCCGTTAAACAAAATTATTAGTTTTCAATTAAAAAAAATATTTTTACCCGTATTCTTTAACCCGGGAAGCCCGGGTATGATCTCCTAGTTTTGATAAAAGCACAAACTTGGCAGACCCGACTATTGCAGCGATTTCGAATCAAAAGGCGTTTTCCACATTTGGATAAATAAATTACTCGCACTTATCGAATTATAAGACTTTTTTCCCGTTTTCCTCATTTCTCTCGCTGTCATGAGCAAAAATTCGGCTGAAAACGCCAACTTTGAGAGGATTTGCTGAAAGATCTTTTGTGGTTACCAAATAATGAAAATCGTCATTCGATTACATAATATCTGATTAATAACACCTGCCAATTTCATGCATTTCCGGATGAAAATGAATAACAAAATGAGTCAGAAAGTAGTCCCTTTATGTTTAAGCACAGCTTTAAGCGAAAAAAGTTTTATGAGCAAACATAGTTTCTTCTGGATTAATATTTAACACGCATATTTATAAGAAGAAGAAAATAAACAAATAAACATAATTACAAAAAGAAGTATTTCATTTTATTTTTTATCAATTTAATTTTGGTTGTATCCCCTCGCCCACTCCAGCTAAGTCGAGAACTGTACTTTTCATTTGCTTCATTACACTAAAATACAGTTACATATACAGAATTATCTGCAAGTGAAAATAATTTATTGTGGTTTAGAAGTAAAAGATACAAATGTTTTTTGTTTATGGAATAATCATTTTCATGCCAAAATAATAGAATTACGATGAATGTAAATCCACATATGTTAAATAAAAAGAATGAGTATATACTAATATTATCTAACACGAACCCTCAAATGCCACAGGGGGTTCCATAAAAAACTGTCCCAGTATCAATTGCATATTATAATAGTTTACTTTAGACTATTTACAACAAATCATAAATCAAATTGAAGTTAAACTAACATAGTTTTTCTTACAAAACTTCGGTATGTGCATCTTTAGTCATACGCCACACATCTAATTTAAAGTCCAATTCTTCCCACAATTCGGCTAACATGTTCGGAGTAATGGATGCTATAGGCTCCTCACTTCTGTGTCTAAAATCTGGCAAATCCTTAGGTAGCGGCGGAACGTAGACACGGTCTTTTATAAAGCCAGTTTTTTCGGGTAATGGACGCTTTTAAATCGTCAGCCCAGCAATAAATCTTTACGCTCATGTGTCGCCATTTTGTGTATGTGGCACTGAAAGCGAGTCAATAACAAAGTAGTAATCGCGCATGCGTTTATCAAAAACCGTTTGAGTTACTCTTTATTTATAACCTTCAACTAACATCCTACAACCCTTACAGTTAGTACTATTAAAATTTATAACTGGGACATAGTTTTATGGATACCCTGAATTATGAACGATCACTATAACAAGAATTTTCATATATACTCCAAAATTTAATTTAAAATGTACACGAGCTTAGTCGTCAGATGTTTAGAATAGGATAAAATAAATTTAAATTTCTAAACGTTTGCTTTAAAACTCTAATTATTTTAGTTGCGTAAATACGGATTAGGTTGCCTTAGAAAGGCCCCGACGGAGGGCACTACTCCTAGGGCCTATATCCCTCGTGCAGATAATCGGCCATCATAAATAACACCAACACCATCTAACACCTATTTGATTTAGCATATGAAGAGGAATGTATCACCAAAAAATGGAATTCTGATGTTGTTGTTTAATATATATATCGGAAATAATGAAGAAGTTTTAAACTACAGGACTGAATATAGTACAAATGATGGAGAGTACAAATGATGGACCCGATTAAAAAAAATATATTTACGAAACTACTGCACATATTATAATAAGTGATACATGAATTTAAACATATATATATGTTACGAAACAATTTAATGGGTGTAGTTGAAATATCACATCGTGCTTATTACGTATTACTGGAGTCATACCACATTTTAATCAGCCGTTGGTGATGTTGTCAGCAATCTTCCACTTAGCACAAGCATTGCTAGCGGAGGTATCAACTCTGTGAAAATATAGCAGCTGTAGAGCGATGATAATATTGGTATAGTCCAATCAAACACTTATTATTTCATTATGAAAACAAGGCAGCGTGAGGGGTGAAAAAAGGCGTATGAAGAAACATGGGGTTTTCCCAATTAAACACGTGGAAACGTAGTCATAGAACAACTGTTTATTCCATCAGAACACACCAACACTAAACAATTCCCGCAGATGAGAAATCAGAGCATTCCACTCGAGCATAAACTTTACTCATGCTAAATAGATGTTAATTTACGAAATGAATATTCTACATGGCTAAGGACACCGGGTTGTAAACAATCAAACAGCACAAAATCTCTCTTTCTGAGATCATGCTCTCGCTATTTATGAGAATGCGCGGAGGAATTCCGATTGAAATGAAAACTCAAGCTAAACCAACGAAAATCACGAACGAGCCTCGAAGTGAAACTGGTATCCGACACTTCGCCAATGGAGAGCGATCAAGAAACGTCACAGGAAAGAATCCCGGCGCCGCTAATGGAATGATTTCGATGTGAAAAGGTTGTCTCCAAGCTGGCGGGAAAAAGATATGAAATAGAATAAAAAAGTAAAAATGGCTTTGATAAACATTCGAAAAATAAGTAACTGCGTTCAGAACTTTACAGTTTGGTAGACGATAAAGATTAATGAAGGGATTAAAAGTTTAGATTACGTTTTGGAATAAATCTATTATTAAGATACGCGTTTTAAAAATAGAGGAATTTAGCTAGAAATAAATAATAGAGCGTATTAAAAAAAAAGGAAATAATGAATATGCCGGCAATTTAGAATAATTTAAATGAATAGTAAAAGGTAAAATTTTTATATAACATATATATAATTTTTTTCAGTTACAAATGTTCGATGTGTGACCCTCTTTTTACCATCATACGTCCAATCTGTAATCCAGTTCACTTCAAACATTTTGTAGCATCACTCTAGCAATGGTTCTGAATATTGCACAAACGCGTTCTTTAAGTTCTGTCAGTGTCAAAGACATTTTTATGTAACACCAATGCCGAAAACACTACAAGAACTTAAAGAACGCGTTCGTTCAGTATTCAGAACCATTGACAGAGTGATTCTACAAAATGTTTCGGGCGAACTGGATTACAGATTGGACGTATGCCGTGTAATAAGAGGGTCACACATCGAACATTTGCAACTGAAAAAAACTTGGTATATTTCTCTTTAAATTCATCTATCACTTATTTTAATAGGTGCCGTAGTTTCGAAAATATGATTTTTTAAAATCGGGTCCATTATTTGTACTCACGCTGTATTTACTTTCAATCTATTTCAAATTATGACAATATCTTTAGTATTCTCTTACTAACTGAGCCAAGAATCACACTTTTCATTCAGAGTTAAATTAATTTCGAAATGTGTATGTTGAAAGCTGTAAATTTCATCATTCAGTTATATTATTGTCTGAAAATATAGAATTCATAATTCACACACTTATCTAAAAGAGTTTAAAAATTCAATATTTAAAATGACATGCAGATAAAATGTACGCAATTTTGTCATAATTTTTATTTTATTTCAAAAATACTTCTTAGTCTGTCGTCTTTTAACAAAAATCGATAGTTCTTGCGCATTTTCTCAATATCTGAAGTTATATCGTCGGCATGGAAATCACAGCTCCTCAGGCGATGATGATTGATTTTATTGTCACATCGATTCACTTTAATAAATGTATTAAATTCCGGATGCTTTTATTTGGTATTCGATAAATTTGACACACATGTGGTATGAAAATATTAGCCTGAAGTAATATTAAATGTTTCTTTTGACGACAATTTTAAATTCAATGCTGAAATGTAAATCAATAATTCTTTCAAAATTGTTTATGAAATTAAATAGAACTTTTCAAGGAGTTTGGAATCAACTTATATCTAAATATGTAAATAAATTAAATAAATAACTTACAACAAATAATAAATCACTAATTTATGTAAAATATGTAGCTGTTTTTAATGTTTTCTTAATATAATCTTGCGTGATATAACTAGTATTGTTATAAAATGTTTTTTTCTAGTAAAATATATGTGAAAATTACTACAATTAAATAATAGTAATATTCTAGGCATGGAAATCACAGCTCTTCCGGCGATGATGATTGATTTGATTGTCACATCGATTCACTTTAATAAATGTATTAAATTCCGGATGCTTTCATTTTGTATTCGATAAATTTTATAGACATGCGGTATGAAAATATTAGCCTGAAGTAATATTAAATGTTTCTTTTGATAATATTTTAAATTCAATATTGAAATGTAAATCGATAATTCCTTCAAAATTATTTATAAAGATAATGAACCTTTTTAAACGATTTGATCAGAAGACTATTTGAAAATTATATAAAATTAAATCATTAATTTATGTAAAATATATAGTTTTTTATAATGCTATATTAAATCGCCTTGCGTAATATAACTATTACCCTGCTTAATATGTTTTTAATAGAATATATGTGGAGATCACTAGAATTAAAAAACTAGTCGGATGCGGCAATCCCAAAACTTTCTTCTATATCATAGATGTTAATACTTCCTGAAAAATGCGGCATAGCAGCGCCACCAGTTAGATGATTTACACCAAAATATAATAATCAACAACTTATGTCAACTTCAAACTGAATCTGAAGTTTGATGAAAATCCGTGCATTATTTTTTGAGATTGAGTTATTGCAGAAATAGTAAAAAATTCTGCATAGCAGCTCCACTTGTTGTGCGATTTACACAAAAAACTAATTAGGACCAATTTATACTAGGGAGTAACTGAATCTAAAGCTTGATGAAAATTCATACAATAGATCTTGAGATATAGCAATTGCGCAATCTTGAAAAATGCAGCATAGAAACGCCACCTGTCGGGCGATTTAGACCAAAAGTTAAACGGCATTAATTTATATCAGGGACTAACCGAATCTGAAGTTTCATGAAAATTAGTGCATTTGTTCTTGAGATAGAGCTATTGCGATAATCATTAATAATGCAGCATAGCAGCGCCACCTGCTGGGAAATTTTCACCAAAAGGTAATCAGCATCAAATTATATTATGGACTAACTGAATCTAAAGTTTTATGAAAATCCGTGCAGTAGTTCTTGAGATATAGCTATTGCGGAAATCGTGAAAAATACATCATAACAGCGCCATCTGCTGTGCGATTTACACCAAGAAGTAATCAGTGCCAGTTTATATCAAGGTCTAACTAAGTCTAAAGTTTTGTGAAATTCCGTGGTTAGTTCTTGAGATAGAGTGCCCACAAAAATTTTGTCACATGCAGACTCACAGAGTGACAGCGTGACAGAGTGACAGACAGATATCAGACAGAGTGACAGACAGACATTTTATAAAAACTATAAAATCTTGTTCAGGACCTTCTAAAACGTACAAATCCATCAAAAACCGGAAGTCGAAAATTTTCACGAATCCAATACTTTCTTCTTGTAAAGATAGAAGAAAGTAATTATGATAACGTATGCATTGAAATAACATGTTTTCAGACGATGATGATCAATATTATTGTCATATATCTATTCAGATTAATAAATGTATTAAATTTAGGATGATTTCATTTTGTAATCGGCAAGTTTGATAGACATGTAGTATGAAAATGTTAGACTTAAATAATATTAAATGTTTCTTTTGATAACAATTTTAAATTCAATGCTGACATGATGATCAATAATTCTTTCAAAATTATTTGTAAAATTAAATAGATCTTCATAAAGCATTTGAATAGAAGCCTATTTGAAAATTTTATAAAATTAAATCACTAATTTATATAAAATATATAGTTTTTTTGTAATGCTATTTTAATTCGCCTAGCGTAATATAACTATTACCCTGCTTAATATGTTTTTAATGAAATATATGTGGAGATCACTACAATTAAAAAATAATGATATCGTATGCATTGAAATAACATGTTTTCAGACGAAGATGTTCAATGTTATTGTCATACATCGATTCATATTAATAAATGTATAAAATTTAAGATGATTTCATTTTGTAATCCGTAAGTTTGATACAGATGTTGTATGAAAATGTTAGACTTAAATAATATTAAATGTTTCCTTGATAACAATTTTAAATTCAATGCTGAAATTATAATCAATAATTCCTTCAAAATTATTTGTGAAATTAAATAGATCTTTATAAGGGATTTGAAGAGAAGCCTATTTGAAATTCTATAAATTTAAATCACTAATTTATGTAAACTATATAATTAATTGTAATGTTATCTTGCGTGATGAAACTGTTATTCTTATCACAATGTTTTTAATAAAATAAATGTTAGATCACTACAATTAAAAAATAATGATATCATAGGCATAGAAATACAGGGTGTGTTCACAAAGTTTCAAGAATGGTCTGAGAATACAAAATTTATTAAACATTTTTGTGCATCAAGCTAAAATTCTTCAAAATATGACCCTTCGGCGTCAACACACCGCTGCTAGCGTTTTTACCATGGTTCATAGGCTCACTGGAAGTCTTCGTGCGCAAGGCTGTTGAGGTACTTCGTCGAAGCTGCCTGGATCACTGGAATCCTGCCGAATCACATCCGTTCCAGGTCTTTCTAGATCCTAGGGAATAAAAAAAAAGTCATTGGGAGAGAGGTCGGGGCTGTAGAGGGCTTGTGGCAGTATTGCCACGTTAAACTTAGCCAAAACTTCGGCGGTGGCGAGCGGCGTGTGAAGGGGCGCATTGTCTTGGTGACCAATTCAAGGTAGTGTGACACTCCGTACTTTGACATTTTGTTTCAGGATCGTACTAGTAGACCAAGGTTTCATCAGCAGTAACCACCAAGCGCCGTAAATGTAGTTAAAAATTAAAATTTTTATAAAAATTTATAATTTTTTTGTTTTATTTTTTATTTTTTTTTATTAAATTACTTTTGGTGCGGCGTTCGAAAGTTTTCATTTAAGCATACTAGCATGCATGCAAAAATTTACAACTTCTATAAATTTCTTCTGGTGTCCGAATACACTTAAATATTTGCCGAATATCGATTTTTATGCAAATTTTGAACTAAAAAATATAAGTAAAAATAAGTGTTAAAGAATCATTTCTAATGCGTTAAAAGTACCCTCTACAAAAGATGAAAAATTGTTTATCGTTTATTATTAAATGCATAAATTTATTTTTTATACTATATATAAAAAAGACTACACAAAAGTGCAAGTGATGAAAGGCACAATGTTCTACGCAGAAACCACAAAGGAAGAACATTATGCTCTTGTAAAGGAACCTTACTCTCAGTATATTGGACACGTTTCGATTGAAATAGCAGAAGCTGAATCCATAAAAGAAGTAATAATAATTTTTATATAAAATAACGTACAATTATATGAGCTTACAGTAATTGGATGCGACTGAACAAACGTATATATTGGGAACAAACGATGAGTTATTTGCCTTATGGAGCTGAATTCAATAGGCTCTTAAAGTAGCCATTTGTTTGCTTCATACAAATGAGTTTCCTTTACGACATTTACTAAATTCTTTACATGGTGCAACAATTGATTCTACAGCCTTTTGTGGGCCAATTGGTACAGTAATCAAACCCTGCGAGAAGCTACCTGTAGTTTCCATTTCTTCAATCAGTGTGGAGAATATGCCAGATAACATATTCAGCAATGATCAGTAATATTTATATGATGCGTAGATTTATATATTGCGTAGCAATATCGCCTGGTAAATGTGGTTCTGACCTGGAATTAAAAAAAAAAGAACTGGTCCAGTTCTTCACTCAAGACGATTGCAACTGCAGATAGAAATGTAAGGTTGTATGTGGCCACAGAAAATCGATTTGAGAATCTCATTATTCTTATAAAATATATTTTGCAGGTATATACCCCTGTATGGTTCCATATCAAAACAAAGCCCTTCCTAATAACAGGAGCGCGGCATATTTGGAAATTTGTTCTGTTTTCTAGATATTGTGAACACAATCTAAGAAAGATAGTAGACGATGTAATTGAACGATATAGCTTCTTTTGTCATCCTGAAAATTTGTTATTGTCAATGCTCTCAGTTAACAGAGAGGATATCAGGCCTTCAGCAGTACGAAAGCTAATTTGTACTAGAAATTAAAATAGAGGAACACCAGAAATAAGGATTTTTCAAGCAAAGGATTATTGTGGAGTTAATAACTGGAAAAGTGTTGGACGTTTTGAACAACCTCTTTTGATGAATGTGGTTTACAAATAAATTGAGATCATGGTAAAAGTAGGAAAAACAGAGGAATGGTCACAATATCAAGCATTCGCCTAGTGTCTGCGTGAATCAGAACGCATCAAGTAGGCATCACAAAGCGTATCTGGACAAGAAAAGCGGTAAGATCTCATATTGAATAGAATAACATCAAGAAATTATATCAAACATTTTAACGTCAAAAATTATTACAAACTTCAGAAATATGTAAATCTTCAAAATAAAAGAAGTAAAAAAATGTTTACGTAAATTCAATTTTTATAAATTGTATGATTTAGTGCTTTTATTTTTAAATTTATACTTCATGTATTATTATAAAGTTATTATTATTTATAAGTTTATTCTTTATTAACTAAATACTTTGACATATGTTTAAACAGTTTTCGTAAATTAAAAATGTTTTATTACATTTTCTTAAAAAATACAATCTTTAAGGGGCTGTGCATATATATGTTATCAAATTTTTGGTAATTTTGGAAGCCCTCTCCCCCCCGTACGATATCATACGTTATCATCTCTTGAATCCCCCCTCAGCCCGTAATGATATCGTTACCAATGTTTGATTTTTTATTTATTTTTTTCCTTTGTTTGGAATGATATATAAATATGGTTACATTTATTTTTCGCATACTTTATTGATTAAAGATAAATCATTAAAATATTACTTTATATATGATATAACTTAACATCAAATAACGCTTAAAAGAAATAGTTACTATTTAAAAGTATTGAACTATATACTTTTGTTACATAATGCATTCAACAGTAAGGTCTTCATGCACTTGCCTCTGCACGGGATGGGGACAGACAAAACTTCTTATCAAGTAAACAGGTGGACAGCATTCTTTTTCTTTTATTTACTAGTAAATACAAGTATCATCTTAAACAAACTTCGCATATGGTTTCTCGAACAGCGTATTATAGATGCATACGAATATGACAGAAGGATAGGAATGCCAAACGTTGGGGTATTCCATATTTTTTAAATAAATAGTTTTATAATCATTTAATGATTTTAATAATTTCTTTGTATCTTCATAAAAATAAATAACAGGCTATAAAAAAGATAACATACGATTTTGATGTAAAGACAAAGTTACAAATGAAAAGAGAAAATTTTAGTTGGATCAAAAATGATAACGATATCAAAAGACAACCACCCCCTCCCCCTAGAGATATCTTACGATATCATGTGCCAGACCCCCTTCCCCCTAAAATGATAACGTTATATATTCACAACCCCTAATTATACTTGGGACACCAGAAGATATGAATGGATTTAGATAAAGAATTATGTAAATTACACAATTATGTAGTACACCCAAAACACAACTTTCTCCCCAGGCGCTAAAAGGAATTTAAAATAAATAAATAAATAAATAAAATAAAATCAAGAATATTATAAATTTTTATTAAATTTTCATTTTTAAACTATTTTGAGGGCGCTTGGGGCACCGAAAAATATGAATGAATTTCAATTTAAAAGAAACATTCAAACTAATGTACATAAAAGACAACTTTCGCACCCAGCGCCAAAACTCATTTTAAAAAAATTATAAATTAAAAAATTATAAACTTTCATAAAAATTTCAATTTTTACCAATTTTTGGGCCACTTGGAGATCCGGAATACATAATTAGATTTCAATAAAAAAGTAGGTGTAAACTGGAATACATAAAAGGCAACTTTTGCATCACGTGCCAAAAGTAATTTCTAAAAAAATATATATATATATATACATATATATATATATATATTCGTATACCTTTTGATCCACCCTACTATATATAAATCAGTCAAAAATTTATATTAAATGTAATATTATATAACTAAAAATCCATTCGCAGTCCTGTGTAATACACATTTGAAAATCTTTTTAAAAATCGGACAAAAATATCATTATTTAAAAAAGTGGTAAGGATTTTAAAAAGTTCATTTTTTAAAACAAAAAATCTTTTAATTAAATATGCAGTTATTTTTTTTTAATGCACTTACAGTTGAACATTGAAATGCAGTGAGAAATGCAGCACCATTTGAACCATATATTTTTTTAATGCACTTACAGTTGAACATTGAAATGCAGTGAGAAATGCAGCACCATTTGAACCATATTTTTGAAAATTAAAAAAAACTGTTGAATAGATAATCTGTCCCTTTAAAATCTAATTTTTTTTTTCCTCTAAAAAAATCAATCAAACGCCTAATCTATTAACATAACAAGTTGGAACCCGGCGAAATTCGGCGAATTAAAATATTTAGAATGGAACTGTTCCATCGAATTTATAATAAACCTACAGAAAGAATTATAATAAAAAATTCGTCTTGCATTGGCTATCTAACTCTTAAAACAAATAATATTTTTAACCTAAAATTACCAAAATGTTATTTCTACAAACTTCAACTGCTTAAATTATTGAAAAATTAAACCGCATTAGAATACGTAATCAAGATGAATAATTATGATGAATTTATCGATTGAGGCTCTTACGTTTGTTTTTACGGGATGAAAAAACAGGTAAAAAGGATTTTGCTTTGTCACATCATGAAATTTTCCCCCATAAAATCTAAACTGTACGTTATTTTCACATTCTCAAAATTTACATACGCACCACTCAAGTTCACAATTTAAAAGTATTTTAACGCACAATAGAGTATTAATGAATGTATTTCCAAACTTAAAGTCGCGCTTGTCCGATACAACTTTGCATGTGAACATTCTCACAAACTTTAAGTTCTAATCTCAGTACCCGCGAATAAAAAAATCAGAAATTTGCCTTTAGTTGTCATAGTATTGGCCTAGCTTCTCAAACTCAGTATCAGCGTAATGTAAAAATATTGAAATGTAACTGATTTATGAAGAAGAATGCGTGTTTTTTTTTGTTTTTTTTTTAATGGCTGACGTCATTTTCTGTTCAAAAATTATAAAAAAAAGTTACTTTTATTTCTAATGTGAAAATGGCATCAATAAGGATACAATCAATAAAATTAAACCATGACTATTTTCCCTTTACTTTTAATAGAAATGGTGTACTTCAGTTGCCACAATTACAAAATTGGTACTAAAAACTATAAAAAAATTAATATCTCACAAATAAATTGAGATAGAGCTTTCAAACAAATTGCATTTAAAAGTACATTTATTCCCCTATATTACGGTGTAAAAATTTAAACTGTGCGATGTTTAGAAGTTTAATAATTTGCAGTAGCGAAAATTGCAAAACCGAGATTTCATTTCAAATTTCAGAGTGTTGGCATTCGCAGAATGACGTATGCGTTACGCACAGATATGTTTGTCCTTTATAATATAGATAGTTAAATTTAAAAGTTTATATGTAAAACTAAAACAAATGAAATCAAATTATCTAATGTGGGTAGATTCATGCAAATTTAATATCTAGAAATTTTATATAAAATAAGTGCAAGAAATCGTGTCAAATACATATAATCTAATGTATAAAAATGAAAATTTGTCTGTCTGTAATTTTATAGAAATCTACATTTTGAAGCCAGAAATGTGAAAATTTACGTACACGTGTATTAAAACACGGCTGAGGCAACTGAACTAATCCGGAATCCAAATAATTTATAGTTAATTTTTAAGTATTAAAAAACCACCAATTTAACAGAAATTTCCTGTCAAATTTAACATTTTTCGTTATTAGCGGTTGCCAATAATTAAAAATCCACAATAAAATTCTTACTATAACTATTACATTTATATTTTAAGATTTAGACGTGAAAAATGGAAAATGAAATAAATAGTTTGACGAATTTTGTAAAAAAGGGAATATTACGTCATAACATTCCTATTTTAAGATTTCCACGTGAAAAAAAAAATGAAATAAATAGTTTGACGAATTTAAATAAAATTGAATATTACGTCATAACTTTTCTATTTAAAGATTTCCACGTGAAAAATTAAAATGAAATAAATAGTTTGACGAATTTACAAAAAAAAAGGAAATATTACGCCATATTGGAAATATAAAGGAGTTGCGAATAGATTTTAACGTCATATGAGTGTGAAAAGACGTATTGAAGCATGATAAAAACCCAATTATGGAAATTTTGGCGCATTTTAACATTATTTCTCCAATGATGAATTTAAATAAGTTCATTTAAAGTTGCATTCTTTTGCGCCTGTTATATAAATTTATACTTTTTTATTTTGGATTTCTATTTGGTTCATGTGTATAACACTTTGACTGCTTTTTTTTATTGTTTGTTTTATGTTGTATGTTAAATTTTGAAATTGATTTTTCAGAGCAAACATTCTTCAAATTCCGAGCAACGCCGGTCACTTTAGCTAGTATTTTACTAAAAATGCTTCCATTTTGGCATACAGTTTATTGCCAATCATTACTTGAAAATATTTAAAGAAATTTAGCATGAAAAATTCAGATGGCAGGTAATTTATATTTGTCATCTGTACTGGGTATTTTTATGGTTCCGTACTTAAAAGTAAAAACGGAACCATTATAAGATCACACCTGTGTCTGTCTGTCTGTTACAGCTATTTTACTCTTAAACTATGGAACGTGGAAAGTTCAAATTGGGGAAAGTAATAAACACTATTGACCTTGCAGATTATTAAGCATTCACAAATATATTTAGGAATAAATATAAAGGTGCTAATTAAGTTACTTGAAAAAAAAAAATTCTTTGTATATCCTGTGGGTATTCTGTGAAAGGTTTCGTAATGCTGAACTCGGAAATGTATTTCTTTTAATTTTCATAATTCTATTTTAGGAGATATCTTCGAAAATGTGATGCAAAAATATGTCCCCCCCCCCATCTATTTCAGAATCTACTGAAACTAAAATTATGAAAAAATTAGAGGTTGTAGACGTTGCTTTAAACCTTGCAGGAAAATTGTAGCGATTACCCTGGGCTCCATAGTTTTTGAAAAAAGCGCATTTTTCCGTTATACACAAATTTCGATTTACGGGCGTTCAGCAAATTTACTGACGAGCGTTGGAGGTACCTATCGTAACAGAAGTATAAAAGCATTGTTGATATTGATTTTCGAAAAAAATCGTTGGTAATTGCCGAAACGTCAGTGAAGGCTTACTGTGGAGACACGAAATGTTTTGGTTTCCGTTTGTCTGTCTGTCTGTCTGTCCGTCTGTTCCGCGATAACTGCCGTAAAAAGCATCCGATTAGCTTAAAATTAAGTATGCATGTTGGTAAAATCCCCGGATTTAGCTGTATAGTTTTTGGTTAAATTTGGTTCATGCGTTCGGAATATATAGAACATTTTATTTTGCGACTTAATGCTTTCCTATAGCAATTCAGACGATTTTTCCATTTTTATTTGTTGAAAGGAAATGGCTCATATGATTGAAGGATTTAAATAGTAAATTATGGATGATGTAATTTCTAATTAGAACCATACATTATTCATATTAGTTTGAAATTTTGTGTATACATTTGTCAGAGTTTTTAAATTCGGTGTTTAACTTATGGAGGTATTTTATATATGTGTTCCAATAATATATCTTTTTATAAATTTACTTTTTTTCAAAGCACATATTTCATTGTTTTATTTTCTTTTAACTGTTGCCTAGCGACGGAACTACACCTAAAAATATCGTAAATGTGAAAGTATTTGTAATTGTTTGAAGTCAATCAAAGTCAAAAGGGACGAATTAATGCCTTTGTGACTTTACATATAGATGAAATTTACCCCAGAAATAAAGAAAGACTATGTTCTGCTTATTTTGTTCAAATATTTTTTCTTTTAAATTAAGAAGTTCATTATTTTCATAAGGAATAAATTGACATTTTGCTATAAATTTAACAATCATTTTTTTTTTTTTTTTTTTTTTTTTTTTTTTTTTTTTTTACCGTTGCCAAGAAAATCCTATCCCAGAATAATAATTTATCCTAAACAGTTAATTTTGATTTGAAAGATTTTCATGTGCAAGAGGAAAATGAAATAAAAAATAGACATGAATACGTCTTCATATTGGAAATAAAACTAAAATACGAAAAGAAGGTGAATTTGATCTCATATATCAAAAATAAAACTAATATGCTTTGAGGTTGAAATAAAAAGGGCTTGTGTTATGATATTAATTCTTATTATTAAAAGAAATGTTACTAATATCTCATGGTTTATCGTCTGCACACAGCTAACAGAAATGTTAATTTTTAATCGAAAATTTCAATGAGAAAAAAAAAAAAACTTTTGAAAATCAAATATATAGTAAATGTCAAAATTTTACACCGCAAAATTATCGCTGTCGAAAATGACGTCATTGTATTGGGAAATAAATATTCTCATTCTTAAAAACCAAGCATTAACTAGATTACCTAAAAAAATATTTTATGACGAGTGTTACTTCTTAATGCCGTCTCATTTCAGAAAATATGAATGAAAATTATTTTATTTTTAAAAGGAAATTATATTTTCATTCATAAAACCTAAACTTTTAATATAATTGCGTCAATGTGAATCATTTTCTGTCCACCAGTATTGAAAATTAAGGCTCGGAAGTATAAAAAGAAATTTAAGATTTGCGATAACCATTAGTGCAATAAATAAAAAGTTACATATGTAAATTAATGAAACCACGGGGAGTTCAGGAGGCGGAGCGCCCCCCCCCCCCCCTGAAGAAATCTGTTTTATTCTTTAAAAAAATATCAGAATTAGTAGCTCATGAAAATTATTTCAAAATATCCTTCCATAACAACGTTTTTAATTTAATGCTTCTAATGTCTGAAAACTTCGTATTTTTTATTCTTATAAATAATTACATAATTTGAAAACTTTAAATTGCGGTTTGCATGAAATTGAATATTACCAAAGTGTGTCTAAAAACAGTGACTTGCAGAGCTGACGTTGAGGCTCCTGATCTGCAGATTTACTAGTTGCCGAAATGTCAGTGAAGGCTTACTGTGGAGACACGAAAAGTTTTGATTTCCGTTTGTCTGTCTGTCTGTCTGTTCCACGATAACTGCCGCAAAAAGCATCCGATCGGCTTGAAATTAATTGGGCATGTTGATGAGGTACTCGGACTTAGCTGTATAGTTGTTGGTTAAATTTGGTTCATTCGTTCGGGAAATATAGAACATTTTATTTTGCTCTGTAATGCTTTTCTATGGCAAGTCAGACGATTTTCAAATTTTCATTTGTTGAAAGAAATGGCTCATATAAAAAATGGATTTAAATGGTAAATTTTGGATGCTGAAATTTTTAAATAAGTTTATTAAATTATTCCAATTAGTTTGAAATTATGTCAATATATTTGCGAGATTTTTAAATTAGGTTTATAATTTTGGGGGGAACTTTATGCATGTTTTCCAATAATATAAAGCATTTTGTTTTATCAATTTGACATAATACGTATTTCATTTTTTATCTTTTCTTTCATCAGTTGCCTAGCAACGTATTTGGTCTTAATAATATTAGTATAAATGCGTCTATAATGTTTCAGTAAAGCCAACGCCAAAACGGATTAATTAATGCATTTGTATTTTTGCATCTAGATGGATTTTAGCCCCAGAAATAAAAATAGGCAATATTTTATTTATTTTATTCAAATATTTTGCTTAAAAATACAAAAGTTCATTATTTTCATAGAGAATAATGTGACATTTTTCAGAAAATTTATCAATGTTTCTTTAATCGTTGCCAAGAAAATCAAAACCCTGAATAATATTTTCTCTTAAACAATTTTCAATTGAAAGATTTTGACGTGAAACAGGAAAATGAAAAAAAAATTAAGAATAAAAAAATTAATATGGCGAGATATTGGGAATAAAAAGAAAACTCTCAAGTATTTCTTAATATAACAAGATGAAAGGTTTTGAGTAAGTACGAATATCAGGTGAATTAGACGTCATTTATCAAAAAAAAAAAAAAGATGTTGGAATAAAAAGATCTTGGCTAAAATAAAATTAACTATTATTCACGGAGGAAAGAGATAGATGAAGGTGCAGTATGCCGCAAAAACAGTTTGCAATATGATGTGCGTTATCGCTCAGATTTAAATGCCCTCATTCGGCCCAAACAAAACAAGCACGTGGAACAGGGACCGAATTCTTTGACTTCATCCGTGCATTTTTTCTGTAAAATGAAAATGATCTGCTTATATTTAAGCATTCTAAAGTAGCATTTCATCGTATTATGAATTAAAAACTGTATTACTAAAAATATTTTTCTTTTCTTTCTTTCTTTTTTTTAAGCACGCCGTTGTGTTTGGGTCGAATGTAGCGGATTTTAAGGTTACATTTTTGGCGTCACTTCAAGATTTATTGTTTGCGTACGGTTAACATGAGGATTTTATTTTAAATTTTAAATTTATTAATTTATAAAAAAAAAACTTATGCCTTTCCTTATAAATCACACCGTAAAAAAAATCTATGATATACTATAACCATCCGCACAATCAATAAAAAATTACGAATGTAAATTTAAATAGGCTACGGGAGGTTCAAGGGGGCAGAGCCTCCCTGAAGAAATGCAATTTTTGATTTTAAAAGTTACCAGAATAAGCTGCTCATCAGAATTTCAGAACATGAGTGTATAACCACTTGTTTAACACATTTAATTTCTGAAACTTTACGAAGTATTTTGTATTCTTATAAATATTTATGTAATTTGAAAACTTTAAAAAGCGATTTGTAGGAAGATGAATATTACGCAATGAGTGTTAAAAAACAATGACTTGCAAAGATGACGTTGAGGCTCCTGATCTGCAGATATACTAGTTAAGATATTTTAAAAATTCTTTTGTTGTTTTGGGGTCTTGGGGGGTGGTCTATAATAGTAGAGATGGTTAATGAAAACTAGGGTTGCCATTCTGCCTCCCTGGACTCATTTTTAGGAAATACTCGGGACAACTTTAAAAGAAATTTTTACAAATTGCTTAATATCTCGGAAACTAAGGCCCGTAGGCGATTTTTAGTGAGCCAAATTTAGGTGCAGACAACCAAAGTAAACTTTTCCTCCCCTTTTTATTGGGGGCCTTTCAATTTATTCTAACTAAATAAGCGTCCCTAGTGGGGGGAGGGCTTTGTTGGAGCACACCCATATCTTGGTATTTCTTAGTACACTTTAACAACTTTGGACATTTTTACGTATTCATCTTAGAAATCGTAAAAAAGTCTTTACTAATACTTTTTCCTTTTTTGCTCGCGCCCCTCCCTTAACTATAAATTTAGCAACTCTTTTGTAAATTGAGATAGAGCTTTGCTTCTTTTAACGTTATGGATCATTCAATGAATGTAAATTGTCCCATGTACCACTTTTCCCCCACTTCATTCCCCCATTTTACTTAACTTTTTTTGTTTTAAGGCAAGAGTCAGGATTTTTTCTGTTATCATATCACCCTATTCTCATAAAGTGGTCCCACTCAACATTTTCACTCATCACATAATTCCGCGTAACTTATCGAACTTTTTTAATTCATATGCTACAGATTAGATCTTTTTTATCAAAATTACATTAAAAGCTAGCAACTTATCCATAATGAAAATTTTTAATGCTGTGCGGAGAGGAGCCGAGGGTATTGCTTATAAATTACTGTGTAATCTACTTTTCCTTTTCAGGCAATTGCTGCGGAACTTTTGGTTTCTGGGTGAGTACAATTTACTTAATTATTTCTTGAAAAGTAAACTAACTTCAGTATTAAATAACAAAAGAAATAATGATAATTAAATGACATTGAATTGAATTATAAAACATATCCTGTTTGAATCTGATCTTCTAGGTTTATTCTTATTATGGATAGCTTCCATCAACCACTAGCACCTGACATTTAATCGTTTTCGTTTACTAATGGGAGAATGGGAAAAATGGTAGAAATGTAAATACTGTACATATTAAATCTGATGTAAATACTTGAAATTGCCCATTATATGACCAAATCATATATACCCCGTTACTATTATACTCTATTATTATTGTCATATTGTTATATACATTGTTATCAAGGGCAACTAATATGAAGTTACCATGACTACCCATGAATAAATACAAAGTGAATATTGAACAAATGAATATTGCAATATAAACTAGTATGTTGTGGCCATCACAAAACTTTCTTCTATATAAATATGTCAATTAAATCATTTAAATAGTACAAGAAATAACATCGATTTAGTACCAATTCATATCAAAGTATATCTGAATTTGAAGTTTGATGAAAATTCGTGCATTAGTTCTTGAGATAGAGCTATAGCGGAAATTCTGAAAAATGTAGCATAGCAGCGCCACCTGTTGAGCAATTTACACCAAAACATAAACTTCACTAATTGATATCAAGGTATACTTGAATCTGAAGTTTGTTGAAAATCCAAGCATTAGTTCTTGAGATAAAGCTATTGCGGAAATCGCAAAAATGCAGCATAGCAGCGCCACCTGTTGAGCGATTTACACCTAAATGCAGAAAACGTCAGTTCATGTCAAGGACTAACAAAATCTGAAGTTTGATGAAAATTCTAGCATTAGTTCTTGAGATACAGCTCTTGCGGAAATCGTCAAAAATGCAGAACAGCAGCGCCACCTTTTGGGAGATTTACACCAAAAATTAAACAGCACTAATTTATATCAGGGACTAACTGAATCTGAAGTTTGATGAAAATTCGTGCATTTTTTCTTCAGTTAGAGCTATTACGATAATCATAAATAATGCAGCATAGCAGCGCCACCTGTTGGGCGATTTTCACAAAAAAGTAATCAGCACCAACCTACATCTTGGACTAACTGAATCTGAAGTTTTATGAAAATACGTGCAGTAGTTCTTGAGATATAGCCATTGCAGAAATCGTGAAAATGCCGCATAGCAGCGCCACCTGTTGGGCGATTTTCACCAAAAACTAATCAGGTCCAGTTTATATTAAGGTCTAACTAAATATAAAGTTTTGGGAAATTCCGTGCATTAGTTCTTGAGATAGAGCGCCCACAAATTGTTTGTCACATACAGACTCACAGAGTGACAGAGTGACAGAGTGACAGACAGACATTTTCTAAAAACCATCAAATCGTGTTCAGGACATTCTAAAACGTATAAATTCGTCGAAAACCGGAAGTCGAAAATTTTCACGAATCCAATACTTTCTTCTTTTAAAGATAGAAGAAAGTAATAACTGTTACATATGTACAAAATAGCATAGTATAACTTCAACTGTATTATTTATTACTGGATAATAACATACTTTTAATCAGTGTACAAACTTTTGAGGCATGGGATGTATATCACATGTATTCCCCTTTCATTGTTTGGATTTTAAATTTCTATCTCTATCATTTAATTTAATTTAATTTACTTTAATTATTATCCAAAATCCTTCCCCATTTTCGGCCTTTTAAATTTTATTTCTCTTAGTCATTTACGGTAGCTACGGCTATCGGTTTTTTCTTTTTACTTTCTATATACCTTTTCTTCAAAGATGTATGGCCGGGTTCTGGTGGACCCCCTGACCTATTTAACTGCGTAATAATTAATTAATGTTAAAGAATTTTCTATCATTATCATAAATATAGTAATTTCAAAAAATTATTGATGGAACTAATATCACAAATGGATATTATGGAAACAAATGAAAACAATAAATATTACCTTATGCAGTATAAGTAAACTATCAAAATATTAGTGAAGCCATCCAACTTCCATCATTACTATAATTACTATACGATCTCTTCTAAACTAATTAACAATGGCATTACCAATCCCGGCACTTGCCAGCCAAGGAGGAATGGCTCAAGGATGTGAAAAACTTGAACATGACAGCAAGGACTACTTTGAAGAACATGTCATCATATACAATGAAGTAAAACAATTAATATTAGAACATAAGGAAGAGCCTTTTTTTTCACATACAAAAGAGTAACGCAACTACTATTAATTATCAGAAGCCAAGACAAATACCTTTATAGAGCATTCAGAAATGGTCATCTAAGACAATTGGCACATATTAGAGCGGTGGAGATGAATGAGATTAGAAAAAGCCCATATGCAAATACTCCGTCAGTGGATCATACTAGTTCAATTAATATGACTCTGGAAAGGCTTAATAACTATAAAGACAATAACAAAAAATGGCATCTAACAGTTAAATACCTGTCTTATCAATTGGAGCATGCTAAAGCTATAGATATAGGAAACTACAAAATAAGTCCATATTATAGCTCATGTAATAAAGACCTAAATGACTTGCACATTTCTCTATCACGCTATAGAATTGAAAAAAAATACTTAACAAAATAGTGTGCATAATGACAAATAAGAGGATAAAAATAGGTAAAATAGTAATGGATCATCTACAACTTATAATGGTATTCCATCTGATAAAAGAAGAAATGGAAGATCAAAGTACAGAATACAAACAACTAATAAATTATAGACTGGACGATCTTCCTAGTGATAGTGAAATATTGTCTGAGGAGGAAGATTATGATCCACTCAGCGACGAAGAGGAAGAATACGATGAATACGACAAAATTAAATGCCTTCCATCAAGTGAGGAGGATACCACTGATCAGGAAGGAGGGAGCAGCCAATGACGCGGGCGATAATGGAGAAAGTAACAAAAGTACTGGAGAAAGTAAAAGAGATAATAAAGTAGGAGAGAATTAAAGTGAAGAGGAGTGTACTGTACAGAAAGAATGGCTAAAAGAAAATACTGATACAATAAATAAACTGGAAGAAAAAGTTATATACACAAACAATGAGAAGATAATTTTAGAAAAGTTATTACAGGAAAAACAACAAGAAGTAACAAAATACAAACTATTATCAGAAGAAAAATAAATGAAAATAAAGGAACAAACATTCGACCTCAAAAACATGGAAGAAAACATAAAAGAGCTAACAAAACAGAATAATAACAACAAAAAACAAATACAAGATATACTAAAGAATTATGTAGAGCAGAAGAAAATTAGTGAACAACTAATAGTAAAAGCAAAAAGGTTGGAAACGAGATTATTACACAAACAATATGAAATATCTAATAAAACTGCAAAAATTTAGAAACTGCAGAAATAATTACAACAACAACAACACAAAACTAAAATAAACAAAAAAGAATTTTCAAATAAATCAACAACAACCATCATTAAAACAACGACTAGAAGTACTCAGACAACAATTATTACAAAAGAACAAAAGAACAAGAAAATGAAAATAGTACGGTTCCTCAGGAGGGAGAAGCCGAGCAAACTCATAAGAAAGAAGGTGGAGGAGAACATCTGGAAGGTCTTTCTGGAGAACAGCTGAAAATGCAATTTATGGAAAAACCAGAAATCATACTGATAAAAAAAAACTTCTAAGATTAGAAAAAATGCTAGAGGAAACAGCAATAAAAATAGACAAAAGCTATAAAGAAAATTATAAAGAAGAGATATTGGAGAAGAGCATTACATGGGAAGAAAATACACTTACAGAGGAAGCGATTCTTATAAGGTGTCTAGAAGATACTTCGATAATAGAGGTACGTGACATCATAAATACAAAACTAATCGAATCAGAAACTTTAACATTGTTTTTCAGCAAGATATCAAGAAATAAGAAAACGATCATCATAAAAACATATACAGAAGCTCAGTTGCAAGAAATTTACTTAAGCATTAAAAAATTGAAGAGATAAATAGTAAAACAGAAATTAAATACAGCAAATACAACACTAAACGAATAATAATAACAGGTATTCCCAAGAACATACCAGGTGAATACATCAACAACTTAATAAAACTACATCCTAACTTCAAAAATAATTTACTAGTAAAAATCTACAAGATCATACAGAAATCAAAATCAAATAACTACCAGCTGGTACAAGAGATGGACAGTCCGACTTCTAATCTCTTTCTCAGAATGGGATTTCTCAACGTGGGATTTCGTCATTGTGGAATTCATCTCAACAAACCGATAGTTCGTTGTGCTAATTGCCAGATCTATGGATACTTGGAAAAATTCTGCAAGAGAGACTCAATTTGTGCTTATTGTGCAATGGGTCACCCAACAAAGAACTGTATAAACTCTGATAAACCAGAACTTAAGAACTGTACAAACTGTTTAAGTCTTGAAAACTATCATATACATACAGCAGACTCATCGCAGTGTCCTACATTCCTCTATCAAATGCAATATAGAAATTCAAATCAAGGACATGATAAAAGCTATTCCATGGGATCTGGTTTGTATGACGGAGGTTCTGCCAACCGTGTATATAAATAACTCTAAATTTTCATCTATATGTTGTGGGTTATCAATAAACGCTCGCCAAATTTTAACAAATTACTTATAAGTTATTTTACCAATAGTATCTTAATCATATTAGATTATTTTAAGTAACGAAACCTTATTTAAATTACCAGAAATTAATTTCCTACATTTTGTGTTGTGTTGCCAAATCGTGTATAATATTATTACTCAACTAATCTTATTCTGTGGAGTACTGTGAAAACTTATGTGATGAACAAATCTAAATGACCACTAGTTTTAATTGGTAGTATTGATCCCCCATTCACTGCTGCTCCTTCATCTCAAAACTATATACTCATAATGATTCCTCAACTCAAGTGTTTGCTTATGCTGTATAACTTTATCTTATCTCTTAAGTATTAATAATTAAGGAACTTATCTAGTAGTAATTTTATTTTGCATAATTAACTAATTCTTTTTCCTCTTCAATGAACATCCCGCGCTGGGCTAGGGGCTTCACCCAACCATCAGCCACAAGCAGGTTCCCAGGGTGGTCGATTAGATTAGATTAGGTAATTATCCGAGATATTAACCCTGAAAGATTCGGAAAGTTTGGACTTATATAATGACAAGGGCGGCCTACTCTGTTTACTATCGGCTTTTAAAACCAGGATAACAACTTTTAATGATATATTTGTGTAAAGCAATGAGCAGTAGCATAATAAAAGCAATAAACGTCAAATTGTTAAAAAGAGACCAATTTAATTGGAATTAATCACTTAAATGTTATTGGATTCGCGACTTGTTTGCTTTGAGTGGATCTTTCTATACGCCTCCCGTGTCTTAGAAACGTTCCTAGAAAAACGCCGCGAGGACCAACTTTGCACGGCGTTGCAACTTTGAGACCTCCTTTCGAAAGGCGCTTAGAACAATCCCAAGTTTAAATTTTGAACAAGGGACTTGATTTAGCTACATTGTAAAAAGAAAAGATTATTAATACACTGAATTTAGTTGTATGAAATGCCAAATGAAGTTTAAAAGTGCACTACTTTTATTGCCAGAACCGAAATAGGTTCATCATAAACGGAATAGGATAAGATAAAAAAAAAAAGATTTATACAGAATAGCAACATTTAATATTATTTAGTCTTCATATCTCTTTGAACTTTTATGGTATACCCATTCATACTTTTCTAGTATATACAGCTATACCCAATCCTACGTTGTATAGTTTTTTACAAAGTCTTATTATTCTTTTATCAACGATTCTTTTAATAAACAGTTAATAATTCATGTATTTATTGTACGGAACCCTCTGAGCGCGAGTAATACTCGGACTTGTCCGTTTATTTGCTTTCAGATTGTTTTCTTCTATTTATTGGAACTGAAAGTAGTTTTGAGCCTCAGTCAAGAAATTTCAACGAATCGCTTTAAATAAAAGTACCACATATTAATAGATTTCATAATGTTTCATTTCAGAAAAAAAAGTTTTAATCTATAATAAATTTAAAGATATAAATTCTAAAATTATAAATAATATATATTAAATAATTTATATATTTATGACAATTTTATACTTATAACTCATTGGTTTCCTCAACTTTACTCGGCAAATAAAAGTTAACTTACATGCCGTTTAAAAACTTCTTAAATTTTCATAATATTTATTTATATTTGTGTTGAAAAACCGATTTTCAGTATGATATGCAACGGAAATTTCGGGAACAAACAGAGATATTATAGAGGGCTATTAGAAATGATGGACCAGGTTTAAAAAAAAATCATATTTTCGAAACTACTGCACGTATTACAATAAGTGATACATGAATTTAAAGAGAAATATACCAAGTTTTTTTCAGTTAAAAATGTTCGATGTGTGACCCTCTTGTTACATGGCATACGTCCAATCTGTAATCCAGTTCGTCCCAAACATTTTGTAGCATCACTTTTTCAATGGTTCTGAATTCTGCACAAATCCGTTATTTATGTTTTGAAAGTGTCAAAGACATTGTTTACGTGCCACCAATGCCGAAAACAAAGTGTTCGGAACTTAACGAATGCATTTGTGAAGCTTTCAGAACTATTGACAGAGAGGTGCTACAAAATGTTTGGAACGAACTCGATTACAGATTGGACGTATGCCGTGTAACAAAAGGGTCACACATCGAACATTTGTAACTGAAAAAATTATTATATTTCTCTTTAAATTCACGTATTACGTATAATAATATGTGCAGTAGTTCCGAAAATATGATTTTTTTAAATCGGGTCCACCATTTTTGGTACCCTGTATAGTTGGTAGATTTCAGATCTTCTTATTAGATTTTCTCTTTATTAATAGTGAAGTTAATATCCCTGACATTATAGTCATTTTTTCGAACTGCCCCGCCCCGTCTTGTTCTTAAATTTATAGTTGAAGGGAATTATGGGTTGCTTACAAACCATTTGCATAAATCCGAAATTTCATTTTGAGCAACTTTTTTAGTAAATGGAACAGAATATATTTTATTTAATTCTACGCCATTAAAATAATAAAATGAAATATTCCTTGTCAAGTTCATTAGTAGCTTCAACAGACGCTTACAAACAAGTGAAGTTATTGTATAACCAACATGCACTGTTATACGAAGAAAATAGTTAATAATATTTAATTATATTAAAATATTTTGAATGCCTTAACTTAATTAAGTAAATTCATGTAAGTTGCAAATAATTAACTTTTTAACAATCACGTATTGAACAAGCATCGAATAATGGATAATTTATGTTTAATGGGGTATTTCAAAATAAAAAGTTACACATTAAAATTTGGTAAGTGAGCAAATAAATTAAAAATTAAGTAACTTATCAAATAGCTTAAATTTAAAAAATTTAATAATGCATTTTCATGTGTTAATTAAATGTATTTTAAAGTTGAGATTTGTACTATTATTTCGCTTAAAATATTTAATTACTTTTTTTCTGGCATTTATTAGTAACTAAAATGTAGTAACATTTCTATGAGAATTTAAAAGAAGGATTTATCAATATTCTCATTCTTTTGAAAAAAAAATCAGTTTTGCGTAATAAAAGACTAAGGAAAGAAATTTTATTCTATCTATTTAATCATAATTTACAAAAATAACAGAATAAAATTTTTAGAATGGCGGAACTTCTTTGAAAGTTTGCTTTTAAATAAGTAATACCAAGAGAAGAGTTAAAATTTAAATTAAGCGTAACATCTTCTTATTCTGTTTTATTAAAAAAAGATACAGGTTCAAAAATTCTTTGAGAGTGACTAATTTACTTTGACTAGAAAGTTGTCAAGAACCACAAAAAACAATTTTTACGTGTACTATATCTAAGCTATATTTAGTTGTAAAAACTCTTTTTTAAAAATGAATAATAAATAAACTGTATATGAAAAATGACTAAAATGCTGCTAGTTTAAAATGCTAATACTAAAATACTAAAATAAAATGAAATCGCAATTAGATTTTAATTAAAAAAATCATTTTCATGGTATTTTATATATGAAAATTAAAAAGTTAGACCACAACTTTATGCAGCATACTAACCTGTATTCGGCGGTATATATGGGTGGGTTTTTAAACAAATCTAGTGTGTGTGAGTTGAAATGTGCAATGAGTGAGGGCATTTTTTAAAGGAAATCGCAATTAAATTTTAATTTAAAAAATCATTTTCATGGTATATTAAATGAAATAATTAAACAATTTGACCACAAGTTTTACACAACAAACTAGCGTGGATTCGTCTGTATATCCGGGCTGTTTTTTCAAACGAATGTAGTAGAAGTTGGTTCCATTGTCTTCGTTCTTGTAAATCCTGGCTATATCCTTGTTCGCCTTCAGAGTTCGTTAATACGACGATCATTTTAACTGAGTCATGTGCGCCTTGTGTACATAATTCGTTAATGAAGCGAATAAAATTTAAAATCCCTTTGCTTAAACATAAAAACATAAAATATAATTTATAAAAAAGGGAAGGAAAGGAAAATCTAGTAACCAATTCGTCTTGAAAAACTTATTATGCAAAATGTCGAATTCTTGCACAATATATATATATATATATATATATATATATATATTATTTTGCGGCAATTTTTAAATTAATTTAATGAAAGTGCGCTGGCTGCGCAAAAAGTGACAGTAGATTTTCTTTAAAAAATATAGCAAACAAACATGCGCTTAATTAAATTTAATCTAATTTAACATTCAAATTAAAAATGGTCGAAACATCATAGGTTTGAATATTATCTGTAAATTGTTATCATATTTTTGATAATTCTTGCTTATTTCAAAAATATATATTCTAAAAACACACTCAAAATATATATTGAACATTTAATTGCTAAAAAGGACGTCAAATGTTAATAAAATACATTAAAAGATCTTAATAATGTGACATGTTTCGATTGAATTTACTCAATCGTCATCAGAAAAACAAATAAACACTAAGATGGAAAATGACAATAAACTATTACAATTGAAATTTAAAAATAAATAAATAAAAATCACGCGCATAATATTTTAACATGTTTCACGTTGCCCTATTTTATTTTCAAATTATCTAACAATTCAATCCAAATATTTGGGATTTGAAATGACAAGGAATCATTGCAGACCATTGAGTTTCTGACGTAAATTTCAAGACTTAAAAATCTGACCTATAATTATTAGAGATATTAGATTACTTGATATTAGAGAATCTATTGAAATTTCCGTCAGAAACTCAATGGTCTGCAATGATTCCTTGTCATTTTAAATCCCAAATATTTGGTTTGAATTTTTAGATAATTTGAAAATAAAATAGGGCAACGTGAAACATGTTAAAATATTACGCGCGTGATTTTTATTTATTTATTTTAAAATTTCATTTGTAATAGTTTATTGTCATTTTCCATCTTAGTGTTTATTTGTTTTTCTGATGATGATTGAGTAAATTCAATCGAAACATGTCAAATTATTAAGATCTTTAATGTATTTTATTAACATTTGACGTCCTTTTTAGCAATTAAATGTTTAATATATATTTTGATTGTGTTTTTAGAATATATATTTTTGAAATATTTTTAATGGACGTATAAGAGAACTTCTGTTTATAATTTAATTCTTGCTTAGTTTCATTTTAAGACGTGGCAACAGGAAAGGAAAGATACTGTATTTGAATTGCTGAAGGAAAACACATTTTGGCAAAATTGATCCCATTATCGCTCACAATAATAAATAAATAAAAGCATATTTTGAATTTCGAAAATTCTGTGACCGAAATCGTTTCTCTGAAGATTGAGCTAAATTTTCAAAACGTCAGATTTCTTCAAACTCGCTAGGATTTTTTAGCTTGGCAGACGTGCATAAATAAATACATACATATGTTGTACAGTATTTAATAGTATACCGTGAGTTTCAAAAGTTTGGTTCGAAAGTAAAATGTGATTAAAAAGCAAAATAGATCTGTGGGTCGGAGAGACATTACGGTTTAGAGATAAATATTCAGGGTGGTACGGGGATTTTATATGAAACCTGCAAAACAATAGTTCAAAATCTCGAAAATAGTGGGTGCTACTGCAGATAATTCAATGGAATATTTCCATATTGCTCACACAATGCAAGATTTGGATACAAAAACATTACATAATACTGCATGAACACATTTTTGTATCCAAATCTTTGGGTGTGTCAGCAATATGGAATTATTCTATGTAATTATCTGCAATAGCACCCTCTATTGTCAAGATTTTGGACATTTTTTTTTTTTTTTTTTGGTGTCATACAAAATCCCATATCACGGTGAATATTTATCTGGAAACGGCATATCTCTCCGATCCATAGATCTTGTTTTACTACGTTTTACTTTCGCACCAAACTTTTCAAACACCAGTGTTTAGACAGAAATAAATATATACCGGGCCCCGTATATATTCTGCTTTTTGCAATTCATTGAAATGTATTTTAACCTAGATATCCTGGTTTATTATTTTTGAACATTGTAAAATTATTTTGTGTACTTACTATGTTTCTTATAATGTTACTTAAACTAGGACTTCCCTCAGAGGGAATAGTCTGAGCGATATTACTGAGAACATAGATTTAATAATAACATGGGGAAGCAAAGAAAGTGATATGCTATCATTAATTGTCCATATACTGCGATAAATTGAAATGATGAAAATAAACGAATCGTAGAATTACAAAATCTTATATATAAATTCGTATACACTTTTTAAAAAAATGAGAAATCAAACCATGCAAGACAGCTATGCATGGATATAAAATTGAAAGCACACAATATATTAAAAATAAAATAGAAAATGAAACACTAAATTATCTTATATCGTAATTTTAACTGTATAAAATTATGTCAAGAGCATAAACAGACGCTCTGCACCAATTTGAGTAACTTTAAATGACAAATATATAATGTTTAAAAAGAATGGACTATACTTTATATGGTGTGTGCTCCCCCGGAATAGTTAATATTGTACAATATCTGTTTTCCACGATGCAATGAGGTTGTCGATAACAGTTAAGGAATTCTCGCCTCAAAATCTGATATAGTATCAAAGTACCGAACACATCAGCAGTGGCATGCAATGCTTCGTTAGAGTGTGTTAGATATGCTCGATCGGATTTAAATGATGAGTGTATGCTGGCCACTACATACGCTGTATAGTTTTGTTTTCAAACATATTCTGCACAAGTTGAGCTGTATTTAGCATATATTAAATAAAAGAAATCGGCAATGATTGCAACATAAAGTATGACACAAGATCTGAATATATCGTCTACATAACTTTTGAGCTGTCAAAGCGTCATTTGAAGTAATTTACAAATCCATACATATTTATTCAGCAAATCATGCAAGCTAACTTGCGCCAATATGAACCCGATTATGAAATTTCACCAGAATAAGTTAATATATAAAAAATCTGCTAATGATAATTGAGAATATGACCTTATGGTAAAATGTCTAGAAAAATGAATCAGATAAAAAATTCATATCACATTTAAAACTGCACTTTCCTCTGTTAGTGGCCTTGGCGAGAGAGAGAAAGGCCTAGAGAAGGAACACTTTAACAAGTACTTTCGGGCAACCTACTCACTGTTTCATACAGGTCTTTATTCAATATTTACACAAGTTATATAATGCTAAGTGGGTATCTATCAGTTTTGTTGCATTTAAATTGCATGTTTTACGGAGGATATGCAGCATTATGAAATATTTAAAGTTGCTATACCTAATAATTCCAAATTAATGATACATTGAGATCGCTTTCCGTTAATTTCATCTTTTTAAATTTTAATTTTTTTAGAAACCATTCATAGAGACAATTGTATATTTTGAAACTAACCCGACGCAAAATTTCAAGATTTTGGGCTCAGCAGTAACACAGAAATAGAAAAATTTCGAAAGTTTTTTGTTTCTGCACTGTTTTATATAGCGACATTTTTAGAAATTGTTCTATTGCGAGAATTTACGTTATGATAAATACAGCCATATCAATTTTTATGTTTATATTCCTAACAATTGCATGTACTTCGTTACTTAGATCATCTTTAGATCTTTTTCCGCTTTGTGTAGTCTTTCGATTTTTTAGAATTCGTTCTACAACGAGCATTTACATCTTATAAATTACTGCCATGCCAAAGTTCTAATTTCTAACCCCAACAGTATCCCAAAAATTCCAGTATTCCAAATAAATCATAGTTTAGAACCTTTCTAGAAATTTTTGCGTTTATCCGTCAAATAGAACCTTTTAGAGAACCTTCATTACGAGTATTTACATCTTAAAAGTAACTACCGCACCAAATTTAAAGTTTCTAACCCAATCAATATCGCAGAAAACGGAATTTGAGAACATTTTTGCTCCTGCAGCGACGTAGGTTCTTGCACTAACATAAAATACAGTCTTTTTTTCGAAACAGAGATGGCCACCAACATTTTTTTTTAAGTTGGCTATGTAGTTTCAGAGATAACACCTTACAAACGTACAAGCATTAATAATATTATACACGTTATAATATTATAACACTTTATAAAATTAGCATTAGATGTGCAGATACAAAAGCCATTTATCTGTTACAAACTAAAGTGCCCGGCGTTGCCCAGAATTTGAAGGATGTTTGTTCTGAAAAATCAATTTCAAAATTTAACATACAACACAAAACAAACATTAAAAAAAAAGCAGTCGAAATGTTGTATGAATAAATCATATGAAAACGCTATATAAAAAAATATAAATGTATATAACAGACACAAAAGAATACAGCTATAAATGAACTTAATTCAATTTATAATTAGAGCAATAATGTTAAAATACGCCAATATTTCCCTAATCGGGTTTTTATCATGCTTCAATACATTTTTCACACTCATATGACGTTACAATATCCACCACGTCCTTTATATTTCCAATATGACGTAATATTTTCCTCTTTCACGTGGAAACCTTGAAATAGAAAAGTTATGAAGTTATATTCACGTTCGTTTAAATTCGTCAAACTATTTATTTCATTTTCATTTTTCACGTGAATCTCTTGCAATAGAAAAGTTATGATGTAATATTCACCTTTTTAAAAATTCGGCAAACTATTTATTTCATTTTCATTTTTCACGTGGAAATCTTGCAGTAGAAAATTAATTGTTGTAGTAATAATTTTATTGTGTATTTTAATTGTTGGACACTGCTGTAACGAAAAATTTTTAAATTTGATAAGAAATTGCTGTTAATTTGGTGGTTTTTTATTAATTAAAAATTAACTATAAATTATTTCGATTCAGGATTACTTTAGTGGCCTTGGCCATGTTTTAATACACATGTCCGTATCTCTTCACAATTTTGGCTTCCAAATTGTGGATTTTTATAGAATTACAAACGGACAGATAGGGGCTGAGTTAGGAAAATTGCTTAAAATACAGAAGTTAGAGACCGGAGGGTTAAATATGACTTTTTCAAAATTTTACGATTTATCGTGTTATCGCAAGTGTTCAGCTATAAGTATGCAAACTTTCAAGTCTTCAACTTAATTAGGGGATGAGTTAGAAATATTGCTTAAAATACATAAGTTAGAGCCCAGAGGGTTAAATATTAGACCTTTTTCAAAATTTTATTATTTGACGTTTGATGAGAGGTGTTCCGCTATAAGTATGCAAAATTTCATGTCTCCAACTTAATTAGGGGCTGAGTTAGAAAAATTGCTTAAAATACAGAAGTTAGAGACTCGAGGGTTAAATATGACTGTTTCAAAATTTTATGATTTATCGTGTTATCGCGGGTGTTCAGCTATAAATATGCAAACTTTCAAGTCTCCAACTTAATTAGGGGATGGGTTAGAAATATTGCTTAAAATACATAAGTTAGAGCCCAGAGGGTTAAATATTAGACCTTTTTCAAAATTTTATTATTTGGCGTTTGATGAGAGGTGTTCAGCTATAAGTATGCAAAATTTCATGTCTCCAACTTAATTAGGGGCTGAGTTAGAAAAATTGCTTAAAATACAGAACTTAGAGACCGGAGGGTTAAACATGACTTTTTCAAAATTTTATGATTTATCGTGTTATCTCAAGTGTTCAGCTATAAGTATGCAAACTTTCAAGTCTCCAACTTAATTAGGAGATGAGTTAGAAAAATTGTTTAAAATACACAAGTTAGAGCCCAGAGGGTTAAATATTAGACCTTTTTCAAAATTTTATTATTTGTCGTTTGATGTGAGGTATTCAGCTATAAGTATGCAAAATTTCATGTCTCCAACTTAATTTGGGGTTGAGTTAGAAAAATTGCTTAAAATACACAAGTTAGAGCCCAGAGGGTTAAATATTAGACTTTTTCAAAATTTTATTATTTGCCGTTTGATGTGTGGTGTTCAGCTATAAGTATGCAAATTTTCAAGTCTCCGACATATATAGTTTCTGTTAACGGGCTCTGTGGCAGACGGACAGACAGCTAGACAGACAAAGGAGTGAGACAGGTAGGGTTTTGTTAGATGAACGAAAGTCTAAAAACATGCTGGGATGACTGTAACAACATCCTAAAATTACATTACCATCAGCGATCTACCAATCCCGAATTAATTTATATTCGTTTCATATATTCTTATTCTTTTGTGCGGCCCTGTAAAATACAGTAAAACCTCTGAATAGCGGACACCTCAAGAATGCAGTATTTGCCCTCTATTTGGAGGTGTCCGCTACTGAGAGTAAAACATGTACAGTTATTTAAGTGTCGGTAATCGAAAAAATGTCCGCTAAATAGAGGTATCCGCTAATCGGGTGTGTCCGTTATGGAGGTTTTACCAGTAAAACTTCTGAAAAGCGAACACCACGGGAGGGCAGAATTTGCTCTCTAGTTGAAGGTGTCCGCTACTGAGAGTAAAAAATGTACAGTTATTTAAGGGTTGGTAATCGAAAAAATGCCGCTAATTAGAGGTGTCCACTAATCGGCTGTGTCCGTTATGGAGGTTTTACTGCATATTAATATCATCCTTTACAAGAAAATTGCATGCTGTATGATAGACAGACAGACATCCAGAGAAAGATAACTTCCAGGAGCAATAAACACTCATGTCTTTTGTTTTAATCATCCACGATCGTTTCTAAATTTCGTTATACGAGTATTAAAAAAATCTGTTAATTTCCAGTCGATAGATTGACAACTATCTTTTAGCTTGAGTTTTTAGCCGGATTTAGCCTGTTGTATGTCATACAACAGGCCAGATTTTATACAACAGGCTAAAAACGGTCACCGTGGTACGGAGTACTGTATTATTATTTTTTTGCCCACCAAATCTGGTTGCCACGGGTTGTTGCAAGGTTTGTGATCACGTGGTTGAAACTGACCTGTTCAATATTACTGCGTGCGTATTTCTTTTTATTTGCTCTATGTATTCAAACCGGTTTTCTACGAAAACATCCATCGGAGAAAGTGACGCACACCAAATTTCTGTGACATATGCAGATAAATTGTGCTTTTTTATCAGTTTTTTTAACATAATTTTTAAACAGTTTGGAACTTATTTTTCATAGTAGGTGCATTCAGTAGGCGGCCTTCATAGGTACCTTCTGGTGCAATCAGAAACGATCCGACAAATATTTTTTGAGTTATGTTTGACGAAAGATTTTTATTGGGCTTTTTTTTTTTAGTAGGACATGGCGTTAATATCCATCGTAGCTGTAATGTGTTCGGGCAGTAATATTTCGCTGAGTATTAGCCTTCGCTTCGCTCAGACAACTATTCTTGGAGTTTTTTTATTTTTTAGTATAAAAGATTATCTACAAGCTGGAAACATGCGAATTAAACATATAGCTGATACTGTGAATTAGGATTTGATTTGAGATTAAAAAACATTATGCATCAGTTTTGTAATGCTTAAATTGAATTTAACGTTATACGTCCCAAACTTTAAACCTGAGTAATTACTACTATTTCACCAAATGATTAAAACATATAGCTAATACTGCGAAGTAGAATATGATTTGAGATTAAAAACTTTATGCATCAGTTTTGTAATGATTAAATTGAATTTAACAGTAGACGTCCCAAACTTTAAACCTGAGTAATTACTACTAGTTCACCAAATGACTTCCGGCCTTACCAGCTTATATAAGTGAGAGATGCCAAGCTGGGCATCGTCCTTGTGGTTTAGTGGTAGAGCACCGGAGATCTATTCCAGGGGCCCGGGTTCGATTCCCGGCTTGGACATTTTTTACTAAGTTGGTTTACGACTTGTTAGCAATGTGATAATTCACGTCTTTAATATTCAATAATTTCAAGCGTAATTTCACTGCTGAAAAGTAGTTGAAAAATTAATTAAAAATTCCGGTTTGGTATATTAAGTTAAAATCTACCTTTAAAACACCCAAATGTGTTGTCAAAATTAGGTGTTAGTACAGAAGTTTGACCGAATCTGGATCCCCCTAATCTCCCTAATCTGGAGGCTCCCTATACCTCCCTACCCCACATTCTTTTAAATGATCAGACACATGTTTTGCAGTTGTCCGAATTTCCGACGTGTTCCTGAGATAAAATGACGGATTTGGGGACTTTTTTGGATCCTGTAGTGAATTACTGAGCTTAATTATATATAATAAGATAAGGGTTTATTGGAGTTATGATACTTTCATTGCACAAAATTCGATTTTTTAATAAGAATTTAAAACAGAATTTTACTTTAATCATACTTTCTTAGAAGACATAATTAATTTTTTATCACAGTTGAAAATTCTTTTGAAACTTAGTAAAAAATTAATTTAATCTTACAGGAGAGTTGAAAATTAAGTTAATCGTAACTGCTTATTATTCGTTCTTATTAAAAATTTCAGGTTCAAGAATTCTTTGAACGTGTTTAAATTATTTCGATTATAAAGATGTAAAGATGAAAAAAGATTTCACGCAGAAGGGATGTCTAAATTAGAAGAAAAAAAATTATATTTTTTTATATAAAAAATAAGTAAAAAAAAAAAAACTTAATTATGAAAATGAGAATGGCTTTAACGTTTCCATGAAGTGAAGTATAAAAAACTTTAAAGTAATGAGTTAAATACAGAAGTTGTTCAAGTACAAAAAAAGAAAAAAACTGGAATAAAAAAAAATCTTACATTAGAAAATCTTTATCCCAAATAAATAAAAATGATACATATTTTCATAATTTTTTAGGGTTTCGTTCATCTGACGAAGCCCTATTCGTCTCGCGCCTTTGTCAGTCAGCCTGTCTGTCTGTCTGTCACAGAGCCCGTTCTCAGAAACTATATAGGTTGGAGACTTGAAATTTTGAATACTTATAGTTGAACACTTCACATCCAACGACAAATCATAAAATTTTGAAAAAATCTTATATTTACCCTTCTGAGCTCTAACTTGTGTATTTTAAGTTTTTTTTTTTTTCTAACTGAGTTCCTAATTATGTTGAAGACTTGAAATTTTGGATAACTATAGCTGAACACCTTGCATCAAACAACAAATCATAAAATTTTGATAAAGTCTTATATTTACCCATCTGGGCTCTAACATTTGTATTTTAAGGTTTTTTTTACTAACTGAGCCCTAATTAAGTTGAAGACTTGAAATTTTCAATACTTATAGCTGAACACTTGCGATCACACCGCAAATCATAAAAATTTCAAAAAGTCTTATATTTACCCCTCCGGTCTCTAACTTGTGTATTTTAAGCAATTTTTCCAACCTTCACCCTTTTCAACGGGGGGCGGGCACTTTTCTAACTTTTGACGACACCCCTTTGACCACTCTTTCATGTTATGAACCATAGGCTTACATATTTTTGTTCGACTTTTTACCGCCAGGGAGCGCCTAACTATCTCGGATGCTATGGGAACGATCCCCTCGAGTAATATAGCTACGGGTAGGTTATAAAACGGAGTTTCGTTCGGATAGAGGTTTGCTTAGAATAGAGTTTGTCCCCTGGTTGCGAAACATGAAACTAACAGATTTTGAAAAGGGATAAAGTGTTTTAAAAGGAATATTAAACGAAACACTCTGTGCGATCTGTGATCACGCTTACCCGCTTATTTTTGGTTGTCTTTGTTGATTGTGTGTGTGTGTGTGTCTGCAAAACAATCATCAGGAAAAGAATTCTTGAGTGAGACTGTGTGAAAAATATTTTAAACTGTTATCTTATAGTTGATTATTTCATATCATATTTTAATTTAGTATGAGTGGCATCGTTTTGTTTGCGATTTTCACTTAGCAAAAAACGATTTCAATACATTGTCCTTCTAATTTCCTTAAATAAGTGTTTTCTTTACTCTTTTTTTTTTTTTTTTTTCTAGGAATTAATGAGGCCGAAGCCACTTTGTTTAAAGCGGCGAACATCAAACATTATATTTTATTGAAATTTAATTTCAACTGAAAATTAAGGTAGTAAAATGTAAAAAAAAATCCCTCCCGGCTCATCCTACAATTACAGGTAGATTTCGAAGTTAAGGGGGCGAGGGACCTTAAAAATAATTTTTTCTCTTTTGTAAATTTCACTTTAAATATTACTCAAAGGTACATTATATGCATTATGGCATGCATTTATAACAAAAAAAAAAAAAAAAAAAAAAAAAAAAAAAAAAAAAAAAAAGAAAAGAAAAGTGCCCAGCGAAACTGATGACATTGAGCTCACAGGCTATTCACAGTAATTGTATATTGTACTCTTATTTTAAAGAATAATGCCCCTCAAAAAAAAATAAGTGAAGGGGAATTAGCCCCCGTTTCCCCCTTTATACTTAACCAGTGAACCTCCAAATCTAATCAGGGAAGCTCCTTAACATAATAAACCGGTATACCAAATTTGGAGCAAATCGAATAATTCTGCATGAAAAACCCGTTTATCTAAATTAAGGGGGGAGTGGACCAGCCCACTTTCCCCCTTTATCCTTAACCAATGAACTCCCAAAACTAATCAGGGATGATCCTTAACACAATAAACCGGTATACTAAATTCGGAGCAAATCGAATAACTCTGCATGAAAATACCATTTATCTAAATTAAGAGGGGTGGGCTAACCCCCCTTTTCCCCCCTTTATCCTTAACCAATGAACCCCCAAAACTAATCAGGGAAGTTCCTTAACATAATAAACCGGTATACTAAATTCGGAGCAAATCGAATAATTCTGCATGAAAAACCCATTTATCTGAATTAAGAGGGGTGGACTAACCCCCCTTTATCCTTAACCAATGAACCCCCAAAACTAATCATGGAAGTTTCTTAACATAATAAACCGGTATACCAAATTCGGAGCAAATCGAATCATTCTGCATCAAAAATCCATTTATCTGAGTTAAGGGGGGGGGGGTGGACAACCCCCCCCCCTTTTACCCATTTATCCTTAACCAATGAATTACCAAAACTAATCAGGGAAGCACCTTATCACAATGAACCTAGAAAAATTTTTTGAAGGAAATCGGATGTTTCTATCAAGAGTTATCGCGTTACGTACGTACGTACATACATACACACATACAGAACGGGCGGGCACATTAGCTCTGAGGCTTTGATAGCCTGTGAGCTAAAAAATGTTATTTTTGAGAAAAAAGTGGAATTTTACGCGTCGTCTCAGAAATCTCCGAAATGCCCCCCGTGCATTCTATATGAATAAAAATCCCCAATGTTATATATATATATATATATATATATATATATATATATATATAAAAGTTTGGTTTATATATACAGGGTCATCGAAAAATAATGCCTAGATTTAAAAAAAAAATCATAACATCGAAACCTTTCATGTTAAATGAGTAATTCTTTCACTACACGATAACTGGTGAACGCAAGTTTGGTTTTAGTTCACCAGAATTTGTTTGCGTGTCAGTGTTATGCGCGGTTTAGTTACGCAGTCATCAAGGTCACACGACGCGCCAGACTGCAGCTGCTCAGTACAATGTTGACCGTGCAACAAAAAGCACAGTGCGTGATTTGGTATGTGGAGTCAAAGTCAATAGTCAGTGTACAGCTGCTTTTTCGGAGAACTTATCCAGGTCAAACTGCTCCTGGTGCTCACATTGCACACATTTGCTCCTGGTGCACACCGAATGGTGCTCACATTGAAACGTACTAAGGTATGAAAAAAAATTCATTTTTTGACGCACATTTTAAGACTAAAACCAATAAATTACCTTTCATAGTTTTTTTGTGACAGTTATTTAAAATCTAGGCATTATTTTTCGATGACACTGTATAAATAAAACAGTGCATCGAATTTTATATATTTGAATATAAAAGGTATATATAAAAAAAAAAAATCAAAATTTTTTGAAATTTTTTCGAAAAAATTTTAAAATGAATTTTTTTTTTTTTTTTTTTACCTTTCTATTCAAATATATAAAATTCGATGCACAGTTTTATTTATATATATAAACCAAACTTTTATAAAAATTATTGGGCATCTTCATTGATATGGAACGCGCATGGGGCATTTCGAAGATTTCTAAGACGACGAGTAAAACTCCATTTATTTCTCAAAAATAATTTTTTTTTATTTTTATTTTTTGTAATAAATGCATGCTATAATGCATATAATGTATCCTTGAATAATATTTAAAGTGAAATTTACAAAAAATAAAGAATTGATTTTTCAGGTTTTTAAGGTCCCTCGTCCCCTTAAGTACTAATTTCACCAACGAAAACTAAATCAAGATTAGACATAAACCCAAATTAAGAGTTTTATCTGACCGCTTTTGACAAGTTTTAATTTCATTTTTCTGTAAGGCCTGATTTTATCAGAGTCATGGTATTATGATATTTTTTCTTAAAACCCTATTTTTATTTTTATTTTATTTTTTCTGTAAGTGTTGGTCTTACACATTTAAAACAAAAACTGCATTTACAAAATTTCTGCAACGGATATAATATTATGTATATGTTAACTTATTTTGTAACAATGATGAGACGCATTAAGTAAAAACAATTACTTTCTCTGTCTCTAGCTCCATTATAAAGATGTCACAAAAATGACCATATCAGTCCATAATTCAGAAAACTTGAGCAGCACCACTTGTAGTAATTCATATAATATTACAGGCCACAATATTGGAGTAGCAAGTTGCAGTCGTCATTAAATAAATATCTTAGGCTCGAAAAGACGAATAATTACGATATAAACGAATGATTTATGTTAAAACATGGAACTACTATAAACTATATTTTATTTTATGTATCTATATTAATGTTACAAACAAATGAAGGCCTTGAATCATTAGATAGCAGTTTTTTTGTCGAGTTTCTTGAATGAGGTATCTTTTTGCTGCATTTGTGTATTATTTTGCGATATGACGTCCTATGCATTCTTTACCGTAGATATTTAAGAGTGGATCGTAAATGTGGAATTCTTAAGCGGATGCGAATGACGTTATTTTGCATAAAATAAAAGTGTGTGCTTTAAGTCTTAAAATAGAAATATGTTTTGTACTATTTATATATACAGATATATATATATATATTCGGGGGCAACACTAAATTCTGAAAAAGCAGAATTCCTGTTTTCTAGGTCTTTTTTTTTATATATAAATTTTGAAAGAGAAATAAAATTATTAATACATGCATTTTAAATAGAAATGAATTTAAGGAAAATGAATGATTGGAATATTTTTCTAAGGATAGGAAATAATTAAACAACCTAGGATTGTAGAATTGTGTTAAATAGGAAAATTTTATAGAATATTTTTACCGAAGCTCGAAAATTTAATTTTTCTAATACATGTGAGGACGTGAGCTTCAAAACTCGCCTTATTCAGAAAATCAAATTTTGGGATATCGCGAAAAACCTCTGACTGCATCCACTGGGTTTCGTTGTAAATCAAGATTTTACAATGCAAGAAATACACGATAAAACTAGTTTTTTGCAGATTGTAGTGTTTTTCCGATGCCGGTTCACCAATAGACTAGATTTATATAGAAAACTCGGTTTTTTAAATTTTTGATAAGTTTAGTTTCGAAACTCACGTCGTCATATATATGTAATAATAAAAAATTTCGCCCTTTTACCTTAGTTAATTTACTCCAAATTCCTATAATATCTAACTTTTTACCTGACATTTAATAATATTTTAAATGCCCTTTATATTTTAATCCTATGTCTTTAATTTAGCGCATTCTTTTATTTCTTATTCCAAAAACCTTATTATATTAATATTTGTACTCCTTACAAAAAACCCACTAAATTACTTTATTCTTTCATATTTTGAGACATGCAAGAATCTCCAGCTGTAGAGTGTCATAATTGGTCTACAGCAATGGTTCCCAACATTTTACTGGCCACGCCCCACCAAAGTATCTGTAAAGTCACTATGTCCCCCCCCCCCCCTATCTGTAAATTATGTCTCATTATTTAAAAAGTTAACTCTATTGACACAGTGGACGTGTAATAGAGCCTTAACAATAACAATTCATTTCACATTTTTTAATTTATTAAATAGGTGACTCTTCTACCACAAATGTGTTTTTAACATAATTTTATAAATGCAATGAGATTATACACCTTTGCCTATATGCCAAAATGAGTTTTGTTCTACTTTTCCAACTTAACTCAATGTTAAAGAAATGTGTTATACGATCTGCATTTTTATTTTCGCAAAATATCTTAAATAGACACATTTGACTTTAAAATTGATAAATTTATACATTTTATAACACATTCTTGTTACTTATTAAGAGTTGGTGGAAAAGCTTTGGACACCGACTTTTCTTTCTATGGATAACACAGTACACAAAAAGTATTTAAATATTCTCACCTTTATCAAATTAAGTAGCCATTATTCCATTTAACACATTCTCTCTGTTTTCCCTTTCGTACTATCATTGTCTTCGCAAATAGAAATAGAATACTCATTCAATAAATAATCGAAAGCGTTACGAAAAATTTAAAAATTTATCACCAGAAAAAATATCGCGAGCTTTAATATTTTAAAAGATATCAAACTATTTTAAATGATTATATCAAAAAATTATAAATGATTATTCGCATAATTATTCTGGTGTTAAATATATTTTAAAACTCGATAGGGAACATTGTAAAAATTCAATAAAACAACTGATTTCTTAAATTTTTCTTGTATTACATTTATTTTTAGCCTACAACACTACTCCCCACCCCCCCCAAAAAAAGAAACTGATAGGGAATGAGGGAGTGAGAAATTTGGAATTGCCCCCTAGAAGGTCAAATTGCCCCCCCCCCCCCCCGTGGAGCGTACGCCCCACGTTGGGAACCACTGGTCTACAGCCACAATGCTACGACTATACAACGAGATGCGTTGAGTTAATGCAACATATCTATACATTTTACTGAAATATATTTGAACCCTAGATCCTGAATTGTTACTTTTTATATTTGGGTAAAGAATTTAATTGCATAATCTGTTATTTTTTAATTTATATAGATTTTGTGCTGTTCTCTTTTCATTTTAAAAGAAGGTTTTATCTATTCTTTTTATTATTTCTATTTCGAAAAATTCGAATTCGAATAAGATCTTAAAAATAGAAATGAAATCACTTTAACTTTTTTTTTTTTTTTTTTTTTTTATTTAAGAATACAAATATATATATAGTAGAGCCCCGATTATCGGCGAAACGATTTTTTTTTTAATTTCAAGCCAACAAATAAGGAAAATACAATAAGCCTTACTAATAAATATAAACAGATTAATTCGTGTATTCGAAAGCAATAGAAGAATATTACTAGTTTCGGTTGCCACGTTTAAAATACAGCAGAACCCCGCTAATCCGAACTAATTGGGACCGGTGCGTGTTCGGATTACAAAAAATTCGAATTGCCCTAAATTCTGATAAAAATAGAAAAGAAAAAGGTGTTTGCTAAAAGAAAATGTAAGTTATAAGTAAGCAGTAATACAATAAAAAATCGTCTAAACCAGCATCCTAAGGCATGCTGAATAATCCGACAAGACTTATAAAAAAAAAAGTATTGCTTGTTTAATCACTCTTTATGTTTATAATAATCTAATGGAACTTCAGAATAAGAAATTGCGTAACAACTCTTTACAAACGGTACAAAATCGCGAATCTATAAATAGCTCATTCACTACGTCAACAAGGAGGGTGAAGAAAACATATCTGTAGATGATTTGCGAAATCAAGCTGTTGAAAAGAAAAATAAATTTTTTGATATGATCTTTTTGCATTAAAAAAAAATAATTTTACAGTGACTAGCAAAACAAACTGATGTTCGAGATTTTTTAAGGTGGCTTCTATGAGTAGGCCTACAGTGCATGTTTTTATTTTATATTCGTGTACATTGTTGTACTTTTACATTATTGAATTTTTTTCCTATTCAAGCTGTTTAAAGAATAAAAAACTTGCTTTACTGCCATTGTGAGTTTAATTCTAACTTCAGTTTTTTTCTTAACTTCAGATTTTCAGTTTTTTTTTCGGATTATCCGCGATTTTTGTTATCCGCGGTGCCCTTGCCACCCAATTCCGCGGATAATCGGGGCTCTACTGTATATATATATATATATATATATATTTTACCGCCGGGTTACATATTTTAAAATTTACTTACAATTAGGCGAGTTTTAGAAAAGTGTTAAAATTTAAATTGAACGTAAGAGATTATTATAACGTCTTAAAAAAAACAAAAAAAACAAAAAAAAAAACTCTGGTTCAAAATTCTTTGAGTGTGCTTTAGATTACTCAAATAGAAATATCTAAAAACATTAAAAAATATATGTTTCGCAAATATGGCAGAATAAATTGTAGTAGTTATTTTTTTATGAGTAATTAATGGAACACTTTTTAATGAATAAAATTAATGGCTTTAACCCTGCATGAATACAAAAAAACGAACTTGAATGTAATGAGATAAGTAATCTGTAATGAAAAAATAAAGTGTTAAATTGAGCTTATAAAATGTTGAATTTAAAATTCAACCTAACAGCTTTATATAATTTCTTATTAAAAAAGATCAAGCAGCGGAAGAATTTGAGATTTTTCAAAGCAGTTCAACAAACCAAAAAGTAATGAGTGTAAAGTGTGTAAAAAAAAAAAAAAAAAAAGCGATTTCACAAATATGGGATGATTAAAGTTAGTACAGAATTTTTTTTTGGCTGATTAATAATTATAAATCTTAGTAATGCAGAAGAAATAGATTTAACGTTGTTATGAATGAAAACTAAAAAGAACTTTGACCAAAAATGCCAATAAGTAACAAGACAATTTTTTATACCTATAAAAACAAATAGTATATTTTTAAAAACTAAACATATAAATATAATTTTGCAGGTTTTCCGGATTTTATTAGTACAGTGTATATCAATACATGGTTTCTTAATTGTTTGTGTGTATTGCGTATGTGTGTTTGAGCAAAATTAAGTACTGCACGAGTACGATATTCCTCCATGGAAAATACTGGTAATATTTTTATTTATAAATCAAGTAATGATAATTAAAGAAAAACTTTTTAGTAAAATCGAATACTTATCTAAAATAGAGACTGCTATCCAACATATGCTTTATTCATAAATTTCAAGATTATGTAAAAATAAAAATGAATGAATAAAATAAAACTCAACATTTTGCTTTAATCTTCAAAACCGTCTTCGGTACTAAAATTTTCTAAGAACACAAGTCGAAAGGTAACAGCCCCACCAGCGGCCGAGAGGTTTTGCTCTCGAAGCTGGTACAAGGGAAGTGCTGGCTTCGAACCCAATCGCGCCCGTCGGCCTAATCGTTCGGAGTTTTCGTGGTTTTCTTCGAACCTTGGATTTCCAGCGTTAATACGGGTTAGGTTCCCTTAGAAAGACCCCCCCCCACGAAGGGCACCCCCCCTCCCCCTTAGGGCCTATATCCCTCATGTTGATAATTGGCCGTCATAAACATAACCAACCAACCGAAAGGTAACAATCTAGATTAGTGCTCCCGATTATACGTATAATAGCGATTCGGAATTTTGGATAGGTGTAATATGGTAAAAACGGTTCTCTACGTATACATATTATACGTATAATCGCGAGCACTAATCTAGATGCTACACCGTCAAAAATTGTATTCAAACTGGAAGACGCAGCGAAAATTTCAAAAATACTTTAGAAACAAAACCAGTGGCGCCATCTGTAGTTCAAATTGAATAAAAGGAGTGAGGAGTGGAAAAAATATGCAAACGCTACAGTTCTTTCAAAATGTTGCCTCAGATTTTCAGATTAAGAAATGAAACAGTGTCGTTATATTTCTTGCTTCCGTAAATGATTTTCCATAGATTCGCGAATAATGGGTCACGAATAAAATGGTTTTGAAGTTTAAACCGAAACGTTGATTTTTATTTTATTCACGGGTTTTTATTTTTACATAATCTTTAAAATCCATGAATATAACATACGTTGGATAGAAACTTCTATTTTGTTTAGTAAAAAAATAATGTTATTACAAGAATTAATAGTGTAACAGAATTAAAATAATTTGATATAGAAATTCCGATTTGTGCATAAATAAAAATGTTTTACACAATAAATAATTCACTTTTAAAATAATAATTCTAAATTCTTTTAACTTATAGATCATTAATTATTATAGCCGAAACGTCCATTGAGACGCACTTAGGAGACCTGAAAATGTTTTGCTGCCTATCTGTTAGTCAATTTGTCTGTTACAATATAACTGCCACAGAAAACTCCCAATTAACGTGTAATTAAGTAGGTATGTTATTGATACACTTAAACTGCATAATTTTTGGTTTCATTTGGTTCATTCGGTCGGAAAATGTTGACATTTAGTACGTCATAATGCTTTAATATTTACATCCAAGAGATTTTCAAATTTCATCATTCATTGAAAAGAAAATGGCACATTTATATCATTGATTTAGATGCTAAATTATTACGGATGCTAAAATTTCCCAATAAGTGTCCAGGGGTCGATCCAAGCAAAATTTGGGTCCTATTTCGGGCCCCTTCACAAAAATCTATTTAATAAAACAGGCCCCTTCACAAAAATCCATTTAATAAAACAGGCCCCTTCACAAAATTCCTTTTCATAAAACAAGCCCCTTCACAAAATTCTTTTTCATAAAACAGGCCCTTTCACAAAATTCCTTTCATAAAACAGGCCCCTTCACAAAATTTCATTACATAAAAACATATTCTTCATTAATTATTTTTATTTTGTTAGGTTTTAAAATGCGTAATTTGCAACCAAAACAAGTTCATCTAAAAGGAATACTTTAGCAGGAGGACTTAAAGAAGTTATAATAAATGCTTGATTCGAATTTGATTAACAGAATTTCATCTTTTATTACAAATGTTATTTTTCACAAAAATACAGTAAATTTCACAAAAATAACTTACTTTTCACAAAATGGGCCCCAAATAATAAAACCTGGATCGACCCCTGGTGTCAATTTATTCTGATTTGTTTCAGCATTTGTCAGGTTTTTTAATATTAGGTGTATAACATTTGATGGAATTTTATATATGTATTCGAAAAATATAAAAAAGTTTTGTCTTGTCACTTTACACATTTTTCACTCATACATAATTTATTTTTAAAAATTTTCCCTTTATCAGTTCCGTGAAAACTGCATTCCATAGCGTATAAAAAATATCTTATAATAATGCGTACTACGAGAGATTAAGCAAAAAATGTGGATAAGAAAAACAAAAGGCTAGCTAATCTTTCGTAATCGGGTAGAAAGCTTAGGTTTGCACCAAATATACGTAAGCTAAACAGTCAGTTTACACGAGATATGATTGCGTATGATTACCGATATATTTAATAACTTCCAAATATGTTATTTTGGGATTTCTTCAGTATGGTATTTCAATAAAACTAGATTAGACTGTGTTAAAATAAAATATTAAGGGAAAATATTATAGAATGACCACAAAAACTATTGTTCCCAAACAAAAAATTAAAATACATTTAAGTTCTAAATTAGATGTAAGTACAGAAGTAAATTCAATTTTAATTTTCATACTTATCTTTTTTAGATGAAATTTTATTGAACTTCTTCATCAGTTGAAGATATTTCGTGGCTGCAGGTAAATAAGTATTGGGTATTAGGGTAACATAAAATCCTTGTCCAAACTGATGCTTAATCTAATAAAATCACAGTATAAAAAAGATTGCACGATATTCTACAATCATGATATAAGCAATCAACGGGGCATTGCGAATGTAAAATTCATGAGACTACTAAGGATTCGCGGGGTTCCACCTTCCTGAAGAAAATTACATTTCATTCTTAAAAACGTTACAGGGATAAGCAGTTTAACAGAATATCATTAAATTAAACTGTGTTTAATGTGACGCTTATAATATTTCCAGAAGCCTCAAAGTATCTTATATACTCGTAAATAAATATATATACAGTGCGTCTCATAAATATAAAGACACTGACATTTTCGAAATAATATTTTAATAATTCAGTATTCAAAATTATATTTATACATATAACGAAAAGCATGCGCCAAAAAAACATTTTACAGTAAATTAAATTAGAATTAAATAATTTCAACTCGAAAATTGATAAATGTAAATAAATTTGCTGTCACATAAATATAAAGACATTTTACATACTTTTGAATTACCATCCAATAAAAGATCCATTCCTATTAATGACAGAATATATTCTAGCTGGCATGCTGTTTATTAAGTTGTATAACTATTGGGCTTTATATCAAGCCAACTTCGTTCGATTTCCTTTTACAACTCAAGGACATTTGAAAACTGTCTTCCAGATGCATATACACTGCGAATGAGAATGCCACAAAGTTTCTTAACTGGATTTAAATCAGGGTTACGTGCAGGCCACAACGTGGCATAAACATTGTTATCGGCAAACCATTTTTTTCTACGTCTTGATGTGTGAATCGATGCATTATCCTGATGGTACAAATAATTCCGACCGCCAAGAGTTTCAGCAATTGGCAACAACTGACTATCAAGCAGTTCTATATACTCTTTAGATATATGTTTACCTTCCAGAAACGCAATACCTGTAGTTCCATTAAAAGAGAAGGCACCCCAAACCATAACAGAACCTCCCCCTTTCTGCTTACTGAAGAGGGTTCGAGATTCACGTCTTAAATCGTGCGAGTAGGAATTCCAACCATCTGGGCCATCCAAGTTAAACCTCTTTTCATCTGAAAAAATGCCTTGTATCCATTCGTCCTTCTACTGCATATGATCTTTAGCCCAGATTAATCTCCGTTCTTTGTGTTATTTTTTCAATAAAGGAAACTGCACATATGCCGGCAGACAATGTCTTTTCTTTCTTTTATACGACGATGTACTGCATCCTTTCGGACCATACCATAAACTTGTTGAGAAATTTATCTGAGTGACATTTTTTGCGACGAAACAAGTCGCAGATCTTGCGATCGAGTCTTTCATTAGTCTTTCTCGGTCTGCCAGATCATTATCTCGAATATAAATTGTAAGTTTTTGATAAAATTTTATAAAGTGCAGCTCTGCTTCTCCCAGTTTTTTTACATATTTGGCAAACTGTTAAACCATTAGCTTTAAATTCACGCATTTTACAAATCTCATCTTTAGAAATTTCAATGTTCCACGGTATCTCTGCACTTGAAACAAGTCAAACAACTTTGCTCGTTTGGGAAACTTAAAGTGTATTTCTGCGCGTGCGCATTAATTCTGCACGCGCACATTCGAAAAAAATTTGCATATGAAGCAGTTTCAAGTTTGTCTTTATATTTATGAGACAGCGTAATTTTTTATTATTTTTATTGTTTGAGTCGAAATTATTTTATTTAAATTAAAACCCCTATAAGAGATTCATTTCAATGTTCTTAATATAAGGTATAAAATTGTATTTCTTATAACTGAATTAATAATATGTAATTTCAAAAACATCTGTGTCTTTATATTTATGAGACGCACTGTATATATTTGCATAAATTGCAAATAATTGCATGTAAAACATACGAATGAATCACTTTTGAAGTAATTTTTTAGAAAGACATAATTATAGAAACATTATTTTGGAATGAATTAATTTGCTAAAAAATACTTTTGCAGATAAGCAATTTTGCTAATAAATTAATAGTACAATTGTTATTAAATTAATTTCATATACATATTTTTTAAATAAATTAATAATACGTTTGTTAATAAATTAATTATATATATATATATATAGTGTTAATTTATGAACAATTAATTTTCTAATAAATTAATCTTTTTAACCGAAGGTAGATTTTCTAATAAATGAATTCTTTATTTTTGCTGATAAGTTATAAGGAAAAGTTTGGTTCTTCTCGTTCATGCAAAGACATTCTAAGTTAAATGTCAGGAAAGCTCAAGGTATTAAGGTGTTAGCAAAAATAGCGCAGAAAGATAAAAAAAAAAAAAAAAAAAAAAAAAAAAACTGAAGGAAAGAAAACTGAAGGAAAGAAAACGATGGGCAACGAGAATGAATGCTCTAAATGTATAGAACTGTACTAGAAGACAACTTCTGCCAGTGACTGGATTCAGTGTATAACATGTAGGAGATAATTGCGCGAAAGCCGCACCATTTACAACAATAAGTGCATCGGTTGTAGACTACAACTTCGGTCAGCAAACAAGAAAATGTTTAAAATGTGGAAATGAAAATGAACTAATTTTAAGTTAAACGTGTTATCAAGGAACTTAATGTTATTTTACAAACTTATCTGGTGTTACTTTTTATGATTCTTTAATTTTCTTTAATTCTTTAACTGTTCTTTAACTTCTTTCCTTTTTCTGAATCTTTAGTCATTAGATTGAAATTTGCACTCCTAACACAATAACATTTGATCACAACAACCTTACAACAATGTATTTAAGTGTAATTAGCATTGTTAACAATTTAATTGTAGTTATTATTAATAACAATCTCTCCTACCCATGTGCGGAATCACACCAACGTTCATGAGTATCCGTGTAAAATTATGCGTAAACTGAGCATGGTTATGTTGCATCGAACTGGTGGATATTATTGTAATGGAAAAAATATAGTAGTCCTATAAAGCAAAATATGTACTAGTAATATAAAAAAATAGTAACAATAACATAGTGGTACTGCAGAAAAAATCATCTTCATTAAATTTCAAATGACAACATTAAACAAACTACTAAAGCAATTTTATAACTGTATAAAGAACTTTTATGTAACGAAGAAAATACTTTTATATTTTATTCAAATCTATTTTATGTTTTTGATCTTTAATTATTATTTTTTTTTGTGTACAATATATAATTAAAGGTATATATAAATATTATACAGACAAACATACAATAAATCCAACTGGAGTGAAAAATTAGCCAGAGCTAGGAATCGAACCCGGGACCACAGTATACAAGACTGCTGCTCTAACCACTGAACTCCTCCGGCTGATATCTGTGTTGCAATGCCTCACTAATAAACCATGTTGGGGAAGTCACCAGCCATCTATACGACAGCCTTGGATGACCGGATGACTTGGATGATCATCCAAGGCTGTCATATATATGGCTGGTGATTTCCCCAACATAGTTTATTAGTGAGAAATTGCAGACCCAGGTATCAGCTGGAGTAGCTCAGTGGTTAGAGCAGCATTCTATATATATATATATAACCGTAATATATAACAAATCGTCATCGATTTCCAATAATTGAAATTAAATTTATAATATAGCAAATATTCATAACTCAGACATTTTACAGAAATATATATATATATATATATATTTAATTATTCTTCAAAAATTAAAAAGAAAAAGGCTTTATTTATATTTCGATTTTTTTCATTATAAAAAGAATGACTTGTGTAATAAGTACTTAAACGAAGAAAATGGATTTAATCTCATTTTCTAAAGAAAACAAAATTAACTTTTTTCCTCGTTGCAAATTCTTTGAAAATTTAAAGTTTAAGACGATTTAGAGAAAATTTAAATTTTAAATTGATTGTTACAGTTTATTAGTTGTTCTTATTAAGTATGTTCGGGTCAAGAATTCTTTAAGAGAGCTTAAATAAGTTCAACGAGAAAGATGTGAATACCGCAAGTAAAGTGATTTCACGCATACAGAGTAATTGAATCTTTGTTATAAAGCATAACATATCCCTCTGCAACATGCTGATGTTATATCGACAGTCACATAGACGTCGGTAATTATTTTCCTTTTTATTGTATATTTATTAATATCTAAAGAATGCTCATTTTTAAGCATTGCAATCTCGACAAGAATAAAAAATGTTCTTTTAAATGAAATTTGTTTGAAATCTGTAAATCTATTGATTGTTTCAATCATTTTCAAATAAATTTTAAGCATGAATTTTGTTTCAATTCCTTTTAGTAATGACCATTTTTATGCTACAAATGTAATTTAACAGTTTCAGTGTAACCAGTGGACCTGTGCAAAAAATTAGCACTTAGCTGCACTACCCCCTGCTTTAATCCCTCTTCCACGTACCACTCCAACCTATCCTTTATCTTCTCCAGTTTTCCCTCCTGCATTTTTTCAATTTTTAATTTAATTAAAATTTTAGTATTTTAAGAAAAATTCAGAATGCAATGTCAGATGTGGGCAAAAATAAAATATATATCCAATGATACCTCATTCCTCGTTATATGCTACATATCAGTTAACTTCAGTATGCGATGGCAGATGTGGGCAAAACATCCTATCCAACAATACCTCATTCATCGTTGTGCCCTACATATTAGTAGATAAAAAAGGAATGTTAACGACAGAAATGATATATATTATATTCAAAACCAAGTGCAAAAGAAGATTTTTGGTTAACAAAAAATATTCTTTTTTCCACCAAACCACGCTCTCATAAATACGCCAGTTAAATAATACCCTACAACGGGAATTTTACGCGTACGATATTTCGGGCAATAGACTTAATCATGCATCAAGCTACTCAAGGGTAAATTATACCGATTTCCGGGTAACTCAGACGCAAGTAGCACAGTGAGTTTTATCCAAAATTGCATAAAGTCAATTATGCATCATACTGCATGACGCAAGCAACACAAAGTAGTTTATCCAAAGTTGCATAGAGATAATTATGCATCAAACTACTCAAGATTAAATTATACCAATTTCCAGGTAGCTCAGACGCAAGAAGCACAGAGTGGTTTATCCAAAGTTGCATAGAATTAATTATGCATCAAACTACGCAAGGTTAAATTATGCCAATGCCTAGGTAGCTCAGACGCAATTAGCACAAAGCGTTTTGCTCAAATTTGGCTTATTGTTATGAAATTCTGCCCCACGTTGGCTTTGAGTAAGAAATATCTGCCTTGGTTACCATAGTTTAACGAATAATTCTTAAACGATGTCCACTGTGGTCCACACTTTAACGCCTCAGAATACAGTTCAGATATGCTTTAAACTAGTAAATCTGCAGATCAAGAGCCTCAACGTCATCTCTGCAACTCATTGTTTTTATCAAACTTTGCGTAATATTAATCTTTCTACAAAAACAAAATTTAAACTATTTAAATTACACAAACATTTATAAAAGGAAAAAAATATTTCGATGGTTTCAGACATTAAAAGCGTTAAATTAAACACGTTGTTATGTAAGGATATTCTGAAATTCTCACGAGCTACTTATTCTAGTAATTTTTATATAATAAAGCAAATTTCTTCAGGGGGCGCCCCCCTGAACCCCCCGTTGTGTAACTTATTTTGCATTTGTAATTTTCTACTGATTGAGTTAATGATTACCCTATATCTTAGATTTCTTTTTACACTGCGATTTATAAAGATAAGCAATAATTCGGTCAAGCATTTTACGTTATCCTAATATCCATACAGCAGTATTTACTTGCCTGCTAACCACAAATACCTGTATCTAATGGATAAAGAACTTTTGGAAATGTAAACTGAAACATCTAATTTAGAAATCTAATACCTTTATAAATTTTGTTTATAAAAAAATAATTTTGATTACCATTCTGCAATATTTATATCTAAGATCTAATCTAAATATCAAAAAATGTACTCGATAGCATTAACTTACTAAAATCACCCTAAAGTAGGGGGGCTTCTAAACCTAACAGTTAATAATTCATCATCGTTAAATAGATAAACATGATTTGGCGCCTTTAAGTATTTTTTGTGATTTTCTTTTAATAGTATCTACATTTAATTTAAAATCGTGATGTTACAAATACCGTTGAAATTTGACGCAAACCTATGTTCAGGTCAAATTACGAAAGGTTAACTAACATTTCATTTCCCTTAGCCGGACTTTCTGTTTCATTTTTCGTAATAAGGATTATTTTAATAATTTAATTTATTTTACACTCTACAAGCTGTTACACGGACGTTGTTCACGTAGCATTAAAATAGAGATAAATGCATTAAGTAAAACATTTCACTCCCCACCAGACATGCCAAGTCTCAAGCTTTTTGCACATCACTATTATCTTAGAGAAAATGTTCTTTTAAATCGCGCAAATGTTTCAATTAAATAAAGTAACATTTTCTGTATTAAAATACTGGTATCCAGAACGCCGGAGCCTTGGCAGCTCTGCTCCTCTTAATAAAAACATATATGATTAACCAACACTTTATCACATTTTATAGGAGACAATACGGAATTTCTTATTTGTATGGCCTTACATATATCTCAGTCATAAAAATGTAAAATTTTGTGCCAATTAATGCACGCAATTGCGAAAATGAAATCGCAAAGAATGAGAAAAGGAAGGCCAAGTAAAATCGTGTAAATCGAGGAATCTTTCTTCGTAGTGCTGGGAAAATACTGCTACAAAAACTATTTTAGGTGGTATTTGGTGTGAAATGTTTATATGTATTCATTCCTGTCCTATATATCCTTTTTTTTATTTTTTATTTGCTTATTCCATTTTTCTTTTGCACGTGAAAATCTTACAAATTAAAATTAACTCTTTGGGAGAAATTGTTATTCATTTTTTTTTTTTTTGGCAACAATAAAGTTTATAAAATTTAACAGAATAATGTCAGTTTATTCTGTATGAAAATAGCGAACTTTTTCATTTATAATCAAATAGTTGAATAAATAAATGAAAATATTATTCTATATAGTATATAAATACTATTTTCATTTCTGCGTTTAAATAAATCTATATGCAAATATCTATACAAAGGCATTCATTAATTCATTCCTTTTGCTTTGATTTGACTTCGAAAAACCATACATACTTTCACATTTATGATATTTTTAGATGAGATGCTGTTGCTACGCAACGGTTAAAAGAAAAAATGAAATATAAGTAAATTCATAAAATAAAATGTTTTATATTATTCGAACACATGTATAAAATTATATCATAAGTTATACACCTAATTTAAAAGCTCTGACAAATGTTTTGACTAAATTGCAAACTAATAAGAATAATTTAATACTCTTATTTAAAAATTTCAGCATCCAAAATTTACCATTTAAATCTATTATTCATATGAGCGATTTCTTTCAACAAATGAAAATTTGAAAATCGTCTGACTTCATGCATTATATCACAAAATAAAATGTTCTGTATATTCCGAACGAATGAACCAAATTTAACCCAAAACTATACAGCTAAATCCGGGGAGCTCATCAACATGCCCAGGGAATTTCAAGCCGATCGGATGCTTTTTGCGGCAGTTATCGCGGAACAGACAGACAGACTAACGGAAACCAAAACTTTTCGTGTCTCCACAGTAAGCCTTCACTGACGTTTCGGCAATTACAGTAGTCATTACCAACCATTTCAACAATATCATTCTGAATTCTAACTTTTCCCAGCGGTTTTCAAAAACTGCCGATGGTGGGTCAACCATCTATGCTACTTGTGATGTGTCGGCCAATCCTTTGTAAGCACAGTTTGGAACTGGTGGGGTTAATATGCCATTATAATAAGAACATAGAGTCCACTCTAATTTGTAATTTATCTTATCAGATTTATGAGCAGCTAACGATTGGAGCACCACCTGGGCCTTTATTGACAAATGGTTTGTTGGACAATGGCATGACAAGAAGGGTATTTGTTACTGTGTATAAAGTGGGGCAATAATTATCCAAAAATTAGGCAACTTTGGCCCAAGCATTTTATGCAACTTTTGTTGGCGGTGAACTCAATTAGATAATTATTACCGAAGTTCCATGTAAGTAAACATATGCAGTGCTTGTAAAAACTTAAAGGAGAGCAAAAGATTGTAAAACTTTTGATAAATTTAAAATGCGATACTTGAAAAGGTAATTTAATCATAATTGCCTTGAATATGAAATAGGTAATTTAATATTAATCATAAAGTGTAAATACTAATATAAAAGTCAACAAATTGTACCTGTAAGCATTTTATTGCCAAAAAATAATAATTATGCAAACAAACGCTATTTTTGACTCATTAAAATCTTTAATGACAGTACTATATTTTTATTGAAATGTTAAGTATAGTTATTATTTATTTCGACAATAAAAACTCTTCAGTTTAGTGAATTTTCTGATGTTTTATATTACTAGGTTGAGCAAAAAGTTCTAGGAAATTTGTGAAAGTTGCCTTGTAGAGACCATCAGTAGAGACCATCACAATTCCACAACTTTCTGCCATCGTTCTGCCAGATTTCGGATTTGCTGTAAGTACCATGGCGGCCCCTTGGAATCGAAAAACTCTTGACATGCTTCTTCAACTTCATTAAAGAATTCAAATCGATGGCCCTTGAAAAAGTGTTGCATTGATCGAAAGAGACCCTAATCGTATGGAGCCACGTATGGATTGTAGGCTGGGTGTGGAAGAATTTCGACGTCGTCCAACTAAGAAAACTTGTCCTTCGTCATCTGGGTCACGTGCGATTTGGCATTGATCTGCTGAAACAAAGCGCGCTTTCGGCGGACCAATCTCGGATACTTCTGCACCAATATGTCGATATATAGATATACCACTAATACCCCTATATACGATACAAATTCTGGCAACTATTATATTAAAAATTTTCCAGAACTTTTTGCTTAACCTAATAAGAGTTTTGTTAATTTTATAAAAATGCTAAAATCAAGTAAACTGATTGAATATGAAATAAACGCTCAAGTGCGAACATTACTCGCGCACAGAGGGTTCCGTAGAATAAATATATGAATTTGTAATTGTATTATAAAAAAAAAAGCGTTGCTAAAAGAATACTAAGACTTTGTAAAAAACTATAGAACGTAGGGTTGGGTATAACTGTATATATTAGAAAAGTGTAAATGGGTATACCATGAAAGTTCAAAGAGATATGGAACCTAAATAATATCAAATATAGCTATTCGTATAACTCTTTTCTTAATATTATCCTAATCTGTTTATGATGAACTTAATTCGGTACTGACAATAAAGGCAGTGCATAGTTAAACTTCATTTGGCATTTCATGAAACTAAATTCAGCGCAGTAATAACCTTTATTTCTACAGTGTATCTAAAACAAAACCTTTGGTCAAAGTTTAAATTTGGCATTGTGCTAAGCGCGCTTCGAATTGAGGTCTCAAAGTTGCAACGCCGCCTTCCTCAGTGCCGCGTTTTTCCAGATAGGTGTTTAATTAACTTTTAAAGTCACTCGAGGCGTATTGAGAGATACAATCAATGCAAACTATCGCGAATCTCACAGTATTTATGCGATTCATTCTAATTAAATATTTCGAGGGCGATGCCCTTAAAAAACGGACACCTAATTTTAATTCCAAAAGAGACAAATGGGACTAAGAATATTTAAATAAAATTTTCCTTTTATCATGTACGTGAAAATAAGCAAGTTTGCATTTTCTAATAAATTCGTTTATAAATTCTGGTGTCAGTTCATTATTTCATAAGTTTATATAGAATTACTCCGTGCCGGAAAGGATTAAGTGGTCGCAGGACTCTTAAAGCTTCAAAATTTAATAAATTTAAATTTTTTTAGATGTTAAACTCCTATCTTTTCCGAATATTTTGATATAATTGTTTCCTTGAAATTCTCATTAGAACAGAAGTTTTGGCTTTTAGAATTATACCCGCTCAATAGCTGAAGCGGTGTTTCCGAAACTTTAAAGTCATTATTTTCCAAATGGCGTTTTTGGGTATAACGCGCAGGATACCTCAAAAACTTCTGAACATTTTTTCATGAAAATTTCAAAACATATATCCCATGTTATTCTGTATAAACTGAACCCAAAATTTCCTTTTTATTGTTTAAAAAAAATATTTTTTTAGGTGATTTTACTGTTCAAATTTTCAAAATTTTGTACTAGCTAAATGCAGCATTGCATTAAAAATATAAAAATGCTTTAAATACAAATTTATTTAAGTTCAGTGAAATTATTACAATCTGAAGTATAAGTAAGCACCAAAATTTTCATTCTAGTTGCAATATTTATTTTGTAATCCTGCGGGTAAACTGTTATACCAATTTTTTTTTCGACAAATGTCCAACAGTTTCGAGCCCCCTATAAATACTAATTCTGTATCTTGCAATTTTTTAAATACATGAAACGAAAGAACATACTTATATCTTTCATTCCACTTAAAATTGTGTTTTAAAATCATATACATTTTAAGACATTAAATGTTGAAAATGGTTTTTTTTTCATTTTTTCCACTTTTTAGAGTCCCGAGACCCCTTAAATTAGTATGTTTTTAACAATTTGACGTTTATTGCTTTTATACTGTTACTGGACATTACATTACACATATATATCATTAAAAGTCGTTAACTAGGCATAGAGTACGCCGCCCTGTCCTTGTGTATGTCCAAACTGACCGTACCTTTAAGGGTTAATATCTCAGCTAATTACCGATGATTTTTTTCGAAAATCATTATCAACAATGCTTTTATTCTTCTGCAACGATAAGTATATTCAGCGATACTCAACAATTTTTCTGAATACCCGTAAATCGAAATTTGTGTATAACAGAAAAATGCTAATTACTCAAAAACTATGCGACCTAGAGTAATCGCTATAATTTTCCGGCAAGGTTTATATTAACGTCTACTACCTCTATTTTTTTTCATAATTTTAGTTTCAGTAGATTCGGAAATAGATGGGGGGGAATATATTTTTGCGCTACAGTTTCAACAATATCTTTGAAAATATAATACATAAAATTAAATGGAATGTATTTTTGAGTTCAGCGTTACAAAAGCTTTCACAGGATACCCCACATGATATACAAAGAAAAGATTTTTTTTTCAAGTAGCATAATTAGCCCCTCTACTTTTTAACTAAATATATTTATGAATGTTTATTAATCTGAAAATATGTGGGTCAATGGTCTTTATTACTTCCCCGAATTTGAACTGTCCATGTTCCATAGTTTACGATTAAGATGGCTGTGACAGACAGACAGACGGACAGACACAGGAGTGATCTTATAATGGTTGCGTTTTGACTTTTTAAGTACGGAACCCTAAAAAAGGCTGTTGAATTTGCATTATGAGGAATGAGTTGTAGGTCTATTGCAAAAAATATAGGAGAATCTCAAAATATCATCATAAATTTTTTAAGGTTAAAAGACGAATATGAAAAAAAAAAAAAAAAAAAAAACTCTGGAAGCAGAACAAAAGCCTTGTCACACAGAGATGTAAGGAGAGTTTTAAAGTTAGCATCAACTGGAAAATACTCAAGAAAAGAAATTTTACAAGCGACTGGGTTCAAATGTGCAATAAAATAAACTGCAATGCGATTAATTGATCTGGGAATTTCCATTACACAGCAGAATTGTGTAAACCCCCTTTTCTAATTAACCCCCAAATCCATCGTTTACAGTTTACGATACAAGTGAGGATTTGGGACGACTAATGGCTGTAGGTTACCTTTTTCGATGAAAAGAAATGGAACTTAGATGGTTCTAGCTGCTGGAAATATTATTGACATGATTTGAGTAAAAAAAAAAAAGAAGTTTTCTCAAAACGTCAGTTTGGTGGCGGATCCATTATGACATGGGGCTATTTTTTCCGTTCTACCGCGTTGGGTCACTTGCATTTCTTTCAGGCAAAGTTAATTCGGAGGCATATCTAACAACTCTTTCTGTCCATATTTCACCTGTTGCAACACTTCTAGCATGAGAAAAATTGATTTGTCAGCCAGATCACGCCCCTATCCATAGAATCCGTGAGACAAAACTCTAGTTCCAGAAGAAAAATATTGAAGTTTTACAGTGGCCTCCATTAAGTCCTGATCTAAACCCTATCGAAAACTTATGGAGAGATCTAGCAAGACGAATTTATAAAAATGGATGATCTTCTCCCTCAACTTCAGAACTCAGATCTAAGATTGAAGATGTATGGTACAAAACCAGTCCTGTACTGTGCCAAAGATTAATAATATATATGGAAAATAGAATATTTGCAATCATTAAACGCAATTGTGGATGCATAATATCGCTCACCCGCAAGAAAATTGACACATCTCGCAAAATTTTATTTTGCGTTTTATTCCACTAATAGGCCTGTCATAGGTGCGTCTTGCTACACAAACAGTTTCATATGTGCAGGTATCCGGAAAATCATTTTATTGCGCTATATGTCCATTTATGACCACAGAAGAGGGGTGGATTGTGTGGGGAGGTAAAATTTCCCAACCCTCCAAGCTTAATCCTACGTCTTCATTTTTAAGGATTTTACGCATTTATGCACGTTTTTACTCCTGCATGCAGAGCTAAGTGCTATAATTTCATGTTGCAGTAAAATCATGCAATCCCCCCCCCCCCTTCCCTTTTTTTTTTGCCTCTCCTGTGAAATTTACTTTTGTCGAGATGTGTCACTTTTCTTGTGGGTGAGCGATATGTTATGCATTTGTTTTCTCGTTACTGTATAGTTTTTATTTTGCTGCGCTTAAAACTTTCACACAGGCAAAAATAGTGTTTTTATTTTTTATTTTTTTTTTTGTACAATTATTTTATTTCCGTAATAAAATACTTACAGATGAATTTGGTTGGCATTTTATTAACTTTTCAACTTTATGATAGACATTATAACATTTTTTCATCTGATTTGAAGTTTATCAAAAAAATGAATATTTTTTGCTGTCCTTAATGTTTTTAAACGAACTGTAACATATAATTAAAATAATAAAACTTTGTAAAAAATCACCATAAAATAAAAACAATACCTAGGACGCGTTTCTAGCTAAAAATGCGGACACGTGCTTACTGTAGTTGATGACGAGCTGTTATATTTTTTAGCTCGAAACGCGTCCTAAGTATTGTTTTTATTTTATGGTGATTTTTTACAAAGTTTTATTATTTTAATTGCTTTATATTGCCAGTTTTCGGTGCTGTTTCACTGTAACATATACTTTAACGCGTACACACTACATGTTCGCATAAGCTTTCTGGCATACACTTGTCAAATTTGGCTCTAGAAAAAAATGTTAAACTTTTGCTAATAGGCCGATTTTGGAAATTCATACAGCAATATGTTTGAATTTAAAGTTATATTTGCATAATTTAATACCATATAAAGTACCATCCGCCCCTTTGGATTGAATTTCTTTTATATGAAAATGCTTGTTGGAGTATTCGACTGCAATTAAAAAAAAAAATATATATATTGCACTGTTAAAAATAGCTGCATAATTTACTGCATAATTTACTGTAAATTACTGTATTGTTGTAAATATTGCGCTTACTCGCTAAATATCAGTCGTTGGCAATAATCATCTATTACTGACGTTAACTGACCATTTTTTCAATAGTATTCTCTCTCAAACATTTATATACGGTCCAGAGATAGTGAAATACAGGATTTTACTGGCTTTTAGAGGCTGCAGTAGTAAATGATTCTTTTTCGCGAGAGCAAAACGTGATTGTACGGGTTTATTACAGTGGCATTGCTGCGTGTGCATTCTATATCTGATTGAGCAATCAAGAAAAACTACGTTTTCCCGCGACGCGAATTCAACAGTTGTTGTTTCGGCAGCCGTCTTGCAAAGAAATAGAGTAGGCGTTTTTTACATCTTGATTGTACGTAGGTGTTAGTAATCAAATCTGATAATTATAACAGCGATGGACAATATCCTAATTCTGGATAATTGTCATCTTTCTCATTCTAAAAAAAGTAAGTGATAAATGTAAGGTAATTTGGGGGAAGACGCAAGTTTGTTCCTAATAATTTTTATGCGTCAACAGATGCAAGTAATGACAGACTTGTGTGACGAGTCTTGTCCTAGTGTGCACGTGATTTGTGAATTTACCTTAATTTGTCGCCTTTAATCGCCGTCCTTTTTGGATCTTAGGAGCATTTAACCGTGTGGGTAAAGCCCTTATAATATTATGTTGTTCATATGTAAAGTTTGTAAACGGATATTTTATTTAAAATGAGATATTAGCAATATAAGTGAGTTACACATTCTGTTACACACACAAGGCAAACAGAAGCGGTCATGATCGTGCAGCAATCGGAAATAAGTGTGTGTGGCCTCTTCCCCTATACCTGGGGGAAGACGCAACATGGTTCAGAAATAAGCTAAAATGAAGACAAAAATTAATTAATTCTTTTTTGTCTTCCAAATCACATTACCCAGTATTTACAGACACTTGATCACTCATTTTTCAAACTCTGAAAAACATATTGGCAACAAGCACTGAACTCCTGGATCCACATCAAATCACATCGCAAACTTTCAAGACTTCAGTTCGGATCTTTTCTGAATACAGCTTGGAGCGAGGCAGCCATAGTAGGAAATGGCACTTCTGGGTTTTCAGTTACTGGGATTTATCCCTATAACACTCAAGCAATCCCAGAACATGCCTTTGATATATCTGAGGGTTTCATTAATGATAGAGCTGTTGCTTCCAAAAGCGGCGTATGTGACATTAGGCCTACACCAGCAGTTGATTGCACCAACAGATCATGTTGACCTACAGCAGCAGTTGCTTCCAACAGCAGATATAGTGGCAGTGGATTGTCACCAGCAGTTGCCTCCACCAGCACAGAAAAAGAGATTTCCTGTCTAGAAGCAATCAGTCCTATTTAGGAAGTCAGAAAACGTAAATCATCTGGGTGTAAGAAACAAACAGCAGAGGTCTTAACTGCATCAGAAAGAAAAAAAACTATGCAGGATAAGATAAAAGTAAAGGTAGAGAAAATCGAGTAAAGGTAAAATAAATAAAAAGAAACCTCCTAAAAAACAGAGGTAAAAGAGACGTGTAATCGCGTCTTCATCAAGTGAAAAAACCAGTGGTGATAGTTTTGATGAGGATAATGATGATTAATTTTGTGCTGTATGTAAGGGATGCTTTTACTCTAAAAAAAGGTCTTAAGTGTGGTTGGATTCAGAGTATCAATACATGAAATGGTTGCACGAAGATTGCAATGGTGATCATTTGCGCTAAATGAAATGTTGTGCAGGCTTGTTCGTTATTTGTTTTAGCAAAGTAAATTTGAAAGAAAAAAAGAATTCAGCTTACAGATTTATTTGTTTGACCACAGTTATTGTTAATTCACAGGTAATGTTCCAATATTAGTCTCTTTTTCTTATTTTCTCTAGTGTGGCATCTTCCCCGTATATATGGGGAACATGCCACAATTACACGAGTTTATTTAACATTACATTATTAAATTTGTCAGAAATTTAAATACTGGAAAAGGAATTAATGAGTGTACATAACCAATTAAATATTAAAGAGTATGGTGGTACATTTTTTACTTGTCTTATCACTTCAATTTTGGCTCTACTAAGCAAAACATCCTTATATGTGTCGTCCTAATGTGTCATTTAAATGTTCGCAAAAGTTTACGTTGTAATAAAAATAATAATAATAATAAAACATTATTGTACTATTGTGTAATAAATGAATAATAAGATAATCCTCTGAAATTATATAATTTTAATACGTTATTATTGCATTTTTATACTATCATTACGTTGATATATTATTAATATGCTTTTATATTATTATTAAATTACATTATTAGTGTGTATTCAATCTCAGAAAAATGCACAATTCATAACTCAAGAAAATTTAATAATATAATTTAAAACTATTTTCCAAATTTTACTCACTGCCTTTCCTTTCCTCAATCTAAATAATAATGATAAAAATAATAAATAAATGAAAATTGGAAAAATTGCTATGAATATCAAAAAGGCAAACGTTGCAGGGAAACATAAGAATTCAAATTAATATAAAATGTAATCCTTTAGGCAATAGTTGGGAAATTTTTTTATAATGTTGTCATTTAGCAATTATGTACTTTAAAGTGAGGTTTGATAGATTTTTTTTCTTATATTTCATCAATTGCTGATAAAAAGTATAAAAATAGTTAAATCATTTTAGTAAACGGTTTACATGTTCGTTGAATTCTGGTTCAATTCATTTCTGTTAATACAATTAATAAAGAGGTCTTTTTTAATAAAAATAAAAATTCTGTGTAATAAGTCTGTGTGTGGTTCGGGGGAGAGAGAGAAGGCCGTATTTCGAGTATTATTATTGTTTATTTAAAAAAAAAAAAGAATTAGGTTTTAGGGATATAAACTTTGTAGGATGAGGAAAGGAAAGGTGGTGGCTGAAATCTAGAAAATAATTTTAAATGAATTTATTTAAAAAGATGAAATCTAAGTGTTTAGATTTATGAAGGGTTCATTTTTCTGAGATTCTATTTTGTGAAATACAGATCACTGATAATGCACAATAATGTAAAATAATAAATATATTATTATTATTATTATATTATATATTAATATTATATTATTATTTTTCTTTTATTACACTTTACAATAATGTTCTTTTGACAGATTTTAAATTAAAAGGGAAACTTGGGTTAAAATTTAATTGGCATATAAATACATAGAAAGCAGTCACTTATACTGTTTTACAATAATCCACTAACATTAGAATATTATCCTTCGCTGTTGGTAGCATCTACGCAAAATGAGCTTTCAATTGCCCATTTACATTTTCATAATGTAAAAAGTACAGAGAGTATATATCTCTTTGATGGAAATTGAAACAAATTAATAATTGATACTGAAAATAATAATAATAATAAATTAAAATAAAAAGTCATATACGGTCAAATACACTCATTTACAATCTATATTTTACTGTGATTTACGATGAGATATGTTCTTGAATGTTACTGTGATTTACACACCTAAAATCTACTGTCATTTACGGTCTAATACAGTCTAAATATATAACGGTACATACTGTAATAATACAGGAGAAACCTGTAATCTGCGCTGCCAAGCTTTTCTCGTAATCCAACGGTGAAATCTTTATCAGCGTGTCTGTCAAACTTCTTTTATGGTTTTCGCATAAAAACAATCTTCTACATTTTTTTTTCTGTAACCAGGGTTGCCCAGATTGTATCCCCTGGTTTAGTATAAAAATCATATATTTTATGAATAAAATAAACTGTCAAGTGCGAGCATTACTCGTGCTCTGACTGTTCCGTACAATAAATATATGAATTATTAACTGTATAAAAATCGTTGCTAAAAGCATAATAAGACTTTGTAAAAAAACTATACAACGTAGGGTTGGATATAGCTGTATGAGGGACGTGGATTTTGGCGCCCCCTTTCCCCCTCCATCCACCTCAGCAAAGTATATTTACAAAGAGAATTTTACTAATTTTCTAATTGCCGACTTAATTTAAAATTTAAACAATGTAACCATAAAATATATAGTACTGAACTACATTATCTGCTTTGTCAAATATTGATTCATTAAAATCTTGTAAACTGAATCGAAAAGAATTGAAAAAATCCACTTAATACGAGATCCTTATGCCATATCATCCCTAAATTATTCTATACTTTGGCATAACCCAGACACGACGATTTTGACAATACCTTGTTAAACATACACGTGAGAAAAATTGACACAAAAAACTTCATTTGGCGCCCTTTTCTTCTGATGCTCGTGGCACATGCTCCTTCTATGCCCCCTCTTAGTTTCGGCCCTGAGTTGTATATACTTGAAAAGTATGAATGGGTAAACCATAAAAGTTCAAAGACATATGAAGACTAAACAATATCAAATATTGCTATTCTGTATAACTCTTTTTTTTTTATCTTATTCTAATTTGTTTATGATGAACTTAATTCGGTACTGACGATAAAAGTAGTTCATATTTAAACCCTTGTGCTCTGACGCTGTTAGCGGATGAATGTCACTAGCCACCATGTTACCGCATCTAGCAGATTTTTCTTTTTAGAAATTTTCGATTTACACCACAAAAATGTAATTGGTAATTTTCTTTTACTTCATTTATGGTAAAATGAATTCTCTTGTAAAGCAAAAACAGGAGTTAAAACTTTCTGGTGAGAATTCGGAATGTCTAATTAAAAATTCAGCAATATATCATGACATATGCTTCGTACGTCATTGTTGGAAATAACCGAAATAGCATGATGTATGCTACTTACGTCATAGAGCGCAAGAGGTTTAACTTTATTTGGAATTTCATAATACTTAATTCAGTGTAGTAATAATCTTTCCTTTTACAATAAGTATAGCTGAAACAAAACCCTGGTTCAAAGTTTAAACTTGGCATTGTGCTAAGCGAGCTTCGAAAAGAGGTCCAAATTGCAACGCTAGCATGGTCCGTGCCGCGTTTTTCAAGATAGGTTTTTAACTAACTTTTAAAGACAAGGGAGCCGTATTGAAATATCCACTCAATGCAAACTATAATCCCATAGTATTTATGTGATTAATTCTAATTAAATTACTCTGTTTTAACAATTTGACGTTTAGTGCTTTTATACTGCTACTAGACATTGCATTGCACAATGCACAAAGATATCAGTAAAAGTTGTTATATGGGCTTTAAAACCGGTGGTACACAGAGTACGCGCCCCTATCATTATGTATGTCCAAACCGTCCGTGTCTTTGAAGGTTAATATTTCAGCTAATTACCGACGATTTTTTTCGAAAATCACTAGGAGTAGTGCTTTTATACTTCTGCTACGTTAAGTACCCAAAGCTCTCCTCACCACCTTTGTTGAATGCCTGAAAATCGAAATTTTGTTTGTTAAAAGGAAAATATCACTTTTACCAAAAACTATGTGACCTAGGGTAACCGCTATAATTCTCCTGCAAGTTTTAAATTAACCTCTACTACCTCTAATTTTTTCATAATTTTAGTTTTAGTAGATTCGCAGCGTTACGAAAGCATTCACGCGATACCTCACACGATATACAAAGAAAATATTATTTTTTTCAAGTAACTTAATTAGCACCTCTACATTTTTCCTAAATACGTGGGTGGTTCAATAATTATTGTCCCTAATGTATATAAAATATTTGTTCTGCAGTGATTGATGTGGAATATCGAAACCTAATCTCTTAAATCCCTATATGCTCAATTTCAGAACCGTTGCTGATATATTAACATAGTTTTGTAGGGAGGGGTGAAATTTTAAAGACTTATTTTTGGAGGAGTTTTTAAGAAGGTGTGTGAGGGTTAAATTCTGGTTCGTAGCTTATAAGGCTATATTTGGACAGTGGATGAGACGTGGCTACATCACTATGATCCCGGGTCCAAACGACAGTAGTTACGTCTCATCCACTGTCACAAATCTAGCCCCATAAGCTTAAATCTAGCCCCATAAGCCTTTTACCCCCACTATCCCCCCCTTTCACTCCTCCCTCCAAAACTATGTGAATATATCAGCTACGGTTCTGAAATTGAGCATATAGGCATCTAATACATTAGGCTTTGATATTGCACAACAACCATCGCAGTACAAATGTTTTATATACACTAGGGACAATAATTATTGAACCACTGTCGTATATTTGTGAATGTTTAGAAATCTCCAAGCATATGGGTCAATAGTCTTTATACTTTCCTGAATTTGAACTTTCAACGTTCCATAGTTTACGAGCAAAATGGCTGTGACAGACGGACAGACAGACACAGGAGTGATCTTATAATGGTTCCGTTTTTACTTTTTAAGTATCAAACCCTAAAAATGAAACAAAATTATTTAATCATGAAACATAGAAGGAATTTAATACGACCATGAATAGAAATATAACAAGAACGTGAATGTAATGAGATAAATAACCATACAAGTTTTTTTAAACTCTTTATTAAATAAAACCTAACAGAAAAATCCGAATATTAGATATAGGAAAATAATGAGGTATATTTTGAATAATTTGTTAGTATGTAATCCTCGCTGTTTCATTTATCCGTGTGTGTTGGCAAACTATATATTGTGTGGTTCAAGAATTTTGATTGACATTGTGTAAGATATACTTTCCACTGTTAACTTATAAATCGTTATTTCATAAGATATTTATTATTAAATGTGAATGACTTCTTTTAATTCGATTTTGGTTTTTAAAAAATAACAAATTTCATATATTGATCTTTCATTTGAACAAAGTAATTTTATTAATTTAATTAATTAAATAGTCAGTTAATCCTAAAGAATCCAAACGGGACGGCTTAAATTATTTGTTTATGTTTTACTGAAAATTAAAAAAAAAACTCCCCCATTTCTATTTCTGTTGCTGATAAATAGTAAAATATTAAGTTATCTAATGGCTAGTAATATAGTTATACACATGTACTAAGATTACTTCCATAATTTAAGGCAATTTTTTTATCAAAATTAGATTTTTTTTTTTTTATACTGCAAAAAATCCTTATCGTGATTTAAAGACTCATAAACAGAGTTATAATTATTTAATATTATTCTTTTGCGAAGACAATTTTAACTTTTTACCGCGAGCCAACTTCTTATAAAATTTAGTTTTAAAAAAGGGCAAGATAAGATGAAATTAAAATTGAGCGTAAGAGCTTAGAGTTTTTTACTTTTAAATAAGATTAAGGATTAAAATTCTTTAAGAGTGCTTAAATCAGTTCAACACAAAAAGTTGTAAATAGCGTAAATAAAAAAAATATTTTGCACAGAATGATTAAATTGCCTATATTTTATGAATAAAAAATGAAGCAAAATTACTTAAGCATGAAATATAGAAAGGATTTTATACTGCCATGAATAGAAATATAACAAAATCTTGAAAGTAAGGAGATAAATATCCATACAAGTTTTTTAAACTCTTCATTAAATAAAACTCAACATAGGAGAATCCGCATATTAAATATAGGAAAATAATGCGGTATATTTTGAATAATATGTTAGTATATTATCCTCTCAGTTTCATTTATCAGTGTCTGTGTGTATATGTGTGCGAAAAACTAAAGATGTTGTGGTGAAAAATTTTGATTCACATTCTGTAAGTAATACTGTTCACTGTTAACTTATAAACCATTGTTTCATAAGACATTCATTGTTAAATGTGACTTCTTTTAGTTCGATTTTCGTTTAAAAAAATAACTTTCATATATTGATCTTTAATTTGAACAATATAAATTTATCATAAACTTTATAATATACTTATAACTACTTAAAAGGTGACACAAACATATAAAAATATTATTTAATGCAACCCTGATACCTTTCGAACACACACACGTTCATTTTCAACGGGAAAAAAGATGACCGATTGAATAGAAATACATTTTAAAAACAAAAACAAAAATAGTACGCATGCGCAAGCGGAGTTCAGTCCATTTCTATGCAGAGGGGTGAAAAGATGAGTTCATATTATCAGGAGGTCTTGAAATATTTAGAATATTGTACCAAATTGCGGGAATATTATAGGAAAGGACATCGTTACAAACATTATCACTTCTAAGTAAAATTTCAATGGATTCACGGATTATTGACGAGTAGTGGTTAGACGTTGAAATGATCATTTTAGCTTTTTCGAAGTTTATCTTAATATTTTCTTTTTGATGTAATCTGGATAAAGCTGTATTTATTTTGTTAAACTTGATATCAGAAATGTGCTCTTTTAATCTTTCCTTAAATTTTCGAGATGTCATACCTGTTCCGTTCCGGAAGTAGAACGAGCTCCCCCTAGCGAGCAGTCTGTAAAAAAGTTAGTTAAACTATTGATCGTCAAAGCATCTGTAAAAACACTCCATCCAAACTACGCGATGGATATTAATTATGATTTACAATTAATTCAATTTTGTGAAATTTATGTTTGTGTAAGTGTCTTGTACAGTTTTATGTGTGAATAAAATCAATTAAAAAGAAAATTAACGTCTACAGTCCACATCATATCGAACATTGTGGTCCGAGAGAGCCTGAGAGGTACTATGGATAAGCTTAACAGATTAAAAGGCACCGTAAAGGCTGATATCACAAGATTAGAGCAGTTTTTAACTGATACAACTGATATAAAAACAACGAATGTGAGTACATTAGAAGTAAAATTAAAAAAGACAGAAACTCTTCAAAATAAATTAGAGGAAATAAGAGAACAATATTTTGACATCCAAGAATTGTCTGCGCAACAAATGCAAGATATAGAGGAGGATATTGACACTGCTAATGAAAGGCTCGAACTTGTTGAGGTAAAATTAAAAGTTTTATTAGCATCTTTTGAAAATAAATGTAATATTGTAAGTATTGATGATCATTCCAATGAAAACAAAACAAAGGTGCGCCTCCCTAAAATTCCATTACCTTCATTCGGTGGTGATTACTGTGATTTTGCTAATTTTAAAACGCAGTTTACTAACTTGATTGTTAACAATCCTCAATTAGATAATAATCAGAAGCCATTTTATTTAAAAGCTTCTTTAAAAAACGAAGCTAAACATTTAGAATCACCTGATGATGATTTCAATTCATTGTTTCAAGCTCTGATACACAGATGCGAAAATAAAAGATTGTTAATCGATTCACATATTTCTGCAATTTTAAATTATGAAAAATTGCAATATGAATCCCCTAAAGAATTGCGTAATTTTATTGATTGTATTAACAAAAACATTCGCGCACTCAAAATTATGGAATATACGCAAAATAATTTATCAGAAAGTGTGTTCATAAATATAATTCTGAAAAAATTGCATATCGAATCTCAGAAGCAGTTTGAATTATCCCTTCAAAACTCAGATGTTCCGACGTTTGATTATTTAATTTCTTTTTTGGAAAAGAGATGCCTAGTTTTAGAAGCGATAAAACTTTCGACTGACGCCGGAATGTCTCTAACGAAGCCTTAGAAATCTAAGAACAATTACGCAGTAAATAAATCCAGATCATTTTTTATCAACGATAATAAAAATGAAAATAATGTAAAGCCATGTGTGTTATGCAATTCACCTCACCCCCTTTTCAAATGTTCTGCTTTTTTAAGCATGAATATTCGAGAAAGGAAAATGATTGTAAATAAGAATAAATTATGTTCAAATTGTTTACGATTACATCAAGGTCAATGCAATTCTAAATTTACTTGCAGAACATGCAAATTGTCACATAATAGTTTACTACATGAAGTAAATGATATGTCAGAAACGGCAATAATATATAAAAATAACGAGTTTGTTAAAAACAAACAAATAAGCAATTCTGAATCTGAGAATAAAGAAACGCCATTAATTGGTTCCAATTTGTTATTAGAAGATAAAAGAAATTGCGCAATATTAAACACAGCTATAATTTTAGTAACAGATGTGTATGGAAATAAAATTAGATTAAGAACAATCCTAGATAATGGGTCTTCGATTAAGGTTTTAAGTAAGAGCGCAAGCAAGAAATTAAATCTAAAACCAAAACCATTCAAAGGTGTTATTTCCGGTATAAACGAGTCATCACAGGAAATAAAGCAAATTATCAATGCAAAAATATCAAATGAAAAAGGAAAATTTTCTAAAACATTAGAGTTTGCAGTTTTACCAAAAATAACAAACAATATTCCGGTTGAAAGATTAGACATTTCAAATTTATGCATTCCTAACTACATAGAATTAGCGGATAATAATTTTCATATACCTGGTCAGATTGATGCATTGATTGGTAGCGAAGTATTTTTTGACATTTTAAAGAGTGAGCAAATTCGATTAGCAAATGCTAATTGTATGTTACAGAATACAGTATTTGGGTATGTAATCGCAGGTTCACTTCCACAAGTTGAAAATAAGTCATATTGTTGCCTCTTAACTGAAAATAGCTTAGACAGTACTTTACAGATATTCTTTGAAATAGAATCTTTACCTGGGGATAATAAAGAAACTGTCAAAGGGGATGAAGAAATATTTTGTGAGGAACATCTTAGAAGCACCTATAAACGCGATCACACCGGTAGATTTACAGTACAGCTACCATTGAAAGAAAATGCAGAATCAGTGTTAGGAAGTTCTAGAGAAATTGCAGCTAGGCGATTAAATAGTTTATGGGCTAAATTAGATAAAAATAAAACAATGGCTAACTTATATACAACTTTTATGGAAGAATACGAAACTTTGGGGCATATGACACAAATTAAAAGTGAAAACGAAAATAAGCTGTCTTATTATATTCCACATCATGCTGTGTATAAACCGGAAAAAATATCCACTCCCCTGAGAGTTGTCTTCAATGCAAGTTCAAATACATCTAGTGGTTACTCACTTAATTCTATTTTATTAAATGGGGGAACGGTTCAGCAAGATTTATTTTCGATTATAACTAGATTCCGTACCCACAAATATGCATTCTGTGCAGACATTAAGAAAATGTACAGGCAGATACTGATTGACCCACAACAGAGAAATTTGCAAAAAATTCTTTGGAAGTCCAGTAAGGACGCCCCGATAAAGATATATGAACTCAACACGGTTACATATCGCACTGTTAGTGCTCCCTTTCTTGCCACGCGAACGTTGAAAGCTCTTGCTGATGAAGAAAGAAACGATTTTACAAAAGCTGCAGAAGTGATTCATAACGACATGTATGTTGATGATTGTTTATCTGGTGCAGGTTCCTTACAAGACGCACAGGACTTGCAATCTCAACTAATTCTGATCTTAAAAAGGGAGGTATGGAGCTACACAAGTGGGTCTCTAATCATCCTGAATTATTACAAGACGCAGCCATATCAGAATATGCATTTGACGAACACTCGCAGCAAATTTCTGTAAAAACTTTAGGGATGCTTTGGAAACCTGAATCAAATCATTTTACTTTTAAAATTAGTATCGAACCCAAAGATGTTTATACTAACAAGGAGAGGGTCAACCTTGTTAATCACAGATTTTGATTATTTTAATATATGTTATAGGGTATAGGTCCCTTAGTCTCAGGTTCAACGGATTTTATACAACACTCCTTAGTTCTTGAGAAACCGGGGGGGGGGGGTCTAATATTAATACACAACTTAAATACTTATTTTGAAACAAAAAGGGCAGGTTGGGCGTAGCTCAGTTGGTACGGCGTTTGATGGCTAACCCGCGGGCTCGGGTTCGATAGCCGAATGCGCTACATTTTTTTGTCTTTCTCATTTTTTGTTTTATAAATATACTTGTAATAATAATTTAATAATTTCAATTAAAAATTTTAATATCGTACATTAATTATAATGCTAACAAATTTAAATTTAAATTTATCATTTTTTATTTTGAACTATTATTTCTCATCCTTTAAAGACATTTAAAAAGAAATTGGATCTATTATTGAAAGATAAAAATTCCAAAATCGTTAGAAACCTGTTGTGGTGTCATCTAGTTATGATAAAACAAAACATATTCAAATAAAATAAAAATAAAAGCAGAAAGAAGATAGAGGGCAAAACGAAATATTTGAAAGCGCAAGCATACATATTACAAATTTAAAAATCTTTAATATGCAAAAAATCCGTTGTAATTTAATTCCGATACTAATTTTTAATATAATTATGTTTGTTACTTTAAAAACAGAGTAATAGTATCATCGTATTGATTTCCCTTGTTAAAGCAATGAATAAATGATATTTCTTTAAAATCACGAATTGACACAATTGTTCAATATCATTGCATACATACTGAATATATGAAATACATTTTAAAAGTGATATTTAAAAATTACAGTTTTATGATTTTTTATACAACTATTTAGTTAAAAGTAAAAAAAAATTAAATAGGTTAAAATTATAATTGAAATACAGTAGTATAAATTTTAATTGACAATGCGATTATTAAGTTATAATTACAAGTATATTTATAAAACAAAATATAAGAAAAACAAATTTAGCGCTTTAGGGCATCGAACTCGAGCCCGCCGATCAGCCAGCAAACGCCGTACCAACTGAGCTACGCCCAACCTGCCCTTTTTGTTTCAAAGTAAGTATTTAAGTTGTGTACTAATATTAGACCACCCGGTTTCTCAAGAACTAACGAGTGTTGTATAAAATCCGTTGAACCTGAGACTAAGGGGTCTATACCCTAAAACATATATTAAAATAATCAAAATCTGTGCTTAACAAGGTTGGCCCTCTCCTTGTAAGAGAGAAGTTTTTGCACAAATTGCTAAAATTTACGGTCCCTTATGTCTAATTGGCCCTATTCTAACCAAAGCAAAAATTTTCATGCAACATTTATGGGAATTAAAGATAAATTGGAATCAACATCTGCCTGCCAGTTTTCTTCGGGAACCGCAAAGTTTTCTGATTAAATTGACAGAAATAAATCATCTTACAATTCCGCGATATGTTTTGTCTGACAACATTGCAGGTCTAGATTTACACGGAATCTCAGACGCTTCTGGAAAGGCCTATGAAGCAGCCATTTACATCAGATCTCTCTCCACAACTGGACAGTTCAAGTCTAATCTTCTGTGCAGCAAATCCCGTGTGCCCCCCCCTAAAGCCAATGACCATCCCGCGACTAGAGTTGTGTGCAGCTCTACTGTTGACAAAACTGGTTCAAAAAATAATTTCCATCCTACAGCTATGCTTTGAAAAGGTGTGGCTATGGACAGATTCATCGATTGTTCTATTTTGGCTTAACACACCACCCCACAAACTTAAAACTTTCGTTGCCAATAGAGTCACCACGATCCAGTCTATTTCTGAGAATTATCAGTGGAATCATGTATCCTCAAAATCCAATCCAGCAGATATCATCTCCAGAGATGCAACAGCCAAGGATCTGATCAATAATGATTTGTGGTGGTTTAGACCAGAATTCCTTCAAAGGGAAATTATAGTTCCCAACCAATTTCCTACTGTCACAGATATTGAGTGCGAACAAGAACTGAAATTTGATTATACTTTACTGACTATGGACAATAACTCTAACGATTTGTTTAATGGATTATATAATTCGTCTAATGATTTTCTCAAATTAATTAGAATATGTAGTTTTATTTTTAGGTTCATCAATAACAGCCGCCATAGGGATATAAAACGGAAGCAACTTACCGGAATTGAGTCACAAAATAGTTTACAATTTTTAGTAAAAAAGGCCCAGGAAGGTAAGTTCGCTCCTGAATTAGCAGCACTCGGAAAGGGACAAAGTGCTCCTCTTTCCAGTAAGTTAAAGGGATTAGATCCCTTCATTTACGACTGTGGATTACTTCGTGTAGGGGGCAGATTAATAAATTCTTACTTACCTTTTGATGCTAAGCACCAATTAATTCTGCCCAGTGATCATAAGCTCACTAAATTAATTTTTGAGTACTTTCATAAAAAGTAATTTAACACAGGGACAACAGGGTTCGTGCAGTCAAAGTCAAAACTGCATGTGGTATATTTTTAAGAGGCATTTCAAAAGTGTGCCTGTTGCCCATTCAGGACTCTTAATTAATGTTTATGCATCATTGCATTTCTTATATATATTATTTTTAAGTAATTATCTTGCTTGTTTTGTATATTAGTATTTTGTATTTTAGTTTCATTTGTAGTGTTAATTAGTCATCTATTGTATTATGTTTATATTAATTGCTGAAATATGTCATATTTCATCCCCGGGCGGCATGTTCCGTTCCGGAAGTAGAACGAGCTCCCCCTAGCGAGCAGTCTGTAAAAAAGTTAGTTAAGCTGTTGATCGTCAAAGCATCAACACGTCTGTAAAAACACTCCATCCAAACTACGCGATGGATATTAATTGTCTGAGCGAAGCGAAGGCTAATACTCAGCGAAATATTACCGTCCAGACACATTACAGCTACGATGGATATTAACGCCATGTCCTACTAAATAAAAAGCCTAATAAAAACCTTTCGTCAAGCATAACTCAAAAAATATTTGTCGGATTTCGTTTCTGATTGCACCAGAAGGTACCTATGAGGATCGCCTACTGAATGCACCAGTGGCGTGGCGTGAAAATTTTCGGTGGTCATCGCAATTATTTAAGTTTGTGGTGAAAAATTATTAACTCTAAAATTCAATGGTTGAATGTTCAAAAAAGAAACTTTAAATCTTACCTTCACTTATACATGAACTCCAAATGTTCTGCTAAAACTGGATCGTAGAGTTTTAAAAGCTTATTAAGAGTTTTAAAATATTGCTTGGTCATCGCCGCATCCAGCGATGACCGGACGCCACGCCACTGGAATGCACCTACTATGAAAAATAAGTTCCAAACCGTTTAAAAATTATATTAAAAAAACTGATAAAAAAGCACAATTTATCTGCATACGTCACAGAAATTTGGTGTGCGTCACTTTCATCGGTGGATGTTTACGTAGACAAGTAGTTTGAACACATGGAGCAAATAATAAAAAAAAATACGCACGCAGTAATATTGAATAGATCAGTTTCAACCACGTGATCACAAAACTTGCAACAACACATGGGAACCAGTTTTGGTGGGCAAACAAATAATAATACAGTACTCCGTACCACGGTGACCGTTTTTAGCCTGTTGTATAAAATCTGGCCTGTTGTATGACATACAAGAGGCTAAATCCGGCTAAAAACTCAGGCTAAAAGATAGTTGTCTGTCTATCGACTGGAAATTAAGAGATTTTTTTAATACTCGTATAACGAAATTTAGAAACGATTGTGGATGATTAAAACAAAAGACATGAGTTTTTATTGCTCCGGGAGATTATCTTACTCTGGATGCCTGTCTGTCTATCATACAGCATGCAATTTTCTTGTAAAGGATGATATTATTATGCAGTAAAACCTTCATAACGGACACACCCGATTAGTGGACAACTTTATTTAGCGGGCATTTTTTCGATTACCAATCCTTAAATAACTGTACATTTTTTACTCTCAGTAGCGGACACCTCCAAATAGAGGACATATTCTGACCTCCCGAGGTGTTCGCTATTCAGAGGTTTTACTGGTAAAACCTCCATAACGGATACACTCGATTAGCGGATACCTCTATTTTGCGGACATTTTTTCGATTACCTACACTTAAATAACTGTACATGTTTTACTTTCAGTAGCGGACACCTCCAAATAGAGCAAAAATTCTGCATTCTTGAGGTGTCCGCTATTCAGAGGTTTTACTGTATATATTATTGATAGTTATTTTACAGGGCCGCACAACATAATAAGAATATATGAAACTAATATAAAATAAATTCGGGATTAGTAGATCGCTGATGGTAATGTAATTTTAGGATGTTGTTACAGTCATCCGCAGCATGTTTTTAGAATTTCGTTCATCTAACGAAACCCTACCTCTCTCACTCCTTTGTCTGTCAGTCTGTCTGTCCGTCTGTCACAAAGCCCGTTTGAGAAACTATATATGTCGGAGACTTGAAAATTTGCATACTTATAGCTGAACACCACACATGAAACGGCAAATAATAAAATTTTGAAAAAGTCTAATATTTAAACCTCTGGCCTTTAACTTATGTATTTTAAGCAATTTTTCTAACTCTTCCCCTAATTATGTTGGAGACTTGAAAGTTTGCATACTTATAGCTGAACACTTGCGATATCACGATAAATCATAAAATTTTGATAAAGTCATATTTAACCCTCAGTCTCCAACTTCTGTATTTTAAGCGTTTTTTCTAACTCAGCTCCTAATTAAGTTGGAGACAGGAAATTTTGCATACTTATAGCTGAACACCTCACATTAAACGACAAATAATAAAATTTTGAAAAAGTCTAATATTTAAGCCTCTGGAAGCTTGTGTATTTTAAACAATTTTTCTAACTCAGCCCCTAATTAAGTTGGAGACATGAAATTTTGCATACTTATAGCTGAACACCTCACATCAAACGACAAGTAATAAAATTTTGAAATAGTGTACTATTTAAAACTCTGGGCTTTAATTTATGTGTTTTAAACAATTTTTCAAACTCAGCCCCTAATTAAGTTGGAGAGATGAAATTTTTCACACTTATAGCTGAACATCTCATATCAAACGACATTTAATAAAATTTTGAAAAAGTCTATTATTTAACCCTCTGGGCTCTAACTTGTGTATTTTAAGCAATTTTCCTAACTCAGCCCTAATTAAGTTGGAGACTTGAAAGTTTGCATACTTATAGCTGAACACTTGCGATAACCCGATAAACCATAAAATTTTGAAAAAGTCATATTTAACCCTCCAGTCTCTAACTTCTGTATTTTAAGCATTTTTTCTAACTTAGCCCCTAATCAAGTTGGAGACATGAAATTTTGCATATTTATACCTGAACACCTCACATCAAACGACAAATAAAATTTTTTTGAAAAAGTCTATTATTTAACCCTCTGGGCTCTAACTTGTGTATTTTAAGTAATTTTTCTAACTCAGTCCTTATTAAGTTGGAGACATGAAATTTTGCATACTTATAGCTGAACACCTCACATCAAACGACAAATAATAAAATTTTGAAAAAGTTTAATATTTAACTTCTAATATTTTGCCTCGCGCAATTTTTCAATTTAAACTCTTTTCAATAATATTTTTTGTTCATTTTGCATAATGAGTGTAATGTGACGTAATTACTTCTATTTAAGACTTCTAACTGATGTTAATGAATTTATTTTACAATATCCTTTCTCTTTTAAAATTCACATATAAATATAGTTTTTATGGCGTAATTTCCAATAAGTGCCTGCTTTTTATATTTAATTATTCAATTCTAATTTGAAGGTTTTTCTCTGTTTGTAATAGTACCAAGTAAATAATTTTTTTATTTGAAGCAAACATTATTGTTTGTGCTGTTTATACAGTTGGCAACAGTTTAATTTAATACCATTTTCTAAAATATGTAAAAAAATCTGTCGAAATGCTGAATATTTGAATTTAAAATAGAAATAAAACCTCAAAACATGAGTCAAATTAAAAAAAAAAAAAAAAAAAAAAAATTAATGGAATCTGCACACCGGGATCTTCTATTGAATAAAATGATCTAAAAATGATTAAATTCCCATGCGTAGTTTTTGCTCCTATAAAAATTTTTTAATGGAACGTTTTTGTCGAACTTTAGCATAAAATATCTCTTAAAATAATTCTCCGATTTGAAAACTGTATGCATCAGCGTGTTGATCAAATACTTCTCTATAAAACCACCGATTTTCATATTTTTGTATGCAATAGTTTTCTTAATATTAACGAAGAAAGACCTCCGGTCACAAAAATTTCAAAACCGGCGGCGGTGACAGCGTTAGTTACTTTTTTTAGAATAGAGAGATATATAAAAATGAAAACTTGTCTATCTGTCTGTTTGTAATTCTATAAAAATCCACAATTTGGAAGCGAAATTGTGAAAAGATACGTACATGTGTATTAAAACATGGCCGACGCAACTAAAGTAATCCGGAATCGAAATAATTTATAGTTAATATTTAATTAATAAAAACCACCAATTTAACAGCAATTTCTTATCAAATTTAAACATTTTTCGTTATGGCAGTTGCCAACAATTAAAATACACAATAAAATTATTACTACAACAATTAATTTTCTATTGCAAGATTTCCACGTGAAAAATGAAAATGAAATAAATAGTTTACCGAATTTAAAAAAAGGTAAATATTACATCATAACTTTTCTATTGCAAGATATTCACGTGAAAAATGAAAATGAAATAAATAGTTTGACGAATTTAAATGAAGGGAATATAACTTCATAACTTTTCTATTTGAAGGTTTCCACGTGATACAGGAAAATATTACGTCATATTGGAAATATAAAGGACGTGGTGGATATAGTATAACGTCATATGAGTGTGAAAAATATATTGAAGCATGAAAAAAACCCGATTAGGGATATATTCGCGTATTTTAACATTATTGCTCCAATTATAAATTGAAATAAGTTCATTAATATCTGTATTCTTTTGCGTCTGTTATATACATTTATACATTTTTATATAGCGTTTTCATATGATTCATTCATACAACATTTCGACTGATTTTTTTAATGTTTGTTTTCTGTTGTATGTTAAATATTGAAATTGATTTTTCAGAACAAACATCCTTCAAATTCTGGGCAACGCCGGGCACTTTAGTTTGTAACAGATAAATGGCTTTTGCATCTGTACATCTAATGCTAATATTATAAAGCGTTACAATATTATAAAGTGTATAGTATTATTAATGCTTGTACGTTTGTGAGGTGTTATCTCTGAAACTACATAGACACCTTAAAAAAATGTTGGTGGCCATCTCTGCTCCGAAAAAAAGACTATATTTTATGCTTAGTGCAAAAACCTACATCGCTGCAAGAGAAAAAAAGTTCTAAAAGTGCGATTTCTGCGATATTGATTGGGTTATAAACTTTAAATTTGGTGCGTTAGTCACTTTTAAGATGTAAATACTCGTAATGAACTCTCTCTAAAAGGTTCAATTTGACGAATAAACGTAAAAATTTCTAGAAAGTTTCTAAACTATGATTTATTTGGAATACTGAAATTTTTGGGATACTGTTTGGGTTAGAAACTAGAACTTTGGCATGGTAGTAATTTATAAGGTGTATATGCTCGTTGCGAACGAATTCTAAAAAAACGAAAGACTAAACAAAGCGGAAAAAGATCTAAAGATGATCTAAGTAACGAAGTACATGGAATTGTTAAGAATATAAACATGAAAATTGACATGGCTGTATTTATCATGACGTAAATTCTCGCAATAGAACAATTTCTAAAAATGTCGCTATATAAAACAGTGCAGAAACAAAAAACTTTCGAAATTTTTCTATTTCTGTGTTACTGCTGAGCCCAAAATCTTGAAATTTTGCTTCGGGTTAGTTTCAAAATATACAATTGTGTGTATGAATGGTTTCTAAAAAAAATTAAATTTAAAAAGATGAAATTAACGAAAAGCGATCTCAATGTCCCATTAATTTGGAATTATTAGGTATAGCAACTTTAAATATTTCATAATGCTGTATTTCCCCCGCAAAACATGCAATTTAAATGCAACAAAACTGATAGATTCCCACCTAGCATTAAATAAGTTGTGTAAATATTGAATAAAAACCCGTATGAATCAATGAGTAGGTTGACCGAAGGTACTTGTTAAAGTGTTCCTCCTCTAGGCTTTTCTCTCTCTCGCCAAGGCCACTAACAGAGGGAAGTGTCGTTTTAAATGTGATATGAATTTTTTGTCTGATTCATTTTTATAGACATTTTATCATAAGCTCATATTCTCAATTATCATTAGTAGATTTTTTATATATTAACTTATTCTGTTGAAATTTCATAATCGGGTTCATATTACGTGTGTTAGCTTGCATGATTTGCTGGATAAATATGTATGGATTTGTAAATTACTTCAAATGACACTTTGACAGCTCAAAAGATATGCAGACGATATATTCAGATTTGTGTCATACTTTATGTTGCAATCATTGCCGATTTCTTTTATTTAATACATGCTAAATACAGTTCAACTTGTGCAGAATATGTTTGAAAACAAAACAATACAGCGTATGTAGTGGCCAGCATACACTCATTATTTAAATCCGATCGATCATATCTAAAACACCACTCTAACGAAGCATTGCATGCCATTGTTGATGTATTCGGTACTTTGATACTATATCAGATTTTGAGGAGAGAATTCCTTAACTGTTATCAACAACCTCATTGCAACCGTGGAAAACAGATATTGTACAATATTAACTATACCGGGGGAGCACACACTATATAAAGTATAGTCCATTCTTTTTAAACATCATATATTTGTCATTTAAAGTTACTCAAATTGGTGCGGAGCGTCTGATTATGCTCTTGACATCATTTTATACAGTTAAAATTCCGATATAAGATAATTAGGTGTTTCATTTTTCTATTTTACTTTTAATATATTGCGTACTTTCAATTTTATATCCATGCATGGCTGTCTTGCATGGTTTGATTGCCCATTTTTTTTAACAGTGTATACGAATTTATATATAAGATTCTGTAATTCTACAATTCGTTTATTTTCATCATTTCAATTTATCGAAGTATATGGACAATTAAAGATAACATCTCACATTCTTTGCTTCCACATGTTATTATTAAATCTATGTTCTCAGCAATATCGCTCAGACTAATCCCTCTGAGGGAAGTCCTAGTTATGATTTGCAATCAATTCAATTTTGTGAAATTTATGTTTGTGTAAGTGTCTTGTGCAGATTTATGGGTGAATAAAATCAATTAAAAAGAAAATTAACGTCTACGGTCCACATCATATCGAACAATACCAATATAAAATAAACTCTTATGCTGTTCTGTCTGAATGGGATGATGTAAACTCCTGCTTTTTCATAATCGGGAATCGGATCAATTTTACTGTCAAAGAATTCATATAGCAAACAGCATAATAGCATAACAAACAACAAAAGAGTTTATTTTATATTGGTATGACATCTCGAAAATTTAAGGAAAGATTAAAAGAGCACATTTCTGATATCAAGTTTAGCAAGCCAGATACAGCTTTATCCAGATTGCATCAAGAAGAAAATATTAAGATAAACTTCAAAAAAGCTAAAATGATCATTTCAACGTCTAACCACTACTCGTCAATAATCCGTGAATCCATTGAAATTTTACTTAGAAGTGATAATGTTTGTAATGATGTCCTTTCCTATAATATTCAAACAATTTGGTACAATATCCTAAATATTTCAAGACCTCCTGATAATATAAAATGATCTTTTCACCCCTCTGCAGAGAAATCAACTGAACTCCGCTTGCGCATGCGAACTATTTTTGTTTTTGTTTTTAAAATGTATTTCTATTCAGTCAGTCATCTTTTTTCCCTTTGAAAATGAACGCGTGTGTGTTCGAAAGGTGTCAGGGTTGCATTAAATAATATTATTTTTATATGTTTGTGTCACCTTTTAAGTAGTTATAAGCATATTATAAAGATTATTAATAACAAGGTGAAAATTTCCACCAGTGTTTAAAACAGTGTTTTGACTCTAATAATTTATAAATTATTTATTTTATTTATTTATTTATTTTATACATTTCTTAGAGAGAAATATGCTTGATACCATCGGTGTCCAAACAGGACGCCTTAAATTATTTGTTTATGTTTTTCTGAAAAATTAAAAATTTACCTTTTTTTACTTTTGTTTCGATTAAATGAGAAAATATTAAATAACATAATGCGTTGTAATTTTGTAATACAGATGTACTAAAGTTATTTTCATAATTTAAAAATACTTTTATCAATATTCGGATTTTATTTTTTATTTTATTTATTTTTTTTTTAATTGAAAAATATCCTATTCGTGAATTAAAATTTCAGAAACAGAAACTATAATTCTTTAATATTAATATTTTAAGAAAACAATGTTAACTTTTTACATGGGGTAACTTATAAATAAAGTAAGTTAAAGAAAAAGGGAAAGACTCAGTGGTGAGTTGAAATTTAAATTGAACGTAACGGCTTAGATTCTTTTTGCTATTAAAAGAGATTAACGCTTAAAATTCTTTGAGAGTACTTAAATCAGTTCAACCAAAAAGGTGTAAATAGCGTAAGAAAAAAGATTTCACATTGAATTAAATTATCTATATTTTTGGAGTGAATAAATTTAGAAGGTTTTTTTTATGGGTAAAAAAAAAAAAAAAAAAAAAAAAAAAAGAATACTTCATCATGTAAAAGAAATCGCTGTAACGCTGGCATGAAACAAAATGGAAAAAATGCAACGAAATTTGTAAAGATACAAATATTAATGCAATTGTTTTTTTAAATTAAATCTTTATATAGAAAAATCTGCCAAGTAAATGAATAAAAATTATGAAGAAAATTTTCACAAATTTGTTAATATATTATTTTATAGGTAGAGGAAAAGGTCCGAATACTGGCTAGGGTCCAAATACCGGCTACTACGTGTTCTGAGAACTGAGCGTAGCGCAGCCTAGCGGTGATAGGCAAAGTTTGTAACTTTAATTGAGAGAAGAAAGTTACGAAAATTCCTTCCGGTCAGTGCCGAGAGGAAGAGGTAGCTTTCATATTCCTTATTTTTAAAAAACTAGCTTATATTATTCAAACAAACGAAGCTCAATTTAGTGGAAACCGATTATAGAAGATTCAATACTAATTTTTATCAAGACTAAATCATTGTGAATGGGAATTTCGCGAAATTAGTCTGCTTTATCCAAGCTGATTTTATTCAAAGTTACTTATATTTGGTTTCCAAATTCGGCGATATCTTGAAGTGCCTGCCCTTTTAAGACAACGTGGTGGATGAGGCTAACCAGAGAACTTGGTTGAGACCTTAGTAACTCCTGTGCACATGCTCACTCACATAGGAATCGTTGATATATACGAGTGCTGTCGCAGGTAAAAAATTAGCTTTTTCAAAATGTCACACACATAAACAAATTCACATTGCTATATCTGAGGCATTTTTAAAGATAAAGACAAAAAAAAAATGCTCCGGAATCCCTATATCAAGGTTAAATACTTAAGAAAGAAACCTTTTTCAATTTCTAATTTTTTTGCACCTCACTTTAAATAATTTTTTTTTTAATTTAATGGCAGCCATCTTGAAACAAGATGGCGGATGAAGCTGGCCAGTGAACTTGGTCGAGACATTGCTATATATTATCCAAATGCCTTCCTACAACCAAATAGGTTAATAAATACATGTGTTACCGCGTGACAAATATCAGATCGTTTTAAAATGTCAGCCATGCTAGAAATTCAAAGTGCTATAACTCAACCATTTTTTAATATATAGACGAAACAAAAACTGCCCCAGAATCTTTGTATCAAGGTCCAACACATAAAAAAAACCTTTTCATTTTCCAATTGTTTGATACCTCACTTTAAATTTTAAATTAAAAATGTTTTTTCCTGTTCCCTTTTGAAACAAGATGGCGAATGAAGCTTGCCTACGAACTCGGTCGAGACATTGGTATGTACTATGGACACACCAAGTTACATCCAAATCGGTTCATAAATACGCCTGTTATTGCGTGACAAATTTCAAGTCGTTTCAAAATATCAGCCACAACAGAAATTCAAAATAATATAACTCAACCATTTTTTTAGATATAGACGAAACAAAAACTGTTCCGGAATCTTTGTATCAAGGTTAAACACTAAAAAAAAACATCTTTTTCATTTTCAAAATTTTTAATACATCATTTTAAATTTTAAATTTTTAAAAAAATTTTAAATTGCCGCCATTTTGAAACAAGATGGCGAATGAAGCTAGCCAACGAACTCGGTCGAGATATTGGTATGTACTTTGTACACACCAAGGTACATCCATATCGGTTCATGAATACGCCAGTTATCGCGTGACAAAAATTCCTTCCGGCCAGTGCCGGGAGGAAGAGGTAGCTTTCATATTCCTTATTTTAAAAATGCCTACTTATATCATTCAAACACACGAAGCTCAATTTAGTGGAAACCGAATATAGGATATTCAATACTAATTTTTATCAATATAATGAATGAGAATTTCGCGAAATTAGCTTTATCCAAGCTGCTTTTCTTTAAAGTAACTTATATTTGGCTGCCAATTTCGCCGATTTCTTAAAGTGCCTGCCATTTTAAGACAACATGGTGGATGAGGCTAACCAGTGAACTTCGTCGGGACCTTAGTAATTGCTGTGCACATGCTCACTCACATCGGAATCGGTTGATATATACGAGTGCTGTCGCATGAAAAATATCAGATTTTTCAAAATGTCACCCACAATAGAAATTGAAACTGCTATATCTAGCCATTTTTTAAGGTAAAGACAAACAAAAAATGCTCCTGAATCCTTATATCAAGGTCAAATACTTAAGAAAGAATACTTAAGAAAGAATACTTAAGAAATTCAAAATGCTATTACTCAGCCATTTTTTTAGATATAGACGAAACAAAAACTGTTCAGAATCTTTGTAATAAAGGTCAAACACATACGAAAAAAATCTTTTTCATTTTCCAAATTTTTGGTATCTCATTTTAATTTTTTATTTTTTAAATTTTTTTTAAATGGCCGCCATTTTGAAACAAGATGTCGGATGAAGCTTGCCAACGAACTCGGTCGAGATATTTGTATGTACTATGTACACACCAAGGTACATCAAAATCGGTTAAAAAGGTCAAATACTTAAGAAAGAAACCTTTTTCAATTCCTAATTTTTTTGCATCTCACTTTAAATATATATAATTTTTTAATTTAATGGTCGCCATTTTGAAACAAGATGGCTGTTGAATCTGGCCAGCGAACTTGGTCGAGGTATTGATGTATACTATCGACATACCTTCTTACACCGAAATAGGCGAATACGTGTGTTATCGCGTGACAAATACAAGATCGTTTCAAAATGTTATCCATGCTAGAAATTCAAAGTGCTATAATTCAAACATTTTTTAAGATATAAACAAAAGAACAATTTTTCAGAAACAAAAACTGCTCCGGAATCTTTGTATCAAGGCCAAACACATAAAAATTTTTTTTTCATTTTCCAATTTTTTAATACCTTATTTTAAATTTAATATTTCATTCTTTTTTTAAATGGCAACCCTTTTGAAACAAGATGGCGAATGAAGCTGGCCAACGAACTCAGTCGAGACATTGGTATGTACTATCTACAGACCAAGTTACATCCATATCGGTTCATAAATACGCCTGTTATTGCGTGACAAAAATCAGTCGTTTTAAAATGTCAGCCACAATAGAAATTCAAAATGCTATTACTCAGCCATTTTTTTAGATATAGAAGAAACAAAAACTGTTCCAGAATCTTTGTATTAAGGTCAAACACATACGAAAAAAATCTTTTTCATTTTCCAATGTTTTGGTATCTCATTTTAATTTTTTTATTTTTTAAATTTTTTTAAATGGCAACCCTTTTGAAACAAGATGGCGAATGAAGCTGGCCAACGAACTCAGTCGAGATATTCGTATGTACTATGTACACACCTAGGTACATCCAAATCGGTTCATAAATACGCCTTTTATCGCGTGACAAATTTCAGGACGTTTCAAAATCTCAGCCACGCTAGAAATTCAAAATGCTGCGACTCAGCCATTTTTTAAGATATAGACTAAACAAAAACTGTTCCGAAATCTTTGTATAAAGGTCAAATACATAAGAAAAAATTATTTCTCCATTTTTAAGTTTTTTGTACCACATTTGAAATTTTAAATTAAAAACAATTTAAATGGCCTCCATGTTGAAACAAAATGGCGGATGAAGCTGGCCAACGAACTCGGTCGAGACATTAGTATGTACTATGTACGCACCGAATTACATAGAAATCGGTTCATAAATACGCCTTTTATCGAGTGACAAAATTCAGGACGTTTCAAAATGCCAGCCATGCTAAAAATTCAAAATGCTATAACTCAGCCATTTTTTAAGATATAGACGAAACAAAAACTGCTCCGGAATCTTTGTATAAAGGTCAAATACATAAGAAAAAAATATTTTTCCATTTTTAATTTTTTGGTACCACATTTCAAATTTTAAATTTTTAAAAAAAATTTAAATGGTCGCCATTTTGAAACAAAACGGCGGATGAAGCTGGCCGACGAAGTCGGTCGAGACATTCGTATGTACTATGTAAACACCGAGTTTCATCCAAATCGGTTCATGAATACGCCTGTTATCGCGTGACAAAATCAGGACGTTTCAAAATGTCAGCCACGCTAGAAATTCAAAGTGCTATAACTCAGCCATTTTTTCAGATATAGACGAAACAAAAACTGCTTCGGAATCTTTGTATCAACGTCAAACACATAAGTAAAAAATATTTTTCAATTTTCTATTTTTTGGTACCAAATTTCAAAATTTAATTTTTAAAAAAATTTTAAATGATCGCCATTTTGAAACAAGATCGCGGATGAAACTGGCCAATGAACTCGGTCGAGACATTGGTATGTACTATTAACACACCGAGTTTCATCCAAATCGATTCATAAATACGAGAGTTACAGTGTGACAAATATCAGATATGTATATGTATATATATATATATTTATATGTGTGTGTGGGTTTTAATGTGAGTACTGTATTGCTTAATTGAAACTAATGTTCTCCAAACTGTGAATAGGTATAAAAAGGTTTAATATATCAAAAAACATGCAGCTTAACATTCAAAATAATATCGTAGAATTCGCAAAAGCTTCCCTGAGCTTTGCGTTAAAAAAACATTAACCGGTTCCATTGCTGAATATGTATAGAACAGCATCTCCCTCTGCAATTTTGAGTTCACCTTTTACAACTCTTGCTTGAGATATCACGTTCATTTAACCATTGAGTCTTATCTTTCTTTCCCACATTTTCGGTCATCCTGACTTTCTGGAGACCTCGTCAGTTGCTTCTTACAAAAATTTAAACACATAAATTTAGACAAATAAACAGATAAACATAAAACAAAAACATCTCACGTTATGCAGATGCGTTATCCCATGGCTTCATATATTCTGTATATTGATCTCTATCTTTAGAATCAGCATACCTACTTTCCCTGTAATTTCTTTCTGTACATTTTATTGTCGACGATCAGACAGAGGTAGCTATCAGGAGCAAAGAAATTCCCAACCATCACACAGGTATAGTGCACAGCGAATTGCAGACTCGTTTAACAAATTTGAAAAGAGATATGAAAATGATCTTAGAGCTCATGATCATGACAATTACAAATCGGATTATAGGTCTGGAAGTTATAGACATGATAATGGATGCTATGGAAAACAAAGGTATAACGACGGTAGAAATAGTTCTCATCATAGATTTAAAACAGCTAATAGCGGAAAAGATGCGTATTCCAATTCTTATAATTCTAGAGGTAATAGGTATACAGCTTCAATAGATACTTTTATAGAAATTGTGCTTCTTCTTCGTTGAAACGTTCTGTCAAACAAATCAAAGAACTAACTAGCGGGAAACTTTTGACCGCCACTGTATATCATTTCATGTCATGAAAAAATGTGTATTTATTTATTTTCAGAGCACAGCTCTGGCTTCCCTGCAAAAATTACACATTTGTGAACACGACAGCGTCCAAAATATTTGTCGCAACGACATAAAAATGAAATGGATATTGATAGAGCCAAAATCTCGGCGCGTATACAAAATCAGAAATTCTCGTCAACACTAATACCTTAAAATGTCGGCTTTTAATTTTCCCATAGAAATAACATTGCGATTGTTTAATTCTATGTAGTTAAAAGATAAGGTTGCGGCAAAGTTGTCGATCGAAAAATTTGCTGTGAACGATATTTAAAAAAAAATATAAAGATGGTCATAGACTTCGGAACTAGCCACGGTCCCGGGACCTCGGAAAACGACTATTCTTGTAGACAGAATTATCAGGAGAAAAACAGTTGATGACCCGCATAAAAATGCCGCTGCAATTCCCCGCGATTCGTGGTGTTAAAGTATTGCTGAAATAAGTTGGTCTACCGTGTCAAGACGCTTACGTGACGTAGGAATTTATAGAACAGTCGGTGTTAAAAAACCTTTCATAAGTAAAATAAAAAATAAGAGGGCCGGACTGGCATTTTCCAAGGAATACAAAGACTGTTCAAGTGAAAACTGGAAAAGAGTACTATTTTCTGATGAATTGAGATTCAATCTTTTTCTGAGTGATAACAGACACTACAACCGACGTCCTAAAAACAAAAGATAAGATTCGATATATGTTATTCCTACAATGAAGCATGACGGAGGACACGTTGTGCTGTGGGGAGAATTTTCTGGAAAATGTGCCTGTTGGTTATTTGAAATCCGCGGCAAGATGAATAGTGCAATGCATAGGGATATCTTGCAAGATCATTTGCTGCCTTATTGGAGGAAAAAATGTGGTCGCATCTGTTTTTCCATCATGATAACGACCAAAAGTACACATGCAAGCTCGTCAAGCAGTAGCTTTCGCACAAAAAAGTATCACTTTTGAAATGGACAGCCCAATCACCCGATATGAATCTAATAGCAAATCTTTGTAACTAATTTGAAAACGTGTGTGTTATTATAAATATTCCAATTCAATAGCAGTTTCACAAAAATTGCAAGAACAGTGGAAAAAACATAACATTGACGATCTACAACCGCTCATTGAATCGATGCCACGTTACTGCGCCGCAGTACTTATTGTTAAATGTATGAAAACCAAATACTAATTGTAAATGTTGTTGGTCACTATTATTTTCTGTTATAACACCATTTTTTCCAAACTTTCCAAGGTGGCCGGAAACTTTTGAGAACATGCGTTTTCCTTTGCAATTAATTTTGTCAATTAAATTTATTAATATTTATTTTTCCTTCCATAAATAAGTTCTTAACTGTTATGTCAATAAAATGCATAAGTATCACTTTGAGATTCCTCTTCATATGGGTATACTTACAAATTAACCAAAAATATTATGCTGGCCGGAAACTTTTGACCGCCACTGTATCATAATAAGCAATTAAAAAAGCACATAAGTATTCAGTACACGGCATGTGACAATAAAATTTTTAATACATTTTAATAAAGGTCTAGAAAAAAAAATGCACACATATCTTTATAGTCGAAACTTTGGATGAAGTAAAATTCTGAATAATGAAAAGAGGTTATACTCTTATTTTTATAAATCGTTAGGACTACCAAGTTAACTTGTTGTTTCCAGTGATAAAATGCATGAAATGCTTCAGTACCGGAATCTCTGTACAGCATGTAAGTTCACTTCGCGTCAAAGAAGAAAGAAGACAGGGAAAAATCATGAGTCAAGTATAGATTATGAAACACTTTGAAACACATTCAGAATACTGTAACAAAAATGCACCGTTTAATAAGGTAAAAGCTGATGCCTACGTAAAATTTTTGAAAAACACATAACAAATTTGAAAAACCGATTTTTGCAATTATCATTTGCAGTCGGAAAAGATCCTAATTTTTTTGTGCAGCCTTGTAGAGGGTCTGTATATTTAGGCACAGGTGTCATATACGCATCACGTTGACGCGATGATTTTTTGAGGCCAATTTGGCGAAAACCTCGTTTCCGAATAGCGGTTACATATATATTTTTAAAAAGGGAATAACAATAAATAACAAAAAAATTTAATTAATAACTATAGAACGAAACAATTTATGCAATAAAAAAAGAAAATATAAGTAAACAATCAATTTATTAATCAATAAACAACAACATCCGGGTTACCATATCAATCAAAATAACGACACTTTGGCGCCAGTTAAGTACCCGGTGCGTATATGACATTGGCGTCAGAAAAAAAATCACGCCAACTTGGTGCGTATGCGACATCTGTGCCTAGATTTATATGTATACTACACAGTATGCAAAAATATAGTTCAGTTAGGAAACACAGTTGGAAATTCCAATTTATTAATTTCCGTAAGTAAGCGGAAATGTACGCCAATTGTTTTGTGAAGCACCGTGTGTGATTTATGGAATTATATTAACAACATAGCACTTAAGAAGTCTCAAGACTATTAAATCTTCAAAATTTTCGACATTCTAATTTTTTTAGATGTTAAACTTCTATCATTTATTAACATTTTGATATGTATCTTTCCTTGAAATTCCCATTAGAACAAAATTTATGGCTCTTAGAGTTATACCCGATCTGCAGAGGTCTTTCCGAAACTTTGAAGTGATTTTTCTCCAAATGACGTTTTTTGGGCATAACGCGCAGGATATCTCAAAAACTTCTGAATATTTTTTCATGAAATTTTCAAAACGTATGTCTCATGTTAGTCTGTATAAACTGAATCTTAATTTTATTTTTATTCTTCAAAAAAATATTTTTTAGGTGATTATACTGTTGAAATTCTCAAAATTTCGTATTAGCTAAATACAACTTAATATTAAAAGCATAAAATTACTTTAAATACAAATTTACTTAGGTTCAGTGTAATTATTTCAAACTGAAGTACAATTAGACAAAAAAAAATTCATTGTAATTGCAAAATTTATTTTGTAATCCTGCGCGTAAGCTCTTATACCAATTATCTACTCAACAAATATTTTTGGAACCCCCTATAAATACTAATTTTGAATCTTGAAATTTTTAAAATATATGAAATGAAGAACGTACTTATATCTTTTAATTCCATTAAATATTGTGTTTTTAAATTATATACATTTTAAGATAGCAAATGTTGAAAATATCTTTTTTATTCATTTTTTTCCAATTTTAAAATGAGGTATGACAGGGGGTGCCTCAATGGAAGTAAAGTTAAACTGAAAAGTTATAAATGTTCTCCATTTATTATAAAAGAATCGCTTTCTTCAGAGATCATTAGGTAATTTTATTACCGCTAACTTGCTTTCAGATCATTAAAGTGTGTTTGTAGAAAAAGCCTAAGATTTTGATAAATGGATTCTAACAGAGTCTCAAATAAATTAATTTCTTTTAGGCAGTACAGAATAAGTATCTGAAATTATATAAGCTCAAAGTAAAGTTAGAAATTTCTGAAAAACATTGTTTAGTTGTATTAAAAGCCAGGGTTGGAAAAAAACCGGGTTTTTTTGTAAAAAACCAAAAAAACCGGTTTATTTGGTTTAAACCAGGTTTTTTTGGTTTAAACCAGGTTTTTTTAAATATAATTTCCTATTGCATACAGATGCATATCTGTTCATAAAATAAACATTTTTGGATATTCCATAAGTAATATAACTTTTGAAAATATTTAAATTAAATAATTACAGTCAATTGTATAGAAAATTGAAATCATTTCTAATTTAAACAATATTGGTAACAACTATGTCTTATGTTCAAAGTAAACCGCTCTACACAGTGAAACATTGATACCTTTTAAAATCGTATGAAGAATCCTTTGACTGATAATATAATAATCAATAAATAAACATTTGATGCAGTTTCATGAATATAATATATTATTCTATGGTTGTTATTATTATTATTTTTTAAATATCCAAATACTTCTGGTTATTTTGTTTTCTGAGTGATAACTCCAAGTGTCCAAGTCTACATTTTTGGCCATTAGATTCAGCAACTAACAGAAAAGATTGATTGGTATTGGTGAAATGCTATAACTAGCACTCAATTTTTGCAAGCTGTGTTATTCAATTTGATATGTTAAGTTACTCTTTTAAATTCTTTAAGGATAATCTTTCCGAATCCAGAAAATTTTTTTCTACAACTTAACCAAAATCTTAAAGATCATGTATTTTGTTATTAACTGCTGTAAAATAATCTGCATTTTTTAAATGAAAATATTTTATGCTAAATATTGAATATTATTTATCTATTTTATCTTTTCTAATTTCACATGTTTTAAGAAAAACCTTTAGGGTACCAGATATGTTCATCAGCACATGCTAATTTTCATTCTACATGCATAGAAACATGACCTAGGCTCATTATGTCTCATGTTGACTGCTGAGATGAAGTGTTAAAAGTAGAAATTACTTCTATCAATAATTTAAAACAATTAAATTACAAAAAAGAGAAAATATTATATCAGATTTTTTCAAAAAAAACCAAATGGTTTTTTTGACAAAAAAACCAATTGGTTTAAACCGTGGTTTAAACCATGGTTAAAACCACTTGGTTTAAACCGTGCCAACCCTGATTAAAACTGATTTTTTTTATTTATGTGAACAGTAGAATAATTAGAGGAATATTACTTTTCGATAATTTAATTAATTTTGTCCTATTCATTAATAACATATTTATATTTTTTTCCAAAAAAACATTAATACGCTCCTTGAGAATCGCGCAGTTTGACACTAACGCCTTATACCCTCTAGTTTACAAAATTCCTTAAACAATTATATAATAAAAATTGAAGAATGGAAACCTAAAAAATAGAAGATACCAAAAGTATTAATGTCCATCAATGACCGGCAATATGTGTATGCTGTGATGTGTGATATTCTTCCATGCTAACCTTTGCGTCATGGCGAATTTGTTAATTCTTTTGGTCACCAAATACTTAAATGAAGAGATTTAGAAGCGGATGATGTTCGACGGAATTTCTAGAACGTCCTGACAAAGGAAATAAAAAAACTAAACTAAATCTGTGGCGCAGTAATCCATTAACTATCCCCATCTACATAGTTCAGGGGAAATGTACAAAAAAAGGGGGGTTACCTTAAAAAAAATCGGGTAGAAGATTTTTTTTTCTGAATTGTTTACAATGATGCCAACATGAAAAAACCAAGTTTTCCAACAAAATTTCTTAAGGCTAAATTTTCTGTGGCCGAAAAACAACAAAATTTGGGGACTTTTTTCGATTTTTTTTAAATATCTCAATAGCCGTTGCAGTAGCATAATTTATGTCAATTACAATATTAAAGAGGACAAAATTCTCTACAACTTTCATATTTACAATTTTTTATACACCCAATAGCAAGCGCAGTACGCTATTTCAAAAGTAAGACAATTTTTTCAATTTTCTTAAAAACCGTGAAAAACGTAGTTCTTCCCCGATTATTCATATGTTTCCCACGGATTTAATCATGTATGTCAACTTCTATATATTGGTAGCAGTAAATTATGTGTTTGAGGACCAAAACTAGCCTTTCGGGGGGGGGGGGGCAAAATGCATGCATATTTTGCCCCACCCCTCGTTAATTATTTTAATAAATCTCTAATAGCCAGATTTTGAAAATTTTAAGTGTGTAATCATTAAATACGTAATCAGATTTTTCAAATATGGATTCATTAAAACCTTGAAAACTGAACTGAAATATATTCCGCTTTAAACAGGTTTCCATTTTAGGAGGTATAACTGGTCATATTCTTTCTCTTAAAAATATATTTTTTTTTTCTTTAAGGACCGGATTTCGTATATGAAGATTTTATTTTCAAAAATTTTATGATAGTTGTAGTATTGAGGCGTCTAATATCATAGTTATATGAATTATGAGACTAAATTAGTCATACAAAGACATTGTTAGATTCGACCTCGGTATCATATGAAAAAATAAATAAATATTAAAATTCAAGCAAGAATTCTGCAAAGAACACTTTTGTTGGTTTAACATGAGCGTGCAAGTGTTTTCTCGTGAGACTTCACTACTCAAGCGAAGAAACTGGAATGCTAATGTTAAACCTATGGAAGCGTTCCTTTTACAATTTCTCGTTTGCAATTTAATAGTTTTAAATGATTTTTTTTTCTTTTTCTTTGAGAAGCTTAGAAGTGTTGACGTTGAATTCCAGCCGTACTTGTGTTTACTTTTTCTATTTTGATTACAGTTTTTATTATTTTTTATTTTTGGTCAGTTTTCCGGCTGCGAGACTTTTTTATCCAAATTTCATATATATATATATATATATATCAGGGCAGAAACTAGAGGGGACAGAGGGAGCATGTGCACCGGGCGCCAGAGTGGAAGGCGAAGGGGCGCCAAATAAAGATTTTTTTTGTCGTTTGATACCAAAAAATATATAGTATGAAATTTGGCTAAAATTGTCTCACCGCCGGAAAATCCAAAATGCAAATTGAACCAAATGCATTAAAACTGGATAACAGAATCCTGTTTTAAATGAAAAAAATTACATGTTAATCCAAAAGAAAATTTGAAACAAATGCATTAAAATAGGATAACGGAATCCTGTCTTAAATGAAAAAAGTACAGAAAGAATACTAGCAATTGCAACTGCTGAGAGGGAAACCTGTATAAAGTGGAATATTTTGGGTTCCCTTTTAAAGGTTTTAATGAATTAATATTAGACAAAGCTGGTTACGCAGTTCAGCATTACGTATTTCATGATTACATTTAAATTTTAAAATAATTCGGCTATTAGAAATTAGTAAAATTCTTTTTGTAAATTTCTTTTGCGGAGGTTTGTGAGGGGGGGGGGGGGCACCAAAATGCATGTTTGTCCCTGGTGCAAGAAAGGTTAGTTTCGGCACTGGTGTATATATATATATATATGGCTATTTTTGGTATTTTCCTATAAAATGCAGGAAAATACTGATGAATGGGACGCATCAGGCTTACCTCTGCATGAACATGATCCAGATACCTCGTTTATTCAGGATAATAATATTCTTTTGAAACGGGACGCTAATGATCCTACAACAGTGTCATCAAAGAGAAAAAAATATTGTTAAATAGCCTGTAAAAAATTATTATTATTAAAATAAATTTTTTCATTTAGCTTATTAAGTCATATTGCGTACCTTACTTTATTATTGTGTAGGAAAAGTGGAGTTGAATGCGACAATGGATCAATGCCAAAATAAAAATGTTTATATGGTCTGCAATCATAAGTAAATTGGTATTTCATTCGATAAATGCTATGACTAAGATCATTAAACAGACATAGTTTCAAACCAGTGCATAATACAGAAAATTAGAATATTCCACAAAGTGTATTTTTCAACAATCGAAGTAAGTTTTTACTTTCTTCTATCTTTACAAGAAGAAAGTATTGGATTCATGAAAATTTTCGAATTCCGGTTTTCGACGGATTTACACGTTTTAGAGGTCAGAGAACCTGAAAAACATGTTTTTACAAAATGTCTGTCTGTGAGTCTGTCTGTCTGTCTGTCCGTCTGCCTGTGTGCCTGTGTGTGACACAAATTTTGTGGGCGCACTATCTCAAGTACTAATGCACTGAATTTAATAAAAATTCATATTCAGTTAATCCCTGATACAAATTGATGCTGATTAATTTTTGGTGGAAATCGCCCAATAGGTGGCGCTGCTATGCTGCATTTTTTATGATTTCCGCAATGGCTCTATCTCAAGAACTAATGCACGGATTTTCATGAAACTTCAGATTCAGTTAGTCCTTGATATGACTTGATGCTGATTAGGTGTTGGTGTAAATCGCTCAACAGGTGGCGCTGCTATGCTACATTTTTTATGATTTCCGCAATGGCCCTATCTCAAGAACTAATGCACGGATTTTCATGAAACTTCAGATTCAGTTAGTCCTTGATATGACTTGATGCTGATTACGTGTTGGTGCAAATCACTCAACAGGTGGCGCAGCTACGCTGCATTTTTACGATTTCCGCAATGGCTCTATCTCAAAAACTAATGCACGAATTTTCATCTAACTTCAGATTTAGTTATATGTTAACACAAGTTGTTGCTGATTAGGTTTTGGTGTTAATCGTCTAACAGGTGGCGCTGCTATGCTGGCATTTTCATAATTTTCACAATAACTCTATCTCAAAAACTAATGCACGGATTTTCCACAAACTTCAGATTCAGTTACACTTTGACGTAAGTGGTTGCTTGGTAGTTTTGTTTAACATAGGTTTTGGTGTAAAGCACCCAATAAGTGGGGCTGCTAGGCTGAATTTTGCTGTATTTACACTATTTCGTAGATAGCCATATCTCAAGAACTAATGCACGGAATTTCATATCTATAGAATCCTCATGATGGACATAGATTGCCGTTTAATTTTGGTAGTGTGATAGCTAATTTTCAAGTATTAACATGCATGAGATAGAAGAAAGTTTTGGGATTGGTATATCCGATTAGTTCTGTTTAAGCTTTAAAGCAATTAATAGATAATCTTAAAGTTTTATATATTTTTGTATGCTAAAGTGATATAATCTCTTGTTCTATTTATTGATATAAGTAGGAAAAACTGACAGTATTTATTAAAACTAATCTTTTAAATATTTTTATAGTGATCTCAAATATGTTATTGACAAAATTTTTAAATTTTACAGGAGATAAATATATAACATCAGTTAGTGAAATAACCTGTTGTCATTTTTATTGTAGCTATTTCATAAGGTAAAAGCATTTCTTACATAAAATATATTTATTTTCTGAGTGCCTCCCCTCCCCCATTTTATATGGAAGTATAATCCAATGTTTACTATCTTTAAAAAATAAAGCATTAAAATATATGTTGTCAATAATTTGTAAATAAAATATACCATTGTATGTTAAGTGTGTAATATGTGGAATAAAGTATGTTTTTCGCAAATTTTCATATCTATCCTATTGTTTCTTGGAAAAATATGCATGCATTATAAAAATTATTACAATTACAAAATTATTAATATTAAACAAAAATTCTTTCTTAATTGAAACTGTAGTACCTATAAGTTATTAAATACTAAAGTATTCTTTTAAACAATGCTTTGAAATTAACATTATACATACTTAAAATTACTGTCGATACGAAAATTGTTTTATTCATCTACACACTATCCTATTTTAAAAATTATATAATTTTATTGAATATAAAATGTATGTTGGGATGAAAATAAAGACGTGGGTGTGCAAATAATATTTAATTTACTGCTACCAATTTTTAGAAGTTGACATACCAGATTAAATCCTTGGGAAACATATGAATAACCGGGGGAGAACTACGTTTTCACGGTTTTTAAGAAAATTGAAAAAATTGTCTTATTTTTGAAACGGCGTATTGCGCTTGCTGTTGAGGGTATAAAAAAGTTGTAAATATGAAAGTTGTAGAGAATTTTGTCCTCTTTAATATTGTAACTGACAAAAATCATACTACGGCAACAAGTATCGAGATATTTAAAAAAAATCAAAAAAAGTCCCAAAATTTTGTTGTTTTTTGGCCACAGAAAATTTAGCCTTAAGAAATTTTTTGGAAAACTTGGTTTTTCCATGTTGGTATCATTATAAACAAGTCAGAAAAAAATCTTCTACCCGATTTTTTGCAAGGTAAAATGTACATTTCCCCTGGACTAACAGTGTCTAGCCCTATTTTCTTGAGCATAGTCCTTGAGAGGCTATGCAGCCTATGTTCTCGTCAGATAGTTAACGTAACGCGTAACGAGGGACACTCAGTGTTTAGTTCCCAGGAAAGTCTGTTACTTATTTTATTCATTACGAAGGGATGAAAGATTAAATGAAACTTACTCAGTCCGCAGCCCGGAATCGAACTGGGGACCTGTAGCGCGGTAGACAGGAGGTCTGGGCACCAAGTACTGGGATTCAGCAAATGAAATACGTCATCACAATTAGTGTTGTTCTTCAGAAAAGCCATAAAGATGGTTAAGAAAATACTGCAACCTAGACAATGTCAGTCTAGATTAAGCTAATACTCTTTTAGTTTGAGTGCAACTACTAAACAGAACTATGTGTGCTTTACTAAATTTATCAAGCTTTTTTTTCTTAATTGTTGCTATTAATGGTGTCGTCTATGTAGCCGTGTTTCTGTTTCACTCGTCTTTTAAATCGGATCCATTGCTTAGACGCTGTCAGTTTATTAAAAATCTAAATTCACAGACTTTAAACTCGGACATTTTGTAAACCTTTATATCAAAATGTCCCCTATTACTTTTGGTTTTTATGTATTTTGTAAAATATCTCGAAAAATAACTGAATTGCTCTTGAAATTTGGGCTTGTAAATTCAGTTGTTCTAAATTCGGGATTCACAAGTGCAATTAGAGGGCCAAAAAGAAATAATTTTTTTAAAAAAAAAAGAAATGATTGAGTTTTTGATCTATGAAATATTTGCTATTATTTTTGTAATAAGATCACATATATTTAGGGACACTCACGAAATTAATATTCACGAAATTATATCACGAACATTAATAAAACAAATATATTTTTTTTTGGCTTATAACGTGCAGAATTTTCAACTAAATATGACGAAATTTTTAGAAAACAAGACAAATTTAGATTATCTTTACATAATTTTGTACTTTTTTTCTGTTTAACAGTTTGAATTTTTAATGAAACCTGACATGGAAACTCGATGAGGAAATAATTTTGTTTTAAATTTCACAGAGTTCTAAGATAAATTATCTTTTATAAACTTAGCAAAACATTATATAATTTATGATCATTATTCAAAGTAACCGACTCATTGCAAAATAAAAATTGAAAAATCTAAAAATATTATAAAAGTATTTTTTTCTGTTGTTTATTGTAAACCTGCCAATTTTTTAAATACGCTGAATGTATCGGGTGCTTCACAGGGTGTAGCGAAACTTTTAGTTGAATTATTCTTCAACGGGTGGAGCTAGTGACGTGAAATTGTGCACCCATGCATAAGGATCCAAAGGAACCTTATTTACCTACTCTCTACTCTGGTCACTGTTGAAGAATATTTTGTTTTCGTCAAAATGTACCGATATTCAATCGAAGAGCGTGTTTTTAGTCAAATGTTTTAATCTTTGTGACCAGTGACCTACCAAAACACTCAGAAAGTAATCTAGTGCTTTTTAAAATAAACCAAAGTCATTTTCAAGCATGTTAAGAGTATTAATTGACAAGTTTGAACGAACACTGGTTCCAAATATAGGTGCAAATTCCCAAAATCTGGAAAAAGATATTGGTTCCTAAATCCAAAAAATCCAGTGGCCATATTTTGAAATAAACGCATAAAAACCAATAGTGTTTATATGAAGAAAAATCCAAACAAAACCTTCAGGAATTCAAATTGAAAAATTATTTATTTTATATATACGCATGTACAACAAAACACGGATTAATTACTTCAAATGTGTATATATTATTTAATCATGAAATTCTTGAAATTTTAATATTAATTTAGAATAATATAAATCTTAAACTATGTATAGCCAGAAAATATGAAGTTGTGCAAGATACAGTTATTAAAGGATATGTATAAGATAAACAATCATGATAGGAAACAATGATCTTATTTTAATTTTGTCATATAAAAGTACATATCAAAAAAATTGTAAATGTGTGAGATTATTTTGCACTATAAAAATCAAAATCAAAATACACTTCAAGCATTTGTTTTTCTACAAGAAAAAATATCTTAAAAAACAAAAAAAGTATGTCGATTTAGACACCAAAAGTTAGTGGCCAAAGCAAAACATTTAGTCTCAACGTGTCGACTGGCGACCGTGAATCTGCACCTACAGTTCCAATACACATAGTTTCATCACGTTGAGCTCCTCCACATGCAACAGGAGATGTCCTAATCTTGATCAGAAGTCACTATAAAAATCGTGTCACTGCAAGAGACTTCCCATATCGCCTTGCCTATGGTCTTTTTGGCCCTCCTATAGCCCTGACCTGTCGCCACTAGACTTCTTTTTATGGGGCTATGTTAAAGATCAAGTGTACAGTGATCGAACAAAAACTATAGAAGGGCCGAAAACAGCGATTACATGTGTGATAACGTCGATTCGAAAAGACTCAAGCATGTTATCGCTAATTTCGGGCAGACATTTCATTTCGTTGTCTCCTGAGATGGCCAACATTTTGAGAACCTCATATTTTAATTTCCTTTATTCTCACGTGTGAAATAAAAATCTTTATCCGTTCAAAAGTTATTTAATGTTTTCTTTTTATATACTCTATGTAGCACCCTGTATCTAAATGAACTCCTATTAACCGACCACATTAATTCGTTCGCTGAATTTATCACTTGCATAAATTCTGGAAACACATTAACTTCACATACCAGACTATCAACTAGAGCATACTGTAAATAATAACGTCTATAAATATTGCATGAACGAAAAGGGAAGGCTTTATAAGTTAACCTTAAAAGCTTTTATGGAAGTGAAACATTTGGGCGAAGTTATTTACTAGTTAAATTATGTTCATCAGTAAATCACAAATCAGAGTTATACATTGATGTTTCTAACAAAACTTATGCATGCTTTTACATTTTGGTATATGGATATGGAAATGTTTTTGTTATTTTTAAAATGTTTTAACTAAAGAAGTTTGCAGAGGTAAACTAAATGAAGTAGTTATTTTATCGTTTCTGTTGCATTTTACTATTCTGATGTAACTATCATAATGCGACATTGAACTGTACAGTTGCACATGCGTTATTTGTGTTTTGCAAGATAATATATAACTTTTCAAATTACACGAATATTTAAATTGAAAGGGCTATGTGTTCATTCTCAGTTAATTAGTGAAGTCTAGCAGATAAAATCAAGCATATTACATGTGTTATGATGAAAGGAAATAGGAAGTTATTGCTATGCAAAAAATGAGATTCATGAAATGCAATAGAATAAAACACTTATAAAACTAGTTGGATGTGCCAATCCCAAAGTTTCTTCTATCTTATACATCTTAATGTTTCAAAAGTAGTTACATATGGTACTACTTCAATATTATTAGTTCAACATTATACGAACTTTGATTTTCATCTTAAATTTCTGCTTCAGTCAATTATACGGATTAAAAACGAGATATCTATATATCATGATATTTGTTAAAATTAATAGTTTTTCCTTATTCTCTTGTTATCTGCTGTTTGTGAATAGCCGGCTTAGCAGTAAGCGAGTTTCCGCCGATGCACGAGCCGCTAATGGACAATAGAACTCGAAAAATCAAGAAAGGTATACAAAAATCGCTATCACAGAGTCCCTTTACCGCGCATTAATTCCAAATTCAAGGAGTACCTGTTGGTCAAAGCTAAAAACATGCACAACAAATTTGGTTCAATTCTATGCATAACTTCATACACTTTTCGATGGTACAATATTGAAAATGGCACAGACATCGCAATTATAGAGCCCCCTTCTGACGGATTTTTTTCAAGTTCAGGGAGGACCTAATGACCGTAGCCTTTCACATACACAAAAATTGTGGTTCAATTCTATGCACAATTTTATACAGTTTTCGATGGTTCAATAATGAAAATGGCGTCGACATGGCTATTACAGCGCCCCCTTGCGGCAGATTTTTTTTTCAAATTTAGGGAGGACTTGATTGCCGTAGCCAGAAACATACACAAAAAATTTGGTTCAATTATATGCATAACTTCATACACTTTTCGGTGGTGCAATAATGAAAATTGCACAGACATCGCAATTATAGCGTCCACTTCTGGCGGAATTTTTTCAAGTTCAGGGATGACCTTCGTGCCATGACCAAAAACATACACAAAAAATTTGGTTCGATTCTATGCATAATTTCATACACTTTTCGATTGTACAATATTAAAAATGGCATAAAAAGCGTACAAAAATCGCAATTACAGCGCCCTCTACCTGCGATTTTTTTCCAAATTATGGAAGGACCTACTTGCCATAGCCAAGAACTTAAAATTTTTTTTTGGTTCAATTCTATGCATAACTTCATACACTTTCGATGGTACAAAAATCAAAACCGCACAAAAATCGCTATTACAACACCTCTTTCCGGCCGATTTTTTCAAAATTTAGGAGGAGGACCTGCTTGCTATAGACAAAAACTTAAAAAAAAAAGTAGTTCAATTCTATGCATAACTTCATACACTTTTCGATGGTACAATATTCAAAAGCGCTCAAAAATCGCTATTACAGCGCCCCTACCGGCAAACTTTTTTCCAAATTAAAGAAGGACCTACTTGCCATAGCCAAAAACTTAAAAAAAAGTAGTTCAATTCTATGCAGCATTTTTCATGATTTTCGCAATAGCTCTATCTCAAGAACTAATGCACGGATTTTCATAAAACTTCAGATTTAGTTAGTCCTTGATATGAGTTGATACTGATTACGTTTTAGTGTAAATTGCCCAATAGGTGGCGCTGTTATGATGAATTTTGCAGGATTTACACGATTTCCCCAATAGCTCTATATAAAGAACTAATTTCACAGATTTTCATCAAACTTCAGATTCAGTTAGTCCTTGATATGACTTGGTGCTGATTATGTGTTGGTGTAAATCGCCCAACAGGTGACGCTTCTGTGCTGCTTTTTTCACGATTCCCCGCAATAGCTCTATCTCTAGAACTAATGGACGAATTTTCATCCGACTTCAGATTTAGTTATACGTTGACACAAGTTGTTGTTAATTAGGTTTTTGTGTTAATCACCCAATAGGTGGCGCTGCTATGCAGGAATTTTCACGATTTTTGCAATAGCTCTATCTCAAAAACTACTGCACGGAATTTTTCCAAATTTCAGATTCAGTCAGACGTTGACATAAATTGTTGCTCCTTAGGATTTGGTATAATTCACCCAATAGGTGGCGCTTGTAGGCTGCATTTAGCTGGATTTAGACGATTTAAACGATAGCCATATCTCAAGAACTAATGCACGGAATTTCATATCTTTAGAATCCTCATGAGATGCATAGATTGCCATTTAATTTTGGCAGTGTGAGAGCGAATTTTTTAAAGTAGTAAGATGTATGAGATAGAAGAAAGTTTTGGGATTGACACACCCGTCTGGTTCATATTGATACTCATTACTGTTTGTGATTTGTTCATTTACCTATCCTAGCCACTTTGCCTAGCCTAGGCGGGCAAAGTGGCCAATTTGGAATTTTTCTTTTAAGGTAACGTGTACATTTTAAAACAATTTATTTAAAAAATGTAAAATAGCTATTTAAACTATATTTATTATTTGCGATTATTTTATCTCAAAGTTACAAGCGTTTGAATTCTGTACAACATCAGTTTTTCGGTAATTTAGCATACTTTAAATCTTTTTTTCTGAAATCTGATTATTCAACATTTTTGGATTTTTAAAATGCTTCATGCGTCTTCATTTTCAATGAAATATCCTGAAATAGATATTGCTTACAAAGAAACTGTGTATGGATTTTAAAATCCTACTTCATGAAAATAATTAAATTTGATTTTTAACTTATTGAAAGACAAAATTTTGATGAAAACCGATATGGAATTTAAAAAAAAATCTCTAAAAAAGTAACTATTCAAAGGATTAAAAAATCAATTCACAGATTTTTTTGAAATAGAGTTTTAAGTGATTAAAATGCAAAATCGAGGAAATATCTCAAAAATTAAGACGCATGGAGCATTTTAAAATTTCGTCTTAAAATTTAAAATTTTTTTTAAAAATCTTAAAATTATAATATAATTGGAAATTTATTTTAAGCTCTTGTATATTCTTATGGTGAAAAGTATACTCCCACAAAATTTCCCATCTCTATAATAAAAATTTAAATAAAAATTTTTAACGTCCACCAACCCCTTAAAAAAATATCATAAAAATTCATTAAACCTTAGAGTTGCCAATTACACTGCAAATAGAAGCGTCTTAAATTTAGACACATATGTGACTGAAAAAGAATTTTAGACACTTAAGTGTCTTAATCTGAAAATTAAGACACTATAGATGTCTTAATTTAAGATACATAAGCGTCTTACTATGACCATGGTGTAAACGAACTGAGAATAATGTCTAAAATATCCGCAAACGTCTTATTTTAAGACACTTCATTGCTTTAAACGTGTCTTAATTTAAGATGTTTTGATTCTTCCGACGCAATAACCACCAGGGGGCACTAGCACTCCCAGTTGCGCATGCGTTTTAGATGTCTTCGTTCGAAGTGGTATACGTTGTAATTCAAACAAAGTTTGTTTTTATGTACGCGTGTATTTTAATTCGTTTTTTGCGAAATGTGAAGTACTGTGATTTTAATTCGTATTAACTTGGAGTATTTATTTATTGAATACATACATCTGACGTGTGTGCTCGACATCAAATGTCTCTTAGAAGCTGTCGTCGATACAAGGGCGGGATAGACACAGAACAGAAGTAGACGGCGGTTGAAGATTACACCCGGAAATTCTACAAAGCGTGTGCAATGGGCTTAGTGTTAACTCGTATCAATTTATATCAATAATATTGCGTTATTCATCTTCGTCCTGTCGAAACTGGCAAAAAAAAGAAACTTTTGTCTGGCGGGTCCTGTTTTTAGGATGAAACATCTCATCCTTTAAATATGGCTAGTCGGATGTATTATGGGATTACCTTTTAAACTGATGAAAGTCTTTCTCCCTCACTGTGGTTGTGGTAGTTTTTAAAATTTCAAATCGAGGAATATTTCTTACCCCTTGCAGCAACTCAAGTAAGTTTCTTTATAGTAGTAAAATTAGTGTATTTTATGATTTTATTTATTGTACTAAACAAAATCCTGCATGAAATTTAATTAGTTTTGAATCTGTTCGCAAAAAACCCCACTAATTCTAGAAGTATATATTTTTAAACTTATGACGTTCTTTTTTATTACGAATTATATATTCAATGTCAGTTCTTAGTTTCAAATGGATAATTTTTATCTCGCAGTAAATCACGGCCACAAGGAAGTAAAGAAAAAAAAAACTTTGAAAGTTGACCTAATGCTTTCTTACTTCCTGGCATAAAACCGCAGATTAAAAAAAGATAAATAAAGTAAATGAGACTGGTCTATTATATGAACCTGCCTGTAAAAATATACATATGTATTTGATTTGCAGTCAACTCTAATACTGATTTTTTTATTATTTTTAATAAAAAAGTAATTTGAAATTTATAATGGGAAAAAGTAAAAACCTCTAACTAGATTTCGTATTTAAAATTGTGGTAACTTTATTTATATGCACTTATACGAAAAATACAAAAATGACAGATGTTACTGTATATATTTAAGACGAAAGAAGTTTGGAAATCATAAGTTATTTTTTCCTCATGTTTTTAATATAGAATATGTACTTATTTGTTTTTATTGATAGTTGAATAGCTTTTGTGAGTACCCTCTGATCTACATAAAAACTTGTCCATGTGGAAATATAAATTTTTTAAAAACATAATTTTTAAATAAGTATTTTCATTTTTTTTTTTTTGGGGGGGGGGGAGGGGGGGATTTTGCATGAATTTTTGTAAAGCTGATATCTTAAATCTTGCACTGATTATAATGAAAGTTTTGAACTTTTAGAGTAGGACAAGTTTAAAAACGCAAATATATTTAACAAAATACCAAAGTCATTTTTTCCCCAATGTTATTAAAGTAGAATATTTATTTATTTATTTTCATTATTCATAGTTAAATGGCTGTTGTGATTATCAAGTGATGTATATGTAAAATTGCCTATGTGGCAATATATTTTTTTATATTTTAATTTTTTTGGGGGGGGGTGGGGGTGGGATTTTTGCAATTTTCGTACATCTGATATTTTAAATCTTTTTCCACATTCAACCGAGTATAATAAATATTTTGAACTTTTAGAGTAGGACAAGATTATAAAAAATATATATATATTTATCTATGTACCTTAAAAGCCCTTAATAGCGAACACTTCGGGACCGCGGAATTTGTCCGATAATTGGAGATGTCTACTTTTTTGAGGTAAAAATATACAAATATGTATGTCTGCTGATTAAAAAAGTATTCGTTAAATAGAGGTGTTCGCTATTCGATAATCTCCATTAACCTCCACAACGGATACTCCCGAATACCGGACATCTCAATTTAGACAACTATAATGCAGGGTTGCGTTTTTTGCAAAAGTACTTCTTGATTAAAGGAAGTCAAACTGGGAAGTGCCCCGTCCCCCTACGACTGTAGTGCCCCCAAATTTGATGTGCAATATTTGTAAAGCTTATATTTTAAATCTGTTTCGAAATTGTACTGATTATAATCAATATTTTGAACTTTTAAAGTAAAATAAGGTTAAAAACAAAATAAATTTTAAAAAATCTAATATTCAGATAAATATTTTTTGTTTTTTAATCTTGTTCTACTCCTGAAGTTCACGATATTGATTATAATCAGTACAATGTCGTAAAAGATTTAAATTATCAACGTAACGAAAATTGTATACCAAAACTGAGAGCACCAAAAAAATCAGGCTGTATTGGGGGGGGGGGCAGGACCACAGCCAAATATTTTTCCAGGATTCAACGTGGTCAAACATGGCTACGTATGATGCTTACAAAAAAATGGATGCGATTCAGACGTTTGAAGTGTCTGAAATTCAGACGCAAAAAGTGTCTGAAAAAATTCAGACATTTTAAAATGTCTGAAAATTGAACACTCCATTTCAGACACTTAAGTGTCTGAATTTCAGACATTTTAATTTAGAGTGTAACTTATCCTTCCCCTACATCTTCAGTTATAAGCTGTTGCTGCCACATGCCAACCTCTATCGGGCTATTTTGTCCTAAAAGTAGATTGAAAAGGCCAAATTTGATATTTTTTCTGAACGATAGTCTGCATTTATTGAACAACTGGAAAATAGCATTTCATTTCGCAGATTTTGAATAAGAATACAGGGTCATCGAAAAATAATGCCTAGATTTAAAAAAAATCATAACATCTAAACCTTTTATGTTAAATGAGTACTTCTTTCACTACACGAAAACTGGTGAACGCAAGTTTGGTTTTAGCTCACCAGAATTTGTTTGCGTGTCTGTGTTATGCGCGGATTAGTTGCGCAGTCGTCAAGGTCAGCCGACGCGCCAGACTTTAGCTTCTCAGTACGATGTTGACCATGCAAAAAAAAGCACAGTGCGTGATTTGGTATGTGGAGTCAAAGTCAATAGTCAGTGCACAGCGACTTTTTCGGAGTACTTATCTAGGTCAAAATGCCCCTGATAACAAAGCGTTGGCTGACCTTGACGACTGCGCAACTAATCCGCGCATAACACAGACACGCAAACGAATTCTGGTGAACTAAAACCAAACTTGCGTTCATCAGATATCGCGTAGTGAAAGAATTACTCATTTAACATAAAAGGTTTCGATGTTATGATTTTTTTTTAAATCTAGGTATTATTTTTCGATGACCCTGTACTACACAGTCTCATGCGTTTACTAGTAAAATGAATTTACGAATGTGTCAGAAATTATCCAGTTACCTTGAAGATTATGTAAGTCTGCGCCACCTCCAATATATTTTCTACGTGTAAAAATCTTTAAAATAAAAACGGAAGTACAGAAAACCAACGAATAAATGCAAATAAATGTACATTTAATGTAAGCATTAGGGGTAGCAAGTTTTTCATCGTACTTCTTGAATTCTTGATATTAACTATCTATTGTACTCTTGTAATCATTCTCTAACATCTAATGTGTTTTTAGCCCCCGGTACGGTATGCTATTTCTTTCTCCAGATTATTTTGTGCCGTCTCCAAAAAATAACGTTACCTTACAGAAGCCAGCCGTAAAACAAATCAGTACGATTAAATAAGCTATAGCAACTTTTTAAACTTCTAAGCATCGCACATTTTCAATTTTTACACCGCCGTATTCGCAAAAATGTACTTTTAAATGCAATTTGTTTGAAAACTGCATCTCCATTTATTTTTGAAATATTAATTTTTTTGTATTCTTTGGAGCCATTTTATTAATATTGGCAACGGAAGTACTCCATTTATGTAGAAAGAAAAGTGAAAATGGTTATAAAATATTAATTCTATACTTTTGTTGCCATTTTTTCATAACAAACGAAAGAAAATGTAATTAACATACATGCTATTTTGAAAAAATATAAACGAATGATTTCTGCTGAACCATGGAACTATTATAAACTATATTTAATTTAAATGAAGGCCTATGAATTATTAGACAGCCGTATTTTTTGGTCAAGTTTCTTCAATGACGGCATCTTTTTGGTGCATTTGTGTATTATTTCGCGATAGTGACGTCCTATGTTTACTTTACTGTGGATGTTTAAGAGTGGATCGCAAATGTGGAATTCTTAAGCGGATGTGAATGACTTCACTTTACATAAAATGAAAGTGTGTGCTGTAAGTCTTAAAATTTAAATATGTTTTGTACTATTTATATATACATATATTGTTTTTTATCGGATGCGACACTAAATTCTGAAAAAAGCAGAATTCTTTTTTTCTAGTTATGTTTTTTATAACATTCAATATTAAAAACTATTTTCACACACTCGTATTATCGCCTTCCTACACCCTTAATATTAGCTATAAACAGAGATTCACCGAGTACCTCAAAACCTTTTCACGAGTTCATTATCGGTACTAGCAATGTGTTAGCCACAGTGTTAGAAAAATTGTACTACATTTAATCCTTACAAAATGATATGCTGTAAGTTGTATTTAAACTGTAAATTAAATTTAAAAAATAAAAAAATCCGACTGCGTAAAATGCGAACTAATTATTTCTCATCAATGTGAAGCTATTTTTTATATTACTTACCTATTTTCTTATTTGCTCGTATTGATAGCTTTTAAGTTGTGTTTAATTGTTAGTTCCTATCTATAAACACTGTTTTGATGAGGCCTATAGATGTCTATGATGGTTAGAGTTGCAGTAAAGCTAGAGTTCCTACCTACACAACTTCCCGGTTGTGTAATATTTAAACGGAGCTTCTGACTGTAAAATAGCCAACGAAACATCGTCTTTATTTTTAAAGACCTATCCAATGATATGCCACTCAATAGGGTGCGTAAATTTTTATTTTCGTCTCTACCGCCATTTTGAACTTATAAAAACAAAAGCTAGCCTATAATCATCGGACGGTTTAGATGAATCGATAGAGATCTCATTCATTACAATCCATCCAGCCGTTGGGATGTTTCGATGGTATAAAGAAATCCACTTACCCAGATACGCGTGAAACACATAACCCTTCTTGACATCGGGTAAAAAGAGCCCCTACACTGGAATAAAATTTAGTACAGTTCACAATCAAGGATACGATTAGTAAATATAGTTTTATGTTACATATTAAAATTATTTTTATATTAAATTAAATTAAATAAATATTTATGTTACAATAGTTTTTTTTTATATAAACAGAATAAAATTTTTAAAAAATTAAACACAATTTAAATTAATTTAAAATTATAAATTTATTTTTTCAGTCTATTTATTACATTTATAATTAAATCTTGCATTTTTTAAAGATACGTGTATAATATAATATACATTTTTATCCTTAAAATTTTGCTGTGAGAAATAAGTATTAATATTAAAATGAAACAGCTGTTTATTTTCTTTTATATAAAAAAGTTAGCCATAGAAATACTTTAAACTCGCTTAATAGTTCGAGTGGAAAGGTGTTTAGAAACTAAATTGGTTTTTCGCACGCATGAGAAAATAATTTTTCGTGCAAATAAGATGACTTAGATTCGTTAAGTAACAGTTATCTTAAAATCGTGATTAATATACTATTAATTTTGCCATATGTGGGAACTTTTGGTGGGTGACTTGGGTACAAGCAGTTTATTTATTTATTTTTTTTTATAACGCTACGTGCTTTGGTTGAGATCAGATAGAAAAGATACACAGAACAAAAATATTTCCTAAGCTAATATAATTCATAATATCCACAAACGAAAATGTACAATAACCTCTCCCGAGTTACGCGCGATTCTAAAAAGCCTATTTCATCTTTAGAAGCCTCAGAAACGAACTATATTTGTTAGGTTTAATGAAGAATTTATAGAAACAAAGTTTCTTTTGCCCCCACTGATATTCGGAAAAGTTTCTGTGTAGTTTCTATTTTGTATTAATCAATTTTCTCAACTTGCAACATAGCTTTTAAGCATGTAATCTATTCTCACGTAAACAGTTTTACTTTCAAGATATATGTTTTTCTGAGAAACTTGATAAGGTATGAGTGTGAACACGTTAACATTAAAACAAATATTGTTTTGTTACACTTGTATGTATAAAATATACTTTTATTACAAGTATAATTTATTAGCAAACATGCGCGTTTGGTAGGCATATCTTATTAACGATAATTTGGGATAAACTAAAAAATTCAGACTGTAATTTAATGGCTTACAAGAAGGTTATTTCCAGTATTATCCGAAGGGCCAAATACAAAAATTCTGAGAGAAAGGTTAATAGTTCCCTTTATAGTAAGAGTTGAATGCTTGGAGTGAAATATAGTATTTCACAAGTGAGAGAATTGTATTCAGGAGCTACGATAAATAGAGTGAAAAATGAGGGGAGAAACATCGTTTTCTACTTTCACCTTGAAAGCAGTGTATGTGCGCAAGTATGTTTGCTCTTCTAGAACTTTTGGGCATAGTTTTAGTTTTTCACTAACTATCGTGGTAATCAGATGCTGAAACTGATGATGTCACGAACTACCAATGGAATTAGAGAGGATTCTTAGACCCTCGGCGGGAAGGAAAATGAAAGGGATTTGGTGAAAGGAGAGGAGTGAGTTAAACTTTGTAGATAGTATGAAAGGACTCGATGGAAAGATCTCTTCATACAATCAGTTATATAGGGTAGTTTTTGCTTGTGTTAGTAAGATATTGTCAAATGTTAACATGAGAAGTAACTCATGATATCTGTATTATTTTTCATTTATTCTAGTTAATTTAAACTGATTGGTTCTAAAAAAAAACGATATGAGCTAAAAATTTGTATTGAACTCTGACAGGGTTTGTACGCCTCCTGAAATTTTGCAGACCCGAAAATTCTTCGGCGTCAGTATTTTTTTTAATAGAAAATCTCTTCTTAAAAGAAGGCGAAATTTCGCACGTTTGAGCTAGATTTCTCTTTCTATTAAAAAAAAAAAAATAAATACTGGTAGTTCTCCCGGAAAAATTCCCTGACCCGTACGAACTCTGTTCTGAGTTGATACATTATGCACCTTTGAAGTTTAAAAAGCGTTGGTCCGCTACATATGCTGAAAGTGCTGAAATTGCGATACAATTTACGATTTACAACAAAGTAAATTTTGGGTTCGCGTAACCTGCCTGTTTTCAGCAATGATTGCTGGCTACCGGATATTAATGTGATATATGTGACCGAATACTGATGTGTGCAGCATTTAATCCGGACTTTGATTGTCATTTATTAAATTATATTTCTTAAATCAAAATTTAGATCAGGAAAGATATTGGTGTCTGAAAGAATCTAGGAATTTTTAATGAACTATATTCCAAATCTGGGTTCGAGGCTGAAAAAAGTCACGTGATACCGGTAATTTACCCAAAGAATTTCTAACTGATAAGAAGGGAGGCTACTACTGCTTTCCTCATGAACTGTTTCACTGGCTAGCGGGTATCTACATTATGTCTACCGAGTCTTCCCTTCTTTACGCTAGAAGTTTTTACCTTGGCTACGTGATCAAAACACAGATGGAATATCCTCCATTGAGCTCATAATTATCATCAAATGTTCCCTTTATTTAGCTTTCAAAAGATTTCCTTTTGCTATTTCTTGTTATCTAACTGTATTCGTATTCATTGTAAAATCACGGATGATGGAAATGATTTCATTATATTTTATTAAATCCATGGAATGCGTATTTTCTCTTGTTGACTATTAGGCTGAACTTTCTTTACAAGTCTCTGTAAATATCTTCACTAACGGTTTCGCTATTCCAACTTTATATCCTACTACCAGCGGATTTTATTATTGTAGGTTAATTTATAAAGTTTCCCATCAATTTCTTATCCATTTAACGTTCAGGTTTATGTATGTGTATATGTAACAATTTGTATTTCATGTTGAGGGTATTTTGTACCATGCAATGGTACGCAACGTGTATCAATTTCCGTATGTGTAAAAATAATGTACTAAGCTTTCAGATTCATTGGCTACACTAATAGCTCGCTAATCCTAATTCAACCAAAATCAGAAAGAAAGGAGGGACTCAAACTATCTCAAAAATTTCTTTTTGCAGTAACATAGAAAACAAGTTACTGTGATGTAAGTTTGAAATCGGGTTGGATTGGGTTCATTCTTGACGGCCGATCACCTACTCAAGGGATATAGGCCCGGGTGGGAGTGCCCTCCATGGGGGTCTTTCTAAGTGAACCTAACCCGTATTTACGCTTGGAAATCCAAGGTTCGAAGAAAACCATGAAAACACCGAACGATTAGGCCGACGGGCGCGATTGGGTTCGAACCCAGCACCTCCCGTCTACCAGCTTCGAGAGCAGAACCTCTCGGCCGCTGGTGGGGCGTTTGAAATCGGTATGTCCCGTTTTGTGAAGAGATGCAAATGACTCAAAAACTAGCCACCACGACATCGCGGTAAAGTGACGGAAGTTTGAGCGTAAATATGTGCCAAATAAAATTTATCATATATTAGCTATCGTTGTCGAACGGACTTTTGTGACTATTTTAGACTTCATATTGACGTCAGTTCTACTGTCTATGCTACTTGGATTTCTGAAAGTTTTGTGCTGTCATACACTTTTTACAGAAAAGATGAGACATTATGTATTCAAATACAATATTTGGCTTTGAGGAAGTCTCATAATAATATTGTCTTAGAAAATTAATCTATTGTATGTTCTTTCAAAGATTAAATACATATTCATGAAGCGTGGACATATATTTAAATTTATCATATATTAGCTATCGTTGTCGCACGAATCATTGTGACTATTTTTGACGTCATATTGACGTCAGTTGTACAGACTGTGCTATTTGGATTTCTGAAAGATTTGTGCTGTCATACAGATTTTTCAGAAACGATGAGGGATTATGAATTCAAATACAATGTTTGATTTTGAAGAACTCTCATAATAACTATTGTCTCGGATAATTAATGTATTGTATGTTCTTTGAAAGATTAAATACATATTCATAAAGCGTGAACATGTATTTAAATTAAATATAAGCTACGATTGAATGGGAATTTTGAAAAATTACATGAATAAGCTTTCAATATTAAATACGTGAAGACATAATGCATGTACATGCGTTCCATTATAATTCAAATTAATGCTACCGTAATAAAAATAATAATGTATACAGTTTAAAAATATATTACTTTCACTGATAATTTATACTAGTAATTTTTTTAAAGATTTTTCTTATGTTAGCTGGTTAATACTTTAAACATCCTATTTAACTAAATAAATTTATAACAATAATTTATTTTAATTTATTTTACTCTACTGCATTTATTTAAAAACATAAAGGAGCGACACAATAATATTATGTTACTTATTTAAAAATAAAATTTATTATTTTCTTTTCTAAACAGCGCAAGATAATCTTATTTAATCCCTTCCAAATTAAACGCAATAACTTTCAATTTTTATAAACAAAAATATGCTTCTATTAAACGTATGAATAACTTTACGAATATTTTTACAAAATGAAAGTTTTTTATATCATAAATAGCATTAAATCACAAATATTTTTTGCATATAATCTTGGAAAATGAGATAAAGAATTATCAGAATTAAAATAAATGCAGCACTTATTTTAACAAGAAGTGTTATGAAAAAAAAAAAAAAAAAATTCAGAAGCACAGAATTTTTTCATACAGAAAAAAAAATATGGAAGACATGATATTTTTTTATTCATTGTTTCATGATAGATGTTGTTTTTAAAATATTAAATTACTTTTTTGGTACATAAACTTGTTTTCTGAAACAATGCTAGTGTTTTAGGACATATGGAGATTTAAATAATTTTTATTGTATTTTTATTTGTTCTTTCACACAAAAAAGAAAATTATTTGCTTAGTATTTAAAGGTAAATGAAATTTCTGTAAAGCGTATATTTTTATATACAATATATTTAGGTATCTGTTTTCCGTTAGGTGTGTATCTAATCTTTTTTTTTTTTTTTTTTTTTTTTTTTTTGTGCATACACGTTTGTTGATATACATGTGTAAGTGTTGTTGCATATTTCGAAAAAAATCTGCAATTAAATAAGGCAAAGGTTACCCTTCGGAAGTAGTTGCATCAAGTGACCCGTAGTTTAAACCAGTGGTGGATCCAAGGGGGGGGGTCACGGGGACATGATCCCCCCCCTCCCTAGACGAAGAAATTTTAAAGCATGTTTACAAAATGAAATATATATTAAATTCTATCAAATGTATCCCTTGCTCAACAATGAGAATGTTTTTGACTCTTTAAAGCTGTACTTAAATCCAAAACAGGTGATTTCTGACACATCCAGGGAGTCATTTTCAATCTCAGATGCAAGATATTTGCAAATGCATTTATTCAGAACAAATGTGATTAATTAGCGTTTTTCATTTCACTATAAAGGCAAAGAATCTCTCGGGAAATTTACGTAAAAAGTGGTGTTTTAAACTGAGTTTCAGGTCTCGACAGCCAATTTGTCCTTCATGATAGCATTTTTGTAACTGTCAAGTCCTAAAAATTGTCTTAAAATGCTCGATTTCTGAGTGGATCTTTGTTTTTTAAGAAAATGTGAAATTCCTCAATTTCATGGTATCTAATAGAATGTTTAAATTTTATATTTTTACGAATATTAATGCAATTTTTTTTGGTATTTACGAACGAACTTCCCAAAAGTATAAAAAAGTAGTCATTTTGGATATGGGAACAGCCTTCAATATAAAAATTGCTTATTAAGTGATTTGATCCCCCCCCCCCCCAAAAAAAAAGGTACCATGACCAACCTCCTCCAAATGGAGGGCTGTATACGCCCTTGGTTTAAACACACATTCTTTAGACGAGCCATATTCAAATTGTTGCCGTGGGGCCACACGTGCCCCAGTGATTCTTTATGTGTGATTCGAGATAAACAGCCAATAACATGTATAATAGACCGGGAGCTGGCAGCACAGACAATCACCTGATAGAGTTCATGGATGAAATTCAAGGATTAGTTAAATATTGATTCGCATATTAAAACGCAACCGGTCTGCCAAGTCATATCTTGGTGGAAAACACCGAAAAACCCGATTTTATGTGCTGACTGGTAGGTTTATAATTGTGTTTTCCTGCACTCAAAAGTATGAAATCATGGAGTACTGGGAGCAGGAAAACACAATGCTAAACCTACGAGTCAGCCGCTAAAATCGTGTTTTCCGGTGTTTTCCCCCAATATAGGACTTGGCAGACAGAGTGCCGCATTTTAATATGCGAATCAAGATTTAACTAATCCTAGAATTTCATCCGTGAACTTGATGAGGTGATTGTCTGTGCTGCCTGCTCCCGGTCTATAAAGGATGTTGCCGGATTCGATCGACAAATTAAGAGCGGTGAAAGAAGGTATCAAGAGGATGAAAAATTGATAAAAATGAGATCTTGGTGGAAAACACCGAAAAACCCGATTTTATCCGCTGACTCGTAGGTTTATAATTGTGTTTTCGTGCACTCAAAAGTATGAAATCATGGAGAACTGGGAGCAGGAAAACACAATGCTAAACCTACGAGTCAGCCGCTAAAATCGTGTTTTCCGGTGTTTTCCCCCAATATAGGACTTGGCAGACAGTGTGCCGCATTTTAATATGCGAATCAAGATTTAACTAATCCTAGAATTTCATCCGTGAACTTGATGAGGTGATTGTCTGTGCTGCCTGCTCCCGGTCTATAAAGGATGTTGCCGGATTCGATCGACAAATTCAGAGCGGTGAAAGAAGGTATCAAGAGGATGAAAAATTGATGAAAATGAGATCTTGGTGGAAAACACCGAAAAACCCGATTTTATCCGCTGACTCGTAGGTTTATAATTGTGTTTTCCTGCACACAAAAGTATGAAATCATGGAGGACTGGGAGCAGGAAAACACAATGCTAAACCTACGAGTCAGCCGCTAAAATCGTGTTTTCCGGTGTTTTCCCCCAATATAGGACTTGGCAGACAGAGTGCCGCATTTTAATATGCGAATCAAGATTTAACTAATCCTAGAATTTCATCCGTGAACTTGATGAGGTGATTGTCTGTGTTGCCTGCTCCCGGTCTATAAAGGATGTTGCCGGATTCGATCGACAAATTCAGAGCGGTGAAAGAAGGTATCAAGAGGATGAAAAATTTATGTAAATGAGATCTTGGTGGAAAACACCGAAAATACCGATTTTATCCGCTGACTCGTAGGTTTATAATTGTGTTTTCCTGCACTCAAAAGTATGAAATCATGGAGGACTGGGAGCAGGAAAACACAATGCTAAACCTACGAGTCAGCCGCTAAAATCGTGTTTTCCCCCAATATAGGACTTGGCAGACAGTGTGACGCATTTTAATATGCGAATCAAGATTTAACTAATCCTTGAATTTCATCCGTGAACTTGATGAGTTGATTGTCTGTGCTGCCTGCTCCCGGTCTATAAAGGATGTTGCCGGATTCGATCAACAAATTCAGAGCTGTGAAAGAAGGTATCAAGAGGATGAAAAATTGATGAAAATGAGATCTTGGTGGAAAACACCGAAAAACCCGATTTTATCCGCTGACTCGTAGGCTTATAATTGTGTTTTCCTGCACTCAAAAGTATGAAATCATGGAGAACTGGGAGCAGGAAAACACAATGCTAAACCTACGAGTCAGCCGCTAAAATCGTGTTTTCCGGTGTTTTCCCCCAATATAGGACTTGGCAGACAGAGTGCCACATTTTAATATGCGAATCAAGATTTAACTAATCCTAGAATTTCATCCGTGAACTTGATGAGGTGATTGTCTGTGCTGCCTGCTCCCGGTCTATAAAAGATGTTGCCGGATTCGATCGACAAATTCAGAGCGGTGAAAAAAGGTATCAAGAGGATGAAAAATTGATGAAAATGAGATCTTGGTGGAAAACACCGAAAAACCCTATTTTATCCGCACTCGTAGGTTTATAATTGTGTTTTCCTGCACTCAAAGGTATGAAATCATGGAGGACTGGGAGCAGGAAAACACAATGCTAAACCTAAGAGTCAGCCGCTAAAATCGTGTTTTCCGGTGTTTTCCCCCAATATAGGACTTGGCAGACAGTGTGCCGCATTTTAATATGCGAATCAAGATTTAACTAATCCTAGAATTTCATCCGTGAACTTGATGAGGTGATTGTCTGTGCTGCCTGCTCCCGGTCTATAAAGGATGTTGCCGGATTCGATCAACAAAATCAGAGCGGTGAAAGAAGGTATCAAGAGGATGAAAAATTGATGAAAATGAGATCTTGGTGGAAAACACCGAAAAACCCGATTTTATCCGCACTCGTTGGTTTATAATTGTGTTTTCCTGCACTCAAAGGTATGAAATCATGGAGGACTGGCAGCAGGAAAACACAATGCTAAACCTACGAGTCAGCCGCTAAAATCGTGTTTTCCGGTGTTTTCCCCCAATATAGGACTTGGCAGACAGTGTGCCGCATTTTAATATGCAAATCAAGATTTAACTAATCCCAGAATTTCATCCGTGAACTTGATGAGGTGATTGTCTGTGCTGCCTGCTCCCGGTCTATAAAGGATGTTGCCGGATTCAATCAACAAATTCAGAGCGGTGAAAGAAGGTATCAAGAGGATGAAAAATTGATGGAAATGAGATCTTGGTGGAAAACACCGAAAAACCCGATTTTATCCGCTGACTCGTAGGCTTATAATTGTGTTTTCCTGCACTCAAAAGTATGAAATCATGGAGAACTGGGAGCAGGAAAACACAATGCTAAACCTACGAGTCAGCCGCTAAAATCGTGTTTTCCGGTGTTTTCCCCCAATATAGGACTTGGCAGACAGAGTGCCGCATTTTAATATGCGAATCAAGATTTAACTAATCCTAGAATTTCATCCGTGAACTTGATGAGGTGATTGTCTGTGCTGCCTGCTCCCGGTCTATAAAGGATATTGCCGGATTCGATAGACAAATTCAGAGCGGTGAAAGAAGGTATCAAGAGGATGAAAAATTGATGAAAATGAGATCTTGGTGGAAAACACCGAAAAACCCGATTATATCCGCTGACTCGTAAGTTTATAATTGTGTTTTCCTGCACTCAAAAGTATGAAATCATGGAGGACTGGGAGCAGGAAAACACAATGCTAAACCTACGAGTCAGCCGCTAAAATCGTGTTTTCCGGTGTTTTCCCCCAATATAGGACTTGGTAGACAGAGTGCCGCATTTTAATATGCGAATCAAGATGTAACTAATCCTAGAATTTCATCCGTGAACTTGATGAGGTGATTGTCTGTGCTGCCTGCTCCCGGTCTATAAAGGATGTTGCCGGATTCGATCGACAAATTCAGAGCGGTGAAAGAAGGTATCAAGAGGATGAAAAATTGATGTAAATGAGATCTTGGTGGAAAACACCGAAAAACCCGATTTTATCCGCTGACTCGTAGGTTTATAATTGTGTTTTCCTGCACTCAAAAGTATGAAATCATGGAGGACTGATAGCAGGAAAACACAATGCTAAACTTACGAGTCAGACGCTAAAATCGTGTTTTCCGGTGTTTTCCCCCAATATAGGACTTGGCAGACAGAGTGCCACATTTTAATATGCGAATCAAGATTTAACTAATCCTAGAATTTCATCCGTGAACTTGATGAGGTGATTGTCTGTGCTGCCTGCTCCCGGTCTATAAAAGATGTTGCCGGATTCGATCGACAAATTCAGAGCGGTGAAAGAAGGTATCAAGAGGATGAAAAATTGATGAAAATGAGATCTTGGTGGAAAACACCGAAAAACCCGATTTTATCCGCACTCGTAGGTTTATAATTGTGTTTTCCTGCACTCAAAGGTATGAAATCATGGAGGACTGGGAGCAGGAAAACACAATGCTAAACCTAAGAGTCAGCCGCTAAAATCGTGTTTTCCGGTGTTTTCCCCCAATATAGGACTTGGCAGACAGTGTGCCGCATTTTAATATGCGAATCAAGATTTAACTAATCCTAGAATTTCATCCGTGAACTTGATGAGGTGATTGTCTGTGCTGCCTGCTCCCGGTCTATAAAGGATGTTGCCGGATTCGATCAACAAAATCAGAGCGGTGAAAGAAGGTATCAAGAGGATGAAAAATTGATGAAAATGAGATCTTGGTGGAAAACACCGAAAAACCCGATTTTATCCGCACTCGTTGGTTTATAATTGTGTTTTCCTGCACTCAAAGGTATGAAATCATGGAGGACTGGCAGCAGGAAAACACAATGCTAAACCTACGAGTCAGCCGCTAAAATCGTGTTTTCCGGTGTTTTCCCCCAATATAGGACTTGGCAGACAGTGTGCCGCATTTTAATATGCAAATCAAGATTTAACTAATCCCAGAATTTCATCCGTGAACTTGATGAGGTGATTGTCTGTGCTGCCTGCTCCCGGTCTATAAAGGATGTTGCCGGATTCAATCAACAAATTCAGAGCGGTGAAAGAAGGTATCAAGAGGATGAAAAATTGATGGAAATGAGATCTTGGTGGAAAACACCGAAAAACCCGATTTTATCCGCTGACTCGTAGGCTTATAATTGTGTTTTCCTGCACTCAAAAGTATGAAATCATGGAGGACTGGGAGCAGGAAAACACAATGCTAAACCTACGAGTCAGCCGCTAAAATCGTGTTTTCCGGTGTTTTCCTCCAATATAGGACTTGGCAGACAGAGTGCCGCATTTTAATATGCGAATCAAGATTTAACTAATCCTAGAATTTCATCCGTGAACTTGATGAGGTGATTGTCTGTGCTGCCTGCTCCCGGTCTATAAAGGATGTTGCCGGATTCGATCGAGAAATTCAGAGCGGTGAAAGAAGGTATCAAGAGGATGAAAAATTGATGAAAATGAGAACATCGTGTGAAAAACCAACCTACTGAGTCACAAATACAGAGTGTTTCATCCTAGCTGAACTTAAGTTGGCCGAAACAATTTTGAGAAAAATAAAAATATTGTTCTGCAAATGGAACGATACGTACCTTTAAAATTAAAAAAATACATTACAGTTCAACAGAAATACAAGTAAAAATTATATAAATACATATACAACTAAAAATGTAAACCTTTCGGTCTACGTTTTAGTCCCTCATCAGTGCTATACCATTCACATAATCAGAAAACGATATATCATGTTGACAGTTAATAATTACTAACAGTTAAAATTAGAAAAAAATGTAAAAAACCATACCAAAGCAAAGCTGTGTATTCAGGTGGAACTGCAAAGGATTTATTAAGCGGCGAAATTTGCTTACGAGTGAACACACCTTCCAGAAAATCTCTACTTTTCACGTTATTGCAACTTGATCTGATATCTATCATATTTGCGAAATCTGGGATATGGTCGGTATCCAAAGAATGCTGCACAAGTTTGTAGAGCTTTGCTGGAAGGTGTGTTCACTCGTAAACAAATTTCGCCGATTAATGAATCCTGAGCAGTTCCACCTGAATATACAGCATCGCTTTGATATGTTTTTTTATACTTTCTTTAATTTAAACTGTTAATAATTATTAAATGTAAACATGATGCATAGTTTTCTGGTAATTTGAATGTTATTGCACTGATGAGAGGCTAAAACGTAGATCGAAATGTTTGCATTTTTAATTGTATATGTATTTATGGAATTTTTACTTGTATGTCTGATGAATTGTAATATATTTTTTTTATTTAAATTTTGTATATTAGATGTTATCCTTTTCATATGTACCTTGTTTTGTGTAAAATGTTATAACATGATGAAAGAATTTTGGAAAAACAGAGTGCTCAAACAATCGATGATACCGTATGAACTAGTCACCGCAGACCACCATCGCGTCAAGTTCATACGCTTGACGTCTATAATGAAAACTTCTACCACTTTTTTTCATGTTATCGCATTTACAGGAAAGATGAGCGCGTCTATTAAAAGTTTCATTATAATATACTTCAGTTTTCTGAAAGTTATTGCCGTCAACTTAAATTGCGTTTGGATATAACTCCCTGTATTTTTGATTTAATACGTGGTTTAGCAGACCGAAAGTAATAGGAAATTTAAATTAAATGTTTATTTTAAACTTGTAATGTATGTCATCTGCCACGTTTTAAGAAACAGAAAACTTTTTGAAGTTCATATTTTGTAGCTAGTGATTGAATAAAAGTGGAATATTGCACTTCGTCTTATGATTACAGGGCTTCACGTTAAAATTTTTCATCCCTTGATGCCTACTATCATACCCCTGAATTTGTCTGTTGAATTCGACAACACCCTGTATATACAAAATAGGGATGTGCTTTAAAAGTGTTTAACATCTGTACTATAGTTTAGATAATTATATGGGAAGGCAAAAATTTCCCTACTATTTATAATTAATTTAAAATTATGTTTAAACACACAACAACATTATTTGTGTAGTCAAACGTTCTTTTATATGTAGTTTGTTCTACTGACGTTACAGTAGTGCAGTGTGCATTATATCTTTTAATCATCAACATTTACAAAACGTTATTAAAGATTACTTAAAAGAGCATTTTATGAACTAATCCTGCAGATGTTAAAAGTTAAAAATATACATTTTAAGTAAAATAATGCTATAAAAAGTGATAAAATATCTTTATTAAGATTGACGATCGCACTAACGGCGACATTTTCAAAATCATTCACGATAGAAATATTTTCACATAATTTAAAAACAATAAACATAGTAAACAACGTCACGAGACATGATGCATAATGAAAAACATTGCAAACATAAAAAGTAAATTAAAATTAAATTAGCTATTTGTGAGCGTGGATTGATTTTCATAAATACACACACTTTTTTATATATTTGAATTCACACATTTGTGAGCTCACAAATAGCTAATTTAATTTTAATTTAATTTTATGTATGCAATGTTTTTCATTATGCATCATGTCTCGTGATGTTGTTAACTATGTTTATTGTTTTTAAATTATGCGAAAATATTTTCTATCGTGAATGATTTTGAAAATGTCGCCGTTGGTACGACGAAACGATCGTCAATCTTAATAAAGATATTTTATCACTTTGTATAGCATTATTTTACTTAATCTGCTTATAAGTGATTTTTATACATGTTTTTATAATATACATTTTATTTAAATTTCCTAGTACTTTTTATCTGAAAAACCGGAAGCTATCGACAGGGAATGTTTTCATTAATTGTCGTTCCATTAATTCCAAATACGTCACTTCGTTTGAAATCTGTGGGTTTAGCAGACCGAAAGCACTAGGAAATTTAAATAAAATGTTTATTTTAAACTTGTAACATATGTGGTATTAACATCTGCCACGTTTCAAGTAAACAGAAAACTTTTTAAAGTTCATATTGTGTAGCTTGTGATTGAATGAATGTGGAATATTGCACTTCGTCTTATGATTCTATTTACAGCCTTTTATATTTTACCAATTTAAAAATTAAAATGGGTTTTTGCTTTCTATTGAGCAAAATTCTGTTTTATTAAAGAAAATCTCTCATTTTGTTATCTTTCGAACTTGGGAATTTTATAATATTACATTATCCCGTTTCATACCTACTGTACAGATTAATTAATACTCCTTTTTTACACTAGTAGGGGGGCTTTGCCCCCCTGCTCGCTACGCTCAACGACCTCCCGCGTAATCGCTTCACAATTCCGTTCGGTATCGTCAAGCAATTCTTATTTTCTAGCCAATCCCAGACATAATTGTTTCGCGTTTCCATTCTGGATCCCTTATTTTCTATGCATTCAATTTTTAGATTCCAAACGCAGATGACACCCCCCCCCTTTCTCATTAGTTAATGGAAATTATCTTCTTTCTGTAAAAACCACTTGCGCCATCGACCCCCAACCCCTCCCCCACCAAAAAAAAAAACAAACAGAAGTCTGTCGAAATGCAGAAGATTCATCCGTTTCTTCGCCCATCCTATCTAAATGCTCTACTTTCATGGTTTTCGTCAAGCACAATTCCCGCTAGGAAAAGTCAGAAAGTTCTGACCAGTCAGATGCGTTTCACTATATCTACGCATATTTTCATTGGTCCATTTCCAAAACTTCTACCCCATTTCCAAAGCTTTACTTTTTTACATATGGAATGATTTTTGTTATCTTGCTATTTTAATTACTTATGTTATTACATTATTATATAAGTTTAGTGAGTTGCGGCCCACCTAATGTACAAAACATATATTTTCGACGTGAGAGAAAAAAAAAAGTTTAATATGGCTGCTTTAGACCACACTGTTTATTTAATCTAAGAATCCTTATTAAGAAAGTGTTTTTATAATTATAAGAATTGACGATAAAAGTATGTATTATTTGTCAAACTTTCCTTTAAAAAAATCCTCTTTTAATCTAACCCATTAAACAATTGCTGACAGCAGACTCCAGTTACCATTCATAGACAGGTGTAACTCTAACCATGGATGGTATGTTTTCATTTTATATGTTACATGATTTCTCTAAAATGCTTGCAATACTTATATTTATAATTTTAGCGTACTATGTATACTATAAGTACTATAAATTTCAATATTTCACATACATTCAAGAACCTAAATGTCTGATTGTGAGACAGTATTTTTGCGTGCGGTACTTACTCATAAATGGCGAAAAATGTATCAAAAACATTGAGTTAAATTTCATTTCATAAAATACAATATTTTACATTGCATAATTTTAACTTTTGATCAATCATTTATAATAAAGTTACTTTTAAAAAATAGCTGAAATAAAGCTGACTACATCTCAGAAAACTTTCTATGCTTTCAAGTAATTTTGCTGCCCTTTTTTTCCAACAATGTTGAACTATATAGTTTGAAACCAACGTGCGAATTGAATTTGAAAAAACGTGCGAATATTCTCTCATGCCAGGGATGAGATTTCCGACTTTTTGCATACCAGTATAATCTTATAGAAAATGTTCTTTTATTTAATCGGAAAATTTTTGCGATTTAACAAAGCAACATTTTCCCTAAGATTATACTGGTATGCAAAAAGTCGGAAATTTCATCCCTGTATGCGCAGATAAAAATTATATCTGGCAAAATCCCCTAGTTTACAAATATTCGATATATTCATTCTATGTTACATTATCATGCAGATCTATTTTTTCAAGTTTATTAAACGTTGCGTTAAATGTGGTTGAAAATTCTGCATGCTATAAAAAAACACACACAAGCGGAAGTTTCGAAATTTTTAAAATACTAGGGGGCTCGGCCCCCTACGAGCTACACTCACCAACCCCCGTCCAGACACCGTAGACTCTAAATGCACGCTAATTTGATCGGCTTTAAAAAGATTTCGAAAGATTGAATTATAATTTAAAAAACAGTGGCGATCTCTCTATAAACGGATTTCTATTCATTTCTCTTTGATTGGGGAATTTTAACGCCAAATCCGCTGCGGTACTACTTGATTATCCCGTCGACCCATTTCGCCAAATTATATAAATCGCCAAACCATTCGCCAAATTATACAAATTGACATAATTTTTATTTTAAATAACGAAAAAACAAATAAATTAGTACAACATTAATTAAAATACAAATAAAACATCGAAATAAAAATAACTTGATGACGTAGACACGTGTAACAACATTTCAAAATAAGCTAATATAAAAGGAATTAAGTAAACAGAGTCTTTGTCTCCTGGTATTTTTTAACAAAGTGAAAAGAAAGTTCTTTTAAATGAGACATTTTAAATTAATCATTTTTAATCTGACGTAATTTTGACCAAACTATTCTTTCTGTTTTTAATATTAACATGAAAATACTTGTGTTAGAAATGAAATATTATTTGCGCTTTCCTAACAAAAATAGTTGAAAAGTATCCTCTTAAAATATCAAATAAATGTCTAGCGCAATTTCTAAATTTAAACCGTTTTGCAATATTATTTTGTGTTCATTTTATGTAATAACTGTAATGTGACTTAAATATGACGTAATTTCTCCTATTTAAGACTTCTAACGCATGTTAATAAATTTATTGTTTTACAAATTCCTTTCTCTCTTAAAATTCACGTGTAATTATAGTTTTTATGACGTAATTTTTAATAAGTTCCTGCTTTTTGTACATAATTATTTAATTCTAATTCCAAATGTTTTTTCTGTGTATAATAGTCACGTGTAAATAAATTTTTAATTTATTTACGCGTATAAATATATATATATATATATTTTTTTTTTTTTTGAAGCAAACATTATTGTTTCCGCTGTTTATAGAGTTGGCAACAGTTTAAATTAATATCACTTTCTAAAATCTGTTAAAAATATCTCTAGAAATGCTGAAAATCTGAATTTAAAATAGAAATAAAACCTCAAAAAATTAGTCAAAATAAAAAAAAAATAATGCAATCTGCTCTCCGGCAAATTCTAACGCATAAAATGATCTAAAAATGATTAAATTCCTATGAACAGTTTTTGCTCCTATAAAACTTTTTTTAGTGGAACGGTTTTGTCCAACTTTGGCATTAAATATCTCTTAGAATAATTCTTCGATCTGAAAGCTGTCTGCATCAGCGTGTTTATCAAACATTTTTGTATAATACTACCGATGTTCATATTTTTGTATGCATTATTTTTCTTAATATTAACGAAGAAAGACCTCCGGTCACAAAAAATTCAAAACCGGCGGCGGCGGTGACAGCGGTAGTTACTTTTTTTTTAGAATAGAGAGATATGTTTATATTATTTTGAATACGCCTTCTATTTTCACACAAATTCATGCTAATGTTATAAAAAGCTTATGAAATCATGTGTTACAACTACAGATTAATTCAATCTTTTTGTGCTACAGCGGAACGCGATTAATATTTCTATTCAATTTGTTGTTATTCTCCTAACTGCTCTCGTAACTAAATTTTTAATGAAGTATATGACTTAAAAAAATATCTTTGTCTTTCAGAAGTTCAAGATAAATTCCACAAATGATTTCCAGATGATGCGACAAAACGTCTAAAATTGAAAGTTTCTGGTGAATTCTGTCCACATAGTGTACTTAGAATATATGGTCTTCGAAATTTCTACAATGAAATATAAATAACCAAAATATAAACAAATAAGTTTAATCAGTTTATAATTTAATACAAATTTCCATTATGCATTATATCAATAGCATAATTATGTGCTAAGAATCAACCACAAAATTTGAATAATAATACAGCATAACGCCTTAAAATGCCTAAAAATTGACAACTTATAAATAATGTAATCTTTAAATCTGATATTTTTCTTTTTCCTTACTATTCAGATAATTTATCTTTAATTTTAGATTAAATATTCTATACTTCCGAATTTTAAGCAATTTTTTTTGTTGATGTAATTGAATTTTTGATTACTAAAAATGGGACTATAAGTTATTAAATGTAATTGTCTTAACATTATTTGAAGATTAAATGTAATTAAATACCATATACTTATGAATTCTTTATTAATCGCTAATTTTTATCTCATTATCATCTATGTCTGAAGATTCTAAACTCACATTACATTATAAGTGAGCTCTCAAGAAAGTTATATAGCTAAAGAATAGCTAAGTAGATATCGATTGATAAGGAAGTCACTAAATGAAAAGTCTTAAGATATTTTGAAATTTACAACATGGCTTACAAAAAAAAAAAAAAAAGGAATATTATTCCGAATAACAAATGAGTTGTAATCTGTGAATAAATATATGGGATGAAAAAGATACGTTTTTGTATAACAATGTAGGCGAGGTCGCATATTAGTTCGCCCTGATTTTAAAGATTTCATTCCAGAATTTATGCATAACATGTAATATAAAAATTTTATTTTTAAAGCCAATTCCTACTTAGGTCATCAAAGAAAAATTCAATATAATCCCTTAAGCTAATATTAGTTTTTTTGCATTAAAATATCTCAATTTGTTGATTTTCTACAAGCAAGTAGGTTTACAATGGAAGTCTATGGGAATTTGGCGAAATATTAGAGATATCGCCAAGTTGGCGTCAATTTTGGTGACTTATTTTGGTCGCCAAATTTGGCAATATATCGCCAAGTTGGCGACAAACTTGGCTGTATTTGGCGACAGAACACGGTCCCCCCTATGGTAAACCCCCTTATAGATTTGAAGATGCATTAAATGCTGTTCAATAACCGATGGCCGCCATTTTGTCTCCCATATAAAACTAAAATTAATTAATAAAAATTTAATTAATGAATTAATATTTGAAAAATCTGTATTAACATCAACTGTCATCCAGTACAAGTTTAAAAAAATTTATTTCAATTTGATAGGATGAATAAAAGTATTTATTAACGACTGAACATTTGAACAAGATATATAAATAAATATAGGGACAGTGTGAACTAATAGTAGGAATTGAAAAAAAAGGCAGTTATTAGAAGAAACCCTAGAATGGTCGGATGGGCAATCCCAAAACTTTCTTCTATCTCATAAATGAAAATATTTCAAAATTCACAATCACAGTGACAAAATTAAATAGCAATCTATGCCCATCATGAGGATTGTAAAGGTAGGAAATTCCGTGCATTAGTTCTTGAGATATGTCTATCGCTAAAATCGTGTTAATTATTCAAAATGCATCATAACAAAGTTACATGTTGGGTGATTAACACTAAAACCTAATCAGCAGTATCTTTTGTCAACGTCTAACTGAATCCTAAGTTTGATGAAATTCCGTACAGTAATTCTTGTGATAGAGCTATTGCGGAAATCGTGCAATATTCAGCATAGCAGCGCCACCTGATGGGCGATTCACACAAAAATCTAAAAATCGTGAATTCATTTCAAGGACGAACCTAATCTGAGGTTTTGATAGAAATCTCTGCATAAGTTCTTGAGATAGAGCTATTGCAAGAATCGGGAAAATTGCAGCACAGCAGTGCCACCTGTTGAGCGATTTACACCAAAACCTAAATATTACAAATTCATATGAAGGATCAATTGAATTTTGATGAAAATCCGTGCATTAATTCTTGAGATAGAGCTATTTCGGAAATCGTTAAAATGCAGCATAGTAGCGCCACCTGTTGGACGATTCACACCAAAATGCAAAAATCATCAAGTCATGCCAAGGACTGACCTAATCTGAAGTTAGATAGAAATCTGTACATTAGTTATTGAGATAGAGCTGTTGCGGAAATCGTAAAAAATGCAGCATAGCAGCGCCACCTGTTGAGCGATTTACTCCGAAAAATAAACAGCATCAGTTTATATAAGGTACTAATTGAATATAAATTTTTATTAAATTCCGTGCATTATTTCCATGCTTGTAGTGAAATTCAGTGATTTATATCAATTTCAATACATTTGAAATAGCGTAATGTCATTAAAATACACTGCAAACGACTTTTTCCCATTGTCTGTAATGTAACGGAATTCTTTTGACTGCCCCAATAAATGAACTATTAATACCACATACTCCATATACAATACCAAACATGCCTTGGTGACCCTAAATAACGTTTATCAATTGCATAAAAATCCGAGTATATTTATGGGAGTTAGGGCGTGGACAGACGGCCAGATGGACAGACGGCCAGATGGACAGACAAACCGAATGCATGAACACTTTTCAACTTTGTTGGAAAGTGTTAAAAAACACACATTTTAAGTATAAACATATTTTAAATAGTTATCTTTCAAAAATTACGTGTTTACATTTTTTGGAAAAAGAAATGTTTGTATATTACAAAAATCTGGAAAATTATTTAAATTCCACAAATGAATTAAATTGCGAAAATAAATTCTATAAAACGTATATGAAGCTACAACAACAACAAGAAGAATAAAAAACTATTCTCTCTGTTTTACAAATTTTTATTATCGTTTTCATACTCCATAGTAAACTGACAAATAACGTATCATAAGGCAGTATCCTTTATAATAATAATAATAAAAAAAACTACTAATAAACCAGATTACAACAATGAAATTAAGTTTACGGTAAGCCACGCTCGAACATACACCGATGCATGACATACCCGGATATGGAAGATTTCCCGATGTAACTAAAAATAACTGACTATTTTTTAACTAATGACATTGTTATTTCAATTATTTGTTACGCTAACACAGAAATGAAAGAATCAGTTACAGTATACTATATGGGCAAATGGATACTGTTATTCAAGGGTTTTAAATGTCTATTTATATTTAACAAAAAAATACTACTTATTAGGTTTTAAAACACTATGCATTTAAAATTTTGCTATGCATCTAAAATAATTTCTTTAAAGAAAACGTTAAAATCTCTTGGCAGATTAAATAATTTTATTTTGCCTAAAAAAATATCAAGAAATTAATCATAAAAAATATAGAGGATTTAAAGAATAATGTAAGCACATTTATTCATTTTTTGGTTGAATCGTGTTTTCTTAGGAAGATAAATTTAAACATTTCTTTTTTATTCATTTATAATTTTTTTTTCTTGGAAATCGTAAAAGCTTTTCCCAGAGAATTTGAAATTTAAATTAAATGTAACAGCATTTTATTCTGCTTGATTAAAAAACTTTTGGCCCTGAAAATTCTTTAAGAAGCCTTAAACTCTGATACTTAAATAAATTCTAGCACGCGTGAGAAAGCACAATTTTTTCTGAAATAAAATGACTAATGAATTGTAAAACGAATGTTTTCTTTTATAAAATGCATAGAGGCAAGCTGTAAGGTCTTTAAATGTTTGTGTTCATAGCGGTATAATATAAAAATAAAGAATTTAGTCATTTTTTGTTTCCTTTAAATCGGTAGCTAATTTTTTTGTAATAATTAGGTTAGATAATTTTTGTGTAATTTATTACTTTTTTTTTATCATTTGCACAATATATTTTTTTCTTCAGATTAATTTATAAAAATCGCACGCTAAATCGTGTTTTAGAAAAATAACAAAAAAAAGGAAAAAAATTATAAAACATTACCCGAGCAGTATATTTTCAAAAGGCCATGGGATAGGGTTACAAAACCGTTATGTAACTGTATTATGACCATATTATTGCTCATATTATGGTCCGAATAGAGTTAAATTACGGTTATATGCAACTGATTTCTATAAAAACGGTTTAATGTCTGACCAGTTTGTAGAAAATTATTAACATTGTATCATAACCGAATATGGAATATACCTCGGTAAAACAAAAATTAATTGATTGTTTCTTAAATAATGAATTATTATGTAAATCTATAGCAAATAATAATAGTTTTAAAGTTCTACATATTAACAAATTAATCGTGAATATTACCGATAATAAGAATCCTGAACGTAAATTTGATTCGCAAAAATACAAACTTTATACTATTCAATATATTCAAACTATTTTGAGAAATTAAATATAGCCTTATATGTTTCAATATCTGCTTAGTAGCAAAAACACCTCCGAAATTGAAGAATATCTTTTGCGCTAAAATTGACTCAATTAGTTTTGAGAATTACTCAGGGGTGTATGAAATACCATTCATTAGAGCAGACAGATCAAAGAATTACTATATTGGTATGGCTAGCAGGAAATTTAAGTATAGAAAAAAGGAGCATACAACTGATATTAAATATAACTAGGGGATCGAACCCGAGCTCCTCGGGTTACAGAATATAGGTGAAAACCAATTTTTTTAATCTAATTATTTTTTTGCATGTAATATATATTTTAGATTGCCCACTAATATCAAAAAGAATTTTTATATGAAGAATATCAATTATGCAATCAAATAAAGTTTTGAAATTTATTAAAAGCGATACTTTCACATGTCACCACATGCCAGGAGTTATTAACCCAAGATTTTGTAACTTACGTCAGTCTTTCCCATCATTTCGGTGCATAAACACGTGGTTCAATCATATGTCTGTTAAATTTGTTTCTTATTTACATTAATTTATTTATTTTTCTATAGAGGAAGTTTTAACTTTGTTATGGAACATTAGCCGGAAACATATGCTGAACTTTGTACATTGCGTTAAGGGCAAGCGAATTAATCTTCCGTAATCGAGCTACACTTGACAGAGATAAATTTAAAAATAATTTATGCTAGAAAATCTATATATATATTACGCTATCGTACGTGGCACAGGAATCGCGATTAATTGTTGGTTAATTGTTCAATTAGTTAATTGTAAACAATTGGCGGTTAATTGTTTAATGGCAACGCCGGAATGAAACGCATCTCATTGGTTATTGTGTAATATTTTAAAAAAGTGAATAACAATAAATAAATAAAAAGTTTATTTAATAACTATAGAACAAAACAATTTATATAATAAAAAAAAGTAAATAAACAATTTATTAATAAATAAACAACAGCATCCGGGTTACCATATCAAGCAAAATAACGACACTTTGGCGCCAGTTAAGTACCCCGGTGCGTATATGACACTGGCGTCAGAAAAAAGTCGTGCCAACGTAGTGCGTATATGACACCTGTACCGTCTTTTATTCATCTATTTTAAAATACAATAAATAAAAAAATTAATGAAGGCGCTTTTCCAGTATAGGTACCTGGCGAAATAGAGAAAAGGTCCATGGCGAGAAAAGAAATTTTCTTTTTTTTTTGGCAATCGATTTAATCAAAATATTTTTTTCAAATAAAACTACACAAAAGTGTCCATGATCCCAAAGAGTTCGTACTTTTATGTTAGCTGGGTGCAATTCTCGCCAATAGCATTTTTTAACTCGCCAGCAGCATTTTTTATTTTTCGAGGGCTAAATTAAAAAAAAATGCTTTGAAGTTGAAATTAAATGGTTTATGGTATTATTTATTCTTTTTCTTTTCTTTTTTCTTTTTTTTTTTAAGAATTTTTTTTTTAAGTGAAAGTCATGAATTTTAAAGGTTTTATTTTTAAATTAAAGTCATCCATTCTAAATAAAATGAGTGAAAGGATTATATTTTAATCTGAATTAACGAAATATGAAAAAAAAAATGCGACGGGTACAACGTTTGGCGATTTACCACCTGTGCCCGACTAACATAACTGTAGGGAGTTCTCGATTTCTCTATCAGAATCTTCAAATTTGGCGAAGGATTGAGCAAGTAAATTAAATTATGAATAAAAGTAACATGATACAATGCCTAGCATACATTTAAGGGAGGCCAAATTGGTCTCCACGGGTGGCTAGTTATTTTAAAAACCCCTAGGGGGCTCTGCCCCCTACGAGCTACGCTCGTCAACCCCTGTTCAGACACCGCAGACTCTAACAGCACGCTAATTTGATCGCCTTTAAAAAGATTTCGGAAGATTGAATTATAATTTGATTCTGACAATTATAATCTGACGTAATTTTCACCAAACTTTTCTTTCTCTTTTTAATATTCACGTCAAAATACTTTTGTTAGAAATGAAATATTATGATCATCTTAAAATGTCAAGTAAATGTCTCGCGCAATTTTAAATTAAAACTGTTTTGCAATATTATTTTTTGTTCATTTTACGTAATAAGTGTAATATGACTTAAATTCTCCTATTTAGGACTTCTAACGCATGTTACTGAATTTATTATTTTACAATATTCTTTCTCATTTAAAATTCACGTGTAACTATAGTTTTTATGACGTAATTTTCAATGAGTTCCTGCTTTTTATATTTTTTGTTTTTAATAGTCACGTGTAAAATAAATTTTTAATTTGAAGCAAACATTACTGTTTGCGCTGTTTATACAGCTAGCAACAGTTTAAATTAATACAATTTTCTAAAATTTGTAAAAAATATCTCTCGAAATGCTGAAAATTTGAATTTAAAATAGAAATAAAACCTCGAAAAGTTATTCAAATTAAAAAACTAACTGAAATCTGCACACCGGGAAATTCTGACGCATAAAATGATCTAAAAATGATTAAATTCCTATGTACAGTTTTTGCTCCTATAAAACTTTTTTAATGGAACGATTTTGTCCAACTTTGGTATTAAATATCTCTTAAAATAATTCTTCGATTTGAAAACTGTCTGCATCAGCGTGTTTATCAAACATTTTTCTATAATACTACGGATTTTCATATTTTGTATGCACCAGTTTTTTTAATAGTAACGAAGAAAGACCTCCGGTCACAAAAAAATCAAAACCGGCGGCGGCGGCGGCGGCGGTGGTGACAGCGGTAGTTACTTTTTTTTAGAATAGAGAGATAATAACTCAGTCAATTAAGGTACAATTTTCAAACAAATTGCATTTGAAAGTAGATTTTTTTCTCTATTTGACTGTTTAAAAATGGAAAATGTGCGATATTTAGAAATTTAAAAAATCGCTGACATAGCACGTATTTTAATTTCAATTTATTTTTTCAGTTTTTATGAGAAAATGGCAACAAAAAGGTACAGTAATATATTATTTTCTTTCTGCCGTGATTAGTTTCCCTTTACTTTCAACCCTCCACGACTTTCAACAGAAATGGAGTTCTTCAGTTGCCACAATTACAAAAAATGTATTAAAAACTACAAAAAAAATAATGTCTCAAAATTAAATTGAGATATAGCTTTCAAACAAATTGCATTCAAAAGAACAATTTTTTCGTTACACGACGGTGTAAAAATTTAAAATGTGCTATGTTTAGAAGTTTAAAAATTTGCAGTAGAGAAAATTGCAAAACCAAAATTTTATTTCAAATTTCAAAGTGTTGCCATTCGCAGAATGACGTATGCGTTACGCACAGATATGGTTGTCCGTTATAATATAGATAGAAAAACCACGGCCCTAGCAAGATTTTATAAAGAAAAAAACCATCCAAGTAAATTTCAATAAAGGTAAAATAATTTTCCCATCCAGTCTATACTATCCATTCATTATAAGAGAAACCATAGAGATTGTAACGCGCAAAAACTCAAAATGTAACGATGCAGCATCATTACACTGACCAAAAATATGGCTCGAACTACTCAATGAGCATGAAAATAAAATAAAATAAACGTCCATATAAAGTAAAAATATCACGCTGTATATATAATATGAAAGAATACGTGGAAAACTGAATGATGGTATGTCATAAACCGTGCAAATTTAGAATAGCTTCATTTATTTGTTTTTGAAAATGACTGACTCTGAGTGAGTCGAAACATGTCAACAGTCGAAATAAACGTATTTTTACTAGTTTGAAGGTTTTAATTTACACCTTTTAGCATTTGAAATTAATATAATGCATTGTTATTTTGGTTATTTGTTATTTTAACCCTTAAATGCCGGGTGTTGCTTTTCGTCAACATACCAAATTTAGGCTTCTAAAATAGTATTAGAATAATATTGAAGCTATAATGCCTAATGTTGCCAATAAAATACATTCTGAAAATATTATTAAATCGATTTTCAACATTTATATGGCAACACATGTGCTGTTTAAGTATAAAGATAGATTTTTTTTTTTTTTTCAATTGTTACTACTTGTTCTTTTTGTTTTGTTTGAAAGCTTGCGAAATACCCTATTTTGTTCTGCAGTGAGCAATTAAAATTTATTTCTTATTATAGTTCCTAAAATTCTTATGTATTTAGTATTATAGAATTTTATCAAGGAAAATTATTTTTTCAATTAAAGACCAGTATTGCCAATTAGTAACAAACAGTTTTTTAGCCGTAAACCATACTTAAAACAAAATAGGATTTTTTAAAAGTATTTTTCCCAGGATTTATTTAAAAAATGAAAGCCGAAAAACATTATTACAGTGATTTTTGAAAAATCAGGCATTTAAGGATTAACATTGAAATGAAAAAATGCATAATTTCGACTGTTTAGCATTTGGACTATTGTATGTGGAAAAATGAATTCCAGGGTTTTAAATGTGTCTTTATAAAAATAAAAATAAAAATACTACTCAACGCTATACGTCTAAAATCTTGCTATGATTCTAAAATAATTTCTTTAAAGAAAACTTTAAAATCAATTGTCAGTTTAAGGGCTCGCAGGACTCTTAAAGCTTCAAAATTTTCGAAATTTTTGAATTTTTTAGATGTTAAACTCCTACTTTTTTTGAACATTTTGATATAATTGTATCGTTGAAATTCTCATTAGAACTGAAGTTATGGCTTTTATAATTATACCCGCTCAATAGATGAAGTGGAGTTTCTAAAAATTTGAAGTCATTTTGCTTTAAATGTCGTTTTTAGACATAACGCGCAAGATGTCTCAAAAACTTCTGAATATTTTTTAATGAAATTTTATAAACATATGTTTCATGTTAGTCTGTATAAACGGAACCTAAATTTTCCTTTTTATTGTTCAAAAAATTATATTATAGGTGATTATACTGTTGAAATTGTCAAAATGTTGTATTAGCTAAATACAACTTTACATTAAAAATATAATGCTTTAAATACATATTTATTTAGGTTCATGGTAATTATTATAATCTGAAGTTTAATTAAGATAAAAAATTTTCATTCTCGTTACAAAATTTATTTTGTAATCTTGCGCCTAAGCTGGTATTCCAATTTTCTGCGCGACAAATGTCTGACAGTTTGGATTCCCTATAAATACTAATTCTGCAGTTTGCAATTTTTTGACTACATGAACTGAAAGAACATACTTATACCTTCCATCCTAATAAATATTGTGCTTTAAAATCATATACATTTTAAGATATAAAATGTTGAAAATTGACTTTCTTTTTCTTTTTCCCCCATTTTAGGAGTCCTGAGGCCCCCCTTAGATTCTTTTTTTTTTTGGGGGGGGGGTGAATCGTGCTTTCTTAGGAAGAAATATTTAAATGTTTCTTTTTCATTCATTTATAAGGGGTTTTTTTTGCAAACAGTAAAAGCTTTTCCCCGAGAATTTGAAATTTAAATTAAATGTAACAGCTGTTTATACTCCTTGATTAAAAAACTTTTGCCCCTTAAAATTCTTTAAGAAGCTGTAAGATTTCGGTAGAAAAGATGCTCTGATATCGAAATAAATTCTAGAACGCGTGAGAAAGCACAATTTTTTTCTGAAATAAAATGGCTAATGAATGACAAAACGAGTGTTTTCTTTTTTAAAAGTGCGTAGATGCAAGCTCTAAGGACTTTAAATAAGTTTGTGTACAGTGGTATGTAAAAATAATGGATTTAAAGATTTTTTATTTCGTTTGAATCGGTAGCTAAATTTTACAATTAGGATTGGTAATTTTTATGTAACTTATTTCCTTGTAATTCATGTGCACAATGGATTTTTTCTTCAGAATAAATGATGAAAATCAGACTCTAAATCGGGTTTTAGGAAGAAAAAGAAAAATAAGAAAACAAGAATTCTGCTTTTTCAGAATTTAGTGTCGCCCCCGATGAAAAAAATATATATGTATATAAATATAGATAGTTCAGTTTTAAGACTCCAAACATGCGCTTTTATTTTATATAAAATGACGTCATCCACATCCTCTAAAGAACTCCTCATTTACGATCCAGTCTTAAACAACATCTACAGTAAAATATGCATAGGACATGACTATCGCTGAATAATGCACAATTCCAAAAAAGAGATTTCGTCTTTCAAGAAACTGGACAAAAAAAAAAAAAAAAAAAAAAAAAAAAAAAAAAAAAATCGACCATCTTATAATTCATATGCCTTCATTTGTTTGTAATATTAATGTAGATACTTAAAATGAAATTTAGTTTATAATAGCTCCATGTTTTATCAGAAATCATTCCTTTTTATTTTTTCAAAATAGCACGTATTTTAATTACATTTATTTTTTCAGTTTTTATGAAAAAATGGCAAAAAGATGTAATTGCTATTTTTCAATTATTTTCCCATTACTTTCTGCAGAAATGGAGTACTTGAGTTGCCAAAATTTAAAAAAAATAGTGCTAAAAACAACAAAAAAATTAATATCTCAAAAATAAATGGAGATGCAGTTTTCAAAAAAATTGCATTTAAAAGTACTTTTTTCCATTACGACGGTATAAAAATTGAAAACGTGCGATGCTTAGAAGTTTAAAAAACTGCAGTAGAGGTTATTACGTACAATGATCCGTCTGCTTGAGATTGAAATTCTTTAATATTTGCAGTACTTTTTCTGACATTAATTGCCGAAGCGTCAGTACTGTGGAGTCTAATTGTTTGTTTGTATGTCCCTCGATAACAATCGCCAAATCCAAACAACTAGTTTGATATTTAATACATATGTAGGTGAGATACGCAGAATTAGTTTTTGGTTAAATTTGGTTCATTCGTTCGACAAATATAGAATATTTTCTTTCCATTTATAAGAATTTTCACGGAAATTCAGACGATTTTAAAATTTTATCATTCAGAAGGAAAAAAAAAATGGCAAATTTCAATTTACAGAAAACTGTCCAGTCATTCGCCGTTTTTTATGTAAAATGGTTACACAACCGTAATTTAACTGTATATACTGTTCATATTATGGTGAGAATAGAGTTAAATTGCATAATATGTAACTACACTGTTAAAAATTTTGTAGCATTCTGGCAGGTCATTCGACCGTTTTTTGAAAAAACGGTTTCATAACCATAATTTAACTATTTTCTGACCATAAAATGGCCAATAATATGGTCAGAATAGTGTTAAAATTACGGTTGTGTAACCGTTTTCGAAAAAAAAAAACCGGTCAAATGACCTGCCAGAATGCTGCAAATTTTTAACAGTGTATTTTCTATAAAATGGTGGAATGACTAGAGAGTATGCTGAAAATTTTTAATAGTGTGACATACCGAAATATGAAATATACCTAAGTATAAGAGTAACAAAAAGCAATTGATTTATTTTTAACTAATATCATTGTTATTTAAACTAATTTTATTTTAACACTGGAATGAAAGAATGAGTCATTTCGACTCCTTAGAACGTGGAAAAATGTATTCCATTGTTCCAGGATTTTAAATGTGTATTTATATAAAAAAGAAATGCTACTCATTTATATATTAAAAGGTATGCATTTAAAACCTTGCAATGCATCTTTAAAGAAATATTTAAAATCACATGTTGTTTAGTGGCAAGAGCGACGACTGTTTAACTCTTTTTTTTTTTTTTTTTTTTTTTTTTTAACACAAAATACGACTAAGTAATTCTTAAGTAGTATAACAATTTTTTATTATAAAATATTTTTATGGAGCTACCCATGGAGACTACCGCACGAAGCTAACGACAAACAACAACTGACATCACATTTTCTCCAAGCGATAGTAGAAACCAAGGCTGGCATCAACATACCGGCCATCACTGAATATTTATTTCAGCAACACACCTTGGGAAATGTCCTTAGTTGCAAGAAATTATATTTTAACATTGAATGTTCAATGCTATATATGTTTCAATTATATATGTTTCAATATATGTTTCAATATATGTTTCAATTCAAATCAAGAATACAAAATATAAATATAAAAGTCAATTCAGTTCAATCTTCAATAATATTAAGATACAATTACTACAAAATTTTCAAATATAAATGCACAAGAAAAATAAATATTTACATTAAAACAGTGGGTAAGTGTGATCACAGATCGCACAGAGGGTTTCGTTTAATATTCCTTTCAAAACACTTTATCCTTTTGCAAAATCTGTAAGTTCCGCATTTCGTAACCAGGTGGCACACTCTATTTATTCTACACAAACCTCTATCCGAACGAAACTCCGTTATACGACGTATCCGTAGATATATTAGTCGAGGGGATCGGGCCCATAGTACCCGAGATAGGTAGGAGCCCCCTGGAGGTAAACAGTGGAACTGAAAGATATAAGGCTATGTGCATAATATGAAAGAGTGGTCAAAGGCGTGTCGGCAAAATTTAGAAAAGTACCCACCGGGTGCAATGGGGGTAGGTTAGAAAAATTGCTTAAAATTCACAAGTTAGACAACGGAGGGGTAAGTAATATAAGACATTTGAAAATTTTAGGATTTTTCGTGTGATCGTACGTTTTCTGCTATAAGTATGCAAAATTTCAAGTCTTCAACTTAAATAGGTGCTCAGTTAGAAAACAAAGCTTAAAATACACAAGTTAGAGCCCAGAATTTTAAATATAACTCTCGTATTCACCAACTACTTCGACCCCGAGTTATACCGATAACCTCGGTCGAACGCTCAAACAATATACACCTTTAATCCTGATTGGACGTCTCCTTGATAATGTCAAATCAAATGTTATCGTGAATTTCATTTGAGCGTTCGACCGAGGTTTTCTAGATCGAGGTAGATGTTGAATACCAGCATAAGACTTTTTCAAAATTTAATGATTTGTCGTTTGATGTGAGGTGTTCAGCTATAAGTATGCAAAGTTTCCAGTCTTCAACTGAATTAGGGGCTCAGTTAGAAAACAAAAAGCTTAAAATAAACAAGTTACAGCCAGGTAAATATAAGACTTTTTCAAAATTTAATGATTTGTCGTTTGATGTGAGGTGTTCAGCTATAAGTATGCCACGTTTCAAGTCTTCAACTGAATTAGGGACTCAGTTAGAAAATAAAAAGCTTAAAATAAAAAAGTTACAGCCAGGTAAATATAAGACTTTTTCAAAATTTTATGATTTGTCGTTTGACGTGAGGTATCCAGCTATAAGTATGCAAAATTTCAAGTCTCCAACATATATAGTTTCTGAGAATGGGCTCTGTGACGGATAGACAGACAGACAGAGGAGCCAGACGAATAGGGCTTCATCAGATGAACGAAACCCTAATAAAGGATTATTTAGGGGTAAAATACAGATATTTCATAAGCCCCGTTTGAAAACATCTGTGGAAATTTTGAGGAACACTACTGTAATTTTACCAACATGGACGTAAATTACATCTTGAATGCAGCCTACTGAACATGCACACCCCTGCCTCCCGCAAGCCACCAAATTTAGGGAATATTTTTTACGCTTCTATTATATTGCACTAAGCTGCTTCTTTATAAAGAATGGATTATGTTCTAACTAATGTCATTGTTATTTATATTTTTTGTTATTTTAACACTGGAATTTAAGAATTAATCATTTCGACTCCTTAGTATGTTTGAAATTGGATTCTATCATCTCAGGCTTTTAAATGTGTATACATAAAAAAAAAATAATAAAAAAAAAAACAAAAAAAAAATCAGTACAACTCATTAATAATTTAAACGGTATGCATTTAAAATATTGCCATGCATGTAAAATAATACATTTGAAGAAAAATTTAAAATCATTTGACAGTTTATATGATTTTACTTTGCCAGAAAAAATGTCAAGAAATCAATCATGTGAAATATACAAAAATTATAAAAATAATGAAAGTGCATTTATTTTTTTTTTTTGTGAATCGTGCTTTCTTAGGAAGAAAAAATTAAACGTTTTTCTTTTATTAATTTATATATTTTTTTTTTAAATCGTAAAAGCGCTTCCTTGAGAATTTAAAATTTAAATTAAATGTAACAGCTGTTATTTTCCTTGATTAAAAAACTTTTGGCACTAATAATTCTTTAAGAAGCTTTAAAGTTCAGTGGAAAAGATACTCTGATACCGAAATAAATTCTAGCACGCGTGAAAAAACACAATTTGTTTTCTTAAATAAAATGATTAATGAATTGCAAAACATATGATTTCTTTTTTTCTCATATATAGAGGCAAACTCTAAAGTCTTAAAATATTTATGTGCACAGTAGTAAAATATAAAAACAAAACAGACTAAAAATGCAATTTAACAAATTACAACGACCATTTGGAAAATGATTTTTTCAAAGACTAAAATTTAAGACATAAAAAATCGCCTGTGACTAGTACGTATTATCCACCTGAAACTTATGTATTATCCAAGCATTTCATTGGCTGTTCGGGAAAAGGCTTTTCCATCGTCAGATTTCCAAGAAATCTGACAACCCATTTTAAATGAAATTTCATTCTTAAACTTCTAAACATCCCACAATATTACTTTTTACACCGTCGTACAGAGAAAAAAATGTACTTTTTAATGCAATTTGTTTGAAAGCTGTATCTCAATTTGTTCCTGAGTTATTAATTTTTTTTTGTAGTTTTTATTACTTTTTTGTCATAGTGGCAACAGATCTCTGTTGAAAGTAAAGGGAAATACATATTACTGTATAGACCAATCATAAAACGAATAAAATGTGGATTAAACCAATTAAAACCTTCAGATATGCTTTTGATTTCCTGACGAGAACAATAACCATTTTTCCAAATGGTTAATAATGAATTTAGAGATTTCTTGTTTCGCTCAAATCAGTAGTTATTTTTTACTTTCTTCTATCTTCAATGGAAGAAAGTATTGTAATAAAACTTTTTTCGACTTCCGGTTTCCGACGGATTTACACGTTTTGGGGGGTCTGAGATCCCCAAAAACAAACATGTTTATAGAAAATATCTGTCTGTCCGTGTGTTCGTATTTCTGTCGCCATTGTGCCATAAAAAAGTGTATGAAGTTATGCATGGAATTGAACCTTTTTTTTTTAAGTTTTTGGCTATGAGTAGCAGGTCCTACCTTAATTTCGAAAAAATTCACCGAAATGGTGCGCTGTAATAGCGATTTTTGTGCAATTTTGAATATTGTACTATCGAAAAGTGTATGAACTTATACATAGAATTGAGCAAAATTTTTTGTGTAAATTTTTGGCCGTGGCAGAAAGGTCTTCCTGAATTTGGAAAAATTCCGTGGGAAGGGCGCACTGTAATAGCGATTTTTGTGCAATTTTCAATATTGCACCATTGAAAAGTGTATGAAGTTATGCACAGAATTGAACCAAATGTTTTGTGTATGTTTTTGGCCATGGCAAGAATGTCCTCCCTGAATTTGGAAATATTCCGCCGAAAGGGTGCACTATAATAGCGATTTTTGTGTAATTTTCATGATTTTTAGTAGTTCTATTGTATACCAGTTGCTCGAGAACTTCCCATCCTGATAAGCTGACTATTAGCTAACAGCTGATATACAACAGAATAAGGGATAACTATCTCTATATAATAAAAGGCATTGTAACGCATCCGGGGCGAATCCATCAATTTTACCTGTCTCCGATAAGATGGAGCCACGTTAGGCTTAATTTTGATTTGAGATGTATATGAGAAAACTTATCTGCCTAAATACAAATCTTTTCTACCTGAAATCCCTTCTGTTCAAAATAATTTTCTATAACAGATTCAAAACTAACAAAATTTCAATGATTTACGCAGCCATTTCAGAAAACAAACGTAGCACACTTCGTGCTCAAAACGTAAATAAGAAGCTGTGGTAGAGAGTCATTCCTTTTGTGATTCATTGAAAAAAATTTTAAACCATAGAGCTATCAAAATTAAAGGAGACGACATAAATGACATCACTTGAAGCTGTCCTAACCCTGCTGCGTGACGTCAGCGCGGGTAAACAGAAAAAAACACAAATAGGCGTGAAGAACACTTTAACAATGCTTACCCTTCGTTCTTTCGGATGGGGTTCAACCCGAGATACCTATTTATTAATCAATATACATAAAAACATTTTTGAAGGGGGGGGGGGGGGGGGAGGACGGGAGCTTAAGCGATAAAAATACATTTTCAAAGTGTTATTAAAAAAAATAGTATTATTTCAATAGTTGCAGCAGACTGTTTTAATTACGCAGTTTTATTTCATATTTGTTAAATTTTTGTTTTATTAAGAAATCTTAATTTTGTTATAATATATTAGCCGGAAAACCTGGTTTACCCAGAAATATTGTAAATGCCAATTGTGTGTTTATTAGAACACAAACTAGTCGAACTTTGCTCATCTAAACGCTTCCATATTGTCTATTATTTTTTATCAGTTTTCCAAATTTTAAGTGAAAAACCACAATTTTTACCCACCGTCCTAGGACGGGCATTTACACTAGTTGATTTTAATAAATATCACGATTAACTCCCTTTTACTCCGATTAATTGCCTGAAGGAGAAATTTAAGATGGAAGTCAAAATTGTTATAGTATTGAACTAATAAAAATGAAATATTGACATTTACAACAATATTTTGAAATATTAAAATATATGAAATAGAAGAAAGTTTTCGGATTGGCAACTAGTTTTTGTTATACTTAGGATTGATAATTTTTGTGTATCTTATTATTTTTTTAAATCATGTGCACAATGTATTGTTTCTTCAAAATAAACGATGAAAATCGTACGCTAAATCGTGTTTTAGTAAAATAAAGAAAGAATTCTTATAAAAGATTGCCGCTTCTGTATATTTTCAAAAGACCCAATTATTTTGTGTACCTTTTTTTGTAGCTTGCGATAGTGTGATAAACTGAGATTGAAATTCTTCAATATATGCAGTATTTACGTACCGCGATAACTGTTGCTAAAATAAAACCAGATTGATAATTAGTACAGATGTAGGTGAGATATTCGGAATCAGCTGAATAGTTTTTGGTAAGCGTTAGAAAAATACAAGACATTTACTTTCCTGTTTTAACTCTTTGAAAATTCAGGCAATTTTAAAATTATATCATTCAGATGAAAAGAAAATGGCGCATTGAATTTGAAGCGAATTATAAAGTAATTCTACCGTTTTTATGGAAAACGTTACATAACCTTAATTTAACTGTATTCTGACCATATTATTGCCTGCATTATAATTCCCATGGAATTAATATATTATTGAGATTTACTCTGGCATGTTCGGTATTGAAAATGACGTGTGTATCATTTATAGTTTGTTTACACTGACACTCAATATAATGCCACTAAATTAATGTGTATGGGAAAAATCATTTGCTGTGTATTTTAATGAAATTACGCTATTTAAAACATATTGAAATTGATACATATCACAAGGTGCTTTATTAGGCGCTGTCTGTACAGTGGCAACAACAACAACAAAAAAAAATCTCGACACTTAATCCATAATTTTTGTTCAGATGTTTATTTTATTTTTTCCTGCTTTAAATAGAAGAGGCGGGCGAGAATTTCTATCGCTCGTTGGTCACATGGAGTGGTGGCCCTTGCAGCTTGAGATAAATCAGTGTTTTCCTTTTGTTTTTTAGTTCTGGTAGTGGTTTGAAAAGAGGGACATTTTAAAAAATTTTCAATGGCTGTCAAGATCTATTTGCTGGCATTATAGAATATATCTTGCATATAATTTTTTTTTCATTTACAGAGACAAACAAAAGAATTTTGTTACAGTGCTGCTACGCAGAATAATTGCTTTAAGTACGTTTTAAGTTAGGGTACAAGTCCTTAAAATTAACTCATTTTTTCAAACTCATTTCCCCCCTTTTTCTTAAATCCAAACTCCAAGTTTCGGAGCAATGCAACAGTTGTTTATTGTTCCACAATGGTCAGGACGCGACCAAATCCGACAATTCTTACTTCTAGCATCGTATTTAAAGTATCCAGTTGACCCACAGAAATCTAGTTAGCATATCACTGTATAAAATAACCGTCACTGTGAGAATCGATGAGATTCAAGCATACTTGCAAAAATAAAAGAAATGACAAAATAGGCCCTCTTTCAGGAATAAGTGTTGGAATTCTAACTACAAATTAACACCAAAAACTGAATAATCCATTTAATATTACACTATTTTCAGTGGTGGAAAATTGGCGCAGAGGCGGAGCCTACTGACACCACTAAATTTTTATGGTATTATTCAGTTTAATAAAAACTCAGAAATTTGATCATTAGTTAAGAGGCAAAATACTACTATAATTTAGTGGTTTCAATAGGCTCCACCTCTGCGCCAATTTTCCACCACTGACTATTTTCATAAAATGAGTAGCTAGGAACTACTTTACAGTATATTTATATGTAGCCGATATGCGCTTTTGTAAAAAGGAAAATATTAACGACAAACGATTTTTTAGAGAGAGTGGGAATTGGCGCAGCCGGGGGTTTAACCAGGTATCTCATGATGAGTAAGCGAGAACATTAGCGTCGAGCAAAAGGCCAAGCCAGTTACTCTAAGCTAGTAACTAACTTTATGCTGATCAAGTGAGATGAGATCGCTACACACTCCATCCCAGCGAGAAACACATCTTCCTGAAGTCTGACAAGCGATATGCTGTCGTTCGCAAGTGTGACAGGCTTTGTGCTAGGTTTCACAGGCTTTTCTTGCGGGAGATGGTTTATTTAGAGTTGTCATCTGTTGGTAATGAGATGAGATGATTGCTGTTGAAGGTTTTTGAAAGTTGTGTGTTTGTCTGGGTCACAAAATTAGAGAGAGCGTGGATTTGCGCCTTTGGGCGTTGAACCAAGGATCTTATGATCAGTATGCGAAAGCGTTATCGTCGAACAAAAGTCCAAGACAGTTACTCTAAGTTAGTAACTCGCTTTAAACTGATCAAGGGAGATCAAATCACTACAATTTAATTATAGTGTCATAAACACTCATTATTCAAAAAAAAAAAAAAAAAAAAAAAAAAAAAAAAAAAAAAAAAAAAAAAAAAAAAAACAGTGGCACTCCGGGAGTGCCAATAGAAGTGAAAACTTCAACAATTACGTGTGTGTCTTTTTAATCGTCAGGAAATGTTTTATGCGCTGAATTGTGTAGCAGCACTAATGAAAGCATCTGGGGACACGGCAGTGCCCCTGCCAAGTCTTGAAAGCACAGCCGTAAGCATGTTTTTCTGGAAGTAACTCAGGGTACTTTTGACCCCCAATATCTTTGTGTTGGTGATTCCCAGAAACTTGAAACTTCGTAAATCTAAAGTAATGTGGAAATGGAACTAAATGCTGAAATTTCACGTTTCTATCTTTTTTTATTTCAGAAGATATATGAACTTAAACTTTCGCCTTTTCGACACTGATTCACCGATCATCAAAACTCAGAGGTACGTCCTGTATCCCTAGAATCTTGAAATTTGGTATGAAGGTAGTGTTTGGGATACAATGAAAGGGAAAACTTAAAAAATACGGAAAATTTGGATAAAAAGTCGAAAAATCAAAAAACCGAGAATTTGGCAGAGATGTGATGTACGAACCAGGTTTGGCACGATATTTTAACGTCAATTTGGCGAAAGCCCGTTTTCCAATACCAGTTACAATATATATTTTTAAATTATTTTCTATTGTTTTAAAATGTAAACAACAATAAATAAACGGTAATTTCATTAATAACTATAGAACAAAACAATTGTACAATTTAAAAAAATAAAATAAAAGTAAATGAACAACTTATTAATAAATAAGCAACAGTAGCTGGGTTACCTTGTAAAATAAAGTAACGCCATTTTGCTGTCAATTAGGTACCCAAGTGCGTATCTGACATCTGTGCCCCGTATTTTATCTTCCGTATCGAAATTCCCGCCAATACTGTTGGTTATTGACCAGACCATCAACACGATAAAATACAGCGTTATCGGTTTTTAGTTACACGAAATAGGTAGGTCACGAATGCGGTATAATTCATTTTAACTGACGAAAAACAAAATAATAATTTGTTTTAGCAATACGCCGGGAGAAAAAGTGAGTTTTAGCTTCCTTCTTCTTTTGCGGATTGAGCTGAAGAGGGAAAAGTTCCTGTCATTCACCGCTTGGCGCGCTAGTGTCTATGTGTGAAAATGCTAGCATGTCGTTACGTTACAGTGTCTCGAAATCAGTGGTTTTTCCCCATCTCAAAAAAAGCTCAACGAGCCTAAAGAAGTTTTCACTTCAAAAAAGTGTTATAGACAGTATTCTGTTTTATTTGTTTTTATGTGTATTGTTTCATCAAAATTTTACACTGCTTAAAAAAATGAATTTTTTTTTTTGAAAATTTAAGAATTTGCTAAAATTGCACGGTATGTATGTATTAATCGAAGCGTAACAGCTAATTATCTGGTGACCGCCGTCAACTTGACAAAGTGAAGCATGTGCATTCTCCCCTCCAGAAATGTTATTAAATGAATGAAAACAAATACGTTCATATTGAAGTAAGATTCAGTTTATTAAATGAATGTTCTGCTTCAAAACATGTTTATTTAAGTTGGTTATATGGACAGAGTGCACTGCATGGTTGGCAGCTATGATTAAAGTTGTCTACTTCTTTATCAAGAAGTTTTCAGCACATCATTATCTAAAATATGTACTTTTCTGATTAATAAAATATAGTTTTAATCTTGAACCTTGACGCATGCTCTAAGAGTTTTTCTTAAATACGTAAATAAAACAAATAAGATAAAATTTTAAAACTTCTAAAAACTATAAAAGTTACAAAGATAAAAATCTAAAAACCAACAATTTCCAACATACTTACGACTTTTATAATCCATAAATATTTTCAGTTTTTCTACACTGGAAAGAGTAATCCTGAATACGGCTACAGTGTAGCCGAAACATGTTGGTTTTAAGATTGTTAGCTTTTTAACTTTTATATTTTTTAAGTGTTTTAAAAGTTTTATCTTATGCATTTTATCTACGTCAAAACCTCTTTCTGTATGAGGCAAACTTCAATATTAAAACTATATTTTACGACGTAACGGCCTTACAGTTTAGTCACAAAATATAATTCATTCGTATTAAAATCAGCATGTATACATTTGGAAAAGAATAAAAATATTTTTTTAAGTATTAAGTTTTGAATGAATATTTTTCTTCAAATTCTTGCAATTAAATTATATTTTACTTTAAATGAAGGAATTATTATGTTAAAAGAATTATATACTTGAAACAAATCACTACTTTTAATGTCGTTTTTTGTTTACACGTAAAAAAAGAGTAAAACAATCTTTCATTAAATTCATTAAAATAATTATAAGTTTTGACATTTTCATTTTTTAAAGTAATCCGACATAATCTTGTATAATCTTTTGCAAATTAAACTGAATAGTTTCCCATTTTTTTCTTCTAAAAATAATCCTAGAATATAAGAATGAACACACTGTGAAAAATGTTTTCTGACGCAATAAAAATGTTTTACTCCGTAAAAAGCTGTGAATAATGATTCTTTATAATAGATAATCCTAGAAAATTAACGTAAAAACAAAGTATTATTTCAACTTGAAGAAATGCGCCTTAAAGATATATAGTTACATCGTTTTCATTTATAAAGGAAATAAAAATATTTTATGGAAAGCATTAATATTTCTACGTGCTTCTTTTTTCAATGTACATATCTTTTTTAAAATATTTAATTGTATTTTTTTCCATTCTCTGAATAATTGTAGCTTTTAAAGAAACTCATTAGATCGTGCATGTTTTGAGAGCATTTTCTGTTGTTTTATTCCCAAAAGAGCAAAAGAAGATATTTATTATACTTAATATTTTCTTCTGAAATATTTTCTGGAAAAAATACACACTGTAAAAAAAAAAAAAAAAAAAAAAAAAAAAAAAAAAAAAAAAAAAAAAAAAGACCAGATTTTCTGTAGGAATCGGAAAAATAGTTGCCCTTATCGTACCGGAAAAATTTCCGACCCAGCTCGGAATAAAATCAGTAAAATCGGAATAAAATCCGTAAAATAGGAATAAAATCTGTAAAGTACCGTTTTAATGAATGTTTCCTTTTTTTACGGATTTTATTCCGAGCTGGGTCGGAAAATTTTCCGGTAGGATAAAGGCAACTATTTTTCTGATCCCTACCGGAATACTGTTCGGATTTTTTTACAGTGCAGTTATTTCGTATTTTTTACATATTTGTTTTTTCTGCCTATATGTTTAAGATGTTATCGCTCCATTTTCCGTTTAAGATAGCGTAAAAGTTGTTTTTAAAACCTCCACTGAATACAAATATCTTTATACAGTATAACTTGAAAAATCCGGCATCATCGGGACCGAGACTACACTGTAAAAAAAATAATGCCTGTTTTCCGGTAGGAATCGGAGAAATAGTTTCCCTTATCGTACCGGAATAATTTCCAACCCAGCTCGGAATAAAATCCGTAAAATACCGTTTTACTGACTATTTCCTTATTTTTACGGATTTTATTCCGAGCTGGGTCGGAAATTATTCCGGTATGATAAGGGCAACTATTTTTCCGATTCCTACCGGAAAACTGGCAGTATTTTTTTTAGAGTGTATGCCGTGTTTTTGAAGGAATATCAAAAGTAGCAACTAGGGATATCAAAGGTAGTACTATATTGTTAATGGTGCCTTTAGCCATAGTTTAGTTCATTATTAAGTGATAATTATGTAACAAAAAGAGAAAATTAAATATAAAATAAAAACTTCATTTAATTGGTATTTTCTATATTACAGAAAAAAAATCTAGTAAAGAGAGAAATTATTTCTTTTCTTGTAATTTCGGAAACATCGATGTCAACTTTGATTGCTTCAATTTCTTTTTGGCCGTTTTTTAACAAGTTTTATTATTATTATTATTATTATTACATACAACTGAAGAATGCCTATTTCGGAAATACAGTCTTGTTTCTCTAAAGCATACATTAATCCTCGAGTCAAATTTACGCATTTTTCTAGTGAAACCTTTCCTTCTGCTGGTTGTTCACCCTCGTCTTCAGAGCTGCTACTAGCATTATCGGCGGTTCTATTTAGCACAGTGCCAGCGATTTCGCTGTTCGTTAAATTGTTCGTTGTTCAGGCATTTTCGTCAACGCTTAGCCAATTATCTATATCCCTTTTTTCGATACATAATGCATTTTCAGATTTCGCGTGTTCAATCAGCTCATAAATTGCGACTTTTTTACGGGAAATCTGAAAGCATGAAAATTCTTCCTCATAATTGGTGTCGCCGTAGTCGAAAATTCGCTTCGATGATATATTGTACCATGTATTCGCTAAAGTTGTTTCCGTTGCTGAGCAACAGTGCAGCTCCCAGAAAATTAGTTCAGAAAATAATCGCCTCTGACAAATGAAAAAAAAAGTCGAATATTCTTTTTTATTGCATTTTTACTTTCGATCTGGAAGATTTTAATTCATAAAGATTTGCTATTTTTCTTCTCCCATAACTTGAAAATTTAAAAGAAAAAGGAAGGCAAAAGGGGGTTTTTATGGCGAGTTTTTGAAGTTGACGGATTTTTAAGTCACACTGTACTACGGAAGGGTAAGCGGAAACTGCACAAAATTTAAATGAGCGATAAAACTTTCATTTGCTGTAGTCAGGCAGACATTTATAATTGTTAATTTAAATTTCAACATTAATACATTAAAAGAAACAAAATATTTTAAAAATCACTGCTAAAGTTCATTTCCTTCTATATATAAAAAAAAGTTTTGATTTGGAAATGGACCAATGAAAATCTGCGTAGATATTCTCGGCAGATCGGCATCCAATCTGAATGCTTAAGCATGTCATTTCTTCGTTAATATTAAAAAAATTGTTGCATACAAAAATATGAAAATCGGTAGTATTATAGAGAAATGTTTGATAAACAAGCTGATGCAGACAGTTTTCAAATAGAAGAATTATTTTAAGAGATATTTAATGCCAAAGTTGGACAAAATCGTTCCATTAAAAAAGTTTTATAGGATCAAAAACTGTACATAGGAATTTAATCATTTTTAGATCATTTTATGCGTCAGAATTTCCCGGTTTGCAGACTGTATTTAGTTTTTTAATTTGACTCATTTTTTGATGTTTTATTTCTATTTTAAATTCAAATTTTCAGCATTTCGAGAGATATTTTTTACATAATGTAGAAAATTGTATTAATTTAAACTGATGCCATCTGTATAAACTTCGCAAACAATAATGTTTGCTTCAAATTAAAAATTTATTTTACACGTTACTATTATAAACAGAAAATATAAAAAGCAGGAACTCATTGAAAATTACGTTATAAAAACTATATTTACACGTCAATTTTAGAAGAGGAAAAATATTGTAAAATAATAAATTCATTAACATGCGTTAGAAGTCTTAAATAGGAGAATTTACGTCACATTTACGTCACATTACACTTATTACGTAAAATGAACAAAAAATAATATTGCAAAACAGTTTAAATTAAAAAAAATTGCGCCAGACATTTATTTGATATTTTAAGATGATCATAATATTTCATTTCTACCAAAAGTATTTTTACGTGAATATTAAAAAGAGAAAGAAAAGTTTGGTGAAAATTACGTCAGATTATAATTTTCAGATTCAAATTATAATTCAATCTTCCGAAATCTTTTTAAAGCTGATCAAATTAGCGTGCTGTTAGAGTCTGCGGTGTCTGAACGACGGTTGACGAGCGTAGCTCGTAGGGGGCAGAGCCCCCTGGTCGCCTAAAAGCTACAAACAAGAGTAGATAAATCGGAATCTTTTATTGTTGTTGAAATTTGGATTTTTTATTTAAATGTTATGTTGCAAATGTGTTATTCTGACCTTTCAAGTATAAAATTTAAAAAAAAATGTAACACCCCCAAAATCACAATATTAAAGCTCTGGAATTTCGCGACCATAAGTTATTAAAGCGACAATTAAAAAGCTATTCGTTATTTTGATGCAAGTGTACTAAAATCCTTCAGTTTTATAAATGGGATTGCAACTTTCTTAATTTGGAGCGTGTAACATAAAAATATGCAATTTCACTTAAAATAGAAAAATAAATGCAGAAAATACAATCAAATGGCGTACCAGTTAATGAAATTCCAGTTCGTATAGCATTATTTTTAAACAGAAACTTGCATTTTCATTCATAAAAACTAAGTATAAAATTACTACACTAAAATGACGTCTTTTTCTGGACGATTTTAGTCGTAACATTTGTCTTTAAGTTTTGTTTTAAAAGAGAAAGTACTAATTTTTTTTAAAAAAATGTTAGAAACTGTTCATTTCCTAAAATTTAAATAATTCTAGTATCGCATCTACAAAATTAAAACACATATAGCTGTGCGGTATAGGTATAAGTTATATCTAAATAAAGATATGAAACAGGAAATAAAACATAGAAATAATTTATTTAGAAAAAGTGTAGAGTAACACTCAAAGCGTCTCTTAAAACATGATGTCATAGTTTGAAGATTATTTTTCACTTTTTATTTCCCCGCTACCCCTATCTGAAACTTTTTCATTAAATTAAAATATATGTATTATACTAGATGTTTTAACTGTTAATACATTTAAATTAAGGAACTACGCCATTTTAATGCCCTTACTACACATCTTTTGTAATTTTATGTGCCAGAAAAGCGCAACATGTGTTCAATGACTTCAATTTTGGATGCGAAAGTACAACGCGTACGTCTGAACATTTATTGGCTTGTAAAAAGAAAATATACATGCTATTATATTTTTATTCTTGCGCCTTTTGGTAGAAGGTGTAGCAGGTGACATGTTCACAAGTTGGCATTAGGGTGTGGCATGTTGTCATTTTTTTTTATTATTTATATAAATTATAGTAGGTGGTGAAAAAAATGATAAAAAAAATGTCTGAGTAATTTGTAGCCAGAAATTTTACTCGGGTTCTAAAAATTTTTTATATCACGTTTCGTGCAAATCTATCAAAAAATGTAGATTTGTATGACATACACATACAACCTGATTTATACACTATATAGCCATTAATCACCGGTCACTTTCAATTCTTGAATTTTTGTCGAATATTTAAAGATATACATGACGGATTTTCTTGGAACTTCAGGATTATGAAGAATATGTTTGACTTCATATTTATCAACGGCGATTTGATCAGAAGGACAATTAGGGGAGTAATAAAAAATCAAAGAAAATTAATAATATTTGGGATTAACCTGTAAAATAAAATGCAAGAAATGAGATAATAAAAAAATAAAAGATGATCACATAGCTGCGTTGCTTTTAGTCTCAGTTCCTAAATCTATTGATAATTTAATTATTGCCCTGGATGCGAGAGCGAAATGTAACTAAATTCCGAATTAATAAAAAATAAGTTGACAGACGAATACAATCGAAGATTAGAAATTAATACTGATCGTGAAGTTTTACAAGTTTTTTAAAACGAATGTATTTAAACAAAACTGGCCTAAAATTGACAAATTGTGCACGTATTGTAAGAAAACCATTGCTATCACCTGAACAATAAAACTTCACGAAATTGCAAAAGGAATCAATCTTATTCTCTATTACAAAATAAAAATAATAAGAAACATAATGTTGTTCTCAGAAGATCTAATTTTATCTCTATGACAAAGAATCATAAAAACACAAATCAGAATAAAACTTCAGTCTGTATGCAAAGCATCGGACTAAATTCCAATTCTAACAAAGATGACAGATGATCTAGCGAGATGAAAATAACATAAATAAAAACTCAGGATACGGCTCTTGATAAAAAACCGACAAATAAAAATAATCAAATTAATCGAGAAGCTAATTCTGTTTTGAATAATGGAAATAAAAACACTGAAGAGTACACTTTAAAACTAAACACCAATTTAATGCAAGATTTTAAAAGAGATTTCTATATAGACAGCGGTGCAACGCAATATCTCGCTAATGACACAAATGTGTTTACAGATTATATTTCGAATGCAGAACCTGTGAAAATTATTATTGCAGATGGGAGAAGTTTATTTTCGCAAGGAATCGGTAACGTTCACATTTCAACAAAGTTGTCTGACGGAACTAGTAATGATGTTAATCTATTAAATCTACATACTTCTTGACTGAATTAGAATGTAATTTAATATCGGTATAAATGCTACAAGGGATTTACAGTTATGTTTAAAGAAAGCAAATGCTTCGTTACAAAGAATCAAATTACGTATTTAGAAGCAGTTTTATGTAATAATCCTCTTTAAAAGGTAACACAAAATGAATATACAGGGAACAGCAAAAACCAAACATTCGCTTTGAATTGCAGAAATGTAAACTGCATTAATGTATGGCCCATACACCTTGGGCACCGAAATTCAAATGCTGTAAAGCAACATGTGAGGGGAAATCTTGCTTATGGCATCGAAATTTAGAACTGCGAAAAAGTTAATAATTGTGAAAATTGTATTAAAAATAGGCTTTCCGAATTCCCCTATCCGTTCATAAGTTCATCCTATAAGTTCAAAGCAAAGAGTTTGCATGAGCTGGTCCATAGTGACCTCTCTGGGCCCATCAAACCACCATTGTCAGTGGGAAGCGTTACTTCCTTACTTTCGTTGACGACTACTCGCGTTTCACAATGATTTGTCTAATAACAAACAAAAATGAAGTTCACTCTAAAGTAAAAGAATACGCCGCAGTGACTAAGAATAAATTTGATAAGAGGTTAAAAACACTCAGAAGCGATAAGACTGGGTTTCCCATCGGTGTATGGCCCATAGTGACCTCTCTGGGCCCATCAAACCACCAGTGTCAGTGGGAAGCGTTACTTCCTTACTTTCGTTGACGACTACTCGCGTTTCACAATGATTTGTCTAATAACAAACAAAAATGTAGTGCACTCTAAAGTAAAAGAATACGCCGCACTGACTAAGAATAAATTTGATAAGAGGTTAAAAACACTCAGAAGCGATAAGACTGGGTTTCCCATCGGTATATGGCCCATAGTGACCTCTCTGGGCCCATCAAACCACCAGTGTCAGTGGGAAGCGTTACTTCCTTACTTTCGTTGACGACTACTCGCGTTTCACAATGATTTGTCTAATAACAAACAAAAATGAAGTTCACTCTAAAGTAAAAGAATACGCCGCAGTGACTAAGAATAAATTTGATAAGAGGTTAAAAACACTCAGAAGCGATAAGACTGGGTTTCCCATCGGTGTATGGCCCATAGTGACCTCTCTGGGCCCATCAAACCACCAGTGTCAGTGGGAAGCATTACTTCCTTACTTTCGTTGACGACTACTCGCGTTTCACAATGATTTGTCTAATAACAAACAAAAATGTAGTGCACTCTAAAGTAAAAGAATACGCCGCACTGACTAAGAATAAATTTGATAAGAGGTTAAAAACACTCAGAAGCGATAAGACTGGGTTTCCCATCGGTATATGGCCCATAGTGACCTCTCTGGGCCCATCAAACCACCATTGTCAGTGGGAAGCGTTACTTCCTTACTTTCGTTGACGACTACTCGCGTTTCACAATGATTTGTCTAATAACAAACAAAAATGAAGTTCACTCTAAAGTAAAAGAATACGCCGCAGTGACTAAGAATAAATTTGATAAGAGGTTAAAAACACTCAGAAGCGATAAGACTGGGTTTCCCATCGGTGTATGGCCCATAGTGACCTCTCTGGGCCCATCAAACCACCAGTGTCAGTGGGAAGCGTTACTTCCTTACTTTCGTTGACGACTACTCGCGTTTCACAATGATTTGTCTAATAACAAACAAAAATGTAGTGCACTCTAAAGTAAAAGAATACGCCGCACTGACTAAGAATAAATTTGATAAGAGGTTAAAAACACTCAGAAGCGATAAGACTGGGTTTCCCATCGGTATATGGCCCATAGTGACCTCTCTGGGCCCATCAAACCACCAGTGTCAGTGGGAAGCGTTACTTCCTTACTTTCGTTGACGACTACTCGCGTTTCACAATGATTTGTCTAATAACAAACAAAAATGAAGTTCACTCTAAAGTAAAAGAATACGCCGCAGTGACTAAGAATAAATTTGATAAGAGGTTAAAAACACTCAGAAGCGATAAGACTGGGTTTCCCATCGGTATATGGCCCATAGTGACCTCTCTGGGCCCATCAAACCACCAGTGTCAGTGGGAAGCTTTACTTCCTTACTTTCGTTGACGACTACTCGCGTTTCACAATGATTTGTCTAATAACAAACAAAAATGTAGTGCACTCTAAAGTAAAAGAATACGCCGCACTGACTAAGAATAAATTTGATAAGAGGTTAAAAACACTCAGAAGCGATAAGACTGGGTTTCCCATCGGTATTTGGTCCATAGTGACCTCTCTGGGCCCATCAAACCACCAGTGTCAGTGGGAAGCGTTACTTCCTTACTTTCGTTGACGACTACTCGCGTTTCACAATGATTTGTCTAATAACAAACAAAAACGAAGTTCACTCTAAAGTAAAAGAATACGCCGCAGTGACTAAGAATAAATTTGATAAGAGGTTAAAAACACTCAGAAGCGATAAGACTGGGTTTCCCATAGGTATTTGGTCCATAGTGACCTCTCTGGGCCCATCAAACCACCAATGTCAGTGGGGAGCGTTACTTCCTTACTTTCGTTGACGACTACTCGCGTTTCACAATGATTTGTCTAATAACAAACAAAAATGAAGTTCACTCTAAAGTAAAAGAATACGCCGCAGTGTAAGAATAAATTTGATAAGGGGTTAAAAACACTCAGAAGCGATAAGACTGGGTTTCCCATAGGTATTTGGTCCATAGTGACCTCTCTGGGCCCATCAAACCACCAATGTCAGTGGGGAGCGTTACTTCCTTACTTTCGTTGACGACTACTCGCGTTTCACAATGATTTGTCTAATAACAAACAAAAATGAAGTTCACTCTAAAGTAAAAGAATACGCCGCAGTGTAAGAATAAATTTGATAAGGGGTTAAAAACACTCAGAAGCGATAAGACTGGGTTTCCCATCCCCCGGTCCTAAAAGCCCTTGTGGCCCCGATCCAGGGGTCAAAGGGCCGCCCTTCACGAAAACTCTAGTCTCAGCTGCGCATTGCCCAGCGCACGTCCCGCAGCCTAACTGCCAAACAAAGAGGAGACCAGACGATTGCGACAGCTCTCACCACTCAACACAAGAAAGAGCCAAGCGGGTCCTTCACTTGGTCCCCTCTTAGGTACCCCGCTCCCGGTTCACCGCAGCGAACCGCAGAACCGAACACCTATGGAGGAGCCGGGAACATGAGCCTATGCCGAGGATTCCCGAGGTGGAGTTGCTTTATGGAAGTCTTCCAAGGTCAACTGCAAAGACATTTTTGGTCAGCAACCGATGAAAGAGGACCCAAAGAAATATTGATGGAAGTTTTGAATTGTAAAATCAAAAAACCCGACTGCGCAAAAAGAGAACTAATTAATTATTTCTCATCAATGTGAATTATATTACTTACCTATTTTTTTATTTACTTGTATTGATGACATTTATGTTGTGTTTAATTGTTAGTTCCTATCTATAAACAACGTTTAGATGAGGTCTATAGATGTCTATGGTGGTTAGAGTTGCAGTAAAGCCTACCTACGCAACTTCCAGGTAGTATAATATTTTAACGGAGATTCTGACTGTAAAATAGTCAATGAAACATCGTCTTCCTTTTGAAAGACCTATCCAATGATATATTACTCAATAGGGTGCGTAATATTTTTTTTCGTCTCTACCGCCATTTTGTATTTTACGGCCGTCATTTTGAATTTATAAAAACAAAACCTAGCCTATAACCATCGGGCTGTTAAGACGAATCGATAGAGACCTCATTCATTGAAATCCATCCAGCCGTTGGGATGTTTCCAGGGTATAAAGAAATCCACTTACCCAGATACGCGTGAAACACATAACCCTTCTTTTCAGTCGGGTAATAAAAATGAAGAATTTCTTAAGACGTGTAATATAGAAGAGAAGAAGCCTACATACATACCAATGGAAACGTCATACTCAAAAAATGAAGATGACAGTAAATGTCTCGCTGATAATACTGAATATAGTCAAGGCATTCGAGCTCTTCTTTACATAGTTAATTGACCGTTAATTTAGCAATTAGTTTTGTATTAAAAAATAATTTGCTAATTTTATTCATTTTTTATTACGTAAATCCTTTCCAAGAATTTAAATTATTTTATGTTTTTTTTTTTTTTTTTTTTTTTTTTTGGGGGGGGGGGATTAAATTCCCTATTATACTATAATTATAACAAAATAATTGACTATTTTGTTTTAAATAAATGTTTTATTAGATTAATATAACCTTGATAATATTCAAATTCAATGAAATATTTTTGATATTTTAGAAAATTACTTTTCATATCAATAAAAAGTCGTGGATGGAAATAAGGATTACGCTGGAAAATTTCACAATAATAAAGAAATACAGTCGAACCCGGTTAAGACGCGTTTCAAGGGAGTGGGTAAAAGTCGCGTATTAAGCGGGATCGCGTATTAAACGTGATTTGTATAGTGTTGCAGGAACTGGGCTTATTTACAACATCTAATCGTCTAAATGAACTTTAGAACTTTCATTTATATGTTTACGATCGAAATTTGTATCTTTTAGTTATACTCAGATTAAAATTTAATTGAACTTAACTTTAACTCATTGTTTCTTTTCATAGAACCACATGGATTAATAACTGAAAACAAAAAGTAAATTCAAACGGCTTTATTATCGATTAATATGCTGCAACCAAAAATAAAAAAAATAATTTCATGCTAGACTAATTTTTTAACAGAACTAAAAAAAAAATTACCTTTGAAGCACTTGTTAAAATCACATTTAGTACTTGTGATAATAAGTACAATTATAATCTGTCCTTCTTTTTGTTATAAGAAAAACTATCCGGATTAATAGTATTTGTGTAAAAAATATTATTAGTTTAGCAAGGAGGAAAGAAAACATAAAAGATTTAAACAACCGCAGTCGTATTTAATCTTTACGAGTTTCATTTTTTTGCCTGTATAATGAAACATAGTAGGATATAACGTACATTTAAAATCTCACTAACAAGGTATACTAATCTTTAATCGTAATAATTTCATGACGTATCTGAGTATCCTGAATTCTTCTATCTCTCTCTACTACAGTAAAAACATACAGGAAGCTAAAGATAAAAGAATGTTAGGACGCAGGCAGTATCAAACAAGAATTGTAGTGTTGCTAATTTAGCGGGTTTTTTAAAATTCAAATATCTCTCACTATTTTCGATTAGTAATGTTCGCCTTAATTAATCTGTTATTAAATAAAATAAATATTACTATTCGTAAGCAGTGTTTCTTATTTGAATATAAGAAAAATCTAATAAGTTGACAACACTGAAGAAGAAACAAGGAATTCGCATCTTGATCAATGAATTCGCGTCTTAAGCGTGATTTTTTTGCCTCAAAGGACCGAAAATCTCTCGCGTATTAAGCGGGATCGCGTATTAACCATTCGCGTATTAAACGGGATATTTTTACATTAGCCTTATGGGCGATATTCAAGGGACCGGAAAAAATCCGCGTAATAAGCGGGATCGCGTATTAACCGTGAGCGTCTTAACCGGGTTCCACTGTATTCTGAACGTTCTTTTGCTTTTTTCGTTTAAAAAAAATATTCATGTAATGCTTAGTTTTAAATGAAATATCCTAGTAAAGCTGATATAATTCTGATAAAACGCAATATTAATGAAAATATTCTTCCTGCTTCAGAGAGATGTTTTTTATGCCGATTGAAAAAAGTTATTACTGATTGCTTCCCCAAGGTGAAGATATTTTCTGCCAGTTATAAATATTTGCATTCTATAAAGGTTTAGAATAATTTCTACTGTCTTTTGAAATGAAACATATTCCAGACAAATGAAACGTTCAAACAATCTTTCCTAACAAACCACTTCTTAAAATCTTAAACTATAACGCAAATATTAGAAAATATTTCTACTTATAGTTAATAACCTCATTTGGAACATTACAGGAAATGTTTGCTTTTAACTTCAAATTCATGAAGGACTTATTAAATTCTCAAAAGTTCTCTGAATTCAAATTATGTTGTTGGATTATTATGCACTTTACATAAAAGGTTGTGATAGAATAAATAAATAAGTAATACAAATTAGAAATTTGAAAGCAGTAACTTTTTAAAGGTTTATTATTTTTTTTAGTTTAAATTATTTTTTAGCTACAGATAATTTTTATTGTTATATTTAAATTATTTGTGTGTTTGGAGCATAAAATATGGAAAATTAAAATTTCTTAAAAAAAAAAGTTGCTTTTCTGTGAGGTTTTTAAGCCTTCATATACTATTTTTAAGGAATTAAAAAGAATAACGTTTGAAAACTGTTTAACATCTGTAACTTTTTATGACAAAGAATAGAATTCATTGCCGTCAAATTAATTTTTTCTTTTAGAACGTGTCTTATTTGGTAATAAAGTATGGTTTTATTAAGCACATTTGCTTTTGTCAAATATAATTGCGTTGAAAATTATGTTTTGAAAAGTTATTATTGATGATATAAAAAAACTCCTTTTGTAATACTAAAAACAATGTATTATTATTCATTCATTATTAATAGCATTAGAAAGTGACGTCTAGTTCTAAGAACTTTGCTTGCTAATTTAATATATAAATCATATATATATCGATATATATATATATAGATACATATATATATAGATCATATATAATATTGTAATTATTTTCTATTTATATTATATTAATTGCATTTATCACGGTATTTCAAAATGAATTAACTGCAACCATTAGGTTTTAATATCTGTATTAACTTAACTGCAAAAATAACCTTAAACTTATCATGCTTTTGCATACCATGTGCAGGAGTGTATTTGGATTAAATAAAACTAGGATTATATTAGGTATGTTGTGAAATATTACTATTTTTCATTGCTATAAATTAAATATTTAAAAGGTTGTATTACTTTTTCTATTTCATAGCATTCAATATTATTCTGTTTTCATCTTGAAACTATTCTTTTGGTCATATTAATCGTTTGAGTACAGGAGAAAAAAAAATCAGCTTTTAGCTTTTTTTCTCACAGAAAACGACAATTTTGCTTATATAATTGAATTCTGTACTCTTGATAACGTAATTCAATATATAAGCTTTTCTATTATTATTATTGGTATCCATATTTTTCTTTTTTTTCTTACGTATTAATTTTCGTAATATAGTACAACGGACTATATTTTATACATAGCAGCTTGTATATTATATATTCTATGTTTTTAGTATCCATGTTAAGTGTGCTGGGGGAAACTGTATTATTGTCATTTCATTCATAATCACAATTTTTATGGTGGTCGGTAATGTTTATTTAATGGTTATATATATATATAACCATTAAATAAACATTACCGACCACCAACAAACACTGTGAATTTGTGAATAAAATGACATTAACAAATTGACAAAAATACAGTTCCCCCCAACACACTTTAACATAGATTCCAAAAACATAGTAAAAAACAGCAGAAATTGAATAACAGAAATAGAATAATTGAAATTTGTAGAACTTAGACAGAATCGCCGTGTCCCAAATGCCTAAAGTTCCACAAATAATAATTTGTGGTTTCATCTTGATATTAGCCATAAATTAGCTAAAGAATATAAATTTGGGACAACCACACACAAAAAACAGAGAAATAAACCAATGAACACCAATTAAGTTCAAAATAAAACAAGATTAAGAAGCATAGGGGAAAAATAGAAATAAATTGAATTATTGATCATAAAACATATTCATGATTGTGAAATAAATTTTACAAAGTATAAGTTGACATGTTTATATAAGTTGAATACTCCAAGCAATAAATTAAAATTACTTTATCACAAATTTGACATTTATTACATTCAGAGTATGAAATCAAATTAAATAATTATTTTAAGTTGATAAATTCAAATTAATCTGAAAATAAGTATTTGATTATTTTACACTTGAGTCACAAATCTTAATTAAATTTCCTCTACTAGCTGATATTTATTATTAAATCATAATCATATTTATTAATTAACGTCAAATTTGTTGAAAAGTAATTTGAATTTATGTCTTGGCGTAATCATCAAATATAAACTGGTCAATCAGATCTATTTTGGTAAACTGATTTCTCAATCATTAATGTGTTTTATGAGGGACAATTTCTATCATTTCTGGCATATATCTTTACAGAGACATATCAATTCATCTCATACTAAGACGCTGCACGCGCGCGCATACACACACACACACATATATATATATATTATGCTAATAAGTAAGAATTTATCAGAAATATTAAGTAATTTAAATTCTGTGACCGAAAAGAAAAATTATTATGCAAGAAATTTTCTTTTGCATATGCATCTGTTTTCGCGAGTTATTAGAATTTAAAAAACACAATAAAATAATTTTTAAACATACGTACCTTATATAACTAAATAAGCATTTAATATTAGTTCGTTTTAGAAACTTTAATTGCTGTTACAATTATTCAAGCTAAAAGCATAATGAAGGAAGAGCTACGCTAATTACGCTTTTAATTATCTTGAACCGTACTGTATAAAATATAGTTTTCGCAAAATGTTCGTGTTACATTTTAAAATGAGAAGTTTAATTCGTATCTAATTGCAGTTTAGAAAAGTCTTTTGCAATGTTTGAGAAGCACTAAATATTATGAAATGATATTATTGATAGGAGTAAAAATCTCAAGAGAATTTTAGCTAATTACATAAATAACATTATATTACTGTAAGTACAAAAAGTGAAAAAAATGTAAAGAGATTTTTTGTTGTTATTGTTATTTAAAGAGCTAATATTTTGATTTTGTAAATTCACAAGATACTTTTATAATTATTCTACAATGTTAAACATTCTGTTTCATATTGAACAAACACTTGTTTTTGTTGTAGCCAAAACCATGATAGCAAAATTTTGTTTCTACAAATCCTGCTCCATCTGAATCATATGCTCGAATTGGTAATTTTTCGAATGGGTAAAATGTTGACTTGAGGACTGCCAAAATTTTGCGTAATATACCGGTATAATACTGAGCAATAAAGTCTGGTAAAATGTTGAATAATAAACAGGTAAGACATTGGAAAATAAAATAATAATAGTTTTCCTTTGAAAGCACGGGTTAATTATATGGAAATCACTGTATGTTGTTGAATCTGACCAATTAAGCCTAATGGGTATTCAAACCGGACACTTCTTCACGTCTAGCCAACACTGTAATCACTAGAAAAGAAAGATAATACATTCGCGTTCTAAAGCAGCTTATTTAAACTTATAAAGCTACTTGTTACAATTTTCTGCTGAATAGATATACTATTTGAAAAAAATATAAGTTAAAACTATTTTTATGGTGCACCATGTGTAAGAGTTTTTCAAATTTAAGAAGAACGATATTTGTTACTTCTTATTATTTCGCCTCAAAGAATAGTTGAACTCTGAAAAATTTTTTTAGCGATTATATTATTTAGCAATTTTTAGGTACATTTTAGTATGGATAACTTGTTTTAGAGTTAATAAAAGCATAGCAATTGTGTTACCTGCGCAAGTCTAGAAAATAAAAGAACTTTTAATATTTGCTTTGGAAGTTTATGACTGGAATTATTTTACCATTGCTATGACGATTTTATATGAAATAATAAAATAATTTACAAAAATATGTGAAATAATATGTTAGGTTTAGCAAATGAATCTGAGCGAAGAGTAAAAATAAACAACTTGTACTTAACCCTTAAATGCCTGATTTTTCAAAAATCATTGTAATAATATTTTTCGGCTTTCATTTTTTAAATAAATCATGGTAAATATACTTAAAAAAATCATATTTTGTTTTAAGTATGGTTTACGGCTAAAAAACAGTTTGTTACTAATCGGCAATACTGGTCTGTAATTGAAAAAATAATTTTCCTTTATAAAATTCTGTAATATTAAACACACAAGAATTTTAGGAACTATAATAAGAAATAAATTTTACTTGCTCACTGCAGAACAAAATAGGGTATTTCGCAATCTTCCAAACAAAACAAAAAGAACAAGTAGCAACTATTTAAAAAATAAATCTATCTTTATTCTTAAACAGCACAAGTGTTGCCATCTACATGCTGAAAATTGGTTTAATAATAGTTTCAGAATATATTTTATTGGCAACATTAGGCATTGTAGCTTCAATATTATTCTAATAGTATTTTAGATCCTAAATTGGGTATGTTGCCGAAAACCAACACCCGGCATTTAAGAGTTAAACAATACACACATATATATATTAGTTGTTCACTACCTGTCCAGTTAAAGTAATCTTTTAGATATTGTTTTATGAATTATTTTCTTTTTTGTCTGTATTTATTTAGTTTCTCGGCACTTTCTTTTCATTAAAATACCACGGACGTGTGTAATATTTGCTCGTACTTCAACAAAAACTATACTTGTTTTGATATTATTAAAAATAAATAAATCTAGTTAAGTGGCAAAGATGTTAAATTTATAATATCGGCTTTAGCGAAAGCTTTAGCATCAAGCTATTCTTTCGACAATAAAATTATAATTGAAGGACAAACCTCTGAACAAGTTTAATACTGCTTCATTCATCATGTTTTTCTACAGCATGTGTAACTGGCATTTCGTCTTATGGAATGTTTTTGTATTATCACTACAGATAGTGATGGAAATCCTTTTTCTCATTACGCATTTTCTGAAAATTTGATTGGATATTTCCTGGTCAAGACTGGAATTAGAGTTACCATCTACATGTTAAGATTTTTTTTTCGATCATGTGAAAAGGGTATTCAAAACACAGTGTATTCAAAAAATTCCAGAACTCCAGTTCGTAAACAAACATGGATCGTTATTTTTGCAAAACCGAAAGTATGACCGATCAACGACCTTCAACCATGTGTATAAAGTGGTTGCATTTGTTTTTATGTACTTGGTAGCTTTCATTTCCGTAAAGCGTGTGTAAGCATCTTGATCATCGAAAAACAAAGTGTAGCAACGATCTTTAAATTTCGTCTTGGAAATTCGACCATTGAAACGTACGAAGTGACTGAATTTGCGTATGATGACGATGCTATGAGTCGTTTGCGACTTTTTGAGTGGCTTTCTAGGTTTCAAATTGGAAAAGATTGGACTGAAGACGATGAGAGATCAGATCGTCCACGTTCGAGTCAAAATGAGGGAAATATTCAGCACTTGGAAGCACTGGTGACTATAGACCGCACACTGTGACTGTGTTTTCTAAAAATATGTCTTTCATCGGCTTTTGAGAAGAATGCAGCGTCCGACGCCCGGTTTGCTTGACAACGGAAATTGGGGGCTCTTCCACAACAATGCACCGACTCTGAAGTCAATGCTTGTGCGGCAATTTTTGACGGGAAGTCAGGTTGTGTGAATATCAACACCCCACCTGATCAGCAGATCTCCCCCCCACCTCCTGGACTCCTTTTTTTTTTCTCAAATTGAATTTTAAGATGAAGAGATAGCGGTACGATTCGATAGATGGAATTGAAGTGGCTGTGGCACTGGAACTCAATAGTGTTGGAGTGCAGGCGTCTCAGAACGGGTTTACGGACCTGTACACTTGTTCCAAGCATTGTATTGAATTGGGAGAAGAGTGCGTAAAAGCTTAATATCAAATGTAGGTATAATCTTTCTTTTATATGGTCTGTGTACGATCAGTCCTGGAACTTTTTGAATGCATTGTGTATATAGATTTTCTTGGTGTGTTGGTGAATTTTTTACAATGCACCTAAATAATCTGATCTTGTATCTCGGTTAGGATAGGCTTTATTTAATCTGTCGGAAAGTAGAGCTGCTGGAATCTGAGTGGCAGACATAACACGAGGTTTTTGACAGAAATTTCATTTAATATCAAACTTTTGATTATTTGTCTGACTTTTAAAATTAAAATTGTGTTTCTGAGTTGTTTTAAAGTTATGACACTGTCGTGCTGCTCCCGTTCATGGCACAAATGGATGGTACAAATGCACGGCACAAATAGTGGTCAAAATGGATGGAATATTAGCTTTTGCAACCATCAACCAATAAGGATCCATTTTCTGTCTTTAATGTTGTATTATAGGATCGAAGAGTTTAGCTACTTTTTTTACAAACATTTTACTTTCTCAGAATTATTTTTGATTTAGTGAATAACAATCGTGAAATTTCACAAAAAGTTTATGTTTTTATGTCTTTTTCAAATTAAAATGGAATCGAATGTGACAGGAAAATCTCAGCTCCTACACTGAAAAAAAAAAAAAAAAAAAAAAAAAAAAAAAAAAAATCTGTAATTCTAGAGATGTAAAGTTGCAGAAATCTGTATGCTTACTAAAATTTTATCTGTACTCTGCACAAAAAGATGTAAATCTACGAGACTAGTTTTTGTAAAGCTACAGAAATCTGTAGCTTTACAAAAGAATCTACTAAAATTATAGTAATCTTGCTAAAATTTTATCTGTTAACCGTGTTGCACTTTCATAAAAAGTTCCAAGCATCTCAGTTTCCTAAATAATTATTAATAATTGTACAGATTTTTTGATTTACAGTGAAAAGTGTATCTGTTAGATGAATTTTTGTTGTTGTCGTTACATAAAACGTTCTAGGAATCCCAGTTTCCTACAAAAATTTTAGTAACTTTACAGATTTTTTTTACAGTGTTAAAGTGGTGCAAGGAAAAAAACTTTAGAAGAATTATTTTCTGAAGTGGTGGAAGTTTACCTTACGAAATGAATATATTGGAATTGAATTTTCCATAACAGTTGCAAAAAGATACGTAATCGATTGTCCCGTATGCTCGTTTCCGGAAATACAGAAAGATGTGAAACTGACAGTATGTATCTTCTGCCATTCCTTTCATTGAGAAGAGGTGTCTTGATACAGATTTTGTTTCAAGTAAAATATATCATCATACCAATCCTGAACAATTTCCACTAAGTTCTTTTGTCTAATCTGTTTTATTATTTTGTTTGTCTTTCATTATTTCTGTCTTTCCGCTATCTTTCAACAGCTGTTTCGGCCAGCAATTAAAGAGTCGTCTTTAAAAAATAACGTTCCGATATAAATGCCAGACGTAAAAGAAAGCAGATGTATCATCGGATCATTTTTTATTAAATAAAAGCGTGTGTTTTAAGTCTTAAAACTAAAATATGCTTTGTACTGTCTATATTTTTATACATACATTTTTTTCATCGGGGGGGGGGGGGGGCGACGCTAAATTCTGAAAAAGCAGAATTCTTGTTTTCTAGTTATACATCTGTTCATAAAACTTAATTCTTTCACATCCTTTTCCAGAAAATTTTTATCACTATTAACACTTATGATTTCATCTAATGAATAATAGCAATGACCAAGGACGTTGTATGATGTGGATCCGTTGTTGCACTTCTGCCTAAATTGATCTTTGAAGTGTACATTCGTTCGGTATTTTCTCATATTTAAATCTGCTTCTCCTAAAATCATCTTAATTTGTAGTGAATGATGCAAGCTAAATCTTTAATTTCTAATACGTGAATCAGGCAGCCTACATAAATCTACTATTTATAATGCTGCTAGAAAAATATTCTTATATTCCTTGTGAATTAATATTCGTTTTTATCGAAAAACGAAGTAGAAGTTCCATGGAAAATTTCCCGTTTCACCTTAAATCGTTTGGTTGAGAGTCCAAAATTTCCGTAACCCATTCAAATTATACAGCTTCTCTTCCTTCTTGCAATAAAGCTATTATCATAATAAATGCACCTTCTGTATCTCTTGTTTAGACGATCTTATTTTTCTCTTACTATTTTCAAAATTTAGAGGAAAAATAAAAGAGTCCCTTATTTTATGACAATACTAGTTCTACTGATCCAACTACAGAAACATTCGGTAAATTTCAAATTATATATACTTTAATGGATTTTAACTTCATAAGATCATTATTATTTTTTTATTTTATGTTTTTGTCACTGTCGGGTTTTTCCTTTAAATTTTGATATGTATATAGAAATCATTATTTACATAAATATCATACATATTATACTTTCCGAATTACTGCAATACAAATTTAAAACGATTGTGAAGCATGCTTTTAGAAGAAAATAAAGGAGAAGTAGATTAAAAGTAAATAAAATAAGTAATAAGTAATAAGTAATAAATATCTGAGAGAATTTTTTCCTTGATCACAATGCTACTGAAATCCACGAAGATACTATTTTGAGTTTTCATTTCTAATGTACTCTGAGTTTGAATATTTAATCAAACTTGGATTTTTATAAAGGCATAATAACTTTATTTGAAATAAAAGTCCATTTAAGAAAATAATTGAATGTAAAAGAGTTTTTAAATTCCTGAAAATAATATTTTAATGGATATTCTTTATATAAATCTGTAAAATAATCTTTATAAATCAGAACTAAACATGTATGTGTAGCCCAATTTTCAAAACACTTAACTGAAACATTCATAACATTTGTCTTCATATATGTAACAAAATCTCTTTTACGGATTCTAAAACAATTAGCATTAGTTAAAATAATAGATTATGTTATATAACAATACAAAAACAAATCAAAGCGTTTTAATAAAAGCAAATATCACATCTATTTGAAAGTTTTTTCTTCTTTTGTTTGGTACTTCAGTCATACATCTTTGTACCTATAATAGCATTTACATTGGATCATACGTTGGAAGCCGAGATTACAATTTTTTTCAGTGTTAGCGAAAGAGATTTCCCACAGAACTCATTATAAAATGTTTTTAATTGTCTATATGTTTTAAATGTTGCAACTGATACAATACCGCTTTGTACTTCTCATGTCTCTATGGCGTTTATTGTTCTTTAGTCAGCATCTTATTTAAAGTTTAAATAAACTGTAAAAATTTTATTTTTTCAATTTTAATAAATTGATTATAATAGTCATGCTAACAAATTTCTCACATAATTTTTTTAATAATTTCCAACAAAATTAAAAAGTGTTTATGCAGTCGTGTTATCTTTCAATCTGTCCACGCTCTAAGTCCCGTAAATATACTCGGATTTCCATGAAACTGATAAACGTTATTTAGGGTTACCAAAGCATAATAAAAGAGCTAAAATCTTTAACAACGATTTTTACGTACAAATAACGTACAGAACGACAAAAAATCCCATACGATCGTTTCGAGGATTCCTGGATCCCCTTCCTCAGTGAGAAAAAAAAAAATAAGCCAGTACTCGGGCCTATAACCGAGGGATTTTTCGAACACATTTTAATACTTTTTTTCCCTCACTGAGGAAGGGGAACCAGGAATCTTCTAAACGATCGTAAGGGATTCTTTTATCGTTCTATACGTTATTTGGGCGTAAAAATCGTTGTTAAAGATTTTAGCTTTTTTATTACAATTCGCACAAAGTTTTATTTATGCTTACCAAAGCATGTTTGGTTTTGTATAAGAAGTATGTGGGATTAATAGTTCCTTTACAGGGTCACTCAAACGAATTCCGTTACATTATGGTCAATGGGGAAAAATCTTCTGCAGAGTATTTGAATGATATTACGCTATTTCAAATGTATTGAAACTGATATAAACAACAGAATTTCAATATAATATGATTACTCTAAAGAAGAGCGTTCATAGTATTTGTCGTTCATTTAACAGGGGCATGCAAAATAAATCGGTTACCGTACTATCTTCGAATAATAATTGATGGAAGTGCGTTTTGTAATTCCGCATATGCTTTTAAATTTAATTAATTTTTCATATATTACTGCTTGTATATAAATTTCATACCTCATATACGGGGCTGTACAAAAGAATTTACGTACCATTCTCCTTATTATTGGAAATTCCTGAAAGGAGGAATTTTCAACTAAGGTATATGTATTTCCTAACTGAACTAAATTTTGGCATGCATGCCATTAATAGATACAAATCTATATATCATATACAGGGCTGCTCAAAGAATTCGGATAATTTTCCGATTGTAGATGGGAACAGTTGAAATTGGGTTTTCAAATGTGTTATGCGTTTCCATATGGTTCAATTAGATACAATATTTTAACTTATTAAACTGTGTAGTTTTGTTACATTATTCTGAATGTGTTGGAAAGTGTTTCATAATCTATGCTAGATGCATGATTTTTTTCTTTCTTGTTTTTTATGCATACATTTATTCTAAGTTAATACTGCATTTAAATTCATTTAAAATTCCAAATTATAACTGATAAATGATATTAAATATTAAAATTTAATTTCATTTACTATAACAAATACAAAGTATCTAATAATGTATTAATTAATAACGATTTAAGCAAAATTATAGGAAAAAACAAGGAGGCTAACTACAACCTTCTGATTAAAAATTTTATATTCTCACAATTGTAGCAAATAATTAATTCAGTTCACCTAAACAGTATAAGTAAACGAGTGTGTTTTTGAATGATTTCCATAATTATTGTAATTCATCATCGGTAAGCACAAAATATAGCACTTAGCATCTTCTAGATTCCAATCTACGGATGTCTCGGATTGGTTAAATCGGTGTGCAGGTTCCCAAAATACTATCCAATGAAAATGTCCCGCAAGGCAGAATAAAGTAGCTGCTCAGGGCTAGTAAGAGAAGACACCAAAAGAAGTTTCAATGGATTCTTGGCCAAAAAAGTATAAGGGTGCTCAAATGAAAGTGGCATTGCTGTAGTAACTCCACCATTTGAAGACAAAGATGACTGCTCATACTTCTATAGAGAGTGCAGAGTGCTGCAAATGCTTGCGATATCGTCGGATGAGAGTGTGATACCTTGGGAGCACGTTTACATCACGGATGCCCCTAAACGGTGGCAACGCGCGGTCGTGCAAATTTTAACAGCGGAAAATGTAAGTGAAATCTATCGTCGAATGCAAAATGTGTATGGCACGGAGTGTATGGCACGCAGATCGGTATCAAGATGGTGATTTTTCGAGGGATTTTCGAAGTGAAAGAAGCAGTACTGACGACAGGTGATGATCTGGACAAGCGTATCTCTCCAGTGCTTGTATAAAATTCCTTATTTAAAACATGTCTAATTAGAAGTCAATATAGAAATCATAATTGCTCCTCAAATAAGTTGCCTCTTGACAGCATGAACTCCATATGGATGCCATTAAACTTTCTCAAGAGACCATCTATTTTACGCTTAATGCGTTTTTTGGCAGTGTCTCGTAACTTTAAAACTTTCAACCTATAAGTGTCCATAATTCGTAGACACTTACAACATCACTCCAGATTCTTGAAGAGTAAATGAATTTCCAGCAATGGATATACATGATGCAAATGAGGTCATGTGAGAGAATAACCCTTTAAGAAACCGAAGGAGGAGGACGCGTCCCGTTAGGTCAGGATAGGTGACTCTTACCAAAATCCGTGTACTAAATTGTACATGTTTGTACAGTCGTGTGCTTGTTCGTGTACAGAGAATAAAGATAGATGTTGCGTAACATGACAGTCATTATCAGCAGTGTACGAAGAGAAAAGTGCGCCCGGGGCAAAGTTTCAATTTGGCGCCCCCCCCCCCCTTCCCAATTTTTCTTTGTGACAGTGTATTGAGAAGTACAGAAACAGAAACAAAGTCTTTTGAATACATATTTCGCGTTTATTTTGAAACTTTAGGTTTAATTTTAATTCAGAAATTTCAAAAAAACTAAGTAACGTAAAAGAAAATTGCACTTATATTTTGGAAAACGAGATCTGGAAAATGAGAGTAGAAAAAATTTATATAACCGTACAGTATAACAGTTTGGAAGCCTTTTGTATTCCAAGAAAGAAACCTCCTGCTATTTTGACAGTATATGTTTTCGTCATAAGCACAGACTCAGAACAGAGAAAGTTAATAAAAGAGACAGACAAAAAGCTGAAACAAGTTCTGAAAAGAAAAAAGTCCTTATTCATAAATTTGTATTTCGGTGTGAGGTGAAGGAGAATGCAATAAATTTGAAACGAAAAATGTTCGTAATTTCACTGAGAAAAAAAAAATATCAATATGTAGGAACTTTTTTTTTTTTTTTTTTTTTACAAAAAGAAGAAAAAGACGAGGTTTGTAGTATGGATTTGGTACCTCCTCAAGCTCCGCGCCTGGGGCCCCCGTCGCGCCCCGCTTCGCACGGCCCTGGTCGTTATTGAAGGTTTATTGCGGTACAGGACGACTATTGCTGGAAGTATGTTTTCCGTTGAGTTATGCATTTTTTAAAAACTTATCTAATATTTAGTGCTTTACATTGTTTGTGTACACTATATGGCCATTAATCACCGAATACTTTAAATTTTAGACATTTTGTCGAATATTTAAAGATACATTTCTCGAATTTTTTTTTACTTCAGGATTATGAAGCATATGTTCGACTTCATATTTATGAACGGCAATTTGATCAGAAGAACAATTAGGGGGCCAAAAAAGAATCAAAGGAAAATAATAATGTTTGGGATCACCCTGTAAAATAAAATGCACGAAATGGTCTATCGCTAAAGCTTACGAATAAATGGATATTGTAGAATATATGTATTCATTTGTGGAAGAATAGAACGTATATTCATGGAGATATATCTTTTTTTTTTCTTTAGTTAAATTTTTTTTTTTGCATTTTTCGTGTTTATATCATGGAGGGCTTTTTATCAAATTTATTTCCAGTTTCAGAAAATTTCACAAAATGTAGTACAAATAATAGAGAGCAATAGAAATTTAAATACATTAAATGTCTCATGAAATACGAACAGTTGTACGAAATATTTTTATTTGCGCATGCGTGCACGATAAATAAATATATATATATATATATTTTTCATGATTTGATAGTCAACTTTATGGAGAAACTCATAAAAAAAAGCCAGTCAAATATCGTGAAAATTCCGAAAGATATCGGCAGTATAGTGAACGAAGTTTTAGTTGCTCTCTAAAAGCTGCTGAATGATAAGGGCTTTTCCACAAATTGTAATTTTTCGGGGCGTTCGTAATTATATAAATACATAGCACCTACAGTCGCCTGTCTGTCCGTCTGTATGCCCGTCCGTCTGTCTGTCCGCATATAACAGAGCAAAAACTACCCATCCGAATAGTCTGAAATTTTAAATCTATAATTGCTGCAAAATTTTGTCGAGTCATTTCAAATTTTATGAAAATCGGATGTATAGTTTAAATACAGGGACAGTCAAAATTTTCCCGTAACATGATGACGAATGGGAAAAAAATTATTGCAAGTTCATTTTAACCATGTTACAGCCTTCCGAATGGTCTGAAATTTTAAATATATAATTGATGCAAAATTTTGTCTAGCCGTTTCAAATTTTATGCAAATCGCATGCATAGTTTAATGACAGAGACAGTCAAATTTTTTTCAGTTACATTACGGCCAATGGGAAAAAATTATTGCAAGTGCATTTTAATGATGTTACAGCCTTTCGAACAAAATGAAATGGATATGCAGTTATGAAGTGCAATAAAATATACATTTAGTATAATATGCGGTGCAAAAAATATTTATAAATCTAGTTATAGTAAGAATGCACCTCATTTGCCACGTTTGACGAGCAATTTCCGACTTGTTTATTATTTGGCTTTCAGCAAAGTAGTTATTGTACTTAATGAATATCAATGGATAGGTTTAAAAGAAATGCTTAGATTTTGATACTTCTTTTTTTCTTGGAATAGGCTTGTTCTGGAGGTTTTTGAAGAACTAAAGCATCAATAAAAAATAAAAAATTAAAAATAAAAAACGACAATTTATGGAAAACCCATTATCATTTAGCTGTTTTTAGAGAACAACTGAAAATCAACTGAGTCTATAGCCGATATCTTTCTGAAATTTCACGATATTTGACAGGCCTTTTTTAAAGAGTCGCTCCATAGAATTGACTATCAAATTATGAAAAAAAAAATTATCGTGCGCGCATGCGCAGATAAAAAATATTTAATTCAACTATTCATATTTTATCAAATGTTTAATATATTTACAACCCAATTACACCATTTTATTTCTACTACATTTTGTCAAATGTTCTGAAACTGGCGTTAAATTTTGTAAAAAACCCTGTATGATATAAACAAAAAACATGCAAGAATTTTATGAACTTTTTAAAAATTTGATTTATCTCCATGAATATAAATCTATTCTTCCACAAATGAATACATATGGGGCATTCTCACAATCTTTTGACATTAAGGAATAAAATCTGGTGAAATTAAACTTGCTAAAATAACATTTTAATCTAATAGATGAATGCCTTAATGATTCAAAATAAAGAAAAAATGATCAGCAACGAAAATTTTTTTATTTAACTGATGTTTAAGTTAAACTTGCGAGTTTAATTTTCCTTACCATTTTATCACTAAAACATTTTATATTCTTCTAAATTTTTACTTATAATGAATTGGCATAGTACCCACAGGACATTCAAATAAGAAATAATAACAATGTAGTATTTTTAGTACAAAATTTTGGTATAACGTTGTCTTAAAAGGGTGTTAGGGACGGTAAGGTAAAAAAGGGGGAACGGTATAAGAAAAAATGGACGAAATGGGGAAAAAGGGACCGTAAGGATAGAACGGTAAGGAAAATTACCACTATTTTTAGGCAAATCATATTAAGACTCAGTGATAGTCACAATGTTCATTTATTTTTAGAGACAGTTATTTACATTAGATTAAATAAAAAAACAAATTAGTAATTTACATCGAAAAGTGCAGGAATAAACCTTGGGGAAGTAAGACTACCATTAAAGCCACGATGTTTGAAACTGATATTTAAATGCTCATTTAAATTCTGCAGAAACTTTCCTGTCAAAGAATTTTAGGCATTCTTTCTCTAGCATACTTCTGCATGAGAAAAAACTTGAAAAAAATTCTGTGGCTGCATCTGAAATGATTTTCTGTATAATTTTAGAACAGGGATGGTAAGGAATATAAAACCCAGGGATATCAACCATAAAAATGTTTCGATTGCCTTTGCTTTGAAGCTCTATCACGAAGTTTTTAGGTAGATTTCATAAGAAATACTACCTATTGCAGTCGTTACCATGGTGCGACTTTTGAAAAATTCCTTCATAACTTTTCATTATAGGATCCCAGAAACCCAAAGCCACCCCCACCTAAAAAGTGCATGTGTGTGTGTATGTATGTATGTATGTATGTACCAAATTTTGTCCGCACGATAAAAGTTGCAATTATGTACGGATCGTCTTCAAACTCGCCAACAACTTTGAGATGGCTAATATCTCGGCGGGGATTGAAAATGGGCAAAATCGGCCCAAGGGAATGGAAATGGGGAGTGTTCAAAATTTTGAATACCGTCGTAACATGATTCTGGTAAAACCAACTCTTACACAACAATGACAGGAAAAAATAAATATTTTTCGTTATAGCAATTGCCAATAATTTAAAAAAAAAAGCGATAAAATTCACAAAACAACAATTGCTTTTCTATTGAATGTTTTTCCCGTGAAAAATTAAATAAAATAAATTGAATATTACGTCATAAGTTTTCTAGAGTAAGATTTCCGCATGAAAACTGAATATGAAATAAATAGTTTGACGAATTAAAAACAAATACAAAATATTGCGTTATATTGGAAATAAAATTTACTTCAGCAGGTGAATATGTAATGTGATGTGAGTTTGAAGAAACGTGTTAAAACATGATATAAACCCGACTATAGAAATATTAAAAAGCAGTAAACCAACGTTTAAAATGCACAAATAATGGATGAAAAGCAGCAAACAGCTGTTTCGAATCTACAGCGAGATTCTTCTTCAGTGCAAGATAGGGAATTGCTCAACATTCTTGGACTTCTCAACATAGGTTCGATTTTTCCTCAGCCACCATTATCCAAAAATGTTCTTCTAACCTTGATCTTGATTTTTGGGAAGCTTACCACATCATTAAAAATTCTCACTTTTTAGTCAATGACTTATCTAGTACTCCAGATTTTCCAAGTATTTGGAAAGCATTAATTTAATTTCCTCTTTTTTGGTTTCTTTTTCTCTCCTTCTCCGGTAGATGTCGCTACTTGTCCACCCAGTCGTCTCCACTGCTTCTCTCTCATTGGTTGTTTCTGGCGCTTTCGATACCCGCATAGGGTATATAAGGCAGCGCGTCTCTGTCTATCATTTTGCTCAGCCTTGCTTTTTCTAGCAAGCTGTTCCTTTTTCCCTATCTTGCACTGAAGAAGAATCTCGCTGTAGATTCGAAACAGCTGTTTGCTGCTTTTCATCCATTATTTGTGCATTTTAAACGTTGGTTTACTGCTTTTTAATATTCCTGCACAAAGGCTATAATTGCTATTTTAATATAGAAATATTAACTTATTTTAACAGTTTGAGGTTCTCTGAATTTACTTTAGTATTTTTTAAAAACCTATTCCACATACATGCGTGTGTGTATTCGTGTATATTAGAATTTTCACAAAATGTTTAGCTCCCTAGAACTCATTTTTAGTGAAGGAACTGGGCTTATCTCTAATCTTGATTTAAGTTTTGTTGGTGAATTTAGCACTTAACTTCGAAATCTACCTCTGCCTGTAGGCTCGAGCCGGCAGGGATTTTTTGACTACTATTGGTTCACCAGTATCACAGTCTATCTGCTGCTTTCTGCATAAAACTTTTTTATTTTATTTTTGAAGCATCTCTCTTCATAACACTAACCGCTGCAATACCAATGCCACATTCTGGAGCTTATTTTGTTATACTCACACCCGATTGTACACGATTTATAATTTGAATTTTTTTTCTTCAATACTTAAAGTAGTGTGTGCCTTTTCTTTTTGTACACATGTTAAAAATGAAAATTTTTACCCAATTAAAAATCTCGTAAGGCAGCTCAAGTTAAATTCAAAGAAATTCTAAGAAAGGTGATCCAAAATATCTGTAATCGTAGTTTGGAAAGGACCGCATGCACACGAGGAATATGATAATAATAATAAAAAGCTTTTAAAATTGATTTCGGTTAACAGAGAGTTTCGGTTAAAAGAGTTGCGGATAAAAGAGGTTCTACTGTAATGACAAAAAATCCCTGCCGGCTCGGGCCTACAGGCGGAGGTAGATTTCGAAGTTAAGTACTAAATTCACCAACAAAACTTAAACCAAGATTAGAGATAAACCCAGTTCCTTCACTAAGAATGAGCTCTAGGGAGCTAAACATTTTGTGAAAATTCTAATATACACGAATACACACACGCATGTATATGGAATAGGTTTAAAAATGGCTAAAACAAATTCAGAGAACCTCAAAGTGTTAAAATATGTCAATATTTCCATAGTCGTGTTTTTATCATGTTTTAATATCATGCGTTTCTTCAAACGTATTAAATACATTACATATTCACCTGCTGAGGTCCATTATATTTCTAATATGACGCAATATATATATACTTTTTAATTCGTCAAACTATTTATTTCATTTTGAGTTTTCATGCTGAAATCTTGCTCTAGAAAACTTATGACGTAATATTCAATTTGTTTGAAAAAAAAAAAAAACTGATCTATTCGTCAAACTATTTTTTTAATTCATTTTTTCACGTGAAAATTTTACAACAGAAAAGCAATTGTTGTGGTGAGAATTTTATTGGTTTGTTTTTTTTTAATTGTTGGCTTAATTGCTTTAACGAAAAATATTTATTTTTCCTGTCATTGTTGTGTAAGAGCTGGTTTTATCAGAATCTTCTTAAGACGGTATTCAAAATTTTTAACCCTTCCCATTTCCATTCCCTTGGACCGATTTTGCCCATTTTCAATCCCCGCCTAGATATTAACCATCTCAAAGATGTTGGCGAATTTGAAGACGATCCGTGCATAATTGCGACTTTTATCGTGCGGAAAAAAATTAGTACATACATACTTACACACACATACACACATATATATATACAAATTTTTAGGTGGGTGTGGTTTTAGGTTCCTGGGGTCATATAATGAAAAGTTATGAAGGAATTTTTCAAAAGTCGCACCATGGTAACAACTGCAATAGGTAGTATTTCTTACGAAATCTACCTAATACTGAAGGATTATTATATTAATAAGCCAACTAGATAAAATTGAAATCATGAAAAAAGTGCTTTCACTGTTTTAGATATCAAATTGATAAAATATAGCATGCAAATCTAGGTTGTTGATACTTATATCATGCATTTTTCATTTTATGTCTCCCCGTTCCCACACCTTTCATGTCCGAATATACTATTTGCTATCCACTTACATATTTTCATTCCTTATGCCGCGGTAACTCGGGTAATCGTATTTATACGTTTCTTTAATGGTAATTTACATGCAGATTTCTAAATTTTATGGTTTACAAAATTTCCACTTATGTTTTAGCAAGATATAAATTATCTTAATTTTAAAAGCAAACCCTCCTACCAAAAAATGGTAAGGGATACGGTAATTTCGTTAAGATATTTTTTATTTAGCAGCGTGAAATCTATATTAATCAACTATTATTTTTACAGAGACGATTTTGGTGCCAATCAGTGTAATCTATGCTTGAAGCGAAATTTATATTTATTGGGTTTTCTTCGTATTTAGTAACTTGATCTATATACATTTCTGTAGAATCAATATATTCTGATTTAAAACATAACAAACAATTCCTTTACTTTCCGAGAAGTCTGTTTTTTATTATACACATTCATACTATGCGGCATGTATCTGGTATCTATTCTAGCGCGGAATTCATTATGCAAATTAACCTTAAATAAACAAAACAAATGCAAAAATATATTTCAAAACCTATTCAATACTTTTAAAAGGAATTTTGCATTATAATTTAATCTGGTTATTTAATAAAACAAGCCGCGTTAAACCGTTCCATCCCCATCTTCCACTTCATAACATGGAAAATAATTTATAAAGAGGATATTTTGCATACAAAATGAAAAATAAAATTGCATTTGAATTTTAAAAATAGAAAATATTAATTTTTTCTAGATGCATAAAATTTTAATGTAAAATCGGTTTTTCATTACCGGAAGGATAAGAATTCCTGTTTTCAAATTTAATTTAATAAATTTTTGCTTTTATATTATAAGAAAAATATACGTTCTTTGCTTTGTTATCTTCTTTTAATTTCAGCAAAACTGGACCCGGGAGAACGAAATCCAGTTTAAAGAAAACGTAATTTAATTTTAAGAGCATTATGTAACAATCTTGTGCTTTATTAAAATAAAATAAAAACACTTTTTCCCTCTTATTGTTTAATTATTTTAAATCATGAGGGAATGAAGAAAAAAATTAAGATAATTTTTGAAATTTAGGGAAGGTTCAGGATATTTCTTAGCCGTCAGCCATAAAAATTGAAATTACACTGAAACCTCTCTGTAAGGGCCATCTGAGGTTCCATTGAAATTTGGCCCTTATGAGGGGTGGTACTTGAATAGGGGTGACAAAAAAACACCTAAAATAGGGAAATCAAAACCTGTATACGTGAAAAAATTAACATTTTCAAACTCTATACATGATTGAAAAAATTTTCTATTAAAGTTTGTTTAATTTTCATAATATTTTCACAGACAATTTTGGTTTCTAATAATCCTTTTACTTTATGGAACAAATTACTTAAATTTGCATTATTTATTAATGCCTTAGAATGATAAATTAGTTTATTTCTTTCTCTTAGCGTTTCCTGACAGGTGTAAAATTTGTGCTATAATAGGCATTCACAGTTTTAGTAAATGTGGAATCAATTTTTCTAGATAACCTGTTATACTTTGTGCACCCACGACAAAGGGTCAAGTTTCCCCTCAAACCCAACCCTTACAAGTTGTAAGGTCAAACAACAATCTTTGTATTCTTCATTGTGTTACTAAATCCTACCCATATCCCCCCGCCTTCTACGTTGCATGTTGTTTGCTGAACTCTTATCTTTTGGTTCAGAAATTCAATACAAATGTTTAGGGGCACATGTAAAAAAATGGACTTCATGAGGTGTAGGTGCAGCCCCTAATAAGAGTAAATTTAACATTATATCTATGGAAAAAATTTCGTTCCTAAAAATATTGGCCCATTATAGAGGTGGCCCTTGAACAGGGGTGACCTTTAAAAGAAATGTCACTTATTTTTTATAGATAAAACAAAAAATAACAATTATATGTCAAGCATAGATTATGAAACACTTTCCAGCACTATTAGAATGCTTTAGTGTAACATTTTAAAAAATGCATTACACTTTAAAAATTTTTTTAGCAATTACCTTTCTGTATTAGACTGATAAGTACTCCAAATCTTTTGTGAAGCTAGATCCTCTGGCATCATGACCAGCCACTTCATGCTCTCTTTCTAAACACTGATTGCTATCTTCGTTATCAGCACCGCGAATAATGCTTCCCATCTTTTCAAAATGGAGTCGGAAGTCTTATCAATAATAGCCATCTAGGCAATATTGAAGTAAGACCTTGCCCGCAGCTCATAAATTCTCTTTGGGAATACCTTAATATTATCTCCCTCCATCCTTTCAAACTTTCGAGAAAAATACATTGTTTCCTGTTGCGTTTTAGAAACGTTTTGAAGCACAACCAACACACTTCAACAGCCGGGATCAGAACTCGCGACCTGTAACGGGGCAGACAGGCGTGCTGACCACTACGCGACTGGGCTTCATGATCAGTTAAACTGATTTAAAAAGTTCTATTGATGCTGTAAAATCAGCTTTGCAACACCCCTTTGTTTCATGCATTTTGAAATTTTGTAAGCAACTTACCAGACGTCATTATTATGCGCTCTTTTTTTTGTTCCCTCGACACATGTGCAATCCAGGTAATGAGAAATTGGACGGTGGCGGCAAAACATGCTCTTAATACATTATACTATATGATTCTGTTTACGGATGTTAACGATGTCATTAAATGTTTTATTCATAATAAATGTCAGGAAAGATGAGAAACTGAATACAATAACAAGTTGCGTTATAGTAAACACACAATAACAATTTGGCCTATGAATTACCAAAATAAAACTGTTGTTCTGCTGACTCGTCTGAGAATCAAATATTCGAGAACTACTCATAAACATGTATCACTTCGGAAGGCACTTGCACTCTTTACTTTTTTAAATCATTCAAGCATTTATTTTGAGATATAGATATTTATATTCTCCATAGATTTAACAATTAACAATAGTCGCTTACAATTGAATGACATACAGTTGGGAAACCCAATACAGATAATTTTTTTATTGAAATATTATTTTATATAATATAATTTTTATTGAAATTTCTTTTATGCTGTACTTTTTTAAGAATTAACAATATTCATTTTCAAATTTTTATGATTACATCTGGGTGTAATACCCGATCCAGATAACATATCTCAGTTTTTGTTTTCTACAAGGTGGTCATAAAAAAAACTTCCCCGATATATGTACCACTAGCGACCTAAACGCTCAACCAATCGAAAAGAAATTTCAGATTTAGTTATTTGAAGGTATGTGCTCGAGATCGTGATGATTTAAAACAATAGAGCTCTCACGGTTACGGTTACAGTGAAATAATTTCGAAATTTTCGAATAGCAACACCTTTTTTTTTCCTGCGCAAAATCATCAGCGTATTGAAAAACCATAAATAGCGTTGGAACGATACACATATTACTAAAATTGCCGATATAAAATCTTGGCACTCAATCTTAATCAGTTCCTATGTAACATAATATTCAGCACTCTAAAACAAATTATTATATTTTTATTTTCACTATGTATACACAAACGTAACTCAAAAACACATTTTAAAATAAATCTTACAACATTACTCAGATCGCAAGTGAAAAAAACAAATCAAGTACTGAAAAACATGTCTTATAGCCACTCCTTCGTTCCTCGCATATCGAAAACGTGCTCCTTTGGTACGATAGTCAAGTCAACCAGACGAAAGTTAAAAGCACTCCAATGCATGAACAAGTTCTGCTTTCGTATCTCGTGGTATATCCAGAGTTTATTTGGGGTTTCGCATCTTACGAAAAATCACGCATTCCATGTGATATTTGGGGTCGTTACACCGGCATAAAACATTTATAAGAAAGAGCATTTTAAAAGACCAATGACAATTCAAAGACGAGGTGAACTGACGCACTTTGCATAATTCATAGGAATAGATAGTAGAAGCACCAATCACAGAACACCATATGGAAATCATTGCGTGTAGAAAATTTTTAATACACAGTGTGGGAAGATTGTTTCTTCAATCAGTTGTTCGTGTGCGCCAACAAGATGACACTTACAATAAAACAACCTGGTGAATTGATAAAGCTATTTTATCTGAACGTAAAACATGCAGCTGAAGCAGTGCGAGTTTATCGCCGAAATCATGAGTTAACACGAAATCCACGTTCCGTAAAACCTGTACGTAATTTGGTGAAAAAATAGAAGAAACTGGATGCACATGTGATCGACCACGATCCGGACGACCATCTGTTCCTGTTGAAGTCATTGTGAAAGTGCATAACACGATCACTGCAGATTCATTGCATACTGCAAAAAGTGCTGCACGCAGTTTGGCACAACACTCCTCAAGGTTCTGCGGATGTTTCCCTATCGATTCCAGCGCGTCCAGATGTTGAAACCTGGAGACAAGCAACAGCGTTTGGACTTTGCAAATTATTTTCTCATCAGATATGATGAAGATAACAACTGGCCATTACGGATATTATGTACGGATGAAGCACATTCCTCTTTAACTGGGAACATAAACTCCAAGAACTGCGTTCACTGGGCTGGTGAAAATCCTCACGATATAACAGCAACTCCTTTGTACAAAGTTAAAGTGACTGCGTGGTGCGGCATCGCAAACACATTCGTTCTCGGTCCGTACTTTTTCGAGGAGGTCGTTTCCACAGGTATGAAAACGTGCTCTGTCACAAGTGCTCGGTATACTACAATGTTGCAGAATTACGTAATTCCTGAATTGCCGCAGCGAAATGTCGTTAATGATATTGTATGGATGCAAGACGGTGCTTCTCCATACGTCGCCACATCGCTTCCACACTTTGATGATAGATTCATCTCTGGTCACTTTGCCGTTTCATGGCTACCATGAGCCCCAGACCTCACCCCAATGGATTTCTGTTTCTGGGGTTATCTGAAATCAAAGGTGTACACATTAAATCCAAGAAATTTGTCAAAATTGAAAGATGCGATAAAACGTGAAGTTATACAGATTCCTTCTGCGATGTTACATTGTTGTCAACAGTCTCACACATGCAATGCGTTATTGTCTGCGAAGATGGGCATATTGAAAGCTGCTAATTCCATAAATGTTTTTTTTTCTCTCTTCTCTCTTGTATTGTCATTGGTCTTTTACAGTGGTCTTTTTTGCAAGTGTTTTACTTCGGCAATTTTCATCGTATCTGTATCACTCCAACACCATTTATGGTTTTTCAATGCTCTGATGAATTTGCGAAAGAAAAAAATGGGTGTTGCCGTTCGAAATTTTTTCACTGTAACAGTAACCTATTATTTTAAATTATCACGATGTCGAGCACATACCTTCAGATAACTAAATCTGAAATTTCCAGTTACCTTAACGTGTTCTGAAATGTGTTCCGAATGTGCTCCTCTATAAAGAAATTGTTCCGACAGTGTTCCGAAAGTATACCAAAAGTGTTCTACTCAGGATCTAAACTTGGAAACACATTTAAGAACAGGCTGAGAATACATTTGGGCACACTTGCGAAATCATCGCTTTCTTTGTTACAATGGCGGGGATCATAAGGAGTTTTGATAGCAACCAGTGCGGATTTCAAGATCAGTTGGGTAAGTTAAAATGTTATTGATTATTATTATTATTATTACTATTATTATTTTTTCTTGCATGCATGCATCTATATAGTGATTATTTCTTTTAAGGGTCATAAATTCATGAAAACAAAGAGGACAAAAAAAATATTGTCATGCGGGAGGGGAGGTGAGAATTGTAACCTCTAGACGGAAAAGAGTTTCGTACTTAATTCAATTCCTCTTTAAAATATTGATTGTAACGAGCGTACAGTGACGTCAGAAATTGGTCCATTTAGAAGAGAAGGATTGTCGTGTAACCTCTCCCCCAGGGTCGTACAAAGAGACCGCGGACCCTGACAGTAATTCGAATGCGCCCCTTCCTCCTCTCACAATGTAAATATAATACAGTAAAACTTGCTAAATTGAAAAAAAAGAAACGATGCAAAAGAAAAAAAAAAATAGTGTTTTTTTAGTACCTCCCCCTTCCTTGACTTCTTTATGATTTTAAAGTTACTTTCCATTCGAAACAGGTTCCGTCAGGAATTGGTGCATTTAGGAGGGAAGGGTTATCGTGTATCACCCACCAGGTCCGTACAGAGAAACCGCGGGTCCTGTTAGTAATTCGAATGCGAGTGCTACTCGTCTCACAACATATGTATAATACAATAAAACATGCTAAGACGAAATGTAAACAGTAAAATTATCGTTTCAAACGGGTTGTTTCTCTCTAAATTATCGTCTTAGACGGGAGAGTGTGGCGCCGATGGGACACGAACCACGCATCCCATGATCAGGAGGCGAGAACGTTAGCGTCGAGCAAAAAGCCAAGCCAGTTACTCTAAGCTAGTAACTCGCTTTATACTGATCATGTGAGATGAGATCGCTACAGTATAAATAATTTTTTTTTATTTATTCCATTAAATCCTTTCATACGCAACTAATTCACTAATACTCTATGACAGGCATTGATTCTAGTTTGCCATGTTGATAACGTCCTATTTAAGATGAAGTCTTATTATTTCCGTATTACTGCACTTAATATGTAAATATAATCTTAGTAATAATTTTTGTGTTCACATGCATCTTTGCATAAGTGTGCAACAGCTATTGCGCCGGGGTCTGAGTATTTATAAAACTAGTTATAGTATAAACGCACTTCATTTGCCACGTTTGACGTACAATTTCCGACTTGTGTTTTATACTAAAAAAACCGATGTAAAAACGATTTCTTGGAAGCAGAATTTTATTTTATTAACATTTTTACTTATACAGATATATTTATTTTAAAAACTGCTGATGTGAAGAAGGTGTTAATGCTTTAAAATATGAGAACAATTAGGATATACAATTCCCAAACAAACTCTACGTATCTTAATAAGTTTATAGATCTGTGAAAATGTACACATTTATTGCAAATGCTTTTGATGCTTCAGAAAATTTCTTTTCAAGCCGATTTAGAAAATGAATTATTGTTTGTTTACATAATATAATGATATTTGACTTCAATTATAAATATTTGAGTTTTATAAATGTTTTGTTTATAATATCATATTATCTCTTTTCAAATGAAACTGATTCAGAATAGATGAAACATTCAAACAGTTCTGTCTAAGAAATCTTTTCATAAAAATTTAATGCAAATATTACAAAATATTTCTGTTTGAAGGAATCATAATAGTATATTTTGTAAGAGCGAGGAACATGTTTACATTGCCGTTAAAATACATGACAGATTTATAAAATCCATAAAAGTTCTATGAAAGTAAACTATTATGTTGGGTACACTGTTTTACATTCCATATTATGGTTTGTGATAAAATAGGTATGTAATACGCATCGGAAGATTGGAATCTATAACTTTTGAAAACATTTGAAAAGTTTTATTATAAATTTTAAATTAAAATATGTTTGGAGTTGTAATCATTTTTGTCTACTTCGTATTCCTTTAGAAACTTGTGAACTTGAAAAAACAAACAAAACACTGCAGTCTTTGAGGTGAGTTAATATTTTTACGGACCCAATTTCCCTAATAATAACAAACTTTTTTTGAAAGTAATTAATAAGCTTTTTTTTTCAAAATATTCATTCTAAATAAATATGTTTTGCATATTTCGGAGTGAAATTTTTAGGGTTTTGAAAATAATACCTTAGCTCTAAAAAATATCTACAACATTTGCAATTTGAATAATACATTTTAACAACATATAATTTATACACAAAAGTAAAAGAAAAATTATATACTTACCTCTCTTTCTTACAATATAACTTTTGAAAAATACATAAGAGAAACTAAATTTTTATATCAAATTGAAGTTAAATATCACATTTATTCTGTAAAACAAAAATGTGAACTTATCAAATGTTTTATATTTTTTTAATTAAAAATTTAGCATGATAATTGCTTAAAATTAAAAATAAAACAAAATTTTTAATTACAAAAATTGTAAAACATTTAATAAGTCCAATATTTTAGGTTTATAGAATACAGGTGATATTTACCTCCAATTTAATATAAAAATTTATTTTCTCTCATTTATTTTTAAAAGTTATATCGTAAGAAAGAGAGGTAAGCACACAATTTTATTTTACATTTGTGCATACATCTAATATAAAAAAAATGAAAATATGTCTGTCTGTCTATCTGTAATGCTATACAAATCCAAAGTTTAGAAGCGAGAATTGTGAAATGTTACGCACATGTGTGTTAAAGCACGGTTGAGGAAACTAAAGTAATCAAGAATCGAAACAACATATAGCTATTTTTTTAAATAATTAAAAAATACCAATTTAACAGCAATTTCCTATCAAATTTAAACATTTTTCGTTATAGAAGTTGCCAAAAATTAAAAATCCACAATAAATTTTTAACACAACAATTACGTTTCTATTACAAGATTACCACGTTAAAAATTAAAATTAAATAAATAGTTTGACAAATTAAAAAAAAAAAGGAATATTATGTCATAACTTTTCTATTTTAAGTTTTCCACGTGAAATATGGAAATGAAACAAATTGTTTGACGAATTAAAGAAAGAAGGGAATATTACGCCATATTGGAAATATAAAGAACGTGGAGAATATAGTATAACGTCATATGAGTGTGAAAAAAAGTATTGAAGAATGATAAAAACCCAATTATGGAAATATTGACGTATTTTAACATTATTGCTCCAATTGCGAATTGAAATAAGTTCATTTATAGCTGTATTCTTTTGCGTCGGTTATATAAATTTATGCATTTTTATATTGGGTTTTCATCTGGTTCATGTTTATAACACTTTGACTGCATTTTTTTAATTGTTTCTTTTATGTTCTATGTTAATTTAGAAATTTCTTCAAATTCCGGACAACGTCGGACGTATTTCATATATATATATATATATTATTTTAATTTCAAATGTTGCGACAATTTTTTAGAGCTAGGGTATTATTCTTGAAACAGTAAACATTTTACTCCAAAATACGCGAAATTTTTATTAATGTTGCATCGAAAAAAGTGTGTTGTTGTGAAAAAAATTGGGTCCTGAAAGGTACGAACTCCCCTTAAAACAAATATAATTTAAAGTAAAATTCAATTTTTTTTTATATATGTATATATTGGCTTTTGTTCCTCATCTCAGCTTAAGTAGAATGTAAATTTTAAAAATCAGAAAGCCAAATTAACATAAATGTTTGCATATTTTTTTTTCGAATAAATTATCTAGCTAATAGTTCAACTCCTATCGAAGTCCTACCAGCAGAACTTCTAAAAAAGCTAATTTTTCATAATTTATTTGACCTAAATTTATAACTTTCTCCGATAGCTTTATAACTAAGCACCAAAAAACTACGTGTTTTAAGCTAAATTCTTACATCATACGTTACCTAACTGACAAAGTAAGTCTTAGAAAATCTGTTTAACAGAACGCGAATTTTCAGAGTTTGGAAAGAATTTTCCATTCATAACCGGGTTGGCCTAATTATAAAACCTTTTATCATAATCTATGACTAAAGAACATAGAACAATGTATAATGCGCTAAAACCTGCCCCCAACAATTACCTAATTGACAATGTAAATCCTATAAAATTCACGTAACATAACTTGAGTTATGAACATTTGAAATGCAATTCTCTTCGGCAATCGAGTTGTCCTAATTATAAAATTTTATCCCATAGCTCAGTAACTAAGACACGTAGAATAATGTGTTATACACTAAAATCTCTCCACGAAAATTTTACCCTTCCATCACTTTCGTTTTAAAGTATCATCTTACGATATTAATATTTAATCGTAATTTTTTTCAAGCATTTCAAAGAAATTGAAAACTTAAACATATTGTTTGCTGTTTAAACACTTTTATCAAAATGCTTCTTCACATAAAATTGAACTTTTCTTATGTACACGCACTTATTATGCATAAAACTTGGTACATTAACTAAAACAATCTTAAGTGACGTTTTGAATATACAGTAAACATCATCTAATCCGACACAATCGGGACTTCAAGCATGCCGTATTAAGAAGTTTTCCGGATTACAAGATGGATGTTGGGAAAAACGTGTAGAAGTTAGAATTAAACAAAAAATGACAGAAAAGCATGTTTTTTATACTTTAAACTGCTTGAATAGAATAAAAAAATTATTCAATAATGTAAAGTACAATATATATACATGACTATAAAATGAAAACGTGCACTGTAGGCCTACACAGTTGGCTTAATCGTAGAAGCCATAAAAAAAATCTCGAATATCAGTTTGTTTTGTAGCAGTTTTTTCTCTTCTTTTTTTAGTAAGGTATTTCTTATGATGGGAAATTTCATAATTTCCGCACGGTTTAACGAACTGCTACGCTCAGAAACCTTGAACAATGTATTCAAGGCATCAGCGGTTAATTCCAACTGGTGTTGTTTGACTCGTCCACATCATCTTCATCAGATTTAACGTCTTTCACAGTTGTTAGGTTGATAACACTCTAAATGATGACCTCATCTAAAAAAGTTCCTCTGTCGGCTCAACAAAATCTGCTTCAACTCACCCCATTTTTTCTTCTCGATTCAGTTATGTTTTCGAAAGTATTGCCGGACCTTAGGATGCCGGATTATAGAAAGATTACTGCATCTCTAATTTAAGTATAATTTTCAGTGCTTCTAATATCCTTCTTCACATATACAGGGTGTCTAAAAGATGTAGCGGCAAAAGTTTATGGAACGTAGAGTAAATAATAAGGATTGAGAATTGCATAGCAACCCATGACCGGAAATGTCATCGCACGGCACTAGGTGTTGTTGTTCCGATAGCACTGGAAAGAGGGGAAATATTTGCTTTATCGCAGTCATTCGAGCATTAGTCGTCTTGAGAAGAACATGCAGCATTTTACGGACAGGGAGATTGCAGACATCAAATTCGTGTACAGATTGGCTGGTGGCATTACAGCAGCAGCTCAAGGACTGTATCGAGAATGGTTCATGCAGAAAAATGTATCGGGCCGCTGGAGGTTTTTGAATGTGCATCACAATTTTTGTGAATATGGGTAGTACTGTAAGTTATTCACACAAATTGTGATTCACATTCGGAAAAATCCGACTGTCCGGTACATCTCTCTGTAGGAGCCGTTCTCCATACAACCGTTAAGCTGTTCGTGCATTGCCACCAGCCAATCCGTATACCACTTAGCGTTGCTCCGCACGGTGGTTGATTTACCGATTCTAGCTCACTAAAATTCGATTTTTAAAAGTTCATCCTAGCGTAATTTATTTTTTGCCTGTTATAGCTCAATAGTTAGGGCGTTGTACCATGCTATTGGTTTTGATATAAGTATAATTGTATGGTCCATAGACTAGAGCAAAGGTGGTGCTTCTTAGTTGGGAATGAATCAATCAATTTGAGTATAGTTATTTAATCTGTTACTTGAAGCGGAATAAAATATACTGCGCGATTATGGACGCTTCCAAACAAAGTATGGACTTTATTTTATCGGATTTGTGTGTATAAAGTTTGCATATGTCAGCTGTTATTTCATATTTAATGTCGCAAAAAACTCTGTATTTTTTTTTACAATTTTTCAGCTTTAATATAGAAAAAGTTATATGATAAAGCACGAATGAGCTCAATTTTTGATATGATTAAATAGTTTAGATTATTACTTTTCGTTCCAATTTAATTTGTCTGCCCTTAGGTGCCCTCCCAGTTTTTAGAATTATTTTTAGCTTATTAAGTCTAAATAATTTTTTTGGAAATTTTAGTTCAAGTACCAATTTCTTTTTATCAAAGACAGCAGAATTTAAATTAGTCGCATAAATAAACTTTTGCACCATTATGCAACGGCGATTTCAAATTTAACGAAAATATTAATTTTGTTGAAAATATTTTGTTTATAGACGAAAATTACAATGAAGAGCACATGAACTTTTGCAAGAGCGAAATGTTTAAATTTATGACCAAATTTGAACAAAAATTGCCTGTTGTATGTAGATATCTCAGGACAAAATGATTTCAAATATATTACTTGGCTGCAAATTTCGAGTGGTTACAAAATTGATCCAGACAAATTCTCCAAATTCAGATTTGATACAATGCAAAACATAATGTAAGCATTTTGTTATGATATCTTATGATTTCCATTCCTTACATAAGGTTCCTCTGTGCAGAGATAAATATAAATGTGCAAGGGAATACACAACACAACAATTTTCATTAAAGCTGTCGAATGTTTGCCCCGTATCTTAAATTTTAGAAAAATAATTTTTAGGATTTGCTGTAATAATACAAAAATAGTTTTATTACTTTAGCTTCTATACCGTTAAGAAAGTATCATTAAAATTATCAAAAAGAACGTAAAATCATACGTCAATCAGAATATGAAACATTTTTCAACGCTTTCGGCCTACTATAATAAAACTTCATAGCTTAATAACGTAAAAAACGATGTCTAAGTAATAATTTTTAAAACATATAGCACGTTTGAAAACACAATTTCAACCTAAGTCGAAAAAATAGCTGAAACTTTTGTACATCCCTATATATGAACTATTGATTTATCATATAATTCACAATATGTTAAAATTTAGAACAGTTATTGAACGCATAGCACAGTTGAGGAATTCCTCGTCAGCAATTTCTGTTAATAAACGGAAGCGTACTTCAGATGTTTTGTGCAGCCATGTATATAATTTATAGAATTTATACACACTAAATAGTATGCAGTTTTTATAATTTAAAAAAATGTTCCTCAACTAAAAACGCACGTCCATCAATTATAGTTCATACAGAGAAAAAAATAACTGATTTACTTTGTGTGCCCCTGCATATGAAAGATGAATGGCACATCATATTCAATCGTAAGCATCTTATAGAACACCTTGGATATATATATAAATTTAAATAATTTTGAAATAGTGTAACATGAACAAAATACACCACAAATATTTTTTTCTCCATAAACCGTAATATAACATAATTCTTTTTAGTGTCCCTGTAAATGATCGATAAATGCTATCCACGCCATATTCTATAGCAATCATCTTGTAGTATACTTCATAGATATGTATATAAATTTTAAAGTGTTTGATATTATGAAACATCCTTAAAAAACACCGCGAACGATTTTTCCCCATAGGCCGTAATGTAATGAAATACTTTTGAATGTCCCTGTAACGAAATTATGACTTCTACACGCTACATTTTGCAATACCTAACATCCAATAGTGAATATCAATAGCATTTTCAATTTCATGACTATGTGACTATATTGAGGCCAAAAATAATCTTGGCCAGCTAGAATCGATATATCAATCACCTTGCGCCGCTCATTGGTGGCAACGTCATCTCACGCCGCCAATATCATCTTATGCCGTGGCGTACGATGACGTTTCCAGACATGGGGCTTCTCAAACCTTATGATGTGCCCCATTTCCCCTAAAAATTTGTTGCTATATTCTTTAGACATCCTGTATATATAATTATGTATATGGCAAAGAGTTGAAATGAACCCACCAAAATATTTTTCCCCTGAAACTTTTATTTTAGTGACGAAATATTTTAAAAAAGCATATTTTTTGTCCAGTACAAATGGCGTTAAAATTACATGAAAAATAATTTATCTCCCAATAAAAGTATATTTCTAAAACCTGACGCTTATTTATGCGATCTTTATGCATATATATTTGAAAGTATGTTAGCTTCTTGATTTTTTTAGTTATGAATTTAAGGTATTCAAGAATAACTTTTATACATGTATTTCTAATTACTTTTGAATAATAACGAAAATAAATTTAAGATATTATTATCTGAGAGATAAACAGAAACTTAAAATAATTTCACTTCTATTACAAAATGCATTGAAATTCTATAAAAAAAATGGCAATTACTTTTTAACACTTGTATCTCTATTCTCAAATTGTCAGAATTGTGAAAATGTGAAATTTTAATTTTTAAGCATACTTACGTGTTATTATTAAGAAAGCATTTGCTATTTGTTAAAGTTAGTAGCTTTAATGACCGTTACAATTATTTAAACTAAAATCATAATAAACGATGAGTTACGGTAATTACAGTTTTAATTATCTTGAACCTCACGGTATAATATATAGCGTGAGCAAATTGTTCGTTTTACGTTTTAAAATGTTGAGTTAAATTCGTATATAATTGCAGTTTAGAAAAGTCTTTCGCCATGCTCAAGAAGCACGCAATTTTATGAAGTGACAATATTCATAGGAGTAAAAATCTCAAGAGATTTTTATTTACCCCTTAAATGCCTGATTTTTCAAAAACCATAGTAATAAGTTTTTTTGTCTTTCATTTTTTAAATAAATCATGGGGAAAATACTTAAAAATTCATGGGAAAATACTTAAAAATTCATATTTTGTTTTAAGTATGGTTTACGGCTAAAAAACAGTTTGTTAATAATCGGCAATACTGGTCTTTAATTGAAAAAATAATTTACCTTGATAAAATTCTATAATGTTAAACACGCAAAAATTTTAGGAACTATAATAAGAAATAAAATTTATTTGCTCACTTCAGAACAAAATAGGGTATTTCACAAGCTTCCAAACAAAACAAAAAGAACATGTAGCAACAATTAAAAAAATAGATCTATCTTTATTCTTAAACAGCACATGTGTTGCCATCTACATGTTGAAAATCGATTTAATAATATTTTCAGATTGTATTGCATTGGCAGCATTAGGCATTATAGCTTCAGTATTATTCTAATAGTATTTTAGAAGCCTAAATTGGGTATGTTACCGAAAAGCAACACCCGGCATTTAATGGTTGATTACGTAAAGGGTATTATGATCATTGTTTGTGGAATAAGATGGTCACATGTTAAGATGGAGAAATATTTTCATCGTATATTCGACGGGAATCCTACAAACTCTTACTAATTGGTGTAAAAAAAAGAGATTGTCAAAGTTTGATGACGTTAAGACCTGCCTCAAGAAAGAAGAATCACGCGTAAGCCATAGATGAGGAAACATTTTCTAACACGATCAGAATCTTTTAACTCCGTTTAATATGGTCGAATATGACATCTACTTAAGCATTTTTGAATACTCATAAAACATTTGAAAACCCATTTTCAGCAATTACCATCTAAGTCAGAAATATATCCGAATTCTTTTGTGCAGCCCCGTATATAACCTATATATTTGTACATATACTAATTTATCTATTATACTAAAATTTTGTTCATTTATGAAATTATAACATACGTACTTGAAAATTCTCCTTCAGAAATTTCCATCAATGAGCGGAAATCTCTAACCTTTTTCGCTGCCCTGTGTATGATATCAATAAAAACCCCTTAACGTGTCAAAAGTTTGTGAGGCAGGACTTTATCTTACTGCTCTAAGAAGTTTAAATGAGGATTTAAACACTAATGATATAAAATTTAGAGTGACGCTAAGTTATTAATTAAAATATATTTGAATTATTCATTTCATCATTTTGTTTTTGTTCTATTTATAATAGCATGTGCACAAATTATGATCAACATGAAAAGATGCATAAACATTTATTCGCTGATACTCTTGCATCCGTATATCTCATAAATTCAAAATATGAGTTTTAAGAGATATGATATAAAATTTAAGTGACGCAAACCTTGATGTGGGTTTAAAAGTTTTTTTTATTATTATTTTTCAATTTAAATTATTTGTAGTTAAAATGTATTTACACATCTTAACAATATTTTTAATTTTTAATTCACTGTTAAATATAACACTTTTCACTGAACCTATATTAAGCATTGAAATAAATTTATTTCAATAAATTGTTTTATCTTTTGTGCCACGCTATCCAAAATTGTAGGTAAAATTTATATAAATAGTTTCTTTTCGTCATTCTATCCAAACTAAGTAAGATGTAGGCTAATGGATAGAATCGATCACTGGATCACGTGATAGTACAGTCAAAATTAAGAAATGGCGCTCCGTTATGCTAATTCCGTACCAAGATGTCAGTAGGCAGAATGAAATGTTTGTATTATACTAATCGGTATCTTTAATATGTTAAACAGGACGTAACTCGATGAAGTGATAGTATCGTCAAAACTGGGAAATGTCTTCCGTTCTTCTTGCATTGTACCAAAGGCCGAATCATTACTTCTTTCGCGTACTTATAATAAGCTTTTCATAAATCATTAAATCATCTTGAAAGTTGATAGCAAAATAATTTATATAGGGGCAATGTAATGCAAAATATTACATACATTGTGTCTCAATAGTAACATATGACGTTCTTTTTCGGTCATAAATTTTAGCGCTATTATTACTATCAAGATATGTCCGGAGAGATCACAATAATTTATAATATTTTATTAAATTTAAATATAAAAAAACCCGACTGCGTAAAAAGCAAACTAATTAATTATTTCTCATCAATATGAAACTGTCGAGGTAGCTCAGATTAAAATCACACAGAAATTTCACATAATTTCAAAATAACAATTTCTCGGGGTAGATTTTTAAATATTTTTTTTTATTTCTTCTTGGTAAGACGACACATAACAAATAGAACATCACACGTACACATATACACAAAATAATAACTGGCGCGAATAACTTTCTACATGTTTCCACAACTCAAAACAGAACAGAACTACTACGAACTAACTGCATTTCTTATTCGGCAAAGCTCACGTAAGCTAGTCACGTGATTGCCGGATGAGTCTATTTTTGAAACGGGCAGCGCGCGTTACATCCTCCCCCTCTGTTTCCGATTTACGTCTCGGAGAGGAAACAGGATGCTTTCTGGGTCTTCCTCTTTTTCTCAAGGGTGCAACTGGAATGGTTTCAGATTCTTGAAATGGTGACAAGGCGGAAACATTGTAAGACCCAATTCGCTCGGTAGGATTGTCTAGGCTAGCAATATCATATGTCACTAGTGACTTTTGAGTCAAAACTATGTATGGCCCATCTCTCTTAGGCATAAATTTTGCTGTTTTATTTTTACTTGCCTTGCTCACAGGGTGTAGGGTAACCCATACTTTATCACGAAGCGTGAAATACACTCGTCTACGATTTTTATCGTAATATTTCTTCCGTTGATCTTGTTTCATTTCAACACGCTCTTTCACACTTTTTGAAATATTTTCAAGACGTTTAAGATATGGGGTTATTTCCGGAACAAAATTGTCCTTTTCCACAACAGCTCTGGAATCGTTCACCACATCATCGATTGTTCTTAATTATCGACCAAATTGCACATAGGCGGCAGTTTGGCCAGTTGTATCAGATTTGGCAGAGTTCATAGCAAATCTAATAAAAGGAAGTTTGTCAATCCAGGAACTGTGTTCATCTCCAACAAGGATTGTTATTCGAGGTTTTAAGTATCTTTTTTTGCGTCGACCGGATTGGCCTGAGGATGGTACAAAGGTGTCAATGATTGGTCTATTCCAAGAATGTAACAAACTTGTTGTAGAACAGCGCTCACAAACTGAGGGCCTTTATCACTTATGAGTCTTCTTGGGATACCATAACGAAGGAAGATCTCTTCAATCAGAGTAGTCGCACATTCTTGTCCAGTGGCAGTTGTTAAGGCAAATAGTTCGACCCACTTAGAGGCACAATCTTCTACTATAAAAATCCATCGATGCCCATCTTTACTAGGAGGCAATTGTCCAAAGAGATCAATGCTGAGGGTCTCAAACCGCTGAGCATAAGCAGGTGTTCGTAATAAACCGGCTGGTTTCTGATTTGTTGCTTTATAACGAGCGCACTCTGGGCAGTTCTTCACATATTCAGAAATGTATGCTCTTATGCCTGTCCAATAATATCTTTTAGCAATTCTCTGATAAGTTCCTGCTTCACCATAATGTCCGGCTGAAGGGTCGTCATGATGAAGTTTCAAAATATTTTGTCTTTCTTGTACTGGAACAACCAGTTGCGCTTCTTCGGCATCTGATTCGGGACCATACCTATAAATCACACCTTGATTAATCAGGAATCCTCTATCAGTCCAATTGGCGAAATCTTCGCTTTTCTGTTCGTTTTCAAAAGAATCTATGATCTTTTTAAAGTTTTCATCTTGCAACTGTGCTTCTCTGATATCTTTTGGACTTCTTGTTGGCATGTCTATGCTGACAAAATTGCATGCCTCACAGAAAGCAGATTGATGATTACAGACAGGGCGTGACAGCATGTCAGCCACGACACTAGATTTTCCAAGGTCATATTCTATTTTTAATAAGAACGATTGTAACTGTACCGCCCAACGGGCTAATCTCCCCGATGTTGACTTAAGGCTCAAAAGCCATTTTAAAGGTTGGTGGTCCGTTACTACAACCACTTCTTGGCCTTCCACATTGCCACGAAATTTTTCTAAGGCCAAGACAGGCCAAAGCCTCGCGTTCTGTAGTGAAATAATTTCTTTCTGAACTTGTAAGAAGGCGGTTAGCGTATTCTATGGGGTGTTCAGAGGCCTTGTCAGTACCCTGTAAAGAAACAGCACCAAGAGCATAGTTACTAGCGTCAGTACGCAGAATAAATGGTTTAGTCCCATCCGCTTGCTTCAGCACTGGAGATGTCATGAGACATTATTTTAGAGTTTCAAAGGCTAGTTGCTCTTCTTTACCCCATTTCCAAGTCGATTTCTTTTTCGTAAGATTGCTAGCAAAATTTGATATATATCTTCGATACCAAGAACAGGTTTGTAGGAAAGACTGGATTTCTTTAACATTTTTGGGTGGAGGTATCGCTTTAATTTCCGATACCTTGTCTGGATCTACTTCTAGACCATTTGGGGTTATCCAGTGTCCTAAGTACTTGACTTTCTCACAAGAGAAATGACATATTTCACGTTTGTAATCTAACTTAACTTCAATGAGTCTCTCGAACACAGCTGTAAGATCTGAGAGATGTTTCTCAAAAGTTTCTGGCAAAACGGTGATGTCGTCCAGGTACGATAAAGCAAGGACATCCTTAAGACCACTTCTAAATTGATCTATCAATCTTTGAAACGTGGCAGGAGCATTTTTGAGTCCAAAAGGCATCTTTAAAAAACGATATGTTCCAAAAGGGCAGACAGATGCAGTTTTATCTTGATCTGGTGGGTAGACTCGAACTTGGTGATACCCAGAACGAAGATCTAAAGTTGACATGTAAGAAGTATGCTTGGCTTCATGTAAAAGGTCGTCCATTCGAGGTAATGGATATTTATCTGCTACTGTAACTGCATTTAATTTTCGATAATCTATGCATAATCTTATACTGCCATCCGAATTTGGTACGAGAACAGCCGGCGAAGCATAAGGTGATTCACATTCTTCTATGATTCCTTGAGCTAGGAGATTATCTATTTCCTTCTTAAAAATTTCTTTCCTAGCAGGAGTCATCCGATAAGGTGGCACAGCAACAAGAGCACTATCACCTGTATTGATATGATGCTCCACAAACGGGGTTGCCTCTCCCCCTGGTTGAAAACATTTTTCATACCCTTTCAGAAGATCATTAAATTTGTCACTTTCATCGTAATTTAGATTTTTACCTTCTTTTTTACGTAAAGCATATGGACTGAGTTCGACCGCACCAGCTGTCGTACTATTTTCTTCTTCATATTCATCTACAAAATAAAACTTTTCCTGAGGTTTATCACTGAAATTCCATGTTTTGTTGGCAGTATCTAACACTATGTTAGCATTATGCAAGTAATCCATATCTAAAAGAGTTCTATTTCCCTTGGCATCTGGTAATACAATGAACTCAGTTTCGAAGACTCGGCCTTCAATCTCTACGGGCACAGTGGCACACAAAGTGTCTCTAACCACCGTAATTCCGTCAGATAATGTTACTTCATGAGTATGAGGATTCAGGGCAACACCAGTTTTTAAAAATAATTGATACATACGTTCTCCCGCAATAGAACGATTCGCTCCCGTATCTGCACTGACTAACACCTTCTTATTGCAGATCGTGATAGACACATTTGGAGCTGAAAGTGCTGATGTATTTAAAATATATAGCTCAAGACGATGTGCTTGAACAGTTTTTTAACCGTAGGAGAACAATCTGGACATTTCTTCTTTATAAATCCCAATTTACCACAACCATAGCAAACAATATCGGATTCTATGCGCCGATTAGCAAACTTAGGGGAGATCTGTCTTCTTTTGGAGGCTTACTCTGCTTCCAATTATTTTTTCGACGAGAAAACTCTTTTTTATCTTGAGGTACAACCGGATCTCTTTTAGAAAACGTAGATCTGATAATGTCATACGCATCTAATTTTTCGGCAAGGTGGACTGGCGAATTTAAATTTTCCCAATCATCTAACATATGTTGTTTGCATTCAACAGGCACTTTACAGTTAATTCTTTAAGCCAGTTTTGAAAATAAGCTCGAAGTTCGAAATAATAATCTCGCCAAGTTATTTCCTTGGACTTTTGATGCTTAAAGAACAGCTGTCTAAACTCTTCGGCACAAATTTTAAACCTTTTTAGAAGTAAATCTTTAACATGTGAAAAATTTGAAGCGTTTTCTTCTGATTCACGAGCGATAACCGTAGAGATAGAAGACGGTACAACACTGAGTCAATACGAACCACATAGATGCTCTAGTACCTTCGAGAGCTTTAATTGACGTTCCAGGAGCACCAAAAACAAGGTTACATCATCAGTCTCTGGCCTGAATGTAGGCTTTTGGATATCTATCTTACTCTCCGGGTGAGACATTACCCCTACTGCATTAAAACCTACCGCTCCATTGGAAGCACTTTGACTCTGAGCCTGTAACTTGAGCTTCTCAAGCTCAAAATTCATCTCAAGCTTTTTTAACTATAACACTTCCGCTCTATGCTTTTCTTCTAATTCTAATTTACGCTGTTCTAACTCTGCTGCTTTTTGTTTTTCCTCTAAGTCTCGTCTACGCTGTTCTTCCTCGCGAGTCGAAATTTGGTTTCTGACTAATGAATTTACAAAATCAACTTCTTACGAGGGGGAGGATTTAATTTTTTCACGCAATGTGACAACTGTCATAGAGGGTGGAACATCTAAATTCATTTCTAATGCAACCCGATATAAATCCTATTTACGAGCTTTATTAATTTCAGACATTTTAAACTTTAGCAAAACAACAAAATGAGTACCCCACAAATGCCAAAAATTCGTTTAAATTATTCCCTTGAGCTTTACCGTTACAACTCATATAAACAAGACTTTAATAAAACAAAATAGTAATCTTTAACCTTAACAAAACTCTTACTACAAACAAAACAAACTTTAAATCCCTGCCGGTATAAATAAACTGTATGGCCATAACGGGACATTTAATCAAAACAATATTTTAACCAATATAAAACCTTTTACTGAATAGTTAACACTTTCAAACAATATTCTAAACAATATCAAACACATAAATGAATAATTAAAATTTCAACCAATATTATTATTATATTACTAAGACTACTTAATATCGGTTTCATTCAATGTAACTTTAAAATAAAAGAAAGTCTCTTTTATAAACAAACAATAAATGCAAAAACTTACTCATTCCGTTTTGGAAATGAATCACATTCAAGGCTTTTTCATCAATAAACCAGCAATTCAAAATAAAATACTTGCGTTTAGCAGTTAAATAATAACAAACACTTAAAATAAAAATAGCAATAAATTCTCTTACGAAACCAATAATAAAAATAAATTAAATAATTAAACACGTTTCTTTATGAGAATTGCGATAAAATTATAAATACATTTGACTGACAGTTTATTTCCCTTATTATAAAAGCAAAGAAAAAAAATCAATGAAAACGTAAATGAATATTTACATCTTTCGCTTCCGCTCTCTCTCTTTTTTCTTTTTTTTTATATGAATTAAAAAATATCTTACTTAAGCAAAGTAAAATAAAACATACATGAACAGAAAGAATCAAAAGTAAATTTCAGAATAGGTCAGGGGTGGGGGGAAAGGGCAATATACAATTCAAACATAACAGGAAAATAATAGAATGAATTAAAATTAATAATGTTAAATATATGAAAAATACCGATAATGTTACGAAGAATGCATTCTTTTTATTAAACAAACAATGGATCCATTCTATTTAAAAATCGCTTACTTGTTGATAATATTTTGTAGAATAAGCAAACGTAGGCATATGTGAATAAATGAATTGAAACATTTTTCTTGGTCGTAAACAAAACAATTTGCAGAACTTTAACTTTCGAAAACAGGAACACATAGTATCACATCGTGTAAAGCTGATGCAAAAAATGGTAAAGGTAACGAAACAAAAATTAATCTATAGAACATGGCGAACATACCTCACAAGCTTACGACGACGAATTATTCTGTAGAATTATAGGAACATATTTTTACACGCAACGACGAAATCTGTAGAATATTAGGAACATATTTCACACGCACACGACCGGTCGTGCCATTTTTTTCTGCATGCTAGTTGAAAACCACACTTTATAAAGATGCTTCTTAATTAAAAAATATATTACTATATCACTTGAAGAATGATGAAATAATATTGCGAACGCTTTTGAAAAATTAGGATGTGAACATTTTTTTTCGAATTCGTGGCCGAACGTTGAGTAGCAAATTTTCGGGCTAGCTCAGATTCAAATTACACAGAAATTTCACATAATTTCAAAATAACAATTTCTCGGGGTAGCTTTTTAAATATTTTTTTTTATTTCTTCTTGGTAAGACGACACATAACAATTAGAACATCCCACGTACACATATACACAAAATAATAACTGGCGCGAATAACTTTCTACATGTTTCCACAACTCAAAACAGAACAGAACTACTACGAACTAACTGCATTTCTTATTCGGCAAAGCTCACGCAAGCTAGTCAAGTGATTGCCGGATGAGTCTATTTTTGAAACGGGCAGCGCGCGTTACAAAACTATTTTTTTTATTACTTACCTATTTTTTTTATTTACTTGTATTTGTGACTTTTAATTGTAAGTTCCTATCTATAAACACAGTTTTGATGAGGCCTATAGATGTCTATGGAGGGTAGAGTTGCAGTAAAGCTAGAGATCCTACCTACACAACTTCCAGGTTGTGTAACAGTTAAACGGAGCTTCTGCCTGTAAAATAGCCAATGAAACATCGTCTTCATTTTGAAAGACCTATCCAATGATATGCCACTCAATAGGGTGCGTAAAAAAATTCTTTCGTCTGTACCGCAATTTTTCATTTTACGAGTGTCATTTTGAATTTATAAAAACAAAACCTAGCCTATAACCATTGGATGGTTAAGACGAAACGATAGAGACCTCATTCATTAAAATCAATCCAGCTATTGGGATGTTTCGAGGGTTTAAAGAAATCCACATACCCAGATACGCGTAAAACACATAACCCTTCTTGGCAGTCGGGTACAAAATACTCTATATAACCATTAATTTTGCACCTATTACCCCTTGTAAATCGATTACGTGATAGTGACGTCAAAATGACGAGTTGGCGTCCGCTGCTTCTTATATGAGACCAAGAAATGCCGAGGCACACCAGTAATTCCTTCATCTACTCCTAATAATCTTGTCCTACATCATGATTTCTTCTCGTAACTTCATGATGTATTCATTTTTGAAGACGCCCCAACTTTATCTTACATTAATTCCATTTTCTGTACATTAAAAATTTACTTTACAAAATCTAAACTGCAATTATATCCACAATTTGTCCTCTGCGACATTAAAGTGCTCAAATTTAAATATCCAGCCATTATAATTTTTGCCACATATCGTCTGCCCCTGCTTTTAAAAGTTCAGTGTTATCCTAATACGAAAATTAAATACATTCTGGAAGAATGTTTTCTGTTTACTAAATTTGAAAACTCTTTTAATATATTCAACACACTATAACATTCAATATTTTCTATTTTAACTTAAAATTTTCTACAGGATTTGTTTAAAGTATTTGAAAATATTTCGTTTATCATCTTATTTTCTTCTTAATTATACTTTTAAACAATTCATAATTACGAAACGCATAGGAGGCAATATGTCTGTAATCTCAACTAAAAAAAAAAGAAATCGAATTAAAAAATCAATAAGGATTTAAAGTAAATCCTTGAAGCGTTTTTCTAATTTCTAAAAATTAATTTTTCTTGACAAAGAAATCTTTACATAAAGATATTTTTTGCGCGCATCCCGTTTTAAAACAATTTTCCGCAAGCTAAATATAAAAGAGATAATTAAACTATACAGATTTACTAAGTGTCGTTTTGCTTAATTTAAAATTACTGAAACAAGAAAATCTTGAAATTAAGTTTTAATTTTATATTTTTCTGAATATAAATATCAGTATTACAGTATTCTTTAAAATAATTATGTTCTTTTTGAGTAGTTTCAGAACCCATTATACCGTGTATACCGTAGAAAGCGAATATAGAATTATGGAGAATTTATCCTAAAAGCGTTATTTAGTTAATATTTGAGAGACTATTGAAATTTTAAGAAAAAAATATTCTTTATTATTAGAAATTCGAGGATAAATTATACAATAATTTTGTGCGGTTATTTGGTAAATGCAATAACTTGGACGACGATAATAACCCATTCACGACAATCAGAAAAATTAAATTCATCGTGGTATTGTTGTGGGATTAAGGATGATAAGTCAAAACTTCATCACAACAAAAATCAATATGAATAGAAACACAAAGTTTTAATGACACTTATAATGAGATTTAACAGATAGGAGTTTGGAATATAGGCACTCGACTGGGTAGCGAAGATTATCGAAAAGATGAGTGCAGCTCATAAAACAATTGAATTAAAACTCAATTCAGTTTTAGAAACAAAAAAAAAATAATTAAAACAAAAAGTAGATCATGTACAAATGAATCAATTACACCATATCTCCTAAGGAGAACTCCACAAGCCCCAATCCTGGTTTTTTTATAGCATAGCATTTGTCAATGTGCTCACAACAACAAAATAATAACTGTCCAGTTTGGAGCTTTTACCGAGCACCAGAAAGAAGCTCGTCAAAACACGTACTCGTTATTCTCTACATTTCTCGTAGCGGGGTCTGGACCAAAAATCCCCGCTCCGTCTTAGACATTCCAAATCTTTTCCCATGCGGGGTTCAATTAGAATATTTTTTTCAATGTCAAAGGAAGAAATTTCCTTATATGCGAAAAACGTTATTTCACCGAGACGTTCTTACAAGTTCCATATATAATTATTACCAAAGGATAATAATGGCATTTGTTTATGCTTTAAACAAAATATGAAGAGTGCACTTTTTTTCACTTTTCTACAATTGAACATTGCAAGTTTCTTAAAGCTTGCGTTCTATCTTTTACTAATCCAAGTCTGTCGATGTTCATTTACTACCGATCTGATTCTATTCTCATAAATCGAGATCAAGTACTCATTCATGATTTTACAACAGCCTGCAGATTGTTACATTTTATCGAGTTGATACTTTTCATATGAACGCTGCTGTTCATTCCCACTAGCATAACAAAATAATGAAAGTAAATTGTTAGACATTAAGATAAACTAGGGGATCGTACCCGTGTTTCCCGGGTTAAAGAATATAGGTGAAAACATTTCTTTTAATTGAAAACTAATAATTTTTTTTATATGCAATGAATTTTTTAGATTGCCCACTTACATTAAAAATGCATTTTCCTATGGAAAATACGAATTACACAATCAAATAAATTTTTGAAATTTATCAAAAACGATATTTTCTTATTAGCCGCATGCTAAGAGTTATTTGCCAAGATTTTGCTACTTACTGCATTCTTTTATATTCTGATAATTTCAGAGCTTATACATGTCTGGTAAATTTGTGTTTCATTTATATTATTTTATTTATTTATTCATAAGTAAGTTTTTTTTAATGGAAATTAGCCGTAAGAAAATGATTAAATCTTTATTTTGTTTTAAGGGCAAACGGGTAAATCTTTCGTAATCGATCTCCGCGCGATATAGACAAAGTAAAAAATATTTCATGCTTTAAAATTGTTTTTAAAACCGTAGACAATTAGTAAACTGTGATGAACTTTGCAAACAAATTCCATTTGAAAAAAAAATCTTATTTGGTGATCTAAAAATTTAAAATGTACGATTACAAATATGTTAGATTTGTGTTTTTTCAATATTATTCTTTTATTTGTTTATAAAGGAAGTATTAATTTCGTTATGCAAAAATAGTCAGAAACAAATACTGAAAAATGTTTGTTGCTTTATGAGCAAAATGTTTATTATTATTATGTATGGAAACTGGCACGTGATAAGGTAAAAAAAAATCATGCTTAAAAATTATTTTACAAAATATAATACATCGGCCAATGAATACAGTTTTTAAACAAATTGCATTTGAAAGTAAATTTTTCCCCCTATGTGACAAAAATTGAAAATCTACGATGGTCAGAAGAATGAAAAAATGCAGTAGCGAAAATTTCAAGACCGAAATTTGATCGTGAAGTATTGCCGTTCCAAAATGACGTCAGCGTTACGCACAGATATGTTTGTTCTTTATAATATATATACTTAATCAGTAAAATATAATAAAGATCAGTTATTAGGATGTGGTTATCAATTGAGGTTCTTATGCTTGGATTTCCTGAATGAAAACACCAATGTTCACCTTTTCAAAATTTGCATACTCATTTCTCATATCGATATTCATCATTTAAAAAAAATTGTATTTTGTTTGATCATTTAAAAATCATTTTAACTCAAAACTTGAAGTCACGATTGTCAGCAATATCTTTTATGTGAACAGACACACTGTTTATTTAAGATTCTAATCTCAATTTTGGAGAGTAAAATTTTCAGTAATTTCTGTTTTTTAGACGCATTTGTGTTAAAAGGCTTAATTTTATCTAAGAAAATGATGGTATTCTTTTAAATATGACTTCATTTCATTCTTCGTTCAGCAGAAAGATCAGGACAGATGACTAAAAAACACACTTGTGTTTTATATATATATATTATATAAAGTTAGGAAAAATTAAATTAAGCAAATGATGTTATTTTGATAAAATTATAGTAGAATGTCCTAAAGAATAGCATTAAAATTTTATTATTCGAGAGAATTTTCGACAACAACTTCAGGAACACGATATTATTTTAATCCACGAATTATTTGTCTGCTTATCTAATTCGACGAAGCAAATCCATCCAGGCGAGAATCATCAATTTCTGTAATATAAATCGTTATTATTTGCATGTCACCTCTCTTTTATAAAGACACTCTAAATTTTTTATCAGTGTGTGCTTTTGATTACATTATTTTTAAAAGTGAAGCATTTTCACCTGTGAAGAATTTCAAAGCAACTGGGCTGTGAAAATGATGCACTTCTACAAAACATAATTCAGGTTTAAGAATTAAAATACAAGCTTTTTTATAAAATGACGTCATTTGCATCCGCTAAAGCAATCTACTTTTACAACCCAGTCTTAAATTTTCTTCTATAGAAAAGTGTGCATATGACGTCATTATCACGGAATAACAGACAATATTCTTGACATACCCCATATTTTAATTTCAACTATTTTTTCAGGTTTTATGAGAAAATGGCAACAAATAGGATCTCCTGTTTTTGACTTTTTTGACTTTCAATGACTTTCAATAGAAATGACGTACTTTTGTTGCCATGATAAGAAAAATGGTATTAAAAAATGCAAAAAAAATAATATCTAAAAAATTAATTGAGATACAGCTTTCAAATAAATTGCATTTAAAAGAGCATTTTTTCCTTATACGACGGTGTAAAAATTTAAAATGTGCGATTTTTAAAAGTTTAAAAATTTGCAGTAGAGGAAATTGCAAAAACCAAAATTTCATTTCAAATATCAAACTGTTGCCATTCGCAAAATGACGTATGCGTTACGCACAGATATATTTGTCCTTTATAATATAGATAACTCAAAATGGCGTTTGCCAAATTTATCATGATAGCATATCAGAGAATAGTCCAAGAGCTGTTAAACATTTTAGGGAAGGTATTTGAGGCACCCTGAAAATTTCTGCAACACTTCTTTTGTAATGCCTGAATACAAAATCGAATGTCTGGCTGAAGGATCGTGGCCCAAAACCTGTGCCAGACAAAAAATGGCACTTGACACGTGTCTGGCACAGTTTTTGTGCCGACTAAAGTGTCTGTCATTTTCAAAATATTTTTTTCTAAGCATAAATATTATTGTGCCTCAATCTCAGCGTGCCTCAAATACCTTTTTTGGGTAGTCAAAAAATGGCACTTGACACGTGTCTGGCACAGGTTTTGGGCCACGATCCTTCAGCCAGACATTCGATTTTGTATTCAGGCATTACAAAAGAAGCGCTGCACAAATTTTCAGGGTGCCTCAAATACCTGCTCAAAAATGTTCAACAGCTCTCCTACTAGAAGTATTTATAGTGCATTCTTCCTCAAATTTAAGCAACCTGTCATAAGTCAGCAACCTGTGCTGAGCCTTTCACTAAACAAATACTGTTCTCTCTTATCACATCGTCATTTTTAGGTGCGTACGTAATTATATAAATACGTAGCACCTATAGCAGTCTTTCGGTCCGTACGTCTGTCTATCTGTCGGTCTGTCCGTCTGTTCGTCCGTCTGCATATGGGGCATTCTCACAATTTTTTGACTCTTATGTCCCTGAATAATAATTTTTATTTTAGTACATATTGTTGTGTTTTTTACTTTCTTCTATCTTTACAAGAAGAAAGTATTGTTTTCATGAAATTTTTCGAATTCCAGTTTCGACGGATTTACACGTTTTATAGGTCAGAGATTCCAAAAAACTTGTTTTTACAAAATGTCCGTCTGTGAGTCTGTCTGTTTGTCTATCTGTATCTGACACAAATTTTGTGGGCGCTCTATCTCAAGAACTAATGCATGGAATTTAAAAAACTGTATATTCAGGTAGTCCTTGCTATAGATTGGTGCTGATTAGCTTTTGGTGTACATCGCCCTGCAGGTGGCGCTGCAATGTAGCATTTTGCAGGATTTCCGCAAAAGCTCTATCTCAAGAACTAATGCACGGATTTTTATAAAACTTCAGATTCCGTTAGTCCTTGACATGAATGAATGCTGTTTACGTGTTAGTGTAAATCGCACTATAGGTGGCGCTGCTATGTTTCATTTTGCAGGATTTACACTATTTTCGCAGTAGCTCTATCTCAAGAACTAATGCACGCATTTTCATCAAACTTCGGATTTAGTTAGTCCTTCATATGAAATGATGCTGACTACGTGTTGGTGTAAATCGCCCAATAGGTGGCGCTGCTGTGCTGCATTTTGAACTATTTCCTCAATAGCTCTATCTCAAGAACTAATGCACGAATTTTCATAAAACTTCAGATTTAAGTATAACTTGATTAATATTGCTGCTGATTATGTGTTGTTGCAAATCGCTCAACAGATGGCGCTTCTATGCTGCATTTGTCATGATTTGCGCAATACCTCTATCTCAAGAACTAATGCACGAATTTTTCTCAAACTTCATATTCAGTTAGACGTTGACTAAGTTGGTGATAATTAGGTTCTGGTGTAAATAACCCAATAGGTGGCGCTGCTATGCTGCATTTTGCTGGATTTACACGATTTCAGCGACAGTCATACCTCGAGAACTAATGCACGTAATTTCATATTTTTAGAATTTTCATGATGAACACAGATTGCCATTTAATTTGGCACTGAGATAGTGAATTCTGAAGTATTGACATGTATGAGATAGAAGAAAGTTTTGTGATGGCCACAACATTCTAGTTTTTTTTATTTCATATATTGGGGAGCATCCCATTGCATGATTGCATAACAATATTAACAAGATAAATAAGTTTGTGACGATGTTGGGAGTCCAAATACCAGGAAAATTCTATACCGTCCCATGTACCTGATACTGATTTTTAAGTTTAGAGTTGTTTATATAAAATTGTTTCAATAAAAACAATTTGATATAATTTTTTTTCCGAAACTGGAACTATTGTTTTATATAAATATGTAGCAAAAATTAACCCGCACACATTTTTAGGGTTGTTATTATTTTTTAAACTCTGTCCCTGGGTTTTAGATTCCTTACCGTCCCTCTTCTAAAATTATACAGAAAATCACTTCACATGCAGCCACAGAATTTTTTTCAAGTTTTTTTCTCATGCAGAAGTATGCTAGAGAGAGAGCATGCCTAAAATTCTTTGACAGGAAATTTACTGCAGAATTTAAATCAGCATTTAAATATCAATTTCAAGCATCGTGGCTTTATTGGTAGTCTTATCGTCCTCAAGGTTTATTCCTCCTCTTTTCGATGTAAATTATTTTTTAAAAAATTTGATCCAATGTAAATAACGATTTCTAAAAATCAATGAACATTGTGGTTACCACTTAGTCTTAACATGATTTGCCTAAAATAGATGAACATTTTCCTTACCGTTCCATCCTTACCGTCCCTTTTTTCCTATACAAACCCCTTTTTTTACCTTACCGTCCCTTCTTTAACACCCATTTAAGACAATGTTATACCAAAATTTTGTACTGAAAATACCAAACTGTTATTTTCTTATTTGAATGTCCTGTGGGTACTATGCAAATTTATTACAAGTAAAAAATTAGAAGAAAATAGAAAGTTATATTTGTAAAATGGTAAAGAAAATTAAACTCGCAAGTTTAACTTAAACTTCCGTTAAATAAAATTTGATTTATTTAATGATTATAAAATATTTGGCGATTTTCAAAAAGTGTCATGTTTTACTGCCCTTTGACATTTGCACAGAAAATTAGTTAAATATGATAATTTTAATTATTGCATTTAATTATCATTTTTTAATGATAATTTACAGATATATTATTATTTATAAAAAAATTAAAAATAAGAAATTTATTCTTTTGTAGTCAAAATGTCATTACCGTAGGTTGTCCCTACAAGCAATTTATTAAGTAAAGATTTGACTGAGTTCTATTTATAACAGGTGGTTATAATTTTTTAATACATTTTTATTTATTAGGATGCTACTAATTAAAATATATTTATTTTCATTAATTAAATTTATCTATAATTCTTAATAATTATTTTAAACCGTGTCCTGAGAAAGAGTGTCACTGCCATGTTTCTGACACAACATTCATCTGGAATTTTTTAGAGGGTAGCACAAGCCTTTTTATCAAGGCAAAAATACTCCTTAAAAGTAAACTTCTTATCAGGTTTAGGTGAATAGAATAAATAGTTTTATAGTTTCAATAAAACAAGCAAAGGCTTTGAATGTTTTAGTGAGTATTTTTTTTTTTACGTCATTACCGTACACACTTCTAATTAAATGAACTTTTATTTCTTAATCTGCTTTTATTGTATAAAAAATAGAATTTCATTGTATGGGTCAGAAGATATAATGGCTGCCATTTATGCCTTTGGAAAAATAAAAATATTTTGATTAATTTGTCATTACCGTGCTCACTTATGTTCATTACCAAGTTCATTAAAATTTTAAAATTAGTTTTAAAATGTTCAATTAGTAATTTGATTTCTGCTAATGCTTGTATATTAATGTTTATGAAATAAGGTAATTATTTACAAAAAAAATAAAATTCTCTGATTACTTCTAAAAATTTGATTTTGTTATTCCAAAACATGGACAGATTTTGAGAATGATCCCTGTACCTTACTCGATATTGAGAAGATGTCCTTAATCTCTGAAAAAGGTACATTTATCACAATCTCTTCCTTCTCATATGTCGTCTCTTGTATTTCTAGGTGAAGGTCCTGCATCTCTTCAGTGATGAGTTCTTCACTGTGTTTATCCACCAAATATTCAACATCCTTACCTCTCGCCTCCAAACCCATACACTTTCCAAAATCAATAATCGACTACACCACATGTTTACTGTCTGCTGGATCTGGAAACTTTCTTTGATCCCATGATGGACCATTAGCAATCAATAAAAAAAGCTCTAAAGTACCCTGTAAAAAAAAAAAAAAAAAAACGAAATTTCTTGCCTATACGCGCGATGTGATGCACACACGAGAGAAACAACGCTATACGGTTGGTTGTGTTTATGACGGCCAATTATCAACACGTGGGATATAGGCTCTAAGGAGTGGGATGCCCTCCGTGGGGGTCTTTCTAAGGGAACCTAACCCGTATTTACGCTTGGAAAACCAAGGTCAGAAGAAAACAACGAAAACTACAAACGATTAGGCCGACGGGCGCGATTGGGATCGAACCCAGCACCTCCCGTCTACCAGCTTCTACAGCAAAACCTCTCGGCCACTGGTAGAGCACGCTATACGAAGCAGAAGAACGCGTGGTGCCTCCCTTTGTTTACAGAAAATGCAGCGACGTCACAAGGGTACACCGACGAAATTCGAGACAACCAACGAAAACCGAGGAATATTTTTCGCGGAAAAATCGACGATAACCGAAGTCAACGAAAAACCGATGTATTACTGTACTCTCAAACGGTGTTGAAAAATACCAGTTCTACGACAATAATCACGGAAGTGCTAAAAAAAAAAACATGTTTTTTTTTTTTTCATTTTTTTATATTAAGACACTTTCACTTTCCGGATCCACTTACGAGAGTAAAAGTAAAATCATAAAACACAAACGGTAACCAAAATAGAAAAAAATGGGCTTCTTTAGACATCGACCTAAGCTTTGAAATGCAAAACAAATAAATAAATTAAATTAAATTAAATTAAAAATAAAACGCTTCAGACACGTTTTTGATTTCCCACCCTGACCGAAGACAATAACCATTTTTCCAAATGGTTAATAAACTAAAATAAAATAAAGTATCGAAATGCAAACGAGATAGCTCTCATGGATTTAACACTAGTTTGTGAGTGTCTTCCCGCTCCTTTCATGAGCAAGGTACTTCTATTCGTAAAAAAATGCCTGCCGGCCCGGCCTACAGGCAGAGGTAGATTTCGAAGTCAAATATACTAATTTCACAAACAAAAACTAAATCATGATTAGAGATAAATCCACTTTAACAATTTTATCTGTCCGCTTTTGACGAGTTTTTACTTCATTTTTATATAATAGCTGGTTTTATCAGAATCATGTTAGGGCGGTATTCAAAAAATACTTTTGCATGCTCAACAACTTGAAATTTTCTGGCATAATTCCAGATTCATTTTTAATAAAAAAAAAAAATGAACTAGCTGACGTGATTTTTGAAGAGATTTATAAGCGACCTGTGTTTTTATTTTTTGTTCAATTAATTAAAACTTGATATATAAACAATTATTTTCTCAGAAGGACAATATTTTTCGTTTCTAACACAATCGCTTCGGGAAATTCCGTTCAAAATGCCCACTTTGACATCATTTTTTGAAATATATTCTGCCTCTATCAAAAAATCGATCATTACGGTACATTGTACAGTTTCTGAATAAGCGAATCTACCAATTAAATGAGTTTGAGAGCAAAAATGAATTTAAAAATGAGTCAGAAAAAAAGCAGTTTGGATTTGAGTGCATCCGTAATACAATGATTTTTCCAATACAATCCGCTTCGGTAAATTCGGTTCAAAATGCCCTTTTTAACAGCATTTTTAAAAATATATTCTGCCTCTATCAAAAAATCGACCATTACGGTACATTATATAGTTTCTGAGTAAGAAAACGTTCCAATTGGAACCCTTTGAGAGCAAAAATGAATTGTAAAATGAGTCAGAAAATAAGCATTTTGGATTTGAATACACCCTTACTAAGATGATTTTATTCTTCAACCGCTATGTATTTTTAATTTTTTTTTTTTTTTTTTCTGTAAGAATTGGTCCTATCCAAAACTTGTCTATATAGATGTTGTAGACAATATTAAGAAGATATATGATAAATTTATGGGGATTTTATATCTTTTGAATTGACGGAGTTATGGATTTTTTTCTTCTTCAACCCCGTTTTTAGGTAGATTTCGTATGAAATACTACCTATTGGGATCGTTCCTATGTTGGAATTTCTGAAAAATTTTTGCAGATGTACACCGATCATGACCCCTAGAACCCAAAACCACTCTCAGTAAAAAACTTTATCTATCTATCTATCTATCTATATATATATATATATATATCACTTTCTTCTGGACACGATAACTTTCGTAATTCTGCACCAATCTCTTCCAAACTGATACATAAAATCAATAGGCATAAAATCTCGGTCAAGTTCGTTAATGGGCAAAATCGGACCAAGGGGAGGGAAATAGGGAGAGGTTTTGTGAAAACAGAAAACCACCCATAACTTCTTAATTTTTGTACATATCAAATCAGTTTAAAGTTTTTATTACTTCTAAAAATAGGGCCAAAAATTTATGTATCACAGATTTTTGATAAAGTTAAAAATGGGCTCAAGGGGCGCAAAAAATAGGGTTTTTGGGAGAAAAAAATTCATAAATTCGTCAATTCTCAAGATATCAAATTCAATTAATTTTATTATAAATCTCCTTAACATTATCTAAAACTTTTATATTCACAAGTTTTTGATAGGAGCAATTCGTACCGCAAAAAAAAAAAAAAAATTAAAAACGAAAACAAAAAGGGCGTTTGAAGAAGAAAAAAATCCATAACTTCGTCAATTCTCAAGATATCAAATATAATTAATTTTATCATGAATCTCCTTAACATTATCTACAACTTTTATATTCACAAGTTTTTGATAGGACCAATTCGTACCGCAAAAAAAAATAAAAACGAAAACAAAAAGGTGGTTTGAAGAAGAAAAAATCCATAACTCCGTCAATTCAAAAGATATAAAATCCCCATGAATTTATCATATATCTTCTTAATATTGTCTACAACATCTATATAGACAAGTTTTGGATAGGACCAATTCTTAGAGCAAAAACAAATTAAAAATACATACCGGTTGAAGTAAAAAATGATCTTACTAAGGGTGTTTTCAAATCCAAACTGCTTATTTTCTGACTCATTTTACAATTCATTTTTGCTCTCAAAGGCTTGCAATTGGTACGTTTTCTTACTCAGAAACTATATAATGTACCGTAATGGTCGATTTTCTGATAGGGGCAGAATGTATTTTTTTAAATGCTGTTAAAAAGGGCATTTTGAACCGAATTTACCGAAGCGGATTGTGTTGGAAAAATCATTGTATTAAGGATGCGCTTAAATCCAAACTGCTTATTTTCTGACTGGTTTTTAAATTCATTTTTGCTCTCAAACGCATTTAATTGGTAGATTCGCTTATTCAGAAACTATATAATGTACCGAAATGATCGATTTTTTGATAGAGGCAGAATATATTTCACAAAATTATGTCAAAGTGAGCATTTTGAACGGAATTTCCCGAAGCGATTGTGTTAGAAATGAAAAATATTGTCCTTCTGAGAAAATAATTGTTTATATATCAAGTTTTAATTAATTGAACAAAAAATAAAAACACAAGTCGCTTATAAATCTCTTCAAAAATCACGTCAGCAAGTTTCATATTTTTTTTTTAATTAAAAATGAATCTGGAATTATGCCAGAAAATTTCGAGTTGTTGAGCATGGAAAAGTATTTTCTTGAATACCGCCCTAACATGATTCTGATAAAACCAGCTATTATATGAAAATGAAATAAAAACTCGTCAAGAGCGGCCAGATAAAATTGTTAAAGTGGATTTATCTATAATCATGATTTAGTTTTTGTTTGTGAAATTAGTATATTTGACTTCGAAATCTACCTCTGCCTGTAGGCCGGGACGGCAGGGATTTTTTGCTTTCGTTTTTATTTATTTTATTTTATTTTATTTTATTTATTTTTTTTTTTGCGGTACGAATTGGTCCTATCAAAAACTTGTGAATATAAAAGTTGTATATAATGTTAAGGAGATTTATAATAAAATTAATTGGATTTCATATCTTGAGAATTGACGATGTTATGAATTTTTTTCTCCCAAAAACCCTATTTTTTTCGCCCCTTGAGCCCATTTCTAACTTTATCAAAAATCTGTGATACATAAATTTTTGGCCTTATTTTTAGAAGTAATAAAAACTTTAAACTGATTTGATATGTACAAAAATTAAGAAGTTATGGGGGAGGGGGTTCTGTTTTCACAAAACACCTCCCTATTTCCATCCCCTTGGTTCGATTTTGCCCATTAACGAACTTGACCGAGATTTTATGCCCCTTGATTTTATGTATCAGTTTGGAAGAGCTTGGTGCAGAATTACGAATGTTATCGTGTCCAGAAGAAAGTGATATAGATAGATAGATAAATAGATAGATAGATAAAGTTTTTTACTGGTGGTGGTTTTGGGTTCTAGGGGTCATGATCGGTGTAGATCTGCAAAAATGTTTCAGAAATTCCAACATAGGAACGATCCCAATAGGTAGTATTTCATACGAAATTTACCTAATACGGAAATGATCAAATGACACCAAAATTTATAAGCGAATTTATTTCGAATTAAGCAAAAGTTTTAAATCGCGTACTTAGTAAAAGGAAAAATTACTGAAGAAAAAGTTTCAAAGACAGTCGAACATCAACTCAAAGAAGGAGGTGCTTTCTGGGATCTTTTCTTTAAATATTTAATGACTATGTACAGATAATGATTATATACATACCGGGTGTCCCAAAAAGGACTGACTGATTTTAAAATTCAATAACTTGCAAACGGTGACAGATATTTAAAAAATTCTTGCAGGAGGGTTATGCATAAGGTCAAAAGTTTTTTTTACAGTGATTTTCGATTTTAGTTCGAATTACAAACAATAGATGGCGCTGCGATCAATAGACGCTAAATACAGGCTCGATTTCTGGTCCTTTCTCTTGTTCCATGCTGAAAAAGGAGATGGAAATGTATTATCCGGGCCACGAAGTACCAAAAATCGAGCCTGAATTCAGCGTCTATTGATCGCAGCGCCATCTATTGTTTGTAATTCGAACTAAAATCGAAAATCACTGTAAAAAAACTTTTGACCTTATGCATAACCCTCCTGCAAGAAATTTTTAAATATCTGTCATCGTTTACAAGTTATTGAATTTTAAAATCAGTCAGTCCTTTTTGGGACACCCGGTATATACAGCAAGAATTATCAAACAATTGATCCGGTTTTTCGAAATAAGGGAGGCTTAGCCTCATCAACAAACTGTAAAATATTACAGCGATCATGCTTTTTAAAATCACAACATTGCTTCGTATCGTTCCAGCCACAACAAAACGCAATCGCATGCTAAAGTAGGATGCGCGCGCATCGCGCGACCTTCGTTTCCATGGAGAGCAGAGAAAAGTTTCTCTTCACACTCCCCACCTGAACTCTTAAAGAGTTCACAAATCAGAATTCCATCGTAAAATCATAAAAATTCAATTTCTCGTATCAGTGGTTCAGTAATCTAATACAATTTTTAAAATTCGAATACAAAATACTAAATGTAAGAATTCAAACAATATCTAATTAATAACTTAATTAGTCAAATTCAAAATATCAATAAATTCTAAATAAAACACTTTAAATTACACAGTAAAAATAATGACTGTTAAATAACACACACATTTTTTTTTTTTTTTTTTTTTTTTTTTTTTTTTTTTTTTTCAGTTAAATCATATACTTACTTGTACCAAAATTCAAAAAGATTCTATATATAAATAACACTAAAAATTAAAAAAGAGAAAGAAAATATTTAGCGTCCTAAATGCAGAAAAAACAAACTAAATAAATGTCTATAAAAGTTTATGAATGTTCATAAAAAGTCTGCAAAAAGTCACTTGTTAGTCGTTTTGTATTTCAAAGGGATACAAGTGCTGAATGGATCTTTTTAAGATTCCACTCGCTGTTTTTATTTCGTATGAACGAATATTGCCATCTCTTCCAGGAATGACAGTCTGAATCTTACCAAGTTTCCAAAGAAACTTATTTTTTGCGTCATCTTGAATTAAAACAATATCGCCCACTTTCAGTGGCGTATGGGCATTAGGATTTTTCAAGGAATGGGCTGTTTTCAAATCCATCAAATGTTGTTTTTTCCATTTGGTCCACAATTGTTTCAATAGTAAAGATTGATATTTTTTTTCTTTTCAGGAGTGTTGATCTCTTCGAACAATCTTCAATTATTTCAAAAAAATTAATAGGAAATGAAAGTTCTTTTCCAAAATTTAAAAAGTGCATTGGAGTAAGAGGTTCTGGTTCATTGCTGTCGCTATATACATATGTCAATGGTCGCGTATTCAAAACTGCTTCCACTTCTGTCAACAGAGTCGCTAATTCATCATAACTTAAGAATGCTCTACCAATTACTTTTCTCAAACATTCTTTGACTGACTTTACTAGTCGCTCATAAAAACCTCCCCACCATGCAGCTCTTTCTATAATATTCTTCCATACAATTCTCTCTTTTGTAATAAAATTTAAAAATACTTTGTCTGTCAGTATGTTGTATAAATTTTCGAGTTCACCTTTGGCCTTTTTGAAGGTTTTTGCGTTGTCAGAATAAATAATTTTGGGATTTCCTCGTCGAGCTATGAATCTTCTGAATGCCATCAAAAAGGAATTTGTTGTCATATCAGACGCGAGTTCCAGGTGAATGGCTCTAGTCACACCGCAAGTAAACAGGACAATGTAAGATTTTTGCGTTTCTTTAAAATTTCTGATATAGATCGGACCGGCGATGTCTAAACCGCAGATTGCGAATGGCGGTGCTTCACTAGCTCTGTCTTTTGGTAAAGGTGCGGTGATCTGGTCTGCTGGTTTGGAGAAATATTTTTTACATATTATACAATTCTTGATAACACTCTTGACCGACTGATGACCTTTAGGTATCCAAAAACGAGATCTAATTTTTGCCAAAGTACTGGCTGTCCCTCCATGCATAATTTTCTCGTGCTCTTGACGAACTATTAGAGTAGTTAACCAAGAATGTTTGGGGAGAATTATTGGGTTTTTCTCTTCTGCGGACAGGTTAGAAAATTCGAGCCTTCCGCCCAACCTCATCAACCCGTTTTTGTCAATAAAGGGCATGAAATTTGATAAGGATGACGTCTTATCCACTGATTTACTATTTTTTAGAGATTCTATTTCTTCCTTATAAAATTGTTTTTGTTCAGATTGTATCAAAAAATTTTCAGCTTCGAGTAATTCTTCGGTTGTTACTACGTCTTGCACTTCAATTGATTTTTTCAGCTTCATAATGAATTTCTTTACCCAAACGGTAATTCTCAAACGTTTTTCTAAATTACTATATTTTGAAATGTTTATGGGATTTTCGAGTTTTTTGACTAAGCACTCGCTCTGAAAAACATCGTTAGGTTTTTTTTGTATTCTAATTCATCTGAGTAAGCGATTTCTTTGTTTTCTGATATTGGCCAACACTCAGGAGGTAAACATAGCCATTCTGGTCCCTGTAACCAAGTTGTATCATTGATTATCCTAGAGATTTTTGATCCTCGAGAAACTATATCAGCTGGATTGGCAGTACCAGGACAATGATACCAGTTATCAGGTGAGGTCAATTTATGGATCTCTTCAATTCTGTTTCTGACAAAGGGTTTAAACTTTTTAGGGGATACTTTTATCCAAAAATAGGATATTTTTGAATCTGTCCACTAATAAGTCGGTACATTCAATTTTAAAGCTTTCAAAATGTTACTACTTAGCTTGGCCGACAACAATGCGGCCATCAATTCAAGCCTTGGCAAGGTAAGCGCTTTCAGTGGAGCAACCCTGTTTTTCGAAGCAACAAAAACTGTTCGAACATTTTCGGTGGTTGTTGCTACACGTAAATAAGCAACCGTACCATAAGCCTTCATGCTCGAATCGGCAAAAATATGTAATTGTAGGTCATAATCATGCCAATTGGTGATGTCAGAAAAATAGTGTCTGGGTACTGAAAAGTTTTTCAAATGAGGGAGTTCGTTACACCAGCTACTCCAAACTATACGTAAATCTTCGGGTAAGGTGTCATCCCAATCCAGACCCAAATTCCAAATTTGTTGAATTATACATTTTAGTCTTAATGTAAATGGTCCTAGGAATCCAAGTGGATCAAAAATCCTACCTAAAACTTGTAGAATAAATCTTTTGGTGTCTATTCTTCTTGAAACGAAATCAACTAAACCTCGAACATCAAAATAAAGTAAATCTTTAGAATTATTCCAAGCGATTCCTAAAACTTTATAAGGGAGATTTTGTTCTCCAAAAGCTTCAGAATTAACTTCTGAAGTTATGCCATTTTCTTTCCATAGTTCACTAAGTGGTAAAGAGTTCGTATGCCATTTGTGTAAATGCATACTTGCATTTTCAAATATATCAATACATTGTAAACTAGTGGATAGGGCTTGATCAATATTTTCATGACTTCCTATAACGTCATCGACATATATATTTTCATTTAAAAATTTTACTGTGTCTGGATATTTTTCGGTGTATTTTTTCAAGTGGTGTTTAATTGTTGCAGCCAATAAAAAGGGACTGCTACTAATTCCAAATAACACTCTGGTGAATCTATAAATTTCAAAGGGTTTAGAATTATCAAACAAATCTTGTGAAAATAAAAATCTTGTTACATCACGATCTTTTTCATCTATAATTATTTGTAGAAAAGCTTGTTTTATATCAGTTGTAAAAGCTATGGGATTAAATCTAAACCGTAACAAAACATCAAATATTTCAGGATACAAATTTGGACCTACATGCAGGCAATTATTCAAAGACAGTGAGCCTGTGTCATGAGCAGAGGCATCGAAAACTATGCGTAATCTGCTCGTTGTCCTATCAGTTCTAATTATTTCTCGATGAGGTAAATAAAAAGTTACATTTTGTTTTTCTTCAGGCTCTGTAACTAACTCAATAATACCTTGTTTCAAATAATCTGATAACACCTCCTTATACTCAAAAAATAATTCAGGGTTTTTAATCAATCTTTGTTTGAGTTTAAAAAATCTATATTCTGCAATTTTCCGATTGTCATTTAAACGTTCCCTTTCAAGCTTCCACGGAAATCGAACTGTATATCGCTTATCATTGTATTTAATTTCTGACTCAAACTGCTTCATAACATTGTTTTCCGAAAAATCTGAATCCTGTTTAGTATTAAAAAGGCCAGATGATTCGATACTCCAGAATTTTTCAATCTGTTCAGAAATAAAAAAATTTTCTACTATTACATTAAATGGTAAGGGCGTATAACTGTCAGTTGTTTTTAACTGTAGACACCAACCAAAAATGGTGTCGACAGCTACTAATTTTTTATTCAAATGTTTTATATTTCCAGTAACAATCTCATAATAATAGTCAGCACCTATAAGTAATGTAATGGGTTCTTTGGATGTGGGTGTGTCCGCAAGGGTTAAATTTTCAAATTGTTTACTTTTCATCAAATCATTGATTTCAGGTGGGGGATTTCCGTAGCTGATATTTGATTGGTGACTAGCGCTTCTATATCTAATTTTGAATTAGGTACATTTTTATTTTCAATAGTTAGTTTAACTACTTCAAAGGTTTTTTCAATGGGGTTCTCATTTCCAAATGTAAAAACCGACAATTTTTCTTTTCTTATTGCCTGTAAATTCAATTTATTTGCTACTTCTTCAGATATAAAGGTGCGCATGCTCCCACAATCTAAAAGTAACCTAATTAGAGATTGTTTTCCGTTTGATTTTATTTTTACACAACAAGATTGTAGAAGAATTTTATTATTTTCTGTGGAGGAAATAGCCGAAATCACTTTTTTCCCTAGCTTCACTTTCATTACCTTTTAATTCGGGTGTAGTTACTTCTTTTATTAATTTAGATTTTAGGCATATCGTTTGATTATGTCTGCCTGAACAGTTCTTGCAACTAGTTTTAGAGTTACAATTTTTGATAACGTGTTTCCTGCCTAAGCAAAGGTAACATCTTCCTTGAGATTTCATCAAATTTCTTTTAGTGTTTACATCAACAGCCTCACACAAATCAGATGAATGTTTACTAGCGTTGCAAAAAATACAATGAGCCAGCTGCCTATCTGAAGTCGATTTATCATTCGAAATGTTCATAAATTCACAAGTAGATTTAAATTCAGATTTTGTTGTTTGACTCTTGATTTTTGTTTTATTATTTTCAAATGCTTTCATTCTCGAAAAAAATGTATGTTCTCTGCTTTTTATTTCAGCGTGCAAAAAATCTAATAATTTATGTATATCTGAATGTGTTAAATTATCTACATTTTTTTTATTATATTCCAAAGCTAATTCTCCCGGTATTAATTTTAAAATTACGGCGATAAGCATGGAGCCATAATTTGCTAGTTCGAGTCCTAATGTGGACAAACATCGAACATTTATTTCTATATCACTGTGCAATTTTTTCAATTTTTGAATTTCGTTAGCCTTATAAACAGGGGATAAATTAAGAAGCTTGTTCAGGTGATGATTAATTATCACGTCTTTTTGACCATAACGCGATTCTAAAACTTTCAATGCTGCGTCATAATTAGCTTCTGATATTTCAAAACCTTCTACAGCATTAGCCGCAGCTCCAGATAAATAACTCTTCAAATAATGAAATTTTTCAATTTTCGAAAGCGATTTATTTTCGTAAATTGTATTTTTAAAGGTATTAAAAAATGAAATAAATTGCGTACAGTCGCCATAGAATTTTTGTATATTGAGTTTTGGCAATTTAACAACTGAGTTTTCATAATTAATCACATTCGATTTTAAATCTTGACTGTTATTTAAATCAACATTAACAATTTTTTTGTTTTCGGTTAATTTTTTCTTCACCCGGAATTTTGCAACTGATATTTTATCCACGTAATCATAAACAGAATTGATTTCAGTTTCATAGTCGTCTAACCCTAAAAGGGGCTCAATTTTCTCGTCAACTGACTTCAATAATTCTGCTTTAGTATCTAACTGAATAAATAATTCTTCTAAATTATCAAAATTTATTGGACTATCCTTCATAACATTTTCTATATTATTAATCAGCTTTGTTACTGCTGTTCTCAAAACTGTACGGTTCTTTTTCAACTTTTCTAAATCAGACATTTCGAAATAAATATGAAAAACTTAATCTTACCTTTGCCGTCTTCTTATCACTTACTATGCTCTATTTCCTTATTTGTGTTTTGAAGACATTAATAGGGTAACGAATACTTTTTTTTTCTTTCTTTCCGGCGTGATGCACCATGAAGAAAAAGTTTCAAAGACAGTCGAACATCAACTCAAAGAAGGAGGTGCTTTCTGGGATCTTTTCTTTAAATATTTAATGACTATTTACAGATCATGATTATATACATATATACAGCAAGAATTATCAAACAATCGATCCGGTTTTTCGAAATAAGGGAGGCTTAGCCTCACCAACAAACTGTAAAATATTACAGCGATCATGCTTTTTAAAATCACAACATTGCTTCGTATCGTTCCAGCCACAACAAAACGCAATCGCATTCTAAAGTAGGATGCGCGCGCAGCGCGCGACCTTCGTTTCCATGGAGAGCAGAGAAAAGTTTCTCTTCATTACAGTTCAAAATTTTCATGTCAGTGTAACATTTGGCCATTGCAATTAAGTGGTGAACAAATGCATCACCTCTTATTCAAGGTGTTAAACTAAATGATGAAATAGTACGTTTATTAAGTCACTTCTTTTTTTATTATGAAAATACGCAAATCATGTATTTTTACGTGCGTTCGTTGTTATATAAATACGTAGCATATGTGGTCGTCTACAGCGGTCGCCTGGTCCGTCCGTCTGTCCGCATATAACAGCGCAAAAAATACCCAACCGAATGATTTGAAATTTAATATGCATAATCGTTGCAGAATTTTGGCGAGTCATTGCAAATTTTATGAAAACCGAATCAAAACATAAAATAATCTTAATATTTTTTTTTCATTCTATTAAATCCTATCATACGAAATTATTTCAATGATATCACATGATAGGTAATGATTCTAGTTTGCCATGATGATGATGTTCTATTTAATATGGAGTCGTATTGTTTCCGTATTACCGAATTTAATATATATAGTTTTAATAAATTTCAATATATAGTTTTAATAAATAAAAACAGCTATTGCACTAAGATATGAATATTTCTAAAACAATTATAGTACGAGCGAGCCCCATTTGTCACTTTTTACGTACAATTTCGAACATGTTATAGTTAATTCTTCTTCTTAATTTAATTTTATAATATATTTAAAAATCTAATTAGCAGTCTTTAAAAATAGGCAGAAATTTTAATTGTTAAAGAAACTTAAATACAAGTTATCTTAGACCACTTTTTTTACGCTAATTAGAATGAATTCATTTTATGTACATATTACCTTTCTTCCTTAAATAAATGAAAAACTGTAATATTTCGATGACTTTTTAAATGTAATTTGTAAGTACTTCTCCAGCTTTATAATGTTTCTTCGGCCCATTAAGATGATACAATAAATTGCTCAATTAGAATTTTTTTTCTTCACTTTATTTTAAAAGCAATTAGTGCTAAATTGAGAAGACGGATCAAAATTGAAATGTAAACAACAGAATGTGAAAATGTAGAATAAGAAAATAAGATCTTTAGTGCACTATCTTAAAAAAAAAAAAAAAAAAAAAAAAAAAAAAAAACTAATTAGCGCATGTTAGTTATATCATTACCTTTTGCTTTAGAAAAAAAAAAGACTTAATTTTTTTCCGTGCCTGTTTTAGTTTTATATTTATTAATGCATTTCTTCTTTTAAGTAAATTAACTGATGAATAAAATTTTGTTAAAATAATTTATCTTTTCCATTTGATTGAAAAATGAGAAAAATTGTGCGTCAAACATAGAATATGAGACGCTTCCCAATAGGGGAGACCGGGGCTAGTTGGCTACAGGGGTAAGTAGGCGCAGTCGTCATAATCCCCTGTTTGTGGATAGATTGCGCAACCAGTCACAGAATACCTTTCTTCTTGCTTTTTACAATCCTCATTGTAGTTTTGCAGCGTTACCTACGTGCAGTGGACATTTATTATGATTTTTCTGTTTTTTGCACTCATAAGTAATTTTTTGTTGCTTCATTCTTTTTCTAATTTCTAATACTTATCTTAATAATTGCGATTTAACTTGTGCAGGTTATCTTAGTGTATGATTAGCTGTACCTACTCCATATGTGATTTACTTGGATTATTTATGCTCAGATGGTTACGTGTCACTTTTGTGAAGAAATTTATTATGGGGCTAGTAGGCGCATTGAACACGGGGCAAGTTGGCTCGGTGTCTGGTGTGTGCTGGCAGCTTGAAAAACAGCAAATACTGAGAAAAGTGGTTGCAATGCAAGATTTTGGGCACACAAAGCTTTCCCAAACGGAGCACTCCATTTTTTATTTGTGACAACTGCAACTCTGATGATGATATTGTGTAGGATAGAAGTTACACAATGTTCATGTTTTATTCATTATTTTTATGTCTGTATAATTTAGGATTTACATTGTACGGCGAAAACGCCTTTGTTTAAACTTACTGGTAATAATGAAATTGATTTCTCTTTACTGCGTGTCTTATTTGAGTTTCATTTATATTTTTATAAATCATGTGTCAACTTACCCCATAGGTATAGGCAACTTTCCCCGTGATGGGGTAGGTTGGCGCATAATTTCCCTTTTACTTTAGGCTTCCGCTAAACATAAACTGCAAAAGCTACAAACTGAAAACTCCAGGTATTTATAGCCCAATGTCTGTTCCTTAAAAGTACAGTTATAGTTTCATAAAAAAAAATTAAAAAAAATTATTAAAAATCAATAACTAAAAACTGCGCCTACTAGCCCCGGTCTCCCCTACTTCCAGAGTACTTTAACAAAAGGTACTTGTTAGTTATCCCATCTACCAGTTTCACCAAATCATATAAATTGCCAAATTATATAAATTGACATAATTTCTATTTTAAATAACGAAAGAACGAATAATTCTTTCGTTCTTTCGAATTAATAAAAATACAAACAAAAAGTCGAAATAAAAATTGCTTGAGGACGTAAACACGTGTTGTCAAGTGATTGTGACATTTACGGTCAACCATTATTGGCATTTAATCTTACAATTTGGCGACAGTCATTTGATCGACGGGATAACTAGCAAGTACCTAAAAAAACTTACATGTTTAAAAAGGTAAATATAATACCTAAGTAGAGAATTTTTTAAAGTATAACATGCTTAAAAACCAGATTTCAATAATTACTGGCCATAGCTCAAAAAAGTGCTCCAATTAATTTATGTAATCGTGCATTTTATGTATTGATTTGTATATGCTTTATATACGAGGGTGCATTAAGAAAAAAATAATTTGTTCAAACAATAGCTTTTGAAAAATAATTTTTGTGGGCTAAATATTTTTCGGAAAGTGCTAGTTGCCTTACAGTGCTTGTGTGGAGGTAGTGTCAATTTGCAGACACGCCAGAGCGACTGAAATGGCAAGACGTTTAAAAATGTGGTCTCACTTATGCCATATTCATAAGGTTACGTGAAGGCATCGAACGCAAACGGCCTGGTAATTTGAGTAATAGTGTCATCCACCTGTATGTCAATAGCAGCACCATACTGCTCGTCCAACTCAAATATTGCTGCTAAAGTTAAAGTGGAAAGTCTGGGATCACCACCCATACAGCCCAGATTTGTTTAACACGTTTAAAAACCAGATTTCAATAATTACCTTCCATATCCGTAATAGCACACCAATTCGTTCGTGCAGTCCTGTATTTTTTGTATAAAATTGTATATCTCTACATACGAGGGTGTATTGAAAAATTAAAGGTTATAAGCAATAGCATTTGAAAAGTAATTATTGTGGACTGAACGTTTTTCGCCAGAGTAGCGATAGATGGTGCCAGTTGTATTGCAGCGGTTGTATGAGTACGTAGTATAAGTTAGTATAGACGTAGTATAGACCGATTGAAAAGTTGTTTAGAAAAGTGGTCTTGTGCTCTATTGACATGGTTCCGTGAAACCATCCAACGCAAATGCTCTGGCCTGTTGGTGATAGTGTCATCCTCTTGCTTGACGATACCAGCCTCATACTGCTAGACAAACTCAAGAATTTCTGCAAAATTTCAAGCGGGAAGCCTAGTGTCACTGCCACCAATAAAGCCCAGATTTTTAAACAAGTGACTGTTCCTGTTTCTGAAATTGAAGGAAGCTATTTATCTGGAACAAGGCTTCAAACAGTGACGGGAAAACGGCTGCCGAAAACTGACTCAATGGGTAAAACCGGGATTTCTAACAAGCCGGTTCAAAAAAGTCGATCATGCGTTGAGATAAATGCCTAAATATATTAGTAGATCATGTGGAAAAGTGATCGACAAGTATTCCTCTTAACTCTCATTTGTATTTATGTCTATGGCTAATGAATACATTTTTATTACCCTTGTTTACTTTTTTTTGAGATCCATCCTCTCAGTAAGTTGAAATTTAGATTGGTAAGTAAACACAAAATAGAGTGACAATTCACCTTCAGCATATACTACAATAGATAGAAATATGCTTGATTTCGTTTGTAGAGCCCTGTATATTACATACTCAATTTTATATAAGCCATATTTATTAAAGCAAAATTTAATTCAGCTTAAAACATGCTTAAAACTATTGAAATTACACTTCCAGTAATTATAATCATCAGGCGGACATGTATCCCGTTCTTTGTGTATGTGTGTTCCCTGTATATAATTTTATTTGTGCTTTACAACTATATATGTGTACACGAGTAGTGTTTATTCCCTACTGAGTCAAAATGTGTTCATGCCGGGACTCGAACCCAGAAACTCTATCTTTAATTGCCAATGCTCTCTTAATTTTGCTGTCCGGACGACATCCCTGTCAACAAAATATTCTCTGACAACTATTTCATAATGATATCTAGTCCATTATTTCAAACAGCTCGACAGGATAAACACAGCAGGTAGAGGAACTACAATAAACGATGCATGTGTAATTACACTTTAATAATTTTAATACATCACCTGATTGGTCAATAAATTATAGGATTAGTGTTTTTATAACTGGTTGAATAAGTTGGGACTATGTTCGCTAGAATATCGTTCAAGTAGTTCAGTTCCAAGAGCAACGGCAATTAAAGCCAAAAGATTCTGTGTTCGCGTCCCGGCCTGGACGTATTGTCATTCTGTTAAATAAATTACTACTCGTATAATTTAGGTATCAATCAGTTGATTATATTACAAAAGATATAATTAATTCCAGTTTTTTGGAGTTCCTTTACCTGCAGTTTATTCTGCCGAGCTGCTTTAAATAAATAATCAGATCTCATTAAGAATTGATTATCTGCGTAGGAAACATCCTCAAGTGTTAGTTCTGGATTTTGATGAGTGTGGCATCGTTCGAAATCTCTTATCACGAGTATCAAGAAATGTATAGGAACTGAACTCCCGAATTCAACAATTTGTCAGTTAAGGAACCTTTTCTGTTTCAGAAGAACAACTAGTGGGATGTGGCAATCCCAAAACTTTCTTCTATCTCATACATGTTAATACTTCCTGAAAATGCAAGCATATCAGCGCCACTGGTTAGATGAATTAGACAAAAATCTAATCATCAACAAGTTATGTGAATTTCTAACTGAATCTGAAGTTTGATGAAAATCCATGCATTAGTTTTAGAAATAGAGCTATTGCGGAAATTGTAAAAAAAATCAGCATAGCAGCGCCACATGTAGGGCGATTTACATCAAAAAACTAATTAGGTCAGATTTATACCAGGGAGTAACTGAAACTGAAGTTTGATGAAAATTCATGCATTTGTTCTTGAGACAGAACTATTTCGATAATCAGGAATAATGCAGCATAGCAGTGCCACTTGTTGGGAGATTTTCACCAAAAAGTAATCAACAACAAAACTATATCGTGGACTAACTGAATCTGAAGATTTATGAAAATCCGTGCAGTAGTTCTTGAGATTTAGCTATGAGATTTAGCTATTGGGGAAATCGTGAAAAAGGCAGCATAGCAGCGCCACCTGTTGAGCGATTTACATCAAAAACTAATCAGCACCAGTTTCTATCAAGGTCTAATTGAATTTTAAGTTTTGCGAAATTCCGTGCATTAGTTCTTGAGATAGACCTCCCACAATATTTGTGTCACATACAGACAGACAGACAGACTCGCAGATAGACATTTTCTAAAAAACATCAAATCGTGTTCAGGACCTTCTAAAACGTATAAATCCATTGAAAACCGGAAATCGAAAATTTTCACAAATCCAATAATTTCTTCTTCGGCCCCACCAGTGGCCGAGAGGTTCTGTTCTCGAAGCTGGTAGACGGGAGGTGCTGGGTTCGATCCCAATCGCGCCCGTCGGCCTAATCGTTCGGAGTTTTCGTGGTTTTCTTCGAGCCGTGGATCTTCCATGCGTTAATACGGATTAGGTTCCCTTAGCAAGACCCCCACGGAGGGCACTCCCCCCGGGCCTATATCCCTCGTGCAGATAATTGGCCGTCAAAAATCAACCCAACCCAACCCAATAATTTCTTCTTGTAAAGATAGAAGAAAATAAAAATAAATAAGGGAAAAACAGCATGAAATTGCTTCAAAAGATATCGAAAGCAAAAATTTTGTCTTTAATTTAACCATGATTGTGTTTTTCTACACAAATCACAAGTTTTTTCAACACCAGGCACAAACGATGAAGAGCATTATTGTTTGAGAATCAGCGCAAGTGGGTTTAGTAAGAGTGAAGAATACACATTTTAGCGATTTGAAGACTGGATGCATGCTTCGCATTAAAGCCTTTTTAACCTCTTAACCTAGAACTACGCGTGAGACAGGTGGTCATATATTCGGGCAAAAACTAATTATCACGGGCCTGGCCCGTATTACATCGGTCGGGCCAAATGTAAATATTACGGGCATATGGCCCCTGATACAATGATCTAGCCAAATGTAAATATCACGGACTTGACCTGTGATATTTACAATCATTATTTATAGTTTGTACTCTTAAACTTTGCCAGTTTATTTGCCGAACCGTGGAATGGCTCGAAGGTTGCGCGATCTTCTTTATGTTTTGAACCCAGGCTGTCGAAACGTAAATCGTTACCGGGTTGTTAGTCCTTCCTTGTTAGTCTTTTGCTTAGTAGAATTTGCAAACTAGTGATTTTATTTTAAAAACGTATCATTTTTACTCTGGTTGCCCTATTTAACGCTTTAGAACATAGTTGAAAAGTGTTTATGAATTCGGTTTGTTTGTCCTTGCTTTAATTTGATTAATATGCTTGGATTTCCATATAATTGTTATATGTTATTGATGTTTACTATGAAATGTTTGGTATTGAACACGATGTGTGTACCATTTACAGGCAGTCTCAAAAGAATTCCGTTACACTACAGTATATGGGAAAAAATCGTTTGCGGTGTATTCTAATAATATACTATTTTAAGGGAACAATGCACCTTCAAACTAATTTTTTTATTTTTTTTAAATTTCACTTTAAATACTATTCAAGGACACACTATATGCATTATGGGATATATTTATCACACAAGAAATAAAAAAAAATCTTTTTGAAGAAAAATGAGGATTTTTCTTGAATATTTTAAGCGTTATGAAGAACTTTTCAAAATGCCCCATGCGCATTCCATATCAATTAAAATACCCAATATTTTTTATGCAAGTTTGTTTGATATATAGGGTAAGTCAAAATGAATATAGCGATTACAAACGGCTATAACTATTTAATGGAAAAGAATTTATCGATAAGATTAACACAGAATGTAGACAGAATTTCAAAATTTTGTATACATACGTCATAGATGTTCTATGTGACCTCCCTTGGTCACACGGACAACATCTAGGTGGTAGTCCATTTCACGTCATACATTCTGAAGCATTTGTTCAGTCACCGACGCAAGCGCATTACAAATGCATGCTTTGAGTTCTTCAATGTTTTGAGCATGGGAGACCCTGTCTTTCACATAACCCCATAAAAAACTAGTATGTTGTGGCCATCACAAAACTTTATTCTATCTCATACATGTCAATACTTCAAAATTCGCTATCACAGTGCCAAATTAAATGGCAATCTGTGCTCATCATCTGAATTCTAAAAAGATGAAATTCCGTGCATGAGTTCTCGAGGTATGGCTGTCGCCGAAATCGCATAAATCCAGCAAAATGCAGTATAGCAGCGCCACCTATTGGGTTATTTACAGCAGAACTTAATTATCATCAACTTATGTCAACGTCTAACTGAATATGAAATTTGAAGAAAATTCGTGCATTAATTCTTGAGATAGCGCCATAGCGCAAATGATGACAAATGATGCATAGCAGCGCCACCTATTGAGCGACTTACACCAACACATAATCAGCAGCAATATTAATCAAGTTATACTTAAATCCGAAGTTTGATGAAAATTCGTGCATTAGTTCTTGATATAGAGCTATTGAGGAAATAGTGCAAAATGCAGCACAGCAGCGCCACCTATTGGGCGATTTACACCAACACGTAGTCAGCATCACTCCATATCAAAGAGTAACTGAATATGAAGTTTTATGAAAATGTGTCCATTAATTCTTGAGATAGAGCTATTGCAGAAATCGTATAAATGTAGCATGCAAAATGCAGCATAGCAGCACCACCTGTTTGGCGATTTACACCAAAACACAAACATCATCCATTCATGTCAAGGACTAACGGAATCTGAGGTTTTATGAAAATCCGTACTTTAGTTCTTGAGATACAGCTATTGCTGAAATCGAGAAAAATGCAGCATAGCAGCGCCACCTGTTGAGCGATTTACAACAAAAACTGATCAGCACCAATTTATATCAGGGACTACCTGAATATAAATTTTTATTAAATTCCGTGGATTAGTTATTGAGCTAGAGCGCCCACAAAATTTGTGTCACATACATACAGACAGACAGAGTCACAGACTCACAGACAGACATTTTGTAAAAACATGTTTTTTGGAATCTCTGACCCACAAAATGTGTAAATCCGTCGAAAACCGGAATTCGAAAACTTTCATGAATCCAATACTTTCTTCTTGTAAAGATAGAAGATAGTAAAAATTGGCCAAATTTAACGTCATAATTGGCCATTTTTACTTTCTTCTATCTTTACAAGAAGAAAGTATTGGATTCATGAAATTTTTCGAATTCCTGTTTTCGACGGATTTACAAATGTTTTTACAAAATGTCTGTCTGTGACTCTATGAGTCTGTCTGTCTGTGTGTACGTGACACAAATTTTGTGGGCGCTCTATCTCAAAAACTAATGCACGGAATTTAATAAAAATTTATATTCAGTGAGTCCCTAATACAAATTGATACTGATTAGTTTTTTGTGTAAATCGCTCAACAGGTGGCGCTGTTATACTGCATTTTCACGATTTTCGCAATAGCTCTATCTCACGAACTAATGCACGGATTTTGATCAAACTTCAGATTTAATTAGTCCTTAATATGAATTGATGCTGATTACGTTTTGGTGCAAATCGCCCAACAGGTGGCGCTGTTATGATGAATTTTGCAGGATTTACACGTTTTCCCCAATAGCTCTATCTTAAGAACTAACGCACGGATTTCCATGAAACTTCAGATTCAGTTAGTCCTTGATATAGCTTGCTACTGATTATGTGTTGGTGTAAATCGCCCAACAGGTGGCGCTTCTGTGCTGCATTTTCACGATTTTCGCAATAGCTCTATCTCACGAACAAATGCACGGATTTTGATCAAACTTCAGATTTAGTTAGTCCTTCATATGAATCGATGTTGATTACGTTTTGGTGTAAATCTCCCAACAGGTGGCGCTGTTAGGATGAATTTTGCAGGATTTACACGATTTTCCCAAAAGCTCTATCTTAAGAACTAACGCACGGATTTTCGTCAAACTTTAGATTCAGTTAGTCCTTGATATGACTTGCTACTGATTATGTGTTGGTGTAAATCGCCCAACAGGTGGCGCTTCTGTGCTGCCTTTTTCACGATTGCCTCAATAGCTCTATCTATAGAACTAATGAGCGAATTTTCATCTAACTTCAGATTTAGTTGTATGTTGACACAAGTTGTTGTTAATTAGGTTTTGGTGTTAATCACCCAATAGGTGGCGCTGCTATGCAGGAATTTTCACGATTTTCGCTATAGCTCTATCTCAAAATCTAATGCACGGATTTTCTCAAAACTTCAGATTCAGTTAGACGTTGACATAAATTGTTGCTGATTAGGATTTGGTATATATCACCCAATAGGTGGCGCTGCTAGGCAGCATTTTGCTGGATTTAGACGATTTCAGTGATAGTCATATCTCAAGAACTAATGCACGGAATTTCATATCTTTAGAATCCTCATGAGATATATAGATTGCCATTTAATTTTGGCAGTGTGATAGCGAATTTTGAAGTATTAACAAGTATGAGATAGAAGAAAGTTTTGGGATTGGTACATCCGACTAGTTACTAATGGGATAGACGCAATGGACAGGTTTCTTGTCGTTGCAAAGTTTCAAATCGCTCATGCGTAGACTTCCGCTTTCCTGCATCTGCACCTTACGTTAAGAAGTTTTGAAGTTCCGTCTACATTCTGTGTTAATCTTACTGATAAATTATTTTCCCTTAAATAGTTATAACCGTTTATAATCGCTATATTCATTTTGACATACCCTGTATATACAGATAGAACTGTGCATCGAATTTTATATATTTGAATAGAGAGGTAAGAAAAGAAATATTTTCTAAATTATTAGAAATTTCAGCATTTTTTCCATCATATTTCTGCAATTAACAACCTTTAACTTTTCCAATTATACAGGGTGCAATATGTTATCTATCGCCGACCTTTAATTTCTCAACCGTTGGTCGTAGACATAGTTCCAATTACAAAAACGTTTCAAATGAGCTAAATACTCATTCATGTTGTGGCATTATTTAAAGTAAAAAATCAATTTTATAAAAATTACGAAAACTAACTTTTTATACGGTCCCCCAGTCCCTATAGTTATATTTAGTAAAAGTTTTCACATATCATAACAGATGTAACACAAAAAGTTTGACATCGGTACTACAAAAATTGACATAGTTATTAAATTTCAAAGTTTGAGATTTTTGCACATGATTTTGTCTTTCATTGAGGGATCAGTTAAAAGATGAATTGAAGTAATTCGAGTTCAAAATCAGTGTGCAATGTCCTTTTTACGGTGAAGCCACCTTTAGCCGGTATCGTCGGTACTTTTGAACGTTTTTCGACCCATAAAAGTTAGCTAAAAGTTTTAGATGAAATAACCCTATTTGGTGATTCCATGATTTGGTGATACCGGCTAAAGGTGGTTTCGCCGTAAAAAGGACATTGCATTCTGATTTTAATCTCGAATTACTTTAATTTATTTTTTAACTGATCCCTTAATGAAAGACAAAATCATGTGCAAAAATCTCAAACTTTGATATTTAATAACTGGGTCAATTTTTGCAGTACAGATATCAAACTTTTTATGTTATATCTATTATGATATGAGTAAACTTTTACTAAATATAACTATAGGGACGGGGGACCGTATAAAAAGTTAATTTTTGTAATTTTCATGAAATTGATTTTTTTACTTTAAATAATGCCACATCATGAATATATAGCTCATTTGAAACTTTTTGTAACTAGAACTATATGTCTGCGACCAACGGTTGAGAAATTAAAGATCGGCGATAGATAACATATTGCACCCTGTATTTAGTAAAAAAAAAAAAAAAAAATGATGCACATTTTTATGACATATATAATGGCAAACAGCTTTAGAAAATATTGTGGATTTTAATTGATATGGGATGCGCTTAGGGCATTTCGAAAAGTTTTTTCTTTTTATCACGCTTAAAGTATTCAAGAAAATTCCTTATATTTCTCAAAAAGAATTGTTTTTACTTTCTTCTATCTTTACAAGAAGAAAGTATTGGATTCATGAAAATTTTCGTATTCCGGTTTTCGACAGATTTACACGTTTTAGGGGTCAGAGATTCCAAAAAACATGTTTTTACAAAATGTCTGTCTGTGAGTCTGTCTGTCTGTCTGTCTGTGTGTATGTGACACAAATTGTGTGGGCGCTCTATCTCAAAAACTAATGCACGGATTTTAATAAAAATTTATATTCAGTTAGTACCTAATACAAATTGATGCTGATTAGTTTTTGGTGTAAATCGCTCAATAGGTGGCGCTGCTACGCTGCATTTTTCACGATTCTTGCAATAGATCTATCTGAAGAACTAATGCACGGATTTTGATGAAACTTCATATTTAATTAGTCCATGATATGAAATGATGTTGATTACGTTTTGGTGTAAATCGCCCATCAGGTGGCGCTGTTATGATGAATTTTGCAGGATTTACACGATTTCCCCAATAGCTCTATCTTAAGAACTAACGCACGGATTTTCATCAAACTTCAGATTTTGTTAGTCCTTGATATGACTTGCCACAGATTATGTGTTGGTGTAAATCGCCCAACAGGTGGCGCTTCTGTGCTGCCTTTTTCACGATTGCCTCAATAGCTCTATCTATAGAACTAATGGCCGAATTTTAATCTAACTTCAGATTTAGTTGTATGTTGACACAAGTTGTTGTTAATTAGGTTTTAGTGTTAATCACCCAATAGGTGGCGCTGTTATGCTGGAATTTTCACGATTTTCGCAATACCTCTATCTCAAAAACTAATGCATGGATTTTCTCCAAACTTCAGATTCAGTCAGACGTTGACATAGATTGTTGCTGATTAGGATTTGGTATAAATCACCCAATAGGTGCGCTGCTAGGCAGCATTTTGCTGGATTTAGACGATTTCAGCGATAGTCATATCTCAAGAACTAATGCACGGAATTTGTTAACTATATAATCCTCATGAGATGTATACATTGCCATTTAATTTTGGCAGTGTGATAGCGAATTTTGAAGTATTAACATGTATGAGATAGAAGAAAGTTTTGGGATTGGTACATCCGACTAGTTTTATTTCTTGTGTGATAAATGTATGCTATAATGCATATAGTGTGTTCTTTAATAGTATTTAAAGTAAATAAATAATTAAAAAAATGAGTTTGAAGTTCCCTTGTCCCCTTAAACATATTGAAATTTGTATATGCATTACTGAGGTGTACTTCAAGTTGCTTTATTTAGAATATGTTGTGCATAGAATTCATCGTTCATCAACAGGGAAATACAAATATATTAAGTTACATTAGTGTTCGTGAACAATAAGTGCTGGGATTGCGTTTTCAGTCTTGGTACGCTTTTAAAATTTTAACTAAGTTTTTAGCTATTATTTAGTATGCATAAATTATATAATACATCGTATACAGGGCAGAACAAAAGATTTCAATTGAATTTCTATTTAGCGAGGGAAATTGTTGAAGAGTAATTTACTACTGTACTATGAGTTCCCTAACTGAAATAGATTTCAGCATATGAAGTATATAAAGAAATCTACAGGTGATATGCAGGGAGTTACAAAATAATTCAATTATTTTTCCGCTATTGATCGAAATTCCTGAAATTGGATTTTCAAACGTGTTAATGTGTTTTGTTTCCAAATCGTTTACTTAGAACTCATCTTTAATTTCATTAAGATGTGAAGTTCTTTTAAAGCATTCTGAATAAGTTGGAAAGAGTTGCATAATCAATGTTTAATGCATGATTTTTTGTTTGTTTTTTAAGATTCGGCAGCAGGAAAGAAAATATTAACATTATTTAAAATATCTGTCCAGCATTTATAATTAAAAACATAATTAAAATGCATGTAAAGTGTATAATTCATGCTACTATTGTTATATTTTAACAGAATATTTCGTGCGAAAGACTATTTTTAAAAATTTAATTTTAAAATCCAAGAATCCATTTATGTTTATACAGTCATTAATCTTAGAACACTTCAACCGAAACGAATTGCATGATAGACAAATTTGCGCAACATTCGTGACCAGTTTTGCTTCAAAATTTAAAATTCCATTTAAAAGTTTAAGGGAGAAGAAAAGTAGGTTTTTAAACAAACAAACAATGCACACTTCAGAATATTCAGTAAAATCATATTGTTCCGTCAAAGCTTATGTGCTTAATCTTTCGAAGAAGGGACAATAATTCGTTATTATGTATTTTGCACAAGTTCAGGAAAGCTACAAAACAGATCAATTATTTTTTAAACCTATAAACCAAAAGTGAAGGGTGATAATAAAGTCACAGAATAAATAAATGTTAATGATTCGCAAAGGTCAGTGTGTTTTCACACAAATCACATAACAATATGGGATTTTTTTTTTGTATAATAAAACAATTATTGCCCGAATAACTGAATTTGACATGAAATATTGGTCGTGGAATAACCACAGTGGTGAGCGGCCTCTTTCCGTCCGCGGTCCTTTAAGCTTTTTTTCTCTTATTCCGACTCTTTTGTGGAAGCCAGGTTCATAAGTCCCCAGCCACGTCCCGAGTATAAGAGACTCTAGCGGAAGCCAGGTTGAAAAAAAAAAATCAAAATTTGAAACCGGACAAATCTAAAAGGGAAATTACACAAATTAAAGACACCGAAAAGCGGGAAGGAAGGGTACGAGCCTCTGAAGCTATCCAACGACCGCTGCTGCGTCAAGCTTATTATTAGTCTCGGTCGGCGGTTGGGAGGGTCAACCGCCGTAGTGAGCGGTCACTTTCCGTCCACGGTCCTTTAAGCTTTTGTTCTCTTATTCCGTCTCTTTTGTGGAAGACAGATTCATAAGTCCCCAGCCACGTCCCGAGTATACGAGAATCTAGCGGAAGCTAGGTTGAAAAAAAAAATCAAAATTTGAAACCGGACAAATCTAAAAGGGAAATTACTCAAATTAAAGACACCGAAAAGCGGGAAGGATGGGTCCGAGCCTCTGAAGCTATCGAACGACCGCTGCTGCGTCAAGCTTATTATTAGTCTTGGTCGGCTGTTGGGAGGGTCAACCGCCGTAGTGAGCGGTCACTTTCCGTCCGCGGTCCTTTAAGCTTTTGTTCTCTTATTCCGACTCTTTTGTGGAAGCCAGGTTCATAAGTCCCCAGCCACGTCCCGAGTATAAGAGACTCTAGCGGAAGCCGGGTTGAAAAAAAAAAATCAAAATTTGAAACCGGACAAATCTAAAAGGGAAATTACACAAATTAAAGACACCGAAAAGCGGGAAGGAAGGGTACGAGCCTCTGAAGCTATCCAACGACCGCTGCTGCGTCAAGCTTATTATTAGTCTCGGTCGGCGGTTGGGAGGGTCAACCGCCGTAGTGAGCGGTCACTTTCCGTCCACGGTCCTTTAAGCTTTTGTTCTCTTATTCCGTCTCTTTTGTGGAAGACAGATTCATAAGTCCCCAGCCACGTCCCGAGTATACGAGAATCTAGCGGAAGCTAGGTTGAAAAAAAAAAATCAAAATTTGAAACCGGACAAATCTAAAAGGGAAATTACTCAAATTAAAGACACCGAAAAGCGGGAAGGATGGGTCCGAGCCTCTGAAGCTATCGAACGACCGCTGCTGCGTCAAGCTTATTATTAGTCTTGGTCGGCTGTTGGGAGGGTCAACCGCCGTAGTGAGCGGTCACTTTCCGTCCGCGGTCCTTTAAGCTTTTGTTCTCTTATTCCGACTCTTTTGTGGAAGCCAGGTTCATAAGTCCCCAGCCACGTCCCGAGTATAAGAGACTCTAGCGGAAGCCGGGTTGAAAAAAAAAAATCAAAATTTGAAACCGGACAAATCTAAAAGGGAAATTACACAAATTAAAGACACCGAAAAGCGGGAAGGAAGGGTACGAGCCTCTGAAGCTATCCAACGACCGCTGCTGCGTCAAGCTTATTATTAGTCTCGGTCGGCGGTTGGGAGGGTCAACCGCCGTAGTGAGCGGTCACTTTCCGTCCACGGTCCTTTAAGCTTTTGTTCTCTTATTCCGTCTCTTTTGTGGAAGACAGATTCATAAGTCCCCAGCAACGTCCCGACTATACGAGAATCTAGCGGAAGCTAGGTTGAAAAAAAAAATCAAAATTTGAAACCGGACAAATCTAAAAGGGAAATTACACAAATTAAAGACACCGAAAAGCGGGAAGGATGGGTCCGAACCTCTGAAGCTATCGAACGACCGCTGCTGCGTCAAGCTTATTATTAGTCTCGGTCGGCGGTTGGGAGGGTCAACCGCCGTAGTGAGCGGTCACTTTCCGTCCGCGGTCCTTTAAGCTTTTGTTCTCTTATTCCGACTCTTTTGTGGAAGCCAGGTTCATAAGTCCCCAGCCACGTCCCGAGTATAAGAGACTCTAGCGGAAGCCAGGTTGAAAAAAAAAAATCAAAATTTGAAACCGGACAAATCTAAAAGGGAAATTACACAAATTAAAGACACCGAAAAGCGGGAAGGAAGGGTACGAGCCTCTGAAGCTATCCAACGACCGCTGCTGCGTCAAGCTTATTATTAGTCTCGGTCGGCGGTTGGGAGGGTCAACCGCCGTAGTGAGCGGTCACTTTCCGTCCACGGTCCTTTAAGCTTTTGTTCTCTTATTCCGACTCTTTTGTGGAAGACAGATTCATAAGTCCCCAGCCACGTCCCGAGTATAAGAGACTCTAGCGGAAGCTAGGTTGAAAAAAAAAATCAAAATTTGAAACCGGACAAATCTAAAAGGGAAATTACACAAATTAAAGACACCGAAAAGCGGGAAGGATGGGTCCGAGCCTCTGAAGCTATCCAACGACCGCTGCTGCGTCAAGCTTATTATTAGTCTTGGTCGGCTGTTGGGAGGGTCAACCGCCGTAGTGAGCGGTCACTTTCCGTCCACGGTCCTTTAAGCTTTTGTTCTCTTATTCCGACTCTTTTGTGGAAGCCAGGTTCATAAGTCCCCGGCCACGTCCCGAGTATAAGAGACTCTAGCGGAAGCCAGGTTGAAAAAAAAAAATCAAAATTTGAAACCGGACAAATCTAAAAGGGAAATTACACAAATTAAAGACACCGAAAAGCGGGAAGGATGGGTCCGAACCTCTGAAGCTATCGAACGACCGCTGCTGCGTCAAGCTTATTATTAGTCTCGGTCGGCGGTTGGGAGGGTCAACCGCCGTAGTGAGCGGTCACTTTCCGTCCGCGGTCCTTTAAGCTTTTGTTCTCTTATTCCGACTCTTTTGTGGAAGCCAGGTTCATAAGTCCCCAGCCACGTCCCGAGTATAAGAGACTCTAGCGGAAGCCAGGTTGAAAAAAAAAAATCAAAATTTGAAACCGGACAAATCTAAAAGGGAAATTACACAAATTAAAGACACCGAAAAGCGGGAAGGAAGGGTACGAGCCTCTGAAGCTATCCAACGACCGCTGCTGCGTCAAGCTTATTATTAGTCTCGGTCGGCGGTTGGGAGGGTCAACCGCCGTAGTGAGCGGTCACTTTCCGTCCACGGTCCTTTAAGCTTTTGTTCTCTTATTCCGACTCTTTTGTGGAAGACAGATTCATAAGTCCCCAGCCACGTCCCGAGTATAAGAGACTCTAGCGGAAGCTAGGTTGAAAAAAAAAATCAAAATTTGAAACCGGACAAATCTAAAAGGGAAATTACACAAATTAAAGACACCGAAAAGCGGGAAGGATGGGTCCGAGCCTCTGAAGCTATCCAACGACCGCTGCTGCGTCAAGCTTATTATTAGTCTTGGTCGGCTGTTGGGAGGGTCAACCGCCGTAGTGAGCGGTCACTTTCCGTCCACGGTCCTTTAAGCTTTTGTTCTCTTATTCCGACTCTTTTGTGGAAGCCAGGTTCATAAGTCCCCGGCCACGTCCCGAGTATAAGAGACTCTAGCGGAAGCCAGGTTGAAAAAAAAAAATCAAAATTTGAAACCGGACAAATCTAAAAGGGAAATTACACAAATTAAAGACACCGAAAAGCGGGAAGGAAGGGTACGAGCCTCTGAAGCTATCCAACGACCGCTGCTGCGTCAAGCTTATTATTAGTCTCGGTCAGCGGTTGGGAGGGTCAACCGCCGTAGTGAGCGGTCACTTTCCGTCCACGGTCCTTTAAGCTTTTGTTCTCTTATTCCGACTCTTTTGTGGAAGACAGATTCATAAGTCCCCAGCCACGTCCCGAGTATAAGAGACTCTAGCGGAAGCTAGGTTGAAAAAAAAAAATCAAAATTTGAAACCGGACAAATCTAAAAGGGAAATTACACAAATTAAAGACACCGAAAAGCGGGAAGGATGGGTCCGAGCCTCTGAAGCTATCCAACGACCGCTGCTGCGTCAAGCTTATTATTAGTCTCGGTCGGCGGTTGGGAGGGTCAACCGCCGTAGTGAGCGGTCACTTTCCGTCCACGGTCCTTTAAGCTTTTGTTCTCTTATTCCGACTCTTTTGTGGAAGCCAGGTTCATAAGTCCCCGGCCACGTCCCGAGTATAAGAGACTCTAGCGGAAGCCAGGTTGAAAAAAAAAAATCAAAATTTGAAACCGGACAAATCTAAAAGGGAAATTACACAAATTAAAGACACCGAAAAGCGGGAAGGATGGGTCCGAACCTCTGAAGCTATCGAACGACCGCTGCTGCGTCAAGCTTATTATTAGTCTCGGTCGGCGGTTGGGAGGGTCAACCGCCGTAGTGAGCGGTCACTTTCCGTCCGCGGTCCTTTAAGCTTTTGTTCTCTTATTCCGACTCTTTTGTGGAAGCCAGGTTCATAAGTCCCCAGCCACGTCCCGAGTATAAGAGACTCTAGCGGAAGCCAGGTTGAAAAAAAAAAATCAAAATTTGAAACCGGACAAATCTAAAAGGGAAATTACACAAATTAAAGACACCGAAAAGCGGGAAGGAAGGGTACGAGCCTCTGAAGCTATCCAACGACCGCTGCTGCGTCAAGCTTATTATTAGTCTCGGTCGGCGGTTGGGAGGGTCAACCGCCGTAGTGAGCGGTCACTTTCCGTCCACGGTCCTTTAAGCTTTTGTTCTCTTATTCCGACTCTTTTGTGGAAGACAGATTCATAAGTCCCCAGCCACGTCCCGAGTATAAGAGACTCTAGCGGAAGCTAGGTTGAAAAAAAAAATCAAAATTTGAAACCGGACAAATCTAAAAGGGAAATTACACAAATTAAAGACACCGAAAAGCGGGAAGGATGGGTCCGAGCCTCTGAAGCTATCCAACGACCGCTGCTGCGTCAAGCTTATTATTAGTCTTGGTCGGCTGTTGGGAGGGTCAACCGCCGTAGTGAGCGGTCACTTTCCGTCCACGGTCCTTTAAGCTTTTGTTCTCTTATTCCGACTCTTTTGTGGAAGCCAGGTTCATAAGTCCCCGGCCACGTCCCGAGTATAAGAGACTCTAGCGGAAGCCAGGTTGAAAAAAAAAAATCAAAATTTGAAACCGGACAAATCTAAAAGGGAAATTACACAAATTAAAGACACCGAAAAGCGGGAAGGAAGGGTACGAGCCTCTGAAGCTATCCAACGACCGCTGCTGCGTCAAGCTTATTATTAGTCTCGGTCGGCGGTTGGGAGGGTCAACCGCCGTAGTGAGCGGTCACTTTCCGTCCACGGTCCTTTAAGCTTTTGTTCTCTTATTCCGTCTCTTTTGTGGAAGACAGATTCATAAGTCCCCAGCCACGTCCCGAGTATACGAGAATCTAGCGGAAGCTAGGTTGAAAAAAAAAATCAAAATTTGAAACCGGACAAATCTAAAAGGGAAATTACTCAAATTAAAGACACCGAAAAGCGGGAAGGATGGGTCCGAGCTTCTGAAGCTATCGAACGACCGCTGCTGCGTCAAGCTTATTATTAGTCTTGGTCGGCTGTTGGGAGGGTCAACCGCCGTAGTGAGCGGTCACTTTCCGTCCACGGTCCTTTAAGCTTTTTTTCTCTTATTCCGACTCTTTTGTGGAAGCCAGGTTCATAAGTCCCCAGCCACGTCCCGAGTATAAGAGACTCTAGCGGAAGCCAGGTTGAAAAAAAAAAAATCAAAATTTGAAACCGGACAAATCTAAAAGGGAAATTACACAAATTAAAGACACCGAAAAGCGGGAAGGAAGGGTACGAGCCTCTGAAGCTATCCAACGACCGCTGCTGCGTCAAGCTTATTATTAGTCTCGGTCGGCGGTTGGGAGGGTCAACCGCCGTAGTGAGCGGTCACTTTCCGTCCACGGTCCTTTAAGCTTTTGTTCTCTTATTCCGTCTCTTTTGTGGAAGACAGATTCATAAGTCCCCAGCCACGTCCCGAGTATACGAGAATCTAGCGGAAGCTAGGTTGAAAAAAAAAATCAAAATTTGAAACCGGACAAATCTAAAAGGGAAATTACACAAATTAAAGACACCGAAAAGCGGGAAGGAAGGGTACGAGCCTCTGAAGCTATCCAACGACCGCTGCTGCGTCAATCTTATTATTAGTCTCGGTCGGCGGTTGGGAGGGTCAACCGCCGTAGTGAGCGGTCACTTTCCGTCCACGGTCCTTTAAGCTTTTGTTCTCTTATTCCGTCTCTTTTGTGGAAGACAGATTCATAAGTCCCCAGCCACGTCCCGAGTATACGAGAATCTAGCGGAAGCTAGGTTGAAAAAAAAAATCAAAATTTGAAACCGGACAAATCTAAAAGGGAAATTACTCAAATTAAAGACACCGAAAAGCGGGAAGGATGGGTCCGAGCCTCTGAAGCTATCGAACGACCGCTGCTGCGTCAAGCTTATTATTAGTCTCGGTCTGCGGTTGGGAGGTTCAACCGCCGTAGTGAGGGGCCACATTCCGTCCACGGTCCTTTAACCCTCCGAGCGTTTTGCAAAAACCGCCGCGGCGAGCGGCCCATCTTCGTCCGCAACACTTTATTCTTCTACTCTACTCCGATTCTTTTGCGGAAGCAAGATTCCCAGGTGCCCAGCCACGTCCCGAATGAAAGACTCTCTAGCGAAAGAAAGATTGAAAAAAAAAAAAATCGAAAATTGAAACCGGACAAATTTAAAAGGGAAATTACACAAATTAAAGACACCGAAAAGCGGGAAGGGTTGGGCTCGGGGCGATAAAGCTACCCGACGACCCCTTGCATTTTCTAGCTTATTATTAGTCTCGGCGGCGGTTGGGGGTGGGCGGGGGGGGGGGTCAACCGCCGCGGCGAGCGGCCCATCTTCGTCCGCAACACTTTATTCTTCTACTCTACTCCGACTCTTTTGCGGAAGCAAGATTCCCAGGTGCCCAGCCACGTCCCGAATGAAAGACTCTCTAGCGAAAGAAAGATTGAAAAAAAAAAAAAATCGAAAATTGAAACCGCACAAATTTAAAAGGGAAATTACACAAATTAAAGACACCGAAAAGCGGGAAGGGTTGGGCTCGGGGCGATGAAGCTACCCGACGACCCCTTGCATTTTCTAGCTTATTATTAGTCTCGGCGGCGGTTGGGGGTGGGCGGGGGGGGTCAACCGCCGCGGCGAGTGGTTGGGGGTTGGCGGGGGGGGTCAACCGCCGCGGCGAGCGGCCCATCTTCGTCCGCAACACTTTATTCTTCTACTCTACTCCGACTCTTTTGCGGAAGCAAGATTCCCAGGTGCCCAGCCACGTCCCGAATGAAAGACTCTCTAGCGAAAGAAAGATTGAAAAAAAAAAAAAAAATCGAAAATTGAAACCGGACAAATTTAAAAGGGAAATTACACAAATTAAAGACACCGAAAAGCGGGAAGGGTTGGGCTCGGGGCGATGAAGCTACCCGACGACCCCTTGCTTTTTCTAGCTTATTATTAGTCTATTTTTGAAACGGGCAGCGCGCGTTACAAAACTATTTTTTTTATTTCTTACCTATTTTTTTTACTTACTTGTATTGATGACTTTTAATTGTAAGTTCCTATCTATAAACACAGTTTTGATGAGGCCTATAGATGTCTATGAAGGGTAGAGTTGCAGTAAAGCTAGAGATCCTACCTACACAACTTCCAGGTTGTGTAACAGTTAAACGGAGCTTCTGACTGTAAAATAGCCAATGAAACATCGTCTTCATTTTGAAAGACCTATCCAATGATATGCCACTCAATAGGGTGCGTAAAAAAAATTCTTTCGTCTGTACCGCCATATTTCATTTTACGAGCGTCATTTTAAATTTATAAAAACAAAACCTAACCTATAACAATTGGATGGTTAAGACGAATCGATAGAGACCTCGTTCATTAAAATCCATCCAGCTATTGGGATGTTTCGAGGGTTTAAAGAAATCCACATACCCAGATACGCGTAAAACACATAACCCTTCTTGGCAGTCGGGTAAAAAATACTGTATATAACCATTAATTTTGCACCTATTACCCCTTGTTAATCGATTACATGATAGTGACGTCAAAATGACGAGTTGGCGTCCGCTACTGCTTATATGACACCAAGAAATGCCGAGGCACACCAGTAATTCCTTCATCTACTCCTAATAATCTTGTCATACATCATGATTTCATCTCGTAACTTCATGATGTATTCATTTTTGAAGCCGCCCCTACTTAATCTCGCATTAATTCCATTTTTTGTACGTTAAAAATTTACTTTATAAAATCTAAACTGCAATTATATTCACAATTTGTCCTCTGCGACATTAAAGTCTTCAAATTTAAATATCCAGCCATTATAATTTTTGCCACATATCGTCTGCCTCTGCCTTTAAAAGTTCAGTGTTATCCTGTTAAGAAAATTAAATACATTCTGGAAGAATGTTTCTGTTTACTAAATTTGAAAACTCTTTTAATATATTCAACACACTTTAACATTCAATATTTTCTATTTTAAGATAAAATTTTCTACAGGATTTGTTTTAAGTATTTGAAAATATTTCGTTTATCATCTTATTTTTTTCTTAATTATACTTTTTAACAATTCATAATTACGAAACGCATAGGAGGTAATATATCTGTAATCTCAACTAAAAAAAAAAGAAACCGAATTAAAAAATCAACAAGGATTTAAAGTAAATCCTTGAAGCGTTTTTCTAATTTCTAAAAATTAATTTTTCTTGACAAAGAAATCTTTGCATAAAGATATTTTTTGCGCGTATCCCGTTTTAAAACAATTTTCCGCAAGCTAAATATAAAAAAAGATAATTAAACTATACAGATTTACTAAGTGTCGTTATGCTTAATTTAAAATTACTGAAACAAGAAAATCTTGAAATTAAGTTTTAATTTTATATTTTTCTGAATATAAATATCAGTATTACAGTATTCTCAGTATTCATTAAAATAATTATGTTCTTTTTGAGTAGTTTCAGAACCCATTATACCGTGTATACCGTAGAAAGCGAATATAGAATTATGGAGAATTTATCCTAAAAGCGTTATTTAGTTAATATTTGAGAGACTATTGAAATTTGAAGAAAAAAATATTCTTCATTATTAGAAATTCGAGGATAAATTATACAATAATTTTGTGCGGTTATTTGGTAACTGCAATAACTTGGACGACGATAATAACCCATTCACGACAATCAGAAAAATTAAATTTATCGTGGTATTGTTGTGGGAATAAGGATGATAAGTCAAAACTTCATCACAACAAAAATCAATATGAATAGAAACACAAAGTTTTAATGACACTTATAATAAGATTAAACAGATAGGAATTTGTAATATAAGCACTCGACTGGGTAGCGAAGATTATCGAAAAGATAAGTGCAGCTCATAAAACAATTGAATTAAAACTCAATTCAATTTTAGAAACAAAAAAAAATTAATTAAAACAAAAAGTAGATTATGTTAAAATGAATCAATTACACCAGTTCTCCTAAGGAGAAATCCACAAGCCCCAATCCCGGTTTTTTTTATAACATAGCATTTGTCAATGTGCTCACAACAACAAAAAAATAACTATCCAGTTCGGAGCTTTTACCGAGCACCACAAAGAAGCTCGTCAAAACACGTACTCGTTATTCTCCACATTTCTCGTAGCGGGGTCTGGACCAAAAATCCTCGCTCCGTCTTAGACATTCCAAATCTTTTCCCATGCGGGGTTGAAACAGAATATTTTTTTCAATGTCAAAGGAAGAAATTTCCTTATATCCGAAAAACGTTATTTCACAGAGACGTTCTTACAAGTTCCATATATAAATAGATTATTACCAAAGGATAATAATGGCAATTTGTCTATGCTTTAAACGAAATATGAAGAGTGCACTTTTGTTCACTTTTCTACAATTAAACATTGCAAGTTTCTTAAAGCTTGCGCTCTATCTTTTACTAATCCAATTCTGTCGATGTTCATTTACTACCGATCTGATTCTATTCTCATGGATCGAGAACAAGTACTCATTCATGATTTTACAACAGCCTGCAGACTGTTACATTTATTGAGTTGATACTGTTCATATGAACGCTGCTGTTCATCCCCACTAGCATAACAAAATAATGAAAGTAAATTGTTAGACATTAAGATAAATAGCTCAAAATGGCGTTTGCCAAATTTATCATGATAGCATATCAGAGAAGTATTTATAGTGCATTCTTCCTCAAATTTAAGCAACCTGTCATAAGTCAGCAGCCTGTGCTGAGCCTTTCACTAAACAAATACTGTTCTCTCTTATCACATCCTCATTTTTAGGTGCGTACGTAATTATATAAATACGTAGCACCTATAACCGTCTTTCGGTCCGCACGTCTGTCTGTCCATTCGTCCGTCCGCATATGGGCATTCTCAAAATCTTTTGACTTTTATGTCCCTGAATAATAATTTTCATTTTAGTACATATTCTTGTGTTTTTTTTTTCATATACTGGGGAACATCCCATTGCATGATTGCATAAGAATATTAACAAGATAAATAAGTTTGTGACGATGTTGGGGGTCCAAATACCAGAAAAATTCTATACCGTCCCGTGTACCTGATACTGATTTTTAAGTTTAGAGCTCTCTGTATAAAATTGTTTCAATAAATACAATTTGATATAATTTTTTTCCGAAACTGGAACTATTGTTTTATATAAATATGTAGCAAAAATTAACCCGCACACATTTTTAGGGTTGTTATTATTTTTTAAACTCTGTCCCTGGGTTTTAGATTCCTTACCGTCCCTCTTCTAAAATTATACAGAAAATCACTTCACATGCAGCCACAGAATTTTTTTCAAGTTTTTTTCTCATGCAGAAGTATGCTAGAGAGAGAGCATGCCTAAAATTCTTTGACAGGAAATTTACTGCAGAATTTAAATCAGCATTTAAATATCAATTTCAAGCATCGTGGCTTTATTGGTAGTCTTATCGTCCTCAAGGTTTATTCCTCCTCTTTTCGATGTAAATTATTTTTTTTTTAATTTGATCCAATGTAAATAACGATTTTTAACAATCAATGAACATTGTGGTTACCACTTAGTCTTAACATGATTTGCCTAAAATAGATGATAATTTTCCTTACCGTTCCATCCTTACCGTCCCTTTTTTCCTATACAACCCCCTTTTTTTACCTTACCGTCCCTTCTTTAACACCCATTTAAGACAATGTTATACCAAAATTTTGTACTAAAAATACCAAACTGTTATTTTCTTATTTGAATGTCCTGTGGGTACTATGCAAATTTATTACAAGTAAAAATTTAGAAGAAAATAGAAAGTTATATTTGTAAAATGGTAAAGAAAATTAAACTCGCAAGTTTAACTCAAACTTCAGTTAAATAAAATTTGATTTATTTAATGATTATAAAATATTAAATATTTGGTGATTTTCAAAAAGTGTCGTGTTTTACTGCCCTTTGACATTTGCACAGAAAAATAGTTAAATATGATAATTTTTATTATTGCATTTAATTATCATTTTTTAATGATAATTTACAGATATATTATTATTTATAAAAAAATTAAAAATAAGAAATACATTCTTTTGTAGTCAAAATGTCATTACCGTAGGTTGTCCCTACAAGAAATTTATTAAGTAAAGATTTGACTAAGTTCTATTTATAACAGGTGGTTATAATTTTTTAATACATTTTTATTTATTAGGATGCTACTAATTAAAAAATATTTATTTTCATTAATCTATAATTCTTAATAATTATTTTAAACCGTGTCCTGAGAAAGTGTGTCACTGCCATGTTCCTGACACAACATTCATCTGGAATTTTTTAGAGGGTAGCACAAGCCAGGCAAAAATACTCCTTAAAAGTAAACTTCTTATCATGTTTAGGTGAATAGAGTAAATAGTTTTATAGTTTCAATAAAACAAGCAAAAGCTTTGAATGTTTTAGTGAGTATTTTTTTGTACGTCATTACCGTACACACTTCTAATTAAATGAACTTTTATTTCTTAATCTGCTTTTATTGTATAAAAAATAGAAAATCATTGTATGGGTCAGAAGATATAATGGCTGCCATTTATGCCTGGGGAAAAATAAAATATTTTGCTTAATTTGCCATTACCGTGCTCATTTATGTTCATTACCAAGTTCATTAGAATTTAAAAATTAGTTTTAAAATGTTCAATTAGTAATTTGATTTCTGCTGATGCTTGTATATTAATGTTTAAAAGGTAAGGTAATTATTTACAAAAAAATTAAAATTCTCTGATTACTTCTAAAAATTTGATTTTGTTATTCCAAAACATGGAAAGATTTTGAAAATGATCCCTGTACCTTACTCGATATTGAGAAGATGTCGTCGGTACCATGTCAAACTATCCAATGTGAAAATAGACACTTTTCAGGAGGTCAAAAAAACTGTCTTAATTGTCGATTCAAAATCAGCGCCAAGCAGCAGTAAACAATTATTATATATTTCGGATGCTGTTTTATATCCTATTTAAGCATGCTATTGAGATAAATCATTTGAATAATTTTACTCGCCAAAAAATCATATTGGATAGTTTGATATGGTATGCTTATTTGTACGTTTCCAGCTTTGTTGAACTTTTTCAGCTTCAAACTATCCAATATGCAACATTGGATAGTTTGACTTTTAAAAATTTTGTGCTTTTCCCAGATTTGCCATTCCATAGTAGCGAATATGCCATATTGAATAGTTTGGCTTGTAAAAATGTTGTGCTTTTCCCAGATTCACCGTTTTATTGTAGCAAATGTGTCGTATTCAATAGTTTAATTTGTAAAAATTTTGGTATTTACATATTCAATATAAAACTCTTAAGAATTTTCTTTAATAATTTTAATAAGGAATATACAGTAAATTAATAAAGAAATAAGCTTATTTTTAAACATTCTGTTAATTCTATAAAATATAAGAAAACAAAAATATCTCAAATAATGGGGTGGGCAACAACAGGCACTACATACCCGTAATTATAAATAGTAATCTTAGCGCTATTTATTCTAAGAAACTCATGGACTGCTTTCTACCCTTATCTTCGAATAGAACTCCTTGATTTATTTAATCCCTCATTAAAAAATGTTGGAACAAATGACTTTGAAGAAAATTTTAAAGAAATTCATAATAGGCTCTTTTCATACAATAATTTCAAATGTTCTCCAGAACGTAGGGGTGATAATGGGGTAATCCCTTTTTTCAAGACTTTCTTGATCGTTAAAAAGGTTTTATGACTTTTGATTTATTTTTCTATAGTCTCACCGTGCTCTAACTCTCGTAAATATACTCGGATTGCCATATAACTTATTTATGTGTTTGATGTTTACTATGGCACGTCCGGTATTGAAAACGGAGCGTGCAGCATTTATAGGGTTTTTACAGGGACACTTAAAAAAATCCCGTTGCATTACGCTTAATGAGAAAAGAAACGTTTGTGGTTCAGTTTAATTATGTTACACTATTTAAAACATAATGAAATTTATATATATTATTGAGGTGCACAGTAACATGCCTACGTTCGAATATGACGCGTAAAACAGTTATCATTCATTTACAGGGACACACAAAAGGTTTCGGTTAAAGTGCAGTTTATTAGAGATAATTGCTGGAATTGCGTTTTATATTATGGTATGCGTTTTAAAACTATGTGCATACTACGTGGTATGTATAAATTCTATAGATTGTATATAGGACTACCTAAAATAATTCGTTAGCATTACTAAGTATTATTCTGAACTGCTTAAACGTAGTTTTTAATTGTGTTATGCATTCCAAAGCTGAACTATAGTTAGTATAAGAGATGTTTGTGGAATTTAAGTAAAATCATATACAAGGCCACGCAAAAAACTAGAAACATGGATAGTTATGGATGATAATTTCTGGAAGTATTATTTTAGTAGTTTTAAGCGTATTTTAGTTTGCATTAAATTTTTAGCTTATTATGTGGCATGTATAAAAATCTATAGGTAATATACAGGATTGTACAAAAGAATTCAGTTATGCTCTTTTATTGGTAGAAATTGCTGAATGTGAATCTTCAACAGATTATACATTTTAACACTTTCCAACAAGGTTGAAAAGTGTTTTTGAATTCGGTTTGTCTGTCCACGCTCTAACTCATGTAAATATTCTCGGATTTCCATGCAATTGAATAATGTTAATGTTGCTAAGAATGGCATGTTCGGTATTGCATATGAAGTGTGTAACATTAATAGTTCCTTATGGTATATGGAGAAAAATCGTTTGGAGAGTATTTTAATGATATTACGCTATTCCAAATGTATTGAAACTGATATAAATCACTGAATTTCCTTACAAGAAGATTACGCAGAATAGAGCATGCATTCATAGCATTTGCCGTACATTTACAGGGTCGCACAAAAGAAATCGGTTACAGTGTTGTCTTTGAGCAATAATTGCGGGAGGTGCGTTTTTATATTTCGGTATGCGCTTTTAAATTTATCTATTTTTTGCATGTTGGATAAAAATTCTAGACCTCGTATACAGGGCTGCACAAAAGAATTCACTAAAAATAATTATCGTCCATAGATAGAAAAAGTACTCGAATCCGTTTGATTCTATCATGTCTGTCCGATGATCTATAGATTTGTATATAATATAGATAGTATGCGATAATTTAGTTTAATTAGAAAACGCGTAACGCAATTTACACTTTCAAACTTTAGCAATTTCCGCCAATAAACGGAAATATACTCGAACTTCTTGTATAGCCCTGTATATTACCTACAGATTTTTATACCTGTTACGTAATATGGTAAAATTTAATTCAGGTAAAAAATTGTACAAATACACTTCCAGAAATTACCAGTCATAGCCCACGATGTTTTCAATTCCTTGCGTAGCCCTGCATATTACGAATTTTTTCAAACATATATTTGCATAGTAAAAATAAATAAAAGACAGTTAAAAACCTTCTTTATGAAATTCACGCTCATACAGAATAATGCTTACAAATTATTTTAGCCTTGTATATGATCTATAGAATTTATACGCATCACGTAATATTCAAATAGTTAAAAACTTATACTAAAATTGAAAACGCACTTCAAACAACTATCACTAATAGACAGCAGTGTAACCGAATTTCTTTGTATGTCCCTGTAAATTAATGATAACTATCATACATGTCATAGTCTACACTAAGCAACTTGTAATGTAAATCAATTACGGATGTCAATTTCACGTTGTTTGTAAATATTTTAACATTAATAAAATATGCTTCAATTTTTTTTCTATAAACCATTATACATCAAAATGCTTTTGTATGAACCTGCAAAAAATAATAAATGGCTTGCACACCATATTCTGCATAAAGCATGTTTTAATACACTTGGTAAATCCATATTAATTTCATTATGTTTTAAATACCGTGACGCCATTAAAAGACACCACACTTTTTCCTTATTGGGTGTAATGTATTCTTTTGAGTGTCCCTGTAAATGAACAAAAAATTCTCACATTCCATTAACAATAGAAAACATATTCTATAGTAAACGTTAAAAACATATTTCAATCCATAAATAAAACAATTTTTGACTTCCTGATAAAAAATTTTAAAAATAAAGAAAAAAGATTAAAAATTTTCATATTGGATAGTTTGACATGGTACGGATGCTTAGAAAAAGAAAAATGTGCAAATATTTGCGGCAAAGGATCGAATATGCCATATTGGATAATTTGACATTGTAAATTTTAGAAAAAAGAGCATATTGGATACTTTCAAACAGCCATTATCTAGGTTTCTAAGCAAGCTGGAGACGTGCCGATTTTGATTAGTACGTATCATGCACAGTACAACAAAATGTCACAAAATATGAAAAATGCAATTTTTCACATTGGATAGTTTGACATGGTAGCGACGATGTCCTTAATCTCTGAAAAAGGTACAGTCGTGGAAAAAAAAGTAAACACCCCCTACTAACTCCTCAACAAATTATCGTAGAAGAAAGTTACTGGTACCAAACGATTGGACATAAAGTCTACTTTTAAATGATGTATATAAAATTTGCTTAGGGGGCCATCTACATATTAAAACGAACCATAACTTTGTTTTTTTCAATAGCAGTACCCAATTCTGACAGCATAAATGAACTCTACACCCTTCATTTAGCTCAAAAACGAATTTTTATGCAATTCGTACTATACGTTTCCGAGAAATTAATTATTTTAAAACGAGCGTATTTTAAGGGCTGTATCCAAATTGAAGTTCCGTACTGGATTGTTAACCGAGAGAGCCCTTTCCTTGATCAAGGCACTTTAAGCGCCACTCAAGGAGCCAATGAAGCGAGTTAGATTACAGTACGGCAGAATAAATTTCAAAATGTCTACTCACTTCCATCATAGACGGCCCCTTAAACCATCATTTTGCCGTTTTTTAAGCATAATTTGAAAACTACTTGGAACAAAAATGTGAAAGTTTTGAAAATCCATCAAAAAATTGTAGGTTGCAATTCATAATTTTTTGAATATTAATTTCATAATTCATAATTCATATCATAAAATTATAAAAATTGCAAATTCAGCTTATTTATGTTTGGGTATATTAGTATTATTACTAAAAAAAAAATTAGCACATTAGGAGCATAATTTCGAGAGATATAAATAAAAATATGACAATGTAATTTAACATTAGAAGCACTCAATTTTGAATGTTTATAATTCAAAAACGTATCATTCAAATGACTTGAAATTTGGTGTCTAGGCATAGTTTGAACCGAAGATTTGAAATATCTCGTTAAAATTGGGTATTGCTATTGAAAAAAATGAAGTTTGGGTTCGTTTTAATATGTAGATGATCCCCTAAGAAAATTTTATATACATCATTTAAAAGTAGACTTTATTTCCAATCGTTCGGTACCAGTAACTTTCTTCTATGATGATTTGTTGAGGAGTTAGTAGGGGGTGTTTACTTTTTTTTTCCACGACTGTACATTTATCACAATCTCTTCCTTCTCATATGTCGTCTGTTGCATTTCTATGTGAAGGTCCTGCATCTCTTCAGTGATGAGCTCTTCACTGTGTTTATCCACCAAATCTTCAACATCCTTACCTCTCACCTCCAAACCCATACACTTCCCAAAATCAATAATCGACTACACCACATCTTTAGGGTCTGCTGGATCTGGAAACTTTCTTTGATCCCATGATGGACCATTAGCAATCAATAAAAAATGCTCTAAAGCACCCTGTAAAAAAAACGAAATTTCTTGCCTATACGCGCGATGTGATGCACACACGAGAGAAACAACGCTATACGGTTGGTTGTGTTTATGACGGCCAATTATCAACACGTGGGATATAGGCCCTAAGGGGTGGGATGCCCTCCGTGGGGGTCTTTCTAAGGGATCCTAACTTGTATTTACTCTTGGAAACCAAGGTCAGAAGAAAACAACGAAAACTCCAAACGATTAGGCCGACGGGCGCGATTGGGATCGAACCCAGCACCTCCCGTCTACCAGCTTCGACAGGAAAACCTCTCGGCCACTGGTAGAGCACCTATACGAAGCAGAAGAACGCGTGGTGCCTCCCTTTGTTTACAGAAAATGCAGCGACGTCACAAGGGTACACCGACGAAATTCGAGACAACCAACGAAAACCGAGGCAAATTTTTCGCGGAAAAATCGACGATAACCGAAGTCAACCCAAAACCGATGTATTACTGTACTCTCAAACGGTGTTGAAAAATACCAGTTCTACGACAATGATCACGGAAGTGCTAAAAAAAACATGTTTTCTCTTTCATTTTTTTAATATTAAGACACTTTCACTTTCCGGATCCAGTTACGAGAGTAAAAGTAAAGTCATAAAACACAAACGGTAACCAAAATAGAAAAAAAAATGGGCTTCTTTAGACATCGACCTAAGCTTTGAAATGCAAAACAAATAAATAAATTAAATTAAATTAAATTAAAAATAAAACGCTTCAGATACGTTTTTGATTTCCTACCCTGACCGAAGACAATAACCATTTTTCCAAATGGTTAATAAAATAAAGTATCGAAATGCAAACAAGATAGCTCTCATGGATTTAACACTAGTTCGTGAGTGTCTTCCCGCTCCTTTCATGAGCAATGTACTTCTATTCGTAAAAAAATCACTGCCGGCCCGGCCTACAGGCAGAGGTAGATTTCGAAGTCAAATATACTAACTTCACAAACAAAAACTAAATCATGATTAGAGATAAATCCACTTTAAAAATTTTATCTGGCCGCTTTTAACGAGTTTTTACTTCATTTTTATATAATAGCTGGTTTTATCAGAATCATGTTAGGGCGGTATTCAAAAAAATACTTTTGCATGCTCAATAACTTGCAATTTTCTGTCATAATTCCAGATTCATTTTTAATTAAAAAAAAAAATAAAAAAACTTGCTGACGTGATTTTTGAAGAGATTTATAAGCGACCTGTGTTTTTATTTTTTGTTCGATTAATTAAAATTGGATATATAAACAATTATTTTCTCAGAAGGACAATATTTTTCGTTTCTAACACAATCGCTTCGGGAAATTCCGTTCAAGATGCCCACTTTGACATCATTTTTTGAAATATATTCTGCCTCTATCAAAAAATCGATCATTACGGTACATTATACAGTTTCTGAATAAGCGAATCTACCAATTAAATGCGTTTGAGAGCAAAAATGAATTTAAAAATGAGTCAGAAAATAAGCAGTTTGGATTTGAGTGCATCCGTAATACAATGATTTTTCCAATACAATCGGCTTCGGTAAATTCGGTTCAAAATGCCCTTTTTTACAGCATGTTTAAAAATATATTCTGCCTCTATCAAATAATCGACAATTACGGTACATTATGTAGTTTCTGAGTAAGAAAACGTTCCAATTGGAACCCTTTGAGAGCAAATATGAATTGTAAAATGAGCCAGAAGATAAGCATTTTGGATTTGAATACACCCTTACTAAGATGATTTTATTCTTCAACCGCTATGTATTTTTATTTTTGTTTTTTTTTGCTGTAAGAATTGGTCCTATCCAAAACTTGTCTATATAGATGTTGTAGACAATATTAAGAAGATATATGATAAATTCATGGGGATTTTATATCTTTTGAATTGACGGAGTTATGGATTCTTTTCTTCTTCAACCCCCTTTTTTGCTTTCGTTTTTATTTTTTTTTTTTCGGTACGAATTGGTCCTATCAAAAACTTGTGAATATAAAAGTTGTATATAATGTTAAGGAGATTTATAATAAAATTAATTGGATTTGATATCTTGGGAATTGACGATGTTATGAATTTTTTTCTCCGAAAAACCCTATTTTTTGCGCCCCATGAGCCCATTTTTAACTTTATCAAAAATCTGTGATACATAAATTTTTGGCCTTATTTTTAGAAGTAATAAAAACTTTAAACTGATTTGATATGTACAAAAATTAAGAAGTTATGGGGGAGGGGGTTCTGTTTTCACAAAACCCCTCCCTATTTCCATCCCCTTGGTCCGATTTTGCCCATTAACGAACTTGACCGAGATTTTATGCCCATTGATTTTATGTATCAGTTTGGAAGAGCTTGGTGCAGAATTACGAAAGTTATCGTGTCCAGAAGAAAGTGATATAGATAGATAGATAAATAGATAGATAGATAGATAGATAGATAGATAGATAAAGTTTTTTACTGATGGTGGTTTTGGGTTCTAGGGGTCATGATCGGTGTAGATCTGCAAAAATGTTTCAGAAATTCCAACATAGGAACGATCCCAATAGGTAGTATTTCATAGGAAATCTACCTAATACGGAAATGATCAAATGACACCAAAATTTATAAGCGAATTTTTTCGAATTTAGTAAAAGTTTTTCATCGCGTACTTAGTAAAAGGAAAAATTACAGTTCAAAATTTTGATATCAGTGTAACATTTGGCCATTGCAATTAAGTGGTGAACAAATGCATCACCTCTTATTCAAGGGGTTAAACTAAATGATGAAATAGAACGTTTATTAAGTCACTTCCTTTTTTATTATGAAAATACGCAAATCATGTATTTTTACGTGCGTTCGTTATTATATAAATACGTAGCATATGTGGTCGTCTACAGTGGTCGCCTGGTCCGTCCGTCTGTCCGCATATAACAGCGCAAAAAATACCCAACCGAATGATTTGAAATTTAATATGCATAATCGTTGCAGAATTTTGGCGAGTCATTGCAAATTTTATGAAAATCGAATCAAAACATAAAATAATCTTAATAATTTTTTTTCATTCAATTAAATCCTATCATACGAAATTAATTCAATGATATCACATGATAGGTAAAGATTCTATGTTGCCATGATGATGATGTTCTATTTAATATGGAGTCGTATTGTTTCCGTATTACCGAATTTAATATATATAGTTTTAATAAATTTCAATATATAGTTTTAATAAATAAAAACAGCTATTGCACTAAGATATGAATATTTCTAAAACAATTATAGTACGAGCGACCCCCATTTGTCACTTTTTACGTACAATTTCGAACATGTTATAGTTAATTCTTCTTCTTAATTTAATTTTATAATATATTTAAAAATCTAATTAACAGTCTTTAAAAATAGGCAGAAATTTTAATTGTTAAAGAAACTTAAATACAAGTTATCTTAGACCACTTTTTTTACGCTAATTAGAATGAATTCATTTTATCTACATATTACCTTTCTTCCTTAAATAAATAAAAAACAGTAATATTTCGATGACTTTTTAAATGTAATTTGTAAGTACTTCTCCAGCTTTATGATGTTTCTTCGGCCCATTAAGATGATACAATAAATTGCTCAATTAGAATATTTTTTTTTCTTCACTTTATTTTAAAAGCAATTAGTGCTAAATTGAGAAGACGGATCAAAATTGAAATGTAAACAACAGAATGTGAAAATGTAGAATAAGAAAATAAGATCTTTAGTGCACTATCTCAAAAAAAAAAAAAAAAAAAAAAAAAAAAAAAACTAATTAGCGTATGTTAGTTATATCATTACCTTTTGCTTTAGAAAAAAAAGAGACTTAATTTTTTTCCGTGCCTGTTTTAGTTTTATATTTATTAATGCATTTCTTCTTTTAAGTAAATTAACTGATGAATAAAATTTTGTTAAAATAATTTATCTTTTCCATTTGATTGAAAAACGAGAAAAATTGTGCGTCAAACATAGAATATGATACGCTTCCCAATAGGGGAGACCGGGGCTAGTTGGCTACAGGGGTAAGTAGGCGCAGTCCTCATAATCCCCTGTTTGTGGATAGATTTCGCAACCAGTCACAGAATACCTTTCTTCTTGCTTTTTACAATCCTCATTGTAGTTTTGCAGCCTTACCTACGTACAGTGGACATTTATTATGATTTTTATGTTTTTTGCACTCATAAGTAATTTTTTGTTGCTTCATTCTTTTTCTAATTTCTAATACTTATCTTAATAATTGCGATTTCACTTGTGCAGGTTTTCTTAGTTTATGATTAACTGTACCTACTCCATATGTGATTTACTTGGATTATTTATGCTCAGATGGTTACGTGTCACTTTTGTGAAGAAATTTATTATGGGGCTAGTAGGCGCATTGAACACGGGGCAAGTTGACTCGATGTCTGGTGTGTGCTGGCAGCTTGAAAAACAGCAAATACTGAGAAAAGTGGTTGCAATGCAAGATTTTGGGCACACAAAGCTTTCCCAAACGGAGCACTCGATTTTTTATTTGTGACAACTGCAACTCTGATGATGATATTGTGTAGGATAGAAGTTACACAATGTTCATGTTTTATTCATTATTTTTATGTCTGTATAATTTAGGATTTACATTGTACGGCGAAAACGCCTTTGTTTAAACTTACTGGTAATAATGAAATTGATTTCTCTTTGCTGCGTGTCTTATTTGAGTTTCATTTATATTTTTATAAATCGTGTGTCAACTTACCCCATAGGTATAGGCAACTTGCCCCGTGATGGGTTAGGTTGGCGCATAATTTTCCTTTTACTTTAGGCTTCCGCTAAACATAAACTGCAAAAGCTACAAACTGAAAACTCTAGGTATTTATAGCCCAATGTCTGTTCCTTAAAAGTACAGTTATAGTTTCATAAAAAAAAAAAATTAAAAAAAAAATAATAATAAAAATCAATAACTAAAAACTGCGCCTACTAGCCCCGGTCTCCCCTACTTCCAGAGTACTTTTACAAAAGGTACTTGTTAGTTATCCCGTCGACCAGTTTCACCAAATCATATAAATTGCCAAACCACTCGCCAAATTATACAAATTGACATAATTTCTATTTTAAATAACGAAAGAACGAATAATTCTTTCGTTCTTTATTAATAAAAATACAAACAAAAAGTCGAAATAAAAATTGCTTGATGACGTAAACACGTGTTGTCAAGTGATTGTGACATTTACGGTCAACCCAACCATTATTGGCATTTAATCTTACAATTTGGCGACAGTCATTTGATCGACGGGATAACTAACAAGTACCTAAAAAACCTTACATGTTTAAAAAAGCAAATATAATACCTAAGTAGAGATTTTTTTAAAGTATAACATGATTAAAAACCAGATTTCAATAATTACTGGCCATAGCTCAATTAAGTGCTCCAATTAATTTATGTAATCGTGCCTTTTATGTATTCATTTGTATATGCTTTATATACGAGGGTGCATTAAGAAAAAAATAATTTATTCAAACAATAGCTTTTGAAAAATAATTTTTGTGGGCTAAATATTTTTCGGAAGGTGCTAGTTGCCTTGCAGTGCTTGTGTGGAGGTAGTGTCAATTTGCAGACGCGTCAGAGCGACTGAAATGGCAAGACGTTTAAAAATGTGGTCTCACTTGTGCCATATTCATAAGGTTACGTGAAGGCATCCAGCGCAAACGCCCTGGTAATTTGAGTAATAGTGTCATCCACCTGTATGTCAATAGCAGCACCATACTGCTCGTCCAACTCAAATATTGCTGCAAAAGTTAAAGTGGAAAGTCTCGGATCACCACCCATACAGCCCAGATTTGGTTAACACGTTTAAAAACCAGATTTCAATAATTACCTTCCATATCCGTAATAGCACACCAATTCGTTTGTGCAGTCCTGCATTTTTTGTATAAAATTGTATATCTCTACATACGAGGTTGTATTGAAAAACTAAAGGTTATAAGCAATAGCATTTGAAAAGTAATTATTGTGGACAGAACATTTTTCGCCAGAGTAGCGACAGATGGTGCTAGTTGTATTGCAGCGGTTGTATGAGTACGTAGTATAAGTTAGTATAGACCGATTGAAAAGTTGTTTAGAAAAGTGGTCTTGTGCTCTATTGACATGGTTCCGTGAAACCATCCAACGTAAATGCTCTGGCCTGTTGTTGATAATTCCATCCTCTTGCTTGACGATACCAGCCTCATACTGCTAGACAAACTCAAGAATTTCTGCAAAATTTCAAGCGGGAAGCCTAGTGTCACTGCCACCAATAAAGCCCAGATTTTTAAACAAGTGACTATTCCTGTTTCGGAAATTGAAGGAAGCTATTTATCTGGAACAAGGCTTCAAACAGTGACGGGAAAACAGCTGCCGAAAACTGGCTCAATGGGCAAAACCGGGATTTCTAACAAGCCGGTTCAAAAAAGTCGATCATGCGTTGAGATAAATGCCTAAATATATTAGTAGATCATGTGGAAAAGTGATCGACAAGTATTCCTCTTAACTCCCATTTGTATTTATGTCTATGGTTAATGAATACATTTTTATTACCCCTGTTTACTTTTTTTTTAGATCCATCCTCTCAGTAAGTTGAAATTTAGATTGGTAAGTAAACAGAAAATAGAGTGACAATTCACCTTCAGCATATACTACAATAGATAGAAATATTCTTGATTTCGTTTGTAGAGCCCTGTATATTACATACTCAATTTTATATAAGCCATATTTATTAAAGCAAAATTTAATTCAGCTTAAAACATGCTTAAAACTATTGAAATCACACTTCCAGTAATTATCATCATCAGGCGGACATGTATCCCGTTCTTTGTGTATGTGTGTTCCCTGTATATAATTTTATTTGTGCTTTACAACTATATATGTGTACACGAGTAGTGTTTATTCCCTACTGAGTCAAAATGTGTTCAGGCCGGGACCCGAACCCAGAAACTCTATCTTTAATTGCCAATGCTCTCTTAATTTTGCTGTCCGGACGACATCCCTGTCAACAAAATATTCTCTGACAACTATTTCATAATGATATCTAGTCCATTATTTCAAACAGCTCGACAGGATAAACACAGCAGGTAGAGGAACTACAATAAACGATGCATGTGTAATTACACATTAATAATTTTAATACATCACCTGATTGGTCAATAAATTATAGGATTAGTGTTTTTATAACTGGTTGAATAAGTTGGGACTATGTTCGCTAGAATATCGTCCAAGTAGTTCAGTTCCAAGAGCAACGGCAATTAAAGCCAAAAGATTCTGTGTTCGCGTCCCGGCCTGGACGTATTGTCATTTAGTTAAATAAATTACTACTCGTATAATTTAGGTATCAATCAGTTGATTATATTACAAAAGATATAATTAATTCCAGTTTATTGGAGTTCCTTCACCTGCAGTTTATTCTGCCGAGCTGCTTTAAATAAATAATCAGATCTCATTAAGAATTGATTATCTGCGTAGGAAACATCCTCAAGTGTTAGTTCTGGATTTTGATGAGTGTGGCATCGTTCGAAATCTCTTATCACGAGTATCAAGAAATGTATAGGAACTGAACTCCCGAATTCAACAATTTGTCAGTTAAGGAACCTTTTCTGTTTCAGAAGAACAACTAGTGGGATGTGGCAATCCCAAAACTTTCTTCTATCTCATACATGTTAATACTTCCTGAAAATGCAAGCATATCAGCGCCACTGGTTAGATGAATTAGACAAAAATCTAATCATCAACAAGTTATGTGAATTTCTAACTGAATCTGAAGTTTGATGAAAATCCATGCATTAGTTTTAGAAATAGAGCTATTGTGGAAATTGTAAAAAAAATCAGCATAGCAGCGCCACATGTAGGGCGATTTACATCAAAAAACTAATTAGGTCAGATTTATACCAGGGAGTAACTGAATCTGAAGTTTGATGAAAATTCATGCATTTGTTCTTTAGACAGAACTATTTCGATAATCAGGAATAATGCAGCACAGCAGTGCCACTTGTTGGGAGATTTTCACCAAAAAGTAATCAACAACAAAACTATATCGTGGACTAACTGAATCTGAAGATTTATGAAAATCCGTGCAGTAGTTCTTGAGATTTAGCTATTGGGGAAATCGTGAAAAAGGCAGCATAGCAGCGCCACCTGTTGAGAGATTTACATCAAAAACTAATCAGCACCAGTTTCTATCAAGGTCTAATTGAATCTTAAGTTTTGTGAAATTCCGTGCATTAATTCTTGAGATAGACCTCCCACAATATTTTTGTCACATACAGACAGACAGACAGACTCGCACATAGACATTTTCTAAAAAACATCAAATCGTGTTCAGGACCTTCTAAAACGTATAAATCCATTGAAAACCGGAAATCGAAAATTTTCACAAATCCAATAATTTCTTCTTGTAAAGATAGAAGAAAATAAAAATAAATAGGGGAAAAACAGCATGAAATTGCTTCAAAAGATATCGAAAGCAAAAATTGTGTCTTTAATTTAACCATGATTGTGTTTTTCTACAGAAATCACAAGTTTTTTCAACACCAGGCACAAACGATGGAGAGCATTATTGTTTGAGAATCAGCGGAACTGGGTTTAGTAAGAGTGAAGAATACACATTTTAGCGATTTGAAGACTGGATCCATGTTTCGCATTAAAGCCTTTTTAACCTCTTAACCTAGAAGTACGTGAGAGACACGTGGTCATATATTCGGGCCAAAACTGATTATCACGGGCCTGGCCCGTAGTACATCGGTCGGGCCAAATGTAAATATTACGGCCATATGGCCCCTGATACAACGATCTAGCCAAATGTAAATGTCACGGACCTGACCTGTGATATGTACAATCATTATTTATAGTTTGTACTCTGTATTATACTTTGCCAATTTATTTGCCGAACCGTGGAATGGCTCGAAGGTTGCGCGATCTTCTTTATGTTTTGAACCCAGGCTGTCGAAACGTAAATCGTTACCGGGTGCTAGATTGCAAACCAACAAAACTTGGAGGGTTTGGCGAGATAAAATATAATGAGCCAAGATCGCTGAAATCTTCACTTTCTACCCTTACTCCAGTAACCCATTTGTTTACAGGGAAGGGAGGGGGACTGTTTCAGTTCATCTTGTTGATTGTGGAAGAGGGTGCTGTGAACGAAGAAACAGGATTAAATTTCGGGGGGGGGGGGGGATGTGCTAAAGCAATTAAGTTCTATGAGCAACATATGATCACAAATGTCTTAATAAAAATGTAAAATACTTATGAAAAATGTTATTTTAATGTTTATAAAAATCGCCTACACTACCTAAGATGTTTGTCATTGTTTTTTTTTCTTGTTTTTTTTTTAAGTGCATGTTCTGCATTGTATATGTCCTATGTTATAGCTATATATTTTGCGTTTTAATGTATGACATGATGATTGATTACCCGGTAAAATGGCATGATATGCTGACTTATGTTTTTATGATTGCATGTTCATTAATGATTTGTTAAAAAATTTAAAAAAAAACTATTTTCTAAATTATTTAGTTTAAATAGAAAAACACATTTGTTCGTTTATTAATTAAAGGGAAATTAAAAAATAACCACAATATGTATGTTAACAATAGCGAATTTGCAAAGGTATATTTTAAAAGAAATAATAACATTTTAGAGAGTATCCAAAAGTAATATTAAATTTTTCTAAATTAGATAACTCCGTTTATCATTTAAGCTCTATCGTACATAAGACAACAATATTTAGATTATTGCTAAATGTTTCAACAGCTGATATTCAAAGTTCATTTTTTTATTCTTAATTATTAAGCATTTTCTTTTTTAATTTGCTCTTTTTTATTGACTCATACTTGAAACGAATTTAAAAAGAGTACACGTGATCAACCATTAGAGCACTTTCACTTTAAGATATCATACAATTTTGAATAAAGTAAGCTGATTATAAAAATTATAAAAAGTAAATCTAAAAAATAAATATTTCAGAAAACATAATGACAGCAGCGCTTCAATAACATTTTCTTTAAATGTTAAACATTCTATGTCATGAAAGAATAAATGAATGGATTTTAACCCTTTATGTACTGACGGTACTTATATGCACCAATAAAGTAACTTGTTATACAATTATTTTAATGCATTGATTAGTAATAGTACAGTTTAGAATGAGTTATAGATTCTTTACTTTCTCTTGTTCCAAAAGCACTATAGGTTGTACAAAACAAAAATATTTTTAAAAGGATGATTTCTTTTGTCTTATGCATCTTTTCAGCTTTCTTGACGTTGAATGACTGGGGGAGAAAAATTTCAGTTCGAAAATATTTCTATTGTAAGAACATTATATCTGTACCTAATTCTACAAAATACTAAAAAAAATATTTTATATAAAAGATTTGAGTGGAGTTATAAATATTGCACAAAATCCCTATATATTCAAATTTTATTAATAAATTTTAATGGCAAAATCCTTCTAAATTGTATTAAATGATTGTGCAAATATTCTAATGTAGTTTCAAAAATTCACGAGAAAGGCTTTAGAAGATAAAATTTTCATTTGAGACATAAAGAGTTAAATTCCAGTGGTATTAAATATTTTTATCATAGAATTACAATATATATATATATTCATATACATTCTGTCCCTTAAGGTTGTTCTCAAATAAGGGCAACTTTCTGACATAAGTTTTAATTTACTTTTGTTCGAAAATGCATGAAACTAGCTGGTGTTGTTGTTCAGAAACTATGTAATTAAGCTGTTTTTCCCTTTTTTTTTTTTTTTTTTTTTTTTCTTTTTTCTTTTTTGCAAACGCAATAGATTTTTCAGAATATATTGTCAGTCACGTGATCGAAATCGCTTATAACTCAATAGGTAATTGATTCATCAAAAAATGTAAAAAACAGTTCAATTCCAAATCGCTTCCATGGCTAGGCTTTCGAGTTTTATATCTTTCCATTAAAAATGAATTTGTAAATGAGCCAAAACGTTTTGCGCTTGTTGAGCAGAGCAGTTAAGAAGAGCCTTAAGTTATCGAATTTACAAACCTAATTTATAATGTTCAAAAAAGGAGGTGGTCTATCCTTTTCTTTTGTGAATGCAAGAATTATGTTTTCTAGTTACAAAAGGTTATATTGTCCCTACTCTATCAGATTATCTCAAATATTGATTTTAATTTTAAGTGATACTTCATTATTAGCTTACAATATATTTATCAACATTGTTTAAATTGATTTACTGTATATATATTTTTTCTTTTTTTAAGAAAACACTACTTTATGGGTCTGAAAATAATTGAAAGATTGCTATTCTACAAGGTTTAGAAATTTGATAATCACACAAAATACTGGATTTAGCTATGCATTTTAATTTAGAATATACTTTTAACAAAAAAGTATTATATATTACAAAATTATTCATGTGTTCTTATTCAAATTCAAAATAAACTTTTTTTTTTTTTTTTTTTTTGCAGTTCAGTTTGTACATTCGATACTTTTTTAATAGTTGGTCTTTAGATGATGATAATATTTTTTTTGCCGAGCAGGGGTTTCCCACCACCTCTGACGGTACATACAAAATTCATAAGTATTTTGTTTATGTTAACAATTCTTACAGTACAAATTAATAAAGTTTCATTTTTGATATACGTACTAAATATATGAGTTTCACAACATCTTTCCTGAGGCAATTTAACTTTTAACAACTAAATAATCAACCTTTTTATTAAATAGTCCTTTTTATTTTTTATTTTATTTCATTTTATTTTACTTTTTTTTTTTTTTTTTTTTTTTGTATATGCTTTATTACTAAAACCTACTTTACAACATTTTTAGAAAATTTACGATTTTAGAAAAACGAAGAAAGGGTGTAGACTTAACAAAGTACTAAAAAGTTTTAGGAAATTTTAGCAAAATATATTACAGGTGTAGTAAAAACTAATAACAATGTGCAATAAAAACATTAAAATGGGAAAAGATTTGAAAAATCTATATTAATTAAATCATTTATTTTCATAAAAAAAACCCCAGAATTATAAATTATCTTAAAAAGTGGTAAAATTTATCATTTGTTTTAGGTACAGAAGAGCAATTTTCTATTTCCAAAGCATTTCACAATACATTACACAGTACAGTATCACAGGGTACGAAGAACTGCGATGCATTTTTCCTCCCTAAGAACTGGTTTCGCTCCACCAACAAATGTGCCAAAAGCTGCCAATTCCCCCTTCAAGTTTTGTTGGATTGTAATGTCGCTTACCGGGTTGTTAGTCATTCCTTGCTTACAAGGGAACCACTTTTGGTGTTGCTCGCACCTAGCATCGAGACCTGGTGCGTTTTGTAGCCCTATACATAAAAGTTAGAGAACCGAAAAAATTTCTCTGTTAAAATAATATTTTGTATACTTTTTTATACTTTTAATTTTTTATTATTACATATTTATTTGTTTATTTCACGCCAAAAGTGAGTTAAGTCGCCAAATAGGGCGCTACAATTTTTCCGCTCGCTTTATCCAAAGAGAAAACGTATTACAGAACATATTACTAGAATTATATCAGATTGCGATTTTTTTTTTATAACTAGCTGACCCGCCCGGCGTTGCCCGGGCCCATAATAATATTCTTAAATGAATCTGAAATTTTTTATCGCAGATCCGTACAGAGGGGACGGTGCAAATTACCAGGGCCCGACTCTTGTTCAGTTCAAAAGTTGTGTAAAGTCAAAGGTTAAGATTTTTAATTTTTATATGTCTCATACTTTAAACTTTTTTATTCTAAATTAACTGATGAATTTAATTAAAATGTAATTATATTTTCAAAAATTTAATTTTTTATTTAAAATCTTTATATCAAAAAGCAATTACAAATACAGCATAAAGTGTAATGCTGAAAAAGAAATAATAAAATTGTAAGCAAATATTACTATATAGATTTTTAAGAAAAGTACCATCCAGCAAATTTATTGTCTAATAGAATAAAGCCTGTTTATAACGGAATCCTGCAATAAACGAAAAAAAAAGTTCCAGCTCTTCCCCCTCCCCCAAAAAAATGCTATTATGCGTTGTTCAATTTAATGACCTGCATAAAACGGAATTTATCACTGGTCGTTTTCGTTTACGTCTAAGCAGGTTTTATTGTATCTTACTTTTGAGGGGGCCCGTAATAATATTCTTAAATGAACCTGAAATTCGTATCGCAGGTCCGTACAAAATTACTTTTTACGTCATGACAACATTTTGTAAACTTCTTGCTGCTGTTTAATTCGCATTTCCAATACAGTGCTTTGCATAAATTGCACGTTTCACCCACAGTTATGCATGCCCCGGAACGTTTAAATTAGTAATTTGGATTTCAGTAGCAACTCGTGCATGCTACAGTTATTAAGCCTATTTTGCCGATCGCTTAACGGCGTTCTCGACAATTCTATTTGGATTTCGAATCTATTTCGATTCGACTCTAATTCGGCTTCTTCTTCACTTTCAAGCATTCACCGAGATTTTTTACGGGCATTTCAAATGATATTTTGAAGCTACATTATTGCAGCGAAAGATATTCCACAGAAAACGCAAAACGTAAATAACAACAAACCCGATCGCCCTAAATCCTGCCAAGGACTCTTACACAATAACCAATCAGATGCGTTTCTCGGGCGTTGCCATTAAACAATAACAAATAATCGCGATTTCTGTGCCACGTACGTTAGCGTAATATATATATAGATTGGTAGCATAAGAAACAAATATTAGGTTTTTCTTTTTTTTTTCTATGCAGACGATAAATATTCGACGATAAATATTCGATTAGTAATAAATATAATTCTATAAAAGCTTCGAAGATCATTGAAAACTATTTTTTAGTGAAATACAAAATAAGCAAACTATTTTCTTTTGAAATCCAATTAAATAACGTTTCGAATGCTTAAAATGGAATTAATACATGGAAAATATTCCAGAGAGAAGTATTCCATCTTGTGCTGCGTTTGTAGCCTTGCCAACATATAATAGTGAGAAATTTTCCGAGCTAGGTATCATTCCAAGTGGTTTAGTGGGTAGAACGTCAGTGCGCTATACTGATGGCCCGGGTTCGAGTCCCGGCTTGGAATCTTTTTCACTATGTTGGCCTTTGCGCCTTTTAAGCAATTACTTTGTACTTTGCACTTTGAAATTTGATTTTCATTTGAAATATTAAAAAGGAATGTTGCTGTATTAAATGGTCCTTCGGTAAAAGTAATCATAAAGTAAATTAATGTTTTTACACAATTTAGAAAAATTACTGTGGCAAAATAGGTCGGACATTGCAATTCTTAGCTATTACAAATTCAGCTATGACATTTGGCTAGGGTTGCCGGAAAGCTCTACTTTTGAAAACAAACGCCAACTGTTTCCCCGCCAAAAATATGAATATAAAGTTGCAATTTTTCAGAATCAATTTCGTGGGTTTTTGAAGGAATTTTCAAACTTTTTTTCATATTTTATACTTAATATTAACTAATTTTTATTTTTAAATGCTTTTCTTTAAAAAAATTCAGTGTTAATAGTCCGATAAGTGGTCTCGAAAATTGCATTTTCTGAATGTTATGCTGCTGTATAATCAAGAGATATTATTTTAACAGAAAAATTTTATCGATTATCAAACTTCATAATATAGGGCTTTAAAATGCACCAGGTCTCAATGCTAGATGCGAGCAACACCAAAAGTGGTTCCCTTGTTAGTAGAATTTGCAAACTCGTGATTTTATTTTAACAACGTATCATTTTTACTCTGGTTGCCCTATTTAACTCTTTAGAACACAGTTGAAAAGCGTTTATGAATTCGGTTTGTTTGTCCTTGCTCTAATTTGATTAATATGCTTGGATTTTCATATAATTGTTATATGTTATTGATGTTTACTATGGAATGTTTGGTATTGAACACGATGTGTGTACCATTTACAGGCAGTCTCGAAAGAATTCCGTTACACTACAGTATATGGGAAAAAATCGTTTGCGGTGTATTCTAATAATATTATACTATTTTAAGGGAACAATGCACCTTCAAACTAATTTTTTTATTTTTTTTTTAAATTTCACCTTAAATACTATTCACGGACACACTATATGCATTATGGGATATATTTATCACACAAGAAATACAAAAAAAAATCTTTTCGAAGAAAAATGAGGATTTTTCTTGAATATTTTAAGCGTTATGAAGAACTTTTCAAAATGCCCCATGCGCATTCCATATCAATTAAAATACCCAATATTTTTTATGCAAGTTTGTTTGATATATAGGGTAAGTCAAAATGAATATAGCGATTACAAACGGCTATAACTATTTAATGGAAAAGAATTCATCGATAATATTAACACAGAATGTAGACGGAATTTCAAAATTTTGCATACATACGTCATAGATGTTCTATGTGACCTCCCTTGGTCCCACGGACAACATCTAGGTGGTAGTCCATTTCACGTCATACATTCTGTAGCATTTGTTCAGTCACCGACGCAAGCGCATTACAAATGCATACTTTAATTTCTTCAATGTTTTGAGCATGGGAGGCACCCTGTCTTTCACATAACCCCATAAAAAACTAGTATGTTGTGGCCATCACAAAACTTTATTCTATCTCATACATGTCAATACTTCAAAATTCGCTATCACAGTGCCAAATTAAATGGCAATCTGTGCTCATCATCTGAATTCTATAAAGATGAAATTCCGTGCATGAGTTCTCGAGGTATGGCTGTCGCTGAAATCGCGTAAATGCAGCAAAATGCAGTATAGCAGTGCCACCTACTGGGTTATTTACAGCAGAACCTAATTATCATCAACTTATGTCAACGTCTGACTGAATATGAAATTTGAAGAAAATTCGTGCATTAATTCTTGAGATAGAGCTATAGCGCAAATGATGACAAATGATGCATAGCAGCGCCACCTATTGAGCGACTTACACTAACACATAATCAACAATAATATTAATCAAGATATACTTAAATCTGAAGTTTGATGAAAATTCATGCATTAGTTCTTGATATAGAGCTATTGAGGAAATAGTTCAAAATGCAGCACAGCAGCGCCACCTATTGGGCGATTTACACCAACACGTAATCAGCATCATTTCATATCAAAGAGTAACTGAATATGAAGTTTTATGAAAATGTGTCCATTAATTCTTGAGATAGAGCTATTCCAGAAATCGTATAAATCCTGCAAAATGCAGCATAGCAGCGCCACCTGTTGGGCGATTTACACCAAAACGCAAACATCATCCATTCATGTCAAGGACTAACGAAATCTGAAGTTTTATGAAAATCCGTGCTTTAGTTCTTGAGATACAGCTATTGCTGAAATCGAGAAAAATGCAGCATAGCAGCGCCACCTGTTGAGCTATTTACACCAAAAACTAATTAGCACCAATTTATATCAGGGACTACCTGAATATAAATTTTTATTAAATTCCGTGAATTAGTTATTGAGCTAGAGCGCCCACAAAATTTGTGTCACATACATACAGATAGACAGACAGACAGAGTCACAGACTCACAGACAGACATTTTGTCAAATCATGTTTTTTGGAATCTCTGACCCATAAAATGTGTAAATCCGTCAAAAACCGGAATTCGAAAACTTTCATGAATCCAATACTTTCTTCTTGTAAAGATAGGAGAAAGTAAAAATTGGCCAATTTTAACGTCATAATTGGCCATTTTTACTAATGGGATAGACGCAATGGACAGGTTTCTTGTCGTTGCAAAGTTTCAAATCGCTCATGCGTAGACTTCCGCTTTCCTGCATCTGCGCCTTACGTTAAGAAGTTTTGAAGTTCCGTCTATATTCTGTGTTAATCTTACTGATAAATTATTTTCCCTTAAATAGTTATAACCGTTTATAATCGCTATATTTATTTTGACATACCCTGTATATACAGATAGGACTGTGCATCGAATTTTATATATTTGAATAGAGAGGTAAGAAAAGAAATATTTTCTAAATTATTAGAAATTTCAGCATTTTTTCCATCATATTTCTGCAATTAACAACCTTTAACTTTTCCAATTATACAGGGTGCAATGTGTTATCTACCGCCGACCTTTAATTTCTCAACCGTTGGTCGTAGACATATAGTTCCAATTACAAAAACGTTTCAAATGAGCTAAATACTCATTCATGTTGTGGCATTATTTAAAGTAAAAAATCAATTTTATAAAAATTACGAAAACTAACTTTTTATACGGTCCCCCAGTCCCTATAGTTATATTTAGTAAAAGTTTACACATATCATAACAGATGTAACACAAAAAGTTTGTCATCGGTACTACAAAAATTGACATAGTTATTAAATTTCAAAGTTTGAGATTTTTGCACATGATTTTGTCTTTCATTGAGGGATCAGTTAAAAGATGAATTGAAGTAATTCGAGTTCAAAATCAGTGTGCGATGTCCTTTTTACGGTGAAGCCACCTTTAGCCGGTATCGTCGGTACTTTTGAAAGTTGTTCGACCCATAAAAGTTAGCTAAAAGTTTTAGATGAAATAACCCTATTTGGTGATTCCATGATTTGGTGATACCGGCTAAAGGTGGTTTCGCCGTAAAAAGGACATTGCAAACTGATTTTAATCTCGAATTACTTTAATTCATCTTTTAACTGATCCCTTAATGAAAGACAAAATCATGTGCAAAAATCTCAAACTTTGAAATTTAATAACTGGGTCAATTTTTGCAGTACAGATATCAAGCTTTTTATGTTATATCTATTATGATATGAGTAAACTTTTACTAAATATAACTATAGGGACTGGGGGACCGTATAAAAAGTTAATTTTCGTAATTTTCATAAAATTGATTTTTTTACTTTAAATAATGCCACATCATGAATATATAGCTCATTTGAAACTTTTTGTAACTAGAACTATATGTCTGCGACCAACGGTTGAGAAATTAAAGGTTGGCGATAGATAACATATTGCACCCTGGTATTTAGCAAAAAAAAAAAAAAAGTGATGCACATTTTTATGACATATACAGGGTGTTCCGTTAAAGGGGTCCAATATTAATAGGGGTAATAGAGGAGACCACATGGAGCATAAATCAGTATATAAAGCCTGGTCGGATCTCAATAGTTTTCAAGTTACAGCAAATAGAATGAAAATTCGGAAAATTGTAAATGAACTCTCATTGCTAAACTATCGATAATGCTACATAAAAACGAAGCACATATTTAGAAAGAGCAGAAAAAAACCTACAAAATGACATCAATTGTATTAAAATAGCAATATTGATTGACGAGTTACAAGCCCTGAAACAGTGAAAAAAGTACGAAATCCAATATACATCAAAATAGTTAATCGTTAATTCCAAAAAGACAACTCTAGCTACAACAAGGAAAATGTACTAAAATTTGGTCCATTCCGAAAACTTTCGAAAAAGCTTACAATGAATGATATCGGTTTAATTTTGTGAGAGAAATTAATCAGTTTCTTAGTTACAACTCCGCTTTCTTTGACACTAGCAAAGGTTAAACCCCGCCCATCACGATTGGAAACACCGCCTTTTTAATTACTCTCAACTATACATTTTCGATCATGCTTCTTCTGAGATGCAACATTTTTAATTATTCAAGAGTTGAATGAACCAAAATAACTTTACAATAATAGTCTACATTTTAAAGTGGTCTTTTATTGATATAAAGCTTAAGTTAAATTCTTTAAAATTAAACTGGTGGTGAAAATTCGGAAATAATTAAAAATATTGCGATTTGTAACTACGCAAGAAGTTTCAGTACATGTTTTACATGGACAATTATTGTATGTATATGTGCATCATAATTTATGATAGGAAATAACAATAACAAATAGCATAATAATTTTATTAATTATAAATTTAAAAAACACACTAAATTTTAAATTAATTCATACAAACTTTGTAATTTACAATTTGAGTACACCACAGTCTGTGACTTACAAAATACTGTGCCAAAAAGTGTTGAAAATAAAAGAAAAATGACAAATAAGGAATTACATTCCACATACTTTATGACATATGTTAAGCATAGTCTTCTGGCCTGCGCTGCACAGTTCAATGTCGGAAGGCAGACGAACGGACATTATTATAATAGGTGTTCGAAGTTGCGCCCATTAACAGAATCGCACAGCCGACACCGACGTCGTAAAGATTGGCGAACACGCCGAAAAACTCCGACGGAGTTGGGAATGTCTCCTGCAGCGACAACGATTCGTGCTAGTAAATCCTCCGGTGTATCCACAGGCGTTTCATACACCAGCGATTTAAGGTGTCCCCAAACAAAAAAGTCTAACGGATTGAGGTCTGGAGAGCGTGCAGGCCAAGCAACAGGTCCACTGCGTCCAATCCATTTCCCAGGATATGTTGAATTGAGGTGATTGCGAACACCTATGAAAAAATGTGCCGGTGCGCCATCGTGCATAAACCACATATTGTGGCGCAATGTTGCTGGCACATTTTGCAGTAACTGCGGTAAGATATCCCGTAGGAAAACCAAGTACGTACTGCCATTGAGTACATCTGGGAGTAAATATGGTCCTATGAGATAATCGCCGAGGACACCTGCCCATATGTTCACACTGAACTTTTGTTGTGCGTTCGACGGGAAAACAGTGTGCGGATTTGTATATGACCATGTGTGCATATTGTGCGTGTTTACCAGGCCCTCTCTCGTAAATGTTGCTTCATCAGTAAATAAAATATTTTCCAGAAATTGTGGATTATTTTCTGTTACATTAAGCAACCAGCGTACGAATTCTGTCCGCTGAGCACAATCTGTTACTGATAACAGTTGTACCCGCTGCACATGAAAGGGGTGCATGTTTTCCGCACGCAGAACACGCCACACACTTTGGTGAGAAACACCGACTTCAGACGCAGCAGCTCGTGTACTCGTGGAGGGGTTATCTTTAAAAATATTCAGTACATCTTCTTCCATTGCAGGTGTTCGTACATGTCGAGGTTTCCCTGCATCAATGCTTGCTGTATTAAACGATCCAGTCTCCCGTAATCGTCTATCGATTTTTATGAAGAGTTTCGAACTTGGGCAACGTCTCCTTGGAAATTGCTCACGGTACATGCGCTGTGCTAGACATGCATTTCCATGAGCTTGCCCGTACATCAGATGCATGTCCGCATATTCTTCGTTAGAGTATTCCGGCATAATTATTATACATCAACTTACTACAATCCCACTTACAACAGCCTCCCTTTAACATAACGCCCACTGATGACTGCTGTTTTATTACACTTTTCTTCCTATACACATAGAAAATTTGCATAAAAAGTACTTCTTCTTCATCATCCTGAAAGTTCATGGAGGAAACGCAGCAGTCACGGAGTTTGCTTTAAGACAAGGCGAGAGCTGCACAATATGTCATTCACTTGACCAGACTGAATAATGAAAGGGTATTGATAGAGGTTGATCAGAAATGTATAATTGAAAGATATTAAAACGGGGTGTTTACAATCGTCATGGGCGGAGTTTCGCCCTTTCCGAGCGTGCAACAGTACAGAGTTGTAACTAGGGAACTGCTTGATTTCTCCCATACAATTAAACTGATATGGTTTATTGTCAGCTTCTTCGAAAGCTTTCGGAATGGACCAAATTTTATAACATTTTCCTTGATGTAGGTAGAGTTGCATTTTTGGAATTAACGATTAACTATTTTGCTAAATATTTGATTTTGTATTTTTTCACTGTTTCAGAGCTTGTAACTCGCCATTAATTCTCAATATTCTAAAACAACTTATGTCATTTCGTAGGATTTTTTCTGCTCTTTCTAAATATGTGCTTCGTTTTTATGTAGCATTATCGATAGTTTAGCAATGAGGGTTTTTTTACAAATTTCCGATTTTTCATTCTATTTGCTGTAACTTGAAAATTATTGAGATCCGGCCAGGCATTATATACTGATTTATGCTCCGAGTGATCTCCTCTATTACCCCTATTAATATTGGACCCCTTTAACGGAACACCCTGTATAATGGCAAACAGCTTTAGAAAATATTGTGGATTTTAATTGATATGGGATGCGCTTAGGGCATTTCGAAAAGTTTTTTCTTTTTATCACGCTTAAAGTATTCAAGAAAATTCCTTATATTTCTCAAAAAGAATTGTTTTTACTTTCTTCTATCTTTACAAGAAGAAAGTATTGGATTCATGAAAATTTTCGTATTCCGGTTTTCGACGGATTTACACGTTTTAGGGGTCAGAGATTCCAAAAAACATGTTTTTACAAAATGTCTGTCTGTGAGTCTGTCTGTCTGTCTGTCTGTGTGTATGTGACACAAATTGTGTGGGCGCTCTATCTCAAAAACTAATGCACGGATTTTAATAAAAATTTATATTCAGTTAGTACCTAATACAAATTGATGCTGATTAGTTTTTGGTGTAAATCGCTCAACAGGTGGTGCTGCTACGCTGCATTTTTCACGATTTTTGCAATAGATCTATCTGAAGAACTAATGCACGGATTTTGATGAAACTTCATATTTAGTTAGTCCATGATATGAAATGATGCTGATTACGTTTTGGTGTAAATCGCCCATCAGGTGGCGCTGTTATGATGAATTTTGCAGGATTTACACGATTTCCCCAATAGCTCTATCTTAAGAACTAACGCACGGATTTTCATCAAACTTCAGATTTTGTTAGTCCTTGATATGACTTGCTACAGATTATGTGTTGGTGTAAATCGCCCAACAGGTGGCGCTTCTGTGCTGCCTTTTTCACGATTGCCTCAATAGCTCTATCTATAGAACTAATGGACGAATTTTCATCTAACTTCAGATTTAGTTATATGTTGACACAAGTTGTTGTTAATTAGGTTTTAGTGTTAATCACCCAATGGGTGGCGCTGTTATGCTGGAATTTTCACGATTTTCGCAATAGCCCTATCTCAAAAACTAATGCATGGATTTGCTCCAAACTTCAGATTCAGTCAGACGTTGACATAAATTGTTGCTGATTAGGATTTGGTATAAATCACCCAATAAGTGGCGCTGCTAGGCAGCATTTTGCTGGATTTAGACGATTTCAGCGATAGTCATATCTCAAGAACTAATGCACGGAGTTTCTTAACTATAGAATCCTTATGAGATGCATACATTGTCATTTAATTTTGGCAGTGTGATAGCGAATTTTGAAGTATTAACATGTATGAGATAGAAGAAAGTTTTGGGATTGGTACATCCGACTAGTTTTATTTCTTGTGTGATAAATGTATGCTATAGTGCATACAGTGTGTTCTTTAATAATATTTAAAGTAAATAAATAAATAAACAAAAGAGTTTGAAGTTCCCTTGTCCCCTTAAACATATTGAAATTCGTATATGCATTACTGAGGTGTACTTCAAGTTGCTTTATTTAGAATATGTTGTGCATAAAATTCATCGTTCATCAACAGGGAAATACAAATGTATTAAGTTACATTAGTGTTCGTGAACAGTAAGTGCTGGGATTGCGTTTTCAGTCTTGGTACGCTTTTAAAATTTTAACTAAGTTTTTAGCTATTATTTAGTATGCATAAATTATATAATACATCGTATACAGGGCAGAACAAAAGATTTCAAGTGAATTTCTATTTAGCGAGGGAAATGTTGAAGAGGAATTTACTACTGTACCCTAACTGAAATACATTTCAGCATGATATGAAGTATATAAAGAAATCTACAGGTGATATGCAGGGAGTTACAAAATAATTCAATTATTTTTCCGCTATTGATCGAAATTCCTGAAATTGGATTTTCAAACGTGTTAATGTGTTTTGTTTCCAAATCGATTACTTAGAACTCATCTTTAATTTCATTAAGATGTGAAGTTCTTTTAAAGCATTCTGAATAAGTTGGAAAGAGTTTCATAATCAATGTTTAATGCATGATTTTTGTTTGTTTTTTTAAGATTCGGCAGCAGGAAAGAAAATATTAACATTATTTTAAATATATGTCCAGCATTTATACTTAAAAACATAATTAAAATGCTTGTAAAGTGTATAATTCATGCTACTATTGTTATATTTTAACAGAACATTTCGTGCGAAAGACTATTTTTTAAAATTTAATTTTAAAATCCAAGAATCCATTTATGTTTATACAGTCATTAATCTTAGAACACTTCAACCGAAACGCATTGCATGATAAACAAATTTGCGCAACATTCGTGACCAGTTTTACTTCAAAATTAAAAATTCCATTTAAAAGTTTAAGGGAGAAGAAAAGTGGGTTTTTAAACAAACAAACAATGCACACTTCAGAATATTCAGTAAAATCATAATGTTTCGTCAAAGCTTATGTGCTTAATCTTTCGAAGAAGGGACAATAATTCGTTATTATGTATTTTGCACAAGTTCAGGAAAGCTACAAAACAGATCAATTATTTTTTAAACCTATAAACCAAAAGTGAAGGGTGATAATAAAGTCACAGAATAAATAAATGTTAATGATTCGCAAAGGTCAGTGTGTTTTCACACAAATCACATAACAATATGGGATTTTTTTTTTGTATAATAAAACAATTATTGCCCGAATAACTGAATTTGACATGAAATATTGGTCGTGGAATAACCACAGTGCTGAGCGGCCTCTTTCCGTCCGCGGTCCTTTAAGCTTTTTTTCTCTTATTCCGACTCTTTTGTGGAAGCAAGGTTCATAAGTCCCCAGCCACGTCCCGAGTATAAGAGACTCTAGCGGAAGCCAGGTTGAAAAAAAAAAAAATCTAAATTTCAAACCGGACAAATCTAAAAGGGAAATTACACCAATTAAAGACACCGAAAAGCGGGAAGGAAGGGTCCGAGCCTCTGAAGTTATCGAACGAACGCTGCTGCGTCAAGCTTATTATTAGTCTCGGTCGGCGGTTGGGAGGGTCAACCGCCGTAGTGAGCGGCCACTTTCCGTCCGCGGTCCTTTAAGCTTTTCTTCTCTTATTTCGACTCCTTTGTGGAAGTCAGGTTCATAAGTCCCCAGCCACGTCCCGAGTATTGGTTGTTGTCCAAAAGATGGTTAAGGTGATAAATTAAATATGGAAAGGGAATTTTTAGGGAAGGATGTGAGTGATCCATGTAGTTATGTTTGCTTTTTATTCTTCTCAGTGTCTTTTTTTACTTTTGCTGCCCGAGAGAGACTGCTTAGTCTAAGGATAATGTCTTTGGAGCATAGATATCCCTCCCAGTCCCTTTTATTGAGGTCTGAAAAGAAAAATAATTATAAAATTCAGTTAAGCTGAGCCCGCCTTATAAGCGCGACAGAGAGCGGTAGAAGTGTATACAATAAGCAAACAAATGTGACAATAACAAAATTTGTAAAATGACAAGAAGCTGATAAAAAGTAATATAGGTAGAATTATACTAATTTGCGACCCGACATTCAGCTAACTAATTTTTGTTCGTTTTATGCCAACAAAATTCATTCTTTTAAAGAACCTGCTTATAGAGAGAACCGGTGTGGTGCGCGTTTCCTACGTTGTGAACGATTTCATCAGGTATTCTGGTTTAACAAGGCAAGTATTTATAGGTTAAGTTTGAACAAAACCCAGATATATCATATAAACCTATTTCTAAGTTACCAATTGTATCCCACTATTAGATATCACGTCATGATTTCTGTTCGCTCCACTCATCACCAGGCTGAAAAAAAATAATAGGAACGACATACAATCAAACGGAATGAGTTCGCGTTTTCCATGCAAATGCGGAAATCATTTTGTTAAAATTAAATGCACAATATTCCAATTAATATGAAAGAAATAGCTAAAAAACATATTTATATATGTAATTTAATCTATTTAAAAATAAGGTTTAAAGAAGAAGTGGTGTTACTAAGGTTTTAATTTTATTACTCCAAAATTAAATATGCCTGACAACCATTACTCTTTTTGCAGAGAATTCAGTGATTATTAATTCGTACTGCAGCATTTCTGTTATATGTTTCCTTTTTGTTTCAAATCAAAAGCCATAAAGAAAATGAAAATTTCTTAAAAAGTGTTGTCCAAAACTAGAAAAGATTGAGAAAAAATTAGTAAAAATTCAGCCCTTGATCGAAAGGTTCAACATCTTTAGCAGTAAGATGATAAAATTGGTGATTTGATTGTTTTTCATGAGACAGTCAAATAGCGACTTTTACGGAATCAACATACCCGCGTCGTATACTATTTGTGACTCTGAAAGTTTGTAGACGTTCGTTTCAGACATATGTGCATTTTCTTTAGCGAGTATATCACGATGGAAGAGGTCCAAGTAGGAATCCCTATGCGAGTTGACGTGCAATGACTGTGTTATTTTCGTAAAACCTACCTGCTTTTTTGATTTTTTTGATTGACTGCAAATGCAATTATAGACATGTTCGGTTGTCATAAATTTAACTGCATTAGAATCTGTCCTCAACAGAGTTGTACTATAAAGTGCATACGTTTTAGAGGATACCTATTTTTAAAACTTAATATTTTTTTAATACTGCATATTACTGCAAGGAGGTATATGTATATTTTCTATATAGATGTATTATACAATTTGTCCAAGTGCGGTAAAGACAACCGCTCTTTCCACTAGCCATTTCTAATATGACTATCACTCAATCTTGCTCGCATGCTAGAGCTTGCAATAGCGCTCTATTTGGTGGCACCATGTTAAATACTACAGGATATGTCCAGTAGGTAACGAGGCTGATTCCATAAAATTCGTTCATTTGAAGATAATTTTACAAACACTTTTTATTTTTTTTTAAATAGTCTCCTTCTGCATTAACACACCGTTGTCAACAACACGCATTTATGCACTCTGCCACGCATTTATGCCCACCCCGAAGTTTTTAGCTGAAATGCTGTTCAGAACGCGCGTTACGTTTTTCTGCATGTTCTTCAGATTGTCAGAATAATGACTTTTTAAGCTGGATTTTAACCGAGGGAATAGAAAAAAGTCCGGCGATGACAGATTGGGGCTGTACGGTGGTTGAAGCAGAGTCGCGATTCTATGTTTTGCAAGGAACTCGGTCTGTTTGAAGGATGTATTGGAACAAGCTTGTCACAAATTTTGTGCATTTGCAGTTCTTCCGTGACAGTTTGACGCACGATCGATTACGTAAGTTCCAACGTCTCCGCAATCACTCGGACACTCATACAATGATCAGAGATCAGAATCACTTGCATTTTAATCACATTGTCTGAAGTTCGAGATATTGATGGACGGCCAGCTTGTTGTTTGTCATCGATATCATCTATTCGGTCTTTGAAGGCTTTGTGTCACCTAAACACTCGAGCCTTCGACAAAGGGTTCTTGTAACATGGGAAACCTCTCAGTAGCCAATTTGTTTAGTTTTGCGCAAAACTTTATGGTGTATCTCTGCTTGACAATTCGCATCATTTTGAAAAACTAACGTCACTTTCAAACACGTGTCTGCTTCATGAGTGTTCCGTGCACTCCAAAGACTCAAGGCAAACTGACTTCTGCCAGAATCTGTAGCTGGCATTCCCATTGCACATTTTGCTCGCAAACTCCGTCTCTTCGGACTTCTGCTTATCGCGAAAAAGGCAGTCTGAATACTTTATGGACAGACCATGTATAATTTATTGAGATTGACACCTATGAAAATATAACCCCTCTCTTATTGAATCTTGTATTAAATAGAAACTTTTCATAGTTCTAACTAAAAAAAAACCTTGAAATGATATCTGATAAAAACTGTCTTAAACAGAAAATTTCACCTGAGATTGGCGAGTATCTTTAAGTAATTTTCAATGTTTATGTATTATGACACAATAAGCCAGTTCTTCGTTTTGGGATAGTGGAGGTTCAGACTTACCGGACTACTCACAACTCACTTTTGACTACGCCACTGGCCCGATAAATATTAGATATTTTAACCGCTGTAATTGTTCGTTTGCTAAATTTACATTTTAGAACAAAATTGTTTATCAAACTGTATGTGGTCAAATCTGTGATGTTATTGAAAACGTTTTTCCCACCTGCAGCAGATATTTGTCAGAACTTATCGCTTGTTAACTATATTAAAAAATTAATGTAGGCGAATCTGCATTTGTTTTTAGTTAAACTGTTACGAATTACGACAGTTATTTTTTAAGGAATCGTACGTACAGAGGAGAAAACTGCAACAGAGGTGTCAACCGCCGCGGCGAGCGGCCTCTCTTCGTCCGCAACCCTTTATATTGGCGCGATTTTTTAACGACGCCAATTTGGGGAACACATCAACAGCATAAACAACAACATCTGGCTTGCCATATCAAGCAAAATAACGATACTTTGGCGCCAGTTAAGTGCCCGTTCCGTGTATGACATTGGCGTCCGAAAAAAATTGCGCCAATATGGGACCGTATGTTTTCCATTTTGATTAAAAAATCAAAATCAAAGAAAAAAATTTTCAAATAAAACTACATAAAATTTGCCTTGGTTGCAAAGAATTCTTGGTGCTGTTACGCTAGCCGGATGCAAATCTGGTCAATAGCTCTTTTTCAACTTGCCAGTTATCATTTTTTTTTTTTTTTTGAGTGGTAATATTTGGTCAGATGTCTTATACGCACAGCAGGTTTGGCGTGATTTTTTTTTTTTTTTTGTAACGAAAATTTGGCAAAAACCTCGTTTTCAAATACCAGTTACATATGCATTTTTGGTGTTACTTAGTTATCCCATCGGCCAAAAATATATCGCCAAACTATAAGATTAAGTGCCAATAATGGTTGATCGTAAATGTCACATTCACTTGACTTTAAGGAAGTTACACGTGTTTACGTCAAGTGATTTTTATTTCGATTTTTTATTTTTATATATGTTAATGTCATACTAATTTATTTGTTCTTTCGTTATTTAAAATAAAAATTACGTCAATTTGTATAATTTGGCGAGTGTTTTGGCAATTTATATAATTTGGCGAAATTGGTCGACGGAATAACTAAGTAGTACCGTATTTTTTAATTATTTTCTATTGTTTTCTAAAAGAAGTATAAAAAAAATAATTAATAATTATAGAACAAAATAATTTATATAATTTATAAAAAGAAATAAAAGTAAATAATCATGTATTATCAAACGAACAACAATAGCCGGTTTACCATGTCAACCTTTTCTGAAATATGAAAAAAAAAATATCTGTTTGATTAAAATTTGAGTTGCCATCATTAGAAAAATGTATATAAAATTAGAAAAAAAATTAATATTTCGAAAACTAATTCGAATTTAAAAGTTCTAATACCAGTTTTGAGATCTGCGGATCAATGCTGATTTTTGGTGTTAATTTCATCGCAAAGTATTCCATATTTTAGGAGAAATCGCTTGAAACATAATCAGTTGTTTAATCAGTCGATTCATATATCCGTTTCATAAATTCGTTTCATAAATTCGTTTTATATATCCGTTTCATAAATTTGTTTCATTAGGATTTTATATATATTGGGTAGATATGTTTCAAACAATTCGGGTTTTAACAATATTATTTTTTTACAATATTAGATAAGTAATTTTTTCATAAAATAGCATAAAAATTCACTTAAAAAAAAAAAAAACGAATCATTCAAACATTTTTCTAGTCTCGTTTCATATCCATGTGCTTCAACTGTTAATTATTTTCAAATAGTAATAAAAAAATTAACTAATTAATTTACAACGAGATTAAAAATATTTTACTAAATGCAAATTGTTTTAAACAAAGAAAATTAATTTAAAACTTTAAAATACACGCTATAGTATTTGCAAAGCAGCTAAACAAATAAACTTAACTGTTTTTATTTATGTTGTTAGACAAGAAAAGCTGCATATTCATGCACGCATATTTATATACCTGCACGCAACGCAGAATAATTATAGCTAAAGTAAAACGGCTAACTTGTTACTTAAATTCCCTTCATGGTATTTCAGTGACGAATAACTTTATTTTATTATTGGTATCTAAAATCTCCAATGATACGTAAATTCATTAATCTTTTGTAAAATAAATGTTTCAGGAAGTAAAAATCTGACTAAACTGATGGGATAATTATTTATATCTGGAAACTTTTAGCAGTTGCTAAGCACATACAAAACAATATAAATGGGATAATTCAAGTTTAAGATAAATTAAAACGTATTAAATGAGAATGCCGGTATTGAACTGTGAATCATTAATATTTCTATGTTAACTAAGTAGAAGATAAAAAAAAAAATAAAATGCTAATGTTGAATATTTTAAACATTTATTAAATTAATTAATAATTATGCATGCTACTGTAAAAACAATGTAAATTAGCTAACAGTTTGATTTTTTATCTTGAATTTTCATGATTTATATTAGAATAACTTTGGGCTCACCTGTACTGTGACTATAGATTATATAAGCATGAAAACAATACACTAACGATTAGTTCTGACCGAAAACCATCCATAAACATTAATGTATTTCAAATGTTTTGTAAATACATGTATCTGAATTTTACATTCATACAAGCATATCTGTACATCCATACAAAAGTATACTAAAAAAATAATTTTGAATACAACATAAGTGCGTTACATGTAATACTTCATTGTTGTTAATTTCTTATGTAAAGTATGTTTGAAAAAAAAATCCTTCTGGTCTGTATCGGGAAGTACAAATATTAGATTTCTACTCCTTGATTTTAGAAGTTCAGCTATTTTTACCTCAACACATGAAACTAACATGTGTGGAACTCGATAATAGAAGATTTAAAGATTTCGTCAAGATTAAATTTTAATTGGAATTTCAAAAAAAAAAAATCGTCCATCGCCCAGTTGGCTTCATTTTCTAATGCGTAGCAAAACATCACTCGGAATATTTTTATTATACGATACAATTTAACTTGGTTATAGCATATAAACTGGATTTTCGTAATCGATTTTCACTCATTTGCTGATGTGCTAGAGTTCTAATAATTATAAAAACCAGTAGACACGTGCCAGGCTTCCGCCGCCCAGTCTTTAAGATTATTTTCTGATACATTTTCTATTAATTTATAATTAGCTACAGTTTGTTTAATCACACAACTTGTTTTAATGAAATGTAAGTGTAGTATATCAAAAGGCTGTTTAAAACCTCTTGTAAAGTCCCATATTCTTCGTTGTGTGTTTTGTTTATGCAAAGAAAAGGTATGTTGACATCAGAAATAATATGTATCATGATACTTAACATAAACATATAACGAAAATTCAGTATGCAATGTTAGATGTGTGCAAAAAGTCTCTTTTTGTGGTACATTATTAGTCGGTGTACGCTACATATTAGTTTATACATATTATGTAAATCGTAAATTAATATAAAAGAATTACCGTATATACTCGCGTATAAGTCGACCCCCTAACTTTCGAATGCAAATTCTGGAAAAGATCAAAAACCCGCGTATAAGTCGACCCCCTAACTTTTTACTTCAATTTTGCACAAAATAAAACCAAAGATTTCACTTGCCAATGCGAAAAGGTAGTAAGTAAACAAAAACAAATCACTGAAAATTTTTTAAATGATAAATCATTATTATTTGTATATTTTATGTATTATTACTTTCTTCTATCTTTACAAGAAGAAAGTATTGGATTCATGAAAATTTTCGAATTCCGGTTTTCGACGGATTTACACGTTTTAGAGGTCAGAGAACCCGAAAAACATGTTTTTACAAAATGTCTGTCTGTGACTCTGTGAGTCTGTCTGTCTGTCTGTCTGTGTGTATGTGACACAGATTTTGTGGGCGCTCTATCTCAAGAACTAATGCACGGAATGTAATAAAAATTGATATTCAGTTAGTCCCTAATACAAATTGATGCTGATTAGTTTTTGGTGCAAATCGCTCAACAGATGGCGCTGCTATGCTGCATTTTGTATGATTTCCGCAATGGCTCTATCTCAAGAACTAAAGCACGGATTTTCATAAAACGTCAGATTCTGTTAGTCCTTGATATGACTTGATGCTGATTACGTGTTGGTGCAAATCGCTCAACAGATGGCGCTGCTATGCTGCATTTTGCATGATTTCCGCAATGGCTCTATCTCAAGAACTAAAGCACGGATTTTCATAAAACTTCAGATTCTGTTAGTCCTTGATATGTCTTGATGCTGATTACGTGTTGGTGCAAATCGCTCAACAGGTGGCGCTGCTATGGTGCATTTTTATGATTTCCGCAATGGCTCTATCTCAAGAACTAAAGCACGGATTTTCATGAAACTTCAGATTCAGTTAGTCCTTGATAAGACTTGATGCTGATTACATGTTGGTGCAAATCGCTCAACAGGTGGCGCTGCTATGCTGCATTTTTTACAATTCCCGCAGTGGCTCTATCTCAAGAATTAATGCACGGATTTTCATCAAACTTCAGATTCTGTTAATTATTGACATGAATTGAAGTTTTGTACAGTTTGGTTTAAATCGCTCAACAGGTGGCGCTGCTATACTGCATTTTTTACAATTTCCGCAATAGCTCTATCTCAACAACTAATGCTTGGATTTTCAACAAACTTCAGATTCATGTATACTTTGATATGAATTAGTGCTGTTTGTGTTTTGGTGCAAATCGCTCAACAGGTGGCGCTGCTATGCTGCACTTTTCAGAATTTCCATTATAGCGGTATCTGAAGAACTAATGCAACACTTTTCACTAAACTTCAGAATCAATTAATCCTTGATATGAATTGGCATTTTGTATATTTTGGTGTAAATCGCTCAACAGGTGGCGCTGCTATACAGCATTTTTCACGATTTCTTCAATCGCTGTATCTCAAGAACTAATGGACATATTTTCACCAAACTTCAGATTCAGTTACTCTTTGATATGAAATGATGCTGACTACGTGTTGGTGAATATCGCCCAATAGGTGGCGCTGCTATGCTGCATTTTGCACTATTTCCTCAATAGCTCTATCTCAAGAACTAATGCACGAATTTTCATCAAACTTCAGATTCAAGTACACCTTGATAAATGTTGATACTGATTATGTGGTTGTGTAAATCGCCCAACAGGTGGCACTGTTATGCTGCATTTATCTTGATTTGCCCATTAGCTCTATCTTAGGAACTAATGCACGGATTTTCCCCGAACTTCATATTCAGTTAGACATTGACACATGTGGATGATAATTAGGGTCTGGTGTAAATCACCCATTAGGTGGCGCTGCTATGCTGCATTTTGATGGATTTACACGATTTCATGGACAGTAATATCTCAAGAACTAATGCACGGAATTTCATCTTTTTAGAATCCTCATGATGATGAACATAGATGCACTGTGATAATGAATTTTGAATTATTGACAAGTATGAGATAGAAGAAAGTTTTGTGATGGCCACAACATACTAGTTTTTTTATTCATAACCATAAAAAGCCATAATTTTGCAGTATTCGAAGTTTTTTGTTTTTCTTTTTTAACTGTCTCGCGTATAAGTTGACCCCCCAAATTTGCCTACCGAAAATTATCAGAAATTCCTCGACTTATACGCGAGTATATACGTAAATGATATATTTTCCTATTAATAATAACAATAAATAACATTACACAAATAACATTACATTACAAGGCATTACGTAACATAAATAACATTACATAACAATAAATAACATAAATAACAATAAATAACAATAAATAACGGCAATAAATAACATTTGACATTGCTATTTAAAAGTTCTGAAACTAAAATAGAAAATTACATATCTAAATAAGTAGGAAATGTACATCAAACGTGGCAAATGAGGTGCGTTCGTACTATAACTAGTTTTATAAATATTCAGATCTTGATGCAATTGCTGTTGCACTCTTATTCAAAAATGCAGGAATACAAAGTTTTATACGATTATATATATTAAAAAAGTAGTACGGAAATGATATATAAAAATATACTTATATATCAATCATTTGTTTACTTATAATTTATTTTCCGATTTTTAGACTTTAAATGTTTTCATTGCTGCAGTTTTATAGAAATTTAGCCAATTTTTGCGAGCGTTTATTTGCGCATCAGTGAATCAATCCATTGTTGTTTCAACTCGTATACAATTGTTCGAGATTCAGGTAATATTTGGCGGTTTATCACTCCTGGCGGCCTAAAATAAAGATGTAAATAATTAATGTATTAATTTATATTTAAGTTCTAAAAGTATTAAAATGTTGTTTTGCCATCGAAAATTTTTATAATTCTAGTACATCAGAATGTGGGTTAAAAATTGATTACAAGATTCCATCTTTATATATGGGAGAAATTCGGTATAAAATGTCAGATTTTGGGAAAAAATCCTATCCAATGATACCTCATTCGTCGTTGTACGCTACATTTTAGTTTAGAAAAAGTGATTTTTACAACAGAAATTATATATATCATGGTAATGATGTTTGTTTTATTAGCAAGCTGCATGGAATCCTGTGCACTGTTTGTTTTCGAGTAAGCATAACATTCCGCGCTTTTGCGCATGCGTCAGGTCTGCTTTGATTTTATCAAAATAGGGATGAGTGAAATATGTGTAGAGGCATTCGGCTTAGTGATAAAGTAAGAGTGAACCCCGAAGTAGAACTTCGGAAAATAATCATCTCAGCGTAACATCCCTTTGGATAGTAGAATCGTCTCAGATTGTTCAGCGCGGCTTTCGATAAACGAACAATATTTAAGATACCTGTTTTTATTTTAGGAGAAAAAGAGATGGAATCCTCATTTACTGAATTTTATAATGGAGATCTGGCATGTGGATCAAATAATGTGATTGCGTGTTCTCATGACAATATTTTCATGTTTCCAGAAATTAATTTTAAATTGAGTAATTTTAATAAAATTTTTATAATACATTGAGAAAATAAATTAGAAATGCTAAGTAGTTTAAGTAATTTTGAGTCATTATTTTTCCTCATATATATATTTTTTCATTTTCCCATTTCTTAAAATAATAGAAGCAATAATTAACATTTTTATGCAAAAATACTGTCATTTTAAACTTTCAAACAATCTCATTTAGAAGGAGTTGTTATGTCACATAAAGATCGTAAATTTTAATTTATGAAAAAGGAACTTAAATTCAGGTTACCTAATAAAAGGAGTTTTTTAATCTATTTTTACTTTTATTGTTTTTATTAATTTAAAATCTTATCGTTATGGAAATTTTCTACAAAGGGGAAATATAAATTTCAATGTTGAAGCATCGCGCTATATACCTGCATCAATAAACGACAAACACAAACTTTCTTGTCCATTATTTAAAAATACTATTTAAAATTTATGAAATTGAAATAGAAATTTGCATATCTAAATAAGTCAGGAATGTACATCAAAAGTGGAAAATGAGGTGCATTCGTACTATAACTAGTTTTATTAATATTCAGATCTTGGTGCAATAGCTGTTGCACTCTTATTCAAAAATGCAGAAATAAAAAGTTTGATACGATTATATAAAATTCAGTAATATGAAAATAATAGGACTCCATCTTAAGTCTGAAATAATCTCCTACCTATAATGGGATATCACTGAATTAATTACGTATGATTGGATTTAATAGGATAAAGAAAACTTTTATTAACATCTTTTTAAGTTTTGATTCGATTTTCATAAAACTTGACAAAATTCTGCATAGATTAATATATATTAAATTTCAAACTATTCGGTGGGTAGTTTTTGGGCTGTTATATGCGGACAGACGAACGGACTCGTCGACGACTATATGTGCTACGTATTTATATAATTGCAAACGCACCTAAAAATTAAAAAAAAATGTATTTTAGATGTTTTTAAAAAATGTTTAAAACATTTTATTTTCTGCAATTTCTATCAAGTGACGTATTTTACTTTGTAGTAGTTTTTGAAGTTTACATGTTGATGCTACGTCACAGAAAATTGCATATTTCCATTTATAAAACACGAATTTAAATTTTGGAGTACTTAATTTGAAATAATGTAGTAAAAGAGTGTTTTTTAAATTCTATTTTTAATTTTACTGTTTATTACTAATTTAAAATGTAATAGTTTTGGAAATTTCCTAAAGAGAAGAAACATAAATCATTATGCTCCACCCTGTATATGCATCAATAAATAACAAAGGCAAACTTTCAAGTCCATGATTCCACATTGCTACACAATAGTTTTGAAACTGAATTACATAACTAAACAATCGCATTTCAATAGCAAGGGAGTACAATTAAAAAAAAAAAAGGAATATTTTTTATTGTGAATTTTACGTATATAACATCATTCGTAATTATAAAAATAATATTTTCAACTGAATGACGCAGTTCAAAACAGCCTAAAATTCAAACTCGAATGTGTATAAATTTAACTGAAAGAAAAATTTGTTGAGAAGTTTTCTTCATAATGTTAAGATGAATAGTTCTGTTTAGGTATTATTTTTGCATTTTCCTGTCTTAGAGAAGTTATAAATCTCAAACAAATTGTACGGTTGTAAGAAGCCGAATGCAGACTGTACTGAAAGGGTGATTATTCATGCGTGCGTAAATTTTAAGCACTGTTAACCCCATTCAGGGGAATAGAAATGGGGTAATTTATTTCAAAAATAAATGACGTGAGATAAAATAAGAAGACAGCATTAAAGTGGCCATAACTTTTCGTGGCTCTCAAACTAAGTCTCTTTGTTTTTTCGACAACTAAGGTTTCCTGATTTATTTACTTTTTTATTAAAGCTTCTGTAAATCACGTTTTATTTTTTCAGTATTTAAAATCTTATGCAATAAATATTTCAACATATTACATTCAATGAATAAATAAGCAAATGAGTTGTTATTTCAAAAACAATTTTAAAGTATTTTAAAATACCGGTTTGAAAGTATTTTAAAATAGACTTTTAAAGTAATTTTAAAAGAATTTTTAAAAAGTCCAGTGAAATTTCTGTATATTAATACTCGCATGAATATTTTTTTTTTAAATAAAGAGTTAAATTTGGACATAAATGTTTGGTGAAATTTATTAATTATACATTTATGTTAATTATTAATGATTATTTAAAATAATGATTTGCTTAAATTTATCATTTAATTGGTTTATACATGTTTCTATGATCGATTAGGATCACATATGCTCAGGGTGTCACTTCTTATTGTTGATCAGTAGCTAATTTCTAAGTCAATGTGTTAGCGGTATGGCACACTAATGGCAAAATAAAATTCAAATGTTGATCATCATCATATCAAAAGCCATTTATATCAAAATAGTTAATATTTTTTTTTCTTTGCGAAAGTTAAATTTTAATGTAATCCCAGGATTAAAATATATTTTGAAGACTTATATTTAGAAATCCTTATAATATTATAAATGTCAATGTGGGTCCGAATGTTTGAATGAAGTCAGCATCTAAACGAATGAATTAATGCTTTTGTATTTTTGGATATAGGTGGATTAGAACCCGGAAATGAACATAGGCTATGTTTAATTTGTTTTATTCAAATATTTTGCTTAATAATCCAAAATTTCATTATTTTTCATACACAATGAATTGACATTTTTCGATAAAATTTTATCATCTTTCTATTTTCGTTGCCAAAAAATAAAAACTTAGAATAATAATTTAATTTCTAATTGAAAGATTAAAACAGAAATTTTCAAGTATTTTTAATAATACAAGGTGCATGAATTTTGAGTAAGTGCGGAAAGAAGGCAAATGTGACGTCATATATGGAAAATATAAAACGGATATGCTTCGAAGTTGAAATAAATTGAGATTGTGTTATGGTATTAATTTTTATTATTTAAAGAAAATTGTTATCAAGGCTTACGGTTTATCGTCTGCGCACGGTTAACACAAAGATTTAAATTTCAATTTAACATTTAAAAAAAACTTTTGAAGTGCAAATGAATAGCAAATGTCAATAATATGCATAGTAAAATTTATCAATGTCGAAAATGACGTAATGATTAGCAGGTGATGTGTATTTTCATTCTTAAAAAGTAAAAAATTAACTAGATAGAAAATTTATGTTCTGTAATCGGATTCGTAATCAATTTGCTTTTTTTAGAGAAAGAAATTAGGTGCAAAAGTAAACACATTGTTCTAAACAGGTTTGTTTTTTGTGTGGTAAAGTCTTCGCCCACCTTTGATGACAAGTATGATTGTAAAACATATAAAAAGTATCATCCGATAATTTTCTTGGCACAGATGACATATGCGTCACCTGGTTTGGCGCGATCTGTTTTTGACGCCAATTTGGCGAAAACATCGTTTTCGAATACCAGTTACATGTATATTTTTAAATTATGTTCTATTACTTAAAAAAGAAAATAACAATAAATTTAAAAAAAAGTTTAATTAAAAACTATAGAACAAAGCAATTTATATAATTTAAAAAGAAAAGTAAAGTAAAATAACAATTTATTAATAAATAAACAACAATAGCCAGGTTGCCATGGCGAGCAAAATAATATTTTTGGCGACAATTAGGTACCCCGGTTATTATATGAGATTTGTGCCATTTTCATATTACTTCATGATATAAACAGACATCCTGGTTCAGCGTATAAACCTGAGTTATGTCAATGACACTATAATAAAGAAATACCTTAAATTACTCATACTAGCCACCCTTGGCGACCAGTTTGGTCTCATTTAAAATTTATAATTGGAAAAGCATGCTAAGCATTGTATCATGTTATTTTTATTCATAATTTAATTTACATGGACTCCCTTAACCCTCTCGCTGCGCACCCCGAGATTTCCTCGGGCAACATAAAAGTAGCAAAATTTGCGCAATCAGAGATTTCCTCGTGGATTCATTTTTTCCACTGGCGACTATATTTTTTCAGCTCGGACTACTTTTTAAATACGAAAAAATTCCATATAGTCTTTAACAACATTTACAAGAGAAATGTACTGCAAAATTGATTTTCTTACAATAGTGGTGCGAGACTATAAAAATAGTCTCCAGTGACAGCCCTGATTTCGCCTATTTTCTAATATCCTATCCCATCTAAGGTCCTGAACTCTTTTACAAAAAATCTTTACATATTTAACCCCTAAGATAGATTATATAAGATAATACTATAGATTTGAAATATGTAATAAAAAATGCATAACTTTTTAACCTATTTTGGTGAAAAAAAATTACTCAGCGAGAAGTTTAAATATAATTAATATAATCCCTTAAGCTAATATTAGTTTTTGTTGCATTAAAATATCTCAATTTGTTGATTTTCTGTAAGCAAATAAACCCTATTGGTTTAAAACGGAAGTCAATGGGAATTTGGCGAAATATTAGAGATAGCGCAAAGTTGGTGTCACTTTTGGCGACAAACTTAGTGGCATTTGCAACAGAACAGGGTTCCCTATGGTAACCACCCCTTATAGGTATGGTGATGCATTAAATGCTGTTCAATAACCAATGAGATGTGTTTCCTTTGGGCGTTGCCATTAAACAATTCGCAAATAATTGCGATTTCCGTGCCACGTACGATAGCGTAATATATATATATATATCAGTGGCGTGGCGTGAAAATTTTCGGTGGTCATCGCAATTATTTAAGTTTGTGGTGCAAAATTATTAACTCTAAAATTCAATGGTTGAATGTTCAAAACAGAAACTTTAAATCTTACCTTCACTTACACATGAACTCCAAATGTTCTTCTAAAACTGGATCGTAGAGTTTTAAAAGATTATTAAGAGTTTTAAAATATTGCTTGGTCATCGCCGCATACAGCGATGACCGGACGCCACGCCACTGATATATATATATATATATATATATATATATATATATATATATATATAAATCTATTATCAAACAGTTTACATATGATATTGATATTTTTATTTATAAAATTTCTATCTCTTATAATAAGCCTATTGAATATTTTAATCAATGGAAAATATTAGTAATTGAAAAATTAACTATGGCTTTAAAAAATAATATTGCTGATTTGGTTTCTATTAATACAAAGCATTATTTCCAACAAATTACTAAATTACAAAAAAACTACGTTATTACATATGTAGACAAATCTCCTAACAATTATGCTATTATATGTAAATCATATTATCACCAACTTCTTACAAATTGTATTTCTTCTAATAAGTCATTTCACAAAACTAATGAAAATATAATTGTAAATAATCGTAAAATTCGAAGTTATTATAAACTATTAAATATTTTATCTACTAACTTTAATTATCCATATTTAGTTCTTATTCCCAAATTTCATAAAACTCCTATTAAATTTAGGACTGTTACTATTGGTTGCAATACATATAATAATAAAGCCAATACATTTCTCTTAAAAATTCTTAATCAATTATATGTACTTACTACAAACAATGATAATACACATTGTATAAAAAATAGCTATCAACTTGTCAATATTTTAAAAAATCTTCATTGTGTTTATAATATAACGACATATGACTTCAAAGATCTTTTTTAATAATATAGACCTATTAGATTTACATAAAAATATAAATGCATTATTTAAAAAGTATTATAAAAAACTGGAATTACCATCTAATATGGATATTGCATATTTTAAATCTTTAACTAACTTCATTATCTATAATAATTATATATTGCAAGATAATACTTTATATTTACAGCATGTCGGTATACCACAAGGCGGTTGTACTTCCTGTTTACTCTCAGACTTATACTTATATCATTATGAACGTAATTTTACTAATAATAATCTACATTTATATCGTTATATTGATGACATCATTTTAATTGATACTGTTCAATCTGCAATTACTCGATTTCCAGTTGATTATCCCACTAATTTGGAATTAACGGAAAACCTTTTATCTAACAATACAATTAACTTCTTAGATCTTAAAATTACAATAAAAGACAACAAAACAATCACAGATTTATATGACAGACGTAAAGAATTTAAATTCACAGTTAATACATTTACAAATTTTAAATCTTGTCTACATCATTCTGTATTTCGGAATATAATACTTAATCATTTATATAGAATAAAATGTTTATGTTCTTCTCTTCTAATTAACAATAATATTAAAAAACTAATTTATGATGCATTAAATCATAGTTTTCCAAAAAAATTCATATATTCATTAATATACAATTAGTACTTTTCTTACATGATCTTTTAAAACAAATTAACACATGCGTAAACAAAATTACAAAAAAATTATAAAAAAAAAAAAAATATATATATCTATAAAAAATTAAAAATTGTAAAATAATATAAAAAAATTATTATAGGTTGGTTGGGTGGGTAGATGTTAGAGTACGGAGGAGGGTGGTGTTGTCTGGATAATACGCAATGGTTAATTATAAAAAAAGGGAGGCTTTTGTATTATTACTATATTTTTGATACGTATTTTATATGGATGTTGATTTGATATTTTATATGTAATTGGAGAATTTCACTAATATTATAATTAGCTTAATTATTGATTAATCTAATTTACAATTATTTGTTATTAAATTTTAATTTACTAAGGACAATATCATATTAATTACTAATAGTATGCCATTTTTATAGTGATTAATATACATATAAGTATGTTTAATATAAATATAGTTATACTGTATGCATTAAAATTGGGTAATTATTTTTATTATTATTCCTCTATTCTTTTTAATATTTATTATCGGTTTAATGTTTTTGAATGTCTCACATTCATACTTTTTGGATTTTTATGGATGTCTGAAAATAATCCACACTCTATATTTGTGCTTTTTAAGTAATGGGAATTTAAGTATCATTTAACCTTCTATATACTTCCACATGTTTTTTATTTCCTGTTCATTTTATAAATATCTTATATATAATTGATTAAAAAATAATTTTTATATTATTTTTAATAATTATTTATATTAATTATTACTGAATTTATTTTGTTTTATAGCATATAGCTATATGCTATATATTATCAAAGTTCTAGAATTATTTAAATTCTTAGTTTAGTTTAAATAAGTTAGCTAATAGAATATATTGTATGCTTAATTTTATTAACAATAGTTTTTTTAAATACATTGTGTGGTTTATATTAGGTTTATAATTCTCTATATATAAGGATACATTTGGTTTTGCTGTTTAAAAAATTATTTACATTCAAGTGCTTACAAATATTTATCTTGCGACAGTTGATTAATAAAAGTAATACTAGATGGCTGCACCAAAATTTGTCTCTATATAGATAGCTCTAAATTTTAACTTTTCTAGCTCCATTTCAGTTATAATTTAATACACCAGGGGGTATTTTTAGCTAAATTTTGACGATATTGTTAAACATCTATTAATTAATTTAATAGTGCATTTTAAATAATGTAATTACTATCTATTTATTTAATATTATATTAAATGTGTTTAACAAGGTATTTCAAATTTTATTTCAAAATGTATTAACTGCATCCTTTGGTATCAATTACTGTGATTTCTTAACTGTTTTATTCACCATAATCTTTATGATATTCTGGTAGACATGTGCGCGTGGATATTTGTAATACTGAAATATTAATCGGTATGATGTTTATTTATATTTTATATTTTATATCCTATAAATATTTAAATACGTTTTATTGATTCTTCCATTTCATATTATTTGTTTCTATTCTGCTTTTATTTTTAATCAATTCACTTGATTTTAATGGTTGTTTGGGCACAGGGGAAAATAATTTTTAGCTTTAGCTTATTTTTCCCACAGAAAACAACCATTTTGCTTATATCATTGAATTCTGTGCCCTTGATAACGTAATTCAATATATAAGCTTTTCAATTTTTGTCGGTGTCCACTTTTTTCTTTTTCTTCCATAATAATTCTTATAATAATTTTTTTTTGTACTTACAGCTTTAATTCATAATAATTGACGGTGGTAGGTTATGTTTAATTAATGGTTATATATATATATATATATATATATATATATATATATATAGATAGATAGATAGATAGATAGATAGATTGTCTGCTATAAAATGCGATAAATAATATGTTTATTATATATGTTTTTGTTGGAATGTTATTCCATATGGAAGGCATGAATATGAAATTCCTCAATAGGTAAACAATAAAAAAAGTTAAAAGTTTTACCTTTATGTTTTGATGTGTTTCAATGGAAATATACTCTTCTTAGGATGAAAAAAAAAACATTTTTTAGAAGATTGAATACACTAGAATAATATATATGCTGGTCACAGTACGGATCACACTTCACAATAAAACAAAACAGATGAATAAGATATTTACAAACACAAAGAAATACTTTGAACTATGGCTTGTTGCAGTTTTTTTATCATATTATATTCCTTTGGAAAATTATTGCATTTTTTTTTTAATCAAGCAGCATTTTGCTACCAAACTGCTATAAGGGAAGGAGCAACACTCACTGAACTGAGTGTCTGTCACAGTAGATCAAATAAAAAAGATTGTCTGATGCTGCCATCTGGTGGATGTTCTTGAAAACAAAAGAGCATTTTCTAACATCTCTCCCGTTTTGTGATAGAATCTGACACCAGGTCGATAAGGTTTCTACAAAGTTCAAATTTGGCCTTTGGCAGTGGCTTCGTCATTATATCTGCTATCATTTCATTTGTTGATAGATATTTGACATCTATAACATTTTTAGTTTTTAAATCTCGTATGTAATGATACTTTGTATCAATGTGCTTAGTGCGAGATTTAAATTTTTCACTTTCAACCAATTTAATTGTAGATTGGTTATCCTCAAAAATTCTAATAGGAAAATGTTGTTGTAAGTTGAGGTCGTTACACAATTTTAAGATCCATAGCACCTCTTGAGTTCCTTGTGACAGTGCCACATATTCAGCTTCTGCTGACGATAATGTCACACATGATTGTTTTCGTGAGAACCAAGAAATGCAGCTATTGCCTAAGAAGATTACATTTCCTGAGGTGGATTTTCTGTCTGTAGCATCTTGACCCCAGTCCGCATCCGAGTATGCAACTATATTAGGATATTAACTATATTAGGATATTCTTTTGAAGAAATGTGGAGATCAAGGTCTTTCGTTGTTTTTAAGTATCTTATTACCCTCTTAACAGCATTCCAGTCCTTTTGTCTTGGATTATTGCATCTTCGACTTAGTATGTGTGTAGGAGCGGTAATATCAGGTCTTGTTCATGAGGAAATATATAAAAGACTTCCTATAGCTTGTCTATAATTATCATTAGATGATAAAAGATTTTCTTCTTTATCTAAACTGTAATAGTTAGTTTCCATTGGGGTGTAAGTTGGTTTGGCTTCTTCAAGCTGAAAATCCTTAACTAATTGATTTATTTTACTTCTTTGTGAAAGTAAATAACTTCCATCTTCTTTTCTGTAAATTTCTATACCTAAGAAGTATTTTGCTTCTCCTAGTGATGTTATGGGATAAGATTTCTTTAAGTAACTTATTACTTCATTAACTTCATTTTCATCTTCTGAGCTCATCAGCATATCATCTACATACAGTATGCGATAAAATGTCTTCTTTGATTTTTCTTTATGAACAAACATGGATCAGCTTCACTTTGTTTAAATCCATATGCCTTTAAAGTATTCTCTATTTCTTCATTCCAGCACTTGGCGGCTTGTTTAAGACCGTATATAGCCTTTTTTAAATTATAGACTTTGTCTTTATTTTCTTCATCATGAAAGCCTTCTGGTTGATGCATGTATAATTCTTCATTATCTAGTTTACCATGTAGAAAGGCTGTTTTAACATCTACTTGAAATACTCCGGCTTTATGATAAGCTGCCCAGGTCAGAAAAGCTCTAATAGTTGTATGTTTGACGACAGGAGAGAAGGTTTCATCATAATCAGTGCCTAATTTTTGAGCGAAACCTTTGGCAACTAATCGTGCTTTGCACTTTATTGCTTCTCCATTTTCATTATGTTTTGTTTTGTAAACCCATTTACAGCCAATGGCGTGCTTGCCTTTGGGTAAAGTAACAAGCTCAAACACTTCATTTTCCTTTAAAGAGTTAAATTCTTCCTTCATTGCTTGAAACCATTTCTGTTGATCTTTTACTGGTAATTGTAAAACATCTTTAAAAGTTTCAGGATCTTGATTTCTGGAATAACTGTCTTCAGTTTTATAAGAATATCTTTGTGGTGGAATTCCTTTAGTCTCTCTGTTAGATATTCTTCTCTGGAAATTATCTTCACTTTCTTCAGTTGTTGGGCTATCTACTGATATTTCATCCGTATTTATTTCTTCTGCAGTATTTTCTATTTGGATAGCTTCACTATCATTTTCAAGATTTACTTCTGAAAAATTTAAATGCATTAAATCTGAGATTCGCTCTTCAGGATTTTCTTTAAAGATATTTTCACAGTTTATACTTTCAAAAAACTTCACTGTTCTGCTTATCACTATTTTTCTACCGCCAACATAAATTCGGTATCCTTTGCTTCTTAAATCGTAACCAACAAAGACTCCTTCAGTGGCCTTTTCGTCAAATTTTTGTCTCTTCTGTTTATGAACATACACATATGCTTTGCATCCAAATACTTTAAGGTGACTCAAATTTGGCTTATGCCCATTCCACAGTTCATATGGTGTCTTTTCAGTTGATTTTGTGGGTAATCTATTTTGTAAGTAGGCTGCTGTAGCTATGGCTTCTGCCCAGAATGTTTTTGGCAATTTAGCATTTATAAGCATGGCTTTACTATAAGGGCTTTTCAATAAGCGAGCGATTCTTTCTTTCTGCGACTCCATTTTGGGACGGTGAATATGGCGTCGTTGTTTCATGATTTATTCCAAAGTTTTTAAGGTAGTCTTTGACAGATTCGTTGCAATATTCTGTTCCATTGTCACTACGCAAGGCTTTAATCTTCAATCTAAATTTATTTGTTGTTGATGCAACATACTCTTTTAATTTATCGAATACTTCATCTTTAGAAGAAATAAAATATACTTGTTTATAACGAGAGTAATCATCAATAAATGTAACGAAATATCATTTTGATACCATACTTTTTGTTTCTGCAGGACCGCATACGTCGCTGTATATCAAATCAAGTGGTTTTTTAATTCTGTATTGCGTTTCTTTTGGAAATGATTTTTCTGTTAACTTAGCTTTTATGCAACTTGAACATTCAGTATTATGAGAACAATTATTCACAGTAATACCTAAAGCTAAATCATCCTTTTGAATTTTCTTGATGGATTCCAAATTTCTATGGCTCAGCCTTTGGTGCCATTTTAGAATGCAGTTAACATTAGAACAAACGGGTAATATTTCTGAAGCACTATATATCTTTTCATTTGTAGGTATTATTTTTAATCTGTATAACCCCTCATCAGCTTTTGCATCTGCAACTCAGATGTTGCCCTTTTTAATTAAACATATATCATCTTTAAATGTTACAACAAAACCTTTCTCAGTACAAGACTGGACAGATAATAAATTACTATCCAACTCGGGAACATAAAGCACATGATCCAATGTAACTCTATTTGTTTGACCATTAAGTGTTTCAATATTAAAAGTACATTTACCCTTTCCCTTTGCAGTTAACCCGAGAGTAGTCGCGGCATTTTTTAGAACGTTAGTAGTCGCGCTCGGTCCATTTGCCGCCGTTACCAGCAGGCCGAAAACGAAGGGGAAACTTGCCGGTGTTATCAGATGATCGAAAACGGATAACGTAGGGTGAAAATATTGACTGAACTTTAAAAGATTACAGCAATTATTCATTTTACAACCTTTTACAGCAATTAGTTATTTCGCTTAAGTATATATTCAGTTGGCATCTAGATAAATATTTTTAATAACTCTTTCTTCGTTTTGCATAAATACTTAAAAGTAAATAGTAAATGATTTGATTGAATTTCTGATGTTGCTATGAATCAATAATTAGTAGGAAAACATTTACTAATATGAATCTAAATTTATGATAGGGGTATTTTTATTTATTTATTTATTTATTTATTTTTTTTTTTGGAAGGACAGAATCAGAGTCAGGTAGAATTTTTTTATACTCCGGCACTCTATATCCATTTAATAAAATAAAATTAATAAATCTAGCATTAATATATTACACTGACATTAAATTGAACAATTAAACTGAAAATAAAAATGGAACCTATGACATGCAACAGAAAATCAAATACAATACCAATAATTCACCAGCATATTGCGGACGATTAATTCATTTAAAACATATCAAAAACCATCAAATTTGATGCCATAAACAATTAAAGACAATATATATATATATATATATATATATATAAACTTTCTGTACAATAATACCATTGCAAAATAAGGAAAATGACCAATAATTATGAAATCACAAATAGCACATAAACCAAATATTATTAAAAATGTATAATTATATATATATATATATATATAATAAAGAAAAAGGTAAAAAATACTTAACTTCGAAATTATAAATGTAAATGTTGTAACTACGTTTTATTTATTTATTTATTTTGTGGGGTGTCTTTGTGTGTATGAGGGGGGAGAGGAGGGGGGGGGCTCTCGAGATTTTGTGATTAAATCCATTTTTCAAATGAAAATGCACGATTTGTAGTTTTTCTACTTATTTCAGGGTGGGAGCAGCGCCCTTGAATAAAAACTCTGGATACGAATTTCGCTCATATAAAGTAAATAATAAATAAGTTATTGAAATTATATATTTAATTTAAATACATTTGCAATTGTATATTTAAATCATAAGATGGATAAATTATTTTAATTAATAGAATCACTGAAAGGTTCATCTTAATAGGGATGTATTTTACAGAAACTATTTAATTAAAATGAATATTCAATTGTACATTTCATAATAAGGTATTAATGTTATAATTTATTGTTTTATAATAACGTTCTTTAAATTAATAAAAACAATAAGAAAATTTTCTCCGAAATTATAAATATGCAGAAATAATTTAATTTAAATGAATTTTCTCTCATATTCTGGAAAACATTATTCTGAAAAATAATTTGAACAATTGATGAAGGACAACAAATTTAAATTTGTTAGATACTGTCCCCAAGCCTCTATTGGATTTCAATAATAATTTCTGCGGCATTGTTAAAAAAATTTGTTTTTACTTACAGTATGAAAATTTAAAAATAGATAAATTTTATAAAAAATACTTAAAATATTTTTTTTTAATCATAGTATAAACATTCACTGAATTATCCAAAAGAGATTTTTATTTGCGTAATTTCTAACCTACATTATAAAATTCTCATTATTTTTCTTATTGTACAAATAAATTATATGTATGTTCTTCGCAAATATACACAGTACATTTCTGAGAAGATTGTTTTATCTTTCGAATTTGTTTTATTGTACAAAAACGATACTTTTCAGATTTTAGATATACGGCAATTTTTTTTTACTGATTCTCACAAAATTCTCTTCTCTTTTTTTTAATGGTTTTGCAGTGTTATTATCTATTTTCTTTCATTTATATGTTCGGGTAATAAATGGAAAGCAAGTTCTTTCAAATAATGATGATGAATTTCCCTTTTTTTTCCATATTTAAATAATTATCGAATTGAGAATTTATTCCCGCAATATTTGACAATGAAAAAAAAATGTAAGTGACCATCCATCATTTTTTTGTGCGAACTGACTACACAACTAATATAATAAAACAATTTTAAGTCACATCCTAAAAGTAAAAAAAGCACTCTTTGAACGATTTATATAGCAGAAGGAAAGAAAGACGAAATAACAACAGACAGAGAGTCCGTACTTCGAAGAAACCTTCCCCACAGATTTCGCGGAAATGGGAAAGGATGAACACGAGGGGGGAAAATTCAACCAACGTAAGTGGTCGCAACGCGGTCATTTAGACCGATTGAAACTTAAGAATGCGATAAAATGCTAAGAAATAGCAGGAATGACTTGCCATTTTACTACACAAGAGTGTGAACACTCAAGGTCAGCTACACGGAATCTGGCTATCGTAACTTTAACGGGAAATGAGTTACAGGAAGATAACGAATTTCGGGCGGGGAAAAGACCAACGCGCGACTATTAACGGGTTAATTTAGTTCCATTAGCAATTGTAATTGTATCTTTATTCGAATTCTTTAATTCTGAGAACAGTTCCAAAGAATTAGCTAAATGAACAAACGCACCTGAATCAATAACAAAAGACAAATTTTTGTTTTTATTTCCATTTTGTTGAGATTTCATAACAAAACTCGAAGAATTTGATTCTTCCATTAATTCATGATAGTTTTGAGAATCTAATAGATTTTCATTTTGACTAGCAGAAGAGGCAGAGAAATTGTTTGGTTTTTTAAACTGTTGACGTGATCTATCTTGGGTAAAATTTGGTTTTGTTTTGTAAGTATTATTACCCTTTAAGTGAAAACAATCCTCACGGTTGTGATTATTCTTTTTGCAATGAGAACAAAATTTTTGCTTATTCAAATGCTTTGGTTTATCCCTATTACCCTTTAAAGCAATAGATTCAAATTTTGTTGAAATTTGTTTAGTTTCAACTCGTCTAAGATACTCATCAATTAATTTGTTTTGAACATATTTTAATGATAAATCTGTTTCATATTTACTTTCAATAGCAGTTATAAAGGTACTATAAGAATTTGGTAAGGAACAGAGCAAAAAAGCTATTAAATTATCATCTTGTATTACTTCACCTATACTTCTTAATTTTTCTGCTAATTCTAAGACAGAATTAATATGATCCAGCATTTTAATACTTTCATTATATTTAATGGAATACAGCTTCCTAAGAAGATAAAGTTTATTAGTTAAATTTACTCTTTCATGAACAGATTTCAATTGATCATATGTTTCTTTAGCACTTTTAGCATGTCTGACATGAACAATTTGTGAATCTGAGATATTTAAACAAATTAATGCCCTAGCATTTCTATCATTTTTTACCCAATTATCATCATTTTCATTTTTAGGTTCAAATACAACGTCATACAGACCTTCTTTGATTAACAATTGTTCTATTTTGAACTTCCAAACTGAATTATTGTCATCAGTTAATTTATCAACATAATGAGATTCTTTAATGCTAGACATTATGATATAATATTTGCTTATTTCACAGAAAATAAAACTTTTTCTCTTATTAATACATCAAAACAACAATTATAAACTCAAATATAATGCTAATGATGAAATAAGAACAAAATAAAATTCTTGAGAACAATTTTTGAAGTTACTTTTGATTTCAGAAAAACTGTTCTTAAATGTTCAATTGTTTGTTTAAAACATAAATTTACATTTGCAACTTATATAATAAAATTTCAATAAGAAACTGGCAAAATAAAAATCAAAATAATTTCTTTTCTTATCAATACACAATACTTTTGGTTTCAAAATAAGAACAATTCTTTGAATTTTCTTTTATATCATTCACTTGTGAAAAATACCAACATTCAGAAAATAATTATTTCTTTGAATTTAATTATATTATATTTTCTTCTTTCATATTATTATATTTAAAATTGAGATACCTTCAGTCTCATAATCGACTGTTGGAATGTTATTCCATATGGAAGGCATGAATATGAAATTCCTTAATAGGTAAACAATAAAAAAAGTTAAAAGTTTTACCTTTATGTTTTGATGTGTTTCAATGGAAATATACTCTTCTTAGGATGAACAAAAAAAAACATTTATTTGAAGATTGAATACACTAGAATATTATATATACTGGTCACAGTACGGATCACACTTCACAATAAAACAAAACAGATGAATAAGACTATTTACAAACACAAAGAAATACTTTGAACTATGGCTTGCTGCAGTTTTTTTATCATATTATATTCCTTTGTAATATTATTGGATTTTTTTTAATCAAGCAGCATTTTGCTGCCAAACTGCTATAAGGGAAGGAGCAACACTCACTGAACTGAGTGTCTGTCACAGTAGATCAAATAAAAAAGATTGTCTGATGCTGCCATCTGGTGGATGTTCTTGAAAACAAAAGAGCATTTTCTAACAGTTTTTAATTATCGGAAAGGAAATGCTTGGCTTAATTAATTCATTTCTTCTTTTTATGTTACGTGAACGACGTCACGGGTAACAGCTAGTATAAAATAAGTTTTAATTTCAAAATTCATAAAACTTAAAAGATCTCAACTGGGTAAGTTTAGATCGGAGAAGAATGAAATGGAGAACATAGAAATATCTAAATAAAATATGATGTAACACACGTTGCTGAATGATGTATTTAGTTAAAATCATTAAAAGTACAGTAAAAACATAAAACTTTGAAACTTTTTGAGTTTTCCTAAATACTCAGTATAAATGCCTTGCGAATTGTAGGTCGGTATGCCTAGAATTGCCGCAAAGGGTCATCGCTGACTCGAATAAAATAATGGCTTTTTCTTTTATTTCAAAAGGGCTTTCAACTCTATATTTTTCAATAAAATAAGAATAATTTAAAGAGATGTATCGCACTTGCATTTTACAAAAGGGAAAGGAAATGGGGGGGGGGGGCGGTGATCACACATATGTCATACACCTGCAAGGCAAATGTGTGAGATTTTATCTGATTTCAAGCTATTGTTATAATGTTGTACATGGTTGTTATATCTGTTATACCTTAGAAACTAACTAAATTGAATATTTTGCCTGATGTAAACCACGTGGGACAGAAAGGAAAAAGTAATTTAGTGGTATAACAGTTTCGCACATTTATAGCGACGGTGTCATTACATTGATCTTTCGAATGAGAAAAATTTAAATTACGAAGTGAACTTTCAGAAAATTATTCTAAGAAGGAAATTACATCTGGTGTTCATGACAATTTTGACATAAATGACGAAACAAATTTTGGTAAAAATGCCCATAAAATATCATAGTCGGAATCCAGTTAAAGTGACAGTGAACCGAATAAAAATAGCCAAGTAAATTCTGTGCAGGAAGTCGTGAAACAACAATAAATCGTAAGTGTTTAAATAAGTTATAGAACAAAGCAGTTAATTAAATAAACGATAACAAGATAGAAAAAAATGTTACCCCTTCAAAGTGATTTAGAAGAAGCAAAATATGGAACCATATGGAAGACAGAGCCACAGTGATCAATATTTTCTGCCCGATTACCTCCTCAAAATCTAGCAGTTCAAGATCTGTCAGTCATAAGTGCTTGGGTAGTTTTTAAACATACAGCAGGTTCTTATTATAAGCAGAACCCTTCATATTCCGAAATTAGCAGAGGAGCCCAGAGATAAAGATAATGCAAACGAACCTGAAGTTGTCCGCCAACGGATTACCCCAGAAGTTTCAAATAAATGAAAAAGTTGCCAGATAAAGCAATGTTAAGACAATAAAATTAATAATGTGTATGGAAACTGTGTATAATTTGTGTATGGATTATGCACAGCAAACTAATAAAAAAAGACAATAGCATTTTTATAATAAAACACACATACTACAATATATATTAAAACACACATACACACATAAATAACGCTTGCATTCAACAGTTAAAGGTATATATAAATATTTTACAGACATATATACAATAAATACAATAAACCCAACTGGAGTGAAAAATTAGCCAGACCCAGGAATCGAACCCGGGACCACAGTATACAAGACTACTGCTCTAATCACTGAGCTACTCCGGCCGATGCCTGAGTCTGCAATTTCTCACTAATAAACCATGTTGGGGAAGTCACCAGCCATCTATACGACAGCCTTGGATGACCGAACAACGATGAATAGATTTTTACTATTACATCGATCTACGATAATTATAATAAAACACACATACTGCAATATATATTAAAACACACATACACACATAAATAACGCCTGGATTCAACAGTTAAAGGTATATATAAATATTTTACAGACATACATACAATAAATACAATAAACCCAACTGGAGTGAAAAATTGTATTTATTGTAATTGGGTTTATTGTATTTATTGTATGTATGTCTGTAAAATATTTATATATACCTTTAACTGTTTAATGCAGGCGTTATTTATGTGTGTATGTGTGTTTTAATATATATTGTAGTATGTGTGTTTTATTATAATTATCGTAGATCGATGTAATAGTAAAAATCTATTCATCGTTGTCCGGTCATCCAAGGCTGTCGTATAGATGGCTGGTGACTTCCCCAACATGGTTTATTAGTGAGAAATTGCAGACTCAGGCATCGGCCGGAGTAGCTCAGTGGTTAGAGCAGTAGTCTTGTATACTGTGGTCCCGGGTTCGATTCCTGGGTCTGGCTAATTTTTCACTCCAGTTGGGTTTATTGTATTTATTGTATGTATGTCTGTAAAATATTTATATATACCTTTAACAATAGCATTTTGTGTGATTTGATTGGATGGAAAATAGGATAATGCAAGTAAAAAAAAAAATCACGGAGCCGAATATATTTTAATTTATTGTGTTTTACTAATTAATCTGTAAGAACATTATTACAGAATTTAAACTAATATTTAATATATATATATATATATATATATATATATATTATTTGAGTGTATATTATTTGATATTATATATATTATTTGAGAGTATATATTACGAGAGTGGTTAATATCTCAAAGTGTCTATTACGAAATTAGAAATTAAACTTTTCTTTGGTGGTATCGGTTTGCCAATTTTCATATTATGTAATATTCTGGAAGCTAAATTTTATTAACTAATGCTTAAAAATCATTGTATTAATCAGCAAACCTTATTGCGTGTCTGTATCTCCCATATCAAAGAAGAATAACATCACTAAAAGTCATGGGTCAGGTATAACACACCCCGAGTTTTTCCAGGTATAAAAGAAACCTGGTAATTCTAGTGTGTTTTTTATGAAATACATCATTTAGCAATATGCGTTTTATCACATTTTATTTAGATATTTATATTGTACATGGTGTAAAGGTCCATTTCTTTATAATATGGAGAACATATTTATAAGTAAAATTTATACTAAAAAAGGGCTATAAAAATTAAATTCGTAACAACATTTCAAAGCTTTTTCAATTAAAATTATGTCTCTAAAGCTAAGCATTTAAGAACATATATATATTTCATAATAATGAGAAGAGACATGTTTAAAATTTTAATATATACAATAGGATAGGGTGGTTGAAGAGTGTGCGATGTACAACTGTACGCAGAGTGATTATCCAATTCTAAAACAGGGTTTTAATTTTATAAACAGTTGTAAAAATTTAATGACATCATAAGTTTATGGTCAAACAAATCTCCGTATTTGGTGAAATTTTTAAACATTTAGAAGCGAATTAGTGACTTGGGCTTCTCGTTATAGAAGCTGAACCAAAAGTCTTGCCCTGATTACAATAATTCATTACAACTTAACCGTTTGTATAATAATGTAACTTGTTAAATCATTGGATAGGTCAGTTTTAGTAGTTTTTTTCGTGCAATAAGTGGCGCGATTGCTCCTTCAAGAGTGACTCAGGGTAGGGGGATTTTGAAAGGAAGATATTTTCAGCAGAGATGGCGTCGATTCGAGAGAAAGCTCAATGTGTGCTTTGGTTTCACGAAACGAAATCGCCCATTAATGTTCTGCGATCGTTTTGACGTTGTTATGGATGCAACCCTCCTGATGAAAAATGAATAAAGTGATGGTATGATAGGTTTAAAGAAACATGCATTGTTGCTGATCTGCGCAGAAGTGGCAGGCCTAGTGTGAGTGAAGCAATTGGTGAACGCGTTTGGCAATCCTTTTAGCGGAGTTCTACTTAATCAGCTCGATAACTTCAAATATCTGCCGCTAAAGCTGCTGTGTATACTGTAACAGAAGACATGTTAAGAGCACTTGGTGGGAACTAGAAGACCGTTTAGACATTCTCCGAGCTATCAAGGGGCAGAAGTTGAAATATTCTGAGGTACGTGGTCTTATAAAAAAAAAAAATTATAGCAGTACTTGCAATGTATCCAAACAGTCTATTGTTTTTGAAAACAGGTTCATACTAAAGATTACAAAGAAAATTAAATTTATTTTGTTATTTTCGAGTAGGTTATAATTAGACTACCTGCATATAAGTGTGAAAATTTTAGATTTAGAAGACACTAAGAGATTCGGGTATCTCGTTATGATATTTATGGTGCTTGAAACCAGGATCATAATAGAAATCACAAACGTAATTTTTTTTCGAATATATTATTACTGGACTGCCTGCCATTTAAGTTATTTGGTTTCGATTATCAATAGGTGGCATTACTGACGTTTCATAGTTATTTAGTTAGAAAATGGCAAAAGTGCGCAGTACCAAAGTGTGCAAGATTAAGCATGCTCTCTTGTCCAATATACGTGTTATCTATTTTTTGCCACTTATATCAATTAATCACTGTAAAAAAGGACTAAAATACGGAAATTGTACTGGCGATCGAGACGCTAGTACTATTTCCGCATTTTAACGAGCATTTTTCTTGGTAAATTCCAGAAAAATTTCCTGGAATTTATGGGGTAAATTTTCCGTTAAAATACGGAAATAGTACTGGTGTATCGATTGCCAGTACAATTTCCGTATTTTAGTCCGATTTTTACAGTGTCGTTAAGTAATGGGTTTACATATTTACAGCTTGGTTCAATAGCTCTTCTTATTATAATACAGCTGTATCTAGACACAGTAAGTAAGTTTCCCATTTTTAAAAAATAGTTAAAGCCATAGAAGAATTTAAATTAACTGTTATACAGCCTTTCACTAATGATCTTTTTTTAATACTGATTTTTAAGCAAGCAGCGTCACTGAAAGACCATTACAATCTGAACTTCTGGAATCATATAGGCCAAAATAACCACAGAACACTGAAAACGAAGAGAAAAATAATTGATTTCGATAGAAAATGATGTTTTAGAAAATGCAAAAAAGCTATGTAATTAAAAAATGCCATGAACACTGTGAAATATGCAAAATTTTGCTATCGCAAAGCATGTTTTCGACTTCAAAAACTTCACCTTACGTCAAATTAACAGTGGTGTCACTGTATCCACAGTCATCTGTGCTGAGATCCTATAGTAAGAGGAGCAGAAGGTCTGAAATTTTAAGCAGTTCACCACACAAAAGGCAGTTTCATAATGATTTTGCGGAGAAAAATCCAAAAACATTTACCAAAAAAAAAAAAAAAAAAAGAGTAAAGAATACCCTTGACGACAAAAGCTGCACCAAAGATAAAAGTTTTGATATGTCTGGACTGTTCAAAAATCTACACAGAACTAATCGTAGAGGATTTGATTTAGTGCATTTCTTGCAAAAACTGGTGACATGAAAAGTGCTCAGAATACACAGATCGTGTTTTCTACAAATATGTCGTTTGTACTTGAAGCGTTTCCCTTTTTATCCGACTGAAAAGAAGGGCTATGTGTTTCACACGCATCTGGGTATGTGGATTTCTTTATACCTTCAAAACATCCCAATGGCTGGATGGATTTTAATGAATGAAGTCTCTATCAATTTGTCTTAACAGCCCGATGGTTATAGGTTAGGGTTTGATTTTATAAATTCAAAATGGCGGTCGTAAAATACAAAATGGCGGTAGAGACGAAAAAACAATTTTACGCACCATATTGAGTGGCATATCATTGGATAGGTCTTTCAAATTAAGACTATGTTTCATTGACTATTTTACAGTCAGGAGCTCCGTTTAAATATTACATAACCTAGAAGTTGTGTAGGTAAGATCTCTAGCTTTTCTGAAACTCTAACCATCATAAACATCTATAGACCTCATCAAAACAGTGTTTATAGATAGGAACTAACAATTAAACACAATTTAAAAGCCATCAATACAAGTAAATAAAAAAATAGGTAAGTAATATAATTCACATTGATGAGAAATAATTAATTAGTTATCTTTCTGCGCAGTCGGGTTTTTTGATTTTTTTAAAATTTAATTGAATTATTATATTAGGTACTAGGGTGGATTGAAAAAACCGAAAATCGGAAAATCAAAAGGTAATAGCGCGCAAAAGTTGTGTATGGTCCTCAGTAATAAAACTGTGCAATTTTTTCGAAATCAAATTTTATCTTCCGGTGCCCCCGGGTACACCAGTTTCCGCCAATCTCGTCCAAAACGCCATGTAGAAGCTAAAAATAAAAATAAAGATAAAGCTGGAAAACAAAAATGCCATACCGAGGAAAAGTTGTGTGTGGTACGTAGTAATATGCCTACACAGTTTTTTCGAAATAAAATTTTATCTTCCGGTGGTACGGGTTCCCCCTATTTTTGCGAAATTCGTCAAAAGTGCCTTGTACAGCTAATAAATCGAAATAACCATAAAGATTGAAAATAAAAATGTCATACCGCGGAAAGATTGCGTACGTTACGTAGTAATATGCCTACACAGTTTTTTTGAAATCGCATAATATCTTCCAGGGACCCGGTCTTTCGAAATTTTGAAAATTTTGCCGTAAATTCCTTTTTATCTGTTGTACATGTATACTAGAATGCATCACACAAGAAGCGCAAGAGTACAATACAAACATTTTATCTGTGAAAAATACGCAAACAATTAAAGTTCCAGAATGAAAATAAACATTTAAATCTTTTAAAAGTGTTTAAAAAATTTAAAGTTCTATTTAATCAATTCGTATGCTAGACGGATGAAGGGGACCATACAGTTATAGTGGTCCGATTCGAAAAAAGTTGGACTAGCGTGAATCCCTTCCCATCATTTCTTTACAGACTATTCAAGATACGTATAACCTCGAAACAGTTGTTAAAGATCTCAGTACCGATCAAAAATACCTGAAGAAAGTGATCCTGTCTATTAAGGAAGGAAGTTGTTCGGAAGATCTTGCAAATAGATTTCCCGATAGACTTTCACATAGCAGATGGGTTATCTTCGCCAATAGAATTTTGAGACTCTTTATGAGAAGTCCATATCTAACGTTCAATCTGCAGATATCGACAGAGCATGTAGACAAGGTGTACTCACGTGTACGGTTTGCTATTAAGTGCAAGCCATCTTTGGGGAATTGTTTATTTTTCCGTGGAAATGCCCCAGGCAGTTAACGTTATAATTGACCCAGTAATCCAGCGCAATACCTTTTTTGCCCATCCGGAAAATCTGCTGAGTGGCATGGCATGGTAACTGATGATCGGAAACACATCCTCGAACTAAGATTTCGTAAAATCCTTAAAGCCCGAAATGCGAACACAAGTGGATAAGATAGGTGGTTCCAAGTTCCTGCAATCAATTTTAGCGCAGCAGATTATATTGATATGATTCAGTGGGATAAGGCAGAAGTTACAGAACCACCTATTTTTACTAATCTTTTATGCGATAATTTAAAGATGTACATTGAGAAACATGATCGTGAAGATATTACTTCGTTTGCTGAGTTTCCATGCAATACTCAAAGAGTAGAAAGGTGTGTCAGAGTGGTCACAGAAGCTGCTGCGACAGTTTGGGGTGCAAGCAACATGGATGAATTCATAAGATCCATTATGCTATATTTTGAGACTATGTCCAATTTTAAGGTTATAAAACTCCAGCAGGAACAACAATAAACACCAAGCCGAAACATTTTGAATATTTAGATTTTTGTTTTGAAGTGCACGAACTGATTTAATTGAACTTTAAATTTTTAGAACACTTTTAACAGATTGAAATGTTTCTTTTTCATTCTTGGACTCTAATTGATTGTGTACTTTTCACTGATAAAATGTTTTTATTGCACTCTTGCTTCTTGTATGATGCATTCTATTATACATGACAACAGAACAAAGAAATTCATGCCAAGTTTTTCAAATTTTCGAATAACCGGGTCCCTGGAAAGTATTATGCGATTTCGAAAATAACTGTGTAGGCATATTACGACGTACCATTTGCAACTTTTCCGCAGTATGACAGTTTTATTTTCCCACTTTATGGTTATTTCGATTTATAAGTTTTGCAAGGCATTTTTGATGAATTTCGCAAAAAAAGGGGACCCGGGCCACCGGAAGATAAAATTTTATTTTGAAAAATCTGTGCAGGCATATTACTACGTACCACACACAACCTTTCTGCGGTATGACATTTTTGTTTTCCAGCTTTATCTTTATTTTTATTTATAGCTTCTACAAGGTGTTTTGGATGAGTGTGACGGAAATTGGTGGGCCCGGGGGCACCGAAAGATAAAATCTGATTTAAATTAATCTGAGCAGTTTAATTACTGAGGACCATACACATCTTTTGCGCGCTATTACCTTTTAATTTTCCGATTTTCGTTTTTTTCACTCCACCCTATTAGGTACTCTGGCATTCTTGACCAGTCTTTACTCTTACTTCCATTGGTTATCGAAGAGTTCGTACTTAGGAGTATAATAATTTTTTTTAATTATACCGAAAGTGTTTTTTATAAGTTGATAAATTGCATTTTTTCTTTGTTAGCTTAATAATATAAGAATGTAAATAAAGTATATGATCATCCCTTAAATATCTTCGTTTATTATTATTTAATGAAACAGCTAAAGTGCTCATTCTTGCAGCACCTTGCATTATTGAAGAATAAATAATCTCAGAATGTGTAGATTAAAATAATTTTATTTGTAAATAAAATCGTAAAACAAAATGCAATATTTCACACTGATTCAGTCACAAAATGCACATTATGAACATTAAAAGCTCACCACCGTTTTATGTAAAAAGCGACAAAAACGATAAAAATAATAATAAACGGTGAAATGAGAGTATTACTCACTCTCAGAGGGTTACGATTAATAAATGTATAAATTATTAAATTTATTATTAAAAAAATCGTTGCTAAAAGAATAACAAGACTTTGTAAAAAACTATACAACGAAGGGTTGGGTATAGCTTTATATACTAAAAAAGAATGAACAGGTGTACCATAAAAGTTCAAAGAGATATGAGGCCTAAATAATATCAAACATTGCTATTCTGCATAATCCTTTTTTAAGCTTATCCTAATCCGTTTATGACGAACTTAATTCGTTACTGACAGTAAAAATAGTGCATTTTTAACACTTTCAAACAAAGTTGAAAAGTGTTTATGCATTCGGTTTGTCCGGCCGTCAGTTCGTCTGTCCGTCTGTCCACGCTCCAACTCCCGTAAATATACTCGGATTTTCATGAAATTGATAAGGGTTATTTAGGGTCACCACATCATGTTTGGTATTGTATATGAAGTATGTAGGATTAATCGTTCGTTTACAGGGGCACTCAAAGGTATTCCATTACATTATGGTATATGGTGAAAATCATTTGCAGAGTATTTTAAAAACATTATGCTATTTCAGATGTATTGAAACTGATATAAATCACTGAATTTCACCACGACCACGTTAGAAAAGAACATTCATAGCATTTTTTATTCATTTACAGGGACACACAAAAGAAATCGGTTACAGTACTGTCCTGTCTTTGAGTAATAATTGCTGGAGTGCACGGTTTAAAATTCGGTATGCGCTTTTAAATTTAATTAATTTTTTGCATCTTACTCGTTATATATAAATTCCATACCTCAAATACAGGCTGCACAAAAGTATTCACGTACCGTTCTCCTTATTACAGGAAATTGTTGAAGGGAAATTGTCAACTGAAGTATATATATCTCTTAAGTGAACTAAATTTGGGCTTGCATGTAGCTAATAGATTCATATCTATAACTCATATACAGGGCTGCTGAAAGAATTTGTATAATTTTCCGATTGTGGATGGGAACAGCTGAAATTGGGTTTTGGAATTGATTATGCGTTTCCATATGGATCAATTCGACTTAATATTTTAATTTTTTAAACAGAGCAGTTTTGTTACATTATTCTGAATGTGTTGGAAAGTGTTTCATAACCTATGCTTGAGGCATGATTTTTTCTTACTTGTTAAACTTCATTTGGCATTTCATAAAACTATATTCAGCGTAATAATAATGTTTTCTTTTTAAAGTGTACCTTAAAGAAAACTCTTAACCAAAGTTTAAACTTGGCAGTGTGTGAAGTGCGCTTCGGAAGGAGGTCGGAAAGTTGCAACGCCGCCTTGGTTCGTGCCACGTTTTTCCAGATAGGTTTTGAATTCACTTTTAAAGAAACGGGAAGCGTATTGAGAGATCCTCTCAAAGCAAACTAGTAGCATATCCCATAGTATTTATGTGATTTATTCTAATTAAATTTGTCTGTTTTTAACAACTTGACGTTTATTGATTTTATACTTCTACTGGATATTCAATTGCACAAATACACTATTAAGCGTTGCTATCCGGTCTTTAAAAGCCGATGGTACATAGAGTACGCCGCCCTGTCATTATGTATGTCCGAACCGTCCGAGTTTCTAATTGTTAATATCTCGGCTAATTACAGACGATTTTTTCGAAAACCATTTTCAACAATACTTTTATACTTCTGCTACAAATATGTGCCTCTAGCGCTCCTCAACACCTTTGCTGAACGCTTGCAAATAGAAATTTGTGTGTAATGGAACATGCGCTTTTCTCAAAAACTATGGGATCTAGGGTAATCGCTATAATTTTCCTGCAAGGTTTAAGTTAACGTCTACGTCCTCTAATTTTTTTTTATAATTTTAGTTTCAGTAGAGTCGGAAATAGATGGGGGGGGGGACACATTTTTGCACTACATTTTCGACGATATCTCTGAAAATATAATACCTAAAATTAAAAGAAATGTATTTTTGAGTTCAGCGTTACGAAAGCTTTCAAACCATACCCTACATGATATAATATATATATATATATATATATATATATATATATATATTAAAGTAATTTGATTAGCCCATCTACATTTTCATTAAATATGTTTGTGAATGTATAAAAATCTGTAAATATGTGGGTCGATAGTCTTCACTACTTTTCCCAATTTGAATTTTTCACGTTCCATAGTTTGCCAGTAAAATGGCTGTTACAGAAGGACAGACAGACACAGGAGTGATTTTATAATGGTTCTCATTATACTTTTTAAGAACGGAACCCTAAAAATTAACAATAAAACGTAAACAATAAAAATATCATCTACGAATCTATACTTGCGAATCTGTACTTTACGAATCTGTACATAGTGTACGATTCTGTACACTATGCTTTAAATCAAGGTCTGTTAAAATCCTCATTTCTAACCGTCGTAATTTAATTTCGGTGCAAAAAGCCTCGAAATAGGAGAACCCGTTGGAGCTTCCTCTAATTGTTTATAATATATTCCGTTAAAAATAAAAATAAAAACTATTTTATATGAAATGAGGTTTAAACCTAAATTTTATTGTGTTTTTATACCTATATCTGATATTAGTCCTGTATCTAACATCTATTTTATTATTTTCGTCGCTTTTTAAGTAAAACGGTGATCTTTTAAAGTTCATATTGTGTACTTTGTAATATTATTAGATTTGGCTATTTATATAAAAACTATTGAAAAAACTATCAAAAGTATTTTTATGATTATTTTTTTAGATATTCTGCAGACATTAAACGACTGCAATTATATGCTAAGTTTGAGTTTTCTTGTGACATTTAAATGCCAAATTTAACATTAAAATTTTTTTGAAAGAAATGCATTTATTCTAAAGAGTAAAGTACTATGCATATATATATATATATATATTTATCATAATATAGAATGCACATCGGAATATTTAAAAAACAAAATTGTTAAATTTAATAAAACAGGAAAAAATTCACGTATTTATAAAATTAAAACTTATTACATCTTTTTATTGTGTTTAAAAATATATAGTTGTTTTTCAAAAAAGAAAAATACGTTTTATGCATAAATAAGTTTTATGCATTTTAAAACAGATATTGTGAAAGTGTCGAATACAAAGTGTCAATAATAACCTTTATTTTAAATACACATTTACCATAGAAATTATAAAAATTCTTTAAATATAATTTTTCTTTTCCATTTTCGCTATAAAAAAATAATTTTCAATTTAGTACCAGAAGAAAAATATCTAACGCTTGAACGATTAAATATAATCTCGTTGGAAAATAAGCGTTTGAAAACACATCCTAAATTTTTATTTTCTCATTCAATTGAATGAAACCTGCCAGTAATTTGTTCTGCGCTAAATTATGAAAGATTTGTTTTTTCAAATATACAATTCTTTAGATAAAAAAAATATGAGCATGATCAGAAAACTAATTATCAATAAAAACTGGGGGACATATTTAAAAAAAGAAATCTTTAACTATTTCATTCTTTCTAAAAGATTAATATTTTACAAAACATGTGTATTTCCAATAAGTTTGTTCTTATTCTTCTGTTCGTAGCGATTAGTTTAAAATTACTCAAAATAAATATTTATTGAAATATTAGATGCATAAATAGTCCTTCTTCAATGAAGATCTTTGATAATTCATTCTCAATTAGCTACTTCTCTAAAAATGCTGTGATATGTTTTTAACACTTTCCAACATAGTTGAAAAATATTTATGAATTTGGTTTGTCTATCCGTCTGGCTGCCTGTCTGTATTTCTTTCTAAGCTGTAACTCGGATAACCATGTAATTTATATATTTTATTCAGGTTTACTATCATAGGTTACTGAAAATGAAGTATGTAGTATTTATAGTTCGTTTACAGGGACATTAAAAATATTCCTTTACTTTATTGTTTGTGGGAGAAAAAACGTTTGCAATGTATTTTAACTATTTTACTCTCTTTCAAACATAATAAAATTGATATACATCACTACGGTGTGCTACTATAAGCTTACTGTAAATTTGGTATGCATAGCCTTTTATTTGTCATTTTTCATTCATTAAAAAGGGGAGTTTTGATACAGTAATCTGAATATGTTTTAAAGTATTTTATAATAAATGATTGAAACATGATTTTTCTTTTATTTTTATTACCTAATCATGCACTTTTAAACAACTACAAGCAATGGGCATGTTTCAAAAGCAAACAAATTGTGACGCACATGAATACAGAAAGTCAAAGCAATTCAAAAATTCTATGTATACTGCTGTTTCGGGAACAAAAAAGAAACTATGTATTTCTGTACCTAATTCTTATGGAAGATGGATAATGGATAAATTATGGCAGCTTTTTCCAAACCTGTGCTATGTAGGAATCTTGTACACTATCTAGGGACACCATGGTGCTCTAGGAAAATAAATGAAATTTGAATGAAATTAACACTTTGCATGAACGATTTTTCTGAAAGTGTGTATGAAATTTTGTCATTACGAAAATCGTTATACACTTAAAACAAGTTACAACAAATTTATATTTGGGTTTCACTTATTGTTATTTTGTATACAATATTTCTGGTTCCCAACTACTTCTTTATTATAACATTTTCCGCATACATCATGTGAAACATCCAGAAACAAAATGTAGATTGAAAATTGAAAGTAAGAAATTGAAATGTTTATTTCGTAAACCATATTATTTGCAATTAAAAAAAAAAAAAATGTTAAAATTGGTCTTTTTATGTTGCTTGATAAATCTTTCGACTGTTGCTCCAATCCTTCGACTTTTGTCCCAATTTAAAAAAAAAAAAAAATGTTTTTTTTTTATATGGCAATTAAGACATGGCGCAATACAATATAAGCGGATAAAACAAAGTTTTTAACGCAAGAACTTTTTAATTACAAAGGTTGAACAAAAATATGAAAACACATTCCATTCATAAACACCTTAGTTGAGGTTTTCCTTCGTACTGTTTTGCTGGTAATAGGATTTGTGAGTACACTGTAAAAAAAAACGACATTTTTACAGTACAAAGTACTGTTCATCTCGCGCACAAGCTCGATCACAGTGAATGTGCTGTATCTTTCTTTGGTTTCCTGGCTATATTAACATGGAAAATACAGTAGTTGCGTAAAATTAACAGCACAATGTGCTGGCAATTTGGACGCCAGCAGTTTGTGCTGTAAAAAAATTCGTTCAAATTCTCAGCACATTGTGCTGTAAATTTTACGCAACTACTGTATTTTCCATGATAATATAGTAAGGAAAGCAAATAAAGATACAGCACATTCACTGTGATCGAGTTTGTTCTGGCAAATTTACAGTTCACGAGATTAAGCTCCATACTGTATTTTCCATGATAATATAGTAAGGAAAGCAAATAAAGATACAGCACATTCACTGTGATCGAGTTTGTTCTGGCAAATTTACAGTGCACGAGATTAAGCTCAGCAGTCACTAATAACTTACTCATGGACAGCCAACCTTTCGGTATAGGAGCTGATTAGTAAACGAGGGGAAAACACATATCCCTCTTCCCGCTGAGACCCCACTACCCGCGAACGAGCCCAGAAGTCCCAGTAGGCTTGGAGACCCTCTTTAATGAAAATTATTAAAATGGCAAAACAAACAGAGTGGCTAATAAACGATAGGACAAAATGTCAGGGCGAGCCCAAGAGAACAGTACAGTAAAAGTAAACATTTAAGATAAAAGTCAAATTTCATCATACCACTATTTTTATATAATTATAGGTTAATTAATAATGAATAAATTTTATAATAAGGAATGGAGATACTAACATAGTTTGTTAATTGAAGGTTAATACTAAGAGACAAGGAATTTAATATGAAATTCCACTCCAATGACCTGGCTAAATAATTAAAATAAGAGAGATGAGTTATAATTTTTTAATTAGCTGTTAATAATTAGGGAAATTAATGAGTTAGCGTACTAGCAGGACTACAGATGAGGAAAATTTCTGCCATATCCTCTAAAGTTAAATATTTAATAAAAGCTTAAAGTATTTAAAACAAGACAATTTAGGTTATTTAAAATTTGAGATAACACATAATATAACAATTAGTTCACAGATGAGACTTTCACAGACGACACTTAAAAACAATTAACAAAAACACATTCAAGAAGTGTTTTGCATTAGTAGTTATCAAAACTCTATGCAATGCTCACCTGTCTCTGTCATTTAACATCCATTTTCGTCTCCGCTGGTGTTTCTCTGGTGCTGTTTCCACAGCCTTCCCATATGGAGTCATAATCTCGAACACTGTGCCTCTGTATACAATAAAAACTTTCGCCACCTTACTTACAGAAGCACTCACCATGCGAACCTCAACGATTTGGCCACATTGAAATTCTGTCATATCTGACGTTATTCGCACTCACGTCAGCACAGACCCCTCTATTGGCCACAAATTATCCATTCAGCGAATAGACGAACTTATATAGGTAGTTACATTATGCAAAACTGCAGAGTATCTACAAACTTCGCTATACACTGTTAAAAATCTGCAGCTTTTGCTGTATAGTTCCTCAAACGCTTTTATAGATTATCTCTATTATGACCAATGAGAAGGCTCCGTAATATAGTCAAATAATCGCTTTCCATAAAAGCATAGAGTGACTATGTAGCTAAAGATACACATCTTTAGGTGCGTTTGGAATTATATAAATACGTAGCACTTATAGTCGTCGTTCGGTCCGTCTGTCTGTCTCCCCGTACCAACCGAATGGTCTGAAATTTTAAATACATAATTGTTTCAAAATTTTACCGAGTCATTTCAAATTTTACGAAAATCGGATGCATAATTTAATTATAGGGATAGTCAAAATTTTTCCGTTACATGACGGCCAATGTGAAAAAAATTATTGCAAGTGCATTTCAATGATGTTACAGCCTTCCGAATGGTCCGAAATTTTAAATATATAATTATTGCAATATTTTGTCAACTCATTTCCAATTTTATAAAAATTGGATTTATAGTTTAATTACAGGGACAGTCAAAATTTTTTGTTACATGACGGCTAATGGGAAAAAAATATTTCAAGTGCATTTTATTGATGTTACAGCCTTCCGAACGGAATGAAATGGATAGGCACTTATGAAGTGCACTAAAATATACATTCAGTACAATATGCTGTGCAAAAAATATTTATAAAACAAGTTATAGTACGAACGCACATCATTTGCCTAGTTTGACGTGCAATTTCCAACTTGTTATAAATGTCGAAAGCATGTACTTTACGGTACTTTTTGCAAAGTGTTTCAATACTTTTGTCCACTCACAGTCGGACACAAAAATCCGTATACTAGACATTTGCTCAAAAAATCTTATTATGTGTGCAATATTTCTTCTACAGTTTTGAATAGTGGAAACTTTTGAGGCTTAATGGCATAAATAAAGCACTTTAATTCATTTAATTTTCTAAATATGTATGGTAAAATTACGGCTGATATATATTTTTTTAAGCTTAAAAGCCGTAGATTTTAATTTTATCTTTAAAAAAAATGTAATCTTTTTTTTTTTTTTTTTGTATTTATTCTCATTGTAATACATAAAAAAATGAAATGTAATAAATAAAAATGGTAAAAATACGAATTTGGTAGTAAAGATTTATTTAAATAGAGATTTATTCTTTCAAAATATTCATTGCTCTAAATAATAAATATATTAAAAAAATGCAGGCACTTTTTAATAGCAAAGGACTTTATGTTGCTAATTATACGCATTTCCCATGTATCTACTTTGTTTCCCCCCCCCCCCCCAAAAAAAAAAAGATAAAAAAAAAACTAAATATCTATATTAAAGAGATGTATTTAAAATTATGAATTTCTGTTACATAACTAAAGTTGTTACAAAAGTGTAAGTTCATTGATGAATGACTAATGTTAAACAGTGCTTGAAATCATTACTTAGCAATAATCCATTTAAAATTTATTCTATGAGATTTTCCAAATTCATTAATTTTAATTAATGCAAACCTTGAATAAGCATGTAACATGTCTAAGTGATGAATTTGTACCTCTTTATTATTAATGATACGTTACTTTAACAAAGGAATTAGCAACGTGGAATATGTAAATCTAAAGTGTATCCGAAGTAAATGTTTGTTTACACCAAATATGTTTGAATATGATCTTAATTTGTATAATTTTTTTCAATTAACCTTATTACTTAACAGACGTTAAAACATGTATAATTATTCCTGATTTTGAATATTCCTTGTTTTAAATCTGGTGCGCATACCCGCTTGAATCAACTAATTTAATAAGAATGAAACTGCGTTAAAGGTTATCTAGATGTTTATGCTACTCATAGAAGTTTAACTTTTGGCTGAAATTTAATTCGAAAAATGAATTATTTTGTGTAAACAAAGAACTTCGCTAATCTTGTATTATACCGACATTTTATTTTGAGATGACTCTTTTATTATCCTTGTAGTTTATTTTTATTCCCCTATTTTGAAGTATTCTTATCAGTTTATTCTCTGACAGATCGCTTTAATGCGAAATAAGCAACTGCGTGAAGTTGCTTATTCACGCATAATGGCACTTTGGCGGATTAAATGGCATAATGGCGCATGGCGCAATTAAATGGCAAAAAGGCGCATAATGGCACTTTGGCGCATTATGCGCATAATGGTACACATAATGCATAATTCACGCATAATTAATCACATGGAAATAATTTGTCGTGATTTTTCTTTTGAGGAAAGACGAAAGAGTTACAAGAATTAAATATCTCTACACGTTCATTTTCAATGTGTTTAGACAAATAAGAGACCGCGAACATAAAAAGTAAGCCTACTTAATTTTTTTAAATAATCACCTAATATTGCAGTTAAGAATTCTCTCATTTGATCATATAAGCAGGGTTCTCGCTGTCGCTCGCCATTGCGCCAAATCGCGACAAAATGTTTCATTTGGCGAGTAAACTTACAATCAGATTTGCCAAACTGCGAGTGCTCAATTTCTGCTCTGTTTGTGTGTGTACCAATACACTCGAGACTTATCCGCTTTTCTGAACGATTGATGCAGCTTTACATGTTCAATCGCACCGTGTCATTTCCATTGCTCTATTTATAGAGATATAGACTCAATATAAATTCAGTTTAGCAATAGCCAGAGACGCAAAAAGGACTTTGCGATAGGTTTTTGTCAGTTAATCACTATGCGCCGGCGTCGCTCTGGTGAAAACATAAACGAAATTACTCGCAAAAAGTGCTAAATAATGGAAAGTTTTGCTGGAATGTGGTGTTGAAATTAACCATACAATTTATTAGTTTTATGTAAAGTATCATTGGCCGTCTATCGGTCGAAATCACATAGCAATTTTTAGTCTATGTTTTCACAGCGGTAAATCAAAGATAGCTGTTTTTAACTTTTATTCAGGCTGCTAAAAGCATGTCTGAAACATTTATTCATTTAGGAGGCATTTAGAATAAATTTATATTAGCCCCGGTACGGTATGCTATTTCTTACTCCCAGCTTATTTTGTGTCCAAAAAATAACGTTAGCTTACAGACGCTAGCAATAAACAAAGTAGATGTATCATTGTACAATTAAATGCTCTATAGCATTTTTTCAAATTTCTAAACATCGCACATTTTTAATTTTTATACCATCGTATTGGGAAAAAAAGTACTTTTTAATGCAATTTGTTTGAAAACTGCACTCTATTTATTTGTTTTTGAAGTATTATTTTTTTTTGTAAATTTTAGCGACATTTGTTTCATTTTGGCAACTCAAGTACGCCATTTCTGTAGAAAGTAAAGAAAAAAATGCTGAAAAATAGCAATTATATCTTTTTGTTGCCATTTTCTCATTAAAAAAATTAATTAAAAAAATAAATTGAAAAAAAAAATTAATTAATGCGTGCTACTTTGAGAAAAATATAAATGAAAGATTTATGATAAAACAGGGAGCTATTCTAAACTATATTTAATTTTAAGTTTCTATATTAATGCAAATGACGTCATTTTACATAACATAAAAGCGTGTGCTTTAAGTCTTAAAACTGAAATATATTTTGCAGTAGAGTCCCGATTATCCGAGTCACGCTTAACCGAGTTATTTTCTTCTGATGGACTGGTGGCTTCTATTATTATGAAACAGCCATTATAAATGAAGCGTTAGGTGAAGATGAAAGAGCTGCCGTAAAAAGTTAAAACTCTGATTTTCTGGTCACAATGGAAAAAAAAAATGGCCATAATTTTTTTTAACGCTTCATTTATAATGGCTGTTTCATAATAATAGAAGCCACCAGTCCACCAGAAGAAAATTTGAAGTAATGGAAATGCCGGGGCGACACTAAATTCTGAAAAAGCAGAATTCCTGTTCTCTAGTGTTTTATTTAATAGTTTCTGTGGCGGATAGTTGAATTTCTATTTTTTGAGTAATTTAAAAAAATTAGGTTTATTTTAGAAAGTGTTCAAAAAATAGATACAATAAGTGTTTAAAGATAGATTTTTCAGTGTTTCACGCCGAATATATTTTGCTAACATTTATTTTCATTTGGCTACTGTTTTTTTATTTCTTATTCGCCAAATCGATAATGTTGGTCAAAAGCCAGCGAGAACGCTGCGATATAAGTATATAAAACCACTTGTATATTCACGTCTCTTGAAAGACCAATATTCCTTCAAAGTATATATGAGTGAAAAGCCTAAAATATGTAAGGGGCAGTCAAATGGAAACGAGACATATGGGAAAAAATGTAGGTAAACTGTTGTCAAATGAAAGCGAGACAGATGGAATAAATGTAAGTAAACTGTTTATTATTTTATTAATTTTAAACTTACACTGTTAAAAATTTTGCAGCATTCTGGCAAGTCAATTCGAACGTTTTTTGAAAAAACGGTTTCATAACCATAATTTAACTATATTTTGACCATAAAATGACCAATAATATGGTCAGAATAGTGTTAAATTACGGGTGTGTAACCGTTTTCGGAAACAAACGGTTAAATGACCTGCAAGAATGCTGCAAATTTTTAACAGTGTAGCTTATATCCTCCGACTGGCCGGAACCCACCGCGCATAGATTTTCAGGTACTTCAAAAGCGCTGTCAAGATGGCGTGTGCGCGGTACCGTGACTAATGTACAAGATGAGTCAAATGTCTTCCACCATCCGCGCCGTCGGTCATTTCTGACACCAGTATCCACCGCAGCTATGACAGAAGTGGTAATGACACGATGAGCCAGCCCTTGGCGACTTCTGTTTTTCAATGACACCGACCTTCTCGAAATCGTTTATTCCACTGAAAACACGCGCACGTGACATGCTGTTTTCGCCATACACAGCAGACATTCAGGCATGAATTTCACTTCCTGGCACACCTTACGCAGTCATAAAAAGCCTTACACATCGCTGTTCTTCATTCCTGGTCTCCATAGTTATGTCGTACGCACACCGACTCTCTCATCTCAATTTGAGTGCGTCTAATATCAAATAGCACAGCGGTGATCGATCACGCTGTTCCTTCCTGATTCCCTATAGAGGGCACTACTATAGACACACTTACTTATTTTACCAACTTCCGCGTCATAGTCATTATTTAGACTGTCTCGTTTCCATTTGACTACCCTTATAAGTCTAATGTCACAGTTTCTAGATTATAATAAAAATTATGTGGCACAATGACAATTCATAAACCTTTTTTCCTATGGAATGAAAAATGTTTATTAAAAATTGTATTATAAAAGGCAAAATGCCGTTTTAAATCAACGCGATATACAACATTGCTCTGAATTTAAATCAACGCGATATACAACATTGCTCTGAACTAGCGACAGGACTTTTATTAAGACTAAAACTTGTTAAATCTGCCAGAAATGACTTTCTGAACAAAAATCTTTTCATAAAATTTCTTTTCTGCACTTTTTTAAGAAATTTTACATTAAAGATTTAACCCTTTCCGGCGCGGTGTCCTTAAAAAAGACACCTAATTTTAATTCCAAAACTGACAAACGGCACCAAGAATATTTAACTAAAATTTTCCTATTATAATGTACATGAAAATAAGCAAGTTAATATTTTCTAATAAATTCGTTTATAAGTTGCGATGTCAGTCTATTATTTCATCAGTTTATAAACAGAATTACTCCGCGCCGGTAAGTGTTAGCATATTCTTTCTATTTTCACAGTTTTTTTTTTCTTTTTAATAAGATGCCAAAGGGAAGCGATTCATTAATGTAATTAATAATGCTTCTGATTCGTGAACTATTGTTCTGAAAAAAGAATTTGATGTTACGGGAAAATTATAAATTGATTTCTGATGTACTGAATCTACTTTTTGTAAAGTTAGGTGCTGTATTTCGGAGTATACTGTTGTTGCGCGTGAATTTGCTTGGATCAAAGTATACGAAACATTTCATCTGTTTACAACTATTGTTCGCTATTGAATCACACCTTGAGTTATAAAAGATTATTGTCAAAGCAAATCATTTTTTTTTCACTTTCCCTTGCTGTCACATCCAGATATTTGGTTCAAAACATCTACTTTCATATCATTTTCTGAATGAACTTCTGCCTTTACCAAATAATGAAACAAGTCGAAAATTGTACGTCAAACGAGGCAAATGAGGTGCGTTCGTATTATAACTAGTTTTATAAATATTCAGATCTTGGTGTAATAGCTGTTGCACTCTTCTGCAAAGATGCACGAATACAAAATTTATTACGATTCTATATGTGAAATTCAGTAATACGTAAATAATAGGACTCCATCTTAAGTATGACGTAATCAGCATGGCAACCTAGAAGCATTACTTATCATGGAATATCAGTAAATCAATTAAGTATGATAGGATTTAATAGAATGAAGAAAGCTTTTATTACTATCTTTTTGTGTTCTGATTCGATTTTCATAATATTTGAAATGCCTCGACAAAATTCTGCAACGAATATATATATTCAATTTCAAACAATTCGTTTGGGTAGTTTTTGAACTGTTATTTGTGGACACACGGACAGACAGATGGAAGGACCAGACGACGACTATAGGTGTTACGTATTTATATAATTACCAACGCACCTAAAAACAGTTCTATTACAAATTATTAATAATAGAATCTGTCATGTTCATGTGCGAACAAAATTGAATTTAAAAATGGGTCAGTATAAATAGCGTGTTTGGATTTCAAAACAGCTTTAAATCTTCAGCATGAAAATGCGACGCCAAGCATGTATAAAGGACACGGAGTTTCATTTATGAATCTTCTATTTTAATTTCGCTGTGCTTATACTTTACAGTAGGCTAATAAAAGCGTGTTTTTACCCGACTGCCAAGAAGGGTTATGTGTTTCACGCGTATCTGGGTATGTGGATTTCTTTATACCCCCGAAACATCCCAACGGCTAGATGGATTTTAATGAATGAGGTCTCTATCAATTCGTATTAACCGTCTGATGGTTATAGACTGGGTATTCTTTTTATAAATTCGAATTGGCGGCCGTAAAATACAAAATGGCGGTAGAGACCAAAAAAATTTTTTACGCACCCTATCGAGTGGCATATCATTGGATAGGTCTTTTAAACTGAAGACGATGTTTCATTGACTATTTTACAGTCAAAAATCTCCATTTAAATATTACACAACCTGGAAGTTAGGATCTCTAGCTTTACTGCAACTCTAACCATCATCGATATCTATAGGCCTCATCAGAACAGTGTTTATAGATAGGAACTAACAATTAAACACAACTTAAAAGTCATCAATACAAGTAAATAGAAAAAAATAGGTAAGTAATATAAAAAATAGTTTCACATTGATGAGAAATAATTAATTAGTTCGCTTTTTGCGCAGTCGGGTTTTTTGGTTTTTAAAATTTATTACACTCTTTTATTTAACTAAGACTGGTTTTTGTATTTAAAGAGGCAATGTTGTCATCGATTTTAATACATTTCCTGATATACAAGAATTATGCAAATTGCGTTCACATGTGTGTTTTTCGATGAGAATATAAAGCTTTAATATTTCCGAAATTTAATTAAAAATGAATACATTTATTTACAGCCATTTTTTCGTTAGCTCGTCACAGATGATTAACTGCTAAATAATCCCAGCAACTCGTACAATTGTATACAAGTCAGAACAAAAATTAAACTACTGATGCGCCAATAAGCGCTTGCTGAAATATGCCAAATATCTGTAAAACTGCAGCAATAAAACATTTGAAAAACTAAAAAGTGGAATATGAATTATAAGTAAAAATGATAATTGTAAATGTAATATTAAAAAAAAAAACTGAATATTTATCATTTAACTAGAAAGGTAGCCCGTCAAAAATGACGGAAATTTAGATATAAAGATATATACAACTCATGTGCAAGAATATGAGTTTTCTCGCTTGTTCCGCAGTGATAGATGAAAATAACACATTTTAATAACGAAATACATTTACGAAAAATTGTGTACAGTAGAAGACCACTAATCTGCACAGTTTGGTTCCAAGTGTTATGCAGATTTGAGGCTTTTTGCGGTCATGTCTATTCAATCTTTGTTTAATTTTTTTTTAATTCATATATTGGTCAATTTAGATTGTTGAGCCTTAAAAATAAATAAATAACACACTTGAAGTAAGGTTAAAAACTATTAAATTATTGTATACGATTTCATGAAATGGTATTATATGGTATTATATGTGTGTGCTTCACGATCTTGGTTACGACGTTGGCGAAATTGGCTGCAACTTGTCATAATCCTAATAGTGCGGGCCGCTATAACAAAAAAGTAACCAGTTTTTAGTAAAATTTTTGATATAAAGCAGCTTTCAAAAACTTGTGTAAAATTGCAGGCCGTTCTCGTGTTATGTCAGTCCTAGGAATAATATTTCTAACACTGAAGATTTTCCATGTATATATGGAATTTAGAAAAGCTTCTCCAAAAGAAAGGTCCTGAAATGACATTGTAATTCATCTAACTTCAAAGATTAATCGGGCCCTGATGTTGAGTACTGAAATCTAATAAATACTGTTATTTTAAATATTACAACAGAATTAAACAGTTAAACTTATTTAACTTAAACCCGCTGTTACTTCCCGATGTTATTTTTTAGTATTAAGAAAGAAAATTATTTAAAATTTTCAAATCATGCATTTATGATTTTTTCCCGTCTTTAATAACTAAATAATGAAAAATTAGGCTTTTATTCTGAGCTCATAAATATGACAATAAAATAATGTAACTAAGAGACATTGCAAAATTAAATCTTTGTGATTACAAACCATAAACAAACGATACCGCCACCATTTTACCTACTATGACGTCATTAGAATATTGCCCATTGATTGTTGAAGAACTTACTTTGTGAATGATTACCTCAATGATTTAATATTTTTGACGTTTCATGATGTATGAAACACTTGTTTTTGTTTAGGTTTATGGAATGAGATATTAAGCTGTGAACCTAATTTCAATTGAAGTTATCCAAGGATATATGTATTTTTAATTGAAATTAAAAACAATGCTTTGATCTCGAAATAAAAAGTTTTAGTTTGTATAATTTGTTATTTCTGTTAATTATTTATTTAAGTACTTTTCCATTATAGCGCATTTTTAAAAAAAAGCTTGGCGCGATTCGGGCATCAGAAAGTGAGATATGTTGCGAAAATATATAAACAGCTATGAAAACAAATCTAATGAACTTTTATCTTTGTTTATATATGCACTTATATATATAAAAAAATCGTTTCTAAATATATATAATTTTTTTATATATACAAATTACGGCACAGATTTCAGATATGAACCGGGGTATCTAACTGGCGCCAAAATGGTGTTATTTTGCCTGCTATGGTAACCCGGCTATTGTTTTTTATTTATTAATAAATTGTTTATTTACTTTTATTTTCTGTTTTTTTAATTATATAAACTGCTTTGTTCTATAGTTATTATTCAAACTTTTATTTATTTATAGATATTTCCTTTTCAAAATGATAGCAAATAATTGAAAAATATATAAGTAACTGGTATTTGAAAGCGAGATTTCTGTCAAATTGGCGTCATAGAAAAATCACGCCAACTCCCATGTGTATATGACATCTGTGCAAAAATTACTTCTGTTTCTTTATAAAAATCGGTAAATAGATTTTTTTATATTAAATTGTCTGCACAGATGTCATATACGACTATATTGGCGCGATTTTTTGCTGTGTGCATAAATGCTACAGTTCATATGCAGGGCTACACAAAAGAATTCGTAAGGGTTACTGGGTATGAGAGTAAATTGCTTAAAGGTGGTTTTTAAAGGAGTTATGCATTTTTACGCTGAACTGCATTTAGTTTCCTAAGAAATGTTTGTAGAATATAGATAAAATGATATAAATGGTCACGCATAGAATTGGATTTATAACCCTCTATGGATGATAATATCTGGAAATGTGATTTCAGTAGTTTTAAGAGTAGTTTAAATTAAATTTTAGCTAAATACTGGCACATAATAACGGTATTATTGGCTATGGAGGTAACTGCTGAAATCAATTTTTAATTTTTTTTATGCGTTTTCTAAAATGTTTAGGTACTTCTTAGTTATCCCGTCTACCAAATTACTGTCGCCAAATTGTAAGATTAATTGCCAATAATGGTTGCCATTAATTAATTAATTGTAAGATTAAATGCCAATAATGGCCAATAAAATCATTAATTCGACGTTTTATTTGTATTTTTATTAATGTTTTACTATTTATTTGGCGATTTATATAATTTGGCGAAATTGGTCGACGGGATATCTAAGAAGTAACGTTATCTTATTTACCTTATTTCCCTAAATAACGAAGTTTTGTTAAAGCATTCAGGATGTGTTGGAAAGTGTTTCATATTCTATGCTTAAAGCATGATTTTGCTTTCTTCTTTAGTCTTATTTTGCATTTATTTTATTCTTAATTTTTTAGTCTTATACTGCTTTATAGAAACGTTGGCACAGTTGTCATATACGTTATCATATATTGGCGCGATTTTTTTCCGACGCCAATTTGGCGAAAACATCAACATAGCATAAACAACAACATCCGGATTACCATATCAAGCAAAATTACGACACTTTGGCGCCAGTTAAGTATCCGTTGTGTATATGACATTGGCGTCAGAAAAAAATCGCGCCAATATGGAATATGACATCTGTGCCGAAACTTTAATATTTAATGTTTAAACTCTTCGCTCCACTCCCCTTGCATATAGTATAAACTATAACACGGATAGCGCAAAATAATAGACAGTTTGGTACTTTTCCACTGTAGGGGCTTTGGCATTTTTTAAAAAAAGCTTGGTGTAATTTGGGCATCAGAAAGTGAGATTTGGGTACTTTTCCATTATGCGGACACCATTGTCGCCAAGCGTAACGGTTGGCGCAAAATCGTGAATTGAAACATTTGAAAAATAAAAGAAAAACCATTGTCGATACTAAAGTGAGCATTTAAAAAATATAACATTTGAAAATTCCAGACTTTTACGAACTATTTCATCAAATCTCAAATATATACTTAAAATAAGTGAACAAATAACTGCTATAAAATAAAGCAATAAAATAAAACTCATATTAAACTGCTGGCATAAAATTACAAATATCTTTTAGTATTTTGAAGTAATTGGCGCATTAGCATACATTTTGGCATGGTGTCCGTATAACGGGAAAATATCGAGATTTGTTGTCAAATCATATAAACAGCTATGAAAACAAATTTAATGAGCGTTTTTGTTTGTTTTATATGCATATTATTGATGTTTTTATGTACAAATTACATCTGTTTCTGTATAAAATTAGAGAAACGGCTTTTTTATGTTAAATAAATCGTATAAATATCGAAAAAAATGCGTGTGTATATAAAATGAAACGGTGAATAGGTTCCCGGGAAATATGTTACCAAATTTCCTTTTTCGCCAAGGCACCTATGCTGGAAAAGTACATAAAACACATTAAAATCGCGCAGTTAGGAGCTCACACAGTACACCGTTCTCTATTGGCGGTTGTTTTATTAGTAGCATCGGGAGGAAGATGTAAAGATGTACTTTAAATTCTCACCTATAGATTTCGAAAAAATATCTTAAAAGAGTGGAGTTTAAATTAAATTTCGTTGACCTCCATTATGAAAGATTAATGGTTTTAAATGGGAATTTCGCCAAATTAGCCAGCTATCACCAAGTTGGCTAACATTTGGCGCTACTGTGGTAACCCTGCATTAATATTTTTCAACAATTACTCATTTCAATGAGGCGGTCCTACCGGAATAGTGAGGGACACACAGAGACTTGAATTTTATATAAATAGATTGTGAAATATTGCTTAATTTCGATTATTTTTTAAGAAATCAAATTAGAAATTCTAAAATGATAGTTTAACTAATGTTTTTTTGTTGTTGTTGTTGTTGTTTGTTTTACCTGTTGTTGCCCTACTTAAAAAAAGACAGAGGGCAAAAATTATATATTTTTTAATAAATTCACATGCTTATGGTAGAAAAAATGCAGTGAATGTTTCATAATCCTCATAATCCTGGTCGGTGCTCATGTCAAATTAAAATATTTTAACGGATTTTTTTGGGAAGAAACATTAATCAAAGTCATTAATTAGACCTGATTTTCAAAAGAGAGTTTTAAATAATACATACATGATATCCCAAAAATGACGGATGGATTTTAAAATTTCATAACTTGCAAACAGTGACAGATATTTAAAAAAATTCTTGCAGGAGTGTTATATAAGATGTCAGGAGTTTTTATGCTGCCTTTCTCAGTTTTAGTTACAAATAGAATCGATAGATGGAGCTGCGAAGAATAACCGCTGAAACCAGACTCGAATTTTCGGCCTATCTCTTCTTCCATGCAAAAAAAGGAGATTAAAATGTATTGAATGGATTCCAAAGTACCAAAAATCATTTCTGGACTGAGCGCCTATTGCTTTCGGTGCCATCTACTGTTTGAAATTTGAACTAAAACCAAAAATCACAGTACAAAAACTCCTGATATCATACATAACCTCCTGCAAGAATTTGTTTTAATATCTGTCACCGTTTGCAAGTTATTGAATTTTAAAATCAATCAGTCATTTTTGGGACACCCGGTATTTTTACATTTATAATTATTTTTAGGGTTCTCGTACCTTTTAAACGCGTCGAAAATTAACGAAAAAATTCAGAGTTTGAATTAGTCTATCTTCAAAATCTTTTTATGTATAAACATGAAATTTTGGATATTGATTAAACAGATTGTGCTTTCTAATATACTACCAACAGAAATTTATTAACTCTTTACGGAATTTGTGTATTGTTGAAATCAAAATAGCTCTTTTTTTACCCCATAAGTCATTGCGCGCATGATATCTTGAGAAAGTATGTATGGATTGTCATGAAATTTGGTAAATATACTCAACAAATATGTGTGTTTAAAATGATTTACTTTTAAGTATTTACAATATTAATATTTTTAGTTATGACTATTTTTATTCATTAAAAATACAATTTTTTTTTTTTTTTTTTATATATATATATATAGTTAATGAAATAATTTTAGCCTAAGAGTAGATCATTTTAAACACACATATATGTTTAGTATCTTTACCGAATTTCATGCCAATCCATGTATACGTTTTCAAGATATCATGCGCGCAATGACTTATGGGGTAAAAAAAGAGCTATTTTGATTTACACAATACATAAATTCTGTAAAGGGTTAATAAATTTCTAATGGTAGCATATTACAAAGCACAATCTGTTTAATCAATATCCAAAATTTCATGTTTATACATAAAAAGGCTTTGAAGATAGACTATTTCAAACTTTGAAGTTTTTCGTTAATTTTCGACGCGTTTAAAAGGTACAAGACCCTTAACTAATTTTATAACTACTTATCTGATATTGGTTCATGTATGTAACAATATTTATTTATTTATTTTCGATTTTCGCTTAATTCCTGATGTGCTGGAGTTCTGACTTTATACACAGTTGTACTCGTATGTGTGCAATGACATGGCAATATTGCAAAATTTTCTTACTTTGATTTTTAATTAATCGATTAATTTTAACCGGAATAATCCATAATAATTCAATTCAAGAACTTAAGTAGTATTTAGAAAATGAAAGGCAATAATGTAGCAATAAATACGTTTAATTCAACCATGACACGCACCACCAAATTCACTTTTTGCAGATAAAAATGATAACTGTGTTCAATAAAAAATTGATTACACTAATAAATGAATTTTGAACTATTTGAAGTGTTAATAAGTTGGAAATTGCTCGTCAGACGTGGCAAATGAGGTGCGTTCGTACTATAACTAGTTTTATAAATATTTTTTGCCCCGCATATAGTACTGAATGTATATTTTACTGCACTTCAATAGGTGCATATCCATTTCATTCTGTTCGAAAGGCTGTAACATTATTAAAATCCACTTGCAATAATATATTCCCATTGGCCGCAATGTAACGGAAAATTTTAACTGTCCTTGTAATTAAACTATCCGTGCGATTTTCATAAAATTTGAAATGACTCGACAAAATTTTGTAACAATTATATATTTAAAATTAACAAACCATTCGGTTGGGTAGATTTTGCTCTGTTATATGTGGGCAGACGGACAGACGGACTGAACGACGACCGTAGGTGCTACTTATTTATATAATTACGAACGAACCTAAAAAGTAGAAAATGTAAAATATAATATGTTAAAAGCCGTGTTTTAGATAGATTTCGTAAGAAGTACTACCTATTGCAGTCGTTACCATGGTGCCGCTATTGAAAGATTCCTTCAAAACTTTTCATTCTATGACACCAGGAACCCAAAACAATCCCCACCTAAAAAGCTTGTATATATATATGTGTGTGTGTGTGTGTGTGTGTAAGTATGTATGTACTAATTTTTTTCCGCACGATAAAAGTCGCAATTATGCACGGATCGTCTTCAAACTCACCAAATACATTGAGATGCCGAATATCTCGGCGGGGATTGCAAATGGGCAAAATCGGCCCGAGAGGCGTGGAAATGGGTAGGGTTAAAAATTTTGAATACCACCTTAACATGATTCTGATAAAACTAGCTCTTACAGAAAAATGAAGGGAAATTTAAACATTTTTCGTTTATATTGTTGCCAACAATTAAAAAGCCACAAAAAATTCTTACCACAACAATTACATTTCTAATGCAAGATTTCAATGTGAAAAGGAAAATGAAATAAATATCAAAGTACTCAATAATCGCTATAAGTGATAAACATAAATTTTAAAAAGGCAAAATACCTTTATTTATTTACATTTCGACTTGTTTCATTGGGCATGTTTGGATATCTAAAATTTGGAAAGAAATGCTACATTGAATAATGACGCAATAATATAAACTAATTCACGTTCAAAAATTTCCATTTTTAATATTGAAGTTATCATCATTATCCTTGCGTTTGTGTGATTTTTGTTTTAGGATACTAGTTTTTCATTTTAAATTTTTGCGAAAATATTTTTATCTTTTTATTTTCTTGAGAATGTTAACCGTCTGATGCAATGAAACGCGTCGAAAAGTAAATAAATAAAGGTATTTTGCCTTTTTAAAATTTTTGTTTATTAGTTATAGCAATTATTCAATACTTTGATGTTTCGTAGTGATTTTTATATATAGTTTACGAAATACATGGTTTGACAAATAAAATAAGTGAATATTACGTCATAACTTATCTATAGCAAGATTTCCACGTGAAAAATGAAAAGAAAATAAATAGTTTGACGAATTAAAAAAAAAAAAAGGTGAATATTACGTCATATTGGAAACATAATGGAGGTTAGAAGGTGAATATGTAACGTCATATGAGTTTGAAAAAACGTATTCAAATATGATAAAAGCCTGACTATGGTAAAATCGGCCCAAGGAGGTGGAAATGGGGAGGGTTAAAAATTTTGAATACCGCCTTAACACGATTTTCATAAAACCAGCTCTTACAGAAAAATACAATTAAACTCACCAAAAAAGGCTAGATAAAAATTGTTAAATTGTATTTGTCTCTATTCGTGCTTTAGTTTTTGTTGGTGAAATTGGCACTTAACTTCGAAATCTGGCTCCGCCTGTAGGCCGAGCCGGCAGAGATTTTTTATTAGTATATCGGGAAAAAGAAAATAATTTTAGTTAATAAAATCTGGAGGATAAATAAAGCGTTGTAAAGAACGAAGCCCTGCTATTAACACAATAAAGTTATCGAGCCATAAAGAAGATGTTAAGAAAGAAAAATAATACCAATTAAATTATAGTATGAAAGTGATTAAATTTCCTAGAGTATTTATATCAGGTGGTCACAATTCAAATAATTTTGTTTTAATCTCAAAAAATTTCTCACAAAAATATTTTATTTAACTATGCATTCAAAATAAGAACGCTGCAAATGAAATCAAAATTTTATACAAATTATTATCATTTTTTTATGTATATATTATACTTTTATTAATAAAACAAACAAGAAAAAACTGTTTTGGATTATATTTTTTTCGCACATTTCCTTTCCTCCCGGAAAGTTATAAAACCAACTGTACTCCCGTGAAATGTGAAAGATAGTCGAAAATATAAAAATAATGTAATTAACATCTGGTAAGAGATATAGTATATCATATTTATAACATATTTATAACAACTACAAACATACTTCATAATACCGGAGTGTATATAATAATTTTGTTCAAATGTAAGTTTTCGAAAATGAAATTACTAAAATTTCTTATCTCTCCAGTAATAAAGTTACAAAACTTTTAATTATATTGAATTTTAAAAGTACTGATAAGAAACTTCAGAACAGATCTTTTATGTTCCTACTTTCAAATGATAATAATTTTTCAGTCATAAAAGTCTTTAAAGAAAGATATGAAAAGAAAACCAATTAACGATAAGTTGTCGATGACATCCCTTTTCAAATATTTGACAAACAATTTCATTAGATTTTTGAAATCTCATATCTGTTATGACTTTTCAATTTACGAAGAGATGATTGTGCATGTCATTTATCGTTGAAATTTTTGAAGCATTCCAAAAATGTTTTCTGTACTTTATTTTTAACACTTTCCAACATAGTTGAAATGAAACAGTTGTTTAAAACTGATATCAGTTGTACAATTACGACTCTAACTCGGATGAATAGGCTTACAAACTGAGGGAAAAAAATATCACCTTAACCTAAAATGAATAGGTAGTCATTTTCTGTATCCCTTAATTAGAAATTAACATCTCCGAGCTATGCGAATACGATAAACAACTAAGATGAATAGACGAAATTACCTAGAATTTATAGTCTTTTGTTTTTCAGGTGACGAAACGATAATAAATCGTTTCAGTAGCGAGAAATTATCGCTTGATTTCTGGAATGGTTTCATAAACTAGAATTATAGTTACTAAAACTAACATCTTGTGTTCGAACCTATTTGCAGAGATTTTTAAATAAGTTTGACCACGTGAATATAGGGAAACACTCTTGAATTCTAGTAGGAGACTCTAAAACTCTCTAGCAAAGAGAACTAGAATTTATATAGATGACATGGAACAATTTTTTCTAGCGCCACAATTTAGAATCGAGATGCCAGAACCATATTTTTGTTCACAATGCGAATTACAATGTAATTGACATATGTTACTGATGATTATTATGGTATTTTCGGTATTGAAAATTATGACTACAGTATTTATACCTCTTTTACAGGGCACTAAAAAGGAATACGTTGTAAGAGGGAGAAAATATTTATATTTAAATTTATGTAATTCATTCGCGTGCACTACACGATGCTTAGTGTAGAATATGGTGTGCATAGAATTTTTCTTTCATGCATAGCAACATGCAGAAAAATTGGGTTAAAGTACTGTCTATGAGCATTAATTGCTGAAAGTATGTTTTTATTTAAACTTTTTTTAAAATTATTTTACTGGGTGTGTATGAATTCCATAGGTAATATAAACGGCTGCATAAAAGAATTTGAGTACATGTCCGCTTATTAAAAGAAATTCTGAACGGAATGTTCAACTGCATCGTGCGTTTAAAGTTTTGCATACTATGCAGTATGAATACAAATCTGTGGCTGATATACAGAGCATTACAAAATAATTCTAATATTTTTACGGCTATGGATGGTAACTGCTGAAATTGGGTTGTTATATAATATTAACTTTCCAATTTTTTTACTAAGTTATTTTAAACATATCACAGATAATTATAATAAGCTCAATCTACCCTATATATATAAAATCCTAATGAAACGAATTTATGAAACGGATATATGAAACGGCTGAAATGAAACGAAGTTATGTAACGATTCTTTGAAACTACTGATTAAACAACTAACTATGTTTCACGGCGATTTCTCCTAAAATATCGAATACTTTGCGATGAAATTAACACCAAAAATCAGTATTGATCCGCAGATCACAAAACTGGTATTAGAATTTTTAAATTCGAATTTTTTCTAAATATTAATTTTTTTCTTATTTTAAATACATTTTTCTAATGATGGCAACTAAAATTTTAATCATAACAGATATATTTTTTTTCATATTTCAGAAAAAGTTATTATTTTAAATTAATTCGGCGATCAGTTTGGCATCCCTTAAATGTATGCTAAGAAATGTATGATGCTACTTTTATACCTAATTCAATTTACTTGAACAATCTTTCGCCAAATCGAAAGATTCTGATAAAGAAATCAATTCTGACGGTATTTTTATGTTAGCGAGAGGCAGGTGATAATTCGCTAAACATTTTTCCCGTTGCATTTTTTTAAATTTCATTAATTTCATTTAAAATATAATCCTTTCATACATTTTATTTAAAATACACAACTTTCATTTAAAATTGATAGCTTTCACTTATTTCTTTGTTTTTAAAACAAAACGAAAAGGAAAAAATTAGGAACAGTTGTTATCTACGCAACGAGGTTCCTAATTGGCGCCAAAATGGCATTATTGTGACTGACATGGCAACCCGGCTATTGTTGTTTATTTAATAATAAATGTTTATTTACTTTTATTTCTTTTTTTAAATTATATAAAATATTTTGTTCTATAGTTGTTAATTATTTTTTTTATATATTTCCTTTGAAAAATAATAGAAAATGATTAAAAAATACGGTACTACATAGTTATTCCGTCGAGCAATTTCGCCAAATTATACAAATTGACATAATTTTTATTTTAAATAACGAAAGAACAAATAAATTAGTATAACATTAATAAATATACAAATGAAACGTCGAAATAAAAATCACTTGATGCCGTAAACACGTGTAACTTGCTTAAAGTCAAGTGAATGTGACATTTACGATCAATCATTATTGACATTTAATCTTATAGTTTGGCGATAGATTTTTGGTCGACGGGATAACTAAGTAAACCAAAAATGCATACGTAACTGGTATTTGAAATTCGCCAAATTTTCGTAAAAAAAAAAAAAAAAAAAAAATCACGCTAAACCTGCGGTGTGTATATGACATCCGCCCAAATATTACCACTCGAAAAAAAAAAATGCTAACTGGTGAGATTTGCATCCGGCTAGCGTAACAGTACCAAGAATTATTTGCAACCATGGCAACTTTTAGGTAGTTTTATTAAAAAGAAAAAAAAAGATTTTTTAATCAAAATGGAAAACTTACGGCCACATATTGGCGCAATTTTTTTCTAACGCCAATGTTATATACGGAACGGGAACTTAACTGGTTCCAAAGTATCGTTATTTTGCTTGATATGGTAAGCTTGATGTTGTTGTTTATGCTGTTGATGCGTTCCCCAAATTGGGGACGGAAAAAAATCGCACCATTATGGGGCGTATATAACATTTGTGCCAAACTTTCATATGAAAGGCGAAGAATTCAGACCGTATTTATTTATGGCAGTTGATGACTTGAACTATTATAATATAGATGAAATGATGGCGAGAGATTAATATTTGGTGTCTTATCACCTGTGCCTGGCTAACATTAAAGTACCAAAATGGCACCCGGAGAATAAAAAGCGAAGTGGTCCGCCCGGAACTGTTAATGATAGTCATATGACTTAGGCTATTGTTATAGAGACTGTTTTAAAATGCCGGGATACAAAGACTCTGTATACTTAATTCATTTTATTTTAGCTTCTTTTCAAATGTTTAACTGATCCTCTTTAATCAAAAACAAAAACAACCATTGGATATCTTAACAACAACTGATTCGCCCTTAAATTTTTGCAATCAAAGGGAATTGAATGGAAACCCGTTTATAGAGAGATCTGCGCAGCTTTTTTAAGTATAATTAAATTTTCTCTAATATTTTAAAAACCCATCAGATTAGTGTGTTTTTAGATTCTGCGGTGTCTGAACGGGGGTTGGCGAGCGTAGCTTGAAGGGGGCAGAGCCCCCTACTAAACTATAATGTTTTATTAGATATAAATTTTGATTATTTGTTATATTTTTCTGTTTTTAACCATTTGGAAAAATGGTTATTGTCCTCGGTCAAGGTAGGAAATCAAAAACATATCTGAAGCGTTTTATTGGTTGAATCTGCATTTTATTCGTTTTCTGATTGGTCTATACAGTAATCTGTATTTTCCCTTTACTTTCAACAGAGATGGATACTTCCGTTGCCACTATGACGAAAAAGTAATAAAAACTACAAAGAAAAATTAATAATTCAGAAACAAATTAAGATGCAGTTTTTAAACAAATTGCATTTAAAAGTACATTTTTTTCTCTATACTACGGTGTAAAAAGTAATATTGTGGGATGGTCAGAAGTTTAAGAATGGCATTTCATTTAAAATTGGTCCATTAATATTATGTTTAATCCATGGCGTACGTAATGTATGACCAGCTCCGCAGAAGTTTAAAAATTTACAGTACCGAAAAATGTAATCCATGGCGTACGTAATTTATGATCAACTCCGTGTGATTTTTTATGTCTTAAATTTTAGTCTTTGAAAAAATCATTTTCCAAATGGTCGTTGTAATTTGTTAAATTGCATTTTTACTTTCTTCTATCTTTACAAGAAGAAAGTATTGGATTCGTGAAAAATTTCGACATCCGGTTTTCGACGGATTTATATGTTTTAGAATGTCCTGAACACGATTTGATGGTTTTTAGAAAATGTCTGTCTGTCACTTAGTCTGTCACTCTCTCCATCACTCTGTCTGACACTCTGTCACTCTGTGAGTCTGTATGTGACCAAAATTTTGTGGGCGCTCTATCTCAAGAACTAATGCACGGAATTTCACATAACTTTGGATTAAGTTAGACCTTGATATGAACTATTTCTGATTAGTTTTTGGTGTAAATCGGAAAACAGGTGGCGCTGCTGTGCTGCATTTTTCACGATTTTCGCAATAGCTATATCTCAAGAACTAATGCACGGAATTTCATAAAACTTCAGATTCAGTTAGCCCTTGATAGTTGATTACTTTTTGGTGAAAATCGCCCAATAGGTGTCGCTGCTATGCTGCATTATTCATGATTATTACAATAGCTCTATCTCAAGAACTAATGCTCGAATTTTCATCAAACTTCAGATTAAGTTAGTCCCTGATATAAATTAGTGCTGTTTAGTTTTTAGTGTAAATTTCCCAACAGGGGGTGCTGCTGTTCTGTATTTTACACGATTTCCGCAATGGCTCTATCTCAAGAACTAATGCATGAATTTTCACCAAGCTTCAGATTCAGTTAATCCCTAGTATAAATTGATCCTAATTAGTTTTTTGTGTAAATTGCTCTACAGGTGGCGCTGCTATGTGGATTTTTTACAATTTCCGCAATAGCTCTATCTCAAAAAGTAATGCTCAGATTTTCTCCAAACTTGAGATTCATTCAGACGTTGACATAAGTTGTTGATAATTACGTTTGGTATAAATCACCCAACAGGTGGAGCTGAGCTGCTAGGCTGTATTTTGCTGGATTTATAAAGTTTCAGCGATAGTAATATCTCAATAACTAATGTACGGAATTTCATATCTTTAGAATCCTCATGAGGGCATATATTTCCCTTTAATTTTTACTGCATTATAGCGAATTTTGAAGAATTAACATGCATGAGATAGAAGATAGTTTTGGGATTGGCATATCTGACTAGTTTTTTCTGTTTTTAATCATATAGTGAACTCAACACACTACGTCAAACCCACAGTTATATGTGACTACATACGTTGAGTTTCGGTAGAGTCATTGTGTTTATTTTGTATCGTCTGCTGCTGGTTTCTTAAGATCAGTTTTTAAAGTCTAAACTGAAGGTCTATGTTTTGAGTACTGGTGGTATTCTAATTATATAAGTTCAGTAACTGGTATCTGTATATTGAGGCATTTACACATACGTTTGACGTTCATTTAGTTTCAATTGGACTCTAATGTAATGGACATTATAACTGGTGTTTGCGAACTGTCTTGCAAAGTTGTTATATTTTTGGACTTGGCGATTCAATTTTCTTTTCTAAACATTGTAATTCCAATTATACTCCTTGGTTGGGATGCTCTATTGCCTACTAATTTAATGGGTCTCTGGTCTCTTAAAGCGTCAAAAATTTTGAATTTTTAATTTTTTTCGGCATTAAACTCCTAATTTTCTGGACATATTAATATGTTTCCTTGAAATTTCTTTTAGAACAGAAGTTATGGTATTTTATGATTTTACACGCTTAATATCTGAAGCCCTGTTTCCGAAACTTTAAAGTAATTTTTCTCCAAATGACGTTCTTGTGAATAACGCGCACATATCACGCGGACAAATTTTTGAATACTTTTTCATGAAATTTTCAAAGCATATGTTTCATGTTAGTCTGTATAAACAGAACCTAAAAGAAGACTTTTTTATTGTTTAAAAAAAAGTATTTTTAGGTGATTATACTGTTGAAATTTTCAAAATTTTGCATGAGCTAAATACAATTTTGTATTAAAAATATAAAAATGCTTTAAACACAAATTTATTTAGGTTCAGGGTAATTATTATGATCTGAAGTATAAGTAGACCCGAAAATATTCCTTCTAGTTGCAAAATTCATTTTGTAATCCTGCGCGTAAGCTGTTATACCTTTTTTCTGTTCTTCAAATGTCTGACAGTTTGAAGCCCCTAGTAAATGCTAATTCTGCCCCTTACAATTTTTTAAATACATGCAATCAAAGAACATAATTATATCTTTCATCCCAATAAAAATTGTGTTTTAAAATCATACACACTTCAAGATATTAAACGTTGAATATGGTCTTTTTTTTCAATTTTAAGAGTCCTGAGACCCCTTAATTATTTTGTGTTTTATTTTCATCAATTGTGGCTTTAATGTTACTCCCTCGCCGGGATGCTCTGTAACCTCCTAGATTAGTTGTTATAGTAATTTATTTAGCTACAATCAGTCAAATGTAACTCATTTTAACCATTAACTTTGTGAATATAACAAAATCTTATTTAGCCGCTAGTTTAGTGACGGACAGGGGGCAGTTGACCTTTGCTTACGTTTCTTAGTGTTCGATGAACTGTGTGTGTTTATGGAACTAGTAAAATGACACTAGATGTAAATAACACTATATTGAAACAAATGTAGATTGACATCTTCCAGATACAGAAATGTGGTTTAACAAGGGCCAGGATTTTTGGATGCCTGGTTGCAAAATTTATGAAATCACAGCTAGAAAGATGAGCTGTTGCGTACAGTGTGAATGCTCGAGTTCAACTGCTTCTTCAAATGTAGAATCACTGAAACCAGGAAGTGTCCTTGACCACCAAATATAAATCATAATAATTATTTTTAAACAACTGAGAAAATGTCTAAATAAAGTATCTTGATATGATAAATAAAGTTATTTCAATAAGGAAATGTTTATGAGTATAACACCATTTCAAATGATTCATGGTAATTGCTAATTGTTAAAGGAGCATATTTCACAATAGTGATGAATTTATCAGATTGTTTGTCTTGCATACATTTCTATTGAAACAGGAAATGAAATGTTGATTTAGGATGGGTAAATGTTTTAAATTATTATTTCAAGAAATATCAATAAGGGTTTTCTTAAATAACAGTCATAGCAATAAATAACTCTAAATTGGTTTTAGTTGAAGTGATTATTCAGTAAATGGTTTCTCATCAATCATAATTGCATAAAATGTATGTTCACTGAACATGCTCCCCCCTATCAGGGCCTTAGTCCTGATACTGAGGGAGTAATGCTAGTTTGTGCACCGGGCGTTTGAAGAATGAAGACCCGCGTTGCAGAGTCACCACTCTGTTGAGTCCATCACTGCCTGGGTGGACCTCTGTAATACGACCCAACGGCCAAGTTCCAGGAAGTTGATTTGCGTCCGTTAATAACCCTACCTGGCCCACCTCGATGTTAGGCGTGGCTATCTTCCACTTAGCTCTGGGTTGCAGCGAGGCAGGTATTCTCTGGTCCACCGTCTGGAGAAGCCCGCTTTCATGTTTTGGAGCAGCTCCCATCGTTTCTTTAGATTCGTTGTCGGGGTTGCTGACTCATCGGGTATGGAATGCAAAACATCCCCTGTAAGAAAATGTGAGGGAGTGAGAACATTTATTTATTCAGTATCATTATCGTTTAAATGTATAAGCGGCCGCGAGTTGAGCAAGGATTCTATTTGGACGAGTAACGTCGCTAGCTCTTCGAAAGTGAGCAATGTCTCTCCTATGACTCGCTTGATATGATACTTTGCCGCTTTTATGGCAGCCTCCCAAATCCCGCCAAAATGAGTGGTAGAAGGAGGGATGAAATGCCATTCTAGAGAGTTTTCACCTTGATAATGAGACATTATTTCATTATCTGTAAATGAACGCCACAATTCATAAATTTTGTCCAATTTTCTGGATGCACCGACAAAATTGGTGCCGTTGTCGCTATAAAGATGCCGTGGGACGCCTCGCCTTGCACTAAAACGTCGAAGGGCGGCTATAAATGCCTCAGCTGTCATATCACTCACAGCTTCAATATGCACAGCCTTTGTAGCTAAACAAATAAACAAAGCTATATAGCCCTTAGTTGTTTCTGCACCCCGACCTTTACTAAATTTAATAGATATAGGGCCTGCGTAATCAACACCGCTGGAGAAAAATGGACGTTCCAGGGTTACTCTATGCTTTGGCAAATTCCCCATTAGTTGAGGGGTTGCAATGGACCTTTTATATTTGTAGCATTTTAAACATCTATTGATGCATTTGTTAATGATCTTTTTTCCACCAAATATACAATAAGATTGTCTTATGATGTGGGATAGCAGTGAAGGCCCAGCATGTAAATGGGCAATGTGTTGTTGCTGTATTAATAACTCAGCCATTTTATGCTGTGAGGGCAAGATTAAAGGATGTTTGTGATTAAAGGATAATTGTGAATGTTGTAAGCGTCCTCCCACCCGTAACAGACCCTTATCATCAATAAACGGGTGGAGGGATTGTAACGTACTTTTTTTTGGCAAAGCTTTCTATTCTTGGATACATTTAAATTCTTCCTGCAAGTAAGAATTCTGAATGCAACGAACAATATTCTCTTCAGCAGCTTTTGTTTCTTTGTAAGTAAGACGTGGTGAAGAAATTTCTGTTTTGTCAGACTTCTTGCATTTTTTGATAAATCTTTGGCAATATGCCAAACTGCGAATAATTTTTGCAAGCAAAGAGTGCTTTTGAAACAAATTATCAAATAGATCATTTGATGTGTGGGCGTGAAAGGAAAAAATTGGATCAGACCTTTGTTCGGCTTTCATTTGATCACCAAATTCCTCAACATTTGAGTCGTCTTTGGGCCAATTGGATGAGTCCAAACTCAACCAACTTGGCCCCTTCCACCACAAATCACAGCCTGGAAGACATTTTGGATCAATACCACGTGAAGCGATATCTGCGGGGTTCTCTTTGGATGGTACATGTCTCCAGTGCTTTGTCGGTAGAATTTCGGTAATTTGACCTGTCCTATTCGCGACAAAAGTCTTCCATTTACGCGGATGTGCTGATAGCCAAGAAAGAACGACTTTTGAGTCCGTCCAGGCGAAAATATCGAACTTATAACTCTTTAATGTTTCCATGACGGAACGGAACAGCTTAGCTAGTAGGTGCGCACCGCAAAGCTCTAATTTTGGCACTGAAATCTGTTTAATTGGAGCAACTTTAGTTTTAGAAACTAAGAGAAAAGAGATTGTTTTCCCCTTATAACTTTGTCGGCAATAAATTGCGGCAGCATATGCCAATGTTGAGGCATCAGAAAAACCGTGTAATTCAAACAGGTTACCGGATGAACGAGTGACACATCTAGGAACAGACAACTGATTTAGTCCGTTAAAGGAAATTTGAAATTGCAGCAATTCGTCTGTATGATGTTGCGGTATAACAGAGTCCCAGTCCCCTTTTGTAAGCCAAAGTTTCTGATAAAATACCTTTAAAGTTACAGTACAGGGCGAAATTAGACCTAGCGGGTCGAAAATCCGTGCAGACTCAGCTAAAATATGTCTCTTTGTAAGAGGTGGAGTGAGTGTTAATGCAGTTATGAAAATAAAACTATCTGATGAAGAGTTCCAGCTTAAGCCTTGAACTTTGGAGCTTCCGTTGTCACTAGGAATGATTTCAAAATTTGATTCAGTGCTAGAAGAATCTATAAATTCATTAAGAAATGCCTGTGAATTTGAATTCCACTTCCTCAAGTGGAAACCATGCGCGTCTAAACCATCTGTAATTTCTTTGCAAGTTTCTATTGCTTCCCTAACAGTATTCGTACCGGATAATAAGTCATCCATGTACATATCCTCTTCTAACATGCGCGAAATGCAAGGATTTTTTGTATAATCCTGAGCGATTTGTTTTATACATCTAGTTGCCAGAAAAGATGCTGGCGCTAAACCATATGTGACAGTTTTCAATTTGTAATTTTTTATTTCCTCTTTAGGATTAGACCTCCAAACGATTTGCTGATAAATTTGATCCTCTTCGGCAACCAAAATCAGGTGGTACATTTTCTCTATATCCGCAGAAAAGACTATTTCCGGAAATCGAAAATTAAGTAAGATTTCGAAAATGTCCCGTTGTAACTTAGGGCTTACATCCAAAATAAAATTCAAGGAAACACCACTTGAAGTTTTGCATGAAGCGTCAAAAACTACCCTTAATTTAGTAGTGATAATAGAAGATTTAATAACCGCATGATGAAAGTAGTGTTTGTTTTCATAATTATTAATGTCATTTTGTGCAACTAATTCCATGTGATCTAATTCTTCATATTCGTACATAAACTCTTTGTACTGATTTTCAAATTCTGGTTTTTCTCTAAATTTCTTTTCCATAGCAAGCAAGCGAGAAATTGCGGCAGGTTTAGAATTACCTAATTCTGATTTAGATTGAATAAATGGTAACTTAACCACAAAACGACCCTAGGAATTAATTGAATAATTTTCCTGAAAATGTGATTCAACAAATTGCTCTTCAGGTGACAGCATTTGAGTATTCTTATTAAATACTTCTTCTACTTCCCAAAAACGCTTTAACTCTTTATCAATATTAACTTCATAAATGTGTACATTATGTATTGAATTTGGAGATGTACTAGAATGTGGCATTTTCCCTGATACGAGAAAGCCAAAAATTGAATTTTGAGCAATTAAATTGCTCTGAGTATCTGTTACTTGACCAGGAAGCAAAATAGAAAAGAAATAATCAGATCCTAGAATAATGTCTATTTTACTTGGTGTCCCGAAATGCTGATCCGCTAAGTTTATATTCTTTAAATGCGAAAAGTGCTTCTCATGTATTTTTTCCGCAGGTAATGGATCAGTTAAATCATCTAAAATAAATGCCTTAACAGACAACTTGGTGTCAGCATTATAAATTGATGTAAGATCAAACATTATGTAACCCTTAGTTACTGCGATCTTTGAGTTAGACAGACCTTTTACGGGGAACCTAGCATTTTTCCTTTTAATTCCTAACATTTTCATGCAGGATTCAGAAACAAACGTAGACTCTGATCCACTATCACACATGATTCTTACAGTGTGCTTTTGATCCATGCAATCATTAATATATACACTAGCAGTGGGCAAAAGTGCGAAAGATGTTTGCACTGCGTTTATGGAAGGAGAAATTTCCTTTTTATTCTCATCCGGAATCGAACCGGCCTCTGAATCAGGTTTGTTTTTGCGGCTCTGTTTTTCATTTGAACGAGAAGTTGATATTGCGTAATTTTGCAGCTTATTTTCTAACTAGCTTATTTTCGCCTTAGAAAAACTAGCTTATTTTCGCATAAACTAGTATGATGTGTCAGCTTGCAATTATGACAAGAGTAAGAGGAATTGCATTGCCAGGTAGTGTGCTTGTCAGACAAGCAATTACTTCATAACTTGTTTTTCTTAACAAACTGTCTCCTATCCCTGATGCTTAATTCTTTAAATTTAACACACTTGTAAAGTAAGTGATTAAATTTACATAGTAAACATTTGCTAATGACACTGGAAAAAGATCTATTGACGTTATACTGTTTCTCTTGTTTATGCGAACCTTCATTTTCACTTTTGTACAACTCTAAAGATGAACATCTATCATTTATAAACTGAATAAATTGATCAAAAGACGGAAAGTCTTCGCTTGAGGTCAATTTTGCCAATTCCTCCCTTGTTTTAGAATCGACCTTTTGTAATAAGATATGAATTAGCCATAAGTCACGGCCAGATGCCTTTTCATCGATTGATTTAAGGCCAATAATTACTCCATCTGATACATCTGACAAACAGCGTAAGCTAAATGCATTCACTTGAGTAATGGGGGGAATGTCCAAGAATGTTTTAACTAAAGTAGAAACAATTTGTTTTTTCTTATCATATCTCGACAGCAATTTTTCCCATGCTTCTGAATAACTGTTTTCAGAAATAGGTATGTGTTTTATAATAGAGACTGGCTCTACCCCTAGTAACCCTCTTAAATACTGAAACTTCTGTATATTAGTTATGCTGTCATTGTTATGAACTAATGATAAATATAAATCTTTAAATGGCAGCCAGTTTTTAAAATCATCATTAAATTGCTCTATATTGAGCCTAGGCAATTTAAAATTGTTAGAAATAGTAGAACTAACAACTGGAATCTGATCAATTATCATTTGAGGTGCATGCACATTTACGGTAACCTTTTCAAGTTCCGTTTGCAGTTTGGCTTTGGTTTCATAATATTTTTTTTCAAATTCCTCAATTTCAGATGCTTCAACTGGTAATTGAGCATCACATTTATCAAAATCGGAATAAACTGTCTCTAATTTTTCTAATTTATTGTACAAGTCATTTTTTGAAACGTTTGCTCAGAGTTAATGAAGTTGTTTATCCTTGTCTGAGCAGATTTAGCTCTGCCACGTAAATTTATAGCTGCTTTTTCCAATTCTTCAGAAGCCTTTTTTGCGGCTTCCAAGTCGGTACTCATTATTCAAATAATGAGGTGAATAGCGTGAAAAACAAAAGCCAAACCGATAATAATAATAAGAGTACTTATCTGTAATAAATGTGATGCGAGGTGCTCCGTCGTCTGTTGCAATTCCACATAAGACTGGTGAAAACACTATTTAGAACACTGAAGTAATATATGATGAGTGTACATTAATCCAAGCTTGAAAAAAGTATCCAATATCTGGTGAAAAAAGTATCCAATATCTCGCGAGGTGCCTCTAACTTTTAATGTTCGATGAACTGTGTGTGTTTATGGAACTAGTAAAATGACACTAGATGTAAATAACACTATATTGAAACAAATGTAGATTGACATCTTCCAGATACAGAAATGTGGTTTAACAAGGGCCAGGATTTTTGGATGCCTGGTTGCGAAATTTATGAAATCACAGCTAGAAAGATGAGCTGTTGCTTCTTCAAATGTAGAATCACTGAAACCAGGAAGTGTCCTTGACCACCAAATATAAATCATAATAATTATTTTTAAACAACTGAGAAAATGTCTAAATAAAGTATCTTGATATGATAAATAAAGTTATTTCAATAAGGAAATGTTTATGAGTATAACACCATTTCAGATGATTCATGGTAATTGCTAATTGTTAAAGGAGCATATTTCACAATAGTGATGAATTTATGAGATTGTTTGTCTTGCATACATTTCTATTGAAACAGGAAATGAAATGTTGATTTAGGATGGGTAAATGTTTTAGATTATTATTTCAAGAAATATCAATAAGGGTTTTCTTAAATAACAGTCATAGCAATAAATAACTCTAAAGTGGTTTTAGTTGAAGTGATTATTCAGTAAATGGTTTCTCACCAATCATAATTGCAAAAAATTTATGTTCACTGAACACTTAGTGTTACTTCCTACGTTGAGTTTTTTGAACTCACGCTTTTGTGAAGTTTGTGGGATTTGTATACAAGAGTTTGTTTAATTCTTTCGGCCCTGGTGGTTATAAATGTGTTCCTTACCTTTAAAATGCTTTAAACTATAAACAACACCTTGTAGATACGTAAAAAGTCATAATCACATATTTGCATTCTATATTTTGACTTTTTAGTGGAGAAGTAGCTCCAGCTAGCTTTGAAATAGTAAAAAAAAAAAAAAAAAAAAAAAAAAAAAAAAAAGTTGATAAACGTTTTATTTTTTATGGACTTTAAGAAAAAAGTCAGGACCCGAAAGGGTTAAATTTAAACATGGGACTACTTTTCCAAACTAATAAATTGCGATAAAACATAAAAAATACTAGCAAGCCTTTATGTATGCTTAATCCTGCTGACCTGTACAACATTTTCCAAATGTCATAAAAAATTCTTCCTTAGTCTGTTTTCATACGGAAAAGTCGCATAATAACTACGTTCGTTAGGTTTCAATAAATAACAGATTTGTTAAATTTCAATAAACCTTAACGTCAGCGATTTGTATAGCTATTTTTACTTTTATTGGCGTAAAAGTAATTTTATCACAAATTGAAAAAATAATTAATTGCCGAAAGGGTTAAATAACCACCCGTTGTCCTAGCTTTTTCCTTTGCCGACGACGGCTTACTCAATGGTAGAGGATAATATTCCGCCGGAGCATTAAAACCATAAACTTTTGGGATGGTTCACATCCATCGAAATACTCAAGGCCAGAGGACACGAGTGTGACGTCATGACTAATTGACCGGAATCTCACAAGTGTTGGAATTCACACTGTAAAATTTTGAATAGCAATTTTTTTTTTTTTTTTTTTTTTTTTTTTTTTTTTTTTTTTTTTTTGTAGAATATCTATCATCTTATAAAATAATAATATTTAAACTTACTGGTGAGATTTCGGAATCCCTAATTAAAAATTTAGCCAGATGCGGAATGCCACAGTGTTACCGCATCTGGCTGGTTTTTTATTGGGGGATTCAAAATTCTCACCAGTAATTTTAAATAGTTTTTATTGTTTTATAAGGTGATATATATTCCACACATAAAATAAAATAAAATTGCTATTCAAAATTTTCCGGTGCGAATTCCAACACTAGAGAGAGATCGGTCGATTAGTGATGACGCCACTCTTGTGTTCTCTGGCCTTGAATATTTCGATGGCAGTGGTTGGTTCTCCGGCTAAGTTTTCCTTATTTCTTCATTACTTAGACATCATCTTTAACCTTATTAAACGGTGAAATTTTGTTACAGCATTCTAAATAAGTTTGAAGGTGCTTAATAATCTATGCTTAACGAGTGATTTTTCTTTCTTGTTTATTTTCTAAGAACTTTTAAAAAGTTGACTTTTAATAAATTATTTTTACATTTTAAATATATTGCTTTTAAAACAATACAATGCATAAATAATCATAAAAATATTTTTAAGTATATGAGTTTTTTTTTTTTTTTTTTTTTTTTTTTTATAAAACCTTTTTATTAATTTGCGTGTATCAATATTATTTATTTTAATTTATTTTAGTGTAAGCGGAAAAAAAACGATTAATCTGTGTGTAAATTTTTACAATACTATTTTCTCAGAATCTTTTATTTTTCTTAGATTTTTATTTTGATGAAAAATTAAGCTTTCACTTATGATACACAAGTGCAGAAAAAAATATAAAGAAAGAATAATTCCATATAATTAATATAATTATTTTATTTCAATTATAAACCTATTAAGTGCACTATAGTCCAAACAAGAATGTATGTGATAGTTTACGTTTCTTGAAATAAAACTGCGAACTTTTTTATCTCTTTAGAAATACAATTATGTAATTTTCGTAAAGACTGAACTTTAAACATATTCATCAGAAACTTCAGAAGACATCTTTGAAGCATTTTATCACACAAACTTATTATTTCCCTTCGTACAGTTCTTTAAAGAAAGATGTGAACAGAAATAAAATTACACTGGTCAACAAATTTGAACTTTTGCTCTGTCCTAAAACAGAAATCAGTTGTTTTTTATGCGGTTTTTTGGGCTGATTCCGAATCTAGTTTTAGATTTACTCCAGCACGTCAAGTTTGAGAGATGTTTGCATATTGCAATTTATGCAAATTTCGTAAATTTTATACAATTATTTGCAAATTTAAGGTATAAAGCAATATCCGACAGGGTTTTTTGTTTTATGTTATGATTACTACCTAATTTACTTCACAAAAACGTTGTTTCTGAGATTACACTGACATGTGACTGTGAAATATTGTACCTAATTTGCATATTTTTCATGTTTTTATAATAATGTTTCTTGTCGTTCAAATATTTCTGCCGCACGAGTGCGCTAATATGTTTCTAAACCGGTTTTTTGAGCTGATTTCAAATCTTGTATCTGTAATCTTCTATCACGTCTAGTTTTTGAAAAAAGTGAAATTTTAGTTTTTGGTCAAAAAAGCCAAAAATAGCTTTTTATGATACTTTGCATGATGAACTTCAACTATTTAGGATAGATTCTACTATTTATTTATTTTTCGATTATACAAATTTTTGTATATGTCTCTAAAATGAGTCTGACCCTGTTCACCTTCTTATCAATGAATTACACACCCCTAAAAAGCATCTTACATAAACCCGTGTTAATGCCGTGCAAAAGCAAAAATTCATCTTACTCAAAAAGTATAAATGACATAAGAAAACAGACTGCAGATTTAAAATCAGCATAAAAATCTAGTCTAGAAAATCATTACGTCAATTATGTGGCAACTATTTTAAAGTTGATAGTGATGTAAACATTACACCATTGAAAAATATGCAAATTAAGCTTAACAACTGATAAATAAATGTTAAGAATATGCAAATCGTGACATTTATCTGAAGCAAATAGTAAAGTAATCATTATCTAGAAAACGTAATTAGATGTGGCATATATTGTATCTAAAATTTGTATAAAATAGCACAAAAAAGCTTAAATTTCCATAAATTTAAATATGCAAATTTCTCAAAACCTGGACCACCTAGAGATAAACGGAAAGCATATTCGGAATCAGCTCTAAAAACTGATATAGAATCAACCAATTTTAGTTCTAGGACAAAACCACTGTTGTCCAGTGTTATTGTTAATTTATCTCTAAGTACCTCTCTTTTCAAATAAATGAAAATATATTTCATTAAAAAATATATATCCGTTATTACTCTTCAATTTACAAAAATATAATTGTTATATTTTTTGTGGGTGAAGTTTTTGATGTGTTCAAAAAATTACTTGTTTTACTTTTCTTTAAATATTTAAACATTTTATGAAACGAATAGTTGTTAAATACGGGGTTTGTAGAAACCTGATGGTAATTTAATTGTAGTATGTTATTACGGTTACCTGTTGTATGTTTTTTCGAAGATGGTGTATATAACATTTATAGTTATTTAACAGGACTATAGAAAAAAGACGTATATATGTAGCAATTTATGAAATGAAAATATGTTAAATATAGGCTTCGAGGAATTATAACAATAAATGTCATTTTTGTATGTTGTTACAGTCACCAACAGCATTTTTTTCCTTGAGGAGGGTATATATACCATTTATAGTTACTGAACATTGACGCATAAAAAAAAATATGAAAAGATTTTATGAAACAAATATATGTTAAACGAGCGGTTTAGAATGTGGGCTTTAAAGTAAATTTAATATGTTGTTACAGTCACCTACAAGTGTTTTATCTTGAAAAGTGTGAATAGTGTATATATTTATTGTTATTGCATTTATAGTTATTGTAGAAGGTCGCACACAATAATTCGATTACATTGGAGATAATAATTAAAAATGAATTTTAGTGCCATTGCGTTTTTTAAGCATCTACAAAAGTACTAAGGCTTATTGGGCATGTTCTGATTTGAAAACATGGAATGCAACATTTATAGTTCTTTTACATGTCTGTTTATGTCTGTTTAAAGAAATTCACATGCATTAGACTTTATCGCCATTTTTTTGTCGGAAAAACCATTGTCTATAACTTTTTTTTTTAAAAAAGCTTAATTGTGTTTCGTGTATCTCTATGTGCATTAGTTTGTCGTCAACTTATGTTTAGAACGTATTTTAAGTTTTTTTCTCGCAAACGAATTTAGAGAAAAAATCAGGACAGGAGCCGATAGAAATCGTACCAAGGGCGGATCTGGAGGGTCCTCAAGGGGGGGGCGATTTTAGAAATTTGGAGACTCCAATCTGATGCGCGGGTCGGGACTAATTTTTTTCACTGAGGGTCGGGTTTGGGTCCGGTTGTCTTCCACTTTTTGCTGCGGGTCGAGTAAACTTCTACTTTTTTGCTGCGGGTCGGGTTTGGGCCCGGTTGACTTCTAGTTTTCTGCTGCAGGTCGGGTTGACTTCTACTTTTTTCTGTGGGTCGGGTTTGGGTCCGGTTGACTTCTACTTTTTGCTGCGGGTCGGGTAAACTTCTACTTTTTTGCTGCGGGTCGGGTTTTACCCGGTTGACTTCTAGTTTTCTGCCGCATGTCGGGTTGACTTCTACTTTTTTCTGTGGGTCGCGTTTGGGTCCGATTGACTTCTATTTTTTGCTGCGTGTCGAGTTTGGGCCCGGTTGACTTCTAGTTTTCTGCTGCAGGTCTTGTTGACTTCTCCTTTTTTCTGTGGGTCGCGTTTGGGTCCGGTTGACTTCTACTTTTTGCTGCGGGTCGGGTTAACTTCTACTTTTTTGCTGCGGGTCGGGTTAACTTCTACTTTTTTGCTGCGGGTCGGGTTAACTTCTACTTTTTTGCTGCGGGTTGGGTTTGTGCCCAGTTGACTTCTATATTTCTGCTGCGGGTCGGGTTGACTTCTACTTTTTAGCTGCGCCTAGCGCGCTGGGTTTGGGTTAGATTGAGATACATTATTTCGGGCTTGAGTCAGTTTCGGATTGGGTTTTCACTATTGCGAGAAGGGTTCGGGTTGACCCGATTTTTGAAAAGTAAGTCTAAATATTTTTGAAGATAAAAACAATATACAGTAAAAGCTCCATAACGGACACGTCCAAATAATTATTTAGGGATACTTTTTAATCTTCAGGATTATGTAAAAAGTACTAATTTGGTATAAAACTGCTTGTCTCTTTATATCTAAGATCAGTTGTAATTCAGTAAAGAATGCTTTGAAACTTATAAAAAACATACCGGGTGTCCCAAAATGGACTGACTGATTTTAAAATTCAATAACTTGCAAATGATGACAGCCATTTAAAAAAAATCTTGCAGGTTATGTAAGATGTCAGGAGATTTTTTGCTGCAATTCTTGATTTTACTTTACAATAGCAGCGATAGATGGCGCTGCAATCAATAGTCGTTAAATCGGGGCCCAATTTCTGGCCTTCCTCCTCCGGGCACAGATTTGGCGTCTATTGCTTGCAGCGCCCTCTATCGTTGGTATTTTAAACTAAAATATAGAATCGCAGTAAAAAAAAAACTCCTGATTAGGGGTGATTCCCAATAAATAATAAAAAAAAAATCTGAAATTCAAAGCAAATTTTCTGAAAGGTTACAGTAGAGGGAGGGGGGGGGATTCAATCCTGGCACTAATTATTTTTGTTGCAGGTCGGGTTAACTGTTTTCTATTCGGGTCGATTTCAGGCTGAGTCGCTGAGTGCAGATTCTTGCGCAAGCTGTGTTTGTGTTAACCCGTTACTTCAAAAGTTAGTTCAGTATATTATTTCAGATTAAAAACGATATCTATAATAATAAACATATAGATATATATATGTGTGCTGTTTTCTAAAGAGACCGCTGTATTTTTTCGACGACTCTTTGGTGAGATTTGCATTTCTTCCACGACTCTTTGACAAAATGCGCGTTTTCCACTACTCTTTGACAAAACTCGCGTTTTTCAGCAATCCTTTGACGAAATTCGAGTTTTATCCGCGATCCTTTGACAAAATTTGAGTTTTTTCGAGACTCTTTGACCAAATTCGCGTTTCTTTCGCGACCCTTTGATGAAATTCGCATTTCTTTCGCGACACCTTTGATGAAATTCCCGTTTCTTTCGCGACCATTTGATGAAATTCGCGTTTCTTTCGCGATTCTTTAATAAAAATTGCATTTTTTCGCAAACCTTTGACGAAATTCGTGGTTTTTCGTGGCCATTTGCCAAAATTCCCGTTTTCTGCCGCGATCCTTTGACGAAATTTAAGTTTTTTCTGCTGCCCTTTGACGAAACTCACTTTTTTCTCCATCATTTGAAGAATTTCGCGTTTTTTCAGCGGCCCTTTGACCAAATTCGCGCTTTTTCGGCGTCTCTTTGAACAAATTCACTCTTTTTCGTCGTCCTTTTGACAAAATTTGCGTTTTTTCCGTGATCCTTTGGAGGAATTGAAGTTATTTTTAGATTGACGAAAAATATTTTTTTATGACGACCATTTGTCAAAATTCGTGACTATTTTTATGTCCGAATTTAAGCATTGATGATTTTTTTTAAATTTTTTGAACCGAACGCCTTAACCCTCTCGCCGCGTATTTTTAAGCAAAATAGCTTCAAAAATTGCGCATTTATTTTATTACATATTTCAAATCTTCATATATTTTAGAGTTAAAATATCCCCGAAACCTTTCTGAAAGAGTTTTTTTTGTTTTTTTAATAGAATTAGATCATAAAAAAAAAAGATTTGCTGCGGAAATCGCGGGTTGTGCAAATTTTGCTACTTCTACGTTGGCCGTGGAAATCGCGGGATGCGCAGCGTGAGGGTAAAATTTTTGGAAAATTCGGAACATAATCACCCCTGCTCCTTGACTTCTTACGTAACTCTCCTGCAAGTACTTGTTTTAATATCTGCCGCCATTTGCAAGTTATTGAATTTTAAAATCAGCCAGTGCATTTTGGGACACCCTGTATGTTCATTAGCTATGGGATGATGGATGAAAGAAGCATTTAAAAAAAATAATAAAGCGGCCTTCGATATGTCAGTTAGAGGTTTCCCCGGGCTGAAATTTTCTGGCCCAAGTCCAGGTCCAACCCGCACAAAAAAATTATCGCCCGGCCCGGTGTAAAAGCTAAAAAATCAACTCCAGCACAGCCTGCATTTTGCCTTTAAAACTATTCATAAAGCACACCACACTTACTTATGCTCATATTTTATTTTCAGATTATGTTCCAAATTCATGAATACATAAAAACGATATTATTAAGGATTATTTAGGCAATTATGTACATAAACACTACTTAAAAATATGAGACAATTACATTCAAATGAAAATCCAGTTAAAAAATCAGTTTAGAATGAAAGAAACGGATGATAAAAGAAAATCACAATTTTAAAACTCTACAAGGGACTAGTATGTTGTCGCCATCACAAAACTTTCTTCTATCTCATACATGTCAATACTTCAAAATTCACTATCTCAGTGCCAATCTGTGTTCATCATGAGAATTCTAAAAATATGAAATTCCGTGCATTAGTTCTCGAGGTATGACTGTCACTGAAATCGTGTAAATCCAGCAAAATGCAGCATAGCAGCGCCACCTATTGGGTTATTTACACCAGAACCTAATTATCACCAACTTATGTCAACGTCTAACTGAATATGAAGTGTGAGGAAAATTCGTGCATTAGTTCTTGAGATAGAGGTATTGCGCAAATCATGACAAATGCAGCACAGAAGCGCCACCTGTTGAGCGATTTGCAACAACACATAATCAGCGGCAATATTAATCAAGTTATACTTAAATCTGAAGTTTGAGGAAAATTCGTGCATTAGTTCTTGAGATAGAGCTATTGAGGAAATAGCTCAAAATGCAGCACAGCAGCATCACCTATTGGGCGATTTACACAAACAAGTAGTCAGCATCATTCCATATAAAGGACTAACTAAATCCGAAGATTGATGAAAATGTGTACATTGGTTCTTGAGATAGAGCTACTGCAAAAATAGTGTAAACCCTGCAAAATGCAGTATAGCAGCGCCACCTGTTGGGCGATTTACACCAAAATGTAAACAGCATTCATTCATGTCAAGGACTAACGGAATCTGAAGTTTTATAAAATTCCCTGCATTAGTTCTTGAGATAGAGCTTTTGCGGAAATCCTGCAAAATGCTACATAGCAGCGCCACCTGCTGGGCGATTTACACCAAAAACTAATCAGCACCAATCTATATCAGGAACTACCGGAATATAAATTTTTATTAAATTCTGCGCATTAGTTCTTGAGATAGAGCGCCCACAAAATTTGTGTCACATACAGACGGACAGACAGTCGGAATTTAGAGGAGTGCACAGGTCGCGATCGGACCAGTAACGCTTATCATAAGGACTGACACGGACTGAACGTTTAGCTTTTATTCCGGGCCGAGGCCTGACTTGGAAATTTCGGCCAGTGCAGACCTCTAGGAAGAATGAAGTCCAGGCCAGGCTCGACCTGGAAGAAAAAGAAGTCTGGCCAGACCCGAATCTGCAGAAAAATTTAAGATCAGGACACGGCCCGGCTCTAAAAGAGGGAAGACCTGACCCAGCACGAGCCTTGTGGATTAAAACTGGCGCGACCCGTCCCGGGTCGCGCCGCGCTCGAGCTTCGCCCCAAGTCATTTCTCGTGAGGATGCATAATGCCGTTTTTCAAACCCTTTATTTGCCCAAGGGGGGGGCGATCGCCCCCTCGCCCCCCCCCTTAGATCCGCCATTGAATCGTACCCGGAGGATTCCATACAGTTATTGTATTACCATTACAAAAAAACCCTTTACAATGCATTAATTTGAATTTAGTACTGTTTATGGCAATTAAAGAGTTTGTTACGAAATAAACTGATATAGATATACAAATTACTAAAAGGACTCACTGTGTTACAATAAATTAAATAAGAACGGCTAATCAGTGTATACAATATATTAAAAAATCTTCAATTAAAATAACATACTGCTCACAGTAATAAAATACAAATATATTCCAACAGTTTCGAACAATAAAAACTTGTACATCATCAGGGAAATATTCAGGAAGAACAAACACGTTATAATATCTACATTACATAATTTTCAAAAATGAATACTGCCTTTCTTCAACAGGAGTTTCCCAAGGTTCATTTTTAAACACGGTAGTAGTGCCATCTGTTGAATAAAATCCGATTTAATGTTTATTGAAACGTAATTGCAGTTTTCAGAAATTCGATCCAAGAACTTGGCATAATATGGGATACATTATTGTTGCAGACTTGGTTTTTTCTTGTTACTATTTCCAGTGATTCACGAATCTTGGATTTGATTTTGACAATGCAGGAATTATTGTTCGACAAACGAACGCCCACAAAGCCAAGATTCGTGAATTACTGTAAATATTAACTAGAAAAACCAAGTCTGCAACGATAATGTATCCTATATTATGCCAAGCGCTTGAATCGAATTTCTGAAAACTGTAATTACGTTTCAATAAACATTAAATCGGATTTTATTCAACAGATGGCACTACTACCATGTTTAAAAATGAACCTTGAGAAACTCCCGCTAAAGAAAGTCAGTATTCGTTTTTGAAAATTGTGTAATGTAGATATTATAACGTGCTGGTTCCTCCTGGATATTTCCCTGATGATGAAAAAGTTTTTTATTGTTCGAAACTGTTGGAATATATTTGTATTTTATTATTGTGAGTAGTATGTTATTTTTATGGAAGATTTTTTAATATATTGTGTACACTGATTAGCCGCTCTTATTTTATTTAGCTATACAAAGTTCTGAATTTCGGATTCTTTACTTTCCATGAGATAAGAAACACGATAGAAAAATCATGTATAATGCATATATTATGAAACACTTTCCACCGCATTCAGAATACTGTAACAAAACTTCAGAGTTTGCTCATTTGAAAGGATATTTATAAATGAACAATTTAGAAAACGCATAACGCATTCGAAAACCCGATTTCTGCTATTACCATGAATAGTCATTAAAATGAACGATTTTTTCATTCAGCCCTGTATATGATGTACAGATATGTATACATACTACATAGTATGCATTGTTATACTAAAAGTTAGTTCAGTTAAACGCTTATTTCAGTTGAAAATTGTCACTCAACAATTTCCGAAAATAAACAGAATTTGTTGAGAACTTTTATGCGATCCTGTATATAATCTATAGGATTTATACACACCAAGTAATATTTTAAAAATTAATCGCATACCACAACTGAAAATGCATGTCCAGTAATTATTGTTCGTAGGTCTCAATAGTTCAATTATTGCTCATTTTCTTCTACAATGAAACTTGGATAATTTGAACTTGTTTAATTCGAAATTCTGGATAATTCGAATTTTTTGCTCGGTACGTAGAATTCTATATACAATAATGTAAAAAATTCGTGGATATTTCGAATTTTATTTTGGATAACTTCAATTTTTCGTGCAATTGCCCTCAAAATTTTACGGTAAAAATTGTTCCTGAGACCAAGTTGCCAATGTATCAATGAATCTTAAAAAAAAAAAAAAAAAAAAAAAAAAAAAAAAAAACTTAAACATTTCTACAGGCGTCTGTTGGCTGAAAGCATCCTCATCGGAGATTTTGACATTAAGAATTTCAACATTCTTCATTTTTCACGAATATGTAGGAGATATGGGACAAGGTTAATGAAAGAACGATTATGAAATGCATACATAAGGCGGGATTTGTAAAGAAAGAAACGGAAGGCGTAAATGCAGTGGAAAACTTTTATGAAATTGAACATGAGCTGGCTATCGATAATTGGGAAACTGTAAAATCTGATCCATCAATCTTGTATGAGGACGGTGTCAACGTGGACCAAAATGCGGTTGCGTGTTGCGAGGTAACTGATTCGGACATTATTGCTTAATTGGCGGAAAACAACCAAGCTGAAGACGAACTATCTGGGGATGAATAAAACAAATACAAGAGAAGACCCTATCTAGTTCGTCAGAAGCTATGGTGCATATACATGAACTCAATGATTTTTTTTTAAGTCAGTAATGCAGAAGATTCAATTTTTGTATCACTTGATAGGTCGGAATCATATGCTATGGCTCACAGATTGCATTCATGAAGCAATCAAAAATATCTAACTTCTTTCTTAAAAGTAATGAATAATTAAGCTAGTGAAAAAAATGTTTGATTTAATGAAAAAAAATACACCAATATTCTTAGACAAAGTTTATGCGTTAAATCTTTCATTGTGGAGTTAATCTTTTTTATTTATCTCTTCTTTTTAAGAGAAAATGTGTAATTCGAATTTTTGAATATTTCGAACTTTTTTCTGGTCCATTCAACTTCAAATTATCCAAGTTTAACTGTATTACCAAATTCTTTTGTTTGTCCCTAGAAATGAACGATAAGTTCTATACACACCCTATTCTATAGTAAGAACCTTGTAGTACACCTCAGTGATATATATCAATTTCAATATGTTTAAACTGCTGCAATATCATTAAAATCCAGGGCAAACAATTTTCAAAATAGACTGAAATGTAACGGAATTCTTTTGAGTGGCCCTGTAAATTAACCGAAAATGCTACACACCTCATTTTCAAAAACAAACATGCCATAGTAAACCCCAATAACATATGTGGATTTCAATGCAATCGGAAGATATTTACGCGAGTTAGAGCATGGACAGACAAACCGAATTCATAAACATTTCCCAAATATGTTGGAAAGTGTTAAAAAAAATCTTCCTTCCATTTCAAGGATCTAGGTCAGTAGAAAATATCCCATAATTTTTACTCTCAAAACCCATAATGTATTTTCGGTCTTATAGCACGTGTAAAATTGAAATCCTAAATTCATTAATTTACATTATTATGTCCTTTTTAGGGCTCCGTACTTAATAATTAAAAACGGAACCATTATAAGATCATTCCTGTGTCTGTCGGTCAAAGCCATTTTACTCGTAAACTATGGAACGTGGAAAGTTCAAATTCGGGGAAGTAATAAAGACCATTGACCCACATACTTTCAGATTAATAAACATTCATAAATATATTTAATAAAAATATACAGGGGCTAATTATGGTACTTGAAAGAAAAAACTCTTTTCTTTGTATATCGTGTGGGGTTTCATGTGAAAACTTTCGTAACGCTGAACACAAAAATACATTCCTTTTAATTTTAGGTATTATATTTTTAAAGATATTGTCGAAAATGTAGCGCAAAAATATGCCCCCCCCCCCCCCCAATCTAATTCCGAATCTACTGAAACTAAAATTATGAAAATATTAGAGGTAGTAGCTGTTAATTTAAACCTTACCGGAAAATTACAGCGATCCCCATAGGTACATAGTTTTTTGAGAAAATCGCATTTTACTGTTATACACAAATTTCGATTTACGGGTATTCAGAAAAATTGTTGAGCATCGCTGGATGTACCTATCGTAGCAGAAGTATAAAAGCATTGTTGATAATGAATTTCGAAAAATATCGTCGTTAGTTAGCCGAGATATTAACCCTTAAAAACACGGACGGTTTTGACATACATATTGACAGGGACAGCATACTATGCTCCATCGGCTTTTAAAGCCTAGATAACAAATTTTAAGGATATATTTATGTAATGCAATGCTCAGTAGCAGTATAAAAGCAATAAAGGTCAAATTGTTAAAAACCGGTGTCATCGGTAATTAGCTGAGATATTAACCCTTAAAGATACGGCTAGTTTGGACATACACAATGACAGGGGTGGCGTACTCTATGCCTAGTTAAAAACTTTTAATGATACATATGTGTAATGTAATGTCCAGTGACAGTATAAAAGCAATAAATGTCAAATTGTTAAAAACATACTAATTTCAGGGGTCTTAGGGCTCTAAAAATTGGAAAAAATAAAAAAAAGACCATTTTCAACATTTAATCTCTTAAAATGTATATGATTTTAAAACACAATTTTAATTGGGATGAAAGATATAAGGATGTTCTTTCATTTCATGTATTTAAAAAATTGCAAGATGCAGAATTAGTATTTATAGGAGGCTCGAAACTGTTCGACATTTGTCGAACAGAAAATTGGCATAACAGTTTGCAGGATTACAAAATAAATATTGCAACTAGAATGAAAATTTTAGTGCTTACTTATACTTCAGATTGTAATAATTATCTTGAACTTAAATAAATTTGTATTAAAGCATTTTTACATTTCTAATGCAATGTTGCATTTAGCTAATACAAAATTTTGAAAATTTCAACAGCATAATCACCTAATTTTTTTATTTATTTATTTTATTTTATTTTTTTTTTTTTTAACAATAAAAAATAAATTTTCGGTTCAGTTTATACAGACTAACATGAAATATATGTTTTGAAAATTTCATGAAAAAATATTCAGAAGTTTTTGAGGTATCCTGCACGTCATGCCCAAAAAACAATATTTGGAGAAAAATGACTTCAAAGTTTCGGAAACACCGCTTCAGCTATTGAGCGAGTATAATTCTAAAATCCATAACTTCTGTTTTAATGAGAATTTCAAGGAAACAATTATATCAAAATTCAGAAAAAATAAGAGTTTAACATCTAAAAAAATTAAAATTTCTAAAATTTTGAAGCTTTAAGAGTCCTGCGACCACTTAACACTTTCCGGCGCGGAGTAATTCTGTTTATAAATTTATGAAATAATGGGTTGACACTAGAATTTATAAACGAATTTATTAGAAAATACGAATTTGCTTATTTTCACGTGCACGGTAAAAGAAAAATTTTAATTAAATATTCTTGGAGCCGTTTGTCTGTTTTGAAATTAAAATTAAGTGTCCCTTTTTTAAGGACACCGCCCTCGAAAGGTTTAATTAGAATGAAAACTTAAATACTGTGGATTTCGCGACTAGTTTGCATTGAGTGTATCTCTCAATACGCCTCGAGTGACTTTAAAATTTAATTTAACACCTATCTGGAAAAACGCAGCACTGACCAAGACGGCGTTTCAACTTTGAGACCTCAATTCGAAGCGCGCTTAGCACAATGCCAAATTTAAACTTTGAACAAAGGTTTTGTTTTAGCTACACTGTAGGTTAATAAAGGTTATTACTACGCTTAATTTAGTTTTATGAAATGCCAAATGAAGTTTAAATATGCACTGCTTTTATTGTCAGTACCGAATTAAGTTCATCATAAACAGATTAGGATAATATTAAAAAATGAGTTATACAGAATAGCTATATTTGATATTATTTAGGTTCCATATATCTTTGAACTTTCATGATATATCCATTTACGCTTTTCTAATATATACTGTTATACCCAACCCTACGTTGTATAGTTTTTTTTACAAAGTCTTAGTATTCTTTTAGAAACGGTTTTTTTTATTTTTTTATAATACAATTTCAACTTCATATATTTATTCTACGGAACCCTCTGTGCGCGAGTAATGATCGCACTTGACATTTTTTATATCTTATCAGTATTTCAGAATATGTAAATTCATGGGTTTACTTCGTTGTATATAGACATAGTTTTATAAATAAGGATTTTCAGAAGTACCATTGGTGTTACTCAAGAAACCTGTAGAGTACTTATGGTTGATCTAGTACGCTGAAATTTGGCACGAATTAAGGGGTTACAGCAGATGTAAAGGAAAAAAAACCAAAATCATTTATTTATAATTCTATGCCAATTTATTAACTGATTTTCCGAAATAAGAGTTTCCAAAGAAAGACTATAATGTTTTTTGTTTCAATTTTCAGATATAGAACCCTTAAAAATCGACTTTGTTGAAATCCTTTATTAATAATTATTCAGTAACAAATGTGTAATTTCCGATATACATTTAAAGGAAAAGTTTAAGGCAAACTTAATTGGAAACAACAAAATATTATACCTCATATTAACCCTCTCGCTACGCAACCCGAGATTTCCTCGAGCAATGTAAAAGTAGCAAAATCTGAGCAGCCGGCGATTTCCTCGGGATTAAATTTTTCCACTGGTGACGATTTTTATTTCAACTCTGACCACATTTTAAACCATATATACTTTAGCAACATCTACAAGAGAAACATACTGCAAAATTGATTTTCTTAATATAGTGGCACGAGAACATACAAATAGTCGCCAGTGACAGCCTGATTTAGCCTAATTTAAATGTAATGTGCGCAATTTTTGAACCTATTTGTTAAAACAATTACGCAGCGAGAGGGTTAATCATATGGAATTTCATGACTGAAGGTCTCACAGCACATGTAAAGGGGAAAAATCCAAAAAACATTAATTAATAATTCTATTTCAATTTGTTATCTGATTTTCCAAAATACACTCTAAAAAAATCTATGCGGTTACTAAGAATTTTCTGGAAAACTGGGATGCCTAGAACTTTTTATGTAACTGCAATAAAAAAAAATCGATGTAATAGATTCATGTTTACACTGTAAAAATAAACAACAGAAAAAAAAAAAAAAAAACAACAGAAAAAAAATCATCTAATTATCCTGAGTTACCGGTAAAATTTTAGTAAGCATACAGATTTCTGTAGCTTTACAAAAACTAGTTTTGTAGATTTACATTTTTTTTTTTTTTTTTTTTTTATAATTTTTTTATTCTTTTACAGTGTTGTGGTTTTCAAAGCATGATTATAAGGGCTCTGTTTGTTCCCTTTTGAGATAAGGAACCCTAAAAAGGTGACTGTTGAAATTATTTGTTAATATAATTCAGTAATAAATGTATCATATCCTACACGCATTTAATGTAAAACTTTAATATAAACTTTATTAGAAATACCAAAATGCTACACCCCATATTAACCCCTTATGTTTGGAGTCAGCGAATGTGGTGACAAGCCGGTGATAAAAAAAAAGCAATAGTCACATGACACAAAGCCTCCTTAAGGTATATCTACGCACATTCGGAGGCGATTTTTTTAAACAATTTTAACTTTTTCTTTTTATACCAATTTTTATGATGACATTTAAGTTAAAACTTTGAAAATATGTAAATATTTAAGCAATTACACAGAAATATTTTTTAAGAGTAAAAAATAATGAAAATCATGGGAAAATTGACATTTTTCAAATCATGATAACTCAAAAACAAACCAATGTATCGCCACTTTTTAAATTGCATAATAAAGATAATAACTTTCCGTAGGACATAGGTTATTCACGTAACAATAGCATCTACATCTCAGATGCTGTGGCAGTTGAATTACTGATTTAATGAAAAATTTGTAAAATTCCTTGGAACTTTGTCACGTATACCACACTGTAAATATAAAACTAAGTACTATATCATCATGAGTGTAGAACACTCCCTCAATATATATTTTTTTAAAGTACTCAAATTTTCAAGGCATTTCATGCACATTGTTTTGCGTATAGTAAGAAATTGAAAAACTTCATTTTGGGAAAAAGCTAAAAATAACTTTTAAGGACAATTCAAAAGCTTTAATAGCTGTAACTTTAAACAAATGTAACTATGAATCTAATTAAGACACAGTTTAAACATAATTCGATAGTTAAAAGATTCGATTTTAATATTACTTCAAATTGGAAAAACGATATTTTGATCGAAAAGGACGTTTCAAGAATGTATGAATACCTTAAGCAGAAATATTCTAAGTACAAATCAGTCATAATTATCCAAGTTAAAAAAATAAACAATTAATTATCTTCTGCTAATGGATATTGTCTTAAATATAAAAAAGTAAACAAACAAATAACAAAACAAGTAATATAAAAATTTATTTTTTAAAGTCAGTTCCTACTTAGGTCATCCGAGAAAAATTTAATATAATCCCTTATGCTAATATTAGATTTTGTTGCATTAAAATATCTCAATTTGTTGCTTTTCTATAAGCAAGTAAACCCTATTGGTTTACAATAGAAGTCTATGGGAAGTTGGCGAAATATTAGAGATATCGCCAAGTTGGCGATAATCTTGGCGACAGAACAGGGTCCCGCCCCCCTTATAAGAATGAAGATGCATTAAACGCTGTTCTATAACCAATGGCCGCCATTTTTTCTCCCATATAAAACTAAAATTAAATAATTAAAATTTAATTAATGAATTAATATTTGAAAAAGCTGTATTAACATCAAGTGTCAACCACTACAAGTTTTAAAAAAAATGTATTTGAACTAGAGTGGATGAATAATATGTATTTTATTAACGACTGAAAATTTGAACAAGATATATATAGGGAGAGTGTGAACTAATAGTAGGAATTGAATAAATAATAATTATAATTTGAAATCTGCGTCTTAGTTATAAAATTTGATTTAATCTTACGAAGCTTGTTGAAATAAAAAGAAGTACATAAATAAACTTTATTAGAAGTTAAAATAGCTATTCAAATTTACAAATCTCTAAATTTTTAATATTAAACCTCATTCTCTTATAAAGCTACGTTATAAATAGTTCACTGTGAAATAATCACATGTTATAAAAAATTATAAAATTTATTTTTCAATGCATACATTAATTCTGAGCAATAATCTTGTCCCGAGAAAAAAATTAAATCGCTTAGTAGAGGAATAAGTATTATAAATTAACATTATTAATGAAGCATTATTTATTAAGAGAATTAATTAAAAAATTTTTTTATCAGAAACTGAAATCTTAAATCTTAAAGTTTTTTAGATTAAAACTTATACTAGATAAGTGATTTGAAAACTTGAAAATGGTAAAAATGTATGCTTTGTTTATGTTAAAATTCATTTTTAATCTTTACATTATCACTTAAATTATAAACCATTGTTTTAAAAGTTCTGTGTTAGGCGTAGTAAGAGAAACAAAAATTAAACAGAAAATAACATTAATAAGGCAATTCAAAATTCATGAAATGAAATTAAGTAATTTTTTAGCAAGATGCTTCACAAAATTTCTAGAAAAGTAAATGTTTTTAATGAAATAATTTTTGTGTGGCATTAAGAAGATTAAGTTTGAAAATGGAAAATATTTTTACCTATGCCACCAAGTATGTTTTATTTATGTTATGTACTGAACGTAAATTAATTTTTGTATTACACTAAACGATTACATATTTCCTTTTTATTTCTGAAAATTTTGTATTATCGAAATGGAAATAAAACACACAATTTTCGAAACAATTGTATCTGAAAGAATATTTTTTTCTGTACTAGCTGGCGTAATAATTGAAAATGCGCGATATTTAATTTTTAATAAGTTTGTAAAAAAAAAAATATATATATATATATATTGTTTGTTGCAGCCATCGCTGTGACCCCAGCGTTACTTACGAACATGCTTTTGTTTTATAATGTAAACGATTTGAATATTACACTCTCAGAAAAAACTGTAAATTTATGAGCGTTTCCACTTCAATTTTCACGGGCAACAGCCTTATTTGATGAAAAATGGTCTAATCCATTAAATAAGCGGCCTCATCCCTTACATACTTAGAAAATTAAGGGTAATCAGCATATTTGTACAGTTCTAGCCAACCTGTTAGCAAAAATACGGATTGGTAATTGGATATGGATTTTTTAACCATTTGGAAATGGTTGTTGTTTTCGATCGAGGATGGGGTCAAATGATGCTCGCATTTTATTTTTTTTAACGAAATTCAACAATGTTCTTTTCTTTTAGAAGAGTTTTTATTTGAATAGGTAATAGAAAGGCATAAAATCGTTAAAAATTGTTTGAATAGGTAATCGAAAGGCATAAAATTGTTAAAAATTGAAAAAGCTACAAAATGGGTAGGCGCAAATTATAAGATACGGAAAAATTCAAAGGCAAAGAGCGACGCCGAAATGAAAATCGCCTTGCAAAGCAAAAATCGAGGTCTTCAACTGATTATGTAGCCCATGAAAATCGAGGTCTTCAACTGATTATGTAGATCATGAAAATAGATTACAGAATAAAAGACGAACGCAAAAAAGGAAACAATCTAATGTTTAATAGATTGATAGTAAATGGCCATGTCTCGGGGGGCTCCAATCCACTAGCCACGGCGTTTTACAATCGTTTTATAAAAAAAAAATCCAAATGGTCGTTGTAATTTATTAAATTAAACTTTTATTTTATTTTATTTTATTTTATTTTTTATTTTATTTTATTTTATTTTTTATTTTATTTTATTTTATTTTTTATTTTATTTTATTTTATTTTATTTTATTTTATTTTTTATTTTATTTATTTTATTTTATTTTATTTTATTTTATTTTATTTTTTATTTTTATTTTATTTTATTTTATTTTATTTTATTTTATTTTATTTTTTATTTTATTTTATTTTATTTTATTTTTTACGGGGACTGAAATTTCTGCTGCTGGCCTCTGTCCGTAATTTTACAGCGTTTTTTTAACAGTGTAGATTATGCAAACTACGCCGTTCTGTAGGTTGTCCATAAAAGTATGCCCCACTTTCAATAGTATATTATAATTTTTAATTTAGTCTATTTACAACAAATCATGCATCCAATTGAAGGTAAACTAAGATTTTTTTTTCGTACAAATGTTCAAAATGTGCACATTTAGTTATACGGCACACATACAACCTAAAGGCTAATTCTTCACACACTTTGCTTAACAAGCCCGGAATAACGGAAGCAATAGCGTCTCAAATCCTGTGTCTCAACTCTGGCAAATCATTAGGTAACGGCGGAACGTACACACGATTTTTTATAAAGCCCCGAAGGAAAAAAATCGCATGTATCAAACGGCTTTTAAATCTTCAACCCAACAATAACGCTTTACGCTCAGGAGTCGACATTTTGCGTATGTGGCACTGCAGGCGAGTCAATAACAAATTAGTACTCGTGTATGCGCATATCTAAGACTCTTTAAGTTACTCTTTATTTGTGACCTTAAACCAACACTCTGCAACAGTTATAGTTGATGCCATTAAAGTTTATAACTGGAACATTCTTTTATGGACATTGCGAAATTAGAAAATTATCAGAGATACATTTAGGTAATTGAAAATAATGAAAAAAAAATAGCAATTTAACAAATTACAACGACCATTTGGAAAATGATTTTTTCAAAGACTAAAATTTCAGACATAAAAAATTGCACGGAGTTGATCCTACATTACGTACGCAATGTATTAAACGATAACATTCCTGGAACCATCGTGAATAAATTTTAAAAGAAATTTCAGTTTTACAATTTTCGGTACTGTAAATTTTTAAACTTCTACGGAGCTGGTCATACATTACGTACGCCATGAATTAAACATTAATAGTGTTATTACACGTAAAAATTGCAAGATTTCCTGAAACTTGCGTATTATCCATCCATTTCATTGGCTGTTCGGGAAAAGCCTTTTCTATCATCAGATTTCTAAAACATCTCACGACCAATTTTAAATAAAATTTCTTTCTTAAACTTCTAAACATCCGACAATATTACTTTTTATACCGTCGGATAGAGAAAAAAATGTACTTTTAAATGCAATTTGTTTGAAAGCTGTATCTCAGTTTGTTTTTGATTTATTAATTTTTTTTGTAGTTTTTAATACTTTTTTGTCATAGTGGAAACACTCTGTTGTCCATCGTTGTTGAAACCAAAGGGAAATACAGATTACTGTATAGACCAATCAGATAACGAATAAATTGCGGATTAAACCAATGAAAACGTTCAGATATGATTTTGATTTCCTACCCTGACGAGAACAATAACCATTTTTCCAAATGGTTAAAAAAAAAAAAAACAACAACAAAATCCTGCGTCAAGCTTAGATTATGAAACATTTTTCAGCACATTCAGAATACTATTACAAATATTCACCGTCCAATAAGAATAATGATGTAAATGTAAACAATTTGCATAACACTTCACACATTTTAAAACCTATATTCAGCAATTGCAATCTATAGTGAGAAACGTTTTCGAATTCTTTTGTACAGCACTGTATATGATCTATATATTTGTGAATAAAGTGCATTGTATACAAAAATTTATTTCAATTAGTAAACGCCTAACACAGATGAAAATTCCCATTCACCACTTTCCATGAATAAACCAAAATATATACTCTAATTCATCTGTGCACTCCTATAGGTCAATAGAATATGTATACACAAATTAATATAAATAAAATATTAAATTTAAAAGTTGTTAATTTAAATTTAAAAGTTGCATTTTTTGTTGTAAAAACTCGTATCCCTATTGGAAACTTACTTCAAGCCATTATTGCTCATAGACAATACTGTAATCTAATTGTTTTGCGTGTCAATGTAAATGAACGGCCCCACAAGTGGCCGAGAGGTTCTGCTCTCGAAGCTGGTAGACGGAAAGTGCTGGGTTCGAACCCAATCGCACGGCCTAATCGTTCGGAGTTTTCGTGGTTTTCTTCGAACCTTGGATTTCCAAGCGTTAATACGGGTTAGGCTCCCTTAGAAAGACCCCCACGAAGGGCACTCTTCCCTCTTAGGGCCTATATCCCTCGTGATGATAATTGGCCGTCATAAAAACAACATCAACAATGTAAATGAACGATAAATGCTATCCATACCATATTCCATAGTAAGTAAGCATCTTGTAGGACATCTCAGTGTTGAATTGCAATTTAAATATGTCTGAAATAGTGTAACATCATTAAATAGTCTGTAAACGGGGTTCTCCCCTGGACCATAATGTAACGTTTTTTAATGCCTCTGTAGACGAAACATAAACACTACACATTTCATTTTCGATACCGATCATTCCGTCTTAAGCATAAATAACATATATTAGTTACATGACACTACGGGCATATTTACAGGAATTAAAATACGGTCAGACAGACAGGCAGACAGGCAAAAGGCCAGATAAACCGAATTAAAAAACATCAGTTATATTGGAAAGTGTTATTAGCATGTAAGAAGCGTTTTAATGGAAATAGATTGTCTTCGAATAGATTACGAACATCATTTATATATGCCATTTTATAAATTTATTATCCTTTTCAAATGTTGAGAAGCAATGTCGCTTTAGATTGTGGTACTATTTCAGAAATAGACAAAACATTTTAAGAGGGGAGAAAAGTCTTAAATTAAAAAAAAATAAAGGACAATAATTTTTTTAAAATTCTTAAATAATTTTGGTAATAAATGCATCGTTTCCGATGAACTTTTAAAGTAAAATATTAATGTAAACTTTATAGCAAATGAGGAAATCTTTTATCTTATAGTAACTCCATAGAACGTTATTTTGCATCAGAAAATGTATTGACTCAGGAGTTGTAATAGAAACAAAAGCCATATGGCAGAAAGCTACTTCAAGTAAGTACATTTCAAGAATTAAGAAAACAAACGTTCGAGTTAAAAAGATTCTCGATGTACCATCTTCTGCTAATTAATATTGTTTTAAAATACACTAATAAACAGTGTTGAATTCAGGGGGTGACCTGGGGAGGACGTTCCACCCCAGAGCAATGAGATGTCCCTCTCGGAAGATTTAAGATTTTGTGATTCCAATGGCCAAAAAGTGCAATTACCCCCCTCCCCCGGAACTCTATAATGTCCCCCCCGGAGCCACAGAAATCCCTCCCGGAGAAAAGTGTCTGAATTCAACACTGGATGAGAAAATAAATAATAATAACAATAATTTAAAATGTTCTGCTTAATTATAATTTTAGTTCCATCTTGCGAAGATTAATGAAAAAAAAAAAAAGAAGAAGAAATGTTTAATAAAAAAAATTTATTCATTTTAATTGCTGAACGATGTATGATTAAAACATTAAAAAAAGTCAAAATACGTTCCCTCGACTGTTTACATGTTTAGATTCTACCCGAGTCCTTTTCAAAACAAATAAATAACTTGAGAACAGGAATTCTGCTTTTTCAGAATTTAGTGTAACCAGCGGCATTTCCATTACTTCATTTTCTTCTGATGGACTGGTTGGTGGCTTCTATTATTATGAAACAGTCATTATAAATGAAGTGCTAGGTGAAGATGAAAGAGAAGCCGTAAAAGTTAGAACTCTGATTTTCTGGTCAGAATGGGGGGGAAAAATGGCCACTTTTTTTTTTTTTTTTTTTTTAAATCTTTATCTAACACTTCATTTATAATGGCTGTTTCATAATAATAGAAGCCACCAGTCCATCAGAAGAAAATAACTCGGTTAAGCGGGACTCTACTGCAGTACAAAACATATTTCAATTTTAAGACTTAAAGCAAGCGTTTTATTTTATGTAAAATGACGTCATTCTTATCCGCTTAAGAATTCCACATTTACGATCTACCCTTTAACAACTACAGTAAAGCATGCATAGCACATCACTATCGCGAAATAATGCACAAATGCAGCAAAAAGATAAATAAATTCATTCAATAAAATCGAAAAAAACCGGCTATCTAATGATTCATAGGTACTTACAATACAATTAAATATAATATATAATAGCTTCATTGTTTTAACAGAAATCTTTCGTTTATATTATTTTCAAAATAGCACGTATTTTAATTACATTTTCTTTCAATTGTTACGAGAAAATGGCAACAAAAATATATAATTACTATTTTTAAACTATTTTTCCTTTACTGTCTCCAGAAATGGAGCCCTTCCGTTGCCAGTATTAAGCAAATGGCTCCAAAAACTACAAAAAAAATTAATATTTCAAAAATAAATGGAGATACAGTTTTCAAACAAAATGCATTTAAAAAAACTTTTTTTTCCCAATACGACGGTGTAAAAATTGAAAATGTGCGATGCTTAGAAGTTTAAAAAACAGCTAAATAGTATTTAACCGTAATGCTTTGTTTGACGGCTAGCGTCTGTAAGGTAACGTTATATTTTGGACACAAAATGAGCTGGGAGAAAGAAATAGCATACCGTTCCGGAGGCTAAAAATATTCTAAAATTGTACGGTATATGAAACGGAATCATTCAATTTTTCACGTACTCTTTCCGATGATGCAAGTTACTTCTTATTTTACTTGGATGCTGATTTCTATCTTTCGTAACCATTGAGTAATTCGAGCTATAATTTTGGTAACCTGCTATGCATGTTACTTTTTATTTTATTTGGATATTTATTTATTAAGATGGTGAAAGATGAAATTGAAATTATAATTAAGCAGAAGATTTGAAATTATAATTAATATTATTTATTCGATTATTAATTCATTTGTGTAGTTTTAGACAATATCCATTAGTAGAAGATTATGCATCAAGAATTTTTTTTTAACTCGAACTTTTGTTTTCTTAATTCTTGCGATGTTCTCTCAAAAAAAAAAAAAAAAAAAAAAAAAAAACACTTTAGTAGAAGTTTAAATAGATATTCTAAAATGCAAATCCTTAAATTGTAAGATGAAACATTATTTTCTTCGAAAGGTAACATTAGAAAAAATTGATTTTCAAATAAAACAATTGTTATAAAATATTTTTTAAGGTTAATTTTCAATGCCTGTATTGGTTCTGGCATTTTAGTCTCAGAAAAATAAAATCGCTTAGAGGAATAATATTATTAAGAAAAATAAGTGTTATTAAGATTGTTAATTAAGAATTGTTTATTAAGATATTTAATTAAAAATTCATTAATCAGAAACTGAAATCGTAAGTTTTAATGTTTCTTAGATTACATAGTATACTGGAAATGTAACTTGAAAACTTTAATTAAAAATTTATGCATTGTTTATTTTAAGTTTAATTTTTAATGCTAACATTGTCTGTTTAATTACAAACCTTGTTCTAAACGTTTGTGTTAGGAGTAAAAATTAAAAAAAAAAAAAAATCAGTAATAAGGCAATATAAGTATTTTTTTTAACAAAATACTTCACAAAATTTCTAGAAAAGTAATTGTTTTTAAAGGAATAATTTTTATGTAGTATTAAGATGATTAAATGTGAAAATGGAAAAGATTTTTTAATGTGCAACCCAGTATGTTTTATTTATGTTGTGCACTGTACGTAAATTAATTCTAGTATTACATTTAATAATTACATTTCTCATTTTAATTCTGAAATATTTTGTATTGAAACTGAGAAAAACCACACAAAATGTTCATCTAAATGTAGGATTTTGCATGGTAGTGAAAATTTATATTAATAATATAATTTTTATTAAATTCCTTAAAAATATTTATTGCTTATAATTTGTTTTGAGTATTTATACTGTATTTATTTAATTAATAATTTTGTTCCATGCAACTTCTAAGATAAAAAATAAATAAAATCACGTAAATCACTCTCAAAAAATATTTTGTCAAAAACGTAAAAAGTACTTGCAACGGTTCATTCCTGCGTCTGTAAAATTATTCTGCGTTAAGGCTGTTCTCAACTGTTCCGCTTAACAAGCACAAAAAGTTTTGACACATTTACAAATTCATTTTTTAACGGAAAAATATAAAACTGGTAGGCCTGAATATGGAAGCGATTGGAAATCGAACTGCGTTTTCCATTTTTTGATAAAAAATTAGCTATTGAGTTATAAGCTATTTTAATCACGTGCCAAAGTTGTTTTTTACCTTTTTTTAAGTGATTATTCTTCTTTCGGGCGGAAATTCGGTTCAAAATGCACACTTTGACACTATTTTCTGAAAGATCCGTTGCGTTTGCAAAACACGGAAAAAACAGTTCTTTTACATAGTTTCTGGTCAACAACACCTGCCAGTTTCATGCATTTTTAAACAAATATTAATTAACATTTAAGTCATAAAGTTGCTCTTTTGGATTTGAGAACAGCCTTAAGAAATATTAGTCTTTTGACTTGAGAATCATGGATTTTTTAACTTTGGTTCGCGACTTTTTATTTGTTTTAAAGGAAAAATCACTTACGTAAAAATTATGTTTCTAGTAAGGAAAAGTGTTAACCCCTTAAGCACCACGATGTACCTGCGTACGTCAAGAAAATTTCTATTACAATACCCGGACGTACGTGCATACGTCCTCATTTTAAGTCGATACTGCAATGTTCTAAGAATCTGAGGCCTGAGGTCCAAGTTCAGATGCCCGTATTTTGCAGAGTTAAAAAGATAAAAAGGCCTAGGCTTTTATATTGGAAAACTACCACTTTTTCGCTGATATTCTAGAACATTTTTCAATTTTTTTTAAAATACATGTTGTATTGATCTTTCTTTAATCACATGCATTTACTTTTGTAAATATGGAAACATTCTTTAATTTACTTAACACTGAGATGAATGCAATCTCATTTTTTCAAAAGCAAGGCCTTTTACCGAACAAACAACTATGTGAAAATAGTCATGTTATGGATTTCTGTGTTACAAATGATGCAGCGTAAAAGTTAAAGAAAGAAAACGAGCTACTCAGTGGGTACGAAAATAAAATAAGCATCCAAGTAAAATAAAAATAACGTGCATATTATGAAAGAATACGTGAAAAATTAAATGATGTAGTTTCATAGACCGTGCAATTTTAGAATATTTTTATCTGTTTTGAAAAGGATCGGAATAGAGTCGAAACATATAAACAGTCAAAATAAACTTATTTTTACTGGTTTTAAATGGAAATTAATGCAATGAATTATGAATTTTATCATAATTCCACTCTTTGCATATTATCTAATAGATACTATAAAGTAATTTGAAATATCGTTGCTATATCGCTGTAGGTGCAATGCATAGAAATATTTTACTGTTTCTTATGCTTCCGATTAAAGAATTTTTAAAACAACACAAGCTATAAATCTAATGAAAAGTAAAGAAAAAAACTAATAAATAATTACTCAATTAAGTTAAGTATAAAAATGATGTTATTAAATTGAAAATTATTTTGTTATTTTAGGATAACGTAAAAATATTAATGATTCTTCATCGTTAATTAATATTTTACACTTTACATTGACAGTTACCCATTAAAAAAATCCCGTAATAGAAGTTTTTATTGAAGATAAAAACACTGTTTTGCAGAAGAGAACGTGATTGAATTGGGATTAGCAACAGCACCTAATAAAAAGACTTAATTAGTATTTTTTTAAATGTCTTTGAGATAATATTTATTTATTTTTTGTCATTTACTCAAAAAAGATGTATGCTTAAAAAAAATAATAATAATAGTTTGAAGGGCTTCTAAAAGATATTTTTGGAAATATAATATATGTTTTTTTTTTTTTTTTTATTACGTGTTTAAGCTAATTTTAAGAAATATTAATACAGCGTTAAGAATATCAGTCTTTAAGGGAAATATATTTTGATGAATCTAATAATTTATATTTTGTATCTCCGAAAATCAAACATTATTTAATAAAAATAAGACTTCATTAACTCCTTGTTATTGTTACTCGCGTGGTGAATTAGCATTAAAGTTTTAATAAAAATTTCCTAGATTCTCCCCCCAAAACACTCTTATAAAATCAAATGGAGTGAATTGTTATATTTTGTTTGAATTTAAATATTATTTCGCATATGAATTCAAATATTGATAACAAATGTTTCTGTGGATCAGCAAACATCAAAGTACTCAGCCGGTTCAAAATACAGAAGTTTCCCCTGTTAGACGAATTTCAACTAATCCAACAATGTGTTTGCTCGAAATTCGTTGTTCTTCATAGTTTATTATTTATTTATATCTCAATTATAAAAGCAAAGCATAGGTAAGAGAAAATTGGCTTACCTTGTATTTATGCTTGTATCCGTGGTTTATGTTGCATCCACCATCAGGTTAATATCATCTGTAACTTCTAGTCGTTTCCCATTCTAATCCATTGCTAATGGTATAATATTTCGTGTTATTTTAAAGAACACGTGATTATTTTTGTGACTTGTAAAAAAATATGTAGATTGAACTTTTAAAGAAAGAAACAGAATTTAATTAGTTACACTTACAACATAAAAAATCCCTGCCGGCTCGAGCCTACAGGCGGAGGTAGATTTCGAAGTTAAGTACTAAATTCTCCAACAAAACTTAAATCAAGATTAGAGATAAACCCAGTTTCTTCACAAAGAGTGAGCTGTAGGGAGCTAAACTTTTTGTGAAAATTATAATATACACGAATACACACACACATGTATATGGAATAGGTTTAAAAAATGGCTACAAAAAATTCAGAGAACCTTAAAGTGTTAAAATATGTTAATATCTCCATAGTCGGGTTTTTATCATGTTTTAATACGTTTCTTCAAACTCACATGGCGTTACATATTCACCGGCTGACGTCCATTATATTTCCAATATGACGCAATATACATATTTTTTTATTCGTCAAACTATTTATTTTATTTTGAGTTTTCATGCTGAAATCTTGCTCTAGAAAACTTATGACGTAATATTCAATTTGTTTTCAATTTGTCAAACTATTTAATTTTACACGTGAAAATTTTGCATTAGAAAAGTAATTGTTGTGGTGAGAATTTTATTGTTTTTTCTTTTTTTAATTGTTGGCAACTGCTATAACGAAAAACTTTTATTTTTTTTCCTGCCATTGTTGTGTAAGAGCTGGATTTATCAGAATCATGTTAAGACAGTATTCAAAATTTTGAACCCTCCCCATTTCCACCCTCTTGGGCCGATTTCGCCCATTTTCAATCCCCGCCGAGATATTAGCCATATCAAAGTTGTTGTTGAGTTTGAGGACAATCCGTGCATAATTGCGACTTTTATCGTGCGGACAAAATTTAGTACATACATACATACATATATATATATATATATATATATATATATAAACTTTTTATGTGGGGGTGGTTTTGGGTTCCTGGGGTCCTATAATGAAAAGTTATGAAGGAATTTTTCAAAAGTCGCACCATGGTAACGACTGCAATAGGTAGTATTTCTTACGAAATATACCTAAAATCGCCGCATCTCTCCTTTTGAGAGTCTGGAATACAAGTAAATGTAAAAAACATATATTATACATCATCGAAGATAGCGATAGGAAATTAGTATCATTAATCTTTATATTGCATTATTTATATTTATAGTCACTTTAAAACAGTTTATTAATTGTCCAAATGTCTTAATTTCTTGGATATATGATAAAATGTTTATACAAAGTATTTATTTAGAATCGTAACCTTCCTTGCTTTGAATAACAACTTCTTTTCATAATTGTTTTTATGAATCATGTTGATAGATGAAAAGAAATTTACTGAGTTTGATTGATTTCATAGCCTTCATTTGGAGATTACATTTCGTAATGTCTGTCAACAACCCCCGCGTAACTTTGAATCTTTTCATAATATAAACACTAATAACGGAAGGTAAAAATTTAAATATAACTGTCATTTTTTTACCAATAACTATTAAAATAATACATTCTATACACATATAGAGTGTTACTGTAACGTTCTTAGCTATTGAAACTTTATATGTGATTTTAAATAAAAAATGCAAAAAACTATATTGAAAGTACTGACTTCGGATGCCAAAAGCATTTGAGTGTGTCAGGTTTATTCGAATCTTACTTTTGAGCTTCATGAAAAATAATAATATGTGTATTTAAAACATGACAGTGTAATTAACATAGATATTACAGTAGAAACTCTTTTATCCGAAACTCTTTTAACCGAAACTCTCGGTTAACCGAAATCCATTTTTAAAGCGCTTTTTTTTTTTTTTTTTTTTTTTTTTTTTTTTACACTATCACATTCCTTGTGTGCAAAATCCATTTTGAAACCTTTTTTCTGAATTGAAATCATATTTCTTGAGTGCAAGCGGTCCTTTCCGAACTACGAGTACATATAAATACTTTCGATCCCCTTTCTTAGAGTTCCTTTGAATTTAATCTGAGCTCCCGTAAGCTGTGGAGTGGAACGAAGAAAACGAACAAATTAGCCATTCTGAAGCTTTGGAATGTTTTGCAAAAGGTTTGGCATGGTTGGAGCAGCAAAAAGACTGTGATACTGCTACTGGGAACTAATAATATTAAAAAAAACTCCGTGATAGAGCTTCAAACCAAATGCAATCGACAGTGCGACAAACAAAACATTTTTTCAAACCATTGTTATATATGTAAAAGATACTTAATTTGAAAGTTAAAATTCAGGTAATTTATTCTTGTTTGTTTTTTGCTATTGCTTTATTTTTATTTAAGCACTTGTTACCGTAATAAGAAATATCGCATATATTTCTCCTTAATTTTAAAATTCTCGATTTATTTTCGATTATCCGAAAATTTCGATTTTACGAAAGAGGGTCGGTCCCAATTACTTCAGATAATCGAGGTTCTACTGTATTTGAATTATTATATACCCCCCCCCTCCCCCCCAAAAAAAAACGAAATAAACATACATGAAACATCTGACATAAAATCATCAAAGAACATCTACGCATTTTAACACCTCAGTATCCCTTAAATGAAAGAAGCAACATTCAATTATATATATAAATATATATGCGTTAAGATTCGTTATTTATTTGGATGAAAGTTAAATATAGAAATTAATATTTCATTACAATTGAAGTGATATTATTTAGTATATCTTACACAGTATACATTAACAAATCTTAATTACATTTCTTCTACAAATAATTGTAAATAGTTTTCGGAAATATATAGAATTTTTTTCTACGGAAAAGTTTCTCCTTAAAAACTTATTTTTGTCTAGCAACAATTTTCTGTTTTACTGTCTAGCATCAGAAGTTTTTCATTTCTTTTTTATCACACGAAATAAAAAAGCGAAATAAAATAAAGATATTATTAGTATTAACTAAACATGCATATTATTTCTTTCGTGTACATAAAAAAGGATAATTATAAGTCTTGTAACTTTTTGAGCATAAAAAATAATATTCTCATTTTTATGCAATTAATTGTTTGTTCAATCATTAATAAAAAGCACCAAAAAAGATAATATATTATTTTCTTTATTTAAAAAAGAGATTTTGAAAAAACAACTCAAGTATATAATATAAATATGTTATTTTTAACGAAATGCGAGTGGTTTTTTTTTTTTTTTTTTGTAATTAAAAAAAAAGGTTAAATCGTTTATTAATTTACTTTAGAAATCTCTAACTAAAATGCATTAATATAAATTGTAATAAATTTTTAACATTAGAAAGAGGAATCTTAATAAAAAAGTAAATTCTAGTTAATAAAACATACAGGGTGTATAAAATGTATACACAATTTATTTCTAATAACTGACATGTCATTTTTTATTAAAGTTTAACTAACCTAAAATAATATCTGAAACAAGACAAAACTTTGAACAAAATAAATATTTTCAAAAATGCTACCAAAATTCTAAAAATCAGACTAAGCTAAAATTCTAGTTAATAAATAATACAGGGTGTGCAAAAAAATGTATACACATTTTACTTTCTAATAGCTGGAATGTTCTTCTTGTCCTTTACGGTTTAGCTAACTTAAAATAATGTCTAACACCGGACTAAGTTTTGAACAAAAGATATATTTTCAAAAATGCAACCAAAAGCTTGAAAGGCAGACTAAGCAAAAATTCTATCTAAGAATTAATACAGTGTGTGCAAAAATGTATATACGTTTTATTTTCTAATAACTGGCGTGTTCTTTTTTTTTATTTTTATTTTTTTTTATTTATTTTTTTTTTTTTAATGTTTAACTAATCTAAAATAATGTCTGAAACAAGACTAACCTTTGAAGAAAATAGATAATTTCAAAAATACTACCAAAAGCTTAAAAGCAAGACTAAGCTAAAATTCTAGTTAATAAATAATACAGGGTGTGCAAAAAATGTATACACATTTTACTTTCTAATAGTTGGAATGTTCTTCATGTCTTTTACGGTTTAACTAACTTAAAATAATGTCTAACACCGGACTAAGTTTTGAGCAAAAGAAAGTTTTCTAAAATGCTAGCAAAACTTGATAGCCAAACAAGGCTAAAATTCTAGTTAAGAAATACTACAGGGTGTGCAAAAAAATGTATACACATTTTATTTTCGAATAACTGGCATGTTCGTCTTTCCCTTCAAGTTTTAACTAACTTAAAATAATGTCTGACACCGGACTAATCTTTGAACGAAAGAAATATTTTTTAAAATTTTAACAAAAATCTGTAAAACGTAGCTGGAGAGCAAAGGAAGTTTAGTAGAGAGTTTCAAAGAATACCCCCTCAGTGATTTATAATCCTCAGAATAAGACATAAGTTTGATAAAAGATGGAACTGTTCAAAATGTTCACAAGCAATGTTCGGCAAGACGTTGGTTATCAACAATCCCCACAAATTAAGAGCCAGTTTTGCGATTTCATTGCTTTACGATATGAGCATTGTTTGATCAGGAAGTTCATTAGTTTCAATATAGATGTTTAAAACGTTCATTGTTGTAGTTGCATTTCACAAATTGAGATAAAGTGCGTGACGATTAAAAAAATACGTTATAATAAGTTTAATTGTGTATATGTTTTTGGGACACCCTGTATTGTTCATCAGAAAACAAACGCTGTGTGATAAATTTTTTTAAATGAAAGTTTAAAAATATAATGCATGAATATGTAGCAGTTAAAAAATTACTATTTTTTATCAAAAGATTTTCATTCTTCATAAAATCGAAATGCAGTGTAGAACCAAATATTCAGGATTGCTGGGATCAGATGTTCACCAGCAACTGGCTTTCCTGGGTAACTTGTTGTGCATTATGGCAACATTCATTTAATCAGATATATAGAATACTAGCAAAACCCACCGCTTTTTGCTCGCGTAATAGTTGAAATAGGCCAAGTTATGCCCAATTTTTAACAGAGGAAATTATACTTTTAGGAATATATCAGAAATTGCTAATTAAGCAACAGAATGACTAAACTTCATTATTACACTGCATTGGGCAGAAATGAGAGTTAAATTCATAAAAACTAAAACTGATTGTAAATAAATAATGATTTAGAATACAATTTGAATCTATTATGCTCATTTGATTCGCTCATTTCAGTATCCATTTGAAGTTTAGAATTTTTTAGAAACCATCTTCTTGGTACACATTTACATCTTAAAATTAACCATCATGTCAAATTCCAAGATTCTTCTCTAATTGTCTACCACCTCTCTGTTGGTAGCGGTACCAACATAAAATGTCTATGTTGAAACAGAGACTGTCACCATTCATTTGCCAACATAAATTTTAAAATCGGTGTGATATTCCCGAATATTTTATCTAAAACATAATTTAGAACGTTTTTAAAGGTTTTTTAGAACGATTGTTGTTCCTGCCAATCCGAGGTGCTGGTGGCACCGGTATAAAATATAGCCTGTTTAGGATCTGAGAGTGTCACCATTGATTCGAAACCATTTTTTTTATAATCATTTTATTATTTCCTGAGATTGCATACAAATCGTAATTTAGGACATTTTCAGAATGCTTTTTGTTCCTTCCCTTTGCTTCATCACTTTTAAATTTTGAATTTATTTTCGACAGCTTTTAGAGAGCGTTATATATTTTATAAGTAACTGCCATGTCATGTTTAAAGATTCTAACATCTTCAGTATCACAGAAATCGAAATTTAGAACGTTTTTTGATCCTGCAACCCTCTGGTGGTAGTGGCTTGGACATAAAATGTACCCTATGTTTGATCAGGTTCTATCACCAACAATTTGCAACCTTTATTTTTGAAATCGATTTGGTATTTCATTAGATTGCATAAAAATCCTAATTTACAACGTTTTAGATCGCTTTTCGCTTACTTCATCCTTTTAAATTTGGATTTTTCTTTCGACAGTTCTTAGAAAGCATTTGCAACTTTTAAGTGTTTACCATGCAAATTTTATGTTAGACCCCTCAGTATCACAAAAAACGCGATTTAGAATATGTTTTGCTCCTGCAACCGCCAAGACAAGTACTTAAAATATAGCCTATGTAGTAGCAGGGACTGTCACTATCAATTTGCAACCCTTACTTTTGAAATCGGTTTTATACTTCTAAAGATTGCGTAGAAATTGCAATTTAGAAAGTTTTTAGAAAGCTGTTCGTGCATTTTCACTCCCTTTAAATTTCACTTTTTCAAAAACTCTTTTTACAGAGCATTTATATCTTATAAGTAACTACCATACCAAATTTCATGTTTCTAGACCCTTCAGTAACACAAAAATCGCATTATTAGAATATTTTTTGCTCCTGTGCCGCCTTTGCGATAGTGGCATGGACATAAGTCATTGCCTATGGTGGAACAGGGACTAACACCATCAGTTTAATAACATTACTTTTGAAATCGGTTCGGTAGTTCCAGAGATTACCTCCTACAAATAAACAAACTAACAAACAAACTTTACTTCTTTATAATATGATTAATATAGATATGTAGCTGCGGCATTGTTTCTGATTTCAAAATAGTTACATTAGTCAAAACATGTCAACTTTTTAATGTATCTCGCTTATAATTGAGTGCATTTCATTAATTCTAGGGTGCTAAATTCAGTAGAGTAATGAGATTCTCTCAATCACGTGACATTATTATATACAGGTCAATAACCTAATGACAAATGTCAAATATTTGAGAAAAATTGGCCGATTGAAAAAAAAAATTAATAATAATAATATTCATCAGTACAAATATTTTCTTGGTTATCTAACTAAAACTATAAACTAATAGGAGCACAAAACTGTTGCACAATAACCCATAATATAAATTTTAACAATGTTATTTTCAAAGCATGATGATGTTTTTCTTGATGACAGTTCTTTCCTTTTGTAAGATGCCGCATCATTCCACCTAAATAGAAACCAATAGTGTCCACCCATTATTGTAGTGTCCCAGTGCCTAATGATGTTCTATAGTAAGAATGTCTCGGTGAAAAAGTTCACCCTGTTTGTCACATACCTCACCCAAGTTCTCTGTAAAAAAATCTAGGTGGGAGAGCAACATTGAATTTTTAATGTCAGTTTAGAACCCATATCGGCCCATAACGTTTATATTTCACTGCCGCCAGCAGTAGGGCCAAATTTTCATAAGTTATGATTGTTAATTTTATAGCAGAATACGTTCAAATAAAGGTTTTGACACACATAGTCATTCATCTTCTCAAGAAGAATGCATCCAAATAAAGGTTTTGACATACATAGTCATTCATATTCTCAAGCAGAATGCATCCAAATAAAGGTTTTGACATACATATTCACTTTCTGAAGCAGAATGCATCCAAATAAAGGTTTTGACTTACATAGTCATTCATCTTCTCAAGCAGAATGTATCCAAATAAAGGTTTTGCCGTACATAGTCATCCATCTTCTCACACAGAATGCATCCAAATAAAGGTTTTGCCGTACATAGTCATTCATCTTCTCACGCAGAATGCATCCAAATAAAGGTTTTGACATACATAGTCATTCATCTACTCAAACAGAATGCATCCAAATAAAGATTTTGACATACATATGGATTTTCTCACGCAGAATGCATCCAAATAAAGGTTTTGAATGTTCGTTGTTCCGAAAATGAAGCAAAAAGATGAGGGGTTGTATCCATATATCCATTAATTAGTGCCAATATAGCATCACAATATTGAACGTACTACTGTATTTGGATACAGCCTTTCATCTTTTTGCTTCATTTTGAGAACAACGGGTTTGGAGATTACACTATCAACGATAATTTTCAGACTTTTCAAGCTATGTTTTTGAGACTTTCACAAAAGTTGCTCTATACACTTAGCTAATACATTATGCACATTATATTTTGATTGCTTTCGCGCATGCGCAATGAAACATTTTTTAGTAAACCTGCTCATTTTTTATCCAATTTTTATTATTTTTTCATCCTGATTGCAGAGTATTGTGTACAATATTGTTTGTCATAGTTTCTCAAAAGAATTTCCTTTTATATTAAGAGCTCTATAAATTATAAGGTAAAAACTTGGCAAAATTTGGGACTCTTTTTATAATAACTTTAATTTCTCTACGAATATACATGTTATTCTCATAAAAATAAACACAGTTTATTGCAATAAGGCACTTAATCATAATCTACTGTATGAACGCTTTTGCTACGTTAGTTTTTACAGGGTTATCAAAAAGATACTCGTTTTTTTTTCAATTTGTTGGCGGTCCTCTACGAGGTTTCGGTAAAAAATATTTATAGAAATATATGAACTGTACCATTCTGTTTATCCACCTGGAGTTTCAAAATAATTCATCATGTATTTTTCTAGATATTTAACAAAACGTCTAAAATCGCAAGTGACCGGTCACCTTTGGCCATATAGAGTAATCATTATTTGACCATAAAATGTATATTATAATTTACATGCCACTACGCATTTTACCGTGTATGTAAAAATTACATTCTAAAGTTTTTGTGATAGAAATTTTTTTTTATAGTAGATTGGGATTATACATGCAAAAATACCTTTAAAAATGCTTATTACAAATCAGATACAAAATGGCTGTTGACTAGTTTTATTCGAAATCAGAACTAGAGATACAATCAAGATGAAGGATAAATAAGAGTTTGAATGCATGCAAGTCATGGGAATTCCACAGTGTCCCCCATCGGAGTTACAGAATGTCCCAACGGAGAAAAAATGTTTGAATTTAACACAGAAAGCACCACATACATTTCCAAGCTCATTTGATCTGGTGAACTAAAATAATATGTCGATTGTATGTCAAACCATTTGAAAATATAAGTTCGTTCAGTTGTTAATATGTATACCACACCTAATAGAAAAAGAAGGCAATATATCTATATTATAAAGTACAGACGTATCTGTGCGTAACGCTGACGTCATTTTGCGAATGGCAACATTTCACGATCAAATTTCGGTTTCGAAATTTTTGCTACTGCATTTTTTTAATCTTCTGACCATCGTACATAATCAATTTTTAGAACGTCATTTAGGAAAAAAAATCAACTTTCAGACGCAATTTGTTTAAAAACTGTATCTTAATTGACTGATTTATTATGTTTTTAAAAATAATTTTTAAGCATGATTTTTTTTTATCTTATCACGAGCGGGCTTCAATACATAATAATAATAAATGTTTAGCACATAAAGCAATAAAAATTGTTCAGCATTTATTTCTGACTAATTTTCCCCAACGGAATTAATACTTCCTCTATAAATAAATGAAATAATAATATTAGAAAAAACACATTTGTAATCGAACAATTTAAATTATTAGACAGCCAAACAAGAAAAGAAAACTTTCAAATGGAATTTGTTTGCAACGTGCATCTCAGTTTACAGACTGTCTATGATTTCAAAAACAGTTTTCAAGCATGAAATATTTTTAAATTTATTTCTATCGCGTGGAGCTCGATTACGAAAGATTAAATCGTTTGCCTTTAAAACAACATAAAAAGTTCAACCCTTTCTTACCGCTAATATTCCATAAAAAAATTCCTCTATGAATAGATAAATAAAATTTAAAAAAAAATCCCACACAAATTTAACAGACATGTAATTGAAGTACGCGCTTAAACTCTGAAATTATCAGAATTCAAAAAGATACCATAAGTAGCGACATCTTTGACTAATAACTCTTAGCATGCTACTAATATGTAAATATTGCTTTTAATAAATTTCAAAACTTTATTCGATTGTATAATTCATATGAAAAATGCGTTTTTAATATTAGTGGGCAATCTAAAAAATATATTGCATCTAAAAAAATATTAGTTTTCAATTTAAAAAAAATGTTTTCCCCTATATTCTGTAACCCGGGAAACCCGATTACGATCCCCTAGTGATTATAAAGAACTTTACTACGAATTAAAACGTTAGCTTTCTTCCATTCTGCATTAATTAGAGATGAAGGTTATAACCGAAATTCGATTTTTTTGTCTGACGTACTTTTCTTGGAAGTGATTTCTTTTTCGCGAATAGTTTACGTTTTACAGTTAAAGATCCAGTGAGTCTTATAAATTTTTATGTGGATTTATGGAAAATTTTCATATGTTACTCACTATATGTGAATCTGTTGTTTCATTTTTTAAACCTATATGTCCGTATTTTAAAATTCTGTTTCGTGTAGGCTATAGAATTTTACATCATTTTCCTATTTTGTTTTTCTTAAAATATATATAATTAAAATAATGATAAAACGAAAACAGGAATTAAATAACTAAATGTAAAATAAGAATAGCAGCAAAAATAGTTAAAAAAAAAAAAAGAAAGAAAAAAGCAATATTTTATAAGCATTCTCTAATCATTCTAGATATCACGCTTACGTCACGAGTGTAATTCATATTTCTACAAAAAAAAAAAAAAAAAAAAAAAAAAAAAAAAAAAATCCCTATAATACATTAATTTGGCTTGGGTTCCGACTATGAAAAGTTCACCACTTTGATTTAAGCTCAGAGAAGATGAAGTCTGTGTAATAGTACCATTCAGTTTTCCATTCTTTTTAAAATAGGACACATTACCATGTTTTTAAAGGCTGCAAAGTATGAACGCGGTTAGGCGAGAACAGGTAGTAGGGACAAGAGATTAAAAATTGTATTTTTTGATTTGTTTCTTTTTTAGCGTATGACAGCATAATTTTTCTTTTAACCCTTATCGGATGCCAGCTTTTCATAGTGATTCTATTTTATATTTTATTTGCACCACTATATTTAAAAATAAATATTTTAGTACATTTCTCTTGCACGTGTCGACAAAGTAGAAGAAATTTATTTATTTGTGTTTCTTAAAAAACAAAATGCCAACCGAATAATATTCATGTAGTAGATGGAATAGATGCTGGTCCCGATATCACGTGGGACGTAGCATGGCTCCGATAAGATTTAAATGCTCTATTCCGGATTTCTAAATTGTGTTCTAAACTTAGAATCATAATTTAATATTATACATATATTTGCTTTAAATACATTAATTGGTCAAAATGTATTTAAACTATATATATGTTACTGTTAAGTTTTAGATTTTCTTGTTTTTAGCGCTTAAAATATTTCATTGGTGAAGTTTCATAAGCGCATAATGCGCTTCATTTTTCTTTCTTTTTCTTTTTCTTTTTTTCTTTCTTTCTTTTTTTTTTTTGTAACCCTTATATAGTTGTAATCTTAAAATATATGACGATTTATCCTCCGACTAACTGAAAAATGCCTTAACATTAATTTGTTAATTTATAATTACGCTCTAAAAGTATTCAAATGTTTTATACTTATTTTTTATATTTCTAGCTATCAGGAAGTGAAATAAATATCGATCAGAAAATTCCATATTTACGTACAAAAATTGAGTTGAGTTAAATAAAACAAAATAAAAAATAACATTTGCTAATAATTTATAACATATCTTCTTACATTAAAGGCGTTGAAAGTAAAATTTATATTTAGAGAAATGTTTACTAAATAAATTTATGGGAGTAATTTCCGCGAATTTCATCCGCTACATGACTCGGATAAACAGTATGAAAAATAAGTTTAAACGTCACATTTCGAATTAATTTCGAAAAACAAATGCCACTATTAAGGTCATCATAGAAAGCGACAATTTATAACAATGTATTAGAACAGAAAAAAAGTAATAACAAAGAAAACTGTAGATTTATTTCTATTGCCATGGAAGAATCTTTTAGCAAGATATTAAATAACACAACTTTCTTTTTATAAATGATTATATATATATATATATATATATATATATATATATATAGTACCACTATCTTTTATTTTTGGGTTCGCCTTCCGTTCATCCTTAGAAGTTTGATTATTGTTATTTGTTTTGTGTATAAGATATATAATGACATGGTGTGTGCTATAAACTTTCTACAGTGCGACGCAAAAGTTTATGCACGAGCTAAATTTTCTTATAAAATGAAAAATATACACCGGAATGCTATGAAAATTTTACTCTATATAAATAATTTAATTACAAATTCATGTTTCGAATTCCGAAAATATTCATTGTAACGAAAATAATAAATTATAAAAGAATCAAAATTTGTTGACGCAAAATTTTATGCATAGAAACGAAATACTTACATTTCACAAGCACAAAAGTCCTTTAGCAGTATATGGTGTTTTCATTGCACGTGATGAGATCGAATACGCAATTTTTCATTCATAACACGAGAGTATGGAACGTTTTGGGAACGAATTTGTACCAGGTTTCCACGATCGTTGATTTGAGATTTTGCACCGAGTAATACTACTACCAATTCTTGTAGACTTCACGTGAGAGGATGCCTCAGATGTTGTCTATCGGATTGAGATTTGGACTCAGTGCTGGCCACTTCATCGCACTGATATTCTGAGATATAAGCCATTCTTTTGTGCAACAGGAAGCATGTATCGATTCTTTGTCTTGATGAACGGCTAGTTGAGACTACCTAGGAGTTCACCAAACGGTTACAGATGCTCATTCAGAGTTTCCTGATACTTTTGTGAATTGTGTCTGCCATTTAGGAAGCAAAAAGACATTTGTCCATTGTAGCCAAAAGCGCCACATACCATTAACGAACCACCACGCTGTTGCCTGCTGAATATGCTGTATGGATCTTTCCTCAAGGCACGCTAATAGAATGACAAGCCATCTGGACCATCTAAATTCCAATTTTTTTCATAAAAAAAAAACACCAATCTATTTGTCACGATAATACATGCAATGTTTTGTCTATTGAAGTCTTGCGTGTTTCTGACATTGTTCTAGAAAAGCCTTACGAGCTAATTTTTGTTTTTTGAGGAATCCTGGTTCGGTTATTCGTCACCCTGATTCGGTTATTCGTAGGGTGTCACGTTATATTTTTATCCAGGCCGATTTTTTATCTGATTAAGAGACAAAGTGCTAGTTACAGCCAATCTTTTAATTCTTCTGTCCTCACAAAATGTAGATTTTCTCGGCCTTTCTGAGCGATAAGCACTGTTGAATTGTTTTTCACGATGCAAAACACTATTAATACCACGTTTAGACCAGTTCTTAAAAAGCGAAATTTGCATAACGGATTTACTTTCAGCTTTCAGCTTCCAAACTTGTACAACTCTTCAGGAGAGAACTGCAGAGATTTCGGCATTTTGATATAACTCGTACAGCGATTGGTACACACTGTACCCTAGGAAGAATACCCCCTCACCGATCCTTCACCTATCATTTCAAGTAGATATTTGCAAAGAATCACCATTTGTGCATAAACTTTTTCGACATCACAAAAAATGTTTTTTTGTAATTTCTGATTTTCGCAACGATTAATCTGTCCCAGGCATAAGATATGTATTTATGATTGTAGTATACACCTACAGAGGATACTTGAAAGTATTCCGATGTACAATTTTATTTTTATTAAAATATTTGCGTTGTGCTTAAACTCTTGAGCCGCACTGTACAATGATTTAATGTAAGCAAAAAATAAAACAAGTCGGAAATTGTTCGTCAGTCGCGGCAAATGAAATACGTTCGTACTATAAGTAGTTGTATAAATAAGCAGATCTTGGTTCAATAACTGTTGCACTCTTATGCAAAGATGCATGAATACAAAATCCATTACGAGTCTAAATATTAAATTCAGTAAGACGGAAATAATAGAGCTCCAACTTTAATAGGACGTCATCACCATGGCAACCTCGAACCTATTATGGGATACCATTAAATTAATTACGTATGGTTGGAATTAAAATAATGAAGAAAATTTTTATTAATATCTTTTTAAGTTTTGATTTGATTTTCATAAATTTTGAAATGACTCGACAAATTCTGCAACGATTCTAAACATTACATTTCAAACCTTTCGGTTGGGTAATTTTTGCGCTGTTACGGACATACCGACAGACAGACGGACAAGACGACGGCTGTAGGTGCTGCGTGTTTATATAATTACGAACGCAAATAAAAAGTGAAGAAAGACAAAAAAATAGAAAACTTATTTTGTATAAATCATATTATTCTTTTTTTTGGTAGACGAAAATCAGTTTTTGCGTTGTGACATTAAAATCTGGAAAGAAATGCTGTGAAAAAAAAAAAAAAAAAAAAAAAAAAAAAAAAAAACTTATATACCAAATTCAGAGCGTCCACAGTAACCGTAATAAGTAAGAACAAAAAAAAAAAAAAAAAAAAAAAAAAAAAAAAAAAAAAAATCCCTCTTTATTCATAGTACAGCTGAAATTATATCATTCACCATATGGATCGTGGTGGAAACATACATTTTTCTCCATATAGGGTAAAGTGCCCATATTTCGTCCCCTCTCCTAATTTCGTCCCCCTTAACTTATCCACTTCTGCGAAAGTGACGCCACTTATGACGCAAGGCACAGGTGACGGGAGGTAAAAGGGGTCAGTGTTGAAAGTTTCGTTCACCAAGACGCATACATAAATTAAAGACGGCGAATTTCCTATTTTTAGAAGACCTGAGTTCTTATTACGTCGTTTATAGAACGTTATTTACTCTACTGCAAGTATTTATTTCTTATACATTGCATGTATTTTACGTTGGTAAGATGCTAACAGTAGCATACAGTGAGTTTTAGGACGCTCAGTTTATCTTACGGGAAGTGAATCTCCGTAATATTGGAAAGTACAGTGGTCCCAATTTCGCCCCCCTTGCAGTTCTTATTTTCGTCCCTGGGACGAAATTAGGAATGCGTTTTCATGACCCCTTTTTTCAATTTTTTCCTCATGTTTCGATGGCTAATGTTTCGTTATGTTATTCTTCCACTGATAATTAGTTAATTTCTTTGTGCCTTACGTGAATGTAAATTAAATTATTTACTCATTTAGAAATAAATTTTTATTTAGTTATAATTTAAGCCTCGGCGTATTGGATTTTTTGGGGGGACGAATTTGAGACATTTTTTTTTCTTTTGCATTTTTTAGATACTTTTGAAAAAAAAAATTCGCATTGTTAAAATTTTTTGTACAATATTTGCCTATGTTTCTATGTGCGTGGTTAATTATTCTATGTAAAATCCAAATTTGGTAGAATTTCACTGAAAATTACAACTTCCAAGGACCTAAAAGTGACTGGGGGACGATAATAGGGCACCTTACCCTATGAATGTCGAATGTTCACATTTTATAATCAAAAAATAACAGCTAAAGAATAAATTTTTACAATTTTTAACCGATAACTTTTGACTACAGTTACTCATCATTCGATGAAAAACAGAACCTTGCATAATATTAATGTAGAGGCTCGGCGATGCCAATCACTTAAGAATGTAGCCATGACTCCAGATTAGAGCCAAAACAAGTTTATTTAGAAACAATAATATAATGGGATGGCACTGGAGGAAGAAAGTTAACTTAACGATTATCAAATTATCAGCTCTTGCAATGAAATAACGAGAAGGGTAGAAAGTAACCCCTAGAAAATCTCTAAATTCTAACTCTAAATCCAAACATCCCAACAAATGCAAGATCTGCTGCCGCATGCTGTAAACAATATGGACAATATTTATCGAGGCTTTTTTTATCCAGCCACTGTTGTTTTCTAAATGAGTCGCAAATACTTTCGATGATCACCGTCAAAGTGATAACGGGTGAGCAAGGGCATACGCAATGCGTTATCAGTGCCCAGTATGTTATTAAAGATAAGTTTCTGAATAGTATGTAGAAGTCAGGCATCAAATAAAAGGAAGACCGCCAATTTTATCTATTTGATAACTACATTGGCTATAAAAAATCAAAGAATTTTTTAACACTATTTTCAACATAATTTTGTTATTTAAAACCTGTCATTTCATGAAAGTTTCATACATGGAACTAGATTTATAGTTTTAGCACTGAAATTAACATGGAAAGCTTTTCTATTTAACGCTTTTACGCATTTCTTATAAATTACAAGTAAAGGCGTCTTGACTTCCAATAAATTCTTGAGAGATTTCTGATTTTTATTTTTTCTGTCTTCAGCAGAAGAAAGCACTGCAATCGAAATTTTTTCGACTTCCAGTTTTCGACGGATTTACACATTTTAGGTGTCAGAGATCCCGAAAAACATGTCTATACAAAATGTATGCCTGTCCGTGTGTCGCCATTTTACCATCAAAAAGTGTATGAAGTTACGCATAAAATTGAACCAATTTATTGTGTATGTTTTTGGCTGGTGCAAGCAGGTCTTCCTTCAGTTTAGAAATATTTCGTCGGAAGGGGGTGCTGTAATATCGATTTTTGCGCCATTTTCAATATTGCACCATGGCAAAATATATGAAGTTATGTATAGATGTGAACCAAATTTCCTGGGTATGTTTTTGGCTATGGCCAACATTCCTGCCTGAATTTGAAATAAATCCGCCTGAAGGGGGCACTGTAAAAGCAATTTTTGTGTCATTTTCATTATTCTACGATTTAAAAGTGTGTAAATTTATGCATAGAATTGAGACTGTTACCGGCCAAACCGGATTTTAGGCCAAACTAGATTGGCCTAGGCCAAACTAGTTTATCCTAACGCGCATAGGATAAACTAGTTTTTCCTAGGCCAAACTAGTTTATCCTAACGCCCATAGGATAAACTAGTTTTTCCTAGGCCAAACTAGTTTAGCCTAACACTCATAGGATAAACTAGTTTAGCCTGCTATTCATTGGTCTGAACTAGTTTATCCTAGACCGATCTAGTTTATTCTAGGCCAATTCAATTTGGCGTGCATTTATTGATCCCAAAGACCGCTTCGGCGCCAACATTCTAGTTTATCCTACAAGGGAACCACTTTAGGTGTTGCTCGCACCTAGAATCGAGACCTGGTGCATTTTGTAACCTTATGTATAAAAGTTAGAATATCGATAAAAATTCTTTGTTAAAATCATATTTTATATATTTTTTTATAGTTATAATTTTTTATTATTGGAATTTTATTTGTTAATTTTACACCAAAAGAGAGTTAAGTCGCCAGATATGGCACTTCAAAATTTTCACAAGCTTTATATCTGTAATAGGTTTACGTCCAAACCATTACAACACGGAGCGTGGCGAAAATACTGAGCTAGGGTTGCCGGAAAACTGCACGGGACGAAAAAGACGCCAATCTTTCCCGCCAAATATGTAAATATAATATAGTATTTTTTTTTAAATCAAATTCGTAGGTTCTTGAAGGAATTTTAAAACTTTTTTCAACATTTTATAGTTATTATTGACTAATTTATATTTTTAACTATTTTTTTAAAAAAAACTTTTACGTTAAAAGCCCGAAATGTGGTCTAGAAAATTGCATTTTCAGAAAGTTAATCTGCTGTAAAATCAAAAAAAATTATTTTAACAAAAAAATTTTATCGATTCCCAAACTTCCTAATATAGAGCTTTAAAATTCACCAGGTTTCAATACTAGGTGCGAGGAACACCTAAAGTGGTTCCCTTGCTAGTCCAATTCAATTTGACGTGCTTTAATTGATGCCAACCAGTGTTGAGCACGCTCACAAAAAAAAAAAAAGAAAAAGAAAAAAAAAAGAAAGAAAGAAAACAAATTCATTCAAAGTCTAATTCACTTTCTCAAAAATGAGTCAAGTTCACACTCAAATTCAAAAATTTTCAAACGAATCCGCTCAACTGGAACACATCTATGAAAGTGACCGAAGTTCCTAAAAACTCTTTTTTTATTTGCTATTTTTTAAATATAATGGAAGTTTAGCCTTCAAATTTACAAAATTTTGTGAACTAGTCTTTTAGTTATTCGATGTAAGGGCCTTTACGGGCCCGCCCAATTTTCCTTCCCGACAATCGGTCCGGGCTTGTTTTGGGGATTACTTTTTTCGGGAGGTTCGGACCGATATGGACTGGGACTCAATTGTTTTCCGGCTTAATTTGTTGATTGGACTGCATTTCTTGAGGTCTCCACTACCAGAAATTTTCAGTCCAATTTCCAACCCAGCTCATATGAAAATCATTTGGACCGGCAGCATCTCTGGTCTGTTCAGTAAAAATATCAGTAGTATATGGGCAGAGCCATTTTTTTTTAATGCACGTATTTTCAAACCGCTACTACTGCACGATTAAAATTTATATATTTCTTAGCCCCGATATGCTATTTCTTTCGGCCAGCAATAAAAGTGTCGTCTCTAAAAAACAACGTTCCGTTGTATAAGCCAGTCGTAAGAAAAGCAGATGTATCAATGTGCGGCTAAATACTCTTCTGCAATTTTTTTAACTTCTAAGCATCGCACATTTTCAATTTTTATACCGTCGTATTAGGGAAAAAAGTACTTTTAACTGCAATTTGTTTGAAAACTTCATCTCAATGTATTTTTGAGATATTAATTTTTTTATAGTTTTTAGCGCCATTTGTTTAATATTGGCAACTCACGTACTCCATTTCTGTAGAGATTAAGAGATAAATAGTTGGAAAATAGTAATTATATTTTTTGTCGCCATTTTTTCATAAAAACTGAAAAAAAATGTAATTAAAAAATATATAAATTTGAAAAAATATAAATGAATGATTTCCGATAAAACATGGAGTTATTATAAACTATATTTAATTTTAAGTATCTATATTAATGTTACAGACAAATGTTGGCTTATGAATCATTAGATAGCCGATTTTTTTTTTTTTTTGTCGAGTTTCTTGAATGGCGACATCTATTTTTTTTTTTTGGATTTATGTATTATTCAGCGATAGTGACGTCCTATGAATAATTTACTGTAGATGCTGTTAAGACTGGATCGTAAATGAGGAATTATTCAGGGGATACAAATGACGTCATTTTATATAAAGTCTTAAAATTAAAATAAGTTTTGTACTATCTATATGTATATGCATTTTTTTTTTTCATCGGGGGCGACACTAAATTTTGAAAAAGGAGAATTCCTGTTTTTAGTTATTTTTATTAATTTTTTTAAGATGAGTAGAGGCATTTTTAGGTAATAAAATTAAAGTACGATAAAACCTGAAAAAAAAAATAACCTGCCTATGATGGAATCCCGTGTTTAACAAAAAGAAATATGTTGATCCATGCAAAATGAGGATATTAGTACTTTTAAAAAGAATATAATGCATTTATAACAGATATGAACTTTCTAATAAGGGAACCTGCCTATAACGGATTTTCCTTCTTTTCTATGCAATTCCGTCTTAGAAGATTTTATTGTATAGAATTTTTGAAATTTTTAAATCTCCAAGCCATAGAATGAGGATTAACGATAGTAATGATTCTATTGTAAACTATATTGATTTTTTAATGAATCGCTGTTTGTATGTAAATATCTGAATAATTACTAATACCATTAATTTTTTACACGGCTTGGAAACTTCAAAATCTGAAAAACATTATGTAGAAAAACCTTCTAAGACGTAATCACATAGAAGAGGAAAAAACTTCGTTATAGTTAAGTTCCCTTTTTAGCAGGTTCGTCGTCTCTAGCAAATGTTTTATATTTTTTTCAAACGATTTATTATATCCAATTAAAAAAAAAAAATCCTTCTATCTAAAAAAAATCTAAAAAAAAATCCTAAATCTATATCCGATTAAAAAAAAAAAAAAAAAATCCGTTTAAAACGCGATTTCGTTACTCACAGATTCTTTAATAAGTTTTACAGTTCTGTATCCCCATCCGTATAAATGTATATGTACTATTCTTTAAAGAGAATTTTAATTGTGGAATAATGGTAGCTTAAAAATATATGTGCTTTAGGTCAAACTAGGACCGGGACTTCGCCGGATTTTTGAAAATTCCAGATATCTGAAGCAATATCAAATGTACTTCTGATATTCTTAATGCTGCATTTATTCATAATTAATTCAAAGCCAAGTGATATTTATATGAGAAAAGAAAATCAATGTTTTTTTTTAATATTTATTTTTTTCTCACATAAATCTCCCTTCGCTTTGAATTATTTATGAATAAATGCACCGTTAAGAATATCAGAATTATATTTGATATTCTTTGAGAAATCTGGAATTTTCAAAAAGTTATACTGTACATAATCAATCCTCTAAATTCTTCCTCTCCTAAATTTTATGATAACCTCTCATCCACTTCTTCGGTCCTCCAGCACGCAATATGTCAAATGGAACATATTTTGTAACTACCGGCGGCGGTGAAATGGGGAATATAGGGGACATTATCCCACTTCCCATGGAATAAAATATTATACAGGGGTGACGGCAATGCTACTTTACACAAGATTGGCGCCGTTATGGTAGTTGGGATCAATAAAAGCACGTCAAATTGCATTGGCCTAGGATAAACTAGAAGGTTGGCGCCGAAGCGGTCTTTGGGATCAATAAAATCACGCCAAATTGAATTGGCCTAGGATAAACTAGATCGGCCTACGATAAACTATTTTGGACCAATGAATAGCAGGCTAAACTAGTTTATCCTATGAGCGTTAAGCCAAACTAGTTTGGCATATGCGCGGTACTAGCCTATGCACGGTAGGATAAACTAGTTTGGCCTAAAATCGGGTTTGGCCGGTAACAAACCAAAGTTCTTATGTATGTTTTTGGCTATGGACAGCAGTTTCTCCTTGAATTTTGAAATATTCCTCTGGAAAGAGGCACTGTGATAGCGACTTTTGTATAATTTTGTCGATTTTGCGTAGCTCTATTGTCCCTTGGCGGATCGTGCAGCGACAGGAACTCGCATCATGCTAATCCGGCTATTCGCAAATGCTGTTGACAACATAGAGAACATAGAAAACAAATAGAATATCAACATAGCAACACATATAATAAGGAAAAACTATTGATTTTAATAAAAATAATTATCTAGATTAACTCGTTTTTATTCCGATTAATTGACTGAAACAGGAATTTAAGATGAAAATGAAAGTTGGTATAGTATTGAACTAATAACAATAAATTATTAACCTGAGTATCTACTTTTTGAAATATTAAGACGTATGAGATAGAAGAAAGTTGTGGGATTTTCACGTCCAACTAGTTAATTTCGTTTAAACAATTTTTTGTTTTTAGAAATTTAAAATCGTATTTTTATCTCCGTTAAACTTTTAGAATTCCGAATTTAAATAACATTCGGAATTTTGAATTTTATTTAAGCAATTTGACTGCAATATTTCTATTTTAATTTACAAAATAATGTCCTTTTATAATCATTTTAAAATTAAATTTATTGGCTCTCCCATATAACTAATGATTTAATAATTATAAATTAACAATTTGAATTTATTAAAGGATAAATTATTTTGAATAGAAAATTAAAGAACACCCTTTGTGCGATTTCCGATTACACTTACCCACTTCTTTAAACATTAATAAAGCTGAACTAATAATATTCATATATAAGCGATGCGAAAAGTCTGTTTCATCAGTGTAATGAAATGCTTTTTAATAAATGATTAACATTTTCATCTTTGAACATTTGCTGTAATTTAGTTATTTGTGACAGAGTTTAAAAGAAAGTTATGGAAAACTTAAAATTGAAGGACCTTAAGAGGGATGTTGAAATGTATTTTTAAATAGGAAAAGTTACTCCTGTATTTGTGTCAAAAATACTTCTATATGTATTATATTCATTTTAAGACTAAGCGTAATCTTTGTGGCACGCAAATTCCAATTAAGGTAAAAGTTTTTTTTATCTAGTAACCCATACCGAGGCTTCCGTCTGTGTATTTCAATACTTTTCTAACTGAGACATCCTATAAAACTTGTAGCTGACATAATTCATCCAATATCCTATTGCTAATAACATTCAGTCTGCAATATCAGCTTGGTCAACAGAGGGAACCAGATTCCTGGGCATTACGATAACCAAAGGTTACGTAATGCTTATTAAATAAATTTTATCATAATGTAACTATGATTATCCATGTAACTATGATAAGTATTATTGATTTTCGGATATGTTATGTAGGCAAGAGTTGTCAGGCATTGCTCAGTTGGTACACTGTAAAAAATATTAGTGTTCAACACCAAAAATGGTGGCAACTAAGTTACCACCAAAAGTAGTGCACGGAAAACCTTCTGTAAATTGGTGTAATAAAAAAATACCAGAAAAATAATTTATTTCATTAAGGTATTATTTTAAGTGTCAATTTAATATCCGAACTGAAATCCTTCATCTTCCACTTGCTTAATTGAATATAAAAGATAGACATATATTCATTTCTTTCGGTTTATTTAAAAACAAAATTTTGGATAGGAAAATAGAAATTAGAACTGATTTTTCAATCATTCCATTTTAAAGAAGAATTATATTCTAAACAAGTAATTTAAGAAAAAAAAAAGGAACTTCAACCAACAATTTCCTAATTCATGGATCCATCCATCATAATTTATGTTTCTCATATTTAAATTTGTTTTGTAACAAAGCCAACGAAATGAATCTATGCATGAACCTCTTTTTTTTCGCAATTAACCTAGCAGATAATGAAGGGTTTTAATTCGTTTAAATCAACAGCTAAACATTTATATTTTCATAAAATAAATTATTTTTGTGGTATTTTATTACACAGATTTACAGTTGGTTCTTCCATGCACCATTTTTTAGGCAAACCTAGTTGACGTTGAACTCTAATATTTTTTACAGTGCTCTATGATTTAGAAATCTAAAACATAAGTTAAATGTTCGGCTTGTGATCTGGAGATTTAAAAAATTGTTTCCTCTAAAAATAATGTAACACATGTGTTTTGACAAAACACAATTTTTCAGTTGGTTGAAAATGACAATTTCGTTTTCTTTAAAATTTTTAATATTTTAAATTTATTCTCAATGGTTTGATTTCAAGGGTATATACTCTTACATCATAACTGTTCAATATACACTTCTAATAACTAATATTCTGTGGATAATTTTTTGAAAAGAATTTGTATATGAATTAAGTCAAAAAATTCGTTCAATTAGTGTCTTTTTTCTTTGTATTTTAATAGACACTTTACTGTATTGCTGTTAACTCTAAAATAAGAATTTTATAGGTCAAGGCTTTTAAATTTCGATTGCGAAATTTTGCCTCAATAATTTAAGTTTACCCAACATCCGATTAAATAGAAAACGATAGAATATTCTCTACAATAAATTTAGTCTTGAGATAAATTAAATACTTGAATTAAAGAATTTTCGAACATTCATTTGAGAACGTAAAAAAAGAATTAAGGCATTTAGAAATCGCTAAATATTTAAAAGGCTTGGAAAATTTATAGAACATAGGCATATAGGTTAATTGATTTCGACAGCCTTTAAAGAAATATCTGTCAGAAATACATTTATATTTTTCGTCATTAGTTTAAAGTACTTTGGCAGAAATCTAATTTCTTTTCATGATAGAAATTAGAGAGCACTCTATAAAATTATTTTTGAGAAATAAAACACTATATCAACCATTTATCTTTGAAATTTTTGAATAACTTATGTTTGTCTTTTGGTAAAAGGGTTTAAAAGTTTCACAAAAGGAAGCTAATTAAGTTAATTGATTCCGGAAGCATTGAAAATAAATATTTAAGATATGTTTTTAGACTTTTAAATGGAAAATTTTAAGCAGATTGGCATAAAGATAATTTGATGACAGATTGAAAGAATAAACTATTATAATATTTTTTTATATATAAAATAAAATACAATTTCTTTTATAAGCCAAGGTTTACTATAAAATTTTCTTGATGATTTGTTTTTTAATCCCAGTCTGTACTTAACATCATATCTTTTTTACATTTGAAAATATATACGAGGAGTATTTATTTATTTTTTCAATCTCCGATGGGGCGGGAGAACAGAAGCATGTAAAAACGAAATGTTTTTTTAACCACTAGTCAAGTACAATCAAAGTTATTTTTCAATGTTAGTCGCTCTGAAGATTGGAATATTTGTCATAACGGTGGTCAAGTTCGCTAACTCCCTCTTCATAAAAGTTATTTTTCAATGTTTGTCGCTATGAAGATTGAGATATTTGTCATAACGGTGGACAAGTTCGGTAATTCCCTCTTCATAAAAGTTATTTTTCAATGTTAGTCGCTATGAAGATTGAGATATTTGTCATAACGGTGGACAAGTTCTGTAACACCCTCTTCATAAAAGTTATTTTTCAATGTTAGTCGCTATGAAGATTGAGATATTTGTTATAACGGTGGACAAGTTCGGTAACTCCCTCTGCATAAAAATTATTTTTCAATGTTAGTCGCTATGAAGATTGAGATATTTGTCACAACGGTGGACAAGTTCTCTAACTCCCTCTTCATAAAAGTTTTCCTCTAGTGTGTTGAGATAGGTCTTCATGACATTTTGAACGTTTTCGCTGTTTCGGAAGCGCTATCCTCCAGACCTTTCTTCAGTTCTCGCAGAAGGTAAAAGTCATCCAGTGGCAGATATGAGCTGTACGTCGGGTGATCGAACACATCCATATGAAATTTTCAAAGAAGCTGTTTGGCCGTAATTTTGGCCTGGTTCCGAGTGACTGTCACCGTTTTAGAAAGCGGAAGACAGGTTTGGGAGGAAAGAGCTTCCTTCAACACGAAAATCTCCAAAACGCCGCACAGTGAAGTATTTTTCGAATTTAGCCGGCCAAAAGTCAATTTTTCGAAACTCAGTTGAGGAGAGAAAAATGTAGCTAATTATGAAGATAAATAGATGGGGATTCACCGTACATTTCTATTTTCTTTTCTGTTGTGCGAGAAATTATGCACCAGGGAAGGTCAAACTTGCTTGTAGCAGTAAGTTTTTTATTTGTACATTAAAGTTCCATTTTGCGCCTGTTTATTTCACTGTGATTTTTTTTCCATATACTTTTGCTTATACCATATAGTTCTGGATTATGAAAGCCTGTATATATGTTTACGTTTCACATGAATATATTTATATTTGTTAATTTAACAGATATGATAAAATGACATAAAATGTGCCGTATATTTTTTTTTTATTTGTGTTGTTAATTTCAATATTCTATAAAACATTTTTTATACGTCAGAGTGGATCCGGATGATCTTTTCTAATCTAAATGACAGTTCATGATATGTAGTTAATAATTTTGAAAACTGTAGCTGCGAAAAACTGCGAATTTAGAATAATTCCTTTCAAACACACAAATGTATGTTTTTGTAAATGATAATGTTTTCATTTCCCTTTCAATTCGAAATGTATTCTACGATAGATAAATTGCAATTGTTGTCAGAATGTATCATCTTCGGTCATAAAAAAGTTCCAATTTATCTATCTGACCAATATTTTTTTTCAAAATACTGTTTGATTAATAGAGTAATTTTTAATATTATACAAAAGTATCATTTGCAAACTCCTACGCGTTCATCCCCTAGATTCTGTAGACCCATGAGAATTAAGTTTGTACAAGAGTCTGTATATCACTATGGAAGAAACTTCGTAGCATAAAAGCAACACACTAGAAGGTACGAAAGTAACCGTAAACGGAAATATCTATGATGTAAAACACACCATGTTATTAACCATGGTTGATGGCAAAGTTTGCAATGCCGCATCTGAAACAAAATCAACAGTGAATTGATTCATGTATGAAGCTGCTTCAAAAGACTTTAACAGTTTGAACATAATTAACGAGATTACTTCCAGACTTTAGCTTTACTTCTTCCTGCTGAAATTTACAGCCTCCATACAGCACATCAATGTGACCTAGATCCCATTAGTGATAAAAATATTTAAGAAGAAAGCTTTGTAAATCTTAAACAGCTTTTTATTGAAATATTGTATAATTTGATCTTATTTTAGAACATCCAATGTCTCATGATAAGAAAATGGTAATAATACTATATATATTCAAAATTTTTAAAGCAATTTCAATATGACGTTACAAATTTTAATTTTGAGTTACTCTACAGTAAAACCTTCTTAAAGCGACCAATTTCCGTTCCAATAAAAATTGATTGCTCCGAGAGGTGATCTCTTAATGGAGGTCATGTTTAAATCTAGATTTTAATTTTTGAAAAATAGGTAACAATTAATGTATTTAAAATTTATTTTTCATATTAGGAAAAAATATGAAAATTTAATTATCAAAACAAAAGTTAATTACATAAATTAATTACTGCAGAGTTTAAAAAATGAATACATTGACGCTTGCTTAGATTTTACGGTTTATTTTTTTATTTCCAACTTTTATTTCCCAGTCCTTTCGAAGTTAAGTAAATAAATGCAATTTTTTTTTTTTTTTTTTTTTGGACGGGAACAAATAATGACGATTTCATTAATTTATCTGTTTCTTTGAGAGTTTCCTGACAGAAAAAGGCAGGGGAGTTTATTGACTGTCATTAGAGTTTAATTCAATGCCTAAAAATGCACAAAGGGGTTTAAAGACTTAATAGTTACAGGTATAAAAAAATTCTAAACTTAGTTTAGAAGTTTGATGAACAATGCGCTCTCAGGAATTATTTTTCTAATAAAACCTTTTTGAAGTGACAATGAAAAAATGAAATTTGTTTCATTTTCTTCAAAGAAATGGGTCGCTCATGGAGAGAGTTCAACTGGGGTGGTCTCTGAATGGAGGTAAAATTAGTATTGAGCCTATGAGAATAAATTTCGTTCCATGAAAAAATGGTCGTTCAGGGAGGTGGTCGCACAGGGAGGTTTCACTGTGTATGAAAAAGTACATTTGTACTGACGGGTAGAATACAATATGTTCACTAATATTCTGTTGCATTAAAGTAATTTTTACATATTACAATGTTTTTCATATACCCTGTATAATATATATATATATAATGTATTTTTTAAAGAAAGCTACTAAAAAGTGATAGTAATAAGATAAACTAATCAATAATAAATTTTAGTCCAATTTTTCAGTAAGAAATATTTTTGGCCGGCTAAATCCACCAAATACTCCACTGTGCGCCGTGGAAAGCTTAGTGACGTCAACTTTTGAAAAGTATTGGTTGGATTCCATAAAATTTGAGTAAAATAACACATGCGATTTCTTCCACAGTAAGAGTGTTTGGAGAAAGCGGTGGGGGAGGGGACCCCCCTCTCCTATGGCTAAAGATGATAATTCTAAGTAAAATTGTGCTTATTATAAGTACAATATTAAATTATTACAATTAAAATATAATTTAATAAAAATAATTATAAAATTATATTCTTACAAGTTTTCTCACTTAAATACATTAATATTTATTATAAATAACATAAAATTTACTAACTAATGCGAAAAACTAAATACATACATATATATATATATATATATATATATATATATAACTAAATTTCGCTTTAGTTACCTTCATCGATTCATCAAGATGATTCATTACAACTGATGGCAAAATATGCAAAAAGTTTGTTTTTGAAAAAAAAAAAAAAAAAAATATTTTTTTTACATCATCTGAAGGGGCTTTCAGTGCTCCTGTAGGTCTAATTGATGTCCTTGCATATTTTTCAAATGAAATTATTTTGAGAACTCCAATGGAACCAAAATTTGTTCAGCGAATGAATAAATAAATAAACTAGAGAAGAGGAATTTTGCTTTTCAGAAATCAGTGTCTCCCCCGGCATTCCCATTACTTCATTATCTTCTGATGGACTGATGGCTTCTATTATTATGAAACAGCCATTATAAATGAAGCGTTAGGGGAATATGAAGAGCAGCCGTAAAAAGTTAGAACTCTGATTTTCTGATCAGAATGGGGCAAAAAAATGGCCATAATTTTTTTAACCTAACACTTCATTTATAATGGCTGTTTCATAATAATAGAAGACCATCAGAAAAAAATAACTCGGTTAAGCGGGACTCTACTGCAGTACAAAACATTTTTTAATTTTAAGACTTAAAGCACGCGCTTTATTTTATGTAAATTGACGTCATACGCATCCGCTTAAGAATTCCACATTTATGATCTGCTCTTAAACATCTACAGTAAAGCATGCATAGCACATCACTATCACGAAATAATGCACAAATGCAGCAAAAAGATGCCGTCATTGAAGAAACTCGACCAAAAATTAAAAAAAGGCTGTCTAATGATTCATAGATACTTAAAATTAAATATAGTTTATAATAACTCCATTATTTTAACTGAAATCATTCGTTTATATTTTTTCAAAATAGCACGTATTTTAATTACATTTTCTTTCGGTTGCTATGAGAAAATGGCTAAAAAAATATATAATTACTATTTTAGAACTATTTTTTCTTTACTTTCTACAGAAATGGAGTACTTCCGTTACCAAAATTAAGCAAATGGCTCTAAAAACTACAAAAAAATTAATATTTCAAAAATAAATGGAGATACAGTTTTCAAACAAAATTCATTTGAAAGAACTTTTTTTTCCCAATACGACGGTATAAAAATCGAAAATGTACGATTCTTAATAGTTAAAAAAATTGCTATTGAATATTTAATCGTACTGCTTTGTTTTACGGCTGGCTTCTGTAACGTAACGTTATTTTTGGGAATATACAAAATAAGCTGGGAGAAAGAAATAGCATACCGTACCGGGGGCTAATAAGTAAATAACAAAATAAATCAACGGAAATTGTGTGGATGGAGAGATCATATTATTGGATATGCTCGCGCTATAAGGTTATATATATATGTTGGAGGAAATGAAGAGGTATTTCACCAATCTAGCGGTAACCTTCTAAGAACAGGGTATTGGAAAACTGGTTCACTGGTATGACAAATGTCTCAATCTTCACAGTGATATTGCGAAAAATAACGTTGATTATACTTGACTACTGGTTCTAACAACATTTTGTTATTCACATTTGTTTTTGTTCTAAGCCCCATCGTAGGTTGAAAAAAATACCCTCTTATTTTCATGTATTGCTAAACATTATTTGTCCTTTCATGTAATGGTTTAACTTAAAATGCGTCGGTCGATAAAGTACTAACCTGAATTCCGTTCTGATATATACTGGAAGTTTGATAGCAAGATTGGACCTAAATATTTATTTGCTAGAGACATCAGGTGTCTTGGCAGCATTGATTTGACATCCCAATTTGGCTTATCAGCCAGCATCTGGAATATCATTCAGGAACCTTCCATTGCGCGTATAATAATTATGAAGTTTTCTGAGAGAGAAGGCATAAAACGCTTTGGGGAAAAAAATCAGTCAGTAAGCATACCTTCACGTCACCTTAAAAGTCTATGGATGGCAAAAATAATTTTTGAAATGACGTGTAGGTGTTAAAAACGAACCCCATTTTCGGCGCCCTCTGGAGTCAAAAGCGGTCACACTTATCGCTGTGATTATTGAGAAATATCCATACTGATACTTCTCGTGTAAAGACATGGGAAAAAAAGATATCCCTCTTACATACTCTGTCCAAAATAATGGTATAAAAATATGATTGGTACCGAACGATAAACAATAAGGTCTACTTATAAATGCTCTATTTAAACTATGATTTGGGATCCTGCACATGTTGGAATTGTAACAAACTTTACAGTATTTTGTAAGAAACTTTACAGTACGATTCCGCTTACCAGCCAGCATCTAGAAAATCGTTCCTTAATTTTGACATTTTGTCTGGAATGTTTTTTAAATATCCTTTTCTGACAGCTAACGGGTAGTCATTAAGACAAGTAGTTCAGAAATTGTAATAATATAACCGTGGGAAGTCTTAATGCTCAATTTATTTTTAATTATTGCAAAGCAGATTGTAGTAATTCGTAAAGGATTTTAAGCTTTAGTATATGCGAAAAAATATTCTAAAATGATTTATATGGATTTAATAATTATTAACATTATCAATATGTCATTTTGCTTTTTGGATTAAATTAAGAAAATCGTTTTAAATAATGTAATCAAACTTTTAAAATCTGAATATTTTATTTTATCCTTATGTTTATAAAGATATCTATTATAAAGATTTTTATTTCCCTTAAAAATTCCCACTTTCAATACTACTAAATATTTATCTCACAATAACCTAGGTTATTTTGAAATTATTATTGTGCGTATTATTTTTGAGAAATGTATAATTAAAAAAAATATTTTGAATTTCACAAAAAACTAAAATATTTAGTCAAATATATTTTCATGGTTAGTGCTTCAAATTTTGCTTATTTGTTCTGAAATATAGACATGAAACATTAAACACTGACAGTAAAAATGTTTAAAAAGAACTGCTCCTTTATATGTTTATTTTTAAATCAGTAAACAAACCTAACTGATACTCAGAATCAGGCTTACACTAACCAATAAACTCTATATCTAAATCATTAAAAAAGTAACTTTGGTAAAGCACTCTATTTTTCTCCGTTATCACGTAGATCATTCTGAACGCAAGAGAGATCACAATGTTTCCGAATGACTTTTCCTTTGTGCAGTTTTTCATTTGGAATCGGGAAGAGAATATTTACGAAAGGCGGTCCGTCGTAAAAACCCAGTCGAAATATTATATGTCATCGAATAAATAAGTACGGGAGCTAGAAATCTGAAAGAACAAATTGGGCTTGTTGATTCCGGGGTATTTTATTTTCCATTTGGTGGAACATTTTTGAAACTATTTAGTTCATTTAAATGCATATAATTTCTGTATTAAAATGAAAATGGAACTATTAAATGCTTTGGTAAATATTTAAAATAAACGCATTTATTTATACATGATTATACACATAAGAATATGGTATCAAATGATATAATATAATTAATTGTTTTATTTAACGTATATTATTGTTATTTTCGCTTGTTTTCGTGAAAACAAATACATCATTATTGCTTTTCCTGATTCTCCCACTCACTTGGATTTTCACGAAGCATATTTAATTTCCTCCCGACTGCCAAGAAAGGCTATGTGTTTCACGGGTATCTGTGTATGTGGATTTCTTTATACCCTCGAAACATCCCAGCGGCTGGATGGATTTTAATGAATAAGCTCTCTATCGATTCGTGTTAACCGACCAATGGTTATAGGCTAGGTTTTGTTTTTATACATTCAAAATTGGCGGCCGTAAAATACAAAATTGCGGTAGAGACGAAAAAAAAAATTACGCACCCTATTGAGTGGTATATCATTGGATAAGTCTTTCAAAATGAAGATGATGTTTTATTGACTATTTTACAGTCAGAAGCTCCGTTTAAATGTTACGCAACCTGGAAGTTGTGTAGGTAGGATCTCTAGCTTTACTGCAACTCTAACCTTCATAGACATCTATAGTCCTCATCTGAACAGTGTTTATAAATAGCAACTAACAATTAAACACAACTTAAAAGTCATCAATATAAGTAAATAAAAAAAAATAGGTAAGCAATATAAAAAATAGTTTCACATTGATGAGAAATAATTAATTAGTTCGCTTTTTACGCAGTCGGTTTTTTTGATTTTTTAAATTTAATGTTAATTATTAAAATTTCCGATAAACTTGACAACGATCTCTCATCATCTCTTTTTTTCTTTTCAGCTTGGAAATTATCTTTGTAATTCTTTCCCCTCATTTCTTGTCTCTTTTGATTTTGTTATATGTACATTAAAAAATCTTTTATTTCTTTTCTTTGTCTTGCGTATTTTCTTTTAGTTTTATTTTTGAATTTACTTCTTTTCTTTTCTTTTAATTGGTTATTTCTTTTATTTCCTTTTCTCTTTTCTTTTCAGTTAATTTTCTATAGAATTTTGACAACACTTTCCTCTTCTGCATGTTCTCCACTATGATTGGAGTTTACATTTCAGCTAGCGCCACATGTCGCATTTTTTCTGAGCGCTCCTCTCTGCCCTTTCTGTTCAGTTATGACCATGTCTTCTTAAGGACGCGTGCTTAATTTGGCCGATGACTGACTGTTGAAATTTCCCTCCTGAAACGCGTCATTTTTATGGTGATTTATGCAAAGTTTTATCACACTGACCTCCAAAATTTAAGGAACAGTTTTTTGATGCTTTCGATTGTACACGATTTGTCGAATATCTACCAAAATTATCTGTGAATTGTTCTTGAACTTCTGGAATGTAAAGAACATGTTTGATTTCCTATTTCTCGGTGAAGATGTAGTTGGGAGGACAATTAGAGGGCTGATAATAAATTTAATAATAAAATACTTTTTCGATCACCTATGTAACAGAAAATGCAGAAAATGATTTGTCACTGCGTTAAATGACTACCTGCTCAACGTTTGTGTGCATTTGTGTAAGCATAGCACTCATATTCGTGAAGATGTTATTGTGTCTGTGAAAAATTCAAATTTTTTTTGTTTATAGCACTGAGTTTTCAGCAAAATTTAACACAACTTTCCGAAAACTTGACAAAGAACAGTAGCAACAGTATACTACAATTAACACATGAATATATTGAGTATCTGATGAGATATGAGCATTTGTATGAAATAATTTTTAACTCCGCTTGCGTGGAAGATTTAAAATTTTTTATTTCGTAATTTAGTAGTCAGCTATTTAGGGCAACTTCTATAAGAACTCCAGTCAAATATTATGTAAAACTCAGAAAAATATAGTGAGATGATTGAAAAGCTGTGGAAAATCCCTATAATAAAACTGTTTTTAGAAAGCAACTCACTTTATCGCCCCTATCTTTGTGGATTTTTGCGATATTTGATTTGAGTTTTCATAGAGGTTTCCCAAAATAGCTGACTACTAAATTATGAAATACAAATATTTAAATCTTCCACGTATGCGCAGTTAAAAATTATTTCATACAAATGCCCTTATCTCATCAAATATTGAATATATTCATGTTTTAATTGCAGTATACTGTTGCTACTGTTCTTTGTCAGGCTTTCGGAAAGTTTTGTTAAATTTGGTTGAGAATTCTGTATGCTATAAACAAATAAAATTGGAATTTTTCACAGAAAGAATAGTATCGTTACCAATATGAGTGCTATGCTTACACAAATGCACACAAACAATGAACAGGAACCAAATAGTCATTTAATACAGTGACAAACCATTTTCAACATTTTCAGTTAAATATGTGATAGTTAATATTTTTTTATTATTAAATTTATTATTATCCCCTTATTTGCCTTCCCGACTAAATATTCACCGAGAAATATTGAAGCAAACATATTCTTTGCATTCCAGAAGTTCAAGAACAATTCTCCAATAATTTTGGTAGATATTCGACAAACTGTGTACAATCGAAAGCATCCAGTCCCTGTTCCTTAACTTTTGGAGGCCATTGTATTTAATTATAATAGATCATTTAAAAAAAAAATTCTTCAATGAACTATAGTAGTAAAACTTTAACATTGTCTATATATTTCTTACGGAAAAAGCAAAAGTTTTTAGAGATTCTGAGTATCTATACTACATCGTTTTAGGAGCTGGAATGCAGAGAGAGTAAATTAACATAGTAAAGTATTCTGTTACCCACGTCTTTTATTAATTAACTTTGGATGAACGATATATTGCTTTTGAATTAAAGGGAAAAATGCTGATTTTAATAGAAACATCGAACGCTTGTAAATTGTTTTTTTTTTCTGTTTTAATAATATACATTTTATTGAATGAACTAAATAATCTTACTTCATTAACATCCGTTTAGGATTTTTTTTTCTTTTTTTACTTGCATAAAGAGATAAAAAAATATAATTGAACCTATTTTTAAACTGCGTGTTATAAGTTTCTTCATAAATGCATGATGCTACATATTTATACGTATTATGTAACTCCAAAAGTTCCTTCTATATAAACAGCTTCTGTATCCATATTTTTCTGGGTCGACAATAAATATTTTTGATTCATCCTCAGAATCCAGCTTACATTTACCACTAAACCCTATACATCAATTATTAGAAAAGTAGCTTTGGGAAAGTCCTCTTTACTTACGTTACGACGTAGATCAATCTTAAATCAAGAGAGACCAAAACGTTTTCAGAATGGATTTTTCTTGTTCATTTTTCCAATCCGAATCGAGCAGAGAATATTTACTAAAGGTAGTTTGTCGTAAAAACCCGGTAAAAAGACAAAATGTCATCATATAAAGAAGTACGTGGGCATCTCTAAAAGATACTTGGCTTGTTGCTTCCGTGATTTTTTCTTGTCCAATTGATAACACAAAGGAAAGTTTCTTTCGACATTATTTTGGAAATATTTAACTAAGGCTTTTATAAGAGTTTTAATGAAAGACTGTTGGAGTAATATAGACCAATTATACACGATAAGATTTGGTTAAAATATATATTACATGCAAAAATAAATAACAAATAAAAAATAAGGACATGTACTGTGAATGTTTTTACACTAATTTTTAACACTATAAAACGACTTTTAACACTATAAAAATTGACCCTGTGAAAATGTTCTGTAATTGACGACTAAGAATGGCAAACGCTGAATGTACCAAAAAACCGAAAATATATTTTTTTTTTCACGAAAAAATGTCTTAAATGCCATAATTAACAAACGCGAGAACACTTGAAGTGCCAACCCTAGTATAAATAGTCCAAAAAAGAGTATCTATATTTTTAGTACTACATTTTCTGCCCTTTTTTATTACTGTATGATTGAGAAATGTATGAAGTTAATAAAATGAAGCAGAAATTTAAGATAAAGGTTAATTTTGATGTAGTGTTGAAGTAATAACACTGAAGTATTAGCAAGGGTAACACCTTTTTGAAATTATAACATGTGTGAGATAGAAGTAAGTTTTGGGATTGTTACATCCCACTAGTATTATCTAAGAAATATATATAATTGAAGAGAAATTTATTTCTATTTTTAAAACTGTGTGATATATGTTTTTTTAAATATATGTTGTTGCATATTTATATATACAGTAGAACGTCTCTTATCCGAAACTCTTTTAACCGAAACTCTCGGTTAACCGAAATCCATTTTTAAAGCTTTTTTATTTTTTACTATCACATTCCTTATGTGAAAAATTCATTTTGAAAGCTTTTTTTTTTTTTTTTGTTGTTATTGTTATATTCTTTGTGTGCTTTGGTTCCTTCCGAACTGCGAGTATACATATAAATATTTTTGATCCTCTTTCTTAGAGTTCCTTTGAATTTAACTTATCTCCCGTAAGTTGCGGAGTGGAACGAAAGAAACGAACCAATTAGCCATTCTGAAGCCTTTGAATGTTTTGCAAAAGGTTTGGTATGGCTGGAGCAGCAAAAAGACTGATACTGGCGAACTAACATTATTAAAAAACTCCACGATAGAGCTTCGAAGCAAAGGCAAGCGAAGCTGCGACAAACAAAACATTTTCTAAAGATTGTGATATACGTAAAAGGTACTTAATTTCAAAATTAAAATTCAGGTAATTTTTTCTTATTTCTAATTTGCTGTTGCTTTGTTTTTACTAATCACTTGTTACAATAATAAGAAAGATTGCATAGAGTTCTCATTAATCTTTAAATTGAATCATTCTCGATTATCCGAAAGAGGATCGGTCCTAATGACTTCGGATAATCGAGGTTCTACTGTATTATAGAATTCCAAAACATGCATCATGAAAAAACTGCTTCTGTATATATTTGTTTTTGAATCGACAAAAAATCAGTTTGATCCATCCTCAGAATCCTGCTTACACTAACCACTAAACCCTACAAATCAATCATTAGAAGAGTAGCTCTAAGAAAGCCTTCTATTCTTCTGTTATCACGTAGATCAATCTAAAGGCAAGAGAGACCAAAATGTTTTCGGAATGGATTTCTCTTGTTCAGTGTTTCAATTCGAATCCAGAGGAGAATATATTTATTGAAAGTAGTTTGTCGTAAAAACATGGTAAAAAGACAGAATCCCATTATATAGAGAAGTACGTACGCATCTGAAAAGCACATTGGGCTTGTTGATTCCGTGATTTTTCAATTCTCCATTTGGTAAGGTAAAGGAAACTTTCTAGCGACATTATTTTTTAACCATTTGGAAAAATGGTTATTGTTCTCGTCAGGATGGGAAATCAAAAGCATATCTGAAGGTTTTCATTGGTTTAATCTGCAATTTATTCGTTTTCTGATGGGTCTATACAATAATCTGTATTTCCCTTTAATTTCAACAACGATGGATACTTTCTGTTGCCACTATGACAAAAAAGTAATAAAAACTACAAAAAAAAATTAACAACTCAGAAATAAATTGAGATACAGCTTTCAAACAAATTGCATTTAAAAATACATTTTTTTCTCTATCCGACTGTGTAAAAAGTAATAGTGTCGGATGTTTAGAAGTTTAAGAATGAAATTTCATTTAAAACGGGCCGTCAGATTTCTTGGAAATCTGACGATGGAAAAACCTTTTCCCGAACAGCCAATGAAATGCTTGGATATTTACGTAAGTTTCAGGTGGATAATACTTAAATTTCATGAAATCTGACAGGTCGCAGGCGATATTTTTGGCTTGCAGTTTTTACGTGTAATAACAGTATTAATGTTTAATTCATGGAGTACGTAATGTAAGATCAACTCCGTGCGATTTTTTATGTCTTAAATTTTAGTCTTAAAAAAAAATCGTTTTCCAAATGGTCGTTGTAATTTGATAAATTGCTTTTTTTTTTAGAAATATTTTGTTCATTTAAATGTACAAGTTTTCTGTTTTAAAACAAAAACAAAATTATTCCATGAGTTGCTAAATATGTTCACTGAACTAATGTATTTCAACGTGGTTTTATAAATAAGCAATATAGTATCGAATACAAATAATGTTTTGATTATTGGAAATATTTAACCAAGACTTTTAGATAGGTTGTAATATGAAACATATAGAGTAAAATAAATCAGCTGTGCAAGATAAGATAGGTTTTAAATATATATTATATGAAAAAAATTGGCATGTACTACACTGCGAAAAAATATAGATTTTCTTAACCCCTTAATTCTCGCTCCCGTCAGTATCACAGGCTGAGGTGTCGTTCGTCATTTCCGGTGCCCGTCATATTTCCGGGCTGGAGATTTATTGCTGGGAAAAAATTCTGAAACCGGAAAAATTTAACTGGCATTTCCGTGTAAAGTCTTTGAATATTAGCGTTTGGCTTCGGTTTTTGACGCTGATTGTGATGTTGGACTTTGTATTGCACGTTTCGAAATATATCACACTCAAAATAATTATTAATAATCAAAATTTAGTGCATATTATATTATTTCAAATATTATTTGTAAAAATTTGTTTGATGATGATAAATAAGAATCTAACATGTGAAAAATTAGGGTCTTATTCGCATTAATTTGTATGGTGCAAAACAAACATTAAAACATAGTATTCTCGCATGATGGCTTTTTCACAAATGTGAATTTGTTTTATAATATTTCTTTTTTGTCTTGAAAAAACTAAATGCATATTTTATATAGAAACCTTATTCAATTTCTATAATAAAAAAAATAGATACTTTTTTGATGGTTTTTCCACATATTAAGTGACCGTTAAGGGGTTAATCTAAAAAATGTAGTATAATCAAGAACGAAAATATATTATAACCTCTTCCGAGTTACCGTAGATTACGAAAAGTGTTCATTTACATTTAAAAACCTCAAAAAACTATTTATTTTCAAAATTTAAATAAGAATTTATAAAAAATAAATTTTTATGAGCTGCCCGTCAGTTTTGGAATCACGTCTGAATATCTTTTACAGTGCAATAATCAGTTTTCTAGAATCAAAATGTAACTTTTTCGGATTCTATTAATTCTCGGGTAAATATGTTGATATTCAGCAAACATGTTTAACAGACAAAAATACAAAATTAACAGCATTAACATTAATATGGAAATAAACATTATTTTGTTACAAATTCAGTTAAACAGCTTAAGGGTCAATATCTAAAAACAGGACAATTTCACTCTAGAATTTTTATTTATTTTTAATTAAAGTACCAACTTCCAAATACAATTATATACTATGATACATGTTTTGTCATTTGAATGCTGTAGCCTTTTGAGATCAAGGATGTATATTTTATGCATAGGCTAAACTTTTATGAAAAAAGTGTCTGTTATTTATCACCATAATCAGTGTCTAATTATTGGGACTGAAATGATGGGGACTGAGGTGATGTTTTTGTCTTAACAGCTGCACAGCCATTTTATTGAATCATTTTGAACACATGTAAATTATTATAAACGCCATGTGACATTTCTATGTTACGCAAATAAAGTTGCAATAAGCTTTTTGTTTATAAATAAAAAGTTAAATAGGGGGACATGAATGATGCTATAAAAAATACTCATACCTATTCAGAAAAAAAACTAAATATTTCTAAATATGAAACAAAGAGAAAAACAACTTACCTTCATCCACGGTGGCTAGTTGGACTTTAGTTGCTGTTGCAATGGAAATGATTCTGCCAGCGCCACCTAGTATCTGGTAACCTAAATGTGTGTTTACAGAGACTGAGATGATGGTCAACCTCAGGGACAAATATATTTACTACAATATTTTACTATACTATCTATACTGAGAAAGGATAATTATATTTTCCCATACATTATATATAGAGACATAAATATATAATAGCAAAAGTTAATAATATTTATAGATATGTTTACAGCATACATTTAATATTGGATATTTGTACCTGTGGACAGGGACTGAAATGATGATTTCGCTTGTTTAAAGCTTAAAACTAATTATTTAGACATCATTATATGTCCCTTTATCATTGGTAATTGATATAATAAATGTTACAATATATTACGTTTTTCAGTTTTTGGTTTTAGTATAAGTAATGAAATATTTTGACAGTGGACGCAAATTGTCCAATTTTCAGATATTGACCCATAAGTCTTTTAAGATTTAATTTCAAATGTAAATAGTTTTGGATGTTTCTCGAGAAAAGAAATGGGAAATAAATATCAAATAATTAAGGCAGTTTAAATAGTATAACAACGAGTTTAATGATCGAGCTGAAGAAAGATTTTACACTGGAAATAACGGTAAACTTTAGTGATAGACACAACTCAACTAATAAAATCGAATAGATCGAAAATTTTGTAAATAACTAGTCTTGTAGATTGAAGATTAAATTAAACAAGAAAGAAAAATCATGCGTCAAACATTGATTATGAAACACTTTCCAACACTTCCAGAATACGTTTAGAGCTTGAATAGCTTTTACGTTGAATAGCTTTTATAGTGCAATAATCAATTTTCTAATATCAGAATGTAACTTCTTCGGATGCTATTAATTCCCGGTTAAATATTTTGATGCGAGGCGAAACAGCGCCAAAAACTGGCGATATGAAGCAATTAAAATAATAAAACTCTGTAAAAAATCACCATAAAATAAAAACAAACATAGGACGCTTTTCGAGTTAAAAATATAACAGCTCGTCATCAACTACAGTAGACACGTGTCCGTAAGCGGACAAGGTCAAAAATGAACTAAAAGTTAGAGAATGTTGCAAAGACTGCGACAGATGGCGCTAGCTGAAAGGAGCACATGAAGAAGAGACAGAGTGTTGATAAAAACATAGAACAAAAATTGATAGGGAAAAAATGGAAATAAAAGAAATAAACAAAATTAAAATAAAATAAAAGAAGTAAATTAAAAAATATAAATAATAATAATAAAGAAAGAAATATAAAAGAATAAAACTAGAAAAAACCAAAAGATATTTTTTTTAAAACAAAATAAAATTGTTTTTATTTTATGATGATTTTTTACAAAGCTTTATTATTTTAATTATTTTAATTAAATATGTTGATATTCAGCAAACATGTTTAACAGACAAAAATACAAAATTAACAGCATTAACATTAATATGGAAATTAATATTATTTTGTTACAAATGCAGTTAAACAGCTTAAAATGTTTATCTGAGAATTGATAGCATTCGAAGAATCCATTTTCCGGATAGAAAGAACTGATTAATGCATTTTAAAAACTACTAGAAAACATTCCCGAAAATTGCAGGCACCAAATAAAAATTTATTTTCATAAATTCTTCTTTAAATTTTGAAATTAAAATGTATTCTGGGGTTTCTGAAAAAATGGGGGAACGTTTGCAGAATCTGTCGTTACTCGGAAGTGATTATTAATATTTGCATTGGTTATTAGTGTACATTTTTGTAGATTTTTCACAGTGTATGTATGTTTCTTTTTCTACAGTGTATGTATGTGTAATTTTAAAGAAAGCATTTCCACTTTTAACATCATGGAAATTATCTCTGTAAAAATATTCCATAATTTTGTGATATTTTTCAATTAATACCATTATCTAGTAGTAATATTTCAATATTTAGTAAATATTTTATAAAAATTCGAAATTATTATTAACTGATAAAGCTCCGACAGGCTCAGTCTTTGGGATTTGTATCTAAAACTTCTAAAGATTAGGTTTATAGTGTATCTATACTCATGTACTAGAATTATTTTCATAAAGTCCGAATCCTTCTTTATCATTTCAAAATATCTTCGTAATCTATATCCTTCCTTTACCTTCTTAATCTCCTTGTAATTGGCCATATATAAGTATTTATTATGAGATACTTTGTATTCATTGTGTTTCAAAGAATATAATTAGCTTTGCCACAATCTAAAAATTAAAGCAAGACTACAGATTGACGTTAAATGTAATGTTTTGATTAAAAAAAAACAAATTGCAATTATTTGCATAAGATTTTTTGATAAAACAATAATCATGTTTGTTGACAGATTGAGATAAAAGAAATATATGTTGCGTGTTTTAAAAGATATTTCGTGAAATCAAATTAACTAGTGTAAACATCTGATGTAAATATGAATATGTCATAAGTGTAATCGCTGTGTGTATCAATGTATTAAATATTGAATATAAATTTATAAATTATTGACACACGTGTCTACATACTCATAAATATATATGATGATAATATTAACAATAATTATAATATAGAGCAGTGTATATTGTATGTGTATCTATCTATCGATTTACAAAGGGTACTAGGAAAGTTTTGCAATACGGATTTATTTATCAAACTTTTTCAAAGTAATTTCCGTTACAAGCAGTACAGTTCTCCAAACTCCGAAACCAGTCCTTAAACCAGCTCTGCCAAGTCTCACTTGGGAGTAAGGAACACTCATTGTCCCAAGCCCTCAGAAGTGCCTCATCACTGGAAAACCGACTCCCTTTCTGCTTCAGTTTCACATGCGGGGACAGTACGATGTCGCTGGGGGAAAATCTGGACTGTAAAGAGGGTATTCAAGAAGTTTCAGTCCTGTAGTGGCCAAATATTCAGTGCAAGCTTTGGTCCGGTGATCTGGAGTTTTGTCATGATGGAGGTCATGATGATGATTTTGTCATTTGTTCATTCTTGACTTTGGTCACAGGTTCTTCTTAGATTCTATGACTTTAGGTAGGCACTGTTCATTGTACCACTTAGCAGTAACTATCTTCTGTTCGTCCAAAACGATACACTCAACAATTCCACTCGATTTTAAAAATACAGCTATCATTTTCTTTTTGACAGATCGAGATTTTCTGACAGCTACCGGCGTATCCTCATCATCAAAGACCCAAATTTTTTTTTGAGACTTAGTCGACACATTTTAATGGTCTAGCCAGGTTTTGTCACCTGTCATGATGGTGTTCACATACCGAGATTATCTTTCAACAAACATTTTTAGCATCTCCCAGCACCAAGTCACATTTCGTGTCATCTGCTCCTCAGTCAGTCTATGTGGCACCCAGAGACAACTCAGTTTCTTGATGTGCAAATGACCATGCAGAATTGAATGAATTGCTGGTGCATTAAGAACCAAGGTATCCTCTATATGCTTGTAAGTTATTCGTCTGTCTTCGTCAAGCATTTTCCTCCAGCATTAATGTTTTCCTTCGTAATTGACGTTCGGGGCCTTCCCCCTCTTTCAGCGTCATCCAGGGAGAAATTTCCACTTTGGAATTCTCTGTACCATCTGTGTATAGTCATACGATGTGAACAATCATCACCAAGTGCAAGAGTCATTTCTTCTAAACATTGGTTCATGTTTAAACCACGTGCGAAGTTACATCGCAAAACTGCTCTTATCTCACTTCGTGACCAGGACACCACTGGAAGAACTTCACAAAATCACAGCTGATGAATAATTAAGTCTACAGACTTGTGGTTACGTGCATGTGCATAAGTATGAACCTATGTCAACACGCAGCCACAAGCAGCCACCTGCGACTTTTTGTTTCATCATATTGCAAAACTTTCCTAGTACCTTTTGTATATATTAAACAAAAACATAATTTGAAGAACAAATTAAAAAAACAAAATTTATTTCCTATATTGTTTAAGCCCAAGAAGCTACATATATTAAGTTATTTCATTCCATTAGTTCTACATTTAATGTTAAATTTTTGTAACTAATTAGTTAAGCCAATTGAAGATTAAAAAATAAAAATAAAATTCCTACAACATGATACTTAAAACACCCTAAAAAATTAGATTCCGTTCAAATGAAATCGAAATAAATCTTAGACTTTTTCCATTTTTAATTGAAAATATTTGTATTGCAGATTTTGTATTACGTTTATGACAATTTTGCATAAAATGATAAGATGCATGTAAATACACAACTTAAAAAAATTCTAAGATTTATTTCGATTTCATTTGAACGGAATCTAATTTTTTATGGTGTTTTAAGTATCATATTGTATGAATTTTATTTTTATTGTTTAATCTTCAATTGGCTTAACTAATTTGTTACAAAAATTTAACATTAAATGTAGAACTAATGGAATGAAATAACTTAATATCTGTAGTTTCTCGGGCTTAAACAATGTAGGAAATAAATTTTGTTTTTTAATTTGTTCTTCAAATTATGTTTTTGTTTAATATGCCAAGTTTTTTAATAACTACTGCACTCAGACGAACGCATTTCAAAATTAATAGAGAGTATCATCATTAGGCTTTGATGTATGCGGTATTGCATCATAATGTGGGATGCAGTTTACCAATGTGTAATTCAAAATGTTTCACCACTGTAGTAATGCAGGTTGCGGTACTTTGGACAAAAACTTCCAATATGAACGTAAAAAATCTATAATCAAAACATAAAAAATTAACTCCACTTAAATTTAGATACCCTATTTCCCACTCAGAATGCTATGAATGTAAATGTAAATTGTGTTGAATCCTTACTGCTAATATTTAACAATATTATATCTGTGATACAATAAAAAATAAAAGTTTTACTTAAATTTTTTAAACTTTATTCTCTCCAAAGGGGTGATGTAAACACATCAGAAAATTATTACCTAAGTTTAACTTGGTGTATAAATAGTTCGCATCTCGAAAAAAAAATACATTTTAAAATTTAAGTAATGTAATTCCCCACTAAGTTCGATACCTGCGTAAAAATAGCTATCCATTAGAAACTTTTTACTAAAATATAAACTTGACCAAATCAAAAACATATTCTGAAAATATCCTTCTTATTTCCACCATGACGCCATATTCACCTTTTTAATTTTTGAAAAAAAAAAAAAAAAAAAAAAAAAAAAAAACTATCTCAATTTAATATTTCACGTGAAAATCTTTCAACTAAAAAGAAATAAATTATTATTACGGCTTTTGAAATTTTCCCAACAATGAAGTAAAAATGTTACATTTTCTATGAAAAATGTCCGTTGATTTTCAATGAAAAAAGCTAAAATTGGAATTATTAAGAAAAATATTTGAATAATGTAAAAAAAAAAAAAAAAATGGCCATGTTTTTCTCTGGGTTATAATTCATCCATATGCAAAGCCATTTTACCATTCGTTTTGACCCTGACATCAGGCAAATGTTTTTACACTTTAAATTTATAATATCATTAGAATTAGTAAAGAATAAAAAATGAGTGGCATCAGGGACAAAAAGGTGGGAAGAAAAAATGAAAAAGTTATGATCTCCATAGGCTTTTCCATGTTAAATTAACATTGAGAAGTGACACTGGAAATAAATAAGTATTGCGCTACCGCGCAATACTTAAATATAGGGAGAGATAGAGATATATATATAGATAATAAAGATGAAATCACAAATATATGAACAAATTACTAAAATTCTAAAGATGAACTAGATATGAGCATAGGAAACCAGTATGTAAAATAAGAAACTATGAATAACCCACAGAATCGTCAGAGGAGCTTGTAGGTTGATTCATAGTGAAGATGCTTCATTTCATCCAATTTTGTCGGCATTAACCCTGAAATGATAAAATTTAGCTCCCGAGACCGCAACATAAAAGAAAATAGATGAGGAAAATCCGAGAGATCTAAAGAAAGATACAACTAATACAGGAAATAAAAAAATATAAGAGCACAATACCTCAATTACATACTAGGAACCAAAACTTCAGAAGGTAGACTCAATATATTATAGCATGTGAGGATTCAAAACAGACTTAGGACTATTATAACAGGTGTTCCGCAGTAGAGCTATATATCAATATATAGAGAGATCATCTATATAGATATAAATAGATGATCTCTCTCTATCTCTCTCTATATATGTATATATATAGAGAGATGATAGATAGATGTTATGTATATATATATACATATAAATTTCTAAATACATGTATGATGTACTACATTAAATCAGTATAATAATAAAAATATATCAATAAAAAAAGTATCATCCAAATCTATTATAGAGAATTGTATTTTGGATTGATATTTCACCGCTATTTAAATTTATACAAATGGAACGAAATGGATTCTCGCCCTTTGAAATAATTATTTGTAAATGAATATTCCATTCTCTAACTAACATCGACAAAAAAACAATATCGCTATATGCTTCTTTTTTCAAAATTTTGAAAATTTGTTTTTATTTCCTCTTTACAATTTGTAATAGAATTTGTTTTTTCACTAAGTTCAAGTGAGTATTAATTTAATATTTTATTTGAGATGGAAATGAAATGTTTATTTTTAACATGTTCTCTAAAATCTCTCTAATGGATTTCCGTTTAACGCAAATCTTAAACACTTCTTCTCTAAGACTTTCAAAATCTTTTTAGCCAAAACTGTTTGGCTTAATTTAACGATTCACTCAAAAGAGATCTAATTTTTTTTCTTCATTCCATTAGTATCCATTTATCAAACTCCTAGATTTATCAAGAATTGAAACTCGGAGTACATTAGTGGTGGTAAGCTCAACTAACGACCCTTCGAGATTAGGACGCTATTTTATGAATATCAGCTTCATTCGCTTGCATTTATCTTATTTCATGTATACGAATATTCATTTTCTCCACTTTCAAAGGATTTTAAATTAATTCTTGGAATTGTTGCGTGTTTTTATTTTCTGTCGCTTATTATAAATTGATTTATTTTTAATAGAAATCTATTTTCTCTTTGGTAATTAAGATTATTTCTTTTAGATGGTTAATTTTTTTAAATGTTTTAAAAAATATTAGTAAAAATAATCACCAAAAATGATTTACTGAAATGTAAACATGTAAAAGTTCATAACGTCAGAGAAAAATTTAGTTTATAAAACTGCAAAAAACATTTGCAGGTATAGTTTTAATGAACCATCTTATATTCTTTTGAATTATAAATACATATCTTATGTGATAAAATATGTTGTAGTTTTTGGAAAATATCATTTTCCTTATGAGAACCATTGTGGCAAATCCTATATGTTAACAAACTTAAGAAAATACAATACACTGCATCCAAGCAATGGCATCAAGTACAGTCGAACTCCGTTATAGTGAACTTCAAGGGACCGAAGGTTTTGTTCGCTATACCCGGTGGTTCGCAATAACCGAACAGTTAAGAAAAATGTTAGAGTTCACAAAATGTATAACTCATTAGTTGTTATGTGTATATTCACTAATGATGCATTAAAAAAAGGTAAAATGTATTAAATATGACCATTAAAGAATTAAATTGACTAAAATGGATCACATTAAACTGACACAATATTAATTAAATTAATTTTACATTGAATTGTTGCTCACTGTTTTGACACAGAAATAATCGGTAATCTTCTGCTGACGTGATGCCGATTTCAAAAACATGTTATGAATTTCTTTGTCTAGTGCATCAAATGACTCCAACACTCTTTCTTCCACTGTTTGTGCAGACAAAAACTTATTAATTACACGCATCGCTGCTGTGGCATCTGAGATTGTGGGGGTTTCATAATTTATGTGCTCCTCTTTATCAGCATCAGATGCAGAATCTTCGATTTCAGAATGATTCATTTTAATTTCTGCCACAATCTCTTCATCAGTCGGATCTTCACACCTGATCTGATTTTTATTTCACTCTCCCCTGTCACCTAGCACAGGTGCGTATGGTCCCTACTGTTCATTCTTTTACTTGTTCTGCTCGAGCATTCCCCTCCCCCCCCCCCCCCTCCCAACAGGTTGGCTTTTTTTTTTGCGTCCACCCCCCCCCCCCCCCCTTTTCATTTTCGGCTCTGTCTACAGTTTTGCACACAGCTGTGATCAGGAATAAGGAAAAATGACTGACGGGTGGGCGGAATCACACCTGCAGAGTGGCTATCGTAGAAGATAAAGAATTCACCCCTTTTCTACCCTTTAATAAAAATATCGCTGATTTGCACCATGTTTCACTAGCCGGTATACATTTTCTTATGAAATTGGAGTCTAACTGCGGAAAAGTTAAAAAAAAAAAATCATGGTCGACTGGAAAAATGTTCGTTATAGCCGGTTATTAAGATTTCGGATGTTCGCTATAAAAGGATAAATTAGCATTAAATACAATAGGAAAACGACGGGATCAAATTTTTCGTTCGTTATATACCGGGTTCGCTATAACGGGGTTCGACTGTATAAGATTTATGGTTACAGTCATGGCTGGTCATTGCATAACATCGTATGTTTTTATTTATTTATTATTATTATTTTTTTAAGCATGACAGAAGTTAACAAGTTTACAAGCATTAAGTAAGTAAAATGTATCTCAGAAGCAAATCTTTTGTTATTTGAAGATAATGAAGAGCTAAGTAGAAAAACATGTTAAGTAACAAAAATTACATTTGAAAAAATTTAAAGTGAAAGTTTTTGCTGTAAATTTTAATGATTTATTTTCTGTTTGATACCATGTGTTTAAAATATTAAGAGGTATGGTACTAAACTCTCTGAGAAAAACTTATTGATATTTAATTTTCAAATATTAAAAAACATTAATATTATTGACATTATTAAATATTAAAATATTATATATTAATGAATAATGTCTTAAATCTCCAAGACTAAGTAGAATCGTACTATTTTAGCTTCACCATGTGATAGGATACCTCATAACGCTTTCATACAAAACATAAATTTTTTTTTTTAGAAAATGTAGCATAACAAGTTCATCCACACAGCTCTTTAATTATGACATGACCAATTTCTCAATCTCAACATAGTGCATAATAATATCTATATATATATATATTTAATCACTAGTATAAAAAATAAATGGTTAGGTGCGAGTATTACTCGAGCACAGAGGGTTACATACAATAAATATATTAATTAGTAGCTGTGTTATTACAAAAAAATCGTTGCTAAAAGAATAATAAGGGAACATGGACAGTCGTGGAAAAAAAAGTAAACATCCCCTACTAACTCCTCAACAAATTATGGTAAAAGAAAGTTACTGGTACCGAACGATTGGAAATAAAGTCTACTTACAATGATTTATATAAAATTTGCTTAGGGGGCCATCTACATATTAAAACGAACCCAAACTTCATTTTTTCCCAATAGCAATACCGGGTTTTAACAATATATTTCGAATGTTTGGTTCACACTATGCCTAGTCACCGAGTTTCAAGTCATTTGAATGATAAGTTTTTGAATTATAAACATTCAAAATTTAGTGCTTCTAATGTTAAATTACATTTTCATATTTTCATTAATATCTTCTGAAATTATACTCCTAATGTGCAAATTTTTTTGCGTAGCACTAATATTAAATTACCCAAACATAAATACGTTGAATTTGCAATTTTTATAATTTTATGATATGAATTATGAATTATGAAATTAATATCCGAAAAAATTATGAATTACAATCAACAATTTTTTTTGGTGGATTTTGATTTATTAAGTCCTGCTTAATGAAAATCCAAAATTTCACATTTTTCTTCCAACTTGTTTTCAAATTATTCTTAAACAAGTAAGAAAAAAGGATGCGTCAAGCATAGATTATGAAACACATTCCAACACATTCAGAATAATGTAACAAAACTGCACTGTTTAAAAAATTTAATATTGCGTCTAATTCAACCATATGGAAACGCATAATACATTTCAAAACCCAATTTCAGCTGTTTCCATCCACAATCGGAAAATTATGCGAATTTTCAGTAGCCCTGTATATGATTTATAGATTTGAATCTATTAGCTACATGCAAGCCAAAATTTAGTTCACTTAAGAGATACATATACTTCAGTTGAAAATTTACTTTCAGCAATTTTCTGTAATAAGGAGAACGGTACGTGAATACTTTTGTGCAGCTCTGTATTTGAGGTATGGAATTTATATATAACGAGTAAGATGCAAAAAAGTAATTAAATTTAAAAGCGCATACCGAATTTTAAACCGTGCACTCCAGCAATTATTACTCAGACAGTACTGTACTGTAACCAATTTCTTTTGTGTGTCCCTGTGAATGAATAAAAAATGCTATGAATGTTCTGTTCTAACGTGAACGTAGTGCAATTTAGTGATTTATATCAGTTTCAATATATTTGAAATAGCATAATATCATTAAATACTCTGCAAACGATTTTTTCCCATATACCATAATCTAATGGAATACTTTTGAGTAACCCTGTAAATGCACGTTTAATCCTACATACTTCATATACTATACCAAACTTGCTTTGGTGACCCTAAATAACCTTTATCAATTTCATGAAAATCCGAGTATATTTACGGGTGTTAGAGCGTGGATAGACGGACTGACGGTCAGACAAACCGAATGCATAAACACTTTTCAACTTTGTTGGAAAGTGTTAAAAACGGCAAAATGATGGATTAAGGGGCCGTCTGTGATAGAAGTGACAAGATATTTTGAAATTTCTTATGTTATCCTGTAATCTAGCAGTCTTCAATGGCTGCTTGAGTTACGCTTAGGATGCCCTGATCAAGAAGGGGGCTCTCTCGGTCAACAATCGAGTACCCAACTTCAGTTTGGATACAGCCCCTAAAATATGCTCGATTTAAAATAATTAATTTCTAGGAAACTTATCGTACGAATTGCTTAAAAATTTCTTTTTAGTCTAATTGAAGGGCGTAGAGTTTATTTATGCTGTCAGAATTCTGTACTGCTAATGAAAAAAAAGTTATGGCTCGTTTTAATATGTAGATGGGCCCCTAAGTAAATTTTACATACATCATTTAAGAGTAGACTTTATTACCAATCGTGTGGTACCAGTAACTTTCTTCTACAGTAATTTTTTTGCAGAGCTAGTAAGGGGTGTTTACTTTTTAACCCCACGACTGTACAGTGTACAGTAATCACTTATAAACAGATTAAGCTAAATAATGCTATAAAATGTGATAAAATATCTTTATTTAGATTGACGAACGTTTTATAAGTTTATACATATACGTTATACACATAGTTATATATATATATATACGAATAATAAGACTTTGTTAAAAAATGTACAACATAGGGTTGGATATAGCTGAATGTGGTACTAAAAACCTATAAATGAATATACCATGAAGGTTTAGTGAGATATGAAGACAAATAGTATCTAATATTGCTTTTCTGTATAACTGTTTTTTTTTTAATCTTATGCTTATCTGTTTATGATGATCTTAATTCTATGCTGACAATAAAAGTAGTGCATAGTTAAACTTAATTTGGCCTTTAATAAACCCAAATTCAATGTAGTAGTAGTATTTCCTTTTTACAGCGTATCTAAAACAAAACTCTTGTTCCAAGTTTAAATTTGGCATTGTGCTAAGTGTGCTTCGAATGGAGGTCGCAAAGTTGCAACGCCGCATTGGTCCGTGCCACGTTTTTCCAGATAGGATTTTAATTAACGTCTAAATACACGGGTGGCGTATTTAGAGAGCCACTCAGTGCAAACTAGTCGCGAATCCCATTGTAATTATGTGATTAGAAGAAAGTAACCCAAAAATCCTAGGTGGCAAAACGATTCAGATATGTTTTCTAACAGCCGGGTTGAGCTATCTACAGGTAATACATAAACTAGTTGTGCCAACTGAAGAAGAATCAATGGTGGTTTTTAAGCGATCACAGTATTACGCGTCTGAATAGAATTCTTTGAAAAATTGGGTTTTATATCATCTGTTATAAGGTAAGCTCTAACTTTCATATTTATTTAGATATACAGTCTGTCATATAGAGAAATATTACTTGGTTTACTTAATAGAGTATGTTTTTGGATTTGAATTACACTTGCTAAGATTGTTATGTTTCTCAGCGTTATCCAGTAATATGACCTAAAATGGGCGGCCATATCAAAGGTTAAATTGATCCATTATGTGGATCGTTTTAGTACTATTTCATTGGCTGAAGAAAATCCGGGACCCGGTCTTAGCCATCATGGGAGCCAAATATGTGACTGTCTCAAATCTCTCTCTTTGAGTCCACGTGTTATCTTACCGTTCCAAAAAAAAACGTAATCAAGCACTTCGAGAAAAAAAAATGATGGGAAGTGCTATTTAAACGAGCAATCCTTACAAGAATCAACTGAGCTTGGAAACAATAAATACAGAACTGAAAGAGAATATAAAACAATCTTCAGCTAAGAAAATCCAAATAGAAAATGTTAAATCTAAAAACGGAAAAGCCAGAACAAACAAAGAAAAGAGCACGAAGTCAAAGCAAAGGCGTATTCCCATAAAGAAGAAAAGGGTGTCCAAAAACCAATATTTGGAATATAGTGAAACAGATTCAGAAGATAAACACAAGTGTATTTATTGTGATGGACTATTTGCCTCCTCTGCAGCAGGTGAAGGCTCGATGCAGTTTCTCAAGTGCCGTAAGTAGGCTCATGATGCATTGAGAAAGACGATGATGTGTATCTTTGCGATATGTGCTCAAATATTCCGAGATTTCCGATAGGGCGGAAATGGGCATTATTTAACCTATTTCTGTGTTTATTATGGGCAATTTTTTTTATCATCATTTTCAAATATTCCATTTTATAGCATTTCAAAATTATTTGTGACACCTTTTTTTATTTTAAAATATACATAAAATAAATTATGTATTCTATTTGATTGTAAAACTTATTTTATTTCAATATGTATTATCATAATTATTTTTATATCCTTTATTTTGCCGATAAAAAACAATTTACAATTATTTTTAAATTACGGATCATTTTGCCCTTTGGTAAGGGTGGAATGATCCTTTTTACACTTTTTCAAAAGTCTATTTTTTCCATTAGTTAATCTGGGTTTAAAATATTATTAAGATATGTTTATATTGCAAAAAATAGTGTAAAACATATTAGCATAGGGCCAAAGTTTTATTTAAACAATTATGTTGTTTTACACAAGTTTTTCAATTAAGAAGATCATTTTAGGCCATCTTCCCCTAATTCTAATTAAATTATTCTGTTTTTAACAGTTTGACGTTTATTGATTACATACTACTATTGGACATTGTATTACACAAATATATCATTAAAAGATGTCCTCTACACTTTAAAAAGCCGATGGTACATAGAGTACGCCGTCCCTGTCATTATGTAGTTATATCGAAACCGTCCGTGTTTTTATGGGTTAATATCTCGACTAATTATCGACGATTTTTTTCGAAAACCATTATCAATAACGCTTTTATACTTCTGCGATGATAGGTACCTCCAGCTCGCCTCAACGATTTTGCTGAACGCCCGCAAATCGAAATTTGTGTGTAACGGAAAAATGCAATTTTCTCAAAAACTGGGGAAAACATATTTTTGCATTACATTTCACTGGGGAATAATTTTTAACTAAATTTCTGTTGACTTCGATTTTTCAACTGTTTTTAAGTCAAAAAAGCGTGCTGATTTCAAAACTGCAATTGGTTTTCTTCTATCACGTCAAGTTTTTTCTCTACAGCTTACATTAATGTGACCGCTCTATGCTGAATCGAACATGAGTCATAGAAAGAAAAAAGCTTCAGAACTCTGACTATACGAGAAAAATTTGCTTGAAAAGGGAGATAATGTATTCTACTTTCGATCAAGAGAAAGTGAATTTCTTCAATACTTTCAAAGTAACGGTGGATTTGTTTTTTGCCATAACGTATATGGTTTAATGGTGGAGTTGGGAATTCCATCCTATACCGCAACTGAATGGCGGCTGTTCATCGATAGCTCAAAGAGGTGCTTGAAGTGTGTGCTCCTTCACAATGGAAATTTATTTGGAGCAGTCCCAATAAGCTATTCAGTTTATTTGAGCGAAGAATATGAGGACATAAAGAGAGCCATTGATTTATTGCAATATCACATTCACAAATGGATCATATGTGTTGGTCGTAAAAGGGTGTGCTTCCTTCTTGGCCAGAAACATGGATGAATTATACCAAGTATCCCTGTTTTTGTGTATGTGGGACAGTAGAGCTCGTGAGAAGCAATTGTTCCAATAGAATTGGACTTCAAAATCGGAGCTGAACCCTGGTGATCCAAACATTCTTCATCAGCCACTTGCCGACAGATAAAACATCATATTTCCACCTCTGCATATAAAACCGGATGTAATGAAGCAGTTTGTGAAAGCTTTGTCAATTGAAGGAAACTGTTTCAAGTATCTCATTTCGAAATTTCCAAACCTGTCTTTTGAAAAAATAAAGACAGGTGTATTTGACGGTCCACAGATTCGGCAGCTCATTAGAGACGAACATTTCATCGGAACAATGACAGAACTCCTAAAGAATGCTTACCTGGCATTCAAGAACCTTGTCAAAGACTTCCTTGGAAGTACGCGAGTAGAAAATTACAACGAAATTATCCAGAAACTTTTAGAGAACTTCAAAAGGCTTGATTGCAACATGAGCATCAAACTTGATTTTCCGCATAGCCATCTTGATGACTTCAGGAAAATCTTGGTGCAGTCAGTGATGAGCGGGGTGACCAATTCCACCATTATTTGAAGCTCATGGAAGAACGGTATCAAGGTAGATGGGACGAACATATGATGGCTGACTATTGTTAGAGTATCAAGCGAGATTGCCCACAAATTGAACACTCCAGGAAAAGCTACAAGTGAAAATTTTTATCTTAATATGTATTTTTTTCGTTTTGTAGAAGGATTTTACTACTTGTATGAACACAATATAGTGTATAGTAAGTATATACAGCTGTTGTATGAATGATATAATTGGTAATTTTTTCTTTATTTTCATTTGTATCCACAGTAAATATGATTTTTGGGTATCCTGCAGCTTAAAAAGTTGACGTGATAGAAAAAAAATGGGGTCATTTTTGGATTTAGATGCCAATAATTAGCCAAAATCAAGTGCCAGATCTAAGTCAACAAAATGAGTGTTCCCCAGTGTCGATGATATATATGAAAATATAATACCTAAAATTAAAAAAAATGTATTTTTCAGTTCGGCGTTACGAAATCTTTCAGACGATTTCCCACACGATATACAAAGAAAATATGTATTTTTTTTTTTTAAGTAATTTAATTAGCCTCTGGAATTTTTCCTAAATATATTTGTGAATTTTTAATAATCTATAAACATGTGGGTCAATAGCCTTTATTACTTCAGCCAATTTGAACTTTCTACGTTCCATAGTTTGCAAGTAAAACGGCTGTGACAGATAGACACAGGAGTGGTCTAAAAATGGTTCCATTTTTACTTTTTAAGTAGGGAACCCTAAAAAAAAAAGCTGATAACTTAATTCAACGTGCATATATTCATAATCAACAAGAAGAAAGATAAGCTATGTAAAGTCAACTATGTAAAGCCTATCTTATAAGATACTACATACACTCTAAAAAAATTCATTTTGTGTTTCTCAATTTTAGAAAAACATAATAAGGTAGATTGAGTTCGTATGCCGTAGATTTTGACTAATTTTTTTTTCTTTTAAGAAATCGCCTGTTGTTTTCATTTGTTATTTATTAATATATTGTTAAAATTTAGACTTTTATGTATGATTTAAAAATTTTATTTGATTTTACAAATGTTCTAAAAAGCATAAAAAGTTTTGTATATTTAGAAAATATTCCTGTTTAGAAAATAATCTCTAATGTTAACATTTCAGCCAGTGTTGTATGCTGGAGGTGGCATGGGTAAGACATTCACCTCAGTTACAATGAGATCCCCCCCCCCCGGAAGGGTTTGAGATTTTTGTGCTTTCGATGTTCAAAAAGTACCCCCTCCTCCCGGAGCCACAGAAATCCCTTCCGGAGAAAGTGTCTGAATTCTACACTGATTTCAACATGACTACATCAGTATGTATTGAAAACGCATTGAAAATGAAATGAAATTTAATATATGATTTGCTTACAGGCTGAATAATTTTTAAATCTTCACGCTTTAGTATAGGGAAAAAAATCTTCTAAAACGAAATATTATGAAAAAAATACTCTTTATTATAAAATATTTAAATGGATTTAAACATTTAACCATCATTATCCGTACCGCATTTTGCTTTTTCTATTGCATTGAGGAAATCGTTTCAAATAATATAACCCAACTTTAAAAAACTGAATAAATTATTTCCTATTTAATTATATAGAGTTACCTCGCTTTATAATTCCCATTTTCATAACGTAACTTATCAATTTTTTTCTGAATAACCTAGGTTTTTGTCACAAAAAGAAATAAAATTTTTTAATTAAATACATCTTCATGTCTTATTGTTTCTAATTCTGCTTGTTTTATTCCAGAAATATAAATTTAAAACATTAAACACCGACAGAAAAAATGTTCAGAATGAACTGCTCCTTTATCTATACCTTTTTTTTAGATCAATAAACAAAGCAGACTGATACTCAGAATCTGGCTTACACTAACCACTGAATTCTGTACATAAATCATTAAAAAAGTAACTTTTGTAAAGCACTCTATTTTACTCCGTTATCACGTAGATAAATCCGAACGCAAGAGAGAGCAAAATCTTCCAGAATGGATTTTCCTTTGTGCAGTTTTTCATTGGGTATCGGGAAGAGAATATTTAGGAAAGGTGGTCTGTCGTAAAAACACGGGCGAAATATAGAATGTCAACAGGTAAATAGTACGTGAGCTACAAATATGAAAGAACAAATTAGGCTTGTTGATTCTGCGATATTTTATTTTACACTTGATAAGACATTTGAAACTTTTTGTGGCATTATTTTGAAAATATTTAGTTCATTTACATGTACATATTTTTTGTATTAAAATAAAAATGGAATTATTCCATGAGTTGGCAAATATTTAAAATAAATTTATTTATTTATACATGGTTATGTACATAAGAAATATGGTATGAAATTACATAATACAAATAATTTATTTACGTTTTATTTAATGTATTCTACTCTTTTTTTTCCCTTGAATGTATTATATAACTATTTCTTCTCCTGTCTCCCCACTCACTTGGATTTTCACAAAGCATATTTTATTTTAAAAAAATTCGTTAAACTTGTCAATGATGTCTCATCATTACTTTTTTACTCTTCAGCTAGAAATTATTTTTGTAATTGCCTCTTTTCACTTTATTATAAAAACAACAACAACAACAACAAAAAATATTTTGTTTTTATTGTGCTTACTCTTTTAGTTTTATGTTTGAATTTATTTATTTTATTTCATTTTAATTAGTTATTTCTTTTATTTTACTTTCCTTTTATCTTTTCTGTTAATTTTTTGTAGCATTTTCGCAACAATATCCTATTTTGCATGTGCTACTCTTTGATTGGTGTTTGTCTTTCAGCTAGCTCCACCTGTCGCATTCTTTGTAAGCTCTCCCCTGCGGCCTCTCTGTTAATTTGTGACCTGGTCTACTTACGGACACGTGCTTACATTGGAAGATAACGGGCTATTAAAAATTCCAGCTCGAAAAACACCCTGTGTGTGCTTTTTATTATGATTTATACAAAGTTTTATTATTTAATTATAACACATCATTGTTTGAAAAAAATCTTCAATGACCTGCATTAGAAAAACATTAACATTATCTATATACTTCTTAAATGGAAGGGCAAAAGCTTTTAGAGAGACTGATTATTACTTACAGCTTTTAAGAACTGGAATGCAAAGAGATTAATTTCACACAAATTGAAGTATCCTATTATCTACGTTTTTCATTTAAATACCTTTAGATTAATAATATTTTGCGTTTCAATTAAAGCGTTGCACGGGTTTCGAAGATTGAGAAAAGCATATATTTTCTATTTTTATGTAATAAATTACTTTATTTAAAATTTTAAGCATACATAAAAGGGCAACATTTAAACAATATTTTAAAAAATTTTCATTATTATTATTATATATATATATATATATATTTTTGAAAATACAGCCGGTGGCACCCGGTTTCTGGCGACCCTTAAAAAAAGTGTTCTCGTTGTGTTCAGGATAACTCATGGTAACTTTATCTGAAATTAATAAAAGCAAATTTATTTTTCTGTTCGTAGATCAGTCTAGCTCTCGATTGAAAGAATGATTTAGACAAAAATTTTAATTAAAATTTTGGCAGTGTTGTATACAAAAAGTACAATTTTGGTACAATTAGCACAACGTATAGCCTTGTAAAATTAGTTGTAAATAAGAAAAAAAACATCAATAAAAACCTTCGTTCTATCACTGGACAATCATATTTTGAAGAAAGGGGAAAATTTTCTATCAGTTGGCACATTAGTTTTTGAGAAATCGTGTCCACCGCATTCAAAAATAGTTTTAAAATAATCAGATATACAATATAATGTATTATATATTAATAATATTACTCTTAATATAATAGAAAAAAACGATTAAAGTTTTAAATAGTAATAAAATGAAGTTAAAAAAAAAGACATGCACAGATTCGTCCATTCTAGCTGCATAAACAAAAGAACCTGCTGCAGCTACGAAGTCCAGGGTATCCTTACTGAGACGAACTCTTTCTTGTCGAATCCAGTCTCATCTTTTTTCTCAGCTATCAGTATACGATTTTCATCCTCATCGCGTACTAGTGGCTATTTTGCCAAGTTTTAAATCCATGCCGAACTGCAATTCCGGAACAAGTCCTGCTTCCGCATCTTACGGAGCATCCAGAACTTATTTGGGGTTTCCCATCAGCAAGCTAACTCCGTTCTAAGCGCAAGATTTTTTTCAAATAATCTGTATTCAAAGGTTAAACTAAAATATTTAAAATAGGTGAAACTTAGAAGTCACAAAAGCGAGTGAGTGGGACAAACAAACAATAGCTAAGAAGATGCCACAATATACTTGAATAGCTCCCGGCCGGTCTAATCCAATGACGTAATTTTCCAAAGGCTCTCTCTCCAAGAATTTTACTCTGATTGACCTGAAACTTAGGCAAAATATTCTAGCCATAGTGTACTATTAGTTAAAAAATAATATAAAAGTTGATTTTTTGAAATTTTCAAACCCTTGTAACCCCTTAAATGGAAAAATGATGATTTTATTAGAAACATAGAACTCTTGTAATTTTTTTTTTGCTGTTTTAATAATATACATATTATTAAAATGAACCAAATAACCTTACTTCATTAGCCTCCGTTTTCAAGATTTCTTTTTGAGTTTCATAAATAAAGGAGAAAGAAAAATCATGCGTACGGCATAGATCATGAAACACTTTCCAACACTCCCTGAAAGCTTTAAGAAAACTTCGTTATTTAGGGAAATGATGTAAATAAGATCTAACAAAAACATAGCTGTGAAAAAAAGGGAGCCAAGTTCTGTAAAGACAATGGCAAGAAAAGAAGTGATATCTAAGTGGGTGCCAAGTTCAAATAAAATTCACTCAAACTTACCTACTGAAGTATTATAGCATTTTTTAAATTGTTTAGAAATAAAAATTATTGATAGCATATTAATAATAAATCTAGAACTTGGCAAGTTTTTACTTACAAGTCATTTATTTTTAATAATGACATTATCATATCAAATCTTGTTATTTCATGATTGGAAGCCTTAATTTGAGTGAGCTCCTTCACCTTGAAGGGCGGTGGGATAAAATATATCCCACCTAATTTAACTGCAAAATTCCACATTGATACAAGAATTCAGGACTAAAAAGTTTAATTTTATTAAATACGTGAAAAGAAGCTTTTACCCATTTTGAAATAAATTTATTTTGTAAATTCTGGTGTGATTCAATCATTTCAGCATTTCTCGAATAAAAGTTATTTGCCCCTTAAAGGGTTAAAGGGGTGCAGTCTCTAGAGTGATGACCAAGAACAAGCGTAAGTATATCTGTCTCTTTGTCAGGCATCTTCGTCTGTTTGCATTGAGGTTTCTGGAGGTGGGTGCTAGAGTGATAACCAAAGACGAGCGGGAGTGAATCTGTGTATTTATTGGTTTATCAAATCTTTAACATGAGTCATTTTATTATAATAATATCTATATTAATTTTTTTTTTGTAATATCATTGAAATTAATATTAACATCACCATTTTATTAAGACATGAAATTGATAGGCATAACATTTATCAAAAACTAGCCAAGTTCTAGATTTATTATTAATATGCTATCAATAATTTTTATTTCTAAACAATTTAAAAAATGCTATAATACTTCAGTAGGTAAGTTTGAGTGAATTTTATTTGAACTTGGCACCCACTTAGATATCACCTTTTCTTGCCATTGTCTTTACAGAACTTGGCTCCCTTTTTTCACAGCTATGTTTTTGTTAGATATCATTACTTTTTGTAAAGTTACAATATATTTAGACACTTTACTTAATGCTTTTTAATGTGTTTACATGTGACTATTTTATTCACCAAGCAACATTCAATTATAAATTAAATTTCCTGCAACAAACTATTTAGCTGTCAGTTTGCGGCAGAAATCTATATTTTAATACTGCTACATTGAATGCATGTTTTGAGACGAAATGTATTGATTCGAAACTTTTATTGTTTCTGAAACAACAATTCCTATTAAATTCCTATATTAAATTTTCCTATTAAATTTTCCAATTAAATATCCTATTGCTGAGCCTGCTTTTTTGTACTGAAAGTGAAAAATAAAGTTATGTGCTTATGCCACACTATGTGTCATTCATCCATGGGAGCCGGCAAAGAGGCAGTGCAGAGGAAGGATATTGCACCTCCCTGGATTTTCAAATTTAATTAACTAAATATCCTTTTCTCTGATGATTTTGAAAATAACAAGTGGGTAAGTGTGACCGCAGATCGCACAGAGGGTTTCGTTTAATATTCCTTTCAAAACACTCTATCCTTTTGAAAAATCTTAGTTCCACATTTCGCAACCAGGGGCGCACTCTATTCTAAACAAACCTTTATCCGAACGAATCTCTGTTTTACATACTATCCGTAGATATATTAGTCGAGGGGATTGAGCCCATAGCACCGAGATAAGTAGGCGCACCTGGCGGTAAAAAGTGGAACTAAAATATGTAAGGCTATGGTGCATAATATGAAAGAATGGCCAAAGGGGTGTCGGCAAAAGTTAGAAAAGTGCTCACCGGGTGAAAAGGGTGGAGGTTAGAAAAATTGCTTAAAATACACAAGTTAGAGCCCGGAGGAGTAAATAATATAAGACTTTTTGAAAATTTTATGATTTGTCGTGTGGTCCGAGTTATTCAGCTATACGTATGCAAAAAGTCATGTCTCCAACTTAATTAGGGGCTCTCTTAAATAGAATTGTTTAAAATACATATGTGGTAGCTCAAAGGGTTAAGCGTAAGACTTTTTCAAGATTTTATGATTCGTCGCCTGGCCTCAAGTGTTCTGCTAAAGGTATGCAAAATTTCAAGTCTGCAATTAAATAAGGGGCTCAGTTAGAAAGAATTGCTTAAAATACGCATGTGGAAGCTCAAAGGGTTAAATGTACGACTTTTTCAAAATTTTATGATTTGTCGCATGATGGTGTTCAGCTATAAGTATGCAAATTTTCACGCCTCCAACCTAATTAGGGGCTCACTTAGAAAATATTGTTTAAAATACACATGTGAGAGCCCGAAGGGCTAAATGTACGACTTTTTCAAAATTTTATGGTTTGTCATTTGATGTGAGGTGTTCAGCTATAAGTATGCAAAATTTCACGCCTCCAACCTAAATAGGGTCTCACTTAGAAAGAATTGTTTAAAATACACATGTGGGAGCCCAAAGGGTTAAACGTATGACTTTTTGAAAATTTTATGATTTGTCGTTTGATGTGAGGTGTTCAGCTATAAGTATGCAAAATTTCACGCCTCCAACCTAATTAGAGGCTCACTTTGGAAGAATTGTTTGAAATACACATGTGGGAGCGCAAAGGGTTAAATGTACGACTTTTTCAAAATTTTATAGACTGTCATTTGATGTGAGGTGTTCAACTATAAGTATGCAAAATTTCACGCCTCCAACCTAGTTAGAGGCTCACACAGAAAGAATTGTTTAAAATACACATGTGGGAGTCCAAACGGTTAAATGTACGACTTTTTCAAAATTTTATAATTTTTCGTATGATGTGTGGCTATAAGTATGCAAAATTTCAAGTCTCCAACGAGTATAGTTTCTGAGAACGGGCTCTGTGACAGACAGAATATCTCAATTTGTTGATTTTCTGTAAGCTAGTAAACCTAGATAAACCCCCAGTAAGTAGATAGGTTTACAATGGAAGTCTATGGGAATTTGGCGAAATATTAGAGATATCGCCAAGGTGGCGTCACTTTTGGCGACTAAGTTTGGTCGCCAAATTTGGCGGTATATCGCCATGTTGGCGAGAAACTTGGCGGTATTTGGCGACAGAACAGCGTCCCCTCCTACGGCAAACTAAAATTTCGCCTAAAAGACGTAATGTTAAAGTAAAAATGGGCACCCCCAGGTGGGTAATTCATCGATTTTTTTCCTTAGTTTTATAGTGTAAACGAACTTCGCACCAAATTTGAAGTATGTCGTTGCAGTAGATATACGAGATCTTTTTGATGAGTGAGTCAGTCAGTCAGTCAGTCAGTGGTAAAATTATCGATTATCAGACATTTTCAAATGTCATTATCTCGGAAACTAATTATGCGTTATTTATAAAATTTTGGATTTTAGGTAATTAGGGTGGCCTTACTACACATTTCGTATAACAAGTATGTAGGTCTCATAGATTTTCAGTAGTAGAGCATTGAAATTTGACGAAAACAGCTCGAAATGGTTCGTGTAAATAACACACGGCTATGTCAGGCGAACTTGGCTGACACACTGCCGTGTGTCTAGATAACTAAGTAAACATTTAAAAAATTGATTGCAGCAGTTACCGCCCATAGCCAAGTATGTATTTTAATTCTTTTGAACAGGCCTGTATATAATCAGTATGTTGATATATATACACTGGGGGAGAAAACTTAAGGACCACTGTTATTTTCAACGATTACAGTTAAAAACAGATCCGCAGCAGCACGTGTAAATTTGCATGAATGCGGGATGTACACTTATATGTGAAACTTATGCAAATTTTGTATTTCCGCTTTTGTCGATCACGTGACAGCAAAGATAAGAGAATTTATCCAATTGTCGGGTGCTGTGAGTTGTCATTATTTGATGGAAAAATTAAATCAGATGGAGTGAATTTAACTTTGCACGCAGTATTGTTCCTGGGCAATGGGCGATATTCCAAAAGATTTGAATATGTACTAGACATACGGAAGGAGGTCCTCCTAGCAGTACGACGTCCCAAGGAGATCGCTATATTCTTATTTCGACAAAAAGGAACCGACGCAGAAAAACTGGTCAATTAGCAAATCAACTTTGTGCTGCCAAACAAAAATATCGCGGAAAACTGTTGAAAGACGTTTGAAAAATGGTGGACTATAGGCCCGAAGATCTGTTGTGTGTGTCCCACTCTGGCGACACCAACGTAGAGCCCATTTTTCAGTGGTTCCGTATGCATCGCGCCCCACCAGTGGCTGAGAGGTTCTGCTCTCGAAGCTGGTAGACGGAAGGTGCTGGGTTCGAACCCAATCGCGCCCGTCGGCCTAATCGTTCGAAGTTTTCGTGGTTTTCTTTGAACCGTAGATTTCCATGCGTAAATACGGGTTAGGTTCCCTTAGAAAGACCCTCACGGAGGGCACTACCCCTTAGGGCCTATATCTCTCGTGTAAATAATTGGCCGTCATAAAACACAACCAACCAACCGTATGCATCGCAATTGGACTGATGACGACTGGTCTAACGTGCTCTTCTCAGATGATAGTAGATTCAGTCTATCGTCTGATTGCAGACGTAAAATTGTTTGGCGCGAGGTTGGTTGCGCTCACTGTCGCGAAAATATTCTAGAAAGAGATTGATATGCGGTTTCAAGTATCATGGTGCGGGTAGACATCACGTTCAATGGCCGCATGGACCTCTATGTGCTTGACCAAGGGTCCATGACTGGTAAACAGTACATTAAATACGTCTTGCTTCTACATGTTCTCCTTTTCCGAGGTACTGTCTTCGAAAAGTTTCGTTTTATGGACGATAACGCACCTTGTCATCGAACACAGTCTATACAAGATTGTTTTGAGGTCGAAGATATCCATCGCATAGACTGGCCAGCACGTTCCTTTGACCTGAATCCCATTGAAAATGTTTGGAATGACTTGGGGAGACGTATTGCTGCTCGACAATTTCACCCCACAAACAAGGAAACCCTCATCCATGCAGTGAAGGAAGAATGGGACAACTTGCCTCAACAGCTACTTAATCATGCTGTTCTGAGTATGCCACTCCGTGTTGAACGTTGTCTCGCATTACACGGTGGCTACATCCCTTATTGATATGGCACTGACGATTGTTAATTTTGAGTATTTTGCTTTCTTTGTACAGTCATGTTTTCGGACAATATTCACGTTTCAAAAAAGGAACCTCTGGTAATACCCTGTATACATCCATTCAACAAAATTTTTATATGAAATCCTGTGTAACATTATGTTAATACTGTTGTTTGCTTCTTGGCCCACAATTTCACGAAGATTCTCATTTATGTGTACATTTCTTCTTGGTGCTTAAGTTTTGTCCAACAGTTTACTATTTAATGGGAAAATTTAGTTTAGCAATGAAAGACATAACCGGTTGAAATTTCTCTTTCAGCAATTTATACTAATAGATGGAAGCATACTTGAATACTTTTGATCAGCTCTCTACTTTTCTTACAAGGAAGGTGTCCATACGGGCATATTCAGAAAAATCTGAAAAAATTACATAGTGTTATTCTCATGTGGATATATATATTTATAAAAAATTTTTTGGCGGAACCCCGATAGAACGTTCGCAAAAAAATAATGAAATTTTCGTTTATTTTAGCGATTTATCATCGGTTGGCGATGAAATGAAATTTCGAAAAATACTTTTTCATGTCGAATACTCTTTAAGATAAAAATATTTCATATTGAACTTGTTTAAATAAATTTAACTTAAATAACTGTAGTTTTGTCAGTTTTAATTTGATTTAGCTATACTTTTGTCATATATGTATTTATAATGAAAGTTAAATATCAAATTTTATGAATTAAAACAAAATTAAAATTGTTTCAATATCTCAAAATTAAGTCTAATTGAGTGCTATTGGTTCAATTTTGTTGCTACGGAAACGACGAATTCTTTGGTTTGAAATGAATAACTGCTAAATGAATCTTGCCTTTATTTTGGAATACGCTTAAACATATGAAAGTATTTTTTATATATGAAATAATTTTTTAAGTAATAAAATTAAGTAACAAGCAACATAAATATGTAATACGAAAAAATGTATTTATTAAACTCTCTCATTGTTTAGGTTTAAATTCATTAAATACTTTTTTCACGCATTCTAAAAATCAATTAACAAACAATTTTCAGATGCATTAAAATCGTTTGCTTTTGGCGAGGAAAAGTACTGCTCGCCAAATCGCGTGACGCTTTCGTCTTTTCACGCCAAATACTCGAAGGTATTTTATATTTTTACAGACTTTCTACTGTAATTCCGCCGCTAAATTTGACTGATCCTTTATTACATACATAAGTAGTTTAATTGGTATTTTTTTTTCAAAATATTCTGAGTATGCCCAGTATGGAGACCTTCCTTGTTAGTACTTTTATTACACGCCACTATTTAGCTAAAATTTAAATAAAACTAAAACACTCTTAAAACTACTGAAATCGCATTTCGAGAAATTATCATCCATAGACGGCATGTATCCAATTATTTGCGTTACCCTGTATATCATTTTATGTATATTCTACAAACATTTCTTAATAAAATATATGGAGTTCAGCGTAAAAATGCATAACTCCTTCATTTTCGCTCATACCCAATAACCCTTAAGAATTCTTTGTGTAGCCTTGTATATAAATTATAGCATTTATACACACCATATAGAATGCATAAATATAGTGAAACATAAAAGCGCATATAATAATTGAAAATGCTTTTCCAGGAATCCCCGCTAATGTACAGCACTTCTGATACAATATAGTATCTGATATCTTTTGTGTGTCCCTGTAAATGCTATGCACTTCGCTTTATACATGAAATAAGTTATAGTAAACCTCAGCGACGTATATCAATTTCATTATATATGAAAGAGTTTAACATAATTAAAATACTCCGCAAACAATCCCCCCCTTCCCTACTATAACATTATGTTACTGAATTATTTTGCGTGGCCCTGTAAATGAATAATAAGTATTATTTGAACCGCATATTTTACAGAATGCATATTTTAGTGCACTTCGTGAATGCATATAAATTTTGTTACGTTTGGATGCGTGAACATCATTAAAAATCATTTGAAACGATTTTTTCCCATTGGCCGTAATGTAACGGTATATTTTTTACTGTCCCTGTAGATAAACTAAACATGCTACAAACTTCATTTGAATTATGGATCGTGCTATGGTTAACGTCAATAACTTCCAAAAGGTTTAGGGAAATCCAAGTACATTTACGAGAGTTAGAGCTCGTAGAGACGGCCAGACTGCCAGAAGGACAGACAAACCGAAGTCATAAATACTTTTCAAATTTGTTAAAGGGTGTTAATATAAAAGAATAAATCAACAAAAATTTATTTGTATTTTTAAACTACGTGTTACATTTTTTTTTTTCAAAAATGTATGTTGTTACAAATTTATATCTACTATACAATTCCTAATGAACCATCAAGAAAAACTGATTCCTTATATATTTCTTTTCGGATCGACAAAAAATCTGTTTGATCCATCCTGAAATCCTGCTTACACTAACCACTAAACCCTACAAATCAATCATTAGAAGAGCAGCTTTGAGAAAGCCTTCTATTCTTCTGTTATCACGTAGATCAATCTAAAGGCAAGATAGACCAAAATGTTTTCGGAATGGATTTCTCTTGTACAGTTTTTCAATTCGTATCGAGAGGAGAATATTTATTGAAAGTAGTTTGTCGTAAAAACACTGGAAAAAGACAGAATTCCATCATATAAAGAAGTACGTGCGCATCTGAAAAACCTATTGGGCTTGTTGATTCTGTTTTTCTTTTTATTATTATTATTCCTTCGATAAGGTAAAGGAAACGTTCTTGCAACCTTATTCTGGAAATATTGAAGTTAAATAAGGAATAATAAAGAATTTTAATATAAGACTTTGACAGTAATATAAATCAAATATATAAGATATGATAATCAAATATATAATGTTGGTTTCCTGCTTTTTAATATTATTATATATATATATATAATTAGGGCTTGTACTATGTATGTGAAATTTTAAAGAAAGCATTTCCTCTTTTAATACAATGAAAATTATCTCTGTAAAAATCTTCTATATATTTTTGTAATATTATTGTCAATGAGCCTAAATTTGATGACCCAGAAATGCGACAATTTTCTTTTACTTAAAATATTAACGCAAGAATCGTATAGAAATGCATTATAATGAAACATCTGGGCTTCAGGAACAGAACGCGAAACATTTTACTGGATTAAAAATGTTTTATTTAAAAAAATTCTCATTACAATACATATCATTCTTTATTCGTCGCCCCCATAGCTCCCTAAATGCGACAAAAAATACCGAAATTGTATGAAAATTCCCCTTTTTTTAATTTTGAAGATAAAGAAATTGTATCATCGTCAAGGTTTTGAACGTTTATTCCCTTTATCTTAAGTGGAAGCTTGATAAAAGGCGACATTTTTTTCCAATTGGAGTTCGAAAATATCTTACGCAATTTGGTAACTGTTTATTTTCAGAGATCTATCAGCGAGGGACTCAATCCCCAATTGCATTGAGACTTTTTCGAGATTTACTGAGGTAAGTTTATGTCATATTTTGATATATTTTATTAAAATAATGTTTTGAAGGGGAAATGGCGTTTAATTAAACTTTGTTGAGTTAACGCATAAGAAATTTCCACATGATCATGCAAGAGTGTTTACTATGGCAGGGTACTTAAATATGTGTTGCAAAAAACATGTATCTAAAACTGACTGTATTGAATGTATTTAACATGAAAATATTCGAAATATCTAAACGAGATTCTAGCAACATTATGAAATTGATAATATCCCAAATTGACATTTTAGAGGTCACTTGTAAAATTCTTATGGCTTCTGTGAAGGCATCTTAGAAAGTAATAGGCCAGGAGGTGGCAGCACAGCCAATGACCTCATCGAGTTCACGGCTGAAATTTCAGAATTAGTTATAACTCGATCCGCATATAAAAACGCGATTGGTCTGCCAAGTAATATCTTGGTGGAAAACACGTGAAAACCCGATTTTAGTTGTTGACTCGTAGGTTTACCATTGTGTTTTTCTGCTCGCAGTCCTCCGTGTTTTCATATGTTTGGGTACCGGAAAACGCAATGGTAAAGCTACGAGTCAATCGCTAAAATCGGGTTTTCAGGTGTTTTCCACCAAGATATAACTTGGCAGACCGATTGCGTTTTAATATGCGAATAGAGTTTTAACTAATCCTGGAATTTCAACCGTGAATTTGATGAGGTGATTTCCTGTGCGATTTCCTGTGGGATTTCCTCCCGGTCTATAAATAAATATGCATATATTATGACATCTTCACATTAAATAAATACACTGGTTTCCAAAAATTAAAAAAAATCACAAAAAGAGCGATAACTCGTTGAAAATGAAGCCTATCCATATAAAATTCTCATATGTTGTTAACTGAAATATGCTGAATAAAATTGTAAAATGCAAATTAGTGGCGCTGCAATCAGATTGAGTCATCTGTGATGAGCATAAAAATGCCTTCTAGAGACTACGGCTGCAGGTGTCGCTAGGATTAAGAGATAAGAAATCTGAGATAGCCAATTCATTATGATGACCTCCAGGTATCATTTGCCCACAGAACAACGATATCGAGCTATTGGAAGATTGGAGGCAGACAGAGGTGGCCCGAATAGGTAAATGTGAGTCCTTCTGTTATTCAAAGGCCTTGAAAAGAATTTCAAACCACCGGTTCAGCCTCCAGAAGTTTCAGCCAAAGACGAGCAAGAACTACGGCAAGCACCGATTACCGATATTTAAGGTTATGTGTACGAAGGAATAGAACAACAACCCTCTCTTATCTTAGAGCCTCCCTTGCTGCAGCCACTGGAAGGTTGGTATCAATGTCAACTGTGCGTAGAAGGCTTCACGAAGGTAGTCTTTACGCTAGGCGACCTGCCATTTGTGTGCCGCTCACCTCACGCCACCGGAGGGAACGTTTAATGTGGGCACATCAACATGTCCATTGGACAATTGATCATTGGAGGCGTGTTCTCTTCATGGATGAGTCCCGATTTAACTTCCAAAGCGCTATTAGGCTTTGTTTGAGTTGAGTTGGAGAGAACAGGGAACACGCTATCATCCATCAAACATTCGTGAAATATATTCATATGGAGGAGGCTGTGTCTGTGTTTGGGCTGGTATGTCTTTGGGTGGACGCAGAGACCTCCATGTCTTTTCACGTGGAACTGTCAAGGGGGCACACGACCTTTAAATTTACAAAAAATCAGTTTTCGGTTTTTGCTTAATTCTGAATGTTTTTAAAATGTTTAACAATATGCAAAAAAACCGCATTCAAAAATCTGCATTATTTCTTAAGTTATAATCATTTCTAGACGGTGAGTGTAATGGAAGGTACGTAAATTTTGAAACTTTAAAAAGCGTTTTCTCAAATTAGCAAATTTAGAGTTTGCGCGCAGTGTTACTTTTAAACTATGTAAGCTACAGCTTTAAAAAAAATTAACCAAATATGCGTTTATTTATAGTCTACAGGCTAAAACCAAAAACAAATCACATATTTTGGTTATTTATTTATTTATTATTATTTTTTTGCATTTGAAAAACTTGTAAAAAATTTTGAGATTTTTGATTTTTTTTTTATGTTGTGCTAAAATTAAATCTGAAACAAAACTTTTTGCGTATATATTGGTTTTAAGTTCGAAGTAGGTATGTTATGATTCTATTTTGTTTAAAAATTGTTTTCTCTATGCATAATTTAGAGTTTTATCATGCGCGCAGCATTTAATCCCGCATAAGTGAGATGAATTTTTAAATTTAAAATTAAATATTAATTTTTACATACAACATTTATTTTTCTGGATAATGTTGATAAGGATATTTATTTTAGGCAGGAAGGGGAAAAAAAAAAGATCTTAATTGCATATTTTTTGTGTTTTGGTACTTTGAGAAAGGCGATGTTTCTGATTGTTTTGACAAACTCAAAGATCCTGATGACATTCTTGATGCTTATGCTTACCCTTATGACGGCGCAATAGCTAATGATTTCCTTTTACGGGACGACAACGCTAGACCGCACACGGCTCGCATCGTGGAAGATTATCTTGATCACCAAACAATTCAGTGCATGGAATGGTCAGCTCGATAACCGGACTTGAATCCCATTGAGCACATTTGGGATGCTTTAGGTAGGTGTATTGCTGCTCTCAATCCCCTCCCCAGACCTTTGCGACGCTTACAACTGCCTTACAAGAGCAATGGCTCGCACTTCCCAGCGAACTTATCGATTGCATAATTGACAATATGACACATCGCTGTATGTGCGGTATTGCTTCTAGGGCTGATTATAATCAATATTATAAGTGCGTTTTCTATACCAAACTGACACTTTTATTTTATAATTTTGTTTATTTCTGAAACACCACAATCGTCTGGTAATTTCTGTTAAGGCTGTGTTTTACAATGTGTTGTATATTGTGGCTTAGTTTTCTTAAAATCTACATGCAACATTTTGAGTAATCGCTATTTTTGTTTTTTTTTCCTTAATGTTTGGAAACTAGTGTAAATAAGATGGTGTGGAATGATATGATAAAAACCACATCTTAAAAACAAATAAAATTGTTAATAAATGCACAGGAACAGTTCCAGAATTCGAGAATTGGAAAGAACTAGTCTTTCTTCATCAGACGTCTTGAATCACTTTGTAAACAGCAGCAAGACTCACCGTGTCTTGCTGCTGTTTTCATAGTAGTAGGACATTTTTCTCTGCGTCTGATGAAGAAAGACTAGTTCTTTGGAAAATCCTTGCGCATTTATAAAAAATTTTTATGGTGTTTTTAAAAAATTATTTTCACCTTATCTTATTATGTCTCGTATATTTTATATTAAAAACCGTTTATACTAGAAATAATAGAGAAGAAAAGAAAGCCCATTAACAGAGAAGTGTATTATGGTGTAAAAGAAAATTGGCCTACTAAAATTGATAAAGATGATAAACCAAAAATGTTTCTTGTATATTTTGTCATTCACACACAGGTCTTGATATCCAAAAAAATTGCACTTGTTCTTGATGTACTAATAATCAATCATAAAATGTACCAAATGTGAGAGTTTCTTTATAAATAAGAAGAATTATATATAATACAAAGAGGGTATCATAAATTTAAAAGTGATTAGGTGGGGGTGTATTTAAAATAAGTTTTTCACCACTGATCTAGAACTAAAACATTAACAACTTTTACATAAATAAATACAGTAATAAATTTGCATACATTAATAAATTCTGCTTTGGTACAATTTACGTTATATTCATTAGATATTTCTTGTTTTAGACATGGTCAAATTTAAACGTATTCGTAGCATGAATGTTCAAACATTCATTGTTTAATTATAATATATTCAATATTCTGTGTCTGAAAGTTATTATTTTTATAATTTCAGTTATTATTAAATTAGCTTATCTATATATTAAGTAGTTCAATATTAGGTGTTTCAACTTTCAGTTTTATCTATAGCAACTCTTTATTAAGTATATCAAAAAATCACAGCAATTAAATGAATATTTTAAGAATAATTGACATGCAAAAAATGCATTGCCACATTCAGGTACTTTGGCACCTCATTTAGGTTTTAACTACTATAAATGCGACAATCGTATATTGTTAGCTTATATCACAGATAATGATCCATTTTCTACAAATCTAGTTAGTTTTGAACTAAAGGAAACATATTCAATTATTTTGTGTTTAAGAAGTATGGATGTATTTATTGAAATGGCAAATACATCCTAATTGAGACCAAAACTACAGGAAATCGCGACTCATTTAGGCCACAATGACCTTACAATTAATACGTCCATCTTGTACTAATAATTCAGTATGCAAATACTTTATAAAATTTAGAAATTATTATTTACACATAAAGCCCCGGCAGTTTCTATCTCTATTATTTGTTTCTAAAATTTCTAAAACCTAGGTTTACAGTGTATCAATATTCATGTACTAGAATTATCTTTTAAAATTCCGGATCAGCCTTTATGGTTTCAAGATATCTTCCTAAACTGTAATTGATTATATATAATTATTTATTATGAGATACATTGTATTAATTATGTTTCAAAGAATATATTAAGCTTCCCAGCAATCTAAAAAATAAAAGCAAATGGACTATATATTTATTTCGAATGCAATAATTTGATAAAGTACAATTTTCTAATATTTGCACTTGATTTTTGGATACGATAATAATCAAGTTCTTTGAGAGACTGAAATAAAAGACAAAATATTTTGCATGTTTTAAAAGATATTTCGTGAAATCAAATGAAGGAGTTGAAACTGCTTATTTAAAAGTAAATATTTTAAAAGTGTACCGCTCTGGGTGCCGATTTGCTAAATTTTGAGTACTATGAAACTTACCAATTATATACAATGGTGTATACAAACAGATAAATATATTTGATGATAAAAATAGCAATGATTATAATGTATAGCAGCACCATATGATATATGCACATCTATATATATTAGGGTGGTCCTTAAAAAATTAACTTTTAAAATTTCTATGGGGCACCCTCCTATTTTGTTCTATGTATAAAATAAAGACTTCCACAAAAATTTCAAAATTTTAAAACATTTTTTAAGGGTCGCTACCAATGTTTGAATATTTAAAAAAAAATAAAAATTGACATATTTTGTAATCTGATAATACATTATTAATACAAATCCATAGTCATTGCCAAATTGAGTCATGGTATGATATTAGGCTGTAAAGAATGTCATTTGTTTCAAGTTTCAACATATTTACACAGTCTATTTTCAAAACACAGACAGGAGTATTTCATATCGACACTCCATTTCACCTCAACTTGGAGCATTGTGAAAGGTAGAGAATCTGACATTCCGCCTTCAAAAATAGTCCTCCGTTATTTTTTAATCTTAAATAGCTAAAATGCGTAGGAATTTATAAGATAATGTTTATAAATTATAGGATTTGATTTTTTTTATGTTCGTAAAATGTCGTACTAAATGGCCATATTCGTATCAAAAGCAGAGCACAAAACTTAAAAAAAGAGTTTTTGGCATGCGTTCTTTTGACTGTTCACTGGGATTGCAAAATTTTAGAAGACCTGAAATTGTAGACAGATTACCCATTATTGTTTCAGGTAAAGGTACTGACCATTTAACTAGCTGTTCCAAAACTTCAATCAGGAACAGGTGAGGCAATAGCTTCTGCTGTTAACGAAACATTGGAGTTGTGGGGATTACAAGGAAGTAAAATGTATGACTTTTGATATAACCTTTGTTAATACCCGATTATCAGGAGACGCTTGTGCTCTTTTGGATCAAAATATGAACAAAGAAATGATTTGGCTTGCCATCATCACATCCTTGAAATTATGCTTGAGGAAGTTGTTGGTAAGTCTCTCTGAGTTTCAAATGGAACAGACATACTTTTATTGAAACAATTTAAAATTTCTTGGATGTCTATCGATTATGGCCTATTTCAGACTCCCATAACTGACATTTTAATCAATGAAAAGAATAACACATAATGCGTCAGAAATTACAGAATTTGCTCACAATCATTTTAATGATTTTTCAACCAAGGGACGATTACAAGGAACTGATAGAGCTTGCCATCATTTCCTTAGGAAGAGTACCAGAAAGAGGCGTTTACATTAGAGCGCCAGGTGGATTGTATCGGGTTCCATGGATGGTGAAGGCCATATACTCGCTCAAGATTTATTTATTTACTCTCTAAGCAAACTTAGTTTAAACTCTCTAAGCAGGAAGAATCTGGAGTTCATCAAGTTTGCTCGTTTGTGGTGAAAATCTACATTCACAGCTGGTGTCAGGCCCAATGATTTATTGCTCCTGAAGAACTTGAAAAAAGACGAAAACGTAAAATGAAATCATTTCTATCTGTGCTTTGAAGACGTTCCTAGGACATTTCTGTACTTCACAGAAGAACTAGTTACTTTTGCAGTTTTCGATGATAATGTCTTTTTTGAAAGTAAAAGAAAAATGGTGCATGCTTTTAAAAGTGAAGAAATTTATGAACCTTTGAAACGTATACACGCTGATCCTGATTCATTCTCCAAAATGACTTGCAAGATTTTCTAACAAGCAGCATTCTGAGGTTTTTTTGTTTGTTTTTTTTTAATTATAGATTTACCTTCACACTTTTTTGAAATAGACTAATTGGAATGAAAATGAATTTTACAAGACACTTTAAAGCACTAGCGACTTCGGTCAAAGTTGTTAATGATGTAGCCAAAAGTGGGATAGCACTCATGGAGGAATAAATAAACTTCATACAAAAGATAAAGAACAAAAACAGTATTTCAAGGATGTGATGATGGCAATCCAAATCATTTCTTTGTTCATATTCTGTTTCAAAAAAGGACAAGCTTCACTTGATAATCCGGTATTAACAGAGGTTATATCAAAACTCACACATTTTACTTGCTCGGTACTCCCCATGATTCCAATATTTCGTTATCAGCAGAAGCTATTGCCTCACCTGTTCCTGATTGAAGTTTTTAAACAACAAAAGTAACTGGTCAATACCTTTTCCTGAAAAGATAATGAGATACATTATCTTTTCTCATTATCTGAAAAGATAATTGGCATGTCTAATCCAAGGCTTTTCAGATCCTGAAATGCCTTCTAAAATTTTGAAAACCCAGTGAACAGTCAAAAGAATGCTTGCCGAAAACTCTTTTTTTAAGGTTTGGGCTCTGTTTGCTCGGTTTCTGATACGATTATGTCCATTTAGTACGACATTTTATGGATATCAAATAATCAAATTCTATAATTTATAAACATTATTTTATAAATTTTTACTCATTTTAGCTATTAAGATTAAAAAATAACGGAGAACTATTTTTCAAGGCGGGTTGTTAAATTCTCTACATTTCACAAAACTGCCAAGTTGAGATGAAATAGAGTGTAGACATGAAATACTCCTGTCTGTGTTTTGACAATAGACTGCGTAAATATGTTGAAACTTGAAAGAAATGACAGTCTTTAAAGCCTAATATCATACCATGATTCAATTTGGTAATGACTATGGATTTGTATTAATAATATTTTATTAAATTACAAAATATGTCAATTTTTTATTTTTTTTAAAATATTCAAAACTTGGTAGCGACCCTTAAAAAATGTTTCAAAATTTTGAAATTTTTATGGAAGTCTTTATATTATACATAGAACAAAATAGGGGGGTGCCCCATAGAAAATTTAAAAGTTAATTTTATAAGGACCACCCTAATATATATATATATATATATATATATATATATATATATATACATATATATATATATATACATATATATGTACATGCATATCATCTATATCATCTATCTATCTATCTATCTATCTATATATGTATGTATATATATCGCAAGAAGACAAGACAATAGATGGAGCACAAACACCCTACAGTGGTATCCCAGAGATGTAAAACGGCCAAGAAGACGACCTCAAGTAAGATGGAGTTATGAAATCAGAAAAGTAGCCGGTGTAAATTGGATGACTAAAGCACTAGACAGGAAACATCGGAAAAATCTGGGGGAGACCTACATCCAGCAGTGGATTGAAAACGGTTGATGATGATGATATATATATATATATATATATATATATATAGTACATAAAAATTACGGAATAATACGCAAATCCAGCAAAAAAGCGATGTCGTCATTTAAGAAACTCGACAAAAGAAAAGGATAAAAAAGTATATAACGATTCATATGTTTGTAACATTAATATGAATACATAAAATTAAACATAGTTTATAATAGCTGTATGTTTTATCAAAAATCATAAATTTATATTTTTCAACCTAGCACATATTTTAATTAAAATTGTTCTGAGTTGTTATGGGAAAGTGGCAACCAAAAGATACATTACCCTACTATTTTCCAACTATTTTTCCTTTACTTTCTGCAGAAATGGAGTACTTCAGTTGAGATAATTAAAAAATTTCGTTAAAAACTACAAAAATAAATAGCTCAAAAATCATTTGAGATGCAGTTTTCAAACAAATTGCATAAGAACTTTTTTTCTCTATACGACGGTATAAAAATTTAAAATTTGCGATGCTCAAATGTTAAAAAATTGCAGTAGAGATTATCCCGTACAATGATGCATCTGCTTTGTTTTACGGATGGCTTTTTTAACGGAACGTTATATTTTATAGACGACACTTTAATTACTGGCCGAATGAAATGACATATCGCGGATTAATAAATAAATAAATAACGAAATAAATCAACGGAAATTGTGTGTATGGAGAGATCAAATTATTGGGAGTGCTCGCGCTATATTACTTTCTTCTATCTTTACAAGAAGAAAGTATTGGTTTCATGAAAATTTTCGAATTCCAGTTTTCGACGGATTTACACGTTTTATGAGTCAGAGATTCCAAAAAACATGTTTTTTACAAAATGTCTGTCTGTGAGTCTGTCTGTCTGTCTGTCTGTCTGTCTGTCTGTCTGTCTGTCTGTCCGTCTGTCTACTGTATGTGTCACAAATTTTGTGGGCGCTCTATCTCAAGAACTAATGGGCGAAATTTCACAAAACTTCATATTTAGTTAGACCTTGATATAAACTGGAACTGATTAGTTTTTGGTGAAAATCGCCCAACAGGTGACGCTGCTATGAGGCATTTTTAACGATTTCTGCAATAGCTGTATCTCAAGAACTACTGCACGGATTTTCATAAAACTTCAGATTCAGTTAGTCCAGGATATAGTTTGGTGCTGATTACCTTTTTGTTAAAATCGCCCAACAGGTGGCGCTGGTATGCTGCATTGTTCATGATTATCGCAATAGCTTAACTCAAGAAAAAATGCACGAATTTTCATCAAGCTTCAGATTCAGTTAGATCCTGATATAAATTAGTGCTGCTTAATGTGTGGTGCAAATCGCCTAACAGGTGGCGCTGCTGTGCTGCATTTTTCACGATTTCCACAAGAGGTGTATCTCAAGAACTATTGCACGGATTTTCATCAAACTTCAGATTTAGTTAGTCCTTGACATGACTTGATGTATAAATTAGTGCTGTTTAATTTTTAGTGTAAATCGCTCAACAGGTGGCGCTTCTGTGCTGCATTTTTCACGATTTCCACAAGAGCTGTATCTCAAGAACTATTGCACGGATTTTCATCAAACTTCAGATTTAGTTAGTCCTTGACATGAATTGATGTATAAATTAGTGCTGTTTAATTTTTGGTGTAAATCGCTCAACAGGTGGCGCTGCTATGCTGTATTTTTGCGATTTCCGCAATAGCTTTATCTCAAGAACTAATGCTTGGATTTTCAACAAACTTCAGATTCAGGTATACCTTGATATCGTTTAGTGCTGTTTACTTTTGGTGTAAATCGCTCAACAGGTGGCGCTGCTATGCTACATTTTTTCAGAATTTCCGCTATAGCTCTATCTCAAGAACTAATGCGCGAATTTTCATCCAACTTCAAATTCAGATATACTTTGATATGAATGGGTGCTAAATCATTGTTATTTCTTGTACTATTTAAATGATTTAATTGACGTGATTTATATAGAAGAAAGTTTTGTGATGGCCACAACATACTAGTTTTTTTACTTTCTTCTATCTTTACAAGAAGAAAGTATTGGATTCATGAAAATTTTCGAATTCCGGTTTTCGACGGATTTACACGTTTTAGAGGTCAGAGAACCTGAAAAACATGTTTTTACAAAATGTCTGTCTGTGAGTCTGTCTGTCTGTCTATGTGTCTGTGTGTGACACAAATTTTGTGGGCGCTCTATCTCAAGGACTAATGCACAGAATTTAATAAAAATTCATATTCAGTTAGTCCCTGATACAAATTGATGCTGATTAGTTTTTGATGCAAATCGCTCAACAGGTGGCGCTGCTATGCTGCATTTTTTATGATTTTTGAAATGGCTCTATCTCAAGAACTAATGCACGGATTTTCATGAAACTTCAGATTTAGTTAGTCCTTGATATGACTTGATGCTGATTACGTGTTGGTGCAAATCGCTCAACAGGCGGCGCTGCTACGCTGCATTTTTTACGATTTCCGCATTGGCTCTATCTCAAGAACTAATGCACGGATTTTCATCAAACTTCAGATTTAGTTAGTCCTTGATATGACTTGATGCTGATTACGTGTTGGTGCAAATGGCTCAACAGGTGGCGCTGCTACGCTGCATTTTTTACAATTTCCGCAATGGCTCTATCTCAAGAACTAATGCCCGGCTTTTCATCAAACTTCAGATTTAGTTAGTCCTTGATATGACTTGATGCGGATTACGTGTTGGTGTGAATCGCTCAACAGGTGGCGCTGCTGTGCTGCATTTTGCACGATTCCTGCAATAGCTCTATCTCAAAAACTAATGCACGAATTTTCATCTAACTTCAGATTTAGTTAGATTTTAACACAAGTTGTTGCTGATTAGGTTTTGGTGTTAATCGTCTAATAGGTGGCGCTGCTATGCTGGCATTTTCATGATTTTCGCAATAACTCTATCTCAAAAACTAATGCACGGATTTTCCCCAAACTTCAGAGTCAGTTAGACTTTGACGTAAGTGGTTGCTTGGTAGTTTTGTTTAACATAGGTTTTGGTGTAAAGCACCCAATAGGTGGGGCTGCTAGGCTGAATTTTGCTGCATTTACACGATTTCGTAGATAGCCATATCTCAAGAACTAATGCACGGAATTTCATATCTATAGAATCCTCATGATGGGCATAGATTGCCGTTAAATTTTGTTAGTGTGATAGCTAATTTTCAAGTATTAACATGCATGAGATAGAAGAAAGTTTTGGGATTGGTATATCCGACTAGTTTCATACTTGTATTGATGATTTTTAAGTTGTGTTTAGTTGTTAGTTCCTATCTATAAACACTGTTTTGATGAGGTCTATAGATGTCTATGATGATTAGAGTTGCAGTAAAGCTAGAGATCCTACCTACACAACTTCCAGGTTGTATAATATTTTAACGGAGCTTCTGACTGTAAAATAGTCAATGAAACATCGTCGTCATTTTGAAAGACCTATCCAATGATAGACCACTCAATAGGGTGCGTGAATTTTTTTCATCTCTACCGCCATTTTTCATTTTACGGCTACCATTTTGAATTTATAAAAACAAAACCTAGCCTATAACCATCGGGACATTAAGAGACCTCATTCATTAAAATCCATCCAGCCGTTGGGTTGTTTCGAGGGTATAAATAAATCCACATACACAGATACGCGTGAAGCACATAACCCTTCTTTTCAGTTGGGTAAAAGGATATCCCTTTTACTTACTCTGTCCAAAATCATGGTATAAAATTGTGATTGGTACCGAACGATTAGTAATAATGATTACTTATAAATGCTGTATTTAAACTATGTTTTGGGGCCCTGTACATGTTGGAATTGTAACAAATGTTTCCATTTTTTACTTAAATTTATTTTTGACATTTAGTTTGGAATCGTTATTAAATATCATTTTCTGACAGCAAGCGGGAATTTATTATGTCAAGTACTTTAGAAATTGTGAGGATATAAGTTTAAGAAGTCCTAATGCATGGTGGCCAGTGGTTAGGAAAAAACACAGTAAAAAAAAAAAAAAAGAAAACTACCACTATTTTCTTATAGAGAATACTTCAAATAATATAAACGGATTAAAGAAGGCGAATTTCTCTTAACAAAATACTGGTACTTAACACGTTTTTTGACTGTGTTTTTCCCTATCCACTCGCCACCCTGTAATGGTCAATTTATTTTTAATAGTTGTAAAACTAATTGCAGTAAGGCTTGCAGCTTTTTAAGTTTTGTATGTGGTAAAAACCATTTTAAATCGATTTAAATGGATTTAAACATTTATTAACATTATCAATAGGACATTTTGCTTTTTGGATTAAATTGAGAATAGCGTTTTGAATAATATAATCTAACTAACTTTGAATAACTTATCTAACTCTGAATAACTTTTAAAAGCTGAATATTTTATTTTATCCTTATGTTGATAAAGAGTTATCTCGCTTAAGAATTCCCACTTTCATAACACGACTAAATATTTATTCCACAATAACCTAGGTTTTTGAGACATGTATAATTAAAAAATATATAGTTCGAATTTCTCAAAACACTAAAATATTTAATTAAATATACTTTCATTGTTACTGCTTCTAATTCCGCGTATTTTATCAAAAATATAAATTTGAAACATTAAACACTGACAGAAAAAATGTTCGGAAAGAACTGCTTCTTTATTTATACTTTTTTTAGATCAGTAACCAAAACAGACTGATACTCAGAATCAGGTTTACCCTAACCACTAAACTCTATATCTAAATCATTAAAAAAGTAAGTTTGGTAAAGCACTCTATTTTTCTCCGTTATCACGTAGATCAATCTGAACGCAAGAGAAATTTCAATGTTTCAGAATGGCTTTTCCTTTGTGCAGTTTTTCATTTGGAATCGGGAAGAGAATATTTACGAAAGGTGGTCGTCGTAAAAACACAGCCGAAATATAGAATCCCATCAGATAAAGAAGCACGTGAGCTACACATCTGAAAGAACAAATTGTGCTTGTTGATTTCGCAATATTTTGTTTTCCTCTTGATAAGACATTTTAAAATTTTTGTAATATTTTTGTGAAAATATATAGTTTATTTAAATGTACACGTTCTCTGTATTAAAATATATATATATAATTAATTCATGCGTTGGTAAATATTTAATAAACTTATTTATTTCTACATGGTTGCAGACATAAAAATTATGGTACGAAATTACATAATATGAATGATTGTTTTATTTAATGTATTTTAGTGTTATTTTTGCTTTTTTTCGTGAATATAATACATTATTTCTTCTTCTGTCTCTCCACTCACTTGGATTTTCACGAAGTGCATTTTATTTTTAAAAATTCCGATTCACTTGTCAATTGATCTCTTATCGTCTCCTTTTCACTCTTCAGCTTTGAAATTATTTTTGAAATTGTCTCTTTTCATTTTATAATAAAATTTTCTTTTATTTATATTGTTTTTCTTACGTTTGCTCTTTTAGTTTTATTTTTTAATTTACTTCTATTATTTTATTTTAATTGGTTATTTCTTTTATTCTCTTTTCTTTTTGTAGTATTTTGGCAACACTTTCATCTCCTGCATGTGCTTCCTGTAATTGGTGTTTGCGTCACCTGTCATATTCTTTGTAAGCTTTCCTCTCTGCTCTTTTTGTTCATTTGTGACCTTGTCTCCTTAAGCTGCTATGAGATTCACCAACTTTTCGAGCAACCAACATTTGAGCTGATTTTAACCGCAACATTTTCCCGTTCAAAGCGAGGAAAAGGTTACAATTGTCGTTGCTAAAGTTGGAAGAAAACCAGTACTACTAGTACCAGCCGTTAATATTTATCTCCTATTCGTATCAATCGCGTATCTCTGATTGGCTGAAATGTTGAAAGTTGGGAGGAAAAGTCACGGCTAGCGCAGAGTTTTTTAGAGTTGCGGATAAAAAGTTGGGGATATTGCTGTTTGCTGTCACACTGGGTGTTGAGACAATATTTCGCAAAAAGTTGGAGGAAATCATGAGTTGGTTCAAAAATTGCTCGAAAAGTTGGTGAATCTGATAGCAGCTTTACGGACACGTGTTTACTTTGGCTGATGACCGGTGTTAAACTTTCAAGCCCGAAAAGCGTCCTTTTTTTCTTTTATTTTCTTTTTTTTCTTATTGGTGTTGGTGATTCATACAAAGTTTTATACTCCATCTTTTAGGAGCTGAAAAGCAAAGAGTTTAATTTCCCACAAAATAAGTTATTCTGTTAGATACATTTTTCCTTCAAATAACTTTATATTAATGTTGTTTTACTTTTAAATTAAAGGATTACATTGAAGTTTGAAAAAAAAGGCATCTATTCTATTTTTATATAATCAGTAAATTACTTTATATAAGATTTTAAGCATATATAAATGTGCAGCATTTAAACAATATTTTATAAAATTTTCATTAAAACTTTTTTAGGAAATACAGTCGGTGGGACCAGGTTTCCGGAAACCCTTAAAAAAAAAAAATGTTCTCGTGGTGGTCAACATATCTCATGATACCTTTATCTGAAATTAAAAACCAAATTTTTGATAAAGCACACACTGTTAAAAATCTGCGACATTTGTTGCATAGTCACTCCATCGCTTTTATAGAATATCTCTATTTTGACCAATGACAATGATCCATTATATCGTCAAGTAATCGTTTTCTATAAAAGCGGTGTAGTGACTATGCAGCAAAAGCTACAGATTTTTAACAGTGCATAAAATTGTAAAAAAAAAAAAAAAACTTTCAGGTGCATAAATATAATGTAAAGAAATTTAAAATACAAATTAAAATATCTTAAAATACATCAGAAAAAAACCTAATATTTTAAATATCTTTCTATTATATTTATGCACTTGAAAGTAATTTTTGTACAATTATTTGTTCTTTATTTAACTTGAGGTGAATATACCACTAGAATTTTCATTTATTCAAATTATTCTGTTAGTAGATAAGTATAGCTCGTGAATGAACGAAGGATTCATATAAAAATTGAAATTTGAATTTTTGGCAGAGTTATATCCAAAACAGTACAATTCCTTGTACAATTTATACGACGTATAGCTTTGAAAAAATAGTTGTAATCGGAAAAAAAAAAAAAAAAAAAAAAAAAAAAAAAAAAAAAAAAAAAAAACCTACGTTCAATCAGTAGACAATCCTATTTTGAAAAAGCGTGCAAATTTTGAATAAGATGGTCCATTAGTTTTTTGGAAATCATGTCCACCGTCTTCAACAATAGAGTTTTTAGGTGCATCGTGTAGCACCTATAGTCGTGCTTCACTCCGTCTGTCTGTCCGTCCGTCGGTCTGTACGTCTGTCTGTCCGTCTGCATATAACAGCGCAAAAACTACCCAACAGAATCGTTTGAAATTTAAAATATATAATTGCTGCATAATTTTGTACAGTCATTTCAAATATTATGAAAATAGGATGTATAGTTTAATTACAGGGACAGTCAAAAGTTTTCCGTTACATTACGGCCAATGGGAAAATTTATTGCAAGTGCATTTTAATGATGTTACAGCCTTCCGAATGGTCTGAAATTTTAAACATATAATTGCTGCAAAATTTTGTCGAGTCATTTCAAATTGTATGAAAATCGGATGTAAAGTTTAATTACAGGGACAGTCAAAAGTTTTCCGTTACATACGGCCAATGGGAAAAATATTTCAAGTGCATTTTAATGATGTTGTAGCCTTTCGAACAGAATGAAATTGATTTGATTGGGACTTATGAAGTGCACTAAAATATACAGTCAGTACAATATGCGGTGCAATAAAATTTATAGAACTAAATATAGTACGATAGTAAATATAATAAGTTTTATATCCATGTCGAACTCAGGAGCAAGTAAGGTTTTCACATCTTACATAATTTATTTGGGGTTTCGCATCAGCAAATTAAATCCGTTCCAAACGCTAGAATTTTTTCAAATAAATTCGTACGCAAGGGGTTAAACTAAAATATTTAAAATAGGTGTTCCTTAGAATGTGACAAAATAGAGCTATAGAGACAGACAAGCAATAGCTAAACAACTGGCTCATTTTAATTGCATGGCAAGGCTCTCTCTCCTAGACTTTCACTCCGATTGACTTGAAACGTAGGGAAAATATTCTAGACATATTGTACTATTAGGTAAAAAAATAACAAAATGAATTTTTTTTTAATTTCCTAACCCATGTAACCCCTTAAATGGAAAAATGATGATTTTAATAGAAACCTAGAACTCCTGTAATCTGTTTTTTTTCTATTTTAATAATATACATTTTATTAAATGATCCAAATAAGTTTACTTCATGAACATCAGTTTTGAATTTTTTTTTTCTGTTTTGAGCTCCACAAATAGATATAATTGAACAAAAATGTATTTCTATTTTTAAACTGCGTGTTAATTTTTTTTTTTCACAAATGTATGTTGTTACATATTTGTACATATCATACAATTCCAAAAGATGCTTCAACAAAAACTGCTTTTGTATGTATATTTGTTTTTGAATCGACAAAAAATTTTTTGATCCACCTTCAAAATCCGGCTTTCACTGACCAATAAATCCTAGATATCAATCATTAGAAAAGTAGCTTTGGGAAAAATCTCTATTCAAGCGTTATCACGTAGATCATTCTAAAAGCAAGAAAGACCAAAATGTTTTCAGGATGGATTTTTCTTGTTCCGTTTTTCTAATTCGAATAGATAATAGAATATTTCCTAAACCTGGTTTGTCATAAAAACACTCTTAAAAGATAGAATGCGGTCACACAAAGAAGTGCGTGGGCATCTGAAAAACACATTAAGCTTGTGGATTCAGTGATTTTTGCATTGTTCAATTGATAAGGCAAAGGAAACTTTCTTGCAGCATTATTAACGCTTTCCAACATAGTTGAAAAGTGTTTATGAATTCGGTTTGTCTGTCCGTCTGTCCTTTTGTCCGTGCTCTAACTCGCATAAATATATTCCGATTTGAATGAAATGAATATATATTATTGGGATTTACTATGGCATGTTCGGTTTTGAAATTGAAGTGTGTAGCACTTTCGGTTCATTTACTCAAAAGAATTCCGTTATATTACAGTCTATGGGGAAAAATCGTTTACTGTGTATTTTAATGATAATAGCATTTTAAACATACTGAAATTGATATACATCGCTGAGGAGCAAGGTTCTCATTATAGAATAGGGTGCGCACAGAACGTATCTTTATTTACAGGGACACACAAAAGAGTCTGGCTATAGAAGAAAATGAGCAATAATTCAACTATTGAACCCAACGAACAATAATTGATGGCAATGCGTTTACATTTGTGGTCGTGTCTGACTCAGCCAAGAAAAACCCTGAGTAGATTTCCCCGTTTCGGTGGTTCCAAAACTTGTAGGGAGGGAACTTTGTCCGTAGGAGGTAAAGGACAGAAAAGGCTACGATAATTCTCGGAATGTCCGATTGAACGGGAGAAAAGAAAATGCCGGACTTCCCTAAAATGAAGTCGACTGACCAGTTACCCTGACAACAGGACCAAATCAAGAGCAGTTCAAGGGTCTTTTTTGTCTGAGACATTCATTATGCGTTTTTAAATTTAACTATTTTTTAATATTAATTGGTGTGTATAAATCCCATAGATCATATACAGTGTCCCAAAAATGTTCTAAACAACATCTGCTTTTAAGCCGAAATTGCTAAGCGTTTAACTGAACTAACTATTAGCATACTATGTAGTATGCATACATATCTGTATATCATATACAGGGCTGCAAAACGAGTCGTATAGTTTAACGACAATTCACTCTAATAGCAGAAATCGTGTTTTTAAACGCGGTTTGAGTTTTCCAAATTGATCATCTTAGTAATTTGCGAAGTTTTATTATAGTAGTGTTCAGAATGTGTTGGAAAATGTTTCATAATCTAAGCTGTACGCATGATCTTTCGTTCTTGTTTTGAAAATACTGAACTAAGGCTTTCATAAGACTTTTGATGTAAGACTTTTAGAGTAATATAAATGAGTTATATATGTTTTAAATATACAGTAAAACTTCCCTAAAGCCACCACGTTCCATTCCAATAAAAATTGGTCGCTCCGAGAGGTGGTCTCTTAATGGAGGTCATGTTTAAATCTAGATTTATTTGTTGACAAAAGGTAACAATTAATGTTACTAAAATTTAATTTTCACATTAGGAAAAAATATGAAAGTTTAAGTATCAAAATAAAAGTTAATTATATAAGTTAATTAATGCAGAGTTTAAAAAATGAATACATTGACGTTTGCTTTGATTTTACGGTTTTATCTTCTATAACTTTTATTTCCAAGCCCTTTGGAAGTTCAGTTAATAAAAGCCATCTTTTTTTTTTTTTTTTTTTTTTGACGGGAACAAATTATGACGATTTCATTAATTTACCTATTTCTTTGAGAGTTTCCTGACAGAATAGGGAAGGAGAGTTTATTGACCTCCATCCTTACTTTGTCATCACAGTTAAATTCATTGCCTAAAAAGGCACAAAGGGATTTAAAGACTTAAATGTTACCGGAATAAATAAAAATTCTAAACTTAGATTAAAAATTTGATGAATAATGCACTCTCCGGAATTATTATTGTAAAACCTTCTTCAAGCGACCAGGAAAGAACGAAATTTGTTTCATTTTCTTCAAAGAAATTGGTCGCTCATGGAGGGAGTTCAACTGGGTGGTCTCTGAATAGAGGTAAAATTAGTATTGAGCCTATGGGAATAAATTTCGTTCCATGAAAAAATGATCTTTCAGGGAGGTGGTCGCACAGGTAGGTTTCACTGTACATTATATGCAAACATAAATAAAAAATAAAAATTTAGGACATGTACTGCGTATGTGAAATTTAGAAAAAAGCATTTCCACTTTTAACCACATAAAAATTGTCTCTGTAAAATCTTCTTTAACTCCTTTCGTCTATCTATATTAGAAGAAAGTATTATGATAGAAATTTTTTTCGACTTCTGCTTTTGATGGATTTACACGTTTTCGGGGTCACATATCCCAAAAATATAAATATGTTTTTACAAAACTTCTGTCTGTCCGCGTGTGTTTCCAGATGACGGTGTCTATATGTGTCTTATTGTATCAGCAAACGTATATGAAGTTTTGCATAGAATTGAACCAAATTTTATACATAGGTTTTGGGCTTCGGTCACCAAGTCCCAGTTGAATTTGCGGAAAAGGGCGCAGTAATAGGGATTTTTGTGCCATATTCATTATTGTATCATTGATAAATGTATGAAGTAAATAAAATCCAGAAGAAATTTAAGATGAAGATTAATGTTGATGTAGTTTTTTTTTAAATTGCGTATTATATGTTTCTTCTAAAATGTATGCTTTGACATTTTATTTATATTATGCAATACTGAAAGAGGCTTGAAGAAAAACAGCTTCTGTATATATTTGTTTTTGAATTAGAAAAAAATTTCTTTGATCCAGCCTTAGAATCCGGCTTACACTAAACACTAAACCCTATATATGTATCAGTAGAAAAGTAACTTTGGGAAAGCCCTGTATTCTTCCGTTATGACTTAGATGGATCTAAAAGCAAGAGAGACCAAAAAGTTTTCGGAATGGATTTATCTTGTTTAGTTTCTCAATTCGAATCGAGCAGAGAGTATTTACTAAAGGTGGTTTGTCGTAAAATTACGGTAAAAAGATAGAATGCTATCACATGAATAAGTAACGTGAGAAACTTGAAAACATATCGGGCTTGTTAATTCCGTTATTATTTATTCTCCATTTGGTAAGACAAAGGAATCTTTGTTGTGGCGTAATTTTGGAATTATTGAACTAGGACTTGTAAAAGTGTCTAATATAAAACATTTAGAGTAATAAAAATCAATTATATAAGATAAGATATGTTTTAAAGATATAATATATGCAAAATAATAATAATAAAAATTTAGCGCATGTACTTTGTATGTGAAACTTTAAAGAAAGCATTTCCACTTTTAACACCACGAAAATTATCTCTGTAAAAATCTTCTATCTATATTATAAAGGACAAACATATCTGTGCGTAACGCATACGTCATTTTGCGAATGGCAACACTTTGAAATTTAAAATAAATTTTGGTTTTGCAATTTTCTTTACTGCAAATTTTTAAACTTCTAACCGTCGCACATTTTAAATTTTTACACCGTTGTATGAGGAAAAAAATGCTCTTTTAAATGCAATTTGTTTGAAAGCTGTATCTCAATTTATTTTTGAGATATTAATTTTTTTTGCAGTTTTTAATATCATTTTTCTAGTCGTGGCAACAAAAGAACCCCATTTCTATTGAAAGTCATTGAAAGTAAACGGAAAATAGTCGAAAATAGGAGATACTGTATATTTTGTTGTCATTTTCCCATAAAACCTGAAAAAAAAATTAAATTAAAATGCTTGCTATGTCAGCGATTTTTTAAATTTCTAAATATCGCGCATTTTCAATTTTTATGCCGTCAAATAGAGAAAAAAACCTACTTTCAAATGCAATTTGTTTGAAAATTGTATCTTAATTGACTGAGTTATTATGGTTTTTAAAATAACTATTCGCCCGTGGCGACCAGTTTGGTCTCCCTTAAATGTATCCTAGGCATTGTATGATGTTACTTTTATTCAAAATTTAATTTACTTGCTCGATCCTTCGCCAAAGAGGAAGATTCTGATAGAGAAATCAAGAACTCGGTATTTTTATGTTAGTCGGGCACAGGTGATAAATCGCCAAACATTGTACCCGTTTTTCATATTTCATGATTAAAATATTGAATAAATATCCTTTCACTCATTTTATTTAAAATGGATAGCTTTAATTTAAAACTGAAACGTTTAAAATTCATGACTTTCACTTAAAAAGAAAATCTTTAAAAAAGAAAAAGAATAAATAATACCATAAACTATTTAATTTCAACATCAAAGCATTGTTTTAATTTACCCCTCGAAAAATAAAAAAAAAAATGTGCTGACGAGTTAAAAAATGGCCATTGGCGAGAATTGCGCCCAGCTAACATTAAAGTACAAACTCTTTGTGATCATGGCAACTTTTATGTAGTTTTATTCGAAAAAAATATTTTGATTAAATAGGTTGCCAGAAAGTACGTTGCCAAATTTCTTTCCTCGCCATGGACCTTTTCTCTATTTTGCCAAGTACCTATACTGCAAAAGTACCTTTATTTATTTATTTATTTAATGTAATTTAAATGAGATGAAGTCGTATGTTTGTCTTTCGATAAATAAATAAATAAATAAGTAAAAGACGGCACAGATGTCATATACGCACCACGTTGGCGCGATTTTTTTCTGACGCCAATGTCATATACGCACCGGGGTACTTAACTGGCGCCAAAGTGTCGTTATTTTGCTTCATATGGTAACCCGGATGTTGTTGTTTATTTATTAATAAATTGTTCATTTACTTTTATTTTTTTTTTTTATTATTATATAAATTGTTTTTTCTATAGTTATTAATTAAACTTTTTTTTTATTTATTGTTATTCCCTTTTGAAAACTATTACACAATAACCAATGAGAGGCGTTTCATTCGGGGGTTGCCATTAAACAATTAACAAATAATTGAGATTTCTGTGCCACGTGCGATAGCGTAATATATATATATAGAGAGAGATTTTCAAGCATGGATTATTTTTAAATGTATCTCTATCACGTGTAGCTCGATTATGAAATATTAATCCGCTTGCCTTTAAAACAATGTAAAAATGTCAGCATTTGTTTCCGTCTGATGTCCCATAACAAAATTAAAACTTCCTCTATAGAAAAATAAATAAAATAATGTAAATAAGAAACGAATTTAACAAACATGGGATTGAACCACGCGCTTAAAGCACTGAAATGATCGGAAAGACTGCCTTAAGTCGCAAAATCTTGGACTAAGAACTCCTGTCATGTGAAAGTAACGCTTTTAATAAATTTAAAAACTTTATTTGATTGCATAATTGATATTTTTCATATAAAAATTCTTTTTTATGTTAGTGGACAATCTAAAATATATATTACATGTAAAAAAATAATAATTAGAGTTTAAAAAAAGAAAAAAAATGAATTGTTTTTACCTATACTCTGTAACCCGAGGAGCTCGGGTTCGATCCCCTAGTAATTATAATAATATTATGCAATTAATACGTTTATTTTGTACTAATATATCTACTTGTAAATATTTTATAAAATTTCGAAATTATTATTTAAACATAAACTCCAACAGGCTCTATCTTTAGGATTTGTATCTAAAACTTCTAAAAATTAGGTTTATATTGTATCTATACTTATGTACTAGAGTCATTTTCCAAAATTCTGGATCCGCCTTTATCATTTCAAGATATCTTACTAAACTGTAATTGATCATATATAAGTATGCATTATGAGATACATTGTATTCATTGTGTTTCAAAGAATATTACAACAATTTTAAGCTTTACAACAATTTAAAAATGAAAACAAACAGACTATACATTGATGTCAAATACAATGTTTTTATAAAAAACAAATTTTAATTATTAGCATAATATTTTTGTATACGAACAATAACCATGTTTGTTGAAAGATTGAATTAAAAGAACAAATATTTTGAATGTTTTAAAAGATATTTCATGAAATCAAATAAACGAGTTGAAACTGCTGATGTAAATGCGAATATGTCATACGTGTAATCCCTGTGTGTGTCGATGTATTAAATATTGAATAGAAGGATATAAATTATTTAATCTTGTGTTTATACATACTGCTAAATATATATGATAATAATAATAACAATAATTATAATTTTTAGCAGAGTATACTATATTAAAGCACATAAATTAAAGTCCGAATTCCATTTTTAATGATTTAAGGTACACATATATTAAGACAGACAATAAATACGATAAACCCGAACTGGAGTGAAATTTTAGCCGGGGCCAGGAATCGAACCTGGGTGACAGTGTACTGTGCTGTTGCTCTAACCACTAATTTACCCTGGTCGATATCCTAGCCTGACAATTTCCCACAAATAAATCATTTTGGGGGACCTAATCAGCTGGCAATCACAAATTTGGGAACGTCACCGCCCATCAATCAGATAGAACTGGATGAAGCAACAACGATTAATAAATTTCTTATCGACCGCTGTCAACCAATGTTCAATTCCTGGCCCTGGCTAATTTTTTATTCCTGTTGGGTTTATTGTATTAAATTGTATTTATTGTCTGTCTTAATATATGCGTACTTTAAATAATTAAAAATGAAATTCAGACTTTAATTTATGTGCTTTAATATATTTTTCTGATCGATGGATAAAGAAATTTATTCATCGTTGTCGCGTCATCAAGTGCTATCTGATAGATGGACGGTGACGTTCCCCAACTTGGTTTATTAGAGGGAAATTACCAGCCTAGGACATCGGCCAGAGTAGCTTAGCGGTAAGAGCAAGAGCATGGTACGCGGTACACCCAGGTTCCATTCCTGGTCCCGCCTAATTTTTCACTCCTGTTGGGTTTATTGTATTTAATTGTATTTATTGTCTGTCTTAATATATGCGTGCCTTAAATAATTAGAAATGGAATTCGTACTGTATTTTATGTGCTTTAATATATTTTGCGGATCGATGGATAAATAAATTTATTCATCGTTGTCGCGTGATCTACTGCTATCGGATAGATGGACGGGGACGTTCCCCGACTTGGTTTATTACTGGGAACTTGTCAAGCTAGGACATCGGTCAGGTTATCTCAGCGGTTAGGGCAACAGCGCAATACGCTGTCGATCCAGGATCGATTCCTGGTTCCGACTAATTATTCATTCCAGTTGGGTTTACTGTATTTAATTGTACTTATTGTCTACCTTAAATAATTAAAAATGGAATTCAGACTTTAATTGATGCGCTTTAATATATTTTGCGGATCGATGGACAAGGAAATTTATTCATTGCTGTCGCGTCATCCAGTGCTCTCGTATGGATGGACTGTGACGGTCCCCAACTTCGTTTAATAGTGGGAAATTACCAGGCTAGGACATCGGCAGGGCTATCTCAGCGGTTAGGGCCCCACCACTGGCTGAGAGGTTCTGCTCTCGAAACTGGTAGACGGAAAGTGCTGGGTTCGATCCCAATCGCGCCCGTCGGCCTAATCGTTCGAAGTTTTCGTGGTTTTCTTCGAACCATGGATTTCCATGCGTTAATACTGGTTAGGTTCCCTTAGAAAGACCCCCCACGAAGGGCACTCCCCCTCGGGCCTATATCACTAGTGTAGATAATCGGCCGTCACAAAATCAACCAACCAACCAACCAACCAACTCAGCGGTTAGGGCAAAAGCGCAGTACGCTGTCGACCCAGGTTCGATTCCTGGCCCCGACTACTTTTTCACTCCAGTTGGGTTTACTGTATTTAATTGTATTTATTATCTGTCTTTATATAAGCGTACCTAAAATAATTAACAATGGAATTCAGACTTTAATTTATGCGCTTTTATATATTTTGCGGAAAGAAATTTATTCATATTTCTCGCGTTATCCAGTTGTATCTTATAGATGGAGTATGACGTTCCCCAACTTGGTTTGTTAGTGGGAAATTGACAGGCTAGGACATCGGCCAGGATAGCTTAGAGGTTAGAGCAACAGCAAGGTACACTATCTACCCAGGTTCGATTCCTGGCCCCGACTAACTTTTCACTCCAGTTGGGTTTATTGTATTTAATTTTATTTATTGTCCGTCTTAATATATGTGTACCTTAAATAATGAGTATACTATATGTCTATCTATCTATATATATTAGGCAGATGATATGTATATATATACATATAAATTGCTAAATATATATATATATAATATACTATAATAAAAAGATATCAATTCAAAAAATGTATCATGCAAATCTATTATAACACATTGCCTTTTGGATTAAATTTTTTACTGTTACGTAAAATTATACATATAGAACGAAATGCACTCTCGCCCTTTAAAATAATTATTTGTAAATGAATGTTCCTTTCTCTATAAAACTTCGACAAAAAAAAACAGCATCCCAATAAGCTTCTTTTTTGTAATAGAATTTGTTTTCTCACAAAGTTCAAATGAATATTAATTTAATATTTCATTTGAGATGGAAATGAAATGCTTATTCTTAACATTAAATCTAAAATCTCCCTAATGGATTTCCGTTTAACGCAAATCTTAAACATTTCTTCTCTAAGACTCTCAAAACCCTTTTAGCCAAAACTGTTTGGCTTAATTTAACGATTTACTCAAAAGAGATGTAATTTTTTTTTTCTTTCTTCCATTAGTATCCATTTATCAAACTCCTAGATTTATCAAGAATTGAAACTCGGAGTACATTAGCGGTGGTAGGCTCTACTAACGACCCTTCGAGATTAAGATGCTATTTCATGAATATCAGCATCATTCGCTTGCTTATAACTTATTTCCATTTATACGAAAATTCATTTTCTCCCCTTTCAAAAGATTCTAAATTAATTCTCGGAATTTGTTACGTGTTTTTATTTTCTATAAGTGATTATGATTACTTTCTTTTTAATGAAAATCTAATTTCTATGTGAAAATCAATATTTCTTTTCACTGATTGCTTTCATTTTATGCTTTAGCGAAACATATTAAAAACATTTAATAAAAATGTTTTAATAAAGTTTAAAAAACTTAAAAGTTCATAATTTCAAAGAAAAGTTTATTTTTAAAAACTACAAGTGACATTTTCAGAATAGTTTTAATGAAACGTCTTATGTTCTTTAAGATTATAAATTTATTTCTTATATGCTGAATTTTTGTGTAGTTTTCAGAAAATATCAAATACTGTACTGACAAGGAGAGGGCCAACCTTGTTAATCACAGATTTTGATTATTTTAATATATGTTGTAGGGTATAGACCCCTTAGTCTCAGGTTCAACGGATTTTAAACAACACTCGTTAGTTCTTGAGAAACCGGGGGGTCTAATATTAGTACACAACTTAAATACTTACTTTGAAACAAAAAGGGCAGGTTGGGCGTAGCTCAGTTGGTACGGCGTTTGCTGGCTGATCAGCGGGCTCGAGTTCGATGCCCTAAAACGCTAAATTTGTTTTTCTTATATTTTGTTTTATAAATATACTTGTAATTATAACTTAATAATCGCATTGTCAATTAAAATTTATACCATTTGTATTTCATTTATAATTTTAACCTATTTATTTTTTTTTACTTTTAACTAAATAGTTGTATAAAAAATCATAAAACTGATAATTTTTTAAAAATCACTTTTAAAATGTATTTCATATATTCAGTATGTATGCAATGATATTGAACAATTGTGTCAATTCGTGATTTTAAAGAAATATCATTTATTCATTGCTTTAACAAGGGAAATCAATACGATGATACTATTACTCTGTTTTTAAAGTAACAAACATAATTATATTAAAAATTAGTATTGGAATTAAATTACAACGGATTTTTTGCATATTAAAGATTTTTAAATTTATAATATGTATGCTTGCGCTTTCAAATATTTCGTTTTCCCCTCTATCTTCTTTCTGCTTTTATTTTTATTTTATTTGAATATGTTTTATTTTATCATAACTAGATGGCACCACAACAGGTTTCTAACGATTTTGGAATTTTTATCATTCAATAATAGATCCAATTTCTTTTTAAATGTCTTTAAAGGATGAGAAATAATAGTTCAAAATAAAAAATGATAAATTTAAATTTAAATTTGTTAACATTATAATTAATGTACTATATTAAAATTTTTAATTGAAATTATTAAATTATTATTACAAGTATATTTATAAAACAAAAAATGAGAAAGACAAAAAATGTAGCGCATTCGGGTATCGAACCCGGGGGTCAGCCAGCAAACGCCGTACCAACTGAGCTACGCCCAACCTGCTCTTTTTGTTTCAAAGTAAGTATTTAAGTTGTGTACTAATATTAGACCCCCCCGGTTTCTCAAGAACTAACGAGTGTTGTATAAAATCCGTTGAATCTGAGACTAAGGGGCCTATACCCTACAACATATATTAAAATAATCAAAATCTGTGATTAACAAGGTTGACCCTCTCCTTGTGAGACTAATTCCACTATATATTATCCGGAACTCGCAATATGTTAAACAGAATGCAGATATACAATTTGATATTTTTCAATTAATAATATTAATAAATCACTACAGAAACGTCTGTCAGAAGCCGATTTACTAATCTGAGAAAGATCTTTCTCCGAGTGATATACATTAATAATAATTTTTATTATGTTATTAAATTAAGAAATTATTACTATACAGTAACACCTCGACTTACGTCAGCAATTCATTCCGAAACTAGTAACGTAAATCGAAAAAGACGTAAGTCGAAGTACATTTAGATAAGCATAAAAGGATAAGTAATAAAAATTCTCCAAAATCAAATGAACATATTCTACATTATTTGGGTTTATGTTAGATACATTTAATATTAGCAAATAAAATATGCTTTTGCAGTAGAAGAATTTGGAATAATCAATAAGTTGTTAACTTACAATTTATTGTTCTTCGAGCAGCCCCGTTGGAGTCTTTGAGGATGCGAAAAAATCCTACAATGAATTTTGAACCAGCAAATTTTTCATTTTTACTTTTAGAAGCTGTTTGTAGTAGCAGAGTGTGTTTTATAAGCTTTTTCTACTGACTTTTTTTATTTGTTTGTCACTTCACTATCACTTGACTGTCGACGGAAAGTTTCCCTCCATAGAATCAAAAGGCTTCAAAAAATTTCAAAGTGCGTCTTAATTAAGGACATTTATTCCCAGGCCAGATGACGTAAATGCGGAATGGCGTAAGACGAGGGGTCGTAAGTCGGGGCACTATTGTATATTTTATAATAGAAACTTTTGATGTTAATAATATATCTAATACAATATAAAGTAGTTAAATATGAATTTTCAAATAGCATAACCATTTAAGGCTCCTGTTTCTGTTGGTGAAGATCTCACGAGCTAATGCTAATCCTATGGGAAGGGATTTATCTAATATCTCGTTTCAATTTCGACATTTTTAAATACTTTTTTTTTGCATTGGATAGTCGAGGTCCGTCTCTACATCGCACCTTTTTTACTTTTTCGATTTTGGTCGCAAGTATTTTTTATAGAGTTATTTTCACTTTCAAAACCGGTTCTGAAAATGAAAGTGTCATTCTAAAAAAAATCTGCAACCAAAATCGAAAAAGTAAAAAAGATGCAATGTAAAGACGGATCTCGGCTATCCAATGAAAAAAAAATTATTGAAAAATGTCGAAATGCAAATGAGATATTAGAAAAATCCCTCCCCATAGGCATTAGCTCGTGAGCGTCTTCACTGGCAGGGATAGCAGCCTTAAAAGCGGGCTCGCAGGATCGCGTGGGTTAGACGTTAACTAAAATTCTATCTTCCTGGGTTATCTATTCTATACAAGCCGGAATCGAGTGATTGTTCTGCTTAACAGAAACTATATTATATGACTTTTATCAGCAGATAGTGAATTATCAGTTACAAATTTCACTTATATCATTTTTTTTTGTTTTGTTTTTTTAAACCCTCAAAAAGCTGTCCGGTCTTAAAGGTATATAAGATATATATGTTTTTACAATGTGTTTCTCGTTTTATTTAAATTATTAATATAGCGTACGTAAAAACGGAATTTTAAAATAGAAATTTAATGATGAAAATAGAAGAATAAGTTCAAGAATTTAATTAATACAAATAATTCATATTTAATCCAATTATGTAGTTCATAAGCTTTACACTAACTGTGTGCACTGTTAAAAACTTTTCTGTGAAATTACAGAGAATCTACTGGTAATCCATTACCTTAAGTCTTATGTAAAGTTACAGAGATTAGAAAAACAGAGTCTGTTAAATAACAGAGAAGTTATTCGGTAAATTTACAGTAAATTAACATCGTTAAAAATACACAAGACTCCATAAATTAATATAGTTAAAAATACACAAGACTCTGTAAATCAATTTATTTTTAATGAAAATAATATAACATAGTTATTGAAATCAGTGAAATTTAAAACTTCGAAGTATAAGTATTTTTCGAGTAAATTTAAACTGCTGTACTATTTAATGCTTTACACAATTTGTTTCTAACCGGCCTGGGGTTTGAACCCGAGACATCTGGGCTGGAGAAAAACACCTCACTGATTGCGCCATAGGAGCTGTTCCGAAGTGCACAAAGTATGTCTTTTATAATGAAGCGCTAAAAAATCTATTGTATTTGTGCTTTTCAAAGATTTCGCTTCAAATATATTCGTTAGAAATTTTCTTAAATGGTTTATTTTAATTCAGTTTGGACCGATACATATAACCTATTATTTTTTAAAATCAAATTTAATTTTTTTAATCCTTTAGTTACGGAATTATTTATCAAGAAATAGCTTCTTCTCAATAATTATCTTCTTTAATATCTGAAAATATGTGGGATGAGACTCTATTTATAAATCATAACTCACTTCTAAGACGAACACAGACATTTAGTAAGACGAAGACAAAACAAAAATACAGTTAAAAGCACTCTTCTCAATCTATATTTAGCTTAAAAGCAACAACTTTGGCTTCATTTACTTAGTACCGTAGATTTTCATACGTCATTTAAATCTTCTATTTCATATCGTCGAGAATATTCTGTTCCTTTTAACAAAACCCGCCGTCGTCCGATTCTTTCTTTTTTACTAGGACGATGTATGTGATGGATAATAGGTGATGAAAAATTACTAGTGCTTTTACGGATAATTCCCTTTTCGAGCCACTCAGAAATTTGTTTTCTACGAAGTTTTTCTCTATTGGCGCCAAGCGTCTGGGAGGACAAGTGACAGGTGTTTCGTTTTTCAGATGAATTGATAATTTAAGATCAGTTGTTTTTATTTTACTGGGAGAATAATTTTGAATAAGTTCTGAAATTTTTTAACATATTTTTTCATCGGTAATATGAGATATATCAAGATTAAGATCGTCTAACACATGAGCAACATTAATCAAAAAATTATTTGACGTATTGTCATTTTTCTCGATTTTTCGCATCGAAATATTATTTCCAGAAATTGTTAAAATACTTTGTTGTATAACGTCTGTACCAATAATAAGATCAAAATATATGAAATAATCTGGGACTACATAAACATTAGTTGTATAATTAAAATCATCTATCATAATGTCCGTAGAGAAAAAAAACCAGGAGTTCGATTATAGTATTTCCTAATCCAGTTAATGTGATAGCTGAATGTTCAAGGTTCGAAATTGTAGGGAGTTGGCGGTATATACTTTCCTTTAACAAACTTCCTTCACTGACTATGTCTACAAATGATGTAACGTTTAAAGACGAAATAATGACTTGTTTAGTCATAAAAGCGTTCGACGTGACCGTGGAAATATTGGAGGGTTCAGGCTTAACTCTAGGCCTCCTTGGTTGATCACATTGAGCCAATTTATGGCCAAAATTCGAGCAATTGAAACAACGAGGGCCTTTGTCTTTATGTCTGCATTGGCTACTTTTATGATTTGACAAACCACAATTAAAGCAGAAAAGATCAGATTTTGGTCAAAAGGATTTTTCTTTCACTGACATTTCAGGTTTGACTTTAAGAAATTTAGTGTTCTCATAGTCATGTCGAATTTTGTCATACATTTTGAGCTTTTGTTTTAATTCTACAATTGATTGGCACCCATATAATATTGATCTTCTGAAAACAGGGTCGGGTATACCATTTATGATATATTGCATTAAAGCGGAATTCTCGATGTTACCACGCGAGCATAATTGTTTCATTACAAGAAAATATTCTTCTATTCATTCATTTTCTTGCAACTTTCGTTTATTTAATATATCATTAACTCGGCAGCATTATAAGTGGTACTGAATTCTGAAATTAAAAGTTGTTTAAGTTTGTCATACGAATTGATATGAAATTCTGTCTGTCTTAACAACTGGTAACCTTGTACAAAATATGAATTTATGAAAGTCAGATAGGTTAAACATACTAGTGACATCGTCAAAATTACAGGGCCAGACATTTATATCACTAAAAAAGCTTCCGTCAAAAGGAGGTACAACACTTTCAACATCAGTAAAACTAATAGACGATGGCACTAAACTTTGAACTGGAAGTTGCTTGTTTTTGTCAACATTTGATAATTCGGTGTTATTACATGAAGTCATATTATTTGAAGGCAATTCGGGTTCCGAGTCAGTGTCACTTTCATTTTTTATAATATTAGTTTGTAGTAAACTCAAGTTTGAAAGATATGTAACTAATCAGGTTGCAAGATCATTTAAAGATCCTTCATTAGAAATACAAAGTAGATTGCACACTGTAATCAGATCATTTAAAGAAAAATCAGTTTAAACTTTAGTTATTTTATTTTTGAACTCGATGCTGTCGGTTTGAAAACCGAAACCAATAAAATCACGTATTCTCTTTCTATTAGATCGATCACCTTCAGCATCAAATAGGAATTTATGTAGTAATTTAATTTTATTGGTTCGTTCATTTTTAAATGCAAGTTCAGTTCAGTTATGTCAAATAACTTCATAATAAAATAATAACAATGGACTCACTGTTATAATAATATCCGGCTCGAATCTGTAAAATGGATAATTCTGACAAATGGATAATGTTGGTGGGTTAACTGTCACTTCTGAACACCACTTTGTGGGATGAGACTCTATTTATAAGTCATAACTCACTTCTAAGACGAACACTGACATTTATTAAGACGAAGACAAAACAAAAATACAGTTAAAAGCACTCTTTTCGATCTATATTTAGCTTAAAAGCAACAACTTTGGCTTCATTTACTTAGTACCGTAGAATATTTCTAAGATATTTATACGTCATTTAAATCTTCTATTTTATATCGTCGAGAATATTCTGTTCCTTTTAACAAAACCTGCCGTCGTCCGATTCTTTCGCGTTCTATTTTTTTTCTGCATTTCCACTTCACGCAGCTTCGTAACCTTTTTAATCTCGAAGCGGAATACAGATTCGGAGACATTCAGTCTGATGCAAGTGTTACTTACGAAATTCCCCACAGATATACTGGAATTTTTAAATAATAATAATGTGAAATTTAGGTATATTTTTTTATTAAAACTGGTTAAATATATCGGTAGCTAAAACTTTTTTTTGCAAAATATTTACAAAAATAATCAGATTAATTAACAAAAAATACTTTTATGGTTATATCACAATTCTTATAAAAGCAATGCATTTAAATGTATTATGATCCTCTCTGTAAATAGAAAGGGTTTTGCAATTGAAAATGTTTTATCTAACTTTTTTTTTTTTTTTTTTTTTTTAAGAAAGATTATAACTATGAAAATAATTAAGAAAACTTCCACTTTTTGAAAATATTTAGCTTCGACTATTTCTCTACTCTATCTAAATTCGATTGAAAGACATGGAAATTCCTACTTAGATAAAAGATAAGAGAAATGTCTGTAAAACGATGACTGAGAAACTCAATCGAATACATTTAACCTAGAACTAGTGTAAATTTACAAAGAGCCTTGACAGAGAAACTCAATCCAATGCATTTAACCGAGAACTAGTGTAAATTTACAGAGAGTCTTGACCGAAAAACTCAATCGAATGCATGTAACCGGGAAATAGTGTAAATTTACAGAGAGTCTTGACTGAGAAACTCAATCGAATGCATTTAACCGAGAACTAGTGTAAATTTACAGAGGGTCTCGGTTTCTTTCTGTGTTTTTACAGAAATTTTTAACAGTGTGATTTTATCAGGGCTTTCACTGGTTCGTTTTCTTTTATACCTATATTGCTGAAGAAATTTTTTTGCTCTAGATTTTTGCAATTTTTTTAACATGTAATGCGTTAGTTCTTAGTAGATGTCAAAAAATATTTTAAGAAAAATCTAAAAAGAAGATCTTCATAAAAAAAAAAAAAAAAAAAAAAAAAAAAAAACTGGTATTAAAAAATAAAGACTGCGTGTGAGTCCTGTTTTGTCAGTTATATAATACTGCCATTGTTTGGTTATATTTTTCTTACATTTATTTTAAGAGTTTGAAATCAGTTAATATGAAACTTTTAAATAATAAGACACATGTTCTTTAATTAGTTCCTTTTTTATAACAATTAATTTTTTACTGTTTCAACATGATTTCCTCTACAAAATAACGTAGATAAACAAAGTGTACAAGATAACGTAAGCTTAAAAGTTAAAGATAATACATATGAAATTAATTCTCAAACAAGTTTGAAAAAAAACAATTAATTTATACTCAAATATTTTTTTATAGAAAACTGTTAAACATATTTCTTTTGCAGCTCATGTCTTGATTAGCTTTAAATAGAAGGTAAAAAAAAAAAAAAAAAAAAAAAAAAAAAATCAGTAATCCCCAACGTTCTCAGAATTCCTTAATCCTTTTTCATCCAGGCAATAGAGACCGTATAGGGGCTCTACCTAGCAAAATTCATGGCAGTTTTGGGAAAAAAGCTTACTATAAGTTTTTTGAGTCACTGAATCCGAATTTTTAACTTCCCACCAAAATTTCCCCCGGCAACTACTCTAAATTTTGGTAAAATGCCCTTAAAAATAGGTTTTTATTAAAAAAAATTTTTATTGTTTTAGGGAAAAAGTATCTAGAAATTCAGAAAGTAGACAAAATTTGCAACAAATAAGATATATGACATTATGACGTAGGATGACCGGGGAGGCGGGGGTCAGCCTTGGAACATGCACCTCGGTGCTGCGTGCACTAATTTGCGCAATTCCGCTTAACAATTCACATTGTTTATGTTCGCTTTTTTGTTTTGTTTTGTGGCAGATATAAGAATAAATAATATTTCTTTGTTGCAGTTTCCCAATAGAGTAAAGAGAAAGAACAGAGGTGCAGTGTGCCCAAAAATTGGTTGGCAATATGAATTCGGTTATCGCTCAAATTTAAATGCCCTCATTTTGCCCAAACAAAACAGCACATGGAACAGGGACCGAATACTTTTACATCACCCGTGCATTTTTTCTCTAAATGAAAGTGATCTGCTTATGTTTATGTAAAACTTCTAAAGTGGCATTCCATTGCAATATGAATTAAAAATTGTATTACTAAACGTTTCTTCTGTTTTTTTTTTTTTTTCAATTCCTACTATTAGTTTACACTCTCCCTATATATATATTGTTCAAATTTTTAATCGTTAATAAAATACTTATTATTCATCCACTCAAGTTCGAATACAATTTTTAAAACTTGTAGTGTATGACACCTGATGTTAATACAGTTTTTTCAAATATTAATTCATTAATTAAATTTAATGAATTAATTTTAGTTTTATATGGAAGAAAAAATGGTGGCCATTGGTTATTGAACAGCATTTAATGCATCGCCATACCTAAAAGGCGGGTTTCCATAGGAAGAACTTGTTCTGTCGCTAAATACCGCCAAGTTTATCGCCAACTTGGCGATATAGCGCCATATTTGGCGATCAAAATGAGTCACCAAAAGTAACGCCAACTTGGCGATATCTCTAATATTGCGCCAAATTTCCATAGACTTCCACTGTAAACCAATAGGGTTTACTTGCTTATAGAAAATCAACAAACTGAGAAATTTTAATGCAACAAAAACTAATATTAGCTTAAGGGATTATATTAAATTTTTCTTTGATGACCTACGTAGGAATTGAATTAATTTTTTTTTATTATTACGTGTTTCGTGAAAGCACTCGGTTCTGTTTGGGTCGAATGTAGCGGATTTTATGGCTACATTTTTGGTGTCCCACTCAGCCACCATACTTCATCTCTATTTTTTATTTTTACTCTATGCAGTTTCGCAATCAAGTGGCATATTTTATCGGTCATGTTTTGGCGCATACTTAAATTCATTGCTATTGAAATTCGTATAGTTGTAACTGTAACGAGTGTTTGGCAATTTATCACCTTCAAACTGAAAAATGCGCTGAAACTGATCGATGAATTTATAAGTAAATTCTAAATATATTAAAAACTCGTATTCTCAACTGAAATACACCAGTGTACATATTTTTTTTAATTCTAGCGTACCGGGAAGTGAGTAAAAAATCGGTTACAGTACTCCATCTCAGAAATGGAACAAAATGTTTAACTTAATTTCTATGCTAATTTTAATTGCTAAAAGGTGTAAATTAAAACATTAGAAACAGTAAAAATAGGTTTATTCGACTGCTTACATGTGTCGACTCTATCCGAGTCCTTTTGAAAACAATTAAATAAAGATATTCAAAAATTGAACTGTCTATGAAATGCCATCATCCAATTTTTTACGCCTTCTTTCATATGGTGCACGTTACTTTTTTTTATTTTACTTGGTTGCTTATTTTTATTTTCGTAACCATTGTGTAACTCGAGCCCTAATTTTGGTAAGTTAAATGACGCTGTATCGTTACATGTGAATTTTTGCATGTTACAATCACTATACTTTCTCTTATAATGGTCGTATAATATAGACTGAAGGGAAAAAGATCTTACATTCATTTAAATTTATTTTGATGGTTTCTTCTTGATAGAATCTTGTTTGGGCTGTGGCTTTTCTATTCTATTTAATATCAGCTACATGCTATTTTTTTTCTATACCTAAATTTCCAGCAGGTCATACCAATATAGTAAATCTTTGATCCGTCTGCTGTAATAAATGGTACTCCACATACTCCTGAGTAATTCTAAAAAATAATGGAGTCTTTGCAAACTAGCTATGAAACCCGGCGTTGCTCGGAATTGTAAGATTGTTAAAGCTAATTTCAAAATTTAACATACAACGTAAAAGAATAAAAAAAAATAAAAGAGAACTGTCGAAGTGTTGTACACATAAATCAAATGAAAACCCAATATAAAAATGTATAAATTTATATAACAGACTCAAAATAATACAACTATAAATGAACTTATTTCCATTCATCATTGGAGCAATAATGATAAAATACGCCAATATTTCCATAAGACAGTTTTTATCATGCTTCAATACATTTTTCACACTTATATGACGTTATATATTCACCACGTCCTTTATATTTCCAATAAGACGTAATATTCCATTTTTTTTATTCGTCAAATTATTTAAATAATTATAACTTTTCACATGACAAATCATAAAACAGAAAAATTATGACGTAACATTCATTTTTGTTTTTAATTCGTCAAACTTTATTTTATTTTCATTTTTTATCTGGAAATCTTGCAGTAAAATAGATATGATGTAATATTCCCCTTTTTTTTATTCGTCAAACCCTTTATTTCATTTTTTCACGTGGAAATCTCGCAATAGAAAAGTAATAGTTGTGGTAAGAATTTTATTGTGCATTTTCAATTGTTGGCAACAGCTATAACAAAAAAAAATGTTTTAATTTGATAGGAAATTGCTGTTAAATTTGAGTTTTTTTATTAATTAAAAATTAACTATAAGTTATTCGGATTCCGGATTACCTAGTTGCCTCCGCCGTGTTTTAATACACATGTACGTAACATTTAACAATTCTGGCTTCCAATCTGTGGATTTGTATGGAACTGCAGATAGACAAATTGTCATTCTTATATATTAGATGATATTCTTCAATTTCGGAGGCAGTTTTGATATTAATTAGCTATTGAAACGTTTAGGGCTGTATTTTAATTTCTCAAAAGCTCTTCGAAAATATTCAATAGTATAATGCTTGTGTTTTTGGGAATCACATTTATGTTCATGCTCCTTATTGCTATCAATATCCCCTATTACTTTATTAATAAATTGAACTTTAAAACCATTATTATGAGCAATTCTGCGAATAGTATCAACTTCATTTTCCAAATTATTTTCAGTGCATACTAGAAAATGGCAAAATGAAAAAAAGAAAATAATACAAAAGAAAAAGAAAATACTGAAATGCTGAAATGTTTTTTTCGAATGATGTTGTCCTTCTTAAGCGTACAAAAGGACTTTTCTAATGTAAAATTCTGTTTCAATTAAATATGAAATTTTAAAATATAAAACGAAAATTTTCGAAAGCTATATTTTATAAAGTGCGGTCCAAGATAATTAAAAGCGTAATTACCACGACTCTTTATTCATTACGCTTTCAGTTTAAATAACAGTAACAGTCATTAGAGTTACTAAACTTTTACAAATAGTAAACGCTTCCTTAATTACAAAGTGCAAGCGTGTTCAAAAATAAAATTTTAACATTTTGAAATTATAACATTTACGAGCAGAGATATAAGTGTTAAATTAAAAATTTCACATTAACAATAAACTGTTTTCTTTTCTTTTCTTTTTTTTTTTTTTCACAGAAATTTCTTTAGTTAAATTTTCTGATCAGTTTCTCTTATTAGAATTTTTACTTTCTTTTTTCTATTAGTTGAAATTAATCATGAAGATGTTTAAGAGTCATTTCTTAAAGCTTTATAAAACATAACTAGTTGGATGCGCCAATCTCAAAATTTTCTTCTATCTTATATATCTTAACATTTCAAAATATTGTTACAAATGTCAATATTTCAATTTATTAGTTCAATACTATATCAACTTTGGCTTTTATCTTAAATTTCACATTCAGTTAATCCATCGGAGTAATAAACAATTAAACTTATAAAATCAAAAAACCCGACTTCGTAAAAAGCGAACTAATTAATTATTTCTCATCAATGTGAAACTATTTTTTTTTCAAATCCTACTATTAGCTCACACTCTCGCTATATATAACTTGTTCAAATTTTCAATCGTTAATAAAATACTTGTTATTCATCCAATCAAACTCAAATAATTTTTTTTAAACTTGTAGTGGATGACACTTGATATTAATCCAGTTTTCTCAAATATTATTTCATTAATTAAATTAATTAGTATTCAATAATCGAGAGAGACCTCTTCTTGATCAAAGTATTTTAAGACCGAGAGAGCCCTCTTCTTGGTATTTCAAGGCATTTTAAACGCCACTCAAGAGGAAAGAAGAATGGGAGAAAAAAAAATTCTCTTGTTGACCTAAGTAGGAATTGACTTAAAATATATATATATTTTTTTATATAACTTGTTTATATTATTTACATATTTTTTTTTTATTATTTAGTTATATTAATAACCTTTAAGTTGTGTTTAATTGTTAGTTCCTATCTGTAAACACTGTTTTAATGAGGCCTATAGATGTCTATGATTCTTACAGTTGCAGTAAAGCTAGGGATCCTACCTACACAACTTCCAGGTTGTATAATATTTTAACGGAGCTTCTGACTGTAAAATAGTCAATGAAACATCGTCTTCATTTTGAAAGACCAATCCAATGATATGCCACTCAGTAGGGTGCGTAATTTTTTTTTCGTCTCTGCCGCCATTTTGTATTTTACGGTCGCCATTTTAAATTTGTAAAAACAAAACCTAGCCTATAACCATCGAGCCGTTAAGACGAATTGATAGAGACCTCATTCATTAAAATCCATCCAGCCGTTGAGTTGTTTCGAGGGTATAAAGAAATCCACATACACAGATACGCGTGAAACACATAACCCTTCTTTTCAGTCGGGTAAAAACGAGTTAACCTCGATCATGATATTTATTAAAATGAGTAGTTTTCCGTTATTCTGTTGTATAGCAGCTGTTTGCGTATAGCCGGCTTATCAGGATGAGAAGCTGTCGTCGCTTCACATGCCACCTGTGTACAATAGAACTGCGAAAAATCAAGAAAAATTACACAAAATTTGCTATTATAGTGCCCTTTTTCGGTGGAATATTTCTAAATTCATGGAGGACCTTCTTGCCATGGCCAAAAACATATACAAAAAATTTGGTTCAATTCTATGCATAATTTCATGCACTTTTCAATTTACAATATTGAAAATGGCACAAAAATCACTATTGCAGCGCCCCCTTCCGATGAAATTTTTTCAAATTCAGGTAGGACCTTCTTGACGTAGCCAAAAACTTAAAAAAAATGGTTCAATTCCATGCATAACTTCATGCAATATTCGATTGTACAATGGCGACACGCCGACACACGGACAGACAGGCATTTTGTATAAACATGTTTTTTGTGATCTCTGACCCCTAAAACGTGTAAATCCGTCGAAAGCCGGAAGTCGAAAAGAATTTCGATTTCAATACTTTCTTCTATTGAAGATAGAAGAAAGTAAAATAAACAGGTCGAATATTATCTGTTTTTAGTGCTTCGTACTTTAACCCGGGAGAATTCGCTAGTGAGAATGCCCAATTGCTTTTCTTTTACTTTACATTCATATAATATCAACTTTTTTTGGTTGGCTTAGTACTTTTATTCACAAAATAGGTAAAATAATTGAAAAACATTTTCAAATTTTAATTAAAATGAAAAATGATTTAAATAAGAGTCTTAAAAAAGTACGACTGTGAGAGAAAATCTCATGCAGCGAGTTCTCCCGGGTTAAAAGTAAAATCGGAACGAAGAACCATTATTCCATCGCACTTGTGTCTGTCTTTTCCGTCTGTCCTTTTAAAGGCTATTGACCCACATGATTTTAGATATTATCAATTCACAAATAATTATAGGAAACATTTAGGAGGCTAATTTAGTTACTCAAAAAAAATTGTGTGCGTGTTTTGTGTGGAGGTATCGTTCGAAAAATCTCGTACCCACCGATATCAAAATATATTTGTTTTAATTTTAGGCATGATATTTTCAGAGATATACTAGAAAATGTGCACCAAAATTATGCCCCCACTTTATTTCCGAATATAATGAAGTTAAAATTATGGGTAGTAGGAGTTTATTATATCTTGACGGAAACTATAGCTGTTATTTTAGGTCATGTAGATTTTTAGAAAATCGCATTATTTCGTTACACAGAAATTTGACTTTGACATTTTACTTTTCCAAAGTTCACTGAATGATATATTAGAAAAATAATAATAATAATAAATATTTAATTTTTTTTAAATATAAATGCGAATTTTCTCATCATGATAATGTCCGAAATACTGATCCAAATCGAACATACTTTGTGCAGTTCATTAATATTTTTAGTACATCTGTTAAATATTAGTCTCTCCGAAACATCGAATTCAGAAGTAGTGAGACCAATTTGCATATACAGACGTGGAAAAAAAAAAGTAAACACCCCCTACTAACTCTGCAACCAATTATAGCAGAAGAAAGTTACTGGCACCAATCGATTGGATATAAAGTCTACTTTTAAATGATGTGCATAAAAGTTTATTAGAGGTCCATCTACAAATCAAAACAAGACCAAACTTTGTTTTTTCAATAGCAACACCCAATTTTGACACTATATTTTAAATCTTCGGTTCAAACTGTGCCCAGAGATGAAATTTCTACTCATTTGAATGATACGTTTTTCAGTTATAAACATTCAAAATTTAGATTTTCTAATGTTAAATTAAATTTTCATATTTTTATTAATAACTCCTGAAATTATACTCCTAATGTGATATTCTTGTGTGTGGTTATAATATTAAAATTCTCAAACATGAAAACATTGAATTTGCAATTGAAAATTTTTTTCAGTATGAAGTATCCGTTATGAAATTAATATTCGGAAAAAATATGAATTGCAACCTACAATTTTTTTGATAGATTTATATTTATATTGTGCTGCATGCGAATTCTCAATTACAAGTTTTCTTTCACGTAGTTTTCGAATTATCATTAAAAAACGACAAAATAATGGTTTAAGGGGCTACCTATGATGTACAGAAAAGTATAATTTGAAAAATTATATTTTACTCATTTTATTAAAATATCCGGGCTGGCAATAGTCGAAACATATTCAGCAAGTGAAATGGCCCTATTGGCAAGAAATATTACATGAATAGAAGTGAGTTAGTCATTCTGTAGCATTTCAACAATGGATTACGAACTTCAATTTGGATACAATCCCTAAAACTTGCTCATTTTTAAATAATTAATTTATCGGAAACTATTCATACGAATTTTATGAAAATTCGGATATTGGCTAATTGAAGGGTGTAGAATTTTTTTATGGTATCAAACTTGGATATTGCTATTGAAAAAAAAAAAAAAAAAAAAAAAAAACGAAGACAACTCCAGATTCAATTTCGAAACTATTGATTAATAACTTAAGCTATTTTTTGGAAATGAGGTTTTTTGATTTTTTAGAATTATTCTTAGCATATTGTGTATAGAATTTTTTAATGGCTTTGAAATACGTTGCTTGGAAGAGTGTTATAAATACGCTTTAATCAAGTTTCTGTAGTATGCCTGTATGTATTTAAAATAATAAATGACTGCTAATTGTAGGGTTTGTTGGTGTGTTTTAAATATATTTTAATCATTTGGTATGCCTGTATTTCAACAATTTTATATATTTATTCAAATTATCAGTATATTAACGCTTTCACTCATTTGTCGAGTATGACTCTATAACTCTTGTTGCTACCGCTATTTCAGAATTTTGCTTTCGCTACCTGTAATTAAAAAAAAAAAAAAGTGTAGTACGTACAGCATCTTTGAACAGCATTTGTAATAGGATGATACTACGAAGATTGTAGTATATGGTTTTAATTTTGGTTGTTCTAATAATTTCAGGTATTTATCTTGCGTGAGTCTTTGAATTGAGCTATAGTATATATCAACATAAAAATAGAAACTTTTAAACCTAAAATAAAAGTTTTTGAATTTAACGTGTTCATTTTTCTTTGTATTCCCTATCTCTCTATTTCTCGATATATAAATAGATAAGGTAATATTAAAATTTTAAAGTATTGTCTTAAACGTTTTCAACAAGAAGATTCATTTTTTGAGTATTTGAGCAAAAATTGCAGATTACTTATAAGTTTTATCTTATTTTTAATATAAAAATTTAACACCTCTGATCAAGATTTGAATAAAGGAAATAATGTATCCAAGCTGATTTGAATATTACTATCAACGCCGTCTTTCACGAAAATAAAATTAGATAATATAATAAGGATGCATACTTCTGTTATCAGAAAAAACGAAAAATTATTATATTAAATTTTAAAATGTAAATTGCTATTCTTCTGTAATCTGAAACCATCTTTTCGATACAATGTTTATGCCTGTTACAAGAATTAATTTTTCTCATCTTAGAATTCAGTAAGGGTTTTTCTTTTTTGCTGTAATATGGAAATAAACAATTTTATAATTTATTTTCAACGTTGTGAAATCGAATATCTGGGATAGCGTGATTACCAGCTGCTTTTTAATTAAAAAGTAAGATTTGGTTATAAAATGCTATTCTTAAACTTTTAGCAATTTAGCATATGTTTTTCACGAGTAATTGAAACATATTGAATAATTTTTAAATTGGTGTTGGACGTATTTAATTATAAACCTATCTGCATTTTTTATACATAATATCAAAATAGAACGTATGCCGAACGCAAAATACGTAAACGGGAACGTTTACAAATAGGATTGAATAGAAATAAGGACGCATAAAATATATGTACTACACTGCAAATTCCCAGAACACATTGAGAACACACTTGGAACACTTTGATTAAAAAGTGTTACAGTTACCTTAATGTGTACTGAAATGTGTTTTGAATATGCTCCGCTATAAAGAAAGTATTCCGAAATTGTACCGAAAGTGTTCTGCTCTGGATAATTGTTAATTCTAAACTTATGAACATATTTGTGAACAGATTGAAAATACATTTAGCCATACTTGTGAAATCATGCGTTCCCAAAAGTGTTCAAAAAGTACTCCAGACAGCTGTAGAAAGTGTGATGGAAATAAAATTGAATGTTCTCAGAAGTATTCTAAGAACTGTTCCAAAAGATGCGCTTCAAAGTATTCTAAAAAAGGTGACAAAATAAGTGTTCTAAAAAGTGTTCTTAAAAGTGTAAAAGATTTGCAGTGTATGTGCAATGTCCATCTTTGCTTCACAACTAATAAAAAAAAATGTTTTGCAGAATATCATAATTAGCAGATTATTTTGTATAGTAATTTTATTTCATAATTTTGTATTATTTTGGTTAAGATTTTGAATGTCATAATTAGCACATCATTTTGTATAGTAATTTTATTTCATAATTTTGTATTATTTTAGTTAATATTTTGTTATAATAAACCAATAAATAAAAGACATTGCATAATAACACTGTAAAAAACACTAAAATATGGAAATTGTACTGGCAATCGAGGCGACAGTGCTGTTTTCGTATTTTAAGAGAAATTTTCCCCCGTAAATTACAGAAAAAATCCCTGCCGGCTCGGCCTACAGGCGGAGGTAGATTTCGAAGTTAAGTACTAAATTCACCAACAAAACTTAAATCAAGATTAGAGATAAACCCAGTTTCTTCACTAAGAATGAGCTCTAGGGAGCTAAACTTTTTGTGAAAATTCTGATATACACGAATACGCACACGCACGTATATGGAATAGGTTTAAAAATGGCTACAGCAAATTCAAAGAACCTCAAAGTGCTAAAATGTGTTAATATTTCCATAGTCGGATTTTTATCATGTTTTAATACGTTTCTTCAAACTCACATGACGTTACATATTCACCTGCTGAGGTCCATAATATTTCCAATATGACGGAATATGTATATATTTTTTAATTCGTCTAACTATTTATTTTATTTTGAGTTTCATGCGGAAATCTTGCTCTGGAAAACTTATGACGAAATATTCAACCTGTCTTCAATTCGTCAAACTATTTATTTAATTTAATTTTTCACGTGAAATCATCTTGCAATAGAAAAGTAATTGTTGTGATGATTTTTTTTTTTTTTTTACAATTGTTCCCAACTGCTATAATGAAAAATGTTTATTTTTTCCTGTCATTGTTGTGTAAGAGCTAGATTTATCAGAATCATGTTAAGACGGTATTCAAAATTTTGAACCTTTCCCATTTCCACCCAATTTTGCCCATTTTCAATCCCCGCCGAGATATTAGCCATCTCAATGTTGTTGGCGAGTTTGAAGACGATCCGTGCATAATTGCGACTTTTATCGTGCGAACAAAATTTATTACATACATATATATATATATATTGTATATACATATAAACGTTTTAAATGTGGGTGGTTTTGGGTTCCTGGGGTCATATAATCAAAAGTTATGAAGGAATTTTTCAAGGAATTTTTCGCACCATGACAATGACTGCAGAAGGTACTATTTCTTACGAAATCTACCTAATACTTCCGTTAAAATACGGAAATAGTATTGTTGTCTCGACTGCCAGTACAATTTCAGTATTTTAGTCAGTTTTTTTTTTTTTTGTTCTTACACTGAAGCATCCTTTATAGTCCATTGGGAAAAATATTTCCCATAAAATTCTAAAAAAAAAAAACCTACACATTGTGATGTATTTTTCTTATGCATTTATTTATTTTACGTCTAAACAAACTAAAACAAACATTACATACTAATATTTACTCAAAGCAACCTTATGGTCCTGTTAGAGTTAAAAGCTTTTTCTGACAATTACTAGCGAAAAAGTGATATTTTTTTTTCTTTACAGACTTAAAATGTCATAATCAGAGATATGTAAGATCAAATAACATTAGAAATCCATTATAAATAGTGGTACATTTCTCTGATGTAGCAAAGATATGCGAACGGTAAAGACCTGAACGGCAAAATAAGTATAATTAAATAAAAAAAATAAAAAGCGAACTATAAAATCCAAATACACAGATAGTCTTTAATTAGGTATTTGTAAATTATTTCTCATAAATGTAAAACTATATTTTATATTACTTACCTATTTTTTTTTAATTTACTTGTATTGATGACTTTTAAGTTGCGTTTAATTGTTAGTTCCTATCTATACACACTGTTTTGATGAGGCCTATAGATGTCTATCATGGTTAGAGTTACAGTTAAACTAGAGATCCTACCTACACAACTTTCAGGTTGTGTAATATTTAAACGGAGCTTCTGACAGCAAAATAGACACAGAAACATAGTCTTCATTTTGAGAGACCTATCCAATGATCTGCCACTCGATATGGTGCGTAATTTTTTTTTTCTCGTCTCGACCGCCATTTTGTATTTTACGGCCACCATTTTGAATTTCTGAAAACAAAACATAGTCTATAGCCATCGGACGGTTAAGAGGAATCAATAGAGACCTCATCCATTAAAATCCATCCAGCCGTTGGGATATTTCAAGGGTATAAAAAAAACCACATACCCAGATATGCGTGAAACACATAACCCTTCTTGGCAGTCGGGTAAAAAAGACTAGGATTATGTAGGACAGTATAGTATAACCACGAATGATAACATGCAATAATCCCTTTGTGTTTACCCGAGATTCCGAAAGGTATTCTGTATCTTTAGAAACTCCAAAAAACAATATACAGGGTTAGCATAAATTAATGACCGGATTTTAAAAATTTACATTTTTAAAAACTGTTACACATATTTTAATAAGTGATATAGGAAAGCAATATAGAATTCTTAGTTGGTAGGAAGATTCTTCGATTTTTTTCAGGCTAAACCGCATAATTAAGGACTGCTTGTTGCATGACTTGGTTGCGATGCGATATATACGCTAATCCTACAAACCTAAATGTTTATATCCAATGTAAACAAATGTAAACGAATATAAACAAATAATGGAAACAAATAATATAAATAATAATATAACCATTAATGCTGTCAATAATGTAAACAAATAATTAAAAGATCGCCAGTTTGGCAATTTTTTAAAATCACGATTCTTAATGCATCACTGATGCATTAAAACACTAAATAATGAAGCAGTGATGCACCGCAAAATGTACATGGTGCATCAGTGCTGCATTATTTAATGTTTTAATGCATTAGTGCAAAACTGCAAAATATGCGGAACGAACTTGATTACAGATTAGGTGTTTATCCTGTTGCGAAAGGTTCGCACATCGAACCTTTGTAATGGAAAAAAAAATTAAATGTCCTTCTTTATTTTCATATATCTGTTATTATAATTTGTGTAATAGTAGTTTTGAATATATTAATTTTTTAAATCTGATAATTCATTTATATTAACCCTGTATTTTTTTTTATTTAAAGAAGAATTTAGAAAAAAATCGCCTTTTTTTTTGTTGTCATTGCTTTTCGGAAACGTTTCAAAGTAGTTGTTGAAGAGTATTAATCAGATTTCTAAACCCAGAGTATAGTTTCTTCATGCTATCCATTTTCAAGTAAACATCTTCAACAAACATGTTTTACAGATAGATATGCTAAATTAGCAGATTCATCATTAGCATTAAATTCAATATTATTTTGATACGTCTACATGTAAAATTCAATAACGCAACTGAAAATGCCTAATTGAGAATGGAGAAAATCCTAAAAACAAGTATTCGAATTTAAAAAACTGGTTAATGCACAAAAAAATATTCGGAAACGTTTCCAAAATTAGGTGGCAGCAAAACAAGCTTTGTTTTCACAAATGCTTCTTGAAATCTTAAAAATGTATTGAATTTACAGTTTTTTAAAGATAAAAAAATCTTTTCGGAATTATTGGTAACCCGGAAGAGGTTATTGCATATTTCGTTCGTGTTTATATTATGTTTTCGTAGACTAAAAATCATTTGTTTAAAATTTCAGTGTGTGTTGTTGCTTTCTCTTTTCTCTTTTATATGAGAATAACTTAATTTTTTTCATCATTTAGTAAACAAAAAGACAACGTACTAAAAAAAGAATATTCGTTTAAAAAAAAGGCACTGTTTCACTGTAAGCAAAAAATATCTAGTTTTTCTCAATTTTTGAATAATTTTCATGCAACATTTTTAAAAATCGTTCACGAGAATAAATATTTACTTAGTGTAATAATCTACAGAGATTAAGTGTAATGTTATCACTATCAGTTATTGGTTGCCATGCATGGTGAAAGCAAATTAAAAGAGGAAAATAATTTTCTCTAGTTTATTTCATTTAGATTTCTTTATACTATACAATCTGATAATCTTCTGCAATTGAGTTCACTTAAAAGAATTGTCATCGTGATTTTTAAGTGAATATGGATACTATTATTTCTTTTTTCTCGTAACGACATTTAATATTTATATTTAGTCTCATAGCGTCATATGTGTTCCCGTATGTTCATAGAAATGTTTGTAATTTGACGGTTACACTAATTTTTTTTTTTTTTTTTTTTTTTTTTTCAGCTTGATACTGAAATAAATTTTATGTCCTTTCATCCCTTAGATTTCTTAAATTAGAATTATGTAATACATTTTTATACAGTCCATTTAACGTGGGATTTGTTTTTTGGGGTGATTCGTAGAACCCTCTACTTCTCCCCAGACGGGCAATAAATGCGCCAATGTGGCAACCTTGGTATTTTTTAATGGCAACCCTGGGATTTCTCTTGAGAGAGCTGTTGATGGTTTAAACCAAAGCCGCCTCAAGACCGTAGTCTTGAGGCGGCTCTGTTTAAACTCCTTGATTTGTAAACTGCTTTCTAATTGGACGCTTATTTTTTGTAAAATGCTTTCTTATTGGACAGAAGAGGACGATCAGAGAGGACTATTTGAATTTTTTTAGAAATACGTTACTGCTTGACCGGGATTGCTGCGTTGTATTTCGCTGTGAACAGTTAGTTCTATCTGTTGCAGTCGAGTGACTTTTACTTTCTTCTATCTTTAGAAAGAAGAAAGTATTGGATTCGTGAAAATTTTCGACTTTCGGTTTTCGACAGATTTATACATTTTAGGGGTCAGTGATTCTGAAAAACATGTTTTTAGAAAATGTCTGTCTGTGAGTCTGTGCATCTGTGAGTCTGTCTGCCTGTCTCTCTCTGTCTGTATGTGACACAAATTTTGTGGGCGCTCTATCTCAAGAACTAACGCACGGAATTTCATAAAATTTTATATTCAGTTAGTCCCTGATATAACTTGGTGCAGATTAGTTTTTGGTGTAAATCGCTCAACAGGTGGCGATGCTATGCAGCCTTTTTCACGATTTCCGCAATAGCTCAATCTCCAGAACTAATGCACGGATTTTCATCAAACTTCAGATTCAGTTAGTCCTTGACATGAATTGAAGTTTTGTACATTTTGGTGTAAATCGCTCAACAGGTGGCGCTGATATACTGCATTTTTTTACGATTTCCGCAATAGCTCTATCTCAACAACTAATGCTTGGATTTTCCTCAAACTTCAGATTCAAGTATACTTTGATATGAATTAGTGCTGTTTGTGTTTTGGTGCATATCGTTCAACAGGTGGCGCCGCTATGCTGCACTTTTCAGAATTTCCATTATAGGTGTATCTCAAGAACTAATGCAAGCATTATCACCAAACTTCAGAATCAGTTAATCCTTGACAGGAATTGACTTTTTCTACATTTTGGTGTAAATCGCTCAACAGGTGGCGCTGCTATGCTGTATTTTTCAGAATTTCCACTATAGGTGTATCTCAAGAACTAATCCACGAATTTTCATCAAACTTTCGAATCAGTTAGTCCTTGACATGAATTGACATTTTATACAGTTTAGTGTAAATCGCTCTATAGGTGGCGCTGCTATGCTGTTTTTTGTGATTTCCGCAATAGCTCTAAATCAAGAACTAATGCTTGGATTTTCAACGAACTTCAGATCCATGTATACCTGGATATCAATTATTGTTTTTTTATGTATTGGTGTAAATCACTCAACAGGTAGCGCTGCTATGATATATTTTTCAGAATTTCCGCTATAGCTCTATCTCAAGAACTAAGGCACGAATTTTTATCAAACTTCAAATTCAGATATACTTTGATATGAATTGGTGCTAAATCGATGTAATTTCTTGTACTATTTAAATGATTTAATGGACGTGATTTATATAGAAGAAAGTTTTGTGATGGCCACAACATACTAGTTATTATTCGTTTTCTAATCTGGTATATTTTGAAACAAGTACGAATGCTTGAAAGGTGAGAATAAATATTGGATCGGTTATTTTTCTCTTTTTTTTACTTGTATTTTTGAGCTTTGATTGAATTATGTATGAAAGAGAGGCTGATTGTTTCAAGATATGAATGACTAAAAATGATAGATTGAGTGATGATTTTGAATGACATCCTAGAGTATAAGGTAAAATTATGAATTAAAAAAATGGGGTCCAGGGGGCGGAACACCTTGATTAGAAAAAAGGCCCCTCTGATTACAAAAAAACAACAACATTGTTTTGCTCCTCTTACTACAAACAAACGTTCTTTTTTTAATAATTTGGGTAAGTGAAAAGTTTGTTTTTTGGTATTTTGGATAAAATGTATTCCTTTAAGAAATGTATTTCGAATCAATTTGAATTGTTTTTTCGTATTTTTGATAAAAGTATTCCTTTAAATAATGTATTTCGAAACAATTTGAAATTTTAAGTATTTGTTTACTTTCACTCAAAAATACAGGTAAAAATAACCGATCGAATATTTATTTTAACTTTTCAAGTTTCAAAATATACGAGAAAAGAAAACAAATAATAATTTTGCGTGCTGTGTCCCGATGTTGTGTAGCTCAGGGAGATAGTGCGCAAAAACGTGCCAATTTGGCGATTTTTTGAAATCGCGCCAAAAAGTAGAGTGTTCTACGATCGCGCGGTTTTTTTTTTTTTTTTTTTTTTTTTTTTTTTTTTTTTACATTTTTTATTCCCTATAGTTTGTAGATTATCCTTGTGAAACGATTTGGCTGAATTCGAAGTTCTTCAGTAGTCATGTAGAGCTTTAGCGGAACTGCTTCATAGGCTTATACACTGTTTCCGAAAACAAATAAACGCAGTTTATGCAAAATGACTTTTTTTCAATTTGGACGTGATTAAAACGCAAAAACTATAAAACAAATTTTGCTGTTTTTAAATTAGGTGTATTATAATTCATGGAAGCTTGAACCACTTTGAGCCATTTCCTTAAAAAAATAAATAGTATTAGAAGTACATCGAAATGCGGAAAAAATTGGTCAGAAACAAACTTTTATTTCAAGTGTCTGCCACTTTGTCGATTTTCTACTTTTTGACTTCAAAGTGCTTCAACCTCAAGACAATATGATCCTTAACAAAAATTGATTGCAAAGGACACTGGCGAACTACTGGATACCTTCTGATTGGAAGTGCAGGTCGCACGTTAGGACATCTACATACGCAAATCGAGCCACGTCATCAATTTATATTTTTAAAAAATTAGAAATGTTCTTCAAATTACAATAAATAACATACAAAAAAAAAAAAAAAAAAAAAAAAAAAAAAACCTCTGCAAAATCTTTTATTTGTACTCCAGAAACAAAGTGCTAAAGAACACCACTTTTTGAGCATTTTAGAGGCAGATTCCCCGTAGTTTTAGGAGGACGGAGATACCCGCTTACAGAGTTAAAAAACTCAAGCCAATTCACATTTGCTGCCTTTTCGTTATGAATCAAATTATATATACTATATATCTATTATATATATATATAGATATAATTTCCATTTGAATTTTATTTTGTTGTTTACATATGGTACTGGAATCACATTGAATCCAATAATAACTCTAAACTGAAATCAGATCAGCGGACAGATAAAAAAAAAGCAGGTTTTCATTTTATGGCGTAGTTATTAAACACTTGATGTCAAGTTAAGTTTAACTGGCTAAATGATGTTATCATATTTTTATATTTTTATTGTTCCTTTTCAGTTTGAAGAACGTTTTCGATATCAGAATGGACACCACTGAATTAAGTGTTAGCTGGAAAGACTGGGTCGCTAATACTAATCCTATGGAAGAAATTTTTTAAAGGTATCTCATTTGCATTTTTATATTTTTAAATGATCTTTTTTTTTTTTTTTTTTTTTTTTTGAATTGGATAGCAGAGATTGGTCTCTACATCTTCCTTTTTTTACTTTTTCGATTTTGTTGAGAGATTTTTTTCAAGAGGATGCTTTCACTTTCGAAAACGGTTCCGAAAATGAAAGGGCCTAAGTAAAATTATGTGAAAGTAAAATCGAAAAGTAAAATTTGCATAGATCGATCTCCGCTAGCTAATGCAAATAGAATTGTTTAAAATACTAACATGCAAACGAGAAATATTTAACCCTTAAATGCCTGATTTTTTCAAAAAATATTGTAATAATGTTTTTCGGCTTTCATTTTTTAAATAAATCATGGGAAAAATACTTACAAAAATAATATTTTGTTTTAAGTATGGTTTATGGCTAAAAAACTGTTTGTTACTAATCGGCAATAGTGGGCTTTAATTGAAAAAATAATTTTCCTTGATAAAATTCTATAATATTAAACACACAAGAATTTTAGGAACTATAATAAGAAATAAATTTTACTTGCTCACTGCAGAACAAAATAGGGTATTTCGCAAGCTTCCAAACAAAACAAAAAGAGCAAGTAGCAACAATTGAAAAAATAAATCTTTATTCTTAAACAGCGCAAGTGTTACCATCTACATGTTGAAAATCGATTTTATAATATTTTCAGAATGTATTTTATCGGCAACATGAGGCATTATTACTTCAATATTATTCTAATATTATTTTAGAGCCTAAATTGGGTATGTTGCCGAAGCAACACCCGTCATTTAAGGGTTAAAACTTCCTCGATAGGATTAACATCAGTGAGAAGGTCCTTTCCGGTGACTGAAGTAGCCTCTTAACGTCACAAAGTTGTTTTAACGAAGTACCAAACAAAAATAAACCAAGAGTTTCTAATAACGGTAGAATTTGCAATGTAACATAAATATTTTTCTTTTTATATGAAAATATCTATGAAAACAAAATTCTATTATCCTAATACTCGAATTTTTACACGAATTTACATTGATTTACCTTGTAATTCCAAATAAGCTATGTTTTTAGAAATAAAATTGTGTAACAATATTTTTACACGAATTTACACTGATTTTTCCTATAATTCAAAATTGCAGTACATAAAGAGCCGAAATGTTTATGTAGTGCACTGAATTATTCATATTCTGATTTTTGTATACAGCACGGACAAAAGAGTAATTCTCACGATATATCGCATGACAAAACTCTTTAAAATTGTATTTAATCTTACTTTTCAAAATTTAAAAAAGTATTTGAAGGGCAATACGCTTAATCATAAAAATTTTTGAATATAAAGTTAAAAGTTTTTTTCATACTTATTAAATTTATTAAAATTCAAACATGAGATTTAAAAGTCAAGATAAAAGTTCAATACCAGCAAACCATCTAAAAATGTATATCTTAGAATTCATTTATTGTTCATTATATATTTATGTATATATTATTCATCTGTATGCACAAAATGGAAAATTTTATAATCTGTATTATATGAACCTGAAAAAGTTCGCTGTTTTACTTTAAAGGTGACAAAAATAATAAAAGAGATATTACAAGATAAAAAATATATATTTTATTAAATATTTCTTAGTACTTTCAAGCTTTTCCAAGCTCTTCATAGGAGAATATATCAATAATTGCTATTTATTTATACAAATACGTCACTTCGTTTTGAAAATGAGAGAGCCGATAATTATTAGCGTTGAAATTGGAAGTAGCAATTTCTTTGATTGAACTTAATTATAGAAAATATATATTATTATTACATGAAACTTGAGAAAATTGACGTATTAAAGTTTATGTTACGGCAATTATTTATTTTCTTCTATCCATATTTAATTTGAAACACTGCAATTTCGACTGTCCAAATACGAATTTAAAAAGAAAAGTGACGTATGAGAACAGAGTGCTGTAATTAAATAAAAGAAACTGCAGTTAATAATAATATATATTTTCTCTAATTGTTCAATCCGAGAAACTGCTATTTCCATTTTTAACTCTAATAATTATTGGCTTTCTTATTTTCAAAACAAAGTGACATATTTGTATAAATAATCTTTTAGTTATTAAAATATTCCCTGATGAAGAGCTTGGAAAACCTTGAAAGTACTAAATACTAAAAAGAACTACGTTTTAAATAAAACGTATATTTTTAGGTGGATTTCGTTGTATATCACTTTCTTATGCACACGATAACTTCCATAATTCTGCAAAAATCTCTTCCAAACTGATACATAAAATGAAGAGGCATAAAATCTCGGTCAAGTTTGTTAATGGGCAAAATCGGACCAAGGGGATGGAAACAGGGAAGGGTTTTGTGAAAACCGAAAACACACCTTAACTTCTTAATTTTTGTACATATCAAATCAGTTTAAATTTTTTATAACTTCTAAAAATAGGGCCAAAATTTATGCGTCACAGATTTTTGATAAAATTAAGAATGGGCTCAAGGGGCGCAAAAAATGAGGATTTTGGGAGAAAAAGTTCATAACTTCGTCAATTCTCAAGATATCAAATCCAATTAATTTTATTATAAATCTCCTTAATATTCTCTACAACTTTTATATTCACAAGATTTTCATAGGGTCAATTCGCACCGCAAAAAGAAAAAAAAAAAATAACAAGTAAGTAAAATCATACGTTAAGCATAGATTATGAAACACGTTCCAACACTTCCTAAATGCTTTAACAAAATTTCGTTATTTAGGAAAATAAGGTATATGTGAACTAAGTAAACATTTTAGGAAACGCATAAAACATTTGAAAAAATGATTTCATCAGTTACCGTCCATAACAAATATGTATTATGGTTTTTTGAACAGCTCGGTATTTGATCTGTAGGTTGATATATATACTATATAATGGGGAAATTTAGTTTAGCAAGAAAAGGAATAACAGGTTGAAATTTCTCATTCAGCAATTTATACTAATAGATGGAAACATACATGTATACTTTTGTATAGCCCTGTAGTTAACCTAGCATCTTTATTACACGCACTATTTAGCTAAAGTTTAATTCAAAGTAAAACACTCTTAAAACTACTGGAATCACATTTCCAGAAATTATCATTTATGGACGGCCATGTATCCAATTCTTTGCGTGATCCTGTATATCATTTTATCTATGTAATAAATTAAAATCCAAACGAAAGAAAAGTTTTGAAAACCAAATTTATTTTCAGATTCTACATACATTTCTGTATTTTACAATATAGCTTCCAAGTTTATTAAAACTCTTACAATATCTTACAACTAGATTTTGAATACCCTTTTCGTAGAAACTTGAAGCCTGCTCCAATAACCAAGAGGTTAAGGTCGTTTTCACGAGTTCTTCATTATTGTAGTGGTTGCCGCTGAGATGGTGTTTCAGATAGCAGAAAAGATCAAAATTGCTCGGCGGAAAGTCGGGCTGAAGGGGTTGTGGTCCAAAATTTCCCAGCCAAAAAAGTCCAATAAAAGTCCAAAAAAGTCCACCCGGCTACGAGCGATTTCCATCTTTTCCGATATTTCAAACATAATCTCTGCGGCAATCACCACACTATAAAAAAAAAACGGACTAAAATACAAAAATACAACAGGCAATCGAGACACCAGTACTATTTCAGCATTTTATCGGAAGTTTTCCCCCGTAAATGTTAAAAAAAAACTTAAATGTTTCTGTAATTTTTTTTACAGTGTACAAAGATGACGAAGACGTGAAAATGGCCCATAACCTTTTGGTTATCAGAGCTGGCGGCAAGTTTCTATGAAGAGGGTGTTCAAAATCTAATTGTAAGTTATGATAAGTGTTTAAATAAACTCGGCAGCTATGTTCAAAAATAGAGAAATGTATGTAGAATCTGAAAATAAATTTGGTTTTTGAAAAATTTCTTCTGTTTGGTTTTTATTTTCAAACGACACTTACTTATAAAACACCCGTCGTATATTTAAGCTAAAAAGTGTAATGGAGTTTCTAGCTTTCAATATAAATTTTAGGATTCCACTAACAACACTAAAATGATTTATTACATGAAAAATACTATTTATTCAAATAAAGTTTTCAAATTTATTAAAAACTGCTTTCGTATTAGCAGCATACTAGACTGAGGCTAATAGTCGAAGAAATAACGAAAGGTTTTGCTACTTACAGCAGTATTTTTATTGTATTTATATCAGTATTGATGCACGTAGTTCTATTCTATATTTTTTTAATATTTGCATTTTATAGATGCTTTGTTTGGTTGTTTTTTATTTATTTGTATATTTATGAACTGTTAATTTCGTTATGGTATATTAACCGAAAACATACGCTGAACTATTTGTGTTATTTTTCGTACAAACTGGTTAATCTTCTGTAATCGAGCTGCGCGCAATAGATAGAAGTAGATTTTTAAAAGATCCATGTTTGGAAATAATTTAAAAAGTCATAAAAACTCAGAAGATTGATATACTTTAAAAAAAAAAATTCATTTGATAGTACATTTACTTCTCTGTTTGATGAACTAAAAATTCTGCGGAGTTTTGAAGTATAAATTTGCAAAAAAGCGAAATGATTTCCTTGTGTTATTGTCACCATGGATATGACATCAGCATTATTTTTTTTCTTTATAATATAGATAGAGACCCCCTCAGTAATTTAGTAACACAATTTTTTATTCTGAAAGTAACACATTAAACTCGGAAAAGCAGAAAAAATTCGAGTTTCGTCCAACGTATTACTAATATTGGCCACTGTGAGTTTCGTTTCTCACAAAATTTTATTTCTCAAGATAAATGATTCGGTGCATAAAAACACAAAATTTTCTCCTTTAACACTTAAATAAAAATTTACATTTTGAAGCGCAGGTTTCATATTTCTTAAAATTAGCTTAAACCCAGAAGAAAAAAAAAATTAAATATTATATTGCCTAAAATAATTTAAGAAGCCGCTTTGAACATCGTACAATTTTAGTTAAAAAAAAAATATATATATATATATATATGCAGATTTTTTTCCCTATTTGAATAGATTTCAAAAAAGTAAATAAATATTATCTTGTGACATAAAAAAGTGCTTAATTAAGTCATTTTCATAGGCACCGTTGAAAGTCCCAATTCAATCACGTTCTCTTTTGAAGAAAGTTGTTTTTATCGTCAATAAAAACTTCTTTTACGGGATTTTTAATGGATAAAGGACAACATAAGAGGCGAAATATTAATTAGCGATTACGAATAAATTAATTATTTTACTTTGCGAAAAAAAATAAAATCATTTTAAATAAGATAACACCTTTTTCTACTTAAGAATATTTTATTAACTTATTCAGTAATTTTTTTAACACTTCATTAGCTTCAAACTGTATGCTTTTTATTTTATAAATTTCCCGAGTAAAAACGTAAAAAAGAAAAACTTAATTCAATGCAGTATATTTACAGGGTAGAGAAAAAACCTTTCACAAAATACTTTTAATAAATTTCCCTATCAGATTCTTGTTACACGTGTATTGCTGTTGAATACATGCCACGTCGCGTTGACCCAACTGGGAGGGAAGGTGATAATTTAAGGGGTCTCAGGACTCTTAAAGCTTTAAAATTTTAATCGAAATTTTAATTTTTTTAGATGATAAACTTCTATGTTTTCTGAACATTTTGATATAATTGTTATCTTGAAATTCCCATTAGAACAAAAGTTTATGGCTTTTAGAATGATACTCGCTCAATAGCAAAAGCGGTGTTTCCAAAACTTTGAAGTCATTTTTCTGCAAATGACGTTTTGGGGAATAACGCGCACGATATCTCAAAAACCTCTGATTCTTTTATCATGAAATTTTCAAACTATATGTTTCATGTTAGTCTGTATAAACTGAACCTATTTTTTTTTTTTTTTTTTTTTTTTTTTTATTGTAAAAATAAAATATTTTTTTAGAGAGTTATATTGTTGAAATTTTCTAAATTTTGCATTAGCTAAATAAAACTTTGTATTAAAAATATAAAAATGCTTTAAATACAAATTTATTTAGATTCAGTGTAATTTTTATAATCTGAAGTATAAGTAGGCACCAAAATGTTCATTCTAGTTGCAAAATTTATTTTGTAATCGTGCGCATAAGCTGTTATGCCGATTTTCTGCTCGTCAAATGTCTGACAGTTTAGAGCACCCTGTAAATGCTAATTCTGCATCTTGCAATTTTTTAAATCTTTGCAATGAAAGAACATACTTATATATTTTATTCCCAATTAAAATTGTGTCTTAATATCAAACACATTTTAAGATATTAAATGTTGAAAATGGTCTTTTTTTCTCTTTTTTTCCCAATTTTAAGAGTCCTAAGACCCCTTAACAAAGTCACGTGAAAGATACCGGATGTCCTAAAATGGACTGGCTGATTAAAATACAATAAAGTGTAAACGGTGACAGCTGTTATTAATTTTTTTACTGGAGAGTAATGTATGATGAAAGAAGTTTTTTTACTGTGATTGCAGGTTTTAGTTCCAATTACCAGCAATAGATAGTGCTGCGTGCAGTAGACAGCTAATCGAGAAAAAAGCAAGAGTCACTTAGCCATGGTACCAATGAAAAAGGTCAAACGTATGGAGTGGGTTATACTGATCGATAAATTTTTGTTCTTAGGGTCCTGATTCTGAACTTAGTCTGTATGACTGTGTATGATATTATTTTTTAATGCGAATCTAACACCTACGATATCCAAATGATACCGAAGGGATTCAAATTGTGCCTAAAAACAATATTATATAGGCGAATGAGGCCCACTCCATACGTTTAACACAAGTTACTTCTCACTATACCTGCCTCGATTCAACGCCTACTGCTTGAAACGCCATCTGTCGCACATATTTGAAAGTAAAACCGAGAATCACTGTACAATAACTCCTGACACCATACATATCTTTCATGCAAGTATTTTTTTTCAGCTGTTTGCAATTTATTGAATTTTAAAATCAGTGTCCATTTTAGGACACTCGGTATATGGTCACAAACAAGAACGCAAAACAATTTATTAGCCATAGATTTTCAATCACTTTCCGACACCAACAGAATATTTTTAGGAAATATCATTTTTTCATTTAATGAAATCGATCATAGCCCTCCCTGTAACCGAGCTCTTTTGTGCGTCTCTGTAAATAAAAATAAATGCTACGCACCCTTTAATCTATAGAAAACATGTTGTATCGCTCCTCAGTTATTTTTTTTAATTTCATTAAGTTTAATAATTAAAATAGATATGAAAAATATCTTTAAATACATTAGAAAAACCCACAACGTTTACAACCATTACAAGGCCATCATCAGTGGGATTTAAATGTTGTTATTATCTTCACTGCACTTATTAATCTCGAATATATTTTGTAAAGTTAACTACATTCCAAGGCTTTTTGAAAATATAAGGCATACCTTTTTTAGATATGATGTAAAATTAATCACAGCCCCTCCCCCAAAGTTAAAATATCTGTTAAATACTTACTTTCAATGTAAATGAAATCTACTCCTTCACAACATAGAGCTTTGAATGATCCCTTTTCCCCCGCTGGGCCTCAATTTCATGTGGTTGCATAGAACAAGAGAACGATTTTTTAAATTATTAAAATTACTTTATAAACGCCTATCTTATATCCAACAAAATATTACAATTTTATTTACTACACGTTATATGCTCCCTTTTCCATATTTTTCATTTATATAGAAACCTTTTTTTTTTTGTTGTTGCTGTTGTTTGTTTAACCCAAGACGTTAGGAGGTAAAAAAAAAAAAAAAAAAAAAAAAAAAAAAAAAAAAAAAGTTTAAATATTACCCTACACAAAAAATACTATAAATGAGGAATAAATGTAAGCAAATTTAATAAAAATAAATGAATACAAGTTTACATTTTGTACTACGATATAGAAAAGTATCTTTACGGAAAATTTTATGCTAATTTTTACTTCTGAAAATGTTGCAATAAAACAAAAAAAATTATTTTCTGCGCAATGTTAAAATTAACTTATATTCAGTAAACAGCGCAAATGAAACATGCACGGTTGCTTATTTTAAAATCTTTTCCATTTTGAAACTTAATCTTCTTAATACTGCACGTAAAATATTTCATTAAAATAATTACATTCCTAGAAAATTCACACAGCATGTTGCTGGAAAATTGGTTAATCTCTTTTCAAGATTTTTACATTGCCTGATTATGGTTAATTTTATTTACTTTTTATTTTACACACTGCACATAACGCAGAGTTTTTAAAACATGGTTTATAATTTAAGAGAGAATTTAAGGATTAAAAATGAATCTCAACAAAGCATATATTTTTAATTAAAGTTTTCAAATTATTTCTCTGGTATGATTTTTAATCTAAAGAACATTAAAAGTTACGTTTTTAGTATCTAACTAATGAAATTTTTAATTAATTATCTTTAATGTTTAACCTTTTTTACAACATGCTTTTTCTGTGCTTATTTATTTTTACTCAATAAAACTACTTCTTAGGGCTAATATATGTATTGAAAAACAAACATATAAAATATTCTATAAGATGATTATAGGGGAAAGTAGCCATATTTGGACCACCGCTTTAATTGGACCGTTGCCATTCTGCCGTTAATTACAGGAAGAGGCTCCATCTACGGCTGAAATCCAACTCATCACAATGACGTCACTCATGATTAGAAGCAGCAGCAGCCTACCACGTGCTGTTTTCAGACAATTTAAAAAAACCTAAAGTTAAGTGTTTTGATCTAATTTTTCTTACTAAACGTAAGTGAATATTTTAAAACTAAGGTAAGTTGTTGTGTTTTCATCTACATATATGAATTCATCTGTTTATTGCGAATATATTTAACGCGGATTTGATTGATTTCGTTTTTGTTCTTAGTCTTGAAATTAACTGTTTTAAATAATGGTGCAGTTGCCGTAATTGGTCCAATTTAAGTTGCTTAAATTGGACCAGATATGCGATCATAAATTTGAAAAGTAAGAAATGAATTTCGAGGACGATAACGCTTTGTACACTATTATTTTTATATTTTATAATGGATTACTATCTCCATGCAAGTTTTTTTTTTTCTATATCTGGATTAATTTTTTTATACAGTTTAGGCTTATATAAACATAAAAATATTTTTACATGTCTATGCAATAAATTTTGTTTGCAATGTCTTTTATATTGTATGTAATTGTATTTATTTTCTTTGAATTCTTTATTCCTACGGCATATTTGATTTACAGAGTTGAATTCAAACATTTTCCTCCAGCAGGATATTTATGATGGAAGACGTTTTACAGTTCTGGGGAGTGGAGTTATACATTTTTGCCGTTAAAACGCATAAAATCTCAAACCTTGATGAAAATGCTGAAAAGACATAGACAAACTGTCTGGAAGGAAAACACCGGTGACAGCAAAAGCTGTTAAATATACAGGGAACAAAAAGCAGAGAGTAAGTTGTGAAGAAATTGACCTGCAACAAGACTGCAGCTACAAATCCTCCCCAAAAGCAAAAAAATCATTAGAAATGCTATTTCCCTTGCTAAATTCAGTTAAATTAAAGTGCATAGAGAGTCAAAAAACAGTTGCGTTAACATCATCACCATATAAACTAACCTTGAAATGAAAGAAAAAAAAAGACAAAAAGGAAGCTTTCACAGCACAAAAGTAATTGAAACATAGAGTTTTAAAAAACAGGCGTATTGCAATTAGCAGGAAAATGATGGAGGAGAAGAACTACAAACATAATGTAAAGAAAACTTCTGTTGAAATAAAAAAAAAATGTCTGATAATTCAAAATCTAAACAGAAAAATCTAGACAGTGATGATTGTTTTTGCCTAGTTTGTAAGAAAAATAAAATAGCAGAAATGATTCATTGTTCAAATTGTCATATACGGTTCCATGTTGTGTGCGCTGGAAAACAAAAACAATAAACAAAATTAATGTATAAGCTTTGCATCACTCCTTACATGATATTCAAGTAACTGACAATTAATTCCATAATTTCTGTTCTTAATTACTGATAACTTTGATTTATATTTTGAATACATTTTGATTTAAAACAATTACTCTTATTTTCAGATATTTGATTTCATTATATTTCATTGCTGTTATTTTGTTTGATTGTTTCATTAATTGTAAACTTTGCTTTTAATAAAATTACTTATATTCCCTAATCTTTAAAACAACCTGATATTATTTGGTCCAATTTAGGAGACTGGGAGACTAACTTAGGCGACCAGTTGCTGAATTTGGACCACTTTTGACAAATTTTTCAAATTAAAATAAAATTTAAGTTTTTCAAAAAGAAATTGATCTAAATATTTATTTAGTTATTAGATGAATAGGTTGACCCCGTGTAATGATCGTTTGCAGACATTCCAAAAATTAAGTGAATTACAACTGAAAATAAGTGAAGTGGTCCAAATTCGGGTACTCTCCCCTAATTCAATCATGAATTATTCATAACATTATTTATAATGAAATTTTGGTTTAATTTTGGAAGAATTATGACACATCTAAGTTTATATAAATTCAAACATTTATGGTAAATGGCTGACTGTTTAACCCTCGATCTGCAAGACGTTTACAGACAGGTAAATTCAAAATTATTTTTCTCATAGGATAAAAAAAGAACGGAAATTCTGTAAATATGCGACTTTCACGTATTTACAGGAAAAGTCACACATTAAAAAAAAACAAAAAAAAAACGCATATTTAAAGAATTTTCAGTCTTTATTTTTTTCATGAGAAAAATCCTTTTGAATGTACTTGCCGGGTCCATCCAACCCATCTGGTAACCGGAGGATTAATAGACCTTTGTGTCATATAACTGTTATTTCTTACGCCTCAAACATAATGATGTTCTTTGACAAAAGAAATTTTTTATGAATTTTTTGTGTGGTATGCGATCTCCTTATTTACTATACAAGCTAAATTAATATTTGATTTGAAATGTAAATCATAAGCGATACATTTATTACACTAAACATTTAAAATATTATACATTACATATGCATATACATATACATACACCCACATATATATTTTAAAGTGTTTTTTGTTTATATACACAAATATGTAAAGATTTACGGAGGTCAGATGACAAAAAGTTATACAGGATCCCAAGTATTATTATATACAGGGTGTCCAATAAATGTGGTTATACGTTTTATTTATGTAAGTATAAGAAATAGATAAATAGTACACTGTAGAAAAAAAAATCTTTAAAGTTACTAAAATTTTTCTAGGAAACTAGGATTCCTAAAACTTTTTATGTAACGCCAACAAGAAACATTTCTGTAACAGACGCTGTTACAGGAATTTTTGTTGTTGCCGTTGCATAAAAAGTTCTAGGAATCCCAGTTTCCTAGAAAAACTTTACTAACTTTACAGATTTTTTTTTTTTTTTTTTTTTTTTTTTTTTTTTTTTTTTTTACAGTGTATAAATCATAATTGCTATATGTTCTTTGATACTCGTAAAGCAGATTTCAAATACAACAAGAAAACTACAGCTTTAGTCAAATTAAATTACAAAGAGCCGTTACAGATTCAGTTTTTAAAATAGTAGAATAATTTATCAATCAAGAATTTATTTCGCAACCATTAGCCGAGAATCAATAAAAATACTTTTGCGCAGTCAGAACATATACAATGCTTCAGGCTCCTTAGAGTTATCTAGAAATTGCCACGAGATGCTTTACAAGATAAGAAACAATAGAATAAAATAATTCACTTTCACGCATGACCATTTTTAATAGAGCACCTACACTGTAAAAAATAAAATGTAATTTTACAGATGTAAAGTTACAGAAATTTATACGCTTTCTAAAACTTTATCTGTACACTGTACAAAAAAAGAGGCAAATCTACAAAACTAGTTTTTGTAAATAAACTGTAATTTAATAATAAACTGTAATTTTAGTTGATTCTTTTGTAAAGCTACATAAATCTGTAGCTTTACAAAAGAGTCTACTAAAACTACAGTAATCTTACTAAAATTTTATCTGCAACCCGGGTTGCAGTTACATAAAAAGTTCTAGGCATCCCAGATTTCTAAATGATTCTTAGTAACCTTGCGGACTTTTTGATTTACGCTACAAAAGTGTATCTGTTACACGAATTTTTGTTGTTGTCCTTATATAAAAAGCTCTAGGAATCCCACTTTCCTAGAAAAGTTTTAGTAACTTCACAGATTTTTTTTTTTTTTTTTTTTTTTTTTTTTTTTTTTACAGTGATACATTCATTATACTTGTTATCTGGCGATTTTTTTTTTTTTTTTTTTTTTTTTTTACCAAGTTCATTTTTAAAATCTTTTGCGGAAATTGTTTATAAATATTGACGTTGAAAATTTCGTCGATTCTGCGTACGAATCATGCAGATCTGTATATTAAAAGGCATGTACATGCCTTTAAATGTACCTGTTTCACTTTTAGCATGTTAAATCTTTAGATTAATGATAATGAGTGATTTTCTTTCACAGAAATGAGTATATTTACATGCATGAAATTTATGAACTTCATAATATGTTAGATTTCCTGATTTCCTTTAACGTTTGACATCTGGACTATCCCTCTTCAATGTCCAACAGTAATCGAAATGCATTCGTTGTTGTTGGTACCTCTTTTCCATAACTCAGATCTCGTGGTGAAAATGCTCGCACTGTTCATCACCAAAGAATCACCAATACTGCCAGGAGACAAATCTACATGGCAATCCAGATAATTAATCTAGAGAGAAATATTACAACCCATATTTTTGTATGTCCTAGGAACTGATCCACGATCACACTGTAGATGGATGCTTTATGAATTCTTAAAATTTCGTGAAACACTTTACAATGAATTTCATGTACATTTGTTTTTCGAAACTTAAATTAAAACAGCCGTAGCATATTGTAGTAACAAATGTAATTTTATTTCGTAAATTTGAAATTCAACTCTACACTGTACAAAAATATGTGTAATTCTATAGATGTAAAGTTACAGAGAACTGTATGCTTACTAAAATTTTATTTGTACACTGTACAAAAAAAGATGCAAATCTACAAAAATAGTTTTTTAAAGCTACAGAAATCTGTAGCTTTACAAAAGAATATACTAAAATTACAGTAATTTTACTTAAATTTTATCTGTAACCCGGGTTGTAGTTACATGAAAATTTCTAGGAATCACAGTTTCCTAAAGAAATTTTAATAACCTTACAGATTTTTGGTGCAAAAGTGTATCTGTTACATGAATTTTTGTTGTTGCAGTTACATAAATAGTTCTAGGAATACCAGTTTCCTAGCAAAATTTAAGTAACTTCACAGATTTTTTTTTCAGCGTAACAGCGAATTATTTACGAATTATTTATTATTTTAAAAAATTAGCTTTTAATCAGCCACGTAATAATACATACAAAAAACGTTCACACTACTTCTTTTCCATTGATATTATTTTCTATGATGGAAATGTTTTGTAAAATAAAACCTTTTAAAAGCTATACAGATTTCATCCCATAATTTTTATTTCGTATTCGATGTGAATAGCATTTCTTTTAGCAATTTACTAAACTGATATACCATTTACTCTTTTGCTTAATAAAAGGTAAAATCCATTAAGTGAATTTACAGAAATTACATACAATAACATACGATTACAAAATCATTGATTTACAAAAATAAAAAAAATAAACCTGCAATTTAGTGAAAATTCCAAGTGATCAGCAGGATAATCAAAGAAGAAAGAAAATAACTTTATTATATGATGTAAGGCTTAAGTTATCATCAAAATATCTTTAAGACTAAAAACTATATAGAAAATGTATAATGAACAGTAAAGCATCTGGAAATGAAATAAATATTTTTCTTTTAAAGTATTTTTGGGCTGAATTAGTCATTTGTGTATTTAGAAAAACATTTAATTTTTATAAATAATATTTTTAAAGATATTTTAAGTAATTTATTTTCAAAATTATATAAATTTATTATATTTCTAATATTATTTATTTATAATATTAATTATATATTTTTCGATTTGGGTATTACTATATTTCGTATTTCCTTACTAATTTTTTTAAGATAAGCAAATAAGGAGACATTATTTGGTACTACCTAGTTATCCCGTCGACCATTTTCACTAAATTATACAAATTGACATACTTTTTATTTTAAATAACGAAAGAACAAATTTATTCAAATTTATTTGTATTTTGTAAAGTGAAATTTGTAAAGTGATTTTTATTTCGACGTTTTATTTGTATTTTTATTAATGTTATACACATTAATAAAAATACAAGTAAAACGTCGAAATAAAAATCACTTGATGGCGTAAACACGTGTAACTTGTTTAAAATCAAGTGAATATGACATTTACGATAAACCATTATTGGCATTTAATCTTATAGTTTGGCGATAAATTTTTGGTCGACGGGATAACTAAGTAGTGTCCATTATTTTAATAAAAGGCACGACGAGCACTTATTAATGTGTTTATTATTTGTTGTTATGTGCTAAAACGAATAAAGGAATTTATAATTAAATTCTAAAAATATTAAAGTGCTGTATTATCAACTGAAATACACTAGTGTACGTATTTCTTAAATTTTATCGTTTCGGGAAGTGAGTGAAGATCGATTACAATACTCCATCTCAGAAAACTGAACAAAAATTTTAACTTAACTTCTATTCAAATTTTAGTTGCTAAAAGGTATAAACTGAAACTTTAAAAAACAGTAAAATTGGATTATTCGACTGTTTAAATGTATCGACTCTATCCGAGTCCTTTTCAAAATAAATAAATAAAGTTATTCTAAAATTGTGCTGTCTGTGAAACGCCAACATTTAATTTTTCACGTACTCTTTCATATTATGCAGATTATTATTATTTTTTTCACTAGGATGTTTATTTTTAGGTGCGTTCGTAATTATATAAATACGTAGCACCTATAGTCGTCGTTCAGTCCGTCCGTCCGTCCGCATATAACAGAGCAAAAACTACCCAACCGAATGGTCTGAAATTTTAAATATATGATTGTTGCAAAATTTTGTCGAGCCATTTCAAATTTTATGAAAATCGGATGTGTAGTTTAATTACAGGGACAGTCAAAATTTTTTCTTTACATTAAGGCCAATGGGGAAAATTATTGCAAGTGCATTTTACTGATGTTACAGCCTTCCGAATGGTCTGAAATTTTAAATATATAATTGATGAAATATTTTGTAGAGCCATTTTAAAATTTATTAAAATCGGATGTACAGTTTAATTACAGGGACAATCAAAAGTTTTTCTTTACATTGCGGTCAATGGGAAAAATTATTGCAAGTGCATTTTAATGATGTTACAGCCTTCCGAAAGGTCTAAAATTTTAAATATATAATTGTTGCAAAATTTTATCGAGCCATTTCAAATTTTATGAAAATTGGATGGATGGTTTAATTACAGGCACAGTCGAAATTTTCCGTTTCATTACCGGGAATGGAAAAAAAAATATATTGCAGTGTATTTTATTGATGTTACAGACTATGCACTTATGAAGTGCAAAAAAATATGCATTCAGTACAATATGGGGCGCAAAAAATAATTATAAAACTAACTATAATACGAACGCACCTCATTTGCCACGTTTGACGAGCAATTTCCAACTTGTTATTTTCGTAACCATTGTGTAACTGGAGCCATAATTTTGTTAAGTTAAATGATGCTGAATCGTTGCATATTGAATTTTTGCGTATTACAATCTCTATACTTTCCATCATAATGCATAGTGTAGACTGTAAGGAAAAATTATCCTACTTACATTGAAAATTATCTGGATAGTTTTTTCTTGATAAAATCTTGCTAGGACTGTGGTTTTTCTATTATATTTAATATCAGCTACATCTCCTTTTTTCTATATTTAAATTTTCTGCTATATTTATTCCTGCGAATAAACCTATTTTTACTGGTTTTAATGTTTTAATTTACACCTTTGAGCAATTAAAATTAGTATATAATTAAAAGGTGTTAATCTGCTATATATTTATACAAATCTCAATCCAATACCAGTTTTCTGATTAGAATCACAATTTCAGTTGATATACTTTATTAATTTCTAAAGGCTATTAAATAAAACCCATAAAACAAAAGCTTTTGTTTTAAAAATATCAAACAGTTTCGTCTTTACTGAAGCATTTTTCAATTTAAAATAGAGTTTTATACTTTTGCCCGATCTATAATGTCAAGATATGAAGGTCCACATAAATACGTCGTACATTTTAAAAAATAAAAAAGTTTTCTTTCTCTGTGTTTATTGAACCTTGAATTCTTACAGATATAAGGAAAATACTTTTTATAACTTCAAATTAATTGTATTTTATAAAATAAACCATTGTTTTTTTATAGTTGGCATTTTTATTTCATTTTATTCTGCAAGATATTATTTTAAAAACTGCGGTTTAAGCAAACGTAATATAATTTGCTGAAATTGCAATGCTTTAGAAGAATTTAAAAAGTAGAAATTAGATCTTTTTGAGGTTTTTCGAAAATTCCAACAATAAGTGGCATCAACAATTATCTCTTGATGTTTAGAAGAGTTAAATCAGATATGAGATTTCAAAAATGTCATCTAACATTTTATCAAATATTTGAAAAGAGATGTCATCGATCTACTTATCGATAATTGGTTTTCTTTTCACATCTTTTTGTGAAGACTTTTATGTGTGTGTGTGTGGGGGGGGGGGGACTTTTATTTGAAAGCAGAGACATTAAGATCAAGCTCTAAAATTATTGATGAGTACTTGAAAATTTTTATCTATACAATAAATTATATCTTTGTGTTCTTGAAGAGGCATGAATACTAATTAAATTCCGCAAACTCAACGTGATCAAAACTGTCATATACACACACCGCAGGATTTTAATAATTTTATAATTGTCGAATAAAACAGAGTATAAAAATCATAACTGATTTTAATTACATGGAATTTTTAAAAAAATTATTTTGGTTAACCTTTTTTTGCATAAATTGGAAATTTATGGAAAAATACTTTATAATAAATGTTTTGCAAACGTAAAACAGATTACTAATAAATGTTTAAAATAAATGTTCATTTTAAACTTTCAAATTTTATTACATTTTCAAGGAAATTAATTCGCATTTATTTTAATGTACAATTATTTAAATAAATTTGCTCTTCGAAGTTTAAAAAATGCAATAATAGGTATTCATACAAATGCTGAAAATATACTCATTATTTCAAAGGAATTTTAAAATTATCTCCAAAAGTACAATTTTTTAATACTTGACGAAATGAGAATGAAAATAAAATCTTATTTAGTATTACATTCAATTTTTCCGCCTATAAATACACACACATATATGAGGCATTCTCACAATCTTTTGACTTTCATGTCCCTGATTAATAATTTTTATTTTAATACACTTTTTGTGTTTTTTTTTTTTATTATTTCATGTACTGGGGAACATCCCATTGCATGATTGCATAACAATATTAACGAGATAAATAAGTTTTGGATGATGTTGGGGGTCCAAATACCTGGAAAACTCCTATACCGTCCCGGTTCCTTGATGCTGGTTTTTAAGTTTGGAGCTGTCTGTATAAAATTGCTTTAATAAAAGTAATTCGGTGTAATTTTTTTCCGAAACTGAGACAATTGTTTTATATAAATATGTAGCAAAAAATTAACCTGCACACATTTATACGGTTGGTAATATTTTTTTTAACTCTGTCCGTGGGTTTTTCATCCTTACCGTCCCTCTATCTAAACGTATACAGAAAATCACTTCCGATGCAACCACATATTTTTTTCAAGTTTTTTCTCATGTAGAAGTCTGCTAGAGAAAGAATGTCTAAAATTCTTTGACAGGAAATTTACTGCAGAATTTAAATCACATTTAAATATCAATTTCAAGATCATGGCTTTATTGGTAGTCTTACAGCCCCCAAGGTTTATTCCTGCACTTTTCGAGGTAAATTAAAAAAAAAATTACATTAATCCAATGTTAACAACTGTTTCTAAATTTCAATGAGCATTGTGGCTATCACTTAGTCTAACATGATTTGCCTAAAAATAGGTGGTAATTTTCCTTACCGTTACATCCTTACTGTTCCTTTTTGTCAAATTTCGTCCCTTTTTTTCCTGTACCATCCCCCTTTTTTACCTTACCGTCCCTTGTTTAACACCCCTTTAAGACAATGTTAAACAAAAATTCTGAATTAAAAGTACTACAATTCTATTATTTCTTATTTGAATGTCCTGTAGATACTATGCAAATTCATTATAAGTAAAAATTTAGAAGAAAATAAAAAGTTATAGTGGTAAAATGGTAAGGAAAATTAAACTCGCAAGTTTAACTTAAACCTCAGTTAAATAAAAAATTTTTCGCTGTTGACCATTTTTTCTCTATTTTGAATCATTAAGGCATTCGTCTATCAGAGTAAAATGTTATTTTAGCAAGTTTAATTTCGCCAGATTTTTATTCCTGAAAGTCAAATGATTGTGAGAATGCCCCATATAAATACAGGGTGGTTCTAAAGGATATGACCAAACTGCACATGTTGATGTTTCAGGTCACGAAGAGCAAAAATTCCGTAGGAACTGGGGGTCGGAAACGCCATCGTGACGGTACAATAGCATCGTAACCGTGACGTAAAGAAAATATAACAAACGGTGTAAAAAGACCTTTATTTTTCAAAAAACTTAACCGAAGTACAAAAGACAAATGAAAAATTTTACAACTCATAATAAGTGCTTAAAATGTGTCCCATTAGCCGTGATTCAAGCTTCGCATCGGCGCTGCATGGAATTGCGAACACGTTCCAATTGGCCAGGACACGTGCCGCCGCTCCAGCGATCCGTGCCGTGAGGTCCATTGCCAATGTCTCGTACATGAGAGACTTAAGCTTTCGCCAGATGTAGAAATCCTGGGGTTTACGCCCGGGGATCGTGGAGGCCACGGTACAAGGCCGATTGGAACGTGTTCGCGATTCCATGTTGCGTCGATGTTAAGCATGCATTATGGCTAATGGGGCACATTTTGAGCACTTGTTATGAGTACACGGTTAAAAATTTTGCAGCATTCTGGCAGGTCATTCGACCGTTTTTTGAAAAAACGGTTTCATAACCATAATTTAACTATATTCTGACCATAAAATGGCCAATAATATGGTCAGAATAGTGTTAAAATTACGGTTGTGTAACCGTTTTCGGAAAAAACGGTCAAATGACCTGCCAGAATGCTGCAAATTTTTAACAGTGTAGGAAACATTTTTCATTTGTGTTTTGTACTTTGGTTAAGTTTCTTGCAAAATAAAGGTCTTTTTATACCGTTTTTTATGCAAATGCACCGTCATAATCAGGTTTTCGACCCCTAGTTCCTATGTCATTCTTGTTCCTCATGACTTGACACACCCTAAAGTGCCATTTGGACATGACCTTTTGAACCACCCTGTGTATACATATAAGAATAATGTGTTGAAATTTATAAATGTTTTACTTTCATTAATTTTCATGAATTTACAAGTTTTTGCATATCCTGAACACGATTTGACTATCTTTCAAAATTTCAGTCTGTATGTACGTACGTCAACGTTTTGTGGGAGATCTATCTGAAGAATCTAAGTTCGGAATTTCATTTAAGCTCTTATTGTGTTAGATATTGAGATAAATTTGTTCTAACGTTGTTTAGGTGTATATCTCTGCACCGTAGAAATGCTGCGGCTTTGTTGTATTTTGATCGATTATTTTCATCTGCATGGTGTCCATAATTAAACGACCCTACTTTAAAATTGTCAACAGGCAAAACGATTGTTCATAAAATTGTGAAATTTTGTAAAGACATAATAAAAGGATGAGAATTTGTTTAAGCTAAAAAAAATGTAAATAAAAGTAATTCAAAGTTTTGCCACCAGAGGGCGTTTTTAAATAAATTACACATTTGGCATTACGATAGTTTAAAAATTTTATTTATTAACTTAACCTTACTCTAAAGACAGCTTTTCACGCCGTTTTCCTAGCTTTTCCCTGAACATTCTGCTGTCAACTGTGGAAACATGCTATTCCAGATGCTATCTGAAAATGATGAAAGTCATGCAGAACATGTTTGGTAATAACAAAATTTGTTAAACTATCGTAAATGTATGCTTAATGTGTAATTCGTTAAAAAATTGCCTCCTAATTTTTTTTCACTCACACATATGCCCATACTTTTATTATGTCTAATTAACATATATAAGATACACAAAATGTAAATATATTCCTTACAGGTGTCAAGTATGATAAAATCCTTTAAAAACATAAAATTTTGTTCGAGCCAATTCCTTAATGAAGAAATAGATATAATTAGAAAAATAGCAGCTGAAAATTCTGTTTCATCACATTTCATTGAAAAAAATCATAAACAGACTTAAAAGGAAAAATGAAGAAAGGCAAAATACAGTTCCGATTAAAAGTTTAAAATTCTGTAAAGTTAATTACATCCCAAGGTTTTTCGAGAGTATGAGGCATTCCCTCCTCAAGTTTGGTATTATATTAATCGCAGTCCCTCCCCCGAAATTAAAGGATTTGTTAAATACGAAAATTGACCCTATCCAAGCCATCAATAGATCGGGAGTATATATTATACCGTTCAAGAAAGATAATAGAGATTTTATGTACATAGGTATGACACTGCGGAAATTTCGTGACAGAATTAAGGAACATGAAGCAGATCTGAGATTGAATAGACCCCACACTGCATTATCAAGATTAGCACAAATTCAACCTATAAAAGTAGATTTCAATAGAGCCAAAATTATTTTCCATACAAGTAACCACCAAGAAGCTATCATAAGAGAATCTCTGGAAATAATATCAAATAAAGAAATAGTTTGTAACGATATATTATCATATGATATCCACGCAGTCTGGAAAGAGTTAATAAATAGTTAATAAATCTGTACTTTTCGATAAAAGAATAGCATTTATGCCCCCCCACTTATTTTCCAATCCACCCTTGAAATGAAATGGTCTGTTCCGGACAAGGCTGGAGACGAAGAGACAGAACAACTGCTAGTTTTTCACTGAGGATGACCGAGTAAGTGTCGGTCGAAAACGTTATGAATTTTAAATGACTTTAATGTTTTTAAAGGATTTTATCATACTTGACACCTGTAAGCAATATATTTACATTTTGTGTATCTTATATATGTTAATTATAAATCAAGGTGAATTGTGCACTAAAATTTTAACTTTCTATTTTATTATGTCCTCCAAAAAAATTCACAACATTCTGAACAACAGTTTCGTCTGTAGACAACTTTAAAATAGGGTCGATTAATTATGAACATCCTGTAAATAAAATTTCTAAACTATCTTAATGCTATATAGGTAATTTATTAAAAATCGCCAGCTGGTGGCGAAATTTTAAACTATTTTTATTTAGATCTTTCTTGAGCTTAAACAAATTCCCATCACTTTATTATGTCTTTCCCAAAATTTCACAACTTTATGAGAAATAGTTTTGTCTGTAGACAACTTTAAATTAGGGTCGTTTAATTAGGGACACCCTGTATATATCTCGGCATTTAGACTGTGGAATTTCATTTTCCAACTGGGCGAAAAATATCTGTGCCGAACGGTTCTCCAGCTTCATTCAGGATATCTCAGTTGGCAGAGCATTGGCAGCTTCAGCCAGAAGATCCCTATTTGTAATCCTGGGGCAGGCACTTTTTGCCAAGTTGGAAATTTACAACTAATATGATTTATTTACCAATTAGAATAATTGTGTCAAGATAAATCTAGTGTATTTACTTTTCCAGAGTTTACTGGAGTTCCAATAACTGCATATTTTTTTAGCTGATTCATATATCAGACAAGATTCTATGCTAAATAAGGTTAGCTGTGTGAATTAGATCCTCCAGATTCGTCTGGGATAGCTCAGTTGGCAGAGCATTGTCAGCTTCAGCCAAGAGATCCCCGGTTCGAATCCTGGCCCACCATTTTTCGCTCAGTTGGAAAATTACAACTAGTCAAATATATACAGAAAATATGATTTATTTACCAATTAGAATAATTGTGTTAAAATTAATCTAGTGTAATTACGTATCCAACGATTTCTGGAGTTCCATTACCTGAGATTTATTCTGTTGAGCTGAACCAGGTTTCAGACCAGATGCTATAATAATTAAGGTTAGCTAGGTGGAGAAGTTCCACCAGATTCGTCCGGGATAGCTCAGATGGTACAGCACTGGCGGCTTCAGCCAGAAGATCCCTGGTTCGAATCCTGGTCATTTTTCGCCCAGTTGGAAATTTACATGTATTATGATTTATTTACCAATTAGAATAATTGTGTTAAAATTAATCTAGTATATACAGAACACTTGTTCAACAATAAATTCATACCCATATTATTCTACAACTTCCTGAACTGTGAACAGCCATGCATTACCGAAGGCCATGATAATAAACTTAAATTTACCTAAAATCAGTTTTGTATGATTTCATATTTTAAATTGAAAATCTATCCAAACGAACCTACATCTAAGGTTCCCACTACCTTCCGTAGCATGAATAGAACGTGCTACGCTCGCTCCGGTCTGTTTAATTTTTAAATTTTTAAACGAAAATCTTTCCAAACGATTATAACGTTTGAGTGACATATATTTATACAAAAAAAATAATGGGCAGCGATATAGTGTGTAGCACGATTATAGTATATAATTAATTTCTGACAGTTGTATAATATAAAACTTTGAATTCAAAACAAAAGCTCCCGAAGAAACTTCAAGCATCAACTGTACATGATGTTATGACTTTATATGAGAATTAATATGACATAATGTGGAACAAAACAAATAGAAAAATCTTTACGTAACTATAACACAAACAGTGTAGGGTAATTATGAAAATGGTTCTGTAAGTCCTCGAGAATGCGTTGGAGCAAAAACGTATTAATATTCTCTTAGAGTAGCTATATCACTTAGCAATTATTGATTAAGAACAAAGACTTAGCTTGATTTTATCTATGATAGAAACTAAAACTACTCAGAACCTCTACAAAAATGTTTGATAGGTTGAACTGTTAAAGAATTTGATATTCACATGAGCGTTAGTGGTGCTTATTCTGAATTACCCTATGTTAATTATCCCAATCGACCCTAATTATTTAATAGATTTATATAAGAAAGTGATGATTATGAATAGTTAAAAGTAGGGATATAAGAATAAACTTAAGAAATAAAGAAATCAAACTAAATGCATTCCTAATATAAGCTTATTAAGCTGCTGCGCTTATTTGAAATGATGTAATCATCGAATCAATGTTACAGGAAAATATAAACAATAAGAGGAACATAAAGATGTAAATTACCTTTCAACACAATCCAGTCTTATTAAATTATTTAATTCAAGCACGCATGTGCAACGGCTTTCAAACAAGGCATGTTCGAAATCAGAAATAATTATACATATTTTGCCGTCTGCTAAATAACAAGGTTAACTGGGAAAAATTACGCAGATTAATTTAATACTCTAGTTTGTTTAGTGTAAACAAATACTTATTTGAAATACACTTTACGATTTACATATTCTACGTTAATAATTCCTTTGTTAAAATAAATTATCATTAATAATAAAGAGGTACAAATTTGCCAGTTAGATATGTTACATGCTTATTCAAGGTATACATTAATTTGAAATAATGAATTTGGAAATTCCCGTTAATTGGGATTTTAAATGGATTAATGCTTAAATAATGATTTCATAAACAGTTTGATATTAACCAAATAACTATGAACTTGTTAGTTTTCCTAGTGAACAGAAGTAAATAATTGTAGATTTTTTTTTTTCACATCGTTTTCATTCTAACTGTTTGAGTGCGGTTTTTTTTTTTTTTTTTTTTTTGTGTGTGTGTGTGTGTGTGTGTGTGTGTGTTTGAGATAAAGTATTAAAATATGTGTTTAAAATAATTAAGTTTTCTGAAACTGAACAGTGGTTGAATAACCAAAGTTTTTGCTGATTACCGCCTTTTTCTTTTTATAGTGATTGTTTCAGTGTTTAAGAATGTAGTTTATTTATTTGTTATATTTGTATTTTATGGATATTTTGTTTATTTATCTATTGACGAGCTGTTAAATTCGTCATGGAAAATCAAACATACGCTGAACTCTTTACATTATTTATCATACAAATTGGTTAATCTTCTGTTATCGAGCTGTACGTGATAGATTAAAGTTGATTTTTAAATGATCCATGGTAAGAAAAGATTTTAAAAATCATAAAAAATCAGTATAAATTGAAATTCAGTTAGTAAATAAAATGCATTTGAAAGTACATTCTTTTCATTATTTGATGGGCTAAAAATTGCGGCAGTTTCTAAAAATTAATAAATTTGCAAAAAAAGCGAAATGATTTACTTCGGTCGTTTTCATAATGGGTATGACGTCAGGATTACTCGCGGTAATTTTTTTAACACTTTCCAGCACAGTTGAAAAGTGTTTATGACTTCGGTCTGTCTGTCCACGCTCTAACTCCCGTAATTATACTAGGATTTTCATGAAATTGATAAAGGTTATTTAGGTTCACCCAAGCAATTTTGTTATTGTAGTAGGAATAATAGTTACAGGGGCACTCAAAAGTATTCCATTACATTATGGTATGAGGAAAAATCGTTTGCAGAGAGTTTGAATGTCGTTACACTATTTCAAATGCATTGAAACTGATATAAATCACCTAATTTCACTACGATCACGTTAGAACAGGGCATTCATAGCATTTTTTATTCATTTACAGGGACACACAAAAGAAATCGGTTACAGTACAGTACTGTATTTGAGTCATAATTGGCTGGAGTGTAAGGTTTAAAATTCGGTATGCGCTTTTGAATTTATTTATTTTTTTGCACCTTACTCGTTATATATAAATTCTATATCTCAAATACAGGGCTGCACAAAAGTATTCACGTACCGTTCTCCTTATTAGAAGAAAATGCTGAAGGTAAATTTTCAACTGAAGTATATGTATCTCTTAAGTGAACTAAATTTTGACAAGCGTGTAGTTAATAAATTGAAATCTATATATCCTATACAGGGCTGCTGAAGAAAGTCGGATAATTTTCCGATTGTGGATGGGAACAGCTGAAATTGGGTTTTGAAATGTGTTATGCGTTTCCACAGAGTTGAATTAGACGTAATATTATAATTTTTTAAACGGTGCAGTTTTGTTACATTATTCTGAATGTGTTGGAAAATACTTCATAATCTATGCTTGACGCATGATTTTTTTCTTTCTTGTTTCTTTATAATATAGATAAGACTCGGAAAAGAAGAAAACAAGTAGGGAGCAGGAATTTGAATTTTTTAGAATTTAGTGTCGCACCGATTGGAAAAAAAAAAAATTATTATTATTACGAGGTGAAACCTGTCAAATTTCGACGAAAGAAAATGTGTCAGAAGGAATTGTTTCATTAATTTATAATACTAGGGGGCTCGGCCCCTTACGAGCTACGCTCGCCAACCCCCGTTCAGACACCGCAGACTCTAAAAGCAGTTTAAAAAAATTAAAAAAACGTTGTCGATCTCCCTGTAAAAGAGTTTGTATTCATTTCTCTTTGATTGGGGAATTTTAAGGAAAAATCAGCTGCTGTTAAAAGATACGATGACTGTTTTCGTCTTTGATTAAATAAAATCAGTTAAACATTTCAAAAAAAGCTTACATAAAATGAATTAAATAAACAGAGTCTTTGTCTCCCGATATTTTTTAACAAAGCGAAAAGAAAGTTATTTTAAATGTATCGTTTTTAATCTGACGTAATTTTCATCAAACTTTTCTTTCTGTCTTTAATATTCACGTGAAAATACTTTTGTTAGAAATGAAATATTATTTGCGCTGTCCTTACAAATATAGTTTAAAAGATCGTCTCTAAATAAAAAAAAATATATGTATCGTGCAATTTTTAAATTTAAACTCTTTTGCAATATCATTTTTTGTTCATTTTACGTACTAAGTGTAATGTGACGTAAATGTGACGTAATTTCTCCTATTTAAAACTTCTAGCGCATGTTAATGAATTTATTATTTTGCAATATCCTTTCTCTTTTAAAATTCACGTGTAAATAGAGTTTTTATGAAGTAATTTTCAATAAGTTCCTGTTTTTTTACTTAATTAATTCTAATTTGAAAGTTTTTTGTGTTTATAATAGTCATGTCTAAATAAATTTTTCATTTGAAGCAAACATTATTGTTTGCGCTGTAAATGCAGTTGGCAACAGTTTAAATTAATACCTTTTTCTAAAATAAGTAAAAAATATCTCTCGAAATGCTGAAAATTTGAATTTAAAATATAAATAAACTTAAATAAATGAGTCAAATTAAAAAAATGCAGTCTGCACACCGGGAAATTCTGACGCATAAAATGATCTAAAAATAATTAAATTCTCATGCACAGTTCTTGCTCCTATAAAACTTCTTAATGGGACGATTTTTTCCAATATTAAATATCTCTTAAAATAATTCTTCGATTTGAAAACTGCCTGTATCAGCGCGTTTATCAAACATTTATCTATAATACCACCGATTTTCATATTTTTGTATGCAATATTTTGCTTAATATTAACGTAGAGAGACCTCCGGTCACAAAAAATTCAAAACCGGCTGCGGCGGCGGTGACAGCGTAAGTTACTTTTTTTTTTTTTTTTAGAATAGAGAGAAATATGCAAAATTAGTTACAATAAAAAATGCATATTATATTGGTTATTCTAACTCTCAAACAAATGCCTAAAGGTCGCTGCTCTTCCATAAAGACACTCGACATTTTTATAAAACTGTGAGCTTTATCAGTGCGTGATTTCAATTGCGTTATTTTCAAAAGTGAAGCATTTCCACATGTGAAGGAATTCAAAGTCTCGGTAGGGAAAATGAGGCACTACTAAATGACTTATTTCAGTTTTAAGCCACAACATGTAAAGGAAAATATGCATAGGACATCACTATCGCGGAATAGTACACAAACAGAGCAAGAAGCGATGCAGTAAACTCGACAAAAAAAATCGGATATCTAAAGATTCACATGCCTTCATTTGTTTGTGTCATTAATACTGACACTCAAAATTAAATAGCTCCATGGTTTATCAGAAATCATTCATTTATATTTTTTCAAAATAGCACGTATTTTAATTACAATTTCTTTTTCAGTTGTTAAGAGAAAATGACGACAAAAAGGTATGGTAGTCTACTATTTTTCAACTATTTTCCCTTCACTTTCTACAGAAGTGGAGTTCTTCAATTGTCACCAGTAAAGAAATGGTGCTAAAAACTACAAAAAAATTAATATCTCAAAAACCAGTTGAGATGCAGTTTTCAAACAAATTGCAGTTAAAGGTACTTTTTTTTTTCTCCAAAAGAAAGGGAATGTTTACAAACAAACATTTCTGCCAACCAATCTACCAACTACATTTTTTCATAACGATCATTGAAGGAATAGTCTTTTCGACGTAATCCAATCATATCAGAGACCTATTAAACGTAGACCAATCAAATTTCCCTAGGTCATGTGTACAGTAAGAGTCATAAAGAACGGACAGGAGTTTCTTGCTGATCCACAGTAATTCGACCAACAGCGACGTCATCTGCCCTTTTCTTATACGACGGTGTAAAAATTAAATATGGTCAATGTTTAGAACTAAAAAAAGAGCAGTAGAATCCGTATTTAATTGTACAATGATACATCTGCTTTGTTTTACAGCTGTCTTTTGTAACGGAACGTTATTCAATTCCTACTATTAGTTCACACTCTCCATATATATATTTATATATCTTGTTCAAATATTCAATCGTTAATAAAATACTTATTATTTATCCACTCAAGTTCAAATACATTTTTTTAAACTTGTAGTGGATGACACTTGATGTTAATACAGTTTTTTCAAATATTAATTCAATAATTAAATTTAATTAATTAATTTTATTTTTATATGGGAGAAAAAATGGCGGCCATTGGTTATTGAACAGCATTTAATGTATCTTGAACTCTATCAGGTGGATTACCATAGGGGGGACCCTGTTCTGTCAACAAATACCGCCATCTAATATTTCGTCAAGTTCCCAAAGACTTCCATTGTAAACCAATAGGGTTTACTTGCTTACAGAAAATCCACAAATTGAGATATTTTAATGCAACAAAAACTAATGTTAGCTTAAGGTACTATATTAAATTTTTCTTTGTTGACCCAAGTAGAAATTGAATTGAATATTTTCTTTTTTAATTACTTGTTTTTTAGGGACGACACTTTAATTGGTGCCCGAAAGAAATAGCATATCGGGGGTTAAAATTCGAGTTTAGTCCAAGATATCACAAATATTTGCAACTATGAGTAGGTTTTTTTTTTTTTTTTTTTTTTTTTTTTTTTTGAAAAATTTATTACCCAAGATAAAGGATTAGATGCATAAAAATGTAAAATTTTCTCCTTAAAAAAAAATAAAATTTCGCTTTGTTAAGTACGGGTTTTATATTTCTTAAAATTAGCTTAAACCCTCAAGAAAAAAATATATTTTACTTCCAAAAATAATTTAAGCAACTCCTTTGAAATTCGCACAACTTTTTTTTTAAAAAAAAATTCAATATTTTTTTCCCCTTTTCGAATAAATTTCCAAAAAGTAAATAAATATTATCTTGTGACATAAAAAGGGGCTTAATTAAGTCATTTTCTTAGGCACCGTTAAAAGTCCCAATTCAATCACGTTCTCTTTTGAAGAAAGTTGTTTTTATCGCCAATAAAAACTTCTATTACGGGATTTTTAATGGGTAACGGACAACATAAGAGGCAAAATATTAATTAGCGATTACGATTAAATTATTTATTTTAGTTAGCGAAAAAGTAACAAAAGAAAACACCTTTTACTACTTAAGAATATTTCATTAAAATGTACAGTAATTTTTTAGCTCTTCATTAGCTTTAAACTATGTTACTTTTTTTTTTAAATTTCCGATTATATACAAGCGAAGCAAAAACGTAATTCTATGCAGTATATTTACAGGGTAGATTAAAAAAAAAAACATCTCACGAAATATTAAAAAGATAAAATTCTTGCTTTCCGTGTATTTGCTTGCAGATACATGATAGGTAGCGTTATCCCTACTTGGAGCGTATAACTTAATAATAACACAATGATGTGAAACATATATAATGACAAACAAGAACGAAAAATCATTTATCAAGCAAGAATTATGAAACAATTTCCAACACCGACAAAACATTATTAATAAATTCCATTTTATCATGCAATGAAATCGATCACACACCCTGTAACCGAGTAATTTCATTTGCCTCAGTAAATGAAGATAAATACTATGCACTACTTAAGTGGATCATAGACCTTTGTTTAAGCAAAAATCGACCTCAAAATCGACATTTCTTTTTGTGTGTATTATTATTCTCTAATTTATACTACGTCATTAGTGGAAAACCGCATGCAGGTGCAAATATTTTACGCAAAGTTACAAGAGTTTTAATTTTGTTCACAAATAATTTTTTGGCCTTTTAATCTAATAATTTGTCATTCCATGTCAGTTCAGGCAGGCATGTAACCCACCATCACAGATTTTGATGAAACTGCGTGTGTTTGTTCCTTTTATTAAGTTATGGTTCCCAGTATTTTTTTTTTTACTCCTTGGTCAAATAGTTTCTGGGAAAAAAAATTGTCAAAATTTTGAGAAACTGCCGTCAGTTGGCATTCTTGACTGTTCGGTTTTCTAATGTAGCATGACATAAAAATGATCATATTTCAATATCTACTCTACAAATCATCTTCAAATAATTTATGCATAATATATAGGGTACGCAGTTTATGAAAAAAAATACTGTTACGCTTATAACATTTTAAGTGTGTCTAAAAAAATGTTTAATCTTTGAAGTCATGATTTTTTTATGAAAAATAATGCATTAACTAAAATAGCATTATCAACAAAAGGCGGTATTTTTATTAAATTTATTTTTTGTGGGGGATATACTTAAAGGTGTCCTTTACCCGATTCTGAAATAAAAATAGTGGGATTTTGGGTGTTTTTAGTAGTATTTCCTATTTAAAAGTATTTTGAGGCGTATTTCAAATCAAATCAAGCAGAGTCATTTCATGTCAGTTCGCCTAAGACATTTAATTCACTGTCACAAATTTCAATGAAACTGGGTATGTTTATAGCTCATTTTAAGACGTAATCACCTTTAATTTCCTTGATCCTAAGTAAAATATTTTTTAAGATAAAAAAATATCTAAATTTTGAATTTTTTTAAAAATGTTTTTAATGACAGATCTATATTCAAAGACTGCATAAAAAAAAAAGTCATTTCAATATAAAATCACTAAATAAGTTTCAAATAATGTATATGTGACAAATAATGTAGGCAGATTATTATTTATTGTTGTTTGTCATATTTAAACGCTAAGAGTGTGTCCAATCTTGTGAATTCTTAAAATCAAGAATTTTAGGAAAAATAATGTGTTAATCAAAAATTTATTATTAACCGAAGGCAGGCTATTATTACTTTTTTTATTTGTACGTAAAAATATCTTTTCAATGGTTATAAAATAAAAATAGTGAAAATATGAGCAATTTTAACAAAATTTTCATAAAGTGTGAATGTTTAATGATAAATATTGAAGCTTTTCATGCTGAGATGTACTATAATGACTACGATATCGTGTATTGCTACTCTTGCTTAAATATAATACATACAATAATAAAATAACAAATATTACTTACTGCAATAAAAATTAAATAGTACCAGTTCCTTTACCAACACTACATTGCTCAACAGCCAACTTAAAATCAACAGCCCACTCTTATTGAAAAATACTTTCAACTGTTCAAATAATAAATAAACTACATTTAAAAATCTTAATATCAACTTATTATCTTAAGACGATAATAATAACTAAACAAAATAATGAACTTATAAATCAGCTTTTAATTGAAAATTCATGAAATGGTCCCTTTAAATGTTGTTGTTCATCGAGTCAATCAAAACAAATTATAAAAAAAAAATAGTGAACCTAATATGCTGACTGCAATGACACTTCTAACAAAACTAATTAATTCATTACCATCTGAAATCAAACCCGAAAGATCAAAAAGAAAAAAAAATCAGCTGTAGTGTGAATGTGACATACTCAGTGGTTGTTGAGATAGGAATGTCTTTGTGACATTTTCACCTGTACGTCAATAAAATATAAACATGTAAGCTTTTTTCATTCATCCAAATTAAGTAAAACAATTATAAAATTTTGTTGTCATTACACCAGATGTTACATTTTTCGTCACATACTATTAGATAAATTCTTTACTTTTAGACATTATTGACATAATATCATAAAATTTACGATATGTATTTTCTATAAGTGTATAAACAATGTATATTCTTTATTAAACATAAATGAATAATTTTTAAATAATTTGTTTGAGAACAGGGATATATATACACACATATATATGTTGAAAATCCATCTTTCAGCAATATTGGGATGAAATAAATCAAATTACAGTAATTTCCAGTGTATAGCCCGTGGATCAAACAATCGTGTTTCGACCCAGAAATTTTTTAAAATAAAATGTAACTTTTTAGATCACAGTAAATATTGGTCTTCAGATACTGAATAAAATTTCTGGGTCCAAACTGAATTATTTGATCTCCGGACTATACACCCGAAATTACGGTACATATCATTAGAAACTGAATAAAGTTACAAAAGTGCAACTCATTAAGTTTTAAATAATTTTTTAGATATAGTTATTTGAAAGATATAAATATGCATTTTTTGCATATATTTAAAGCACAATATGTTAAAATTTTCTTCAAAAGAGTGAAATTTGGTATTTTTTTTAATATTAGCAGCTCAATGCTAGATTTTCAATATTAACAGCCAAATATGAGTTTAAAGATTAGGAATGCCATTTTGAAAATTTCTATTGGGCGGTGAGGAGCTAATGATTTTTCTCTTTTTTGGAAAGGGATAATTACTCATCGCCCTAGAAGTTTTACTAAAAAACAATATTGTTTATTTTTTTCCTTAAGAAACGAACATAAAAGATAATTTGAAAAATAAAATAAATGTATAAATAAAAATATTTCCAGGGATGATACATTGGATAGATTTTACATCTGAAAATATTGATAATTTTAAATATGATTTAAATACTACTAAAACCAACCAAAATCCCACTATTTTTATTTCAGATCCAATTATAATGTAGTATTATGTACAATTTAAAATTAAAAAATTAGTCATAGAAACTCCACCTCTGATTGATAAAGATTTTTTAATAATTTCATTATTTTTTGTAAAATATTTTTGATTTCAAAGATTATACAATTTTTTAGACACATTTAAATTTTTTTTAACATTACAGCAATATTTTTTTCATAATCTTGCTTAAATTATTCGAAGAAGATTTCTTTATTAGTTATTGAAATATCATTTTACATATAAAATGAGGCCTTTGAAAATTGAACAATCATTAATGGCAACTCGTGTTATTTTTCCAAAACTTTGATAATTTTTTCTCATATTTTCACTATTTTTATTTTATAACCATTTAAAAGATATTTTTACGTACAATTTAATCGGGTTAATAATAAATTTTTGATTAACACATTATTTTTGACAAAATTCTTGATTTTAAAAATTCACAAGATAAAAGACACTCTTAGTTTTTAAACATGATAAAAAACAAGAAATAATAATCTGCCTACATTATTTGTCACATATACATTATTTGAAACCTATTTAGTGATTTTATATTGAAATTACTTTTTTTTTTTTTTTTTTTTTTTTTTTTTTTTTAAATGCAGTCTTTGAATATCGAACTGTCATTAAAAAAATTTAAAACAATTTTTCAAAATTTTGATATTTTTTATCTTAAAAAATATTTTACTTAGGATCAAGAAAATTAAAGGTGATTACGTCTTAAAATAGGCTATAAGCAAACCCAGTTTCATTGAAATTTGTGACAGTGATTAAATGGCTTAGGGGAACTGACATGGAATGACTCACTTGGTTTGATTTGAAATGCACCTCAAAATATTTTTAAATAGGAAATACTACTAAAAACACCCAAAATCCCACTATTTTTATTTCAGAATCAAGTAAAGGAAACCTTTAAGTATATCTCCCACAAAAAATAAATTTAATAAAAATACCGCCTTTTGTTGATAATGCTTTTTTTGTTAATGCATTATTTTTCATAAAAAATTCACGACTTCAAAGTTTAAATATTTTTTTTAGACACACTTAAAATGTTATAAGCGTAACAATATATTTTTTTCATAAGTTGCGTACTCTAAATATTATGCATAAATTATTTGAAGATGATTTGTAGAGTAGATATTGAAATATGATTACATATATGACATGCTACATTTGAAAACCGAGCAGTCAAGAATGCCAACTGACGGCAGTTTTTCAAAATTTCGACAATTTTTTTCTCAGAAACTATTTCACCAAGGAGCAAAAAAAATTACTGGTGATCATATCTTAATAGTAAGAGCAAACACACGTAGTTTCATTAAAATCTGTGATGGTGGGTTACATATTGATATTTTACTGCCTGAATTGATGTGGAATGCCCCTAATAGAGTAATTCCGGGATTCATGCCGCATACTTTTTTTTTTATTTGTGTATAAAGTTCCGTATTGTGTATAAAAGGGGATATAAAATAAAAAAAAATCATGCTGTGCTATTTAATGTTAAATATACAACACTTGTATTGTGACAAAAAAATTCAAAACAAATAATTAATATTTTTAAACGATTTTTTCTAAAACATTACACTGCGGTGCGTCACTCATGCATTCAGGCTGAGGCGCCGCACTGGTGCGGTAGTTATGTCGTGCTTTGTTGTAAGAACAGTATGAAATTATGAATAAAATTATTAAAAAAATATTCATATCTGGACTATAATTAACTATGTAATAACAAAAAGAAACTAAATGAGTACAATGAAACGTACTAGTAATAATTACTTATTGTTTAATAATTGTCTGCCTACTTTCACTAATAAAATTATCGACTTATTTTTTTACATAGAATTTTAATTTTTATTTCAGCAACAACATAACAGCAATGTATTAGAGAGGGCGAAGAAAAAGGTAAAATAGTGTTTACATTATTTATTTGTTCATAGACATGTTTTTTCGACCTGCAATCTACACAGAAAGTGTCGAAAAAGTACAGTCTTTATGTAACCATATTTGATACAGGATGCAACGAAGCCAATTACACTTTCTCTTATTTGGAGTAGTTTTCTAAAAATTCCTTGCAAAGAACGTCTGCGTCAGACGTAATCCAACTTTTCGTTATTATCATCTTGGCTTGCATTTTTCTTCGCATTCTTACTTTTTAATTTTCCCTTTTTCTCCTTTGGTGCAATAAATTTTATACTGTTTGAACATTCATCAATGTCTGATGGACTGTCTCGGGATCCTCTATCTGAATCAAAATTAAATTAACTCTTGGTAGTTTTGTATTTTTTTTGTTAATTTTCTAACCTTTTTTGTTTTTTGTTTTTCTAAATTTACATTAAGGTCTTTCCAATTGTCAATAAAGTTTAAGTTTACTCCCGTTTTCTTAATTCTGTGCTTTGCTCTCCCCTTCCTAAGTCTCAGAATTGAAGATATTTTATGTAGATGATTGGTAGGTGATAGTGGTTTTACACTGCTAGTTCCAGGTTCTGCAGGCTTTAAATTGATTTGAGATGCGTTGATTACTACTTTAGTTGATGGATTTGCCTCTTTTTGTGCCGTGTTTTTTGGTAAGTGCCTTTCACTATCCGCTAAAGTAGAAAAGAAATGATCTGGGAGAGCGTTGTTGTTGAAAGGGAAGATCCCAGTGGCTTTAAAGTTACTAGTAGCGTTGCCAACAGTTGCCGATTTGTTCCTAGCATCGCAGATTAAAGACTCAACCTGATATAGAGTCAATCTACACCCAACATGCTGCATTAAACTTTACGGATACCATTGTCCTCGTAGGCTTACACCTTCTTTACTCTTATAAAATGTGGGCATTTCTAATAAAATCTGAAAAAAAAACGTTAAAATTTATCTGATTTTGAAAAGCAATATTTCATTTAAACCCAGGACGTTAAAATGCAAAATCATTACAATTACAATTAACGACTAATAACATGCCTAACTTTGTTAGTCGGTGCTAAAAGAAAAGGAAAAGTTAATAACACTTTATCATATCGTACAAAAGAAACTGCGGCATGTATACCGGAATTGCAGTGCGGCATGTATCCCATATTGTATGGTACAGACGTCGCACATCACAGTTAGTTACCATCGCTAAGGAAAATGGCGTAAGAATACACACAGCACACTATACAGACGCTAAACTTAGTTTTGACTTCGAAATCATGCATGCATTTAGAAATTAGTGTATAAAAAGTATTTAAGCATAATGTGTTAAAAAGTTTGGATATTGAAAGCATGCGATTGCGTCAAAATAAGGATTGTACAGCTACAAGTAAACGATTCACAATATACACTTGTTAAAACAATCTTATTGCGCGCCTATACTGCGCGTTTGACTGTCATCTATCGATAATTACAAGAAATACAAGGGGTGCGGCATCTGTCCCGGATGCAGGCGACTCTCCCGGAGTTACCCTACTTTAAATCTGTTTTTTCTCAATACTGATATTTCAGCTTTTTTTTAAATTTTTTAAATGCTCCTTGCTGCTTAATTTTTGATCAAAATTCACGAAACTGATAAGAAAGAATTCTGATATTGCTTAAAAAGAAACTGTGTATGCGTTTTAAAATTCGACTTCATTAAGACAATTAAATTTGATTTTTAACTTATTATAAGGCAAAATTTTGATAAAAATATCTCTAAAAATATTCAGAAAAATATCTCTGAAAAAATAACTATTTAAGGGATTAAAAAATCGATACACAGATTTGTTTATAATACAGTTTAAGTGATTAAAATACAAAATCGAGGATATATCTAAAAAATTAAGACGCAAGCAGCAATTTAAAATTTAGTTTAAAAATTTTAAATTTTTTAAAAGATCTTAAAATTATAAGAAGTTTAGAATTTTTTTTTAGGTGCTCTATTTACTTATGGCGAAATGCATATTTGCACAAAACTTCGAATCTCTATTATGAAAATTAAAAGAATTTTTTTTAAACGTCCACCGTCACCCTTAAGCTGTAGAAAATATGTTGTAGTGCACCTTAGGGATATTTTTTAATTTCATTACCATTAAGTTATGATAACATCATTAAAATACATCACAAAGGATTTCAGCTGATAGACAATAATGTAATGGAATTATTTTGCGGTTCCATATTTATAAACATACTGTAAGTGCTACTTATCCCATACTCCCAAGAGAGTATGCTTTAGTTCCATAGATGTATATGGGGCATTCTCACAATCTTTTCACTTTCGGGAATAAAAATCTGGCGAAATTAAACTTGCTAAAATAACATTTTAATCTGGTAGACGAATGCCTTAATGATTCAAAATAAAGAAAAAATGGTCAGCAGCGAAAATGTTTTTATTTAACCGAGGTTTAAGTTAAATTTGCGAGTTTAATTTTCCTTACCATTTTACCTCTATAACTTTTTTTTTTTCTACATTTTTACTTATAATGGGTTTGCATAGTACCCACAGGACATTCAAAAAAGAAATAGTAACAATGTTGTATTTTTTGTACAAAATTTTGGTATAACATTGTATTAAACGGGTGTTAAAGAAGGGACGGTAAGGTAAAAAAAAGGGGACGGTATAGGAAAAAAGTGACGAAATGGGAAAAAAAGGGACGGTAAGGATGGAACGGTAAGGAAAATTGCCACTTATTATAGGCAAATCATGTTAAGCTTTAGTGGTAGCCACAATGTTCTTTGATTTTTAGAAACAGTTGTTAACATTTAATTAAATAAGACAATAATAATTATTTTACCTCGAAAAGTGCAGGAATAAACCTTGGGGATGGTAAGACTACCAATAAAGCCACGATTCTTGAAATTGATATTTAAACTGATTGATATTGATATTTTATTTTGATTTAAATTCTGCAGTAAATTTCCTGTCAAAGAATTTTAGCCATTCTTTCTCTAGCATACTTCTGCATCAGAAAAAACTTGAAAACAATTCTGTGGCTGCATCAGAAGTGATTTTCAGTATAATTTTAGAAGAGGGACTGTAAGGAATCTAAAACCCAGGGACAGAGTTAAAAAAATAATAACTACCCTAAAAATGTGTGCAGGTTAATTTTTTGCTACATATTTATATAAAACAATAGTTACAGTTTTGGAAAAAAATTACATCGAATTATTTTTATTGAAACAATTTTATACAGACAGCTCCAAATTAAAAATCAGCATCAGGGACACGGGACGGTATAGGAGTTTTCCTGATATTTGGACCCCCAATATCGTCCAAAACTTTTTTATCTCGTTAATATTGTTATGCAATCATGCAATGGGATGTTCCCCAGTATACGAAATTAAAAAAAAAAAAAAACGCAAGAACATGTACTAAAATAAAAATTATTATTCAGGGACATAAAAGTCAAAAGATTGTGAGAATGCCCCATATAAATTTTATTATGCTTAAAATAATGCAACATCATTAAAATGCACCGGAAACGATTTTTCCCGATTGGCTATAATATAACGGGATTCTATGTCTGTCCCTGTAAAAGAGTCAACTATGCTACACACTTCATTTTAAATACCGAACATTCTATAGTAAGCATCAATAACGTATATAAACTTCATGGCTTTCCGTGTATACTTACGAGAGTTAGAGCATGGGTCGAACGGTAGACAAATAGACAGATAGACAAACCTAATTCATAAACACTTTTAAACTATGTTGGATAGTGTTTGAAATGTTACTTGCGCAGCTGAAAAGGAAATACAATAGAACCTCGATTATTCGAAGTAATTGGGACCCATCTTCTTTCGGAAAATCGAAATTTTCGGATAATCGAGAATGCTTCAATTTTAAGATTAAGGAGAAATATATGCAATATTTCTTATTATTCTAAGAAGTGCTTAATGAAAATAAAGCAATAGCAAAATAGAAACAAGAATAATTTACCTGAATTTTAATTTAGAAATTAATTGCCTTTTACATATATCACAAGGGTTTAAAAAAATGTTTTGTTTGTCGCAGTTTTGATTTTCTTTGCTTTGAAGCTTTAACACAGGTTTTTTCTTATATTATTAGTTCACCAGTATCACAGTCTTTCTGCTGCCCCAGCCATGTCAAAACTTTTTCAAAAAATTCAAAAGCTGCCAATTTGTTCGTTTTTTTCCGTTCCACTCCGCAGCTTACGAGAGCTCAACTTAAATTCAAAGGAACTCTACGAAAGGGGATCGAAAATATTTATATGTACTCGTAATTTGAAAAGGACCGCTTGCACAGAAGGAATATGATTGTTAAAAAATAAATTAAAAAAAAAATCTTTCAAAATGGATTTTGCACACAAGGAATATGACAGTAAAAATAAAACAAAAACTTTAAAAATGGATTTCAGTTAAGCGAGAATTTCGGTTAAAACAGTTTCGAATAAAATAGGTTCTTCTGTATTCCTAAAATCATAATTTGTCAGTTTAACGTTTTATCTACTATGCTAATAACTTGTTATAAAATTCATTTAATACGTGGATTAGTTGTAATACAGCCTAGAATGAGTTATAGATGCATTACTTTATCTTGTAACAAAAGTATTATTGGTTACACACACACACAATATATATATATATATATATATATATATATATATATATATATATATATATATATATATATATATATATATATATATATACATTTGAAAGGATGATTTCTTTTGTCTCTGCATCTTTTCAGCTTTCTTGGCGTTTGGTAAGGGGGTGGGGGGGGGGATTTCAATTCGAAAATATTTCTCTATTTCTATTGTAAGAACATTATATTTGTACATTTTCTAATTCTAAAAAATACTGAGAAAAATATTTAATAAAAAAGATTTGAATAGGGTTATAAACATTGCACAAAATCCCTATAAATTCAAGTATAATGAATCCTTCTAAATCCTTCAATCCTTCTAAAATCCTTCTAAACTCTATGAAATGATTATGTAAATCTTCTAATGTAGTTTCAAAAATTCACGAAAAATGCTTTATAAGATAAAATTTTCATCAATTCATAATTCAGTATATAAAGGTTTAAAAGGTATCTGGCCTAATTAACTGTCCCGTGACAAAATCTCTGAAGAAAAAATATAAGCTCATATATTATGTTCTGTATATTACTAACGTTCCAGAAAAAGTTTTCAAGTATTGCTCTAGATATTCGTCAGAAAGTCTAAATTCCAAAGCGTCCGGGGACTTTTGGCCATATAAGGTGTACAGCTATGTAATACAAAATATTTACTGAAATAAACATGTGTTAAAGCACCCTAGATTAGTGATACGGGATTTTAGAATAAGAAATAAATAAATGATAGTACGCTAAGATAGGAAAATTTCAGATCTTCACGAAAAGCCAGGTGCTCGATTTTTGTAAGGATTGTGAAGAAGTTGAATAGATATTTTGGTTACGTTTATTTTCGGCTAGGTAAATTCAAAAGATATCGCAAAGGTTATTGCACTGGAAAAGCTTCAGCGTCTACATGTCGCTTTATTAAACGTATTTTACAGCACAAGCTTTTGGAGTCAGAAATTCTACGATATTTTATGGCCTTGTTGTGAAACTTTTAACTTAGCTATCGGTTCAGATGGCTACAGACAGAAAACTCATAAAATTCAGACATAATACTTTCGGAATTTTATATAAGAATGGACAGGATATAATTTTGTTCAGGCGGACTCGTGTTTATTTCGAAAGTGTGAGAACGTACAAGAAATCGAAAACAAGTTGTAAATTTTGAAAAGAGAAAAAGGGTGAATAAGGGGTGATTTTTGTTGCGCAAGAAGTAAATAAAAATAAAAATATTCTCCCGTACCAAGGATCGGAAAGGTGTTTTCCCACGCAAGAAATATTAAAGGAATATACTGCATCTGAGAGAAAACCAATGGGGTTATAGTTATTATGTACAGGAGAGCCACTGAGCATTTGAATTTCCAGGGGCGTAGATGTTCACGGGGTAGAAGTGTTCTCGATTGGCCGCAGAAGAAGGGGGCATTGAAATGTATAGAATTTAGAAACCTATATACACGAGAACACAGAGTTTTCAGGGATAATTTTCCATGTTTACAAATTCGTGATAATACAACCTTTTAGTAAATAGATGTGGTCTTAAGGATAACGATGTGTCTAAAGATAGAAGGTAAGGAATATTTTCTATACCCCTGGGCATTTTTTTTAGTTGAAATTGTAAGGATATATAAATCAAAAAAATATATATATTAAATTAATTTAAATATTAATCGAAGCTAAAATTTACGGACATTCTCTAATTTTATTATATTGTATCTTGTATTTAGTTTAATAAAAGTAATGTATAGAAGAAAATTGAGTATTTGTTTTGGTGGGGAATCTGGGTTAACATTATACATGAATAGAAAATAAAATCATTAATTGCATTATTTCTCCTATGCGTTCATCGGCCATCTTAAGTAATAAAGGTAAGGGGAAAACAGTCCCCCAACAATGGTCATCCGTGTCCACGTTTTACCTTTTCAGGTAAAATTAAAAGTAATATTCAATTTTAGTCAATGAGATTTAATTTTTTCTTCTAAATTAAGATTACTTAAATTCATACAACAGAGAATGTCAAATTTCATTACAAATTTTAATACCGTGATTCAAACTATTATACAAAAAAATATATATATATTTCTGTAAATTAATTTTTTTTTTCCTAACTGCATGTATATTTCACATTTGTTTGTTTGTTTTTTCCCTTCAATATATAATCTCGACATTCAGTTATTCTCATTTCTTCGTTTATTCATTTTGTGTTTTATTTTGATATGTTGAATATTATAATTCATTCATTTTAAAACGGAGTATATTTTTTTTATATACAAAACTTCTAGTTTGTGCCATTTATGTCATCAAAAATTGCTCGGTTAAATATCTTCTCCAATAATTTTCAAGTTAAATATCTTTTATGGTATCGTGATTGATCTACGAATAATTTATGTCAAAATAATTTTTCGTTTTGAAGTTTTATTCTCATTCTTTAGGTTTGTTTCAAATTTAAAGTTTCATGTCTTTCTTTATTTCGAATTCGTTTTCGTTTCATGTTTTCGCTAAACTTCGAATTTTGTATATTATACTGTCTATGTCTGAATTCTAGTTCAAATTCTTTTTATTAAGTCACTCAATTTCCTTTTCATTTATATATATGTATTTCAACAAGTTATATTTTGTGTTTCGGTATCTTATTAGTGTATCTTACAGTATTGTTTTATGATTTTTTTTTATATATCAATTTATTTTGATTTTTCATTGTTTTGTGGGAACGAATAACTCTTGAGGTTTAAACTTGTTTATATGACTAGGTATATGAAGGTCTTTAACGACGGTACCGAAAATTTTTAAACAGTATTTTTTTTTGTCTTTAATCTTTAGATTACAAATTATGTTCTTAAGTCTCATTACATAATATTAAAATTTATTTTATATTAAATTTGATTTTATCTTATATTAATTTTGATTTAAACCTTTCACTATGGCGGTAAACGGAGGTGGGTCAGGTGCCCAGGAAAATGGACCAGGAATCAGTCCGCTACAAAAATTAGCTGCGTTACAGAGCATTATACCCCAATTTGATAACTTAAGCGCGGTAACACCTGCATTCTTTATCGAAAACTTTGAAGCCATAGCTACTATGGTACAGTGCTCTGATGAAGAAAAACTAATCATACTTAAATCGAGAATACGTGGTGAGGCTCTATCGCATTTAATTAACAGCCCTGACTTGGATCAGGAAACAAATTGTACAAATTTCAAAAAGAAATTCATAGCTTTTTTTGATAAAAAGGTTAGTTTAGCTACGAGGCAACAAATGTTCTCCAACTGCAAAATGCAACCGGGAGAATCTGTAAAGTTATATGCGGCTAGGGTTTCGTTAATAACTCAAAAATTCTTCAATAGCCCTGACTTAGAAAACGATTCCGTGAAAAATTTATTTGAGGTGTCAAAACTATCCAAATTTCTGGAGGGTCTACTACCCGAATACAAACATTCAACTTTGATCAAAGACCCACAATCATTTAAAGAAGCGGTCGATTATGTAGAGCTGTTAGAGACAAATAAGGCTTGTTTCCCGCAAAATTCTCAAGACGTAAGCGTTTCGCAAGGAAACAATATTGTCAATGCAGTTTCTAGCGACATTTCTAACAAGGAAATAAAGCAATTATTAGAAACTCACGTGCAAAAGACACATGATACTATTTATACGTTAACAAAAGAATTGGATAAATTACGATTATCGATGCGTAATAATTCTACACGAAATTCTAAACATTTTGAACCAAATTTTAGACAGTCTCATGTTAATAATAATGGCAATGTGTATACTAGTAAATCTTTCCCTCCGTGTGACTTTTGTGGAAAACGAAACCATCTTACAAAATTTTGCTTTTACAAAACAAATTTCCCAAGACAGCAATCCAATCTTCAAAACTCACCACCTTCCTGGACGCGTGGGAATAATAATGGAGGTAGGAGCGGTCAACGACCCGACCGATTCAGGGACAATCCAAATCAAAGACCTTCTTTAAGCTTCAAAAGGGGTGGTCGAGATCAAAAGACCGAAAATTTCTCCGGTCTCCCCACCGAAATATAGCAGTTGATGTTAGATGTGTTAACGATATAAGGGAGGAAAATAGCTTACAACCGCTATGCCCTTTAAAGTTGACAGTGGGGATATTTATTACACGAAACAAGTTAACACGCAATTATTAGACGATAATGGCATTCATTTTAATTTACCGCTAATAAAAATTTCCCTTATAGACACGGAATTAATATTTTTGGTCGATTCAGGAGCTCAAATTTCGTTGTTAAATTACGATGCTTTTAGACGCATTAAAATAAAAAATTTAGATATACAGCGTACCAACATAATAGTGAAATCCATTTCTGGTAATACTTTGAATACCACTCATTTCGTAATATTGCCAATCACGATTGATAACAGACAATATTTACATAAATTTTATTTGATAAATAGCCACCTATCCGACCATTACAATGCCATACTCGGGTATGATTTTCTACATAAATTTAAGTTTACACTTTCTCTTAATACAAATTCACTCACAACAGGAAATGTTTCTATGAAATTAGACAAGACGTTCAACCGTAATGTTGGAGAAACAATGTCGGATCAAGATAAAATAATTAGAAATATAGTCTCAGAACATTTTGATAATAGAGATATAGAAAAAATTAAACTCATCAGGCGTCAAAATTTGCGTGAAACTGATTTTGATTTATCTCATTTGCAACCAACAGTAAAATCACGTCTACTGAAATTACTTTTCGAATTTTCCGATATATTTAGTAAAGATATATATACAATCGGTCGTACCAATGCAGTTAAACCGAATTTAAAAGTGGATTTCGAACAGTTGCCGTCTTCACGTCCATACAAGCTCGCTCAGATTTTACAATTAGAAATGAGAAAACAATTGGAAGAGATGTTAGAAGCAAATATAATCGAAAAGTCTGACAGTCATGTAAGTTTTCCTTTGCTTATTGTTAAAAAAAAAGAACCCAACTTCGGATCCAACCAAACAAAAATACAGGGTCGTTAGCGATTTTAGAGCTTTAAATAAACACCTTAAATATCCCCGTTACAAATTACCACTGATCAATCAACAATTAGAAAAACTTAGTGGGGGCGATTTATTTACATCTCTAGACTTGTCATCGTCATTTCACCAAATAGCTTTACACCCTTCACATAGAGACATGACAACATTTACTACACCTTTTGGTCAATTTCGTTATGTTTGCCTTGCTCAAGGATTGAGTTGCTCTCCAGAAATTTTTTGTGAATTAGCTGATAAAATTCTAGCGCCATTAGTTGATTTAAATTTTGCAAATTATATCGATGATTTCGCCTGTTCAGCACATAACGAGGCTGAAATGTTATTTAAACTGCGAAAATTATTTGAACGATTTAGAGAATTTAATCTTACTTTAAATCCCGAAAAATGTACTTTTATGAAACCTGAAATCAACTTTTTGGGTCATGAATTGTCAGAGAAAGGTATAAAACCACTCCACGATAACATAGAAAAGATAAAAATTTTCCAGTTCCAACAACAGTAAAAAAGGTAAGACGTTTTCATGGTTTAATCAGCTATTATCGTAAATATGTGAAGAATTTTTCCGAATTAGCGGCTCCTTTGACTAATCTTACGAAGAAAAACCAAAAATTTTCTTGGACCCCAGAAACTCAACGCGCTTTTGATATCCTTAAACAGAAATTAATTTCATCACCTATTTTTATTTCTCCAGACTTTGATAAAACTTTCATTCTTTCTTGCGACTCCAGCAAAGATGCTTTGGGAGGAATGCTTGGACAAAAAGATAACAATGGGATAATAAGACCGATCGCCTATTTTTCAAAAAAATTAAATCCAACACAAATTAGATATTCAATTTTTGACAAAGAACTTATGGCTATCGTCAAAAACATTGAGAGCTTTAAATACTATTTATACGGCAGAAAATTTATCATTCGTTGTGATAATTCTTCATTAACAAAACTAAATAATTTGGAATCAGTAAGTGACAGAGTTGCTCGATGGATGGCTTTTCTCGGAGATTACCAGTATCAATTTGAACTAATCAAATCCCAGGAAAATAATGTGGCGGATATCTTGTCGAGAGATTCTTATATAAATGAAGTAACCACAATTAAAAACGCGAAAAATTGTCAGAAATCGTGTGTAAATACTAATTATGTAAATAATTCTACGAACATGTATAATAATGTGAAATATGTCGAAAATAATGGGAATGAGTCTCCCTTACAGTCTTATGCTGCCACTCATCTTGTAAATAATGATTATAACAAACTCAGTAAAAATTCGAATTGTGTTAATGATAACTCAAACAATCATTTTTACAACTCATCGGCAGAAACTATTAATGTAAATAGTAATCTTGACGAATTGTGCGAAAGTAAAAATGTTGTATATAAAAATTCTAATGAATATTTTACTGATTCGCATAAGGGAAATAATAATGCGAATAATAATGTGCATGATTTGAATGTAAATATGAATATTGTAAATGCACAATTAAATGAATCTTATAAATCACATGTAGAACTGTATAGTGATATTAAAAATTGTTCTTATGAAAATGACAGTGATTATAACTTTTGTGAAGGTAGAAAATCTAAACGGACGATTAATAGTATGATTAAATATACTGTTGCCGGATTAGAAAATTTTGGTTCTACCTGTTATATAAATTCTGTGTTACAATGTTTGACAAATTGTCCTCCTCTTCGTGAATTCTTATTAAACGACAAATTAAGTTTATGTTGTGATGATACAAATTTTTGTATGATATGTGCATTACGTAGACAACTAATAAATGTAAAAAACAATCCTGGTGAGGTAATTAAACCCACAGAAATTTACACAAATTTACGTTTTATAGCACCACACTTTAGATATGACTGCCAACAAGATGCACACGAGTTCTTGCGTTATGTAATTGATAGTATGTGGAATCCGAATTCATTACATTGTTTAAATTCAAAACAACAATCAGAAAACAAATTCGCAGAGCCAATAAATTTAATTTTCGGAAGTTACGTCAAAACTGAAATAACTTGCTTAAACTGTAAAAATAAAAGTTTTACTTATAATCAAATGATGGATTTTATGTTGGATATCACGAAAAATGTCAAAACCCTTGACTCTGCGATTTACAATTTTCTACGGCCAGAAGTTTTGTCTAATGAATATTCGTGTCATTGTAACAAAATTAAAGTCAATGCGAAAATCGAAAACTCTATTTCTCAACTTCCTAAGGTGATCACGTTTCAATTTAAACGTTTTTCTTTTCAGAACTCTCAAAGTATAAAGATTCATAGTTCAGTTTCTTATCCGGAAATACTAAATCTCAGCCCTTTTCTAGAAGTTCCGACTAGGGAACCCATGCGGTATTCATTGACAGGGGTCATTGTGCATTCGGGTCCCTCAACTGATACGGGACATTATTATGCGTATGTTAAGGATTCTACGGGAGCGTGGTTCCTTTTAGATGACTCGAGAATAATTGAAGTCAGTTTGGGGGAAGTTCTGAATCAGAAAGCATATATACTCTTTTATACTCAAATAGAACATCCGACAATAAAAACTAATTATACTTCTTTGGCAAATACCTCAGATATGAACATTAAAGTGGAGGAAGATGGACAGAAATTTTTGGTGGAAGAGTTTGGAGTAAATGCCATTCAAATAGACCTTCCAACTATTGATGAAATTGCTTTGGCTCAAAAATCTGATCCTAAAAATTCTAAAATTATTTCAGAAATAATCACAAACCCACATGCAGCTAAAGAAAAATATCCAAATTATCTAATGAAAGATGGATTGCTTATGCATTCTGCATTTATTCCTAGAGTTCGGAAAACTACAAACATATTACGAATAGTCATACCATCGAAATTTAAAGCACATATTTTAGCAGCCAAACATATTTCCCATTTTGGCGTATTAAAAACTTATAATTTAATTCGAGAAAAATATTTTTGGGAAAATCTATACACAGATACTAAACACTTCGTAAAATCTTGTTTCCAATGTAATAGTTTTAAAACTCCACATATCCAGAAACCAGTTCCAATTCAAAGAAATTTCATACCAAATAGACCCATGGAATTCTTATCGACTGACCATTTAGGTCCTTTTACAGAAACAAGCAAGGGAAATAAATACATTCTCACATTCGTAGACCATTTCACCAAATATATAAGATTATACGCAGTTCCAGACGTAACGGCACGAACTACAGCGGAAAGGTTTCTAGATTTCATTAGCATTTTCGGACTCTGTGACAAACTCCTTTCTGATAAATGGAAAGCTTACACAGCAGATTTATTTAGAAATTTATGCGGAAGATTAGGAGTTGTTAAACTTTTTACAACACCCATGAATCCTAAATGCAATGGAGGAAGTGAATGTTTAAACAAAAACATCAAGAAATCCTTATCAATTTTTGCAGATAGCACAACAAATTGGGACGATTATTTAAATTATTATTCCCTGATTTATAATTGTTCCTATCATTCTGCAACAAATGAGAAACCCGCATTTTTACATTTAGCATTTGATCCTATATTACCCAGCGATATATTAAATGAAACACATGGTGTAGAACATCGTCCGTTGGCAAATTTCGTTGAAGAAAAAGCTGCTCAATTGCAATATGCAAATAAAAAGGTCGCAGAAAATATTCATAAAGCAGCTTTAGTACAAGAACAATTTCAAAATCGAAATGCCAGATATAGGGATTTTCAAATTGGCCAGCTGGTATATTTGTTAGCACCTGGACACGATCGCTTTACAAAAATTCTTAAAGCTAGAAATTATACGGGTCCATTCCGTATTACTTGTAGACATAATAAAGTAGATTATTCAATAATAGATATAAGGAAACCAGGCGCACGCGAATTCAAAATTCATGCCTACCGTTTAATCCCATATGTAACCAGAAAAGAAGAACTAAAATTAATTCAAAGCGACGTTCAGAAAAATAATCAGCCTAATACATTCTCATCAGAAGATACTCCTTACATACACAAACCTCATGCAGACTTCGACGAAAACACCGACAATACACTACTTTTTCCGTTAGATCAAAACAACTCTTCCGATACAAACGAGAACGAACGCCTTATAATGGAAAACACCGTCCCCTCGTGTGACACACCCCCAGGTCCAAGTATGTCAAGCAATGATAATTCTAACGCCAGCGATGACACAATCTTATATTCTCCAGGAGAGGAAATAGAGGAATATTCGGATTTACCCTCCGCAACGTCGACTGGGAAACTTGTTGTACAGGGAGAAAACGATACTTCAAATTCAAATAATTCGACATATCATTTTAGACAACGAGATCCTATAAATTATTATGCAGAAAAGGTTTTTAACATGGCATTAGAATTTACAAAATAGATATATATAAATATATATATTTTATATTCATATGTTTTAGGATATAATTTTATTCATTTATTAAATTCGTTACCTGATGCATACATTTTATTTTCTCTTTCTTTATATTTTATACAAATACTATACAATGCTAATATTGATTATGACTTTTGCACATTTAAGTTAGTTTATTTTAATTTTATTTAAATACATTAATTATTATATGTCTGCAACCTATTAAATAGACAGTTTTATTATTGTTGTTATTATCTATTCTTCACAAGGTTTTAATTTTCTGTTTCTTCATTTCATCTTATTTCCATAATTTAAGATACGTTTTCTTTTATTTATTCTTTTAAGGACACTGTTCGATAGATTGCGATTCTTTTGTTTTCCAATGGTGCACAATTGTTAAACGGGATTGCAAATTCTATGTCAATAACTTTCAATTAAGTGTGATTGAGTTTTCAATGTGCTATAAATGATTATTTGCAGGCAAATTTTCATTTTCAAGCACAGATGCCTAGTTAGTAGCATCAGGATTTTCTACCTTTTTCTTTTCTCCAATTTTTTTTTCACTCCATCTCATAAATATTTGAACTAGCAATCATTCTCTTTGTTTGTTTTAGATTGGATTTTTGAATTTTCCATTTCATTCATTTTAATTATATCAATTTATCTTTTCTTTACAAAAAAAAAAAAAAAAAAAAAGAAAGAAATAAGAATTTGTATATTATGCGATATTTTATTTTAATTCCTATTGTTTGAATCATGGTTATTTGAAAAAAAAAATAATAATAATAAAATTTCGTAAAGATTTTGTGTTAAATTTTGTTTTACATGAAAACATTTGCGATTTTGAATTAAAAATTTTCGAAATATTAGAAATTAAGGAAACGAAAAAAAAAATTTAAAGAAAGGATTTGTAATATCATTATAATAAAGGAATATTGTTTTCCTTAAAAATTCCTTTATTTTGCATTTCTTTTCCAAAAAAAAAAAAAAAAAAAAAAAGCTATAAGTTATTCATTTTTATAAATAAATGATATATGTAGTTACAAAGCATTATTACATTTAATTTTTCTCTCAATGCTCAGAGTGTAATGGGATTTATTCCTTTTCCTTTCAGTTATTGTCTTCATTCTTGCCTTTGGAATGGCAAGTGCACTGAAAAGCAAAAAGGGACTACTCTGTGCCTTTCACACTGAATATACGTGTGAGCACGTACCTCCACACTTTTGGGGGAAAATTGACATCCCACCTAAGGCTTGCATCATTCATGACTGCAAACACTGTATTACAGCCAATAAAACTTTCGTCTTGGACGACAATCTAAAATTATGGGAGCCTACAGCTTTCATTTTAAGAATAGAAACTAAAGTAATAGACAAAAATTCAACTACTTATTCATGCCACACACCGGACAAAAATAATTGCGAATGCGATGATGATGATTGCACGGGTAGTAGCGACTTTTGTGCCATAAGAAATTGCACACATGCGAGTCAGTGTGTCTGTGATCGCACTTACGAAAAACTAGAAATTGTATCTTTAATGGTAGATAAACTTTTGAAAAATCCTAACATTATAATTTTAGAAATGTGCCACTTCGACACTCGGGTGTCAACCACTCATAGCGGAATTCATCGCCATTTATTGGAAGGTGAAAATGCTGTTTTCGAACAAAACAACTTGACGATCGATTTTCAAGACCCTATTCTTCGCCTACCTGCAAATGGAAGAGTTATTCTACGGTCAGAAGACTTTGAACATATCATGTCAGTGCCAATGGATCGAATGATCAAATTACCTTTTGAACTTATTGCATATAAAACTGACATTTCTATCATATATATCCATCCCAGCGGCCGTACTGTTTCTGGAACAATTCACGTTTCAGGAAAATCAATTTGCCAACTTAGATCGTGTATATGGTGTTTGGAGGTATTTGAACATTACCACTGCCTTCCAAAATTTATGCAATACATCTTAGGTGTAATACTTTTTGCATCTGCATTAGCCATATTATTTTGTGTGAAATTTATTTTCAAATCGATCAAATTTATTTTTAAGTCTATTTTCACACTCTGTATAATGAGTTTTAAGTTATGCAAATTTATAGCCAGATGTTCACTCTTGCTAGGGGCTCTCATCGGTTCCAGTATACGAAATCTTTTACAGAATTTCTATTTTGTATTAGAAAGAAATGCCGACCATAGATTGCCTCTTAATTCTCTTCCATTGGTTCTTCTGGCATGTGTATTGACGCTCACCACTGTGACAGCTGAGTGTAACACACATTCAGTTATTAAATCAGATCTACAGAGTTGTGAAATTTTGCAGGACAATTCTAAATACTGTCAAATACATACTACAGCCGAAATCTCTTTAAAGAGTATCTCTTCGGAGACTTGCCTCTGGTTTGCAGACCAGAAAGACAATCATCTTTTTTCCCTGACGATCAAACTAGAGGAAGTTGTTTGTGCTTTTCAAACAGAACGACAATACTTTTCCTTCCCTGTGAAAGAAAAACAGTTATCACAAATCTCCTGTATTTTTAATAAGTACTGTGGGAGGGGTGTGCATTGTTCCAAAAGAAATTTCGGTCACGATGGTGCCAAGTTCGAATCCGAACCTCCAGAGAGCAGGGAGTTTCCTGGTTACTCGAGTTGCCAAGCTGGATCTTTAGGAGTAGGTTGTGCAGTCCTCACCAGAGCTTCTTGTAATTTTTATAGGATTTGATACGAGCCGGACCTTCTCAATAGTTACGAAATTTCTAAAATTAGAAGCCACACTTGCCAATATAAAATTTCTGTCAAACACACAGAAAACAACACCATCACGAAGGTTCTACTTTCAGACACAGCCTTCACAAAAAATGGTATCAAAATTTCCATTCTAGGGGCTTACGATCAACCACAACTCCATTTACAGGACATGCTAATACAACGAGTGGGCAGAGCTAGTGAAGCTTATTTGGCTTCAGCCAGTGAAAAAAATTTCCCCATGGCCGGTACAGTCGGCGCGGTTCAAGCAAAAACCTCTTATACGAAAGACTTCATTTTTGCTTCAGATATGACTCAGTGCGATTTTTTTGAAGATACACTTAGGTGTATTACGGCACCAGATGCCCTCGAAAACCTTAAAAAAAACTAAAGAAAATGCATTGCCCTTACAACGAGGAGTCCATTTGTTCCACGTAGAGGAAAATCTGCTAAAGTCTACTCTCTTAATGTCGTCAGCGGTACGGATACAACTACATTTTTCACATTTCAAGATCGCCGTTAAGACAACTACGATATGCCCAAAATTCGATAGTGAGAAAATCACTAGTTCTGGTTGTTATGACTGTCCCCTCCTCTCACGTTTATCGTTCACAGCACATAGTACATGCCAATCAGGAGTGGTGCTAATACACTTTCAACAAATAAACACTCATACTAAAGCTATTCACTTAACAGGTGAACCAACACTGCACATTATAAAATTTGTAGCTGAGCAGAAATGTTACTCAGAAAAATTGTGTTTAAAGTCAAACAGTTTGGTCCAGTGCCAGAACATTGATTTTTGTCTAGAAGAGCCGAGTGTGGAGCTATTAGCTCTAGATACAAATTACACTCGTACATCGAGTTCATACACACAGTCAAACTTCATGAACTGGTTGAAATTGCCAAATTTAGACTCTTCCTTCTACTTATTAAAATTTGTTGGTGCTGCACTTTTCATCGTCTGTGTGACCATAACTATATTTTCCAGCCTTATCACCTGTTGTTGTCGTGCTCGGTGATTTAAATTACATTTCACAACACTCAATTGGGAAACATAGAAAATCTTTTACACCTAAAAATTTTCTAAATACACACACACAATATATATATATATATATATATATATATATATATTATTTATTTATTTATTTATTTATATTATTTGGACTGTACCTTTATTTAGCATACTTGTTTATTCTTATTTCCTGGTTGGGGGTTTTGAAACCCAATTTGAACTGATTTGTTTCAGTCATTTATAATTGAATTTGTATGATTTTATCGATGATTTTTCCTTTTGTAAATTGTATTACGAGAATGTCCTTGATTTTACTTGGAGTTAAATTATTTTCTTTTTTTTTTTTTTTGTTTTTTTTTCTTTCTCGAAGTTTGTTATATTATTGTTAAAGCACCCTAGATTAGTGATACGGGATTTTAGAATAAGAAATAAATAAATGATAGTACGCTAAGATAGGAAAATTTCAGATCTTCACGAAAAGCCAGGTGCTCGATTTTTGTAAGGATTGTGAAGAAGTTGAATAGATATTTTGGTTACGTTTATTTTCGGCTAGGTAAATTCAAAAGATATCGCAAAGGTTATTGCACTGGAAAAGCTTCAGCGTCTACATGTCGCTTTATTAAACGTATTTTACAGCACAAGCTTTTGGAGTCAGAAATTCTACGATATTTTATGGCCTTGTTGTGAAACTTTTAACTTAGCTATCGGTTCAGATGGCTACAGACAGAAAACTCATAAAATTCAGACATAATACTTTCGGAATTTTATATAAGAATGGACAGGATATAATTTTGTTCAGGCGGACTCGTGTTTATTTCGAAAGTGTGAGAACGTACAAGAAATCGAAAACAAGTTGTAAATTTTGAAAAGAGAAAAAGGGTGAATAAGGGGTGATTTTTGTTGCGCAAGAAGTAAATAAAAATAAAAATATTCTCCCGTACCAAGGATCGGAAAGGTGTTTTCCCACGCAAGAAATATTAAAGGAATATACTGCATCTGAGAGAAAACCAATGGGGTTATAGTTATTATGTACAGGAGAGCCACTGAGCATTTGAATTTCCAGGGGCGTAGATGTTCACGGGGTAGAAGTGTTCTCGATTGGCCGCAGAAGAAGGGGGCATTGAAATGTATAGAATTTAGAAACCTATATACACGAGAACACAGAGTTTTCAGGGATAATTTTCCATGTTTACAAATTCGTGATAATACAACCTTTTAGTAAATAGATGTGGTCTTAAGGATAACGATGTGTCTAAAGATAGAAGGTAAGGAATATTTTCTATACCTCTGGGCATTTTTTTTAGTTGAAATTGTAAGGATATATAAATCAAAAAAATATATATGTTAAATTAATTTAAATATTAATCGAAGGTAAAATTTACGGACATTCTCTAATTTTATTATATTGTATCTTGTATTTAGTTTAATAAAAGTAATGTATAGAAGAAAATTGAGTATTTGTTTTGGTGGGGAATCTGGGTTAACATTATACATGAATAGAAAATAAAATCATTAATTGCATTATTTCTCCTATGCGTTCATCGGCCATCTTAAGTAATAAAGGTAAGGGGAAAACAGTCCCCCAACAATGGTCATCCGTGTCCACGTTTTACCTTTTCAGGTAAAATTAAAAGTAATATGCAATTTTAGTCAATGAGATTTAATTTTTTCTTCTAAATTAAGATTACTTAAATTCATACAACAGAGAATGTCAAATTTCATTACGAATTTTAATACCGTGATTCAAACTATTATACAAAAAAATATATATATATTTCTGTAAATTAATTTTTTTTTTCCTAACTGCATGTATATTTCACATTTGTTTGTTTTTTCCCTTCAATATATAATCTCGACATTCAGTTATTCTCATTTCTTCGTTTATTCATTTTGTGTTTTATTTTGATATGTTGAATATTATAATTCATTCATTTTAAAACGGAGTATATTTTTTTTTATATACAAAACTTCTAGTTTGTGCCATTTATGTCATCAAAAATTGCTCGGTTAAATATCTTCTCCAATAATTTTCAAGTTAAATATCTTTTATGGTATCGTGATTGATCTACGAATAATTTATGTCAAAATAATTTTTCGTTTTGAAGTTTTATTCTCATTCTTTAGGTTTGTTTCAAATTTAAAGTTTCATGTCTTTCTTTATTTCGAATTCGTTTTCGTTTCATGTTTTAGCTAAACTTCGAATTTTGTATATTATACTGTCTATGTCTGAATTCTAGTTCAAATTCTTTTTATTAAGTCACTCAATTTCCTTTTCATTTATATATATGTATTTCAACAAGTTATATTTTGTGTTTCGGTATCTTATTAGTGTATCTTACAGTATTGTTTTATGATTTTTTTTTATATATCAATTTATTTTGATTTTTCATTGTTTTGTGGGAACGAATAACTCTTGAGGTTTAAACTTGTTTATATGACTAGGTATATGAAGGACTTTAACGACGGTACCGAAAATTTTTAAACAGTATTTTTTTTTTGTCTTTAATCTTTAGATTACAAATTATGTTCTTAAGTCTCATTACATAATATTAAAATTTATTTTATATTAAATTTGATTTTATCTTATATTAATTTTGATTTAAACCTTTCACTATGGCGGTAAACGGAGGTGGGTCAGGTGCCCAGGAAAATGGACCAGGAATCAGTCCGCTACAAAAATTAGCTGCGTTACAGAGCATTATACCCCAATTTGATAACTTAAGCGCGGTAACACCTGCATTCTTTATCGAAAACTTTGAAGCCATAGCTACTATGGTACAGTGCTCTGATGAAGAAAAACTAATCATACTTAAATCGAGAATACGTGGTGAGGCTCTATCGCATTTAATTAACAGCCCTGACTTGAATCAGGAAACAAATTATACAAATTTCAAAAAGAATTCATAGCTTTTTTTGATAAAAAGGTTAGTTTAGCTACGAGGCAACAAATGTTCTCCAACTGCAAAATGCAACCGGGAGAATCTGTAAAGTTATATGCGGCTAGGGTTTCGTTAATAACTCAAAAATTCTTCAATAGCCCTGACTTAGAAAACGATTCCGTGAAAAATTTATTTGAGGTGTCAAAACTATCCAAATTTCTGGAGGGTCTACTACCCGAATACAAACATTCAACTTTGATCAAAGACCCACAATCATTTAAAGAAGCGGTCGATTATGTAGAGCTGTTAGAGACAAATAAGGCTTGTTTCCCGCAAAATTCTCAAGACGTAAGCGTTTCGCAAGGAAACAATATTGTCAATGCCGTTTCTAGCGACATTTCTAACAAGGAAATAAAGCAATTATTAGAAACTCACGTGCAAAAGACACATGATACTATTTATACGTTAACAAAAGAATTGGATAAATTACAATTATCGATGCGTAATAATTCTACACGAAATTCTAAACATTTTGAACCAAATTTTAGACAGTCTCATGTTAATAATAATGGCAATGTGTATACTAGTAAATCTTTCCCTCCGTGTGACTTTTGTGGAAAACGAAACCATCTTACAAAATTTTGCTTTTACAAAACAAATTTCCCAAGACAGCAATCCAATCTTCAAAACTCACCACCTTCCTGGACGCGTGGAAAAATAAAATCATTAATTGCATTATTTCTCCTATGCGTTCATCGGCCATCTTAAGTAATAAAGGTAAGGGGAAAACAGTCCCCCAACACATGCTTCATATGTTATGACCCATTACAAAAATGTACATTTACGTCAAATCTTCTCAAATTTACATGCACCACGCTATACGTGTTCCTTAACGCATTTTCCATCACAAATATTTGTTTAGTATATGAAGCTATTTGACACAAAAATCTTAAATTATTTACATGCTTAAAATAAACTAGAAACAATGACTGTTTTCATTTCCTAAAATTTAATAATTGAAAGTTTAAAAGTTGCACTACGTTGAATAGACAGGAATTTTTTACCTTTGTTTAAAAAATATAAATTCAAATATCTTGTTCTGTATATTACTAAAGTTCCAGAAATAGTTTTCAAGTATTTCTCAAGATACTCGTAAGAAAGTCTAAAATCCAAAGTATCCGGTGACTTTTGGACATATAAGGTACAGCTATATAATACAAAATATTTGCTGAAATAAACATGCTTCATATGTTTTTAACCATTAGAAGAATGTACATTTACGCCAAATATTCCCAAATTTACATACACCACGCTACGCATATTCTTTACTGTATTTTCCATCCCAAATATTTGTTTAGTTTAAGACGTTTATTTGACATAAAAATGTTAAAATATTTACATGCTTAAAACAAACTAGAAACAATGACTATTATTTCAGAAAATTTAAGCAATCGAAAGCTTAAAAGTTGCACAACGTTGAATCAACAGGAAGTTTTTATGTTATAACTGAAATATTTTTTTTTAAAGATTAAATTTAAATATGTGGTTGCATAGAACAAGAGAACGAAATACATTTATCATTTTTATTAAAATTGTTTTTTAAACGCCCTTCTTATATCCTGCAAAATATTACAAATTTATTTACAACGTGTTGCACGCTCTCCTTCCCATATTTTATATGTATATAGAAGCATTTTTGTTGTTAATGTTGTTTGATTAATCTAGTGCGTTATGAGAACAAAAAAGTCGGAAATTCTCCGTTAAACACAGCAAATGATGTAGGTTCGTACTATAACTAGTTTTACAAATATTCAGATCTTGGTACAACAGCTGTTGCACTCTTGTGCAAATATGCTTGAATACAAGATTTATCACGATTATGTACGATAAATTCGGTAACACTGAATATGAAATAGGACGTGATCGCCATGACAACCTAGAATCGTTACCTATCATGGGATATCATTGAATTAATTACACATGATAGGATTTAATAGAATGAAGAAAACTTTTATTATATATTTTTAAGTTTTAATTTGATTTTCATAAAACTTGAAAAGACTCACAAAATTTTGCAACGATTATATATATTAAATTTCAAACCATTCGGTTGGGTACTTTTTGAGCTGTTATATGCGGACAGACGGACAGACAGACGGACGGACGAACTAGGCGGCTACTCTAGGTACTACATATTTATATAATTACGAACGAACCTAGAAAGCTTTAAATATTACCATACACAAAAATACCATAAATAAGGATGAATTTTATAGAAATAAAAAAAAAAATAAATAAATACAAGATAATATTTTGTACTACCACTTTTTTGCAAAGTTTTGTGCTTATTTTTACTTCTGAAAATGTTTCCGTAGAGAAACAAAATTTAGTTTTTCTGTGCTATGTTAAAATTAACTTATATTCAGTACGTAGCACAAATAAAACATATACGGTTGCTTATTTTAAAATCTTTTCCATTTTCAAGCTTAATCTTCTGAATACAGCACGTAACATATTTCATTAAAATAATTACATTCTTAGAAAACTCACGAAGCATGTTACTGAAAATCTCATTTTAAGATTTTTATATTGCCTGATTATGGTTCATTTTATTTACTTTTTATTTTACACACTGCACCTAACGCAGAGTTTTTAAAACATGATATAATTTAAGAGAGAATTTAAGGATTAAAAATGAATATCAGAATCAACAAAGCATATATTTTTAATTAAAGTTTTCAAATTATTTCTTTGGTATGAATTTTAATATAAATAACAATAAAATTTATCTTTTTAGTATCTGACTAATTAAATTTTTAATTAATTATCTTTAACGTATTCATTTTTTACAACATATTTTTTTCTGTTAGTATTTATTTTTATTCACTAAAACTACTTCTTAGGATTAATATATGCATTGAAAAACAATATAAAATATTTTATAAGAATTCTAGGGGGCTCTGCTCCCTGCAAGCTCCGCTCACCAACCCCGTTCAGATTCTAAAAACATATTAATTTGATCAGTTTTAAAAGATTACAAAAGATTGAATTATAATTTAAAAACCAGAGTAGATCTCCCTTTAAAAGGAATTCCATTCATTTCCCCTTGATTGTGAAATTTTATGACCGAATCATCTGCTATTAAGACATCCAATGGCTGTTTTTGTTTTTGATTCAATAAGATTAGTTAAACATTTGAAAATAAGCTAATATAAAATTAATTAAATATGTAGGGTTTTTGCTTCCTATTATTTTTTAACAATTTTATAAAAATATTGTTTACAATAAAACTTTTTAAAAGTATCGTTTTAAATTTGAGCTAATTTTCACCAAAGCTTTCTTTCTCATTTTAACATTCACATGAAAATACTTTTTTTTTTTTAGAAAGGAAATAGTATTATTAGCGCTGTCTTAGAAATGGACACATTAATTAAAAGGATCATCTCGAAATATAAAAAAAATGTCTCGCATAAATACATTTTTAATTTGTAACTGTTTGTCAATATTATTATTTGGCCATTTTAAATAACATGAAATTTTTCCCATTTACGGTTTTTAACGCATATTACTTATTTTATCATTTTAAAGTTATCTTTATCTTTTTAATATTCACGTGAACATACTTTTGTTGTTTGAAACGAAATATTATTTGCGTTGCCTTAGAATAGGCAACAAAAGTAAGGAAAAAAAAAATCTCTAAATATGAATTAAATGTCTCTTAAACATAATTTTAATTCAAACTATTTAGCAGTATTATTAATTTGCTATTTTAAATATAACGTAATTTTCCATATTTGCTGTTTTTAACCCATCATAATGAATTTACTATTTTAAAATTTTCTTTTTATTTTAATAGTCACGTGCAAATACAACATTTTTTACTTTTAACATTTTCCTGCTTTTAACGCGTGATCATCGAAGTTTTTTCTGATTATAATAGTCACGAATATATAAATTTCTAATCATAAGGAAATATTACATATATAGCTATATGTTTTTACAATTGGTAACAATTTAAAATAGCAACATTTTTTTTAGAATATGAAAAAAAAAAAAAAATCTCTTGAAATGAGGAAAATTTGATTAAAATAAAAAAGAACTTATTATTTATTTAATAGTATTAATATTATCATATTATTATTATTTAATGAAATTTTTTTTTCAAATTTTCCTGAAAAACACAATTTAATCACAATATCGTCTTCACTTTCGATTGAAATAAACGATAATTTCAATTTCAGTTTGAAAATGAAAAAAAAGGAAGATATCTAATAATCCGTATAGTTCGTTTTCCATTTTCTTCATAAAAATTGAGTAATTTATTTCCATCATTACAGAAATGTCATTAAAAATAATAATAATATCTCGAAAACTAATTCCAATTTTAAAATTCTAATACCACTTTTGACACCTGTGAATCATTACGGATAATAAGTACTAATTTCTCCTACAAACATTCCATATTTTGGGAGAAATAGCCGTGAAAGGCAATCAGTCGTTTAATCAGTCGTTTCATAAATTCGTTTAATTAGGATTTTAAATATATAGGGTAGATTATAATTTAATAAAGAATTATTTCTATTATTTACGAAATAATTGAGGTTTAATTTTGGAAGAAATATGATACATCCAAGGTTAAATGAATTCATGTTAAAGCACTTTCTGTTTAACCCTCCGACTACCTACGCCCGTGTTCAATTGATCCCCACAGGTACATTTAAAATGATTTTTTTCACGAAAAAAAACCCCACTGAAAATTCTGTAAATATGTTACTTTTTCTTTAAATACTTGAAAAATGCTCATATTTACAGAAATTTCAGTATTTTTTCTTTTGCGAGAAAAATCATTTGAATGTACCTGTCGTGTACATTGGACCCTCTGGTACATGGACGGTTAAATAACTTTGTGTCATATGACTATTATTTCTCATCACTCAAACATAACGCTATTCTCTGACGAGAAGAAAAGTTTTGCGAATTACTTTTGCGTGGTAAGCCACCTCCTTATATAATATCTTTACTATACAATTTAAATTATTCGAATTTAACTGTAAATCCTTACTGATACTTTATTACACTAAACATTTAAAAAGTTGTATATACATATGCACATACATATACAGAGCTTCCCTAAACTCATGTTACATACGTTAGTGGGTAATAGAAAACAACTAGACAAGCACAAAACACAATACAATCCGGAACGCAAGTCGTAAAAAGCTAGAGCGAGAAACATACTGTGGCACAAAATGAGATGAAAGAAGATTGAGAGCGATGGAATGATAGGAAACCGATAAAATGAAGAAAAAACTTTTATTCGACAAAATGAAAGTAAAAAACACATTCGTCCCCCATCACAGCAACTGCTCAAAATCGCGGCCACAAACAGTAACGCGAGCTTCACACAGTCGAAGAAGTTACAGCCGTACATTGGCGAAAACATCACGCATCTCTCGTATGGTGTCAGCAGCTACGGTTATACGGGAAAAAATGTTTTCAACGGAATCTATAGGACAATCATCGTAGATGGGGCTCTTCATGTGACTCCAGAAAGAAAAGTCCAGACATGACAAATCGGGTGAGCGGGCCGGCCAGTTTATTGGTACAATCTTTGGGCTTCCCTTGCATTGCTGTCTGCCACTCCGTACATAATGCATCTCGGCATTCTCCTGATTTGTGTACGCATCCATCTCATCGATGAGCCACAGAACGAATAAAAACAACTACGATAAACAGAACTTTTTATTGCGGTCGCTGGGAGTCGCCATCTAGCGCTTTACGGCTTGCGATCGGATCATGGATTGTATGGTGATTTGTGCCTGTCTAGTTATGTTCTATCACCCCCTAACGTATGTACCATGAGTTTAGGTACACACTGTATATACACATGCACATACATATACATACACGCACACATATAAATTCTAAAGAGTTTTGTGTTTATATACACAAAATTATACATATAATCGCACTAAGTATAACGCTTCCGGGAGTGAACTCATCCATTTCCTGATAATCTTTTGTTAAAATCAGCCAAACGTGGCCATGTTAGGCTTAAGCATTCCGATGCCGTATTTGCGACTGCCTTATTTAATCTGTCTATCTATTCGTTGTGTAACATGTATTCTTCTTCAATTTTTCTAAAACCTTCAAAAAGTATACAATTATAACGCTTTAAGATGTAATCTAAAAGTAACCAGCTACCAACAACAAGCTTCCGATGTATGCAAGCGGTTACCGTTGCCATTCATAAGTACAAATTACAAATCCAAAAACAAATGAATGACTCTTTCAGCTATTCATTAAATGCTCTTAAAATTATATTAATAAATGCATACTAATATTTTGAAATACGTTTTTTACTTTTGTTTACATTTATTCATTACATTACAGTTTGAATTCAGTATATACTGTTAAAATTATCGCGAAATACTACCTCTGTTTTTCAAGGCTATCTATTTTCTGACCCATGAGAACGCTTCATAGTGTTCAGTGAATATAACTGTATTTTGTGATTCATTCCTGTGAATTAATTTGTACCGGATTAACGTTTTCTTTCTAAAAAAAACGTATTTCAAATTGTTTAAAGGTTTTATTATGCTTTCAGAAATATTTTAAGAGCAAAATCGGATGTCGACCGCATTTTTTAATAATTCGTTCAAAGGGTCATTCATTTGTTTCTGGATTTGGAATTCGTGTTGTACAAGTGGCATGAGGAGTGAATGTTGATTTGATTTTTCCTCGTATCTTTCAATCTTAAAACGTGCTTTCTTTTTCACTATTAGCAAAAGTTACATTTTTAGAAAGATTATTCAAAATAAATTAACATTTAAGAGATGACTTACATTCAATTATCTATATATTCTGCTGCGATAACTTCAGTTAAAATTAGATTGGCAGCTCCATCCATCCCTATATGAAAGTAAACAAACAATTGATTCATTCGTCTTGAACTTTTAAAATATTAAAACAAACGTTTATATGATCTGTTGCACCATCTGTCGGTAGTTAAAAAAAAGAAATTTTCTTTTTAAAATATTCTTTGAGTTTTGAAGAATTGGGAAAAAAATGAATATTTTTTATAAAATGAAATTAGAATATCAGGAATATATAATGCCGTGTACTACATATATCAATGCATTATTATATTAAATAAAATTTTGTATAGTGAAAATAAATTTGTAATTTAATAACAGAATTTGGAAAAAAAAAATTCTTAATGCAATTAATAGTTGCAATTTACTTATGTGATAAAAGATGATTTTTAATTATCAAAATTTATTACAGGTTTCTTTTGTGCATGTTTTAAAAAATCGGGATTTTCTCTGTTCAACTTTTTAAAATTTAAGTTATATAATTATTACTTTGGCAATTATAAAAACAAATAAGCTTATTGTTGGAATAGTCTTTTATTTTACCCTATACCATGGGGTAAAATCGTTAATTGACAATATGTTTTAAAATAGCATTATTAGTACTAATTTGCATGTTTTTGTGAACAAATTTTGTGAGTGAAGATCATTTGGATACTTTATGTCAGTATTTTAACAATTCAATTAATAATTTTCTTGCAAATTAAATTTCATTAAAAAATGGGTTGTTTTTACTTTACCCCAGCCGACCCTATTAGTCAGATAAGACAAAATTTATTGCTTCACATTTTTTTTTTTTTTTTTTTTTTTTTTTTTTTTTTTTTTAATAATGCAATGCTATATAATTTTTTTTGAAAATGCAAACCCGTCATTCGGGCTATATTCTAGTATGTAAAGTTTAACAGCGGCTGGGTGACAAAAAGTTATACAGGATCCCAAGTATTATTATAAACAATTATATTGCTGACACCGGGTGTCCCAAAAATGATTGATGGATTTTAAAATACAATAACTTGCAAACGGTGACAGATATTAAAAAAAATTCTTGCAGGAGGGTTATGTATGATGTCAGGTGTTTTTTTACTGTGATTCTTGATTTTTGTTCGAATTTCAAACAACAGATAGTGCTGCGAGCAATAGGTGCTCAGTCCAGACACGAGGTTTGGTATTTCGGGATCCATTCAATGAATTTTAATCTCCTTTTTTTCGGATGGAAGAAGAGACAGGCCGGAAAATCGAGCCTGGATTTAGCGGCTATTGCTTACAGCTCCATCTATCGATGCTGTTTGTAATTATAACTGAAAATCGCAGCATAAAAACTCCTGACATCTTATATAACACTCCTGCAAGAATTTTTTTAATATCTGTCGCCGTTTGGAAGTTATTGAATTTTAAAATCATCAGTCATTTTCGGGACACGCTTGCACTGTTCGTTGCCGACGACTCACCAATATTGCCAGACGAGATATCTAGATAAAAGTCAAAGAAACGAATCTGGCGGGACTTATTACGAATCTTATTTTTGCCTGGCCCTAGCAATTGATCATCTATCCCAAGGTAGATGAGTGTTTAATGATTTCTTAAAATTTTGTATAACACTTTTCAATGAATTCCAAGTATTGTAGTGGAAATGAAAGTAAACATTCTTAATAACTCTGCAATAAATTATTGCAGAAGAAAGTTTCTGGTACCAAACGATTGGAAATAAAATCTGCATTTAATTTATGTATTTAAAATTTGTTTATGGGGCTATCTACATATACAAACAGTTCCAAAACGTGTTACTAGGGTTCCGTACTTAAAAAGTGAAAAGGGAACCATTATAAGATCACTCCTGTGTCTTTCTGTTGCAGCCATTTTACCCGTAAACTATGGAAAGTGGAATTTCCAAATTGGAGGAAGTAATAAAGGCTATTGACCCACATATTTACAGATTTATTAAACATTCACAAATATATTTAGGGAAAATGCAGATGGGCTAATTAAGTTACTTGAAAAAAGGATTTATATATATATATCTTGTGAAAGATTTCGTAACTGTGATCTCAAAAATAAATTTCTTATAATTTTAATTATTATATTATTATTTTAATTATTACATTCTTCGAAAATTCAGTGCAAAAATATGCCCCCCCCCCTCCATTTTTGAATCTAATAAAGTTAAAATTAAAAAAAATAATAGTAATAAAAGAGGTAGCAGACTATAATTCAAACCTTACAAGAAAACTATAGCGATTACCCTGAGTCACATAATTAAAAAAAAAAAAAAAAAAAAAAAAAACCGTTGCACACAATTTTTAATTTGCGGGCATTCAGCAAAGGTGTTGTGAAGCGCTGGAAGTACCTATCGTATTACAGGCATAACAGCAATGTTGACAATGATTTCAAAAATAATCGTCAGCAATTAGTCGAGATATTAACCGTTAAAGACACTGACTATTTGGACATACGTAATGACAGGGGCGGCGTACTCATTGTACCATAGGCTTTAATGTCTATATAACAACTTTTAATGATATATTTGTGTAATTAAGGCACAGTAGCAGTATAAAAGCAATAAACGTCAAATTGTTAAAAACAGACTAATTTAATTAGAATTAATCACATAAATACTGTGGGATTCAAGACTAGTTTGCAATGAGTAGATCTCTCAATACGCCTCCCGTGTCTTTAAATTTATTAAAAACCTGGAAAAACATGGCACGGACTAAGGTGGCGTTGCAATTTTGCGACCTCCTTTCGAAGCGCGCTTAGCACAGTGCCAAGTTTAAACTTTGAACAAGGCTTTTGTTTTAGCTACGCTGTAAAAAGGAAAGATTATTTCTACGCTGAATTTAGTTTTATGAAATTCCAAATGAACTTTAAATATGTATTACTTTTATTGTCAGTGCCAAATTAAGTTCATCATAAACTGATCAGGATAAGATAAAAAAAAAAAAACAGTTAAAAATAATAGCAATATTTGATATTTTTTAGGCTTCAATTATTTTTGAACTTTTATGCTATTTTCATTCATGCTTATCTATACAGCTATTCCCAACCCTAGGTTTTTGCAAAATCTCCTTATTCTTTTAGCAACGATTTTTTTTTTATAATATGTTTAATAATTCATATATTTATTGTACGGAACCCTCTGAGCGCGAGTAATACTCGCACTTGACCGTTTATTTTCAATAGCAATACACAAGTTTGATACCATAAATAAATTCTAAACCCTTCAATTAGCATGTATCCAATTTGAAGTTCGGTACTCGATTGTTGAATTGTATATAATGATTAAATCCTTCTATTAATCTATTATTTCCTGCTAATAGGACTATTTCAATAATTTAATATTTATGGACTATTGACAGCCCAAATGTTTCATTAAAATGAGTAAAATATATATTTTTTTATTCAAATTATTCTTCTGTGTACATCATGGCCGGCCCCTAAAACCATTATTTTGACATTTTTAAAGCATAATTTGAAAACTACTTGAAAGAAAAAAATGAATTTTTGAATTCGTATAAAGCAGGACATAATAAATATAAATATATGAAAAAAAAATTGTAAGTTGCAATTCATGTTTTTTTTAAATTTTTATTTCATAATTCACAATTTATATTTTTAAATTTTTAAAACTAAAAATTCAATGTATTTATGTTTGGCCTTTTTTTCAGTATTTTTACCACACAGAAAATTATCATATTACGATTATAATTTCAGGAGACATTAATAAAAATATGAAAAATTGAGTTTAACATTAAAAGCTCTAAATTTTGATTGGTTCATTATTCAGAAACTTATAATTCAAATGCAATTTCGTATCTAGGCATAGTTTGAATTAAAAATATTAAATATATTGTCAAAATTCAGTGTTGCCACTAAAAAACAATGTTTGATCTTCTTTTGATTTGTAGATGGCCCCCTCGGCAAATTTTATATACATCATATAAATGTAGAGTTTATTTCCAATTGTTTGGTACCAGTAACTTACTTCTATTGTAATTAGTTGCAGAGTTAGTAGGGGATGTTTACTTTTTTTTTCCCTACAACTCTATATTTGTTTTTCTAATCTTACGTTTAAACTGCCTTATAATATTGTAGTAACAAAGGTAATTCTATTACACTGATGTGAAATTTAAATCTAACAAGGAGTTATTTACAAACTATTTATCATTTAAAAGATTTAGGTTTAAATCAGCCGCAGAGTAATAAATACAAAAAAACTTTTGCAGGACATCTTGACCATTATTATAATCTCTAAAATGAGAAAGTTTTATAAAATAAAATCCTTCAAAAGCTATATAGATTTTATCCCATAAGTTTTATCTCATATTCAATGTGAATGAGGTTTCTTTCAGCTAATCGACTAGACTGATATACCATTTATACTTTGGCATAATAAAAGGTAAAATCCATTAAGTGGATTTGCAAAAATTCCATACAATAACGCAAGATTACACAATCATTTCTAAAAAAAAAAATAAAAAAATAAACTTGCAATTTACTTTAAAGTTCCAATTAATCAGCTGAATCACAAAGCAAGTAAGACTGTAATTTTATTATATAGAATAGGGCTGAAATTGTCATGAAAATGTCTTTAGGTCTAAAAACGATACAGAAAAGGTATAATGAACAGTAAAGCATTAGTAAATAGAATAAGTATTTTTCTTTTTAAGGATTTTTGAGATGAATTCGGACATTTGCGTACTTGGAAAAATATTTCACCTTTAGGAAAATCAAATTTTTAAAGATATTTTAGGTAATTGATTTTAAAAATTATTTAAAATCATTATACAGGTTGTCCAGTCTCAACGATGTCCAATGGCTAATTCGTAAACCGTTAGTCATAGACGTATAGTTCCCGTTACAAAAAATGTTTTAAGAGGTAAAGAATTATTTTAAAAGCGATTTGGCTCAATAAAAACATTTCTTAAAAAAAAAAAAAAAAATACGAAATTTAATTTTTTATACAGTCTCCCATTCCCATAATTTATATTTTCAAAATTTTTCCTATTATACTTATAAGTAAGATAGAAAAGGCGATTTATTCTACGATTAAATTGATTGTGTAATAGCTTTTTTAAAATTGGAGCATATTTTTCCTGCGAAATACGGGTCATTCACAAATTTAGTAGAAATATAAATTCGTCAGACATATTACAAAATGGTTCAGAGCAAAAATCACATTGCAATATAAATTTGAAATATTTAATCATTCTGACATATTAATGCCAAATATACAGTTTGCGGTAAACATGTAAGAGAAAAAAAAATATAACAGAATTTTTATTAAATAAAAGGATGAAAAGTAATTGTCTAAATTCTTTATAAAATGATACATATTTTAAAATGTTATTAGACATTATTACACTAGCCTGCAAAATTTGGGTTATGTCATGTTTTTTGTTTTTGCTAATTGATTCTTGTGATAATTGTCTTTCATTTTTCATCATCACGTAAAGATTTTTTGCAAATCGTACACTTTAAGTAATAAATAATAATAAAATAAAAAAAACTGCGAAAATTTGATACTATAAAATAAATGTGATTGTTGTATTTTTAACTTTTGATAATTGATTTTTTTGTATATTTTACCGTTGCATGCGAAAATGACCTTCATTTTTAACGATCATTTTTCAAAATCTTAAATTTAAAATTTAAAAAGTTCAAAGTTAAACTTGATCCCCTTCCCCCACCTCTTCGGATTCCTGCGCAGTTTAGCTGTAAGAATCCCAGCCTAACCAAAAAATTGAATAAATCATTGAATAAAATAAAATAAAATAAAAAAATAAGAAAAACATAATTTTTATTTTAAAAAAAATGAGGGGCTTCAAATCCTTACAAAACAAAACACATGTTCAAATACGATTATTTTACCCAATTTGAAACTTAATAAAAGTTAACTCAAACGTAATACTTGTACGAATTTTTTCAAAGCTCAGATACACGTGAAATAAGTTCTTCGAATACTTTAAGCACTTGATATACGACCCCTCAAAGCATGGCCAAATTCATCTGTGTTCAAGTGCAGAAAAGTGGTATTAGTCATGCATTTCACAGTTTCATAACTCTGTCAATTTTAATGATAAATGAACGGGGCCTTCTTTTTTTTTTATCTTACTTGTCAGTGTGATAGAAAATTTTTAATAAATATAACTTATATTACCTGGGGACCGTATAAAAATAAATTTCGTAATTTTTAAATAAATGTTTATTGATCCATATCGCTTTTAAAATACGTCTTTACAACATTTAAAATATTTTTGTAATTGGAACTATATCTCTATGACTAACGGTTTAGGAATTAGCAATTGGAAATCGTTGAGAGTGGACACCCTGTATGTTTTTGTGTTTTGGTATTAGTTTATTACGTATTTCCTTACTAATATTTTTTGGGTAAGCAGGTAAGGAGACATTTATCTTATTCAAAAGGTATAACAGTTTCTAATTCACAGGTTAATTATTTGATGATTAAAAAATAAAATTTAGACATTATTTCTTAACTAGAAAGGTAGCCCGTCAAAAATGACGGAAATTTAGATATAAAGATATATACAACTCATGTGCAAGAATATGAGTTTTCTCGCTTGTTCCGCAGTGATAGATGAAAATAACACATTTTAAGAACGAAACACATTTATAAAAAATTGTGTACAGTAGAAGACCACTAATCTGCACAGTTTGGTTCCAAGTGTTATGCAGACTTGAGGCTTTTTGCGGTCATGTCTATTCAATCTTTGTTTACATTTTTTTAAATTCATATATTGGACGATTTAGATTGTTGAGCCTTAAAAATAAATAAATAAACACACTTGAAGTAAGGTTAAAAACTATTAAATTATCGTATACGATTTCATGAAATGGTATTATATGGTATTATATGTGTGTGCTTCACTATCTTGGTTACGACGTTGGCGAAATTGGCTGCAACTTGTCATAATCCTAATAGTGTGTGCGCTATAAATAAAAAGTAACCAGTGTTTAGTAAAATTTCTGATATAAAGTAGCTTTCAAAAGCTTGTGTAAAATTGCAGGCCGTTCTCGTGTTATGTCAGTCCTGGGAATAATATTTCTAACACTGAAGATTTTCCATGTATATATGGAATTTAGAAAAGCTTCTCCAAAAGAAAGGTCCTGAAATGACATTGTAATTCCTCTAACTTCAAAGATTAATCGGGCCTTGATGTTGAGTACTTAAATCTAATAAATACTGTTATTTTGAATATTACAACAGAATTAAACAGTTAAACTTATTAACTTAAATCCGCTGTTACTTCCCGATGTTATTTTTTAGTATTAAGAAAGAAAATTATTTAAAATTTTCAAATCATGCATTTATGATTTTTTTCCGTCTTTAATAACTAAATAATGAAAATTTAGGCTTTTGTTCTGAGCTCATAAAGATGACAATAAAATAATGTAACTAAGAGACATTGCAAAATTAAATCTTTGTTATTACAAACCATAAACAAACGATACCGCCACCATTTTACCTACTATGACGTCATTAGAATATTGCCCATTGATTGTTGGAGAACTTACTTTGTGAATGATATCCTCAATGATTTAATATTTTTGACGTTTCATGATGAATGAATCACTTGTGTTTGTTTAGGTTTATGGAATGAGATATTAAGCTGTGAACCTAATTTCAATTGAAGTTATCCAAGGATATATGTATTTTTAATTGAAATTAAAAACAATGCTTTGATCTCAAAATAAAAAGTTTTAGTTTGTATAATTTGTTATTTTTGTTAATTATTTATTTAAGTACTTTTCCATTATAGCGCATTTTTAAAAAAAGCTTGGCGCAATTCGGGCATCAGAAAGTGAGATATGTTGCGAAAATATATAAACAGCTATGAAAAAAAATCTAATGAACTTTTATCTTTGTTTATATATGCACTTATATATATAAAAAAATCGTTTCTAATTATATATAATTTTTATATATATACAAATTACGGCACAGATTTCAGATATGAGCCGGGATATCTAACTGTCGCCAAAATGGTGTTATTTTGCCTGCTATGGTAACCCGGCTATTGTTTTTTATTTATTAATAAATTGTTTATTTACTTTTATTTTCTGTTTTTTAATTATATAAACTGCTTTGTTCTATAGTTATTACTCAAACTTTTATTTATTTATAGTTATTTCCTTTTCAAAATGATAGCAAATAATTGAAAAATATATAAGTAATTGGTATTTGAAAGCGAGATTCCTGCCAAATTGGCGTCATAGAAAAATCACGCCCCCATGTGTATATGACATCTGTGCAAAAATTACTTCTGTTTCTTTATAAAAATGGGTAAATAGATTTTTTTTATATTAAATTGTCGGCACAGATGTCATATACCCCCATGTCGGCGCGATTTTTTTTTTTTTGACGCCGATGTCATATACGCGCCGAGTACATAACTGGCGCCAAAGTGTCGTTATTTTGCTTGTAATGGAAACCCGAATGTTGTTTATGATGTTGATGTTTTCGCCAAATTGGCGTCGGAAAAAAATCGCGCCAATATATGACATCTATGCCAAATTGTATACACATGGAAAAAATTGCTTGTGAGTATGAAGCAGTAAATAGGTTGCCAGAAAATACGTTGGCAAACTTCGTTCTCGCCAAGAAATTTTTCTCCGAAGTATTGTACATAAGCAATGATTGCTAGAAATGCATTTTTAATTATCATAAGCGCTTTTATGTTTCACTGCATTTATGCATACTATACTGTGTGTATAAATGCTACAGTTCATATGCAGGGCTACACAAAAAAATTCGTAAGGGTTGAACTGCATTTAGTTTTCTAAGAAATGTTTGTAGAAAATAGATAAAATGATATAAATGGTCACGCAAAGAATTGGATTTATAACCGTCTATGGATGATAATATCTGGAAATGTGATTTCAGTAGTTTTAAGAGTAGTTTAAATTAAATTTTAGCTAAATAGTGGCACATAATAACGGTACTATTGGGTATGGACGGTAACTACTGAAATCAATTTTAAATTTTTTTTATGAGTTTTCTAAAATGTTTACTTAGTTATCGCGATACTTCTTAGTTATCCCGTCGACCAAATTACTGTCGCCAAATTGTAAGATTAATTGCCAATAATGGTTGCCATTAATTAATTAATTGTAAGATTAAATGCCAATAATGGCCAATAAAATTAATTCGACGTTTTATTTGTATTTTTATTAATGTTTTACTATTGATTTGGCGATTTATATAATTTGGCGAAATTGGTCGACGGTATATCTAAGAAGTAACGTTATCTTATTTACCTTATTTTCCTAAATAACGAAGTTTTGTTAAAGCATTCAGGATATGTTGGAAAGTGTTTCACATTCTATGTTTAACCCATGATTTTTCTTTCTTCTTTAGTCTTATTTTGCATTTATTTTATTCTTAATTTTTTAGTCTTATACTGCTTTATAGAAACGTTGGCACAATTGTCATATACGTTATCATATATTGGCGCGATTTTTTTCCGACGCCAATTTGGCGAAAACATCAACATAGCATAAACAACAACATCCGGATTACCATATCAAGCAAAATTACGACACTTTGGCGCCAGTTAAGTACCCGTTGTGTATATGACATTGGCGTCAGAAAAAAAATCGCGCCAATATATGATAATTATTGATAATATATGACATCTGTGCCGAAACTTTAATATTTAATGTTTAAACTCTTCGCTCCACTCCCCTTGCATATAGTACAAACTGTAACACGGATAGTGCAAAATAATAGACAGTTTAGTACTTTTCCACTGTAGGGGCTTTGGCATTTTTTAAAAAAAGCTTGGTGTAATTTGGGCTTCAGAAAGTGAGATTTGGGTACTACTTTTCCATTATGCGGACACCACTGTCGCCAAGCGTAATAGTTGGCGCAAAATCGTGAATTGAAGCATTTGAAAAATAAAAGAAAAACCATTGTCGATACTAAAGTGAGCATTTAAAAAATATAACATTTGAAAATTCCAGACTTTTACGAACTATTGCATCAAATCACAAATATATACTTAAAATAAGTGAACAAATAACTGCTATAAAATAAAGCAATAAAATAAAACTCATATTAAACTGCTGGCATAAAATTACAAATATCTTTTAGCATTTTGAAATAATTGGCGCATTAGCATACATTTTTGCATGGTGTCCGTATAACGGGAAAATATCGAGATTTGTTGTCAAATCATATAAACAGCTATGAAAACAAATTTAATGAGCGTTTTTGTTTGTTATATATATATATTATTGATGTTTTTATGTTCAAATTACATCTGTTTCTGTATAAAATTAGAGAAACGGGTTTTTTATGTTAAATAAATCGTATAAATATCGAAAAAAATGCGTGTGTATATAAAATGAAACAGTGAATAGGTTCCCGGGAAATATGCTACCAAATTTCCTTTTTCGCCAAGGCACCTATACTGGAAAAGTACCTAAAGCACATTAAAATCGCGCAGTTAGGAGCTCACACAGTACACCGTTGTCTGTTGGCGGTTATTTTATTAGTAGCATCGGGAGGAAGATGTAAAGATGTACTTTAAATTCTCACCTATAGATTTCGAAAATATATCTTAAAAGAGTGGAGTTTAAAATAAATTTCGGTGACCTCCATTATGAAAGATTAATGGTTTTAAATGGGAATTTCGCCAAATTAGCCAGCTATCGTCAAGTTGGCTAACATTTGGCGCTACTGTGGTAACCCTGCATTAATATTTTTCAACAATTACTCATTTCAATGAGGCGGTCCTACCGGAATAGTGAGGGACACACAGAGACTTGGATTTTATATAAATAGATTATAAAAAACTAGGATTTTTATTTTTTCTAGAATAACAATTTCATTTGAAATACTTCATTAATTTCTAACAAGTGTTAAACAAAAAAGATAAAAGCTATTAAAAGCTTTTTTATTTAAACTGTCTGCATGTTTTAACTCCATTGAAGAATTTTGCAAAACAAATTAGAGTTTTATACTGTTGCACGATCTAAAATGCAAATATATGAAAAACCATCTTCTTCGTGTTCTGTCTCATATTACTCTGGTTATTTTATTTTTACCCTGATGTTTATTTCTATACTCGTTACCATGGAGTAACTTAACCCATAAGTTAAATGATGCTATCGTTACATAATGATTTTGTATCTGTTACAATCGCAGTTGTTCCTCTGATAATGGACGAATTGTATAGAATAGACTGAAAAAAAAATGATTTTGTTTTATTAAAAGTTATTCTGATGGCTTCTACATTATTAAATGGTTCAAGTGCCATAGTTGACCTATTATACATTTTGCTTGCTATGTGCTATTTGCATGTTTTATTTGTTTTATTAATTTGTTTATTTTTATTTATTTGTTTTCTTATTTGTTGTGTGTGTCTACTGGTATTTTTTCTGATGGTTTCTACATGACTTAATCGTTCAAGTGCTGTAGTTTCCGTATTATACTTTTTATTAGCTATGTGTTCGTGTGTTATAAAGTGAGGGATCGGTTAAGGAACTTAACCCGTTACAAAACAGTGTTCGCTAACCGAATTGTTCATTAACCCACCATAGATATTATATTGGTTTTAATGGGAATTCAATGAATTCGTTTTTAAAAGCTAAATAATTCATACAAATAATATAAATTTTCTCTATATAATAGGGTTGATATGCCATTTGTAAAAGCTTTTAGGATTACATTCATTGACTACGGCAACGGCATTAAATCACATAAATTTGTCACTTTGACTTTTCAAAATCTCCTTAGTTCTCTAAACGATCGTGTTTACTGCAGGGCCCGATAAAGCTTTAGTGGTGTCTAGCATTTGTTAATAATTTGTGAACTAAATTTCAATTAAAATAAGAAATTTTCAATAAATTTTTTTTTAACAAGTAAAAATAAAATTTAAAAATAAAAAAAAAACCCGACTGCATAAAAAGGGAAGTAATTAAATGTGTCTCATCAAGGTGAAAGTATTTTTTTATATTATTTACCTATTTCTTTTATTTACTTTTATTGATGACTTTTAAGTTGTGTTTAATTGTTAGTCGCTATCTATAAACACTGTTTTGATAAGGGCTATAGATGTCTATATTGGTTAGAGGTGCAGTCAAGCTAGAGATCCTGCCTACACAACTTCCAGGTTGTGTAATATTTAAACGGAGCTTCTGACTGCAAAATAGTCAAGGAAACATCGTCTTCATTCTGAAAGACATATCCAATGATATGCCACTCAATAGGGTGCATAATTTTTTTTCGTCTCTACCGCCATTTTGTATTTTACGGTCGCCATTTTGAATTTATAAAAACAAAACCTAGCCTGTAACCGTCGGACGGTGAAGACGAATCGATATAGACCTCATTCATTAAAATCCATCCAGCCGTTGGGATTTTTCGAGGGTATAAAGAAATCCACATACCCAGATACGCCTGAAGCACATAACACTTCTTAGCAGTCGGGTAAAAAGGGTCACAAAATATAAAAAATAATGTTTCTGATCTGTTTGTTCTAATTAGGGGGCCCTAAAATGTAGGTCCCGAAACACCGTAGCCCATGAATCAATTAGGTCATACGTATAAAACTGGTAAAATGTTCTTTAAGTCGACAATATATGCTATTAAATACATCTCGATAAATCTGAAACAAAGTATAGTTTATTCTCGGCATTGTTTTGTGAGATGTTCATTATCCGAACATGAAAATCTCTTGCGAAAGTGTTTGTTAACCGATCACCCACTCTACAACTATAGTACCTGCTAGGCATGACAATACAATAATTCTTCAATCCGTTGGTTTTAGTAAATGGAATTTCATATACTCCTAAATAATTTCCAAAATATATTGGGTTAATGTTATTAAGGTATATGCTTTCTCTTTGGAGGGGTACGATAATAATATTTTAATAATTTGGCAGTATAGTCTTGAAGAACGTAACAATTTTATTAAATATTTTAATTCAATGTATAAAAACATTGAATTCATGTGTTGAAATTCAATATAATAAAAACTTTCCGTTCCTAGATACAATGTTAATTAGTGGAAACCAATTTATCGACAGATTTATTATTATAAAGCACATGACAAACCAATCTACTATTATAAAAAAAGTGCATTTGATCCATTTACCTACACAAATTTAACCTACAGATTTTTCATAACACGATCCTTTTCTGCATGCACTAAAAATTATTTGTATGATGAAATAGATAATATTTGTTATAATGCACACTATGATGATAAATAAATCCTATATATTATAATAAATAAAAAGGCTCAAAATATATTTAATTCACAAAAACCAAACATTAAACTCTCCAATTTCTTTTTTTTTTCTTTTTTTTTTCTTTTCTTTTCTTTTCTTTTCTTTTTTTTTTTTTTTTTAGAAATAAGTAAATAAATAGCCTTAACCCGGAATTTAAACTATCACCCCCACATGATATGTTTTAAAAGGTACTCTAGACTTAGATTTTACGTCAATATGTGCCATGGTGTATTTATTGGGATCTAGAAAAATGTACCTAATCTTAGAAAAGGTCCCAAACCTCTTGGATTTACTGATATGATACTATAACCTTGTAAATTTTATACCGTCTCCAAAAAACCAAACACTTAAATTGGTCTTCTTTCTTGGATATTAATATTATAAAAGCAGTAAGTTTAATATTTAATTTTTCATTCTTGATTTTTTTTGCCGAATATTAAAAACAATATTTTGATGAATTTTTTTTTTCATTTAAGAAACTGACAGATTGATGTGTCTCACAATGAGCTCCAAACAAAGGTCAAACTCCGACTTTAAAGACGAAGTTCGGAACATTTGTTGTATTTTAAACATGTTCTACAAGTTTTAAATTTTTTTTTTATTTATATGTACGTTGATTAGTACCTAGAGTGGTTTTAATATTAAACTTGACAGCGTATAACCGACTTTTATTGTTATGATTGAAAACACCAAAAATACAAAGAAACTTATTTGAAAATAAATAAAAGATTTTCTTCACTTAATTAAAGAAATATTTTCATCCTAAAATTCTGATGCTTATGTAGCAGAGTGAGTGTAAGTTGTATAAAAATGAACAACTGCCCTTGGAAGGGTTAAGTTACTCCTTTTTTACCAGCTTGTAAATAAACATCAAAACAAAAATAAAACAACTTGAGTAATCTGAGAGATAACGTAAAAATATTGAACGATGTCTTTTTAAATAATTGTATTAGAGACATGGCAAAAAAAAAAAAAAAAAAAAAAAAAAAAAAAAAAAATGTCTTGAAATGGGCTTTAATGAAACTAAAACAAATAGACAGTGAATATAAAAGCATTTTTATTGTTTATGCAGTTTTAATGAACACGTTATAACAAATTATGATGTATATTATTATGTGTTATCATTTGTTTTATAAGTTCGCTTCATTTTACTAATGTATAATATTGCACAAAATTAACTAATACATTTATAAAATTAAAAAATATATATTTATAACAGTTTATTATGTTTACACTTAGATTCATTTAAATGTTCAACGAAGATTCAACGCAACCTATCCTAATAACATATCTGAATTTTGTAGCAATTATAGTATTTCCGCATTTTTAGATTGTACACAAACCAATTTGGTGTGAGTGGACTGATTGTGAATTATACTAAAATAAGAATTATGATATGAATTGAAAAATATTTTTTTTTATAATTTAATCCTTTAAGCGTCCTGCCGAATTTTTCATTTATATTTAATGGTTCATAAAATAATAGCCACCCGCGGTTTCATAATGATCTGAACACCTAGTAATTTTGGGATATCCTGGCAAAAATTCATAAATAGTTATCAGAAAACTCCATTCTCGAGACAAATACAGTAATTTTACATAATACATAGCTGTAAAAGAAATATCAAACTTTAAATTCATTGAAAATATGAATTATCTAAAAATATGATCTTGCAAAATGATATGAACATTGATCGAAATTATCAATAAACAAGCATGGAAACTGTACAGGAATGTTGAATACCACTCCGAGAAGAAGAAACCGAAAATGCAAATTAGTTTAGCATATAAATATACTTCGCAGACTAGAAAATTTCCAAACCTGATCGCAAAGTGAGTTCTAGTAGAAGTATGGGTCGTAAAAGCGATTTAAGCGGTTTTGAGAAAGGGAAAATTGTGGCTTTTAATTATCAAGGACTTCCAGCCAGAGCTATCGCAAAACAATTTATAGATCTACAGGTGTAATATTAAATTTTCTTCCATTAAAAGAGGATTATGGAGCAAAGAAATCTCCGGGACGTCCGCTAAAGCTGTCCAAAAGGAAAGATAGAGCCATTATAAAAAGAATGAGCAATGGGAAAACAACTTTAGGCGAACTTTCAAGAGATCCACTGATAGCAATGTCAAAAAGTACCTTGTCCAGAGTAGTCAAGAGCTCTAAGATGATGAGGTAGAAGAAAAAACCACGTATGACTAAAATGCATAATCAGAATCACCTGGATTGTGTAAAAGATCACATGTCCTGGAAGTTAGAATATGAAATATTTTTCGATGAAAAAAAATCAATTTGGATGGTCCGGACGGTTTTTCTTATTATTCGCACGATCTGCACAAGAAACCAGAAGCGTTTTTAAAACGGCAAATGGGTGGGGGTTCATTCATGGTTTGGGCTGCGTTTGGATTTCATGGTAAGATCAACGTTGAGTTTCCCTCTAGCAGAATGAGTGCATTAACCTAACAAAATGTACTTGAAGAAAACTTGCTGCCATTAGCTGAGGAAATTGGCGGACCTTTCTGGATGTTCTATCAAGACAATGCATCCATCCACACGGCAAAGAACACATGGTAATAGTTTCTTAATAATGGTGCACATGTAATTCCATGACCATCTGTTTTTCCTCATTAGAGCTGTTTACGCAAATGGAAAACATTATGCCACAAATTCAGAATTAAAATCTGCTATCATCTTCTACTGGAATTAAATCGTTGAAAATATATTAAGAAGCTTGGTCCACCCATGCCTGATCGCGTTTTTACATTAATTAAAATATCTGGTACATAAACTGGCTATTAATCTATATTTTGGCCAATGTTCATATCATTATGAAACACTTTAAAATAGAAAAATGCAGTTTATTTTATGTAGAAATCACTGTTTCAATTATATTTTGTTGTAAAATAAAACGATTTGTTCTATTTCTAACAGGGTCATTCCACTCAAAATGAGCAAAAATTTTAAAAAAGTCGTGGCTGCATAGTAACCGATTTTAATAAAATTTATACACAGATACAATTCATATTCAAATAGAGCATTGCAAAATATTTTGACAAAAAAATAAAAATTTTTGGAAGATTTGGACATTTAAAAAACTCGTGACATAGAATGGCATGTGTACAATCGTTCAAAGTTGCAAGTTTGAAGTCCCGTATCTTGAAAACTATTTAACATAAACTATATCTTTTTCTAATATTGTAATCTCTGGAAAATTACCTTCATATTTATTTAGTAATAATAATTTCGTAACGTCATGATTAATCTTAAATTTGTTGTAAAAATTGAAAATTTGTCAATTTTGAGAAAATTAAAAAAGTGAAAAAAAATTAAAGGAATTCAAAAACATCTGTGAAATCGATGCCTGATGTAGTGTTACATATTAAGATCGAATTGCTAAAGTTTTTAAGTTGCCATGTATTTCCTTCACCTTTAAAAAAATTTAGAAACTTTAAAAAAAAATGACGAAATCGTAATTTTTCCTCTTATTGATAGGGAAAAAATAATGAAGGAAAGGTCATACATTATAGTTATTGCGCAGACTTAAGATCAATAAGTCCATGATACGCTAAAAAAAAAAATTCAAGATTGACTTTTGATTCCTAACGTCACAAAATTGGGTTAAAAAAGTAATATTTGTTGCATTCCAAGAGCATTCTCTTTGAATCCGCGCGCGTTTTTTTCAATATTTCACGATTTCAAAGGGGAAAAAACGTAGTGCTGCCATCTATGGATTTATTGGATAAAAATATAATTTTTTGTTCAGCGTAATATTTTTTTCTTACTGTACATTAAAACAAATATATTAATAGACAAAAATAAACTGACAGCAGGAATAAAAGTTTCTATATTTAAAATATACATTTTATCTATAATATCAAATAATTTAAAAGTTTAATAAAGCTTTCCTTCAATTAAAAAGAAGTGGTAGAGATATTCCATTTTACCCTCAACATTTTTTACGATTTATTTTTTTCGCATTAAGGAATAAAAAGGTAAGAATGAAACTTTCGATATTTAAAATATATACTTTTAGCTATAAGGTCAAGCAATTTTAAACTTGTCAGTGCTGTCCTTGATGTGTAAAGGAGCAATAGAAATATTGCTTTTTTACCTCAACAATTTCAAAAATAATTTTTTTCTCATTACGGAATAAACATACAATTACTAACTTACGCCAATCTGTTAATTATTATTCATTCCCAATTATAAATAATTTTTAATATAGTATTTCCATTCCTAAGGCTAATAATCTGAATTGAAATTTTAAGCATGTAGACAATACCTCGATTTTGCAGTCACTTTTAATGTATATTTTAATACCTTCCTGAAACCTATTATTTTACATTTACTCATAAATAGATATGATCTACATATAGACTGATTTTCATTAAAATCTGTGACATGTCTGCCACAGCTGATTTGCTCATTTTGCATAAAATGAACCAACATTGATTAGACTTCAGTTTATTTTGTAATATTTACTTGTTTTTTATCGTGAAAAACTGGGTGTTCATATCATTATGAAACCCAGTGTATGAAAAGTATTTGTATGAGGAATTGATTATGATTACTTTACATGCTTATTTATCTTATGCTCTGCATATATATAAATTTTGTGTTAAATCAGTCCTTGAAGTCAAGGTTTACTTGACGGAAAAACATGGTTAGGATGCGTAAAGGGTTAAGGAAGAAATTAATTCTAAGATTTGATTAAATAGTTCGGAGGTCATTTTTAAATAGCTCGCTGACGGCAATTCAATTAAATTGCTTTGTAAATTTAAACGATAAATGACATCAACAGTTATCTTTTCATAAACTGAAGAGTCATAAAATATATGAGATCTCAAAAAATGTAATGAAATATTTTGTCAAATAATTGAAAAGAGGATGTCATCGCATGCTTATCGATAATTAAATTTCTTCCAACGTCTTTCTTTCAAGAATTTTATGAGGAGAAAAATTATTATTTAAGAACACAGACAGTAAAAAGAAGTTAAAAGGTTTTTGGATGAGTACTTTAAAAGTGCAATACATTAAATAAGTAAAAATTAAATTTAAAAAATAAGAAAACCCGATTGCGTAAAAAGCGAACTAATTAATTAATCCTCATCAATGTGAAACTATTTTTTATATTATTTACCTATCTTTTTTATTTACTTGTATTGATGACTTTTAAGTTGTGTTTAATTGTTAGTTCCTAGCTATAAACACTGTTTTGATGAGGCCTATATATGTCTATGAAGATTAGAGTTGCAGTAAAGCTGGAGATCTTACCTACACAACTTCCAGGTTGTGTAATATTTAAACGGAGCTTCTGACTGTAAAATAGTCATTGAAACATCGTCTTCATTTTGGAAGACCTATCCAGTCACATGCCACTCAATAGGCTGCGTAAAAATGTCTTTTCGTCTCTACCGCAATTTTGTATTTTACGGCCGCCATTTTGAATTTATAAAACCAAAACCTAGCGTATAAGCATCGAACGGTTAAGACGAATCGATAGAGACCTCATTCATTAACATCCATCCAACGCTTGGGATGTTTCCAGGGAATAAAGAAATCCACATACTCAGATGCGAGTGAAACACATAACCCTTCTTGGTAGTCGGGTAAAAATATATACAGTTCTATTGCTATAGATATAAAAGAAAACCCTAATAATATTTTCAAAAACTAAATTATGGACAAAACTATATATATTATTATTGTTTCAAACTTTTATTATTTCAGTAAAACGTGAATATTATGAGCCTAGTTATGTAGAACTACAGGAACATCAAACTTTTTTTAATCCGCTAAATGTGGCAACAATTTTTAATGAAATCGGCTATAGCAAATACCATGTATTGTGAATAATTTATACGCTCCTTTCAGATTCATTATAACCTGTTTCTAGTGTGAAACAAAAATATTGTTAGTATCAAATATTAATTAGAAATTTAACATTTTTCTTTCTGTTTTCTTTTACGTTAAATCGCAAGTGTTACTATATTTTTCGTGCAAAACACAAATTTCCACAAATGAAAAAAATTAATTAATCCTATATACGCCACCGTGTTTCTCCACGTACAAAAAATTCAAGACTCACAGAAGGTTATGAGAACTGAGTATCGGACACATAGGATGTTATATAATATGGTGGTTTATTATAAATAAACCACCTAATAAGTTTATAAAACATAAAGGATCCCCATAAAGGTAATTAGCAACTGATGAATCTGCCTTGGTTCCACAAATTTCCATTTTTCCTAAGTTTTCGAATCCATGTGAAAATGTTATGGGGATCTGTTTTATAGACTTATATGGTGGTTTATTTATCATTTTTAATTTGAATAAAGTATTTTATTATTTCTATTTTCACAAGTTTTGTAGGTAATTGTAATGATTTATAATGGTTAAATATATTACAAAATTAAATTTTTTCGCCAAGTTTAAAAGTATTTTATATAAATTTTCCTTTTTAGTAATATTCCGTGAATTATACGACTTATTAAATAAAAACCCTAGTCTACTAATCTCTATAAGATCCTAATCCATATAATAATATTTATTCCAAATTGCGTAAATCTAAAAATGGCTCTAACTATTTATATTTCTTTAATAAAACCTTTTATTATTTAAATTCCTATTAAAATCCGCTATTAATCCCTGTATATCGTATTTTCCTAAAACCTTTAACTGCAAAAATATTATTATTTCAATTCATTCTTTTATTTAAAATATCTAGGTGCCAACTAGAATATTTCAATGCTTTAAAACTTACGCAGAAATAAATTCATTTTTCTTTTTATTAAAAATCGTCTATCTGGTGAGAGGAAAGCTATTTTTAGCGCAGTCTCGACAACAGAGATTAAAGTCTGTTACGCCTGGTGCGTCTAGGTGCAAGAGTATGGAATATACTGGAACAATCGTTGTGCGAGGTAGTATAAATACAATCAGCTAGCCGTATACAAAGGCACTTCCAAACAACTTGCATTGGTCATTGGTAAAAAGATTCTTCGGAGAGATTTGCTGCGGTTTTGTTGAGATGTTGTTGTTTCCTTGGAGCTTTTAAGAACTTTGTGAGAGATTGTGAATTGCTCTGTATGGAAAATGACCGTACATCTAAGACAGATATTTAGTGAGTTTACGAATATAATAATAGTCTGGTAATATAATGAAGTGAAAAGGATTTCGAACCGAGAGATGGAATAGCTTTTAAGCTACTTTTGAAGTGAGCTAACTTGATTTTTTTTTTCATCGGTGGAGTAGAACATTTCCCCCCTAAAGTCAAATTATGAGAACGTCAATAAAGTTAGATTACTTTAAATCGACTGCATTTTTATGTTCTTCGAGTCTTTTATTCTAAACAACCATATGGGCCTGAACGCCTGTGCTGTTTATTACTGGAAACCCCCATAAGTTCGAAATGCCTACTGCTTGCCGTCAAATCGTCCATATATATATATATAAATTTTGCACTGCGAATATCTACTATAAAAATCTCTGATCCTTATACTTCGAATTATTACAGACTTCAGTTAAGTGATTTTGCGAATAATAAATTAATAAAAGAATTTTTCCAAAAAAAGCTCTTAAAAATTATTTTTAGCCCTTAAACGTAGAATATGCTGTATGACAAGTAAAAAATTTTAATGCATATAATTTCCTTACTTTAGAATTATTTAAACTTATTAAAATTTAAAAAAAAATCCCTTTTTGAATTCTTCAATATGTTTTTTACTATAAATGACTTGAGCAAATATCTCTTTCGTTAGTAAATTGAAGAGTGTAACGGGTATGAAAAGTAAAAAAAAAAATGTGATGAAGAATTGTGTACATACTGTAAAGTATCGACTACTGTAAATTAATACGATAAATTGTTTTCTTTTGTATATTTCATTCAAGAATTTTATAAGGGGAAAAATATTATTTGGAAGAAGATACATTAAGGATACTTGTTTATGCTGTTGACAAGTATTTTCAAAGCTCTGTCTTTTTCAATCTGTACTTGTAATATAATTTTATGTTATTGTATTTTAAGTTATCGATGTTTGCTAATTGAGGTTTCCAGAAAACTCAAAATTAAAAAGGGTGAAAACGTTCTAAATTATGATTAATTTTAAATTGTTAGAACTTGAAACTTGGTACCTGACACGATTTTTACTTTAGAGATTTAAAGGCTCTCACAGAACAATCAAAAAACTAGTTGGATGTGGCAATCCAATAATTTTCTTCTATCTAATAAATGTCAATACTTCCTGAAAAATGCAGCATACAAGAGACACCGGTTAGGTGATTTACAGAAAATTCTAATCAGCAACGACTTATGTCAACTTTTAACTGAACCTGAAGTTTGATGAAAATCCGTGCATTAGTTTTTGAGATAAAGCTATTGCAGAAATCATAAAATAATCTGCATAGCAGCGCCACCTTTTGGGCGATTTGCACCAAAAACTAATCAGGATCAATTTATATCAGGGCCTAACTATATCTTAAGTTTGATGAAAATTCATACATTAGTTCTTGACATACAGCTATTGCGGAAATCGTGAAGAATGCAGCATAGCAGCGCCACCTGTAGGGCGATTTATACCAAAACCTAAGCATCACTAATTTATATCAGGGACTAACAGAATCTAAAGTTTGATGAAACTTCGTGATTTAGTTCTTGAGATAGAGCTATTGCAATAATCATGAATAATGCAGCTCAGCAGCGCCACCTGTTAGGCGACTTACACCAAAAAGTAATCAGCAGCAAATTATATCAAGAACTAACGGAATCTGAAGTTTCATGAAAATCCGTGCATTAGTTCTTGACGCATAGTTATTGCGGAAATCTTGAAAAATGCAGCATAGCAGCGCCCCTGTTGGGCGATTTATACCAAAAAGTCATCAGAACCAATTTATCGCAGGTACTAACCGAATCTAAAGTTTTATTAAATTCCGTTCATGAGTTCTTGAGATACAGCACCACAAAATTTTTGTCACATACAGACTCACAGACATATATTTTATAAAAACTTGTTTTTCGGGATCTCTGACCCCTAAAACGTGTTAATCCGTCGAAAATGGAAATTCAAAAATTTTCTCGAATCCAATATTTTCTTATAAAGATAGAAGAAAGTAAAAAAAAAAAATAATAATTAAAAGGGTGCTGAATAAAAAATTGTTCTAAAATTCAAATTTCTGTGATAGAGTCGAAATAGAAGCCTCCAATTTCGCATGCTGGTTATTTTTCAGACGTAAATGCTGAAATAAGTATGATTTCTGAAAAATTAAAAATCTAAAAGCGTGAAGATGACTGAAAAGGTTTCAAAAACATTCTACATTTCGATTTAGTTGGAATAACTAGGAGCAGAGAGTTAAAATTTATTATGGTTTTTATTTTTAAGATATAACGGTTCGGTGTAAAGAACGCATAAAAAATTCGAAACATAAATTGTGACATGAGCTGAAAATGTTCAAAATACTTTCTAAATTACTATTTATTTAGAATTTCTAGCAATAAAATCTTAAAATTTTACATGTCTTACCATCAAGATGTAATAGAAATGTTTGTAAAAATTCTAAATTTAAAAAGGTGCTATAGCAAAAATCTTACAGCGATTTCTGTAATACAGTTAGGATTAAATGATTGAAGTTTTGCATTGTGTTTTTTTTTAAAGACTTTCTGAAATTCCTAGCGTTGCCTAGGGTTTTAAACATGTTTGATTATAAAAAACAATTTTAAAATTAAACACCGTACAGACTGTGAATCTCGCGCATGTATGCTATCTTTTTAAATAGATTGAAAGCCTTAAAAAATTTAGCTTTTATATCAGTATTTAAAAAAAAAAAATTCCTAAACCTAAATAAATACCGTTTTGATTCCTGAAAAAAATATTGAAAAAGGAATGTAAATTCATAAAAAGCACTTCATGATATCACTTTCTCTTGTAAAAGCCATGCATTAATTATATACTCGTTTTAAATGTGAGGACATAAGTGAATTAACCTATATTATTCACAAGTAAAAAGAAACGGCGCATCTAGTATTTGTCGAGAATTAAATAAAAATCATGCACTCGTGGAATCATATTTCACTTTTATATTTTAACAGAATAATAAGGTACTATAAAAACATGTATAATAATCACTTATAAACAACGTTAAATAATGCTATAAAAAGTGATAGAATATCTTTATTAAGACTTACGATCGTTTCATCGCACAATCGGCGACATTTTCAAAATCAATCATAATAGAAAATATTTTCACATAACTTAAAAACAATAATATAGTAAACAATGTCACGAGACATGAAGCATAATGACAATATTGCAACCATAAAATAAAATAAAAATTAATTTAGCTATTTGCGAGCGTGGATTAATTTTCACATAATTTAAAAACAACATGGTAAACAGTGTCACGAGACACCAAGCATACTGAAAAACATTGCAAAACATAAAATAAAATAAAATTAACTTGGCTATTATTTTTAAATTCAATCTGTAAAGGTTCTTCGCTGCATAATCTGGCCAAAGCTGTGGTTCTTCTATTGTATTTGATGTCTGCTATATGTTCTTTGATTCTAGTTTTAAGTTTTCTGCTTGTCATACCTATATAAAACTGCTTTGTTCCATCTTCTTTGGTGAACGGTATTTCGTATACTCCTGCTAATTGGTTGGACTCAATTTGATCTATTTTCTTGCATACTATATTTTTTATTTGTGTACTATAATTTGTGACTCGAGCTATAGCCAGTATACACGTCAGGACACATTGTCATTATCTTTTTACGCGTGAAGGTTTTGCTATCGTACTCTATTGTGAAATTTTGTATTTTTAGGGTTTCGTTCATCTGACGAAACCCTATTCGTCTCGCTCCTCTGTCTGTCTGTCTGTCTGTCCGTCTGTCTGTCCGTCACAGAGCCCGTTCTCAGAAACTATACGTGTTGGTGACATGAAATTTTGGGTACTTATAGCTGAACACCTCACATCATACGACAAATCATAAAATTTTGAAAAAGTCGTACATTTAACCCTTTGGGCTCCCGCATGTGTATTTTAAACAATTCTTTCTAAGTGAGCTCCTAATTATGTTGGAGACATGAAATATTGGGTACTTATAGCTGAACACCTCACATCATACGACAAATGATAAAATTTTTAAAAAGTCGTACATTTAACCCTTTGAGCTCCCACATGTGCATTTTAAACAATTCTTCCTAAGTGAGCCCTTATTTAGGTTGGAGGCGTGAAATTTTGCATACTTATAGCTCAACACCTCAGATCTCACGTCAAATAATAAATTTTGAAAAAGTTTTATGTTTAACCCTTTCAACTCCAGCTTGTGTATTTTATGTTATTCTTTCTAACTGAGCCCCTAATTAAATTGGAGATATGAAATTTTGCATACTTATTGCAGAACACCTGAGGCTAGGCGACAAATCATAAAATCTTGAAAAAGTCTTACGTTTAACTCTTTGAGCTACCACATATGTATTTGAAGCAATTCTTTCTGCGAGAGCCCCTAATTAAGTTGGTGACATGAAATTTTACATACGTATAGCTGAATGCCTCAGACCATACGACAAATCATAAAATTTTCAAAAAGTCTTTTATTATTTACCCCTCTGGGCTCAAACTTGTGTATTTCAAGCAATTTTTCTAACCTCCCCCTTTTAACCCGGGGAGAAATTTTTCAACTTTTGCTGACACCTCTTTGACCATTCTTTCATATTATGCACCATAGCCTTCCATATTTTAGTTCCATTTTTTTCCGCCAGGTGCGCCTACTTATCCGGGTGCTATGGGCCCAATCCCCTCGACTAATATATCTACGGATAGTGTGTAAAACGGATTTTCTTTCGGATACAGGTTTGTTTAGAATCAACAATCAAGTGCGCCCCCTGGTTATGAAATGTGGAACTAACAGATTTTTCAAAAGGATAAAGTGTTTTGAAAGGAATATTAAACGAAACCCTCTGTGCGATCTGTGATCACACTTACCCACTTGTTTTTTTTTTTTTATTATTCAATATTTGAAAAGGGCGCAATCATTAGATTTGAAATTTATATCAAGAAAAATTCAATTTTTTTATCTTCTTAACTCAGTTTGCCTAACAATTTTCTGACAAATACTTTTCGAGCTATTAATTTTTTCAGTAACTTCAAATGTTTCATTTTCCGAGATTAATCTGTGGCAACGATTAGCCAAAAAGACAGTTGTCAGCAATGCGTAGCTTTTTATAAAAGAGGATGAAAGTGCTCGCTGAGAACAAGTTCTGAAAAACTTCAAAATTAAAAGATTGAAATAAGCGGTAAACGTTCTATAAGCCTTCTAAAATACAATTTATCTCAACTTGTAAATATTAGATCTTAAAATTTGACATAGCTCTTACCTCATTTTCACTTCAAAGGCGTAAATACACTCACGGAACAGTTTACACAAAATTCCAAATTTAAAATAGTGCAGTGGAAAAAAGTTCTAAAATTCTTATTTCTGTGATACTGTTGATGTGGAAATTTGGATAATTAGAAGCGTGGAATTTTGCATGGTGATTACTTTTTAAATGCAAATGCTCGCTAAGAGCTGTTTACAAAAATTCTAAATTTCAAATAATAAGTTGAAAAAGCCGTAAACATAAAAAAAAATCGCATTTAGGATTTCTTTAAAATTAATGAGTTTTAGATTTTCTCATTAATTGAAGTCTCATGTTCGCCTAATACTGTGTAAAATTAGGTTTACTCAAAATGTCGTGAAATTAGTAATTTTTTAGTAATCTGTAGCAATAGAATTTCGTGTGATGCAAATAGGCACACAAATGCCAATTGTCATATTTTAACAACTGCACTTGCAAAGCCGCTGGTTTTGCTAGTATTATATAGTGATTGCATTACTTTAGAAATATGACAAAAAGGTAATTACATTATACTAAACTATCGACAAATTGTCAGTCCAACTCTTCTGTGTAATATGTTCCCAAATAATTTATGTATAATATAAAATATCACTTATATTTATTGTTAAATAATAAGTACAAGAAATTTGTCTTAGTTTTTCAATTTTGTTCGAATGTGTATGCAATTTTATTTTTCATTGAGTAAAAATTTATAAAAAGTGAATGAAATAATATTTGTAATCGTTTTACTCCGAAAATACGGCGTAAATTTTAAAAAATACAAAAGTTTCCTATCCCAGTGCTTATTGAAATTTGAGTTCCTACAGAAATAAGGAAAATATTTTTTATAATTTCAAATTAATTGTATTTTATAAAATAAACTATCATTTTTTTTACATTTGATATTTTTTTTCTTTAATTATCCAAAATATTATTTTAAAAACTGCGGTTTTTACAAACAAATATAATTTGTTGAAATTGCAATGCTTTTTAAAAGAATTTAAAAAGTAAAAAATAAATACTTTTGTGGTATTTCTAAAATTTCAACAATAAATGGCAACAGCAATTATTTCTTGATAAATCGAATAGTTAAAAGAGGTATAAGATTTCAAAAACGTCACCTAACATTTTATCAAATATTTGAAAAGAGGTGTCAACATTCTACTTATCGATAATTGGTTTTCTTTTCTCATCTTTTTTTAAGACTATTACGTGTGTTGGGGGACTTTTATTTGAAAGCAGAGACATTAAGAACACGCTCTAAAATTATTGATGAGTACTTGAAAAGTTTTATCTATACAATTATTATATCATTGTGTTCATGAAGTGGTATAAATACTAATTAAATTTCCACAAACTTAAACATCAACAAAACTGTCATGTACACGCCGTAGGTTTTTAATAATTTAATAATTGCTTTTTCAAATAGAGTATTAAAATCATAACTGGTTTTTGACTGCGAACATACGGAATGATTTTTAGTAATACCTATATTTTTATTCTCTACTTTCTTTTCTACTTTCTTTACAAGAAGAAAGTATTGGATTCATGAAAATTTTCGAATTCCGGTATTCGACGTATTTACACGTTTTAGGGGTCAGACAACAGCAAAAACATGTTTTTAGAAAATGTCTGTCTGCGAGTCTGTCTGTCCGTCTGTTTAAATGCATGTATCTTTACAAGAAGAAAGTTTTGGATTCATGAAAATTTTCGAATTCCGGTTTTCGACGGATTTACACGTTTTACGGGTCAGACAACGGCAAAAACATGTTTTTAGAAAATGTCTGTCTGCGACTCTGTCCATCTGTTTAAATCCATCTATCTTTACAAGAAGAAAGTTTTGGATTCATGAAAATTTTCGAATTCCGGTTTTCGACGGATTTACACGTTTTAGGGGTCAGACAACAACAAAAACATGTTTTTAGAAAATGTCTGTCTGCGACTCTGTCTGTCCGTCTGTTTAAATGCATGTATCTTTACAAGAAGAACGTTTTGGATTCATGAAAATTTTCGAATTCCGGTTTTCGACGGATTTACACGTTTCAGGGGTCAGACAACCGCAAAAACATGTTCTTAGAAAAATATCTGTCTGTGAGTCTGTCTGTCCGTCTGTCTGTATGCGACACAAATTTTGTGGGTGCTCTATCTCAAGAACTAATTAATGGAATTTATAAAACTTTAGATTCAGTTATGTATGCTGATTATGTTTTGGTGTAAATCGCCAACAGGTGACACTTCTACGCTGTATTTTTCGGGATTTCCGCAATAGCTATATCTCAAGAACGTATTTTTGTAAAACTTCAGATTCCGTTAGTCCTTGATATAATTTGGTACTGATTACTTTTTAATGTAACTCGTCAACAGGTGGTGCCACTATGTGGCATTATTCATGATTATAGGAATATCTCTATTTCAAGAACTAATACACGAATTTTCACCAAACTTCAGATTCAGTTATTCCCTGATATAAATTAGTGCTGTTTAGTTTCATGCGTAAATCACCCAACAGGTGGCGCTGCTAGGCTGCATTTATCAATATTTCCGCAGTAACTGTATCTCAAGGACTGATGTATGAATTTTCATCAAACTTCAGATTCAGTTAGTCCTTGTAATAAATTGTTCCTGATTAATTTTTGGAGTAAATTGACTAACTGATTGCGCTGCTATTTAGTTCTTTTTACTATTTCAGCAATACATCTACCTCAAAAACTAATGCACGGATTTTCATCAAAATTCAGATTCAGTTACAACTTGACATAAGTTGTTGCTGATTAGATTTTGGTGTAAATCCCCTAACCGTTAGTACTGATATGCTTTATTTTTCAGGAAATATTAACATGTATGTGATCGAAGAAAGTTTTGGGAGTGCTACATCCGACTAGTTTTTTATCTGTATCTTTCTTCCTTTTTTTTTTTTTCATAAATTGGATTGTTTTGCATAAGTAAAACAAATTATAAATAAATAAAATAAATTTTAAATTTAAATTTTAAATTTTTATTACTTTTTAGTGAAAGTAATTTGCATTTCTTTCAATTTAAAGTTAAATGATATGATTTGCTTTTTGAAGCTTAAAAAATGAAATCTTAGGTATTCATACAAATGTTGAAAATATACTTAGTATTACAAAGGAAGTTTGAAATTATTTCAAGAAGTATAATTTCTTAATAAAATAGAACCTCGATTATCCGAAGTAATTGAGATCGAATATCTTTCGGAAAATCGAAATTTTCGGATGATCGAGGATGCTTTAATTTTAAGATTAAGGAGAAATATATGCGCTATTTCTTATTATGTTAACAAGTGCTTAATAAAAATAAAGCAATAACAAAATAGAAACAAGAATAAGTTACCTGAATTTTAATTTTGAAATTAAGCACCTTTTACATATTTCACAAGGGTTTGAAACAATCTTTTGTTTGTCGCAGTTTCGATTGCTTTTGCTTTGAAACTCTATCACGAAGTTTTTAATATTATAAGTTCAGGAGTATCACAGTCTTTCTGCTTCTCCAGCTATGCCAAACCTTTTAGGGGCAATCCACATCAAATCAGGCAGTAAAATATCAATATGCAACCCACCATCACAGATTTTAATGAAACTGCGTGTGTTTGTTCTTACTATTAAGATATGATCACCAGTAATTTTTTTTGCTCCTTAGTGAAATAGTTTCTGAGAAAAAAAATTGTCAAAATTTTGAAAAACTGCCGTCAGTTGGCATTCTTGACTGTTCGGTTTTCAAATGTAGCATGTCATATATATAATCATATTTTAATATCTACTTTACAAATAAACTTCAAATAATTTATGCATGATATTTAGGGTATGCAGTTAATGAAAAAAAATATTGTTACGCTTATAACATTTTAAGTGTGTCTAAAAAAATTTTTAAACTTTGAAGTCGTGAATTTTTTATGAAAAATTATGCATTAATAAAAAAAGCATTATCAACAAAAGGCGGTATTTTTATTAAATTTATTTTTTGTGGAAGATATACTTAAAGGTGTCCTTTACCTGATTCTGAAATAAAAATAGTGGGATTTTGGGTTTTTTTAGTAGTATTTTCTAATTAATAATATTTTGAGATGCATTTCAAATCAAGTCAAGCAGAGTCATTCCATGTCAGTTCCCCTAAGCCATTTAATCACTGTCACAAATTTCAATGAAACAGGGTTTGTTTATAGCTCATTTTAAGACGTAATCACCATTAATTTTCTTGATCCTAAGTGAAATATTTTTTAGGATAAAAAAATATCAAAATTTTGAAAAATTATTTTACATTTTTTTAATGACAGTTCTATATTCTAAGACTGCATTAAAAAAAAGTCATTTCAATATAAAATCACTAAATAGGTTTCAAATAATGTATATGTGCCAAATAATGTAGGCAGATTATTATTTCTTATTTTTTGCCATGTTTAAACACTAAGAGTGTCTTTTATCTTGTGATATTTTAAAATCAAGAATTTTGTCAAAAATAATGTGTTAATTAAAAATTTATTATTAACCGAAGGCCGGGTGTTATTGCTTTTTTTAATTGTACGTAATAATATCTTTTAAATGATTATAAAATAAAAATAGTGAAAATATGAGAAAAAATTATCAAAGTTTTGGAAAATTGCCACGAGTTGCCATTAATGATTATTCAATTTTTAAAGGCCTCATTTTATATATAAAATCCTATTTCAATAACTAATAAAGAAATCTTCTTCAAATAATTTAAGCAAGTTAAATAAAGTATGTAGATTATGAAAAAAATATTGCTGTAATGTTAAAAAAATATTCAAATGTGTCTAAAGAATTGTATAATCTTTGAAATCAAAAATATTTTACAAAAATAATGAAATTATTAAAAAAGCTTTATCAGTCAGAGGCGGAGATTATATGACTAGTTTTTTTAATTTTAAGTTGTACATAATACTACATAATAACCGGATCTGAAATAAAAATAGTGGGATTTTGGTTGGTTTTAGTAGTATTTAATTATAATAATTATCAATATTTTCAGATGTAAAATCTATCCAATGTATCATCCCTGGAAATATTTTTATTTATACATTTATTTTATTTTTCAAATTATCTTTTATGTTCTTTTCTTAAGGAAAAAATAAGCAATATTGTTTTATAGTAAAACTTCTACGGCGAAGAGCAATTATCCCTTTCCAAAAAAGAGAAAAATCACTAGCTCCTCACCGCCCAATACAATTTTTCAAAATGACACTCCTAATCTTTAAACTCATATTTAGCTGCTAATATTGAAAATTTAACATTGAGCTGCTAATATTGAAAAAAATAACAAATTTCACTCTTTTGAAGAAAATTGTGACATATTGCGCTTTAAATATATGCAAAAAATGCATAATCCATTATATTTATATCTTTCAAGTAACTATATCTAAAAAATTATTTAAAACTTAATGAATTGCACTTTTGTAACTTTATTCAGTTTCTAATTATATGTAATTTAATTTATTTCATCACAATATTGCTGAAAGATGGATTTTCAACATATGTATGATATATATGTGCGCATATATATTCCTGTTCTCAAACAAACTATTAAAAAATTATTCATTTATGTTTAATAAAGCATATATATTGTTTATACACTTATAGAAAATACATATGGTAAATTTTATGATATGTCAATAATATCTAAAAGTAAAGAACTTATCTAATAGTATGTAACGGAAAATTTAATATCTGGTGTAATGATAACAAAATTTTATAATTGTTTTACTTAATTTGGATGAATGAAAAAAGCGTACATGTTTATATTTTATTAAAGTACAGGTGAAAATGTCACAAAGACATTCCTATCTCAACAACAACTGAGTATGTCACATTCACACTACAGCAGATTTATTTTCTTTTTGATCTTTCGGGTTTGATTTCAGATGGTAATGAATTAATTAGTTTTGTTAGAAGTGTCATTGCAGTCAGCTTATTAGGTTCACTAGTTTTTTTTTTAACAATTTGTTTTGATTGACTCGATGAACAATAACATTTAAATCGACCATTTCATGAATTTTCAATTAAAAGCTGATTTATAAATTCATGATGTTGTTTAGTTATTGTTATCGTCTTAAGATAATAAATTGGTATTAAGATTTTTAAATGTAGTTTATTTATTATTTGAACAGTTGAAAGTATTTTTCAATAAGATTGGGCTCTTGATTTTAAGTCGGTTGTTGAGCAGTGTAGTGTTGGTAAAGGAACTGGTACTATTTAATTTAATTTTTATTGCTGTAAATAGTATTTGTTATTTTATTATTGTATGTATTATATTTAAGCAAGAGTAGCAATACACAATATCGTAGTCATTATAGTTCATCTTAGTATAAAAAGCTTCAATATTTATCATTAAACATTCACATTTTATGAAAATTTTGTTAAAATTGTTCATATTTCCACTATTTTTATTTTATAACTATTGAAAAGATATTTTTACGTATTATTAAGAAAAGTAATAACAACCTGCCTTCGGTTAATTATAAATTTTTGATTAACACATTATTTTTCACAAAATTCTTGATTTTAAAAATTAACAAGATGAAACACACTCTTAGTGTTTACACATGACAAACAACAATAAATAATAATCTGCCTACACACATGTCACACCTTTGTCACATATACATTGTTTGAAACTTATTTAGTGATTTTATATTGAAATGACTTTTTTTATGCAGTCTTTGAATATAGATCTGTCATTAAAAACATTTTGAAAAAAATTTCATAATTTAGATTTTTTTTATCTTAAAAAATATTTTACTTAGGATCAAGGAAATTAAAGGTGATTACGTATTAAAATGAGCTATAAACATACCCAGTTTCATTGAAATTTGTGACAATGAATTAAATGTCTTAGGCGAACTGACATGGAATAACTCTGCTTGATTTGATTTGAAATACGCCTCAAAATATATTTAAATAGGAAATACTACTAAAAACACCCAAAATCCCACTATTTTTATTTCAGAATCAGGTAAAGGACACCTTTAAGTATATCCCACACAAAAAATAAATTTAATAAAAATACCGCCTTTTGTTGATAATGCTTTTTTAGTTAATGCATTATTTTTCATAAAAAAATCATGACTTCAAAGATTAAACAATTTTTTAGACACACTTAAAATGTTATAAGCGTAACAGTATTTTTTTTTCATAAACTGCGTACCCCATATATTATGCATAAATTATTTGAAGATGATTTGTAGAGTACACTGCAAATAGAGGCGTCTTAAATTCAGACACGTATGTGACTGAAAAAGTATTTCAGACACTTAAGTGTCTGAATATGAAATTTCAGACATCATAGATGTCTAAATTTAAGACACGTAAGTGTCTTACTGTGATCATGGTATGGATGAACTAAAAAAAGTGTCTTAAAAATGATAATACGTCTGAAATTAAGACATTTAGAAATCAGACACTTAAGTGTCTAAATGTAATACAATTGTATCATATATATGATGACTGTATATACAATTGTATTGCAATATAAAATGTCAGCAGAATTAGAAAACGTTTTCGAATGTTTGAAAGACGTTTAAAATTCCATGCATTAAATTTGGTATTACTTTATAAAACAAGCAACGTGATTAGACCATGGGGCGTTTGTCAAAATTGTAATACTAGTTCATTTACTAAGTTTTGGAACTAAGTTATTTTTAGTGCAAATAAAGTAATTAAACAATTGCCTTTCACAAAATATAAAGTTCTCCAAATAATTGTATTAAAATAACGTACCAGCTAGCCACCACCCCCTTCCCCCGACACACACGCTCACCTAATGGCTTAGCGTAGGTTTTTGTGCACCAGAAGCAATTTAAAATACTGCGACCCTACCTTAGCGGCTATTATAATTTCATGCTATAATTTTTATGCAACAGTTGCTGGCCGCCTTAAGACGCGACTTCAGTCAAATGAAAAGACGCATTCGCTAATGCTAATCCTATGGAAGAAATTTATAAAGCTACCTCGGTGGTATTTCAATATTTTTAAATGATTTCTTTTGCATTGAACAGTTGAGATAGATCTGTATGCAGGCTGTTTTTACTTTTTCGATTTTCATTGCAGATATTTTTTATGAGGATGCTTTTAGTTTCGAAACCGGTTCCAAAAATGAAAGTGTTCTTATAAGAAATACCTGTAAACAAAATCGAAAAAGTAAACAACGGCCTTTGTACAGATCGATCTCAACTGTTCAATGCAAAAGAAATCATTTAAAAATATTGAAATGCGACCGAGATATCTTTATAAATTTCTTCCATAGGATTAGCATTGGCGAACGGGTCTTTTCGTTTGACTGAAGTAGCCTCTTAACTAGTTTTGATCGGGGTAATTCTCCTCTGCTTCCCATATGCTAAGCCAATGTCCCTTAATAAAAATCTTCTGCCATATTTACACATTACTGTTTTATAATTAGATAATAAAAAGTATGGTATAAAAAGTCGCTGTATTAAAATAATCCCTGGATTTACTAAGTTTAATTTGAAATGTAGAAATTTATTACTAATTTATTAAAATTTGATAAGTTATTTGAAAGTTTGACGACAAAATATTTATTTTATGCCTTTGTCTGAAAGCGTCCTAACTGTATTAATTATATCTTATAATGGACAATTGTAACGCATTAAAAAATATACTAATAAAGAAAAAAACAAATTTGTATTCGTTATTTCTACATTATTTCATTTCCCGATGATAAAAATCAACTGAAAATCATTCTGCAAATCAGGACCGAGTTTGAGCTGCCAGTCTCTCAGCCAACGATTGCGTCATTAACGGAAAAATAACGGGCGCGGAAAAATATGCTGAGAGAGTACTTCTTTTGTGATGATGTGTGTAATGTAAGATTGTTAGCCCAGTAATATTGCATGTGACAGTGATTTTAAACGACGATTATTTTTGTGATGAGCTCCTGATTTCTTTAGTTAAATGCAGTTTTCTTTAGTTGTGCAGTGCAAGACAGAAATATTATTACAATATTGAAACACCATGTATTTACACTACGTATCACGTTCTTCTTACAGAAATGTCCGGTTACTTTTGACTGTGTGTTCAGAAATGCTAGCGCATTAAAAAAATATGTAGTATCACGATAGAAATATGCAGTGTCAATAATATTTTTTAAAGTGCATATAACTTTTTTAAAAATAGTGTTTTATCGCTACTTCGTGAAATAATTTATTTCATTTTTGTGAAAATGGATTACACTGGTAAAAGGTAAGAAAGAACCCTTTTGTACGATTATGTGAACTCTATTTCACGCAGAAATTTTATAGGAAAATAGTGACTTTTATTAGATAATTAAACATATAATGCTATTGATAATCTAAATTATTTTTATTTAATAATTTGCATATTTGGTTCTTTTTTACATCCAATAAAATTAGTTTTGTTTTAAAAGGCTTGTGTGTTTTCAATAAATGCATATCATTTTCAAAATAATGAATTTGTTTAATACTTCTTTAAACCTCTATTTTATAAATAAATATTTTGTAGTCCAGAAGTAATTTTCCCTGCTTGTTATAAAAAAAAAACAATGCATATATATATATATATATATATATATACATATTAATGGTCGCTAAATAGCTTGATCAAATTGCAATTATCATTTAATCTATATAAACAAATGCCCATACATAAATAAAAAGAATCTAATTTCAAATGATATTTCATTATTAAGTTCTTTTTTTTCAATTTTCTATACTTTATATTATACTTAATTTTACATAATAATTTTCATTTTTTGTAACAATGACAAGAGTACCATTTCATTTCATTCTCTTATAGAGTATATTTTCGAAGTAAATGTTTCAATATTATCAAATTTAAACTTATATATGATTTATTCCAAGCTGTGCTAAAAAATTATTTAAAAAAATAAAGTTGAATAAAATCCTATTGAAAAATGTGCTGATATTTAATATTTTGGGAAGGCAATGATGTTTGAAAATATAAATATTCTTATAATTATGTTTGATATGCACATATATTTTTATATTATCATCATTTTTTTTTCTTTCCTTTCAATTTTCAGTACATTTTGTATTTATGATATAATTTTACATAATAATTTCATTTTTTGCAACAATGACAAGAGTATATCATTTCATTTAATTCTCTTACAGAGTATATTTTCGAAGTAAAAGTTTCAATATTATCAAATTTAAACTTATATATAATGTATTCCAAGCTGTGCTAAAAAATTATTTTAAAAAATAAAGTTGAATACAATCCTATTGAAAAATGTGCTGATATTTAATATTTTGGGAAGGTAATGAGGTTTGAAAATATAAATATTCTTATAATTATGTTTGATCTGCGCATATATTTTTATACTATCATCCTTTTTTTTTCTTTCCTTTCAATTTTCAGTAATTTTGTATTTATGATATAATTTTACATATTAATTTTCATTTTTTGCAACAATGACAAGAGTATCATTTCATTTAATTCTCTTACAGAGTATATTTTCGAAGTAAATTTTTCAATATTATCAAATTTTAACTTATATATGATGTATTCTAAGCTGTGCTAAAAAATTATTTAAAAAAATAAAGTTGAATAAAATCCTATTGAAAAATGTGCTGATATTTAATATTTTGGGAAGGTAATGAGGTTTGAAAATATAAATATTCTTATAATTATGTTTGATCTGCACATATATTTTTATACTATCATCATTTTTTTTCTTTCCTTTCAATTTTCAGTATATTTTGTATTTATGATATAATTTTACATATTAATTTTCATTTTTTGCAACAATGACAAGAGTATCATTTCATTTAATTCTCTTACAGAGTATATTTTCGAAGTAAATGTTTCAATATTATCAAATTTAAACTTATATATGATTTATTCCAAGCTGTGCTAAAAAATTATTTAAAAAAATAAAGTTGAATAAAATCCTATTGAAAAATGTGCTGATATTTAATATTTTGGGAAGGTAATGAGGTTTGAAAATATAAATATTCTTATAATTATGTTTGATCTGAACATATATTTTTATACTATCATCATTTTTTTTTCTTTCCTTTCAATTTTCAGTGCATTTTGTATTTATGATATAATTTTACATATTAATTTTCATTTTTTGCAACAATGACAAGAGTATCATTTCATTTAATTCTCTTACAGAGTATATTTTCGAAGTAAATGTTTCAATATTATCAAATTTAAACTTATATATGATTTATTCCAAATTGTGCTAAAAAATTATTTTAAAAAATAAAGTTGAATAAAATCCTATTGAAAAATGTGCTGATATTTAATATTATGGGAAGGTAATGAGGTTTGAAAATATAAATATTCTTATAATTATGTTTGATCTGCACATATATTTTTATATTATCATCATTTTTTTTCTTTCCTTTCAATTTTCAGTGCATTTTGTATTTATGATATAATTTTACATATTAATTTTCATTTTTTGCAACAATGACAAGAGTATCATTTCATTTCATTCTCTTACAGAGTATATTTTCGAAATAAATGTTTCAATATTATCAAATTTAAACTTATATATGATGTATTCCAAGCTGTGCTAAAATTTTTTTTAAAAAATAAAGTTGAATAAAATCCTATTGAAAAATGTGCTGATATTTAATATTTTGGGAAGGTAATGAGGTTTGAAAATATAAATATTCTTATAATTATGTTTGATTTGCACATATATTTTTATATTATCATCATTTTTTTCCTTTCCTTTCAATTTTCAGTACATTTTGTATTTATGATATAATTTTACATATTAATTTTCATTTTTTGCAACAATGACAAGAGTATCATTTCATTTCATTCTCTTACAGAGTATGTTTTTGAAGTAAATGTTTCAATAGTATCAAATTTAAACTTATATTATGATTTATTCCAAGCTGTGCTAAAAAATTATTTTAAAAAATAAAGTTGAATAAAATCCTATTGAAAAATGTGCTGATATTTAATATTATGGGAAGGTAATGAGGTTTGAAAATATAAATATTCTTATAATTATGTTTGATCTGCACATATATTTTTATATTATCATCATTTTTTTTTCTTTCCTTTCAATTTTCAGTGCATTTTGTATTTATGATATAATTTTACATATTAATTTTCATTTTTTGCAACAATGACAAGAGTATCATTTCATTTAATTCTCTTACAGAGTATATTTTCGAAGTAAATTTTTCAATATTATCAAATTTAAACTTATATATGATAAATGTTGTGATTGCTTTATATGATGGATGTAGAACATAAAAAGAAATCGTGAAAGCACCAGAGTGAAGTTATTTGGAATATCTCAATATTTTATAAATATTTTTTAGTTTTTCCAATGGAAAATAAATCCTACCTATATAGTATTCATTTTTTTTAAATAATTCTACTGAAAGCTTGCTTAAAAGGTACAAAATCTGCTTTGGTTTTCTGTGTTCCATCTCAACAACATATTTAATTTTCAAGCCGCAGAGTCATCTTGAAAATATACTTTGAACAAGGAATAGAAATCGTTGTAATTAATCCAAGCTATGCTAAAAAACATCGTAATTATTCCAAGCTGTGCTAAATTTTTTTTTTTTTAAATCAAGTTGAGTAAAATCCTATTAAAAAAATGTTCTGATATTTAATACTTTGGTAAGGTAATGAGGTTTGAAAATATAAATATTCTTATAATTATGTTTGATCTGCACATATATTTTTATATTATCATCATTTGTTTTTTTAATTTCTAGCGAAGTAAGTTATTTTTAACGTCATGTTAACAGAAAGAAAATGTTTTTGACTTCAATCTTAAGTCACTTTTTATGTATCTAATATGGGGAGAGGAAGAGAGACCCATAACAATAAAGAATGACTTTTACTTTATTTATTCTTTTTTTTGTGAGGGGGGGGGGGAGGATCGGATTTTTAGGATTATTTTGTTTTGTATTTGATAATGTAGCACCTCAACGCACGTTATGTTAGTTGCATTTAAATTTATTATGTTTTTATGACCAAAAATAAAGTTATAAATAAACTTGCATTGAGATGCTACAAGGTTAACCCTTAGTAACATCATGTTGCACATCTGCAACATACCCAAAAGTCAATGTTACTTACGCAGTAAGGTTTAAAATACGATTTCATTTATTGTTCCTATTTCCCAATACAGCAGAATATAAATTAACCAGAGAATTTTAACAGAGAGAGATAATGAGTTAATTTTTTATATCAAGGATTTTCTTTATCATTTGAGCAGTTTCACATATTACTAAAATTAACTTCGTAAATTTTGTCAAATTAAAAAAAAAAACTTAAGACTATCGAAAATAGATTTGTACAGTGATATTTACTATATTATTTATCGTTTAAAAAGTGTCAAATAGACATGCTGTCCATCCAGAATCCTATAACTACTGTTCGCCTCAGCCGCCGATATGTGGTTATCAAATGTTTCTGTATTTCTTGGTATGATAAATAGTATAATAATAAAAACGAAGAGACATAAAAAAAAAGTAAGAGTTTCTTCCTCAATCTTTTTTAATTTTTGGAATCTCATATACTTCCCATTTTGTGGAATCTAGCGTTAGATTTTATTTAACACAGATATGAAAATGCAAAAAAATGCTCAAATTAATTCACTGGAAATATCTAATTTAAATGGGAAGAAAATTGTTCGACGAAACAGGGATGGGTTTCATTCCGAAAGGGGTGAATCATTTTTTATAAATGGGAATAATTTGTTACCATAAAGCAGAGCTGATTGCAGCGTGGACAAAGTGGGCTGTTTCTATGGGCCTTTTGCTTTACGGGCCCCAAAATTTGGTATTAAATTTCCATAAAGCTGATATTTTAAATTTGTTTTGACCTTATACTTATTTTAATAAATATTTTGCACTTTTAGATCATTATTAGGTTAAAGAAAAGGATATATTTGTCCAAATATGTATTTGATGACATCGAATAGGCTTAATTTTTTTTTTTTGTAACAGTATATGAAGGCGGTGGGGGGGGGGGGGGGGGGGGGGAGAAAAAATACCAAGTCTCTGGCCTAGAATTCATTTGAAGTTGTCTTTAAAAGTAATTAACATTTTTGACGCTGTAGGGCATATATGATATCACATAAATATATATTTGGGTGAATATACTTATTGTAATCATCACAAGGTGAAAACATATTTAAAATATTAGCTTTATGAAAATTTCATACCCAATTTGGGGTGCCCTAGAATCAGGGGGCAGAGAAATATCCCAGTTTTCGCACGCTGCAATCAGCTTTGCTTTATGGTAACAAATGATTCCCATTTGTAAAAAAAATATTCAATGTGGTCAAACATGGCTGCGTATATGGCTTAGAAAAAAAAGTGGTCAAAGATGGCTTCATATTGGCGAAAAATAACGGGACAAAGATGGCCGTAATTAAGACATTTGAAATGTCTGAAATTCAGACGTAAGAAGTGTCTGAAAATTTTCAGACATTTTAAAACGTCTGAAAATCGAACACTCCTGTTTCAGACACTTAAGTGTCTGAAATTCAGACGCAAGAAGTGTCTGAAAATTTTCAGACATTTTAAAACGTCTGAAAATTGATCACTACGTTTCAGACACTTAAGTGTCTGAATTTCAGACATTTTAGTTTACAGTGTAGATATTGAAATATGATCATTTTTATGTCATGCTACATTAGAAAACCGAACAGTCAAGAATGCCAACTGACGGCAGTTTTTCAAAATTTTGACAGTATTTTTCTCAGAAACTATTTGATCAAGGAGTAAAAAAAAATACTGGTGTTCATATCTTAATAAAAGGAACAAACACACGCAGTTTCATCAAAATCTGTGATGGTGGGTTACATGCCTGCCTGAACTGACATGGAATAACCCTTTACAAAACATTCAAAAGCTACAGAATTGCTAATTTGTCCGTTTTCTTCGTTCCACTCCGCTGCTTACGGGAGATCAAGTTAAATTCAAAGGAACTGTAAGAAAGGGGATCGAAAATATTTATATGTACTTGTTGTCAGGAATGGACCGCTTGCACACAAGCAATATGATAGTTTTAAAAAAAAAAGAGAAAAAAGCTTTGTAAATGGATTTTGCACACAAGGAATGTAATATAAAAAAAAGCTTTAAAAATGGATTTCGGTTAACCGAGAGTTTCGGTTAAAAGAGTTTAGGATAAAAGAGGTTCTACTGTACTTTCGGAACGATTGAAAAATGAAATCTTAATACAAATTTAGTATTGCATTCAATTTTTCTTTGTCCTATAATATATATATGTATATATAGCACATTATGTATAAAATGCATTCGGTAGACCCAGAATCTCGCGCCATAGTTAAACTGAGAATAACCAACAAACGCCGAACAAGTTTCAACACATATAACCTGAACAAGAAAAACAGAATCAAAAAGCTGTGGCCTCGTCAGCAGTGAGTTTTTCATAAAATCACAGCAATGTTTCTGGCTAAATACCAGACACAACATACTATTATTCAGTAGTGGCAGTGGGTTTTGGCCAGAGTGTCGTAATGCATAAATCAAATGCACAAAAACAGTTGAAAGCATATCACGAACACTCCCCAACCGGATTCGACGCCACACTAAACAGCACATCTTCCAATCTGAAGATACAGTTTATTTAAAACAGATGTATAACATACACTTTTGGAGAGAGTGGCGCCGATGGTATACGAACCACGGATCTCATGATCAGGTGGCGAGAACGTTAGCATCGAGTAAAAGGCCAAGCCAGTTACTCTAAGCTAGTAACTCGCTTTATACTGATGATGTGAGATGAGGTGGCTAACACATTCCCTCCCCAGTGAGAAAGACATCTTGTTGACATCTGACGAGTGATATGCACTCGTAAGTGACGTCAATATGCCAGGCTTATGTGCTATGAGCGTTTCACAGGCTTAGTTTGCTGGAAATGATTTATATATGCTGCCATCTGTTGGTTATTAGAAGAGATGATTGATGTTGAAATTTGCGATTTTGCGTGCATCTGGGTCACCACTTTGGAGGGAGTGGCGCCAATGGGATACGAACCAAGGATCTCATGAACAGGAGGCGAGAACGTTAGCGTCGAGCAAACAGCCAAGCCAGTTACTCTAAGCTAGTAACTCGCTTTATACTGATCATGTGAGATGAGATCGCTACACACTAAAACAGCAGTAAAAATTATTATACCCAAACCTGAGCCGCACAGCCACAAAAAATAATAACCAACATCAAATGTTCCATAATCCGTCCATGCTCGTTCCATGTCTGTTGCCACACAACCGCAGACATCCTTGTAAAAACGTCCAAAAAGGCTTTAAATGATACAAATCATTAACTGTCAATTATATAGCAACTATTCAAAAATGAAGACTGTCTGTAAAACTAGCATAACTATTAATGAACTTCCGAGGTATGCTATTTTTATTGTACTAAATACTAATTAAATGAAAAAGTTCTTTAAAAAATAAATTTTTACTCGTGCAGAGCTTATAGTAGCGAAAAGTCTGACCTATGATTATATTTATGTAAACGTGTTTATGCATGTTTGTACTCCAGGTAACTAATTGTTTAACGTCAAAACTAAAGTTATCCCATTTACTGTAGATTGAAATGTGTATACCATTTGAAATGGGTATTTTCAAATCAAGATAATCAGCCGCACAATTGTTTTCATTTTTTTTTCAAGACTAGCATATCAGGATAAATGTTAGATGATATCTCCAAAAAATCACGATTACAGTTCAAAATGATTAAATCGTCAATATATCGGTGTTTTTTTTTTTTTTTTCAATACTGGCATATTTGCAGCTGTAGCACTTATCGCATGGATGTTATTTTTATTTTTTTTACCTTTTTTGAGCTTATATATACATACATCTCTCTCTCTCTCTCTATATATATATATATATATATATATGTGTGTTTTCTATATTTAATATTATAAAGAAGTAAAGATTGTTTATTTGTAAGAGGTAATCTCTGGAACTACAGAACTGATTCCAAAAGTAATGGTACCAAATGATGGTGTTACTCACACTTAGAACATAAGCTATATCTCATATCCGTGCCACTACACCAAAGGGGGCGTAGGAGCAAAAAACATTCTAAAAATACGATTTTTCTGTTACCGAAGGGCCTAGAAATATGAAATTTGGAATATTAGTTACTTATAAGATATAAATTATCTCTAAGAACATTTCCTAAACAATTGAAAATTTAAAAGGAGTTAAAATGTTCGAAAAGTGTTCTAAAAACTTTTCAAATGCCGATATGTGAGCAATCTCAGGAAGAATCAAACTGATTTCAAAAGTAAGGGTAGGAAATTAATACTGATAGACTCTGCTCTAACATGAATGCTATTACATGCCGGCGCCACTACCAACAGGGAGTTGCAGGAGCAAAAAAAAACTTTCTAAATTACGATTTTTGTGATCGGTAGGGGCTAGCAACTTGAAATTAGGCATGGTGCATATTTATTAGATGTAAATGATCTTTAAGGAGAGTTTTAAAAAAAATGGAAATTTAAATGGGGTGAACATGTGCGAAAAGCGTTCTAAAAACGTTCTAAATTAGGATTTCTACACAATCTAAGGAAATATCAAACCTATTTCAAAAGTAATAGTTCCAAATTGATGGTGACAGTCCCTGCTCCAACATAGGCTAAATTTCATGTTGCTGTCACTACCATCTAAGGGTTGCAAGAGCAAAATATGTTCTAATTTGAGTTTTTTTGCGCAACTGAGGGGTCTAACATTTTGAAATTCGGCATGGAAATTACTTACAACACGCAAATGCTTTCTGAGAACCGTCGAAAGAAAATTGCAAATTTAAAAGGATGAAGTGAGCGAAAAACGTTCTAAAAACGTGGTAAATTACAATTTTTATACAATCTTATCAAATAACAAATCGATTTAAAAAATAATGATTTCAAACTGGTGGTGATAAAACCTGCTCAAACATAAGCTATATTTTATGTTGTTGCCACTGCCACCAGAGGGTTTCAGGAGCAAAAAATATTCTAAATTGCGATTTATGTGATACTAAAGAGGCTAGATACATTAAATATGGCATGGCAGTTACTTATAACATATAAATGCCCTCTAAGAACGGTCGAAAGTAAAGTCGGAGGGTGAAGCGAAGGGGATGAGCGAAAAGCAATCTAAAAAAGTCCTACATTACGATTTCTATGCAATCTCAGGAAATATAAACCGGTTATAAAAGCAATAAGCTGCGAATCAATAGTGACAGTCTCTGATTCTGCACAGGCTATATTTTATGCCGGTGACTGTAGAACATGGGGTTGGCAGGAACAGCAAATGTTCTAAAAAAGGCCTTTGGAAACTTTCTAAATTTCGTTTCTGTAAAATATTAGGAAATACCAAACCGATTTCATAATTAATATTGCCAAATTAATATTGACAGTCCCTATTTTAGCATAGCATTTTATGTTGAGAGAGATGGTAGACCATTAGACAAGAAGCTTGGAATTTGACATGATGGTTAATTTTAAGATGTAGGAAGATGGTTTCTAAAAAATTCAAAGCTTCAAATGAATAATGAAATGAGCGTATTTCTACCCTATATATATAAAATCCTAATAAATCGAATTGAAACGAATTTATATAACGATTCTATGAAACGACTGATTACAACTGATTACGTTTCACGGCGATTTCTCCTAAAATATGGAATACTTTGCAAGGAAATTAACACCAAAAATCCATATTGATCCACAAATCTCAAAACTGGTATTAGAATTTTAAAATTAGAATTAGTTTTCGAAATATTAATTTTTTTCTAATTTTAAATACTTTTTTTCTAATGATGGCATCACAAACTTTAATCATAACAGATATTTTTTTTCATATTTTAGAAAAGGTTATTTTAAATTAATTTGGCGACGAGTTTGGCCTCCCTTAAATGTATGCTAAGAAATGTACCATGTTACTTTTATTCAGAATTCAATTTGTATTTCATTATCATTTTATTTAATACAAAACTTTCATTTAAAATTGAAACCTTTAAAATAAATGGCTTTTACTGCATTCTTTTTTTTAAACGAAACGAAAAGAAAAATATTAGACACATATGTCATATACGCAACGGGGTACCTAATTGGCGCCAAAATGGCGTTATTTTGCCTGACATGGTAACCCGGCTATTATTGCTTATTTATTAATAAATGTTTATTTGAATTTATTTTCTTTTTATTTACAAAAAATATTATAAATTGTTTTGTTCTATAGTTATTAATTATTTTTTTTTTATTTATTGTTATTTCATTTTAAAAATAACAGGAAATAATTTAAAAATAACAGTAACAGGTATTTGAAAACGAGGTTTTCGCCAAATTGTCGTAAAAAAAAAAAATCACGCCAAACCTGGTGCGTATGTGACAATGCAACAAATCATGAGATTTAATTTCCACTTCAAAGCAAAGTTTTAATGTTATTACTTCTCCCGTCGACCAATTTCGCCAAATTTTATAAATAGCCAAATTATGCAAATTGGCATATTTTTTTATTTTTTTTTATTTTTTTTTATAACAAAAGAACAAATAAATTAGTATAACATTAATAAAAATACAAATAAAACGTCGAAATAAAAATCACTTGATGGCGTGAACATGTGTAACTTCCTTAAAGTCAAGTGAATGGGACATTTACGATCAACCATTATTGGCATTTAATCTTATAGTTTGGCAAAAGATTTTTGGTCGATGGGATAACCAAGTAGCACCGTTTTAATTTACCACCCGAAAAATAAAAAAAATGCTAACTGGCGAGTTAAAAAAAGCTGTTGGCGAGATTTTCACCCGGCTAACATAAAAGTACCAGGAATTCTTTGTGATCATGGCAACTTTTATGTAGATTTATTCGAAAAAATAATTTTGATTCTTTAATCAAAATGAAAACCATTCTTATGAAAACCGAAGGTATCAGCCCGTTGTTTATGGCAGTTACATGACTTGGAGTATTATAATATAAACGAAATAATAGGGATAGAATAATATTCGGCGACTTATCACACCTGTGCTGGCTAACATTAAAGTACCAAAATGTCCGCTGGAATATAAAAAGCGAAGGTATCCGCCTGGAGATGTTGATGATAGTCACATGACTTAGGCTATTATTATAGAGATTGTTTTCAATTTTAAAAACAGCGCAAAGAATAATATTTCCTAACGATTAAAAATTTATTTTCACGTGACTATTAAAAACAGAAAAAAAAATACTATTAAATGAGTAAGTGTTAAAGGAGGGAAAATATTGAAAATTATGTCCTGAAAATTGTATTTACACGTGAATATTAAAAGGGAAAGGAAACTTTAAAATAATAAATACATTAATATGCGTTTAACCCTTTCACGGACATGGCACTCCTATTCGTAAAATCTTGAAATCAGTGAATGGCACCAGAATTTACAAACAAATTTTGAAATACAAAAATGCTTTTGTTCACTTACTTGGGACACCCAACCAGGACGCCAACCGCGAGGTTAATGGAATTAATGTCCTGGCGGGAAAAAAGAACGCACCACTATCCAGCTCTACCACAGCCCGAACGGATCCGAACAACGGCAACATTAGAACTTACTAAAGTGAAGCAATGGCATATTCAAATATGCTAATAAATAGAAACTCGCTATGTTACAAAAAAAAAAAAAATACAAAATACGCATGTTTAAGGTAGCCATGCAACAAAATAACAAAAATGATGGTTTACAGGAATGGTTACAGATGGTTTACAGGTTACGATCATCAACTAAAATATAGACCAAATAACATTAAAACAGGATTGCCAACACGGCCTGAAATGTTTATAGGTAACCTACAACTTATGAAGAACTTCATAAAAAGAACACTGAAGTACACTGAAATGACAACATACTGTAAGGCAAGCATCAATGTTCAAGGTCCATATCACAATGGGATTAAGTATATGAAATGCCCAAAGCACCACAGAACAGAGAGAGAGACACATTGTAAATTAAAGTCACTTGAAATGCTGGTACTTCTCAGACATTAAATATGTTGACTTTTCCAAAATGTTCCTCAACAAGATATATATTTGTATCAAAGTTATTGAAAATCAAGCTCAGTGTTCAATTGAATTGCTCAGTGTTCAATTGCACATGCTACATTGAATCCAAAGACAATGTTCTCAATTTCTAATGCAATTCTAGCTAATTACAGCCTCAGAATTTATACCTAATAAACGAATATAATTCGTTTAAAGAATTGTATATATTGCAAAGTTTCTTATAATTATCTTTGTCAAAGTACTCTCCTGAGATTTTGCCTGATGCTTAACGAGTTGTCAAAGTTGAAGAAATGTGGGACAAAAGGACAGCGTCCATACAAATAATGCAGTACATTACCCACTGTGCCACAGTCACAAAGTGCAATTCTTCTCTTTCCAATCCTAAAAAGGAACTCTGGAAAACTACCATGTGCTGTTATAAAATACTGCATAACTTGACTCGTACACACATAATCGGTATTTACTTTCCTGATAACCTTATAGGTGTCTCTACCCTTGGTACTTGATGTCCATTCTTCCTGCCATTGTCTAATGGTATTCTCACAACAGATTCTCTTAACTAAAGAAATTGGAAATAATACATCAGCAGTTATGTCAGCCATTGATGAATCTGTTGTCTCTTTCGCCAAACGATCTGCTCTTTCATTCCCCCGTTTCCAACGTGTGCTCTGGTCCATCCAATAGTGACCATTTTTTCCGGATGACTTTTCATATTATCATAGATTTCTTTAACAATGGCGTTTGCAGGAAAGTTTCTCTGTATAATCAAAGTTGATGCTCTATTGTCAGTAAAAATGACAGCACTGTTATAATTCGAGTTTATTACCCAATCTACTGCATACTTTATCGCAGTCAGTTCAGCTTGATATATGCTATTTAAAATATTTAAAGAGATCTTATAATCCAAGATACATTCACCATTTACAAAAATTGTGTATGCGGCGCCTACTCCACTGGCCATTTTTGACCCATCTGTATATATTAATGGCATTTTGTTCACTTACTTAATAAAAGAGAAATTTTCATCCCAATATTCTGATGCTAATGTGGCATTTAAGAATTAAAATTAAGTGGTCCAAAAATGAACCACCGCTCTTGAAGGGGTTAAAGCAGCAAATTTTAGTAATTGTATTATGTCAATCGTTTTATAACGCTGATAAAAAATACCGAGAGACAAAGATTCTGTTTACTTAATTCATTTTATTTTAGCTTCTTTTCAAATGTTTAACTGATCTTCTTTAACCAAACACGAAAACAACCATTGGATGTCTCAACAGCAACTGATTCTACCTTAAATTTTTGCAATCAAAGGGAATTGAATGGAAACCCGTTTACAGGGAGATCGCTACAGGTTTTTTCAGTATAATTCAATCTTCTCTAATCTTTTTAAAACCGATCAGATTAGCGTGCTTTTAGATTCTACAGTGTCTGAACGGGGGTTGGAGAGCGTAGCTTGCAGGGGGCAGAGCCACCCTAGTATCGAGTATAAAAGTTTAAAATATTTTTTTTTAAATTATCATTTATTTAATTTTAGTTCTTTTTATTAATTTAAGTCTTATTTCTGCCTAATGCAGTGTAATAATGAAGTTTAGTCAAACTGTGTTTTAAATAGTAATTTTTGAATTATTCCTAAAAGTGTAATTTCTTTTAATAAAAATTAGACATATGAATATCACTTGGCATATTTCAACTATTACGCGAGCAAAGCCGCGGGGCTTGCTAGTATATATATATGAGGGCTTGAGTATCAAACTCACCTTATCCAAAAATCAAATCTTGGGAAATCTTGAAAAACCTGTAACAGCGTTCTCTGGTTTTATTGCAAACCAAGATTTTACAATAGCAGAAATACAGCATTAAAACTATTTTTTTTTTCACATAGTTATGTTTTTCCGGTGCAGATTTACCAACAGAATAAATAGATTGATAGAGAATACAATTTTTTTTTTTTAAATTTTGATAAGGTGAGTTTTGAAACTCACATCCTCGTATATATAAATATAAGAACAGGTGTGGAGAATTTTCGAAAAATCTTACCTGCCATAGATTTATTTTATATCACTTATTAAATATCACTCATCATTTATTTTATATTATATCACTTAATCCATAGTCGTTATAAGCGGTTAACATTATGAAAGTTAGTATAGTGATGACCGAAAAATCGCTTTTTCGATCCTCTGAAATAAAAATTCTCCTAAATAGCAATTTTTCAGACACATTATACAGGTAATACAATTAAAGATCATAGCATTCTCGAATGCATTTTAGAATGCGTTGGAGCAAAAACGTTTCAATATTCTTTTAGAGTAACTATCGCTTAACAATTATTGATTAATAACAACGACTTATCTTTATTTTTTCTGATAAAATCCAAGACTATTCACAAATTCTATAAAGCCGTTTTTCAGTTTGAACTGTTAATGAATTTGATACTCACGCGATCGTTGGTGGTACTTATTCTGAATTACCCCATGTTCATAATTACCCCAATTGACCCTGATTATTTAATAGATTTATATATAATTTTTGTATATATATTTACTTGAATTAATTTTAAATTGCTCTTATACTGAATAGTAAAACTTTTTGAACAAAATAAATGCTGCAACTTACTAGCATATGAAGTACTGAACGAAATGTTTTTTTTATACAATTAAGAAATTTTTAATTGCCCTGGAGAAAGCAGAATGAGATGATTATGAATAATTAAAAGTAGAGGTTTAAGAATAAACTTAAGAATTACAGCCGGGAGCTCCACAAGGAGTGCGCATCGGAGCCAGCGGGAGTCGTACCTGCATACCACCTACGCTCTGAATCGACTAGCGGCATGGTGCCTAAAGCAGTCGGCCGTGGAGGGCCCAATATGCATCATTTATCGTTTATCAAGAGTAAGAAACAGAGCAAGAAATCTTTAAAAAACTAGTATGTTGTGGCCATCACAAAACTTTCTTCTATATAAATCACGTCAATTAAATCATTTAAATAGTACAAGAAATTACATGAATTTAGCACCAATTCATATCAAAGTATATCTGAATTTGAAGTTTGATGAAAATTCGTGCATTAGTTCTTGAGATAGAGCTACAGCGGAAATTCTGAAAAATGTAGCATAGCAGCGCCACCTGTTGAGCGATTTACACTAAAAATAAACAGCACTAAATGATATCAAGGTATACCTGAATCTGAAGTTTGTTGAAAATCTAAGCGTTACTTCTTGAGATAAAGCTATTGCGGAAATCGCAAAAAATGCAGCATAGCAGCGCCACCTTTTGAGCGATTTACACCAAAAATTAAACAGCACTAATTTACACGTCAATTCCTCTCAAGGACTAACTATATTTGAAGTTTGATGAAAATCCGTGCAATAGTTCTTGAGATACAGCTCTTGCGAAAATCGTGAAAATGCAGCACAGCAGCGCCACCTGTTGGGCGATTTACACCAAAAATTAAACAGCACTAATTTATATCAAGGACTAACGAAATCTGAAGTTTTATGAAAATCCGTGCATTTTTTCTTGAGTTAGAGCTATTGCGATAATCATGAATAATGCAGCATAGCAGCGCCACCTGTTAGCCGATTTTTACAAAAAAGTAATCAGCTATAAACTATATTCTGGTCTAACTGAATCTGAAGTTTTATGAAAATCCGTGCAGTAGTTCTTGAGATATAGCTATTGCAGAAATCGTGAAAAATGCCGCATAGCAGCGCCACCTGTTGGGCGATTTTCACCAAAAACTAATCAGGTCCAGATCACATCAGGGTCTAACAAATAATAAGTTTTGTGAAATTCTGTGCATTAGGTCTTGAGATAGAGCGCCCAAAAAATTTTTGTCACATACAGACTCACAGACAGAGTGACAGAGTGACAGAGTGACAGACAGACTCACAGACAGACATTTTCTAAAAACCATCAAATCGTGTTCTGGGCATTCTAAAACGTGTAAATCCGTCGAAAACCGGAAGTCGAAAATTTTCACGAATCCAATACTTTCTTCTTGTAAAGATAGAAGAAAGTAAAAATGAATAAAGAATTTTGAATACTTTAAAATTTACGTGCTAGGAGGAGAAGGAAAGCTAAAATTTAGTGGTTGGGGAAATAAAGGATTGTTCATTAATTGTTATTTGAAAGTAATAAATAGGGCAGGTTTTGGTTTTTTAAATGAAAGCGTTTTAAAATTTTTAAACTGTGTGATGATGTAGCAAAGGGGAAGTGATCAGGATTTTCAAGGGTCGGGGGGGATCTATAGGAATATTTGTGTTTTATTATTTCAAAGTAACAAATAACAGCACTAACGCAAAACAACATTAAACAACTCGAAAATTGTACGTCAATCGTGGCAAATGAGGTGCATTCGTATTATAACTAGTTTTAGAAATATTCAGATCTTAGTGCAATAGCTGCTGCACTCTTATACAAAAATGCATAACACAAAATCTATTACTATTCCATATATTAAATTCAGAAACGCGGAAATAATAGGTCTCTATCTTAAATAGGACGTAATCACCATGGCAATTTTGAATTATTACCTACCACGGGATATCATTGACTTAATACGTATGATAGGAGTTAATAGAAGGAAAAAAAATCATTAATATCGTTTTAAGTTTTGATTCGATTTTCGTAAAATTTGAAATGACTCGATAAAATTCTACCACTATTACATATATTAAATTTCAAACCATTCGTTTGGGTATTTTATGTACTGTTATATGCAGATATAGACACAGACGGACGGACGAACTAGACGACGACTATAGGTGCTAGGTATTTATATAATTACGGACGAACATAAAAAAGGAGACGATTTTTAAAAAGTAAAATTTGACAATTTTAAAAATTAAAACCATTTGTATCACTGCTTTGCATATATGTAAAATATCCAAAAGTTAATGCTACTTATACCGTGGTCTTGAAATTTTTATTTATTGATACTATGCTCCAATGCAGCAGTTAATATAAATTGTTGATAAAATTTTCAAAAGATTGCTTTATTTTTTTCGGGATAAAGATTTATTTATAAATTGAGCAGTTTTGTGTCTTTTTGCATCTTTTTGAACTTCGTAAGTTTTGTCAAATTAAAAAGACTGTGTCCGACTAAAAAAAGATTTTAGAAAGATAAATTCGCATATATCATATTTGTGCTTTAATTTAAAATGTATAGAAGGCAACACTAAACTATACTCTCTCGAATTCATAAAATAAAGTACCGATGTAAATAGAACACTCTAGAATTTGATCGTCTGTATGTGCACTTGGGCTCGTTTGTAGGTGTTACAATTAAATGTTAATTATGTATCCCCAGGCTTCTTAATCTTTGTGGAATGTTTATTAATTAATTAGTTAAATATACTAAAGAATGAAGACGAAGGAGAAAAAGGAAAGATATTCACCGGAATTATTTTAAGAAAAATGATTGGACCGATGAAAATGGCTCAAGTTTCGATTTTTAAGAGTCAGTTCTGAAAATAAAAAAGTCATCATTTATGGTGGTGATAAGTGGTAAGTCACAAGTTACATTACATTTTTCTCTTTTTTGCATTTAATAAATAAAAATGTTCACTGTTTTCACAGAGTTCGATGATTCAAATGAATCGTTCGCAACCTATGTAAAAAGGTTGGAACATAATTTCATATTACGTGTGGTTTAAAGAACAGAAGTAATTGCCGTAATTATTTCACGCATGGGCCCTAAACTGTATAATTTACTATGTGATCTATGTCTTCCTAAAGACTGTGAATCTTTAAAATTCGCTGAAATTGTTGATATTCTGCTGAAACATTTAAGCCCCACCCCCAATAAATTTATACAGCGTATTAAATTTAAAAAATGTTTCCAAAGTGAAAATGAATCTATTCAAGATTTCACTGCGTGATTAAAAATAATGCCGAGCTTTTGTTCTTTTACTGGTGATATTTTAAATGAAAATCTATTAGAACAGTTTTTGTGAGGCTTAAAAAATGAAAATATTTAGAATAAGTTTATCCCTGAAGTTGATGATGTAACTTATGAAAAAGCTGTTCATAAGGCTTCAGCTTTATACAATGCAAAAATTGAAATTTCAGAAATGTAACATAGCAATTTAAACGTAAATAAAATTGCCAGTATTAATGTATAACTAAAGAAATTTCAGAATTGTTCTGAAAAACAGAATATCAACAATTATGGAAATAATGCACATTCTGAGGTAAATAAAGGTAAATTTAAGTGTTATAGATGTGGCCAAAAAACTCATTTAGATAATGTATTTAGATTTATTAATACTACTTGTAATCTGTGTAAGAAGAAAGGGCATTTAAATAAAGTTTGCAAGAGTAAAAATGCTCCAAAGCATGTAAATATTTTAAATACAGTAGGGGTCTTAACATAAAGCATGATAAAGGATCAACTCCTGTTAAGTTGTCTGTTTTAATTGAATATGAGGCAGAGCTGACATAGGGACAGATAATAGATCTGGAATTTCTATAGTATCTTTTAAAAAATTTCGCAGAATATTTCCAAATTACAATTTTTTTCCTTCGGATGTTCAGTTTTAAACTGCAACTGGGAAATATTTTAAGCCTGTTGGTTAAATAAAAGTGAATGTTTCATTTGAGAATAAAACTAAAAATGTAAAGTTATATGTGACGAAAGAAGATAATTTTCCATTATTATTTGGTAGCGATTAGATACCTGAATTTGATATCCCCCCCCCCCCCCAAATTTGAAATATGTCTATGTAAATGAAATTGTAAATTATTCTGATAACATAAAACCATTATTTCATAATAACGGAAACCATTATTATGAAAACGGAACCATTATAAGATTACTCCTGTGTCTGTCTGTCTGTCACAGTCATTTCACTCGTAAACTATGGAACGTGGAAAATTCAAATTCGGGAATGCAATAAAAACTATTGACCCACATATTTACAGATTATTAAACATTCACAAATATATTTAGTAAAACTGTACAGAGGCTAATTAAGTTACTTGAAAAAAAAAATATATTTTTTGTATGTCGTGTAGTGTGTCGAGGGAAAGGTTTCGTAATGCTGAACTTAAAAATACATTTCTTTTAATTTTACGCATTATATTTTAAGAGATATCGTCGAAAATGTAGTGCAAAAATATGTCCCCCCCCCCCACATCTATTTCCGAATCTACTGAAGCTAAAATTATGAAAAAATTAGAGATAGTAGACGTTAAGTTAAACCTTGCAGGAAAATTATACCGATCACCCTAGGTCACATAGTTTTTGAGAAAAGCGCATTTTTCCGTTACACACAAATTTCGATTTTCGGGCATTCAGTAAAGGTGTTGAAGAGTGCTGGAGGTACTTATCATAACAGAAGTATAAAAGCATTGTTGATATTGATTTTCGAAAAAGAAAACCGTCGGTAATTAGCCCAGATATTAACCCTTAAAGACACGAGCGGTTTGGACATACATAATGACAAAGGCGGCGTACTCTATTTACTATCGGCTTTTAAAGCCTAGATAACAACTTTTAATGATATATTTGTGTAATGCAATGCCCAGTAGCAGTATAAAAGCAATGAATATCAAACTGATAAAATCAGACTAATTTAAATAAAAGTAATCACATGAAAACTGTGGAATTCGCGAATAGTTTGCATTCAGGGATCTCTCATACGCCTCCCGTGTCTTTAAAAGTTTATTAGAAACGTACCTGGAAAAACGCGGCACGAACCAAGGCGGCATTGTAACCTTGCGAGCTCCTTTCGAAGCGCGCTTAGCACAATGTTAAGTTTAAACTTTGAACAAGGGTTTTGCTTTCACTACACTGTAAAAAGAAAAGATTACTACTACGCTGAATTTAGTTTTATGAAAGGCCAAATGAAATTTAAATAATCACTACTTTTATTGTCAGTACCGAATAAACTTCATCATAAACAGATTAGGATAAGATTAAAAAATCATTTATACAGAATAGCAATATTTGATATTATTTATTCTTCATATCTTTTTGAACTTTTATGGTATACCTATTCATACTTTTCTAGTATATACAGCTATACCCAACCCTACACGATGTATAGTTTTTTACAAAGTCATACTATTCTTTTAGCCACGATTTATTTTAATAATACAGTTAATAATTCATATATTTATTCGAGGGAATCTGAGTGCGAGTAATACTAGCACTTCACCATTTATTTTTTATTTGTTTACTGATAACGTGGGGGAAATAAAAGATTTGAAGACAGAACTTTGTCTTGAAAAAGATGCTGCACGCATATTTTATAAAGCTAGGGCTGCAACGTATGCACTACGCGCAGCAGTCAATGAAGTATCGCAAAGATTATAGGGTGTAGCTATAACAAAACCAGTCAGTAACGGCAAGTGGGCAAATCCTATAGTTCCAGTGGTTAAACCTAATGGAAAAATTCGTTTATGTAATGAACTTTAAATTAGCTTTAAATAAATTTTTGAAAGTTGAAAAATAACCTGTACCTTAGGTAGAAGATATGTTAGCTACATAAGGTGGTGGTTTACATTTTACGAAAGTTGATTTAAATCAAGTATATCTTCGGTTACCTGTAGATGAAAAGTCAAAAGAATTGTTGACAGTTAATACACCAAAAGGATTATTCCAATCCCTAAAATTACCCATGGGTCTTTTTCGTTCTCCAGCTTTATGGCAAAGGAAAATTGAGCATATTTTAAGTGGAATTGAGGGAGTTGCAATTTTTATAGACGGCATTAGAGTTGCTGGTAAAACAGGTGAAATTCGTTTAAAACGACTAAAACAAGTATTAAAAAGATTAAGGGAATATAATATTGGGATAAATAAAGCAAAATCATTCTTTATGGCTTAGGGAAATCACTTATTGTGGGCATAAAGTTTATAAACTCTGCATTCATAAAACCCAAGGTAAAATCGATACTATTTTAAATGCTTCAAAACCAGCTTATGTATCTCAGGTTAAAGATTTTCTAGGCTTAGTTAAATATTATTCTAAGTTTGTACAAAACATATCTGCAATCGCATATCCTTTAAATAATTTATTCAAGAAGAATGAATTTACATGGTTTTCTGCATGTGAACAAGCATTTAAAAATATGAAAAAGAAATTACTTCTCAAAGAGTGAAGCGTTAGTTCTGGACAGAGAAGAGAGCGAGGGACAAACGGAGTGAAAATAACATATTCAGTGTGAGGTAAGTAATTGTTCATTTATTTGTTGTACTTCAGAGTGATAAATAGTGCAGTTTGTTTTTTAAGAGTATTAAAAGTTTACAAAATGTGAGGGTGGGGTATAATCAGAAATTTCAGTAGTGGATGAAATGTAAGTGGTTCGTTATTAGCCCCTGATATGCTATTTCTTTCTCCCAGCAAATAAAATATCGTCTCCAAAAAATAACGTTTCCTTGTATATGTCACCAGTAAAACAAAGCAGATGTACCATTGTACTATTAAATACCCTACTGCAATTTTTTAAACTTCTAAGCATCGCACACTTTCGATTTTTAAAGTGTCGTATTGGGAAACCAAAGTACTTTTAAATGCAATGAACTTGAAAACTGCATCTCAATTTATTTTTGAGATATTAATTTTTGTCGATTTTAGCGTCATTTTTTAATTTTGGCAACTCAAGTACTCCATTTCTGTAGAAAACAAAGGGAAAATAGTTGCAAAATATCAATTATTACTTTCTTCTATCTTTACAAGAAGAAAGTATTGGTTTCATGAAAATTTTCGAATTCCAGTTTTCGACGGATTTACACGTTTTATGAGTCAGAGATTCCAAAAAACATGTTTTTACAAAATGTCTGTCTGTGAGTCTGTCTGTCTGTCTGTCTGTCCGTCCGTCTGTCTGTCTGTATGTGACACAAATTTTGTGGGCGCTCTATCTCAAGAACTAATGGACGAAATTTCACAAAACTTCATATTTAGTTAGACCTTGACATAAACTGGAACTGATTAGTTTTTGGTGAAAATCGCCCAACAGGTGGCGCTGCTATGCGGCATTTTTAACGATTTCTGCAATAGCTGTATCTCAAGAACTACTGCACGAATTTTCATAAATCTTCAGATTCAGTTAGTCCATGATATAGTTTGGTGCTGATTACTTTTTTGTGAAAATCGCCCAACAGGTGGCGCTGGTATGCTGCATTGTTCATGATTATCGCAATAGCTCTAACTGAAGAAAAAATGCACGGATTTTCATCAAAATTCAGATTCAGTTAGTCCCTGATATAAATTAGTGCTGCTTAATTTTTGGTGCAAATCGCCCAACAGGTGGCGCTGCTGTGCTGCATTTTTCACGATTTCCACAAGAGGTGTATCTCAAGAACTATTGCACGGATTTTCATCAAACTTCAGATTTAGTTAGTCCTTGACATGAATTGATGTATAAATTAGTGCCGTTTAATTTTTAGTGTAAATCGCTCAACAGGTGGCGCTTCTGTGCTGCATTTTTCACGATTTCCACAAGAGCTGTATCTCAAGAACTATTGCACGGATTTTCATCAAACTTCAGATTTAGTTAGTCCTTGACATGAATTGATATATTAATTAGTGCTGTTTAATTTTTGGTGTAAATCGCTCAACAGGTGGCGCTTCTATGCTGTATTTTTTGCGATTTCCACAATAGCTTTATCTCAAGAACTAATGCTTGGATTTTCGACAAACTTCAGATTCAGTTAGTCCTTGACATGAATTGATGTATTAATTGGTGCTGTTTAATTTTTGGTGTAAATCGCTCAACAGGTGGCGCTTCTATGCTGTATTTTTTGCAATTTCCACAATAGCTTTATCTCAAGAACTAATGCTTGGATTTTCAACAAACTTCAGATTCAGGTATACCTTGATATCGTTTAGTGCTGTTTACTTTTGGTGTAAATCGCTCAACAGGTGGCGCTGCTATGCTACATTTTTTCAGAATTTCCGCTATAGCTCTATCTCAAGAACTAATGCGCGAATTTTCATCCAACTTCAAATTCAGATATACTTTGATATGAATTGGTGCTAAATCGTTATTTCTTGTACTATTTAAATGATTTAATTGACGTGATTTATATAGAAGAAAGTTTTGTGATGACCACAACATACTAGTATCTTATTGTTGCCATTTTCCCATAAAAACTGAAAAAAAATGTACTTAAAATACGTGATAGTTTGAAAAAAAAATAAATGAAAAATTTCTGATAAAACATGGAGCTATTATAAACTAAATTTTATTTTAAGTACTTATATTAATGTTACAAACAAGTGAAGGCATGTTAATCATTAGATAACCGATATTTTTTGTCGAGTTTCTTGAATGACTAGATCTCTTTTTTCTGGATTTGTGTATTATTCAGCTATATTGACGTCATAAGCTTACTTTACTGTAGAAGTGTAAATGTTGTTTAATACTGGATCGCAAATGAGGAATTCTTGAGCGGATGCGGATGACGTCATTTTGCATAAAATAAAAGCATGTGTTTTAAGTCTTAAAAATGAAATATCTTTTGTACTATCTACATATATATACATATATATTCTTTTCATCAGGGGTGACACTAAATTCTGAAAAAAAAAAAATTCCTGTTTTCTAGTTTAAGTAATTAGTATTTCAAAGTAGCAAAATAACTACTGCGAAACAATATTTAAAACCGGGCAGAACTTAGAGCATATCAGTTTTAAAGATTTCCAAATTTAATGCTTGGAGTTTTGTGAATGGGGTCCAAAAGGGAGATAAACAAAAATTTCGGGAATGGGGACGAAAATCTGTCAGCCACCTCTTATCAACATCGTTTTACATAACTGAAACATACAGAAGATCAATTTTCTGTTCTTTTCCCCCTTTCAAAAATATATAATTTCTCCAAAATGAAGTATTTTTTCTGCGAGAAATCTTTCTTATTCTGCGGCATTGTCGCCGTGTCACCAGAAATATGCCGCGGGGGTATTCTGAATTAGCCCATGTTTATAATTACCCCAATTGACCGAAATTTAATTAATAAATTGCTACAATTTCCTTGTATATAATTATAGGAATTAATTTTAAATTACTTTTGTACAGAATAATGAAACATTTGAACAAAATGGAAGAAAATGCTTCTATGCGAAGTAATGAACTTAAATGATTATTTAATTTTTAAGGAATGATTAATTGCCATGGGGGAAAAAAAGATGATTATGAATACTTAAAAGTAGATGTATAAGAATAAACTTAAGAAATAAAGAAATCAAACTAAACGCATTCCTAATATAAGCTTATTAAGCTGCTGCGTTTATTTCTAATAACTTAATCATTGAATCGATGTTACAGGAAAATATAAACAATATGAGGAACATAAACATGTAAATTACCTTTCAACACAATCCAGTCTTATTAAATTAGTTAATTCAAGCACGCATGTGCAATGGATTTCAAACAAGTCATGTTCAAAATCAGAAATAATTATACATATTTTGCCGTCTGCTAAATAACAAGGTTAACTGGGAAAAATTACACAGATTAATTTAATACTCTAGCTTGTTTAGTGTAAACAAATACTTATTTCAAATGCACTTTACGATTTACATATTGTACGTTAATAATTCCTTTGCTAAAATAAATTATCATTAATAATAAAGAGGTAGAAATTTATCAGTTGGACACGTTACATGCTTATTCAAGGTATGCATTAATTTGAAATAATGATTTTGGTAATTCCCGTTAATTGGAATTTTAAATGGATTGTTGCTTAAATAATGATTTCAAGAGCTTTCATATTAGACAATTAACTATGAACTGGATTTTAGGTTTTCTAGTGAACAAAAGTACATAATTTCAGATTCATTTATACTGTTGCATATCGCTTGCATTCCAAATGTTTGAGCACGTTTTTTATGTGTGTGTTTAACCCTTTATATACCAACTTATGAATTTTAATATTTATCTTCACGATTTTTTTTCCTCGCATTGTAGGGTAGGGGAGTACAGTGTAAGACAGCAGCCATTCTGACATATAGTTATAACTTTATCTCTTAGCTGGAACACACACTGAAACACCTCATCTTATGCAACACGTGAATGTAGTTTCGGCACTTCGATTACTCGTCCAACAAAATAGTAAGTAATTATTTTTTTTTACAGGGGTTAAAGTTACATAAACGTCCATTTTAGAGTTTATTTCTTTCATTATAGCATATCTATATATATATATAACTTAGTTATATCTAATGATAGACTATGTCGACAAAACGACACAAGCATTCAAAGCTGTGAAATTGATGATGAAACAGATATGGCATCCATTTTGTTACAACGTAACGAAAGTACACAGTGAGACACACAGTTGTGGTACACAGAGAGAAGTGCCTCATTGTGTATCTACTATGCAGTTCTGATGTAAAAAAAGTTATTTATTAATAAAAGAAGGTTTTTTCTTTCTCTCTCTTTCTGTCTGTGTGTGTGTGTGTGTGTGAAGGGGGGGGGGGGGGGGTGCAATGGCTAGTGAAATCTACTAAGCGTAAGAGGCTGAAAATTTACATGAAGGTAGCCCAATGTCTGCCATTGTTCACCCGAGGCTCATATTTTTAAATTTTTTTAAATCTAGAAATATTAATTAGAAGTCATAAACTGAAGAAAATTATTGATAGAGTGTAAAAATATGTGATTTATGAAAATATATACATTGTCTCACTGTGTACCACAAGTGGTACACAGTGAGACAATTTTCGATACTCCGTTATTTTGCTTCTGTGATTTTATAAATAACTTTTTAAAATCCATTTATACATTAATATTTATACATAGTATTTGTGTAGCTTAAAGATGTAGAAATTTTTTTTTCAAAAGAATAAAAATCGTTGCCATTCGTTAAGTAATAATAATTTTCGTCTCACTGTGTACTACCCCCCCCCCTACATTAGTAGATATATACAATAAAAATAAAATATTTTAATTTTTGTTAATTATGTCTAATTACATCATGTGGAATTTCAAAGTACCGCTGGGCCATAACGCTTGGACAAAAATCGAGACTTAGAAAAAAAAAAAACTATATACAATTTTTTTATTTTTATTTTAATGTGATTTACAAACATATATCTAGTGTATATCTGTCTATCATGTACGTATGGCTAGATGACGACGCTGTTGGTGCAACATCAGCGAATATTTCACCATCAGAAGAATTTTCTACACATATTCAACCCTATTGTCATATGGAAAGCATATCCGAAAAAAATTTTAGGTGCTGAAAAATCAAAACGATTCATAAAAATTCTGAAAGATATGCTTAGATATTTTTTACTAATTTGCAATTGTTATTTTGTTTTATAAAAATACAGTATTTTTAGGTGCGTTCGTAATTATATAAATACGTAGCACCTATAGTCGTCGTTCAGTCCGTCTGTCTGTCCGTCTGTCCGTCCGTCTGTCCGTCCGTCTGTCTGTCCGTCCGTCCGCATATTATAGAGCAAAAACTACCCAACCGAATGGTCTGAAATTTTAAATATATGATTGTTGTAAAATTTTGTCGAGCCATTTCAAATTTTATGAAAATCGGATGTATAGTTAAATTACAGGGACAGTCAAAAGTTTTTCTTTACATTACGGCCAATGGGAAAAATTATTGCACGTGCATTTTAATGATGTTAAAGCTTTCCGAACGGTCTCATATTTTAAAGATATAATTATTGCGACATTTTGTCGAGCCATTTCAAATTTTAAGAAAATCGGATGTATGGTTTAATTACAGGGACAGTCAAAAGTTTTTCTTTACATTAAAGCCAATGGGAAAAATTATTGCAAGTGCATTTTAATGATGTTACAGCTTTCCGAATGGGCTGAAATTTTAAATATATAATTGCTGCATAATTTTTTCGAGCCATTTCAAATTTCATGAAAATCGGATGTATAGCTTAATTACAGGGACAGTCAAAAGTTTTCCGTTACATTAAGGGGAATGGGAAAAAATTATTGCAAGTGCATTTTAATGATGTTACAGTCTATGCACTTATGAATTGCAAATAAATACACATTCAGTACAATATGGGGTGCAAAAATAATTATAAAACTAGTTATAGTACGAACGCACCTCATTTGCCACGTTTGACGAGCAATTTCCAACTTGTTTCTAAAGATAAAAATGACATATTTTTTCCTTTATTATTATTCAATGCCATTCATAAAACATGCAATATCTTCACCTACATAATATCAAAATCCACCTGTCAAAAACCCACGCATACCTAGAAAATATATAGGTTTCTATGCACCATTTGCATTCAAACGATAAAAATCTAAGTAAAAAACGTGTTCAACGTAGGCGCGACGTTACTCAAAAGTACCCCTTTGAAAAATGCTTCGTAAAGTAAACAGCTTTTTTTGTTGTTGTTGTTTGCATAACATATTGTCAAGTGATCTATTTAAAACAAAAAAAAATGATAGCCTTACATTTAAAATTTCAGATATTTTCGAGCAAAAGTTAGGGATACCATGTTAGACAAGAAAATGGAAGCAAATTTGACACTAACACCCGTCAAAATATTTTCCTGAAAATTTTTCAGCTTACTGGAAGTGCTATTACTATCTAGTGATGGTCAAAAGAAGTATTTACTATTTTTTTCTAAAAGTACCATTGAGAATGCATTCAATGAGTGACTTTTAATTGGGATTGAAAACTGTGGTACTTTAAATTAACGTCGGGGTTTAAGTATTTAAATACACAGTATAGGTGTTTAAAATAATTTAGTTATTTCAAATTGTACAGTGCATGTTTTTAGATTAATAGAGATGCAGAGTGGTTATAATTAAAGTTTCACGTTGAAATGGTCACAAAAGGAAAACTACTGGATCAAATGTTATTAAACTCAGTAATAATTTAAAGGTGGTCACCGGAATTTATTTTCAGCAAAAAAAAAAAAAAAAAAAAAAAAAGTTAAAATGGTCACCACCAGGGGTGAAATGGCGCTGTATGCAATATTTTTAAACGAAAGAAGGCATCAAGACAACGGTTTAAAATATGTTTAATCGTTTCTGAAACGTGTTACAAAGCATGTTCAATGTGGAGTCCACCATTTTCCGAAAGCAAGTGAAATCGTATTACTGCATTCTCAGCAGTAGCTCTTGGCATATCAGGATTCATGTCGATGTATCGCATCATTTAATTTCGTCTAACTGTTTAGATTTATCGCCATAAATAGTACTTTTGAGATACTCCCATAGCCAACAGTTACACGGTTTGAGTCTGGTGACCGGCGTGTCCAAGAAGTGGGGAAGCCTATAATACATTCATTCGTGAAATTTTGCTTGACTAACTATTTGTGACATGTACCAATGTGCGATGGGGCCCAGTCCTGCATAAAAATCGTGGAGTCTAAAATACAACGTTGTAGGAGTTCAGGTATGACGAAACGTCTTAGCATTCACGCTATGCGAACTTCAGTTACACTGCATGTAACAGGTCCAGTTGTAGACTGTTCTTCAAAGCCAAATGGTCCAATTATGAAACTTGCTGTCATACCACACCAAACGATAACTTTAGGAGAACGCAATGGAACTGGTTACACAACAGGAGGGATTTCTTACGCTAAAATCCTGCAGTTATGAATGTTGACATCACCATTTAGGTAAAAATGGACTTATATTATTGTTACATGACCAATGTTCGTCCAGTTCCATCCGTGCAAGGAATTCCAAAGCGAAAGATTCTCTTGAAGCAGGATCGTTTCGTTGAAATTCTTTAACTCGATTGATATTATATAGGCAGTTTACTGCAGCTCTTCATGGACAGTATCGTTCGACTTATTCCATGGTAAGTCCATTCGACGTGCGACAGAACGTACCGTGTGTGTTCACACGGTTCGCAATCGTGTTCTTTAACACGATTGATATTATATAGGCAGTTTACTGCAGCTCTTCATGGACAGTATCGTTCGACTTATTCCATGGTAAGTCCATTCGACGTGCGACAGAACGTACCGTTTGTGTTTTCTATTGTGTCTTCCTCCACTGCTAATGCAACAACCTCCTCGGTTTCCACAGAAGCAGGTTTTCTTGCCCTCCCGGGTGCAACAGATAACATACCCGTGGCTTCAAACTTTTCCATCATTTTCCTCAAACCCTGCCGTGACATTAGGGCATGACCTCGGCGTATTCCTCTTACGGAATGATACCTTTGTAAAGCACGTCGTTCATTGCTATAGCATTCATAATAACATTTAACGAGAAAAGCACGGTCTTGCATGGTTAGAGGCATTGTAGATTCGTAATTATGAGAACACTGACAAACAGGCTCACTTTTATCTGATAGATTAAATGACGTGTAAAGCGCATTTGCATAAATCTAATTTTCCTGTGCCTGTCGTAAGCCAATTACAAGCCATGGCGGTTTTGCATAACCCCACAAACATTTCGTTTTAGAAATGATTAAAAAATTTTAAACCGAAATCTTCGTGTCTTAAAACCGAATTCATGCTTCAGAAATCACAAATTAGCGATCTGTAAGAAAACGATTTCGGAAATGCGCACACATTTACAAGTGATTTGCGATCACAAATTTTGTGATCACTAAATTGAGGTTTGAACTTTTAAGAACACGAACGGATTTTATTACACGGTCAGCGCACTGGACTTTTGTCGCCTTTAACGCCTTTAAATGGTAATTTTGTTTGAGCCAATGTTTCTTAAGGTACAAAAGTGTTAAACCCGTGTAACAAAAGTTTAACTTAGATTCCGACCATTATTTCGTTTAACAAAACATTGCATACAACGCCATATCCCCCCCCCCTCCCCCTGATGGTGAGTATTTGAACTTCTTTTTCTTTTGGCGGGAAATAAATTCCCATAACCTCCTGACTATTACCACGTTTTATAACGTTTGGTTCAGTAGTTTTCCTTTTATGACTGTTTAAAAGTGGATCTTTAATCATAACCACCCTGTATATAGGGTCCCCGGTCTAAACGGTGTCCAATGGCTAATTTCTAAACCGTTAGTCACAGACATATAGTTCCAATTACAAAAATGTTTAAATCAGGTAAAGAAATATTTTAAAAGCGATTTGGCTCAATAAAAACATTTCTTAAAAAATTACGAAATTTAAATTTTTGTACGGTCCCTTGGTCCTATCAGTTATATTTAGTAAAATTTTCCTTTTACAATGACGAGTAATACAAAAAAAGTCCCTTTATTCTACGATTACCACTGGCCGAGTAATAGCTGTTTAAAGTTGGAGCATATTTTTTGCTGTAAATTGGGGATCATTCACAAATTTAGTCGAAATATAATTTCGTCAGATATATTAAAAAATGGTTGAGAGTAAAATTAACATTGCAATATAAATTTGAAATCTTTAATCATTCTGACATATTAATGCAAAATATACAATTTGTAATAAACATTTAAGAGAAAGAAAAAACAGAATTTTTGTTAAATAAAATGTTGCTAAATTAATAGCGTCAATTCTTTAAAAAATGATACGTATTTTAACATATTATTAGATTGCACTAGTCTGCAAAAGTTGGATTATGTCATGTTTTTTAGCTTTTGATAATTGATTCTTATGTATTTTGTACCGCTGAATTCGAAATTGACCTTCATTTATAACCAGCACATCAGCATTTATCGCAAATTTCAAATTTCAAAGTTAAAATTGAATCTCCTCCCCCATCTCATCGGACCACTCAGCTGTTTAGCTGTAAGAATTCCAGGATAAGCAAAAATATCAAATAAATTATTGAATAAAATAAAATAAAATATAATAAAATAAAAAAAGTTTTACATATGTTTTATAGTATGAGATTTTCGCTATATTTTTACTTACACATTTACGATTTGCAAAAATATTCTGACGTTATGGTTAAAAATGAAGGTCAGTTTCAGATTCAGAGATAAAAAGTATGTAAAAATCAACTATCAAAAGTGAAAAAACACAACCATTTCCTCTAATTTATAGTATCCGATTTTTGTTATTCTTTAAATTTGACAATTTATGATTTGCGAAATATCCTGACATGATGGTTAAAAATTAAAATAATTTTCGGATTCAGTGCTAAAAAATACATAAAAGTTAAAAAAAATCAACAATCGCAGACTTGTATTATCTAATCTAAAATCTTTCTTAAACTTCTTGGCGGTAATCTATCCGAAAATTTTTGTGTTATCCTGTAAAATAAGTATAAATAGTAACCCCCGAAAATCATAATAATATTAGATTGCTATCGGATTTGCGTCAGTATGTAAAATGTAATCTCGATCGGATGTTTGACAGTGAGTTAAAGTTCGATTACAAATTTTGAACAGGAAAAACATACATACGTTCGTTGAAGTAACATAAGAAGTTACAAAATTAACATCATTTTTGTTAAAAGAAACAGTTTCAAATCCTGACAAAATAAAACATATGTTATTTTAGCCAATCTGAAACTTAATAAATGTTAACTTAATCGTAATACTTGTACGATTGTTTTCTAAGCGCAGATATACATGAAATAAGATCTTCGAATACTTTAAGCACTTGGTATGTGATCCCTCAAAGCCAAGCCGAACTCATTTGTTTTCAGAGCAGAAAAGTGGCATAAGTCATGCATTTTTAAAGTTTCATAACTTGCTCAATTTTAGTGTTATATGAATGGGACTTATTTTGTCTTACTTGTCAGTGTAATAGAAAAATTTTACTAAATATAACTTATAGGACCAGGGCACCGTATAAAAATTTAAATTTCGTAATTTTTTAACAAATGTTTTTATTGACCCAAATCGCTTTAAAAATATTTCTTTACCTGATTTGAAACATTTTTGTAATTGGAACTATATGTCTATGACTAACAGTTTAGGAATTAACCTTTGGACACCGTTGAGACAGGACACCCTGTGTAATATTTTGCTTAAAATCAATAGTTCGAAAATACAAACCTATATTTGAATTTAAAAATATTTTATGCTAAAAATCGTATCTTTACTTTTTTTTATCCATGAAAATGCTACATTTAAGAAAATTTTTTAAACAAACATAAAATTAGATAAAATAAAATTTTATTAAAAGGAATATTTCAAGAATATTTCAAATACATAGCTTTTATCCAACTATGTATTTTTTAATATAGGGTAACTCCGAGAGAGTCGCCGAATACGGGATAGATGCCGCACCCCTTGTATTTCTTGTAATTATCGATAGATGGTCGTCAAACGCACAGTATAGGTGCGCAATAAGATTATTTTAACCAGTGTATAGCGTGAATCTTATTTCGATCTTTACTTGTAGAAGTACAATCCTTAGTTTGACGTAAGTGCATGATTTCACTGTCCAAACTTTTAAACACGTTATGTTTAAATACTTTTCATACACCAATTACTAAATGCATGCATGATTTCAAAGTCAAAACTAAGTGTAGCTTTTGTATAGAGTACTGTGTGTATTGTTACGTCATTCCCCTTAGCGATGGCAGGTAACTGTGATAGCCGATGTCTTCACCATGAAAAATGAGATACATGCCTCACAGCTATTCCGGTATACATGCCGCAGTTATATGCATATAAGCACCTTCATAAAGAGCTTACAAAATTTGTTTCTGGCGCCAGTAAAAATGAAAAGTAATATTTTCTTTGTTTAACACTAGAACGGCGGGAAATTTTACTCAAGTTTTATAAAAATATTTCACATCAGAATTTTTGCTTAAACATATTTAACTTATTTATTTAAGTTATTTTTGGGCCGCATATATTAATCTTATATTTTAAAAATTTTTCTGGTTCGAATCGACATGTATTCACTTGGCAAGGGTCAAAATGACCCCTCGCCGCCGTTCTAGTGTTAATGAGAGCATTTTCATGATTATTTAAGTAAAGATAATTTCTTTTAAAAAAGTGGTACCAACCGAATAAAATTTGTGTAAAAGCCATTTTTTAAATTTGAGTTAACCAATAAATTATGGAATCACAATTTTATTTTTTTCCTTTTCCCTTTCTAATACATTGATGTTACATTGTTGCTGAAACAACAATTAAAATTTAATGTAAAAAAAATAAGTCGATAATTTTAATAGTGAAAGTAGGTAACATTTATTAATTTGAATCTACTAATACGTTTCATTGTACTCATTTAGTTTCATTTTGTTATTACATCGTTAATTATAGTCCAGATATGAATATTTTTTAAAATATTTTTATTTATAATTTCATTCTGTTCTTATTACAAGCGCGGCATAACAACCGCACAAGTGCGGCGTCTTAGCCTGAATGTACGGGTGACGCGCCGGAGTGTAATGTTTTAGAAAAAAATTGTTAAAAAATATTAAAAATTTGTTTTGAATTTTTGTATTGCAGTACACGCGTTGTATATTTAACATTAAATAGCACAGCATGATTTTTTTAATTTTATGTCCACCATAGGACTTTATACACAAATTCAAAAAAATGTGCGGCATAAATCCAGGAATTACCCTACCAGTTATATTTTTACTATACATTTTTAGGAAAAATATTATATTGCAAGCTTAAAAATTACTCGAGAATATTTTTTTTTGGCGAATTACTTTCTGTAACAGTGAATTTCTCAACACAGATATGGAATATGAATAAAATTTTTTAATTATTCCTCCTGCCTCGCTTCTTTACTTTTACTTATTATATTGTGGTGTTTTTTCTATATATCATTATCATTGAGCTTTAACAGAGATCACTTTGCAAAGAAGAGATTAATAGTAAATTGTGATATTTTTTCGAAATTTATATAATGCAGGATGGTGTGAATGATAACACATCTATTCCGATCTCTCTATATATTGAATTGCTCAGTGCATAAACAACAAATTTGGTAGATATACTATTCAAGATATGGACAACCGGATTAAGTAAATAATAGATCCGGAAACCACCGATAAATACTGCTTTCGATACCGATAGATACCGATTGATACTGTACAGTCGTGAAAAAAGAAAGTAAACATCCCTTACTAGCTCTGCAAAAAATTGTCGTAGAAGAAAGTTACTGGCACCACACGATTGGTAATAAAGTCTACTTTTAAATGATGTATATAGACTTTACTTAGGTGAGCCATCTACATATCAAAACGAACCATAACTTTGTTTTTTTCAATAGCAGTACACAATTTGGACAGCATAAATGAACTCTACACTGTTCAATTAGCCTAAAATCAAATTTTTATGAAATTCGTACGATAAGTTTCCGAGAAATTAATTGTTTTAAAACGAGCGTATTTTAGGGGATGTATCAAAATTGAAGTTTCGTACTCAATTGTTGGCTGAGATAGCTCCCTTCTTAATCAAGGTATCTTAAGCGCCACTCAAGCAGTCATTGAAGACTGCTAGATTACAGGATAGCATGAGAAATTTCAAAATATCTAGTCACTTAAATCATAGACTTAAACCATCATTTTGCCGCTTTTAGGTAGCTTTCATTACAAAAAGCTACCTATTGCAGCCGTTCGGAGGAAAGCGATTTCAAAAAATTTTGGTATATTTTCATCGATCATGACCCCCAGACCCCGAAACCACCCTCCGTTCAAAATTGATATATATATATATATATATATATATATCCATATATATATATATATATATATATATATCTGACCTATGTCACACTGTAACTCTCGTATTTATGAACCGATTTGGATGTAATTCGGTGTGTACATAGTACACACCAATGTCTCGACCGAGTTCGTTGGCCAGCTTCATCCGCCATTTTGTTTCAAAATGGCGGCCATTTAAAGTTTTTTTTAAAATTTAAAATTTGAAATGTGGTACCAAAAAATTGAAAATGGGAAAATATTTTTTTCTTATGTATTTGACCTTTATACAAAGATTCCGGAGCAGTTTTTGTTTCGTCTATATCTTAAAAAATGGCTGAGTTATAGCATTTTGAATTTCTAGCGTGGCTGACATTTTGAAACGTCCTGAATTTTGTCACGCGATAAAAGGCGTATTTATGAACCGATTTTGATGTACCTTCGTTTATACATAGTACATACCAATGTCTCGACCGAGTTCGTTGGCCAGCATCATCCGCCATCTTGTATAAAAATGGCGGCCATTTAAATTTTTAAGAAAAATTTTAATTTGAAATGTGGTACCAAAAAATTGAAAATTGAAAAAATATTTTTTTCTTATGTGTTTGACCTTGATAAAAAGATTCGGGATCAGTTTTTGTTTCGTCTATATCATAAAAAATGGCTGAGTTATAGCATTTTGAATTTCTAGCGTGGCTGACATTTTGAAGCGTCCTGATATTTGTCACGTGATAACAGATGTATTTATGAACCGATTTGGATGTAACTTGGTCTGTACATAGTACATACCAATGTCTCGACCGAGTTCGTTGGCCAGCTTCATTCGCCATCTTGTTTCAAAAGGGTTGCCATTTAAAAAAAAAAGTAATTTAAAATTTAAAATGAAGCATTAAAAAATTGGAAAATGAAAAAAAAAAAATTGTGTGTTTGTCCTTGATAAAAAGATTCTGGAGCAGTTTTGTTTCTGAAAATTTGTTCTTTTGTTTATATCTTAAAAAATAGTTGAATTATAGCACTTTAAATTTCTAGCATGGCTAACACTTTGAAACGATCTTGTATTTGTCACGCGATAACACACGTATCCGCCTATTTCGATGTAAGAAGGCATGTGGATAGTATACATCAATATCTCAACCAAGTTCGCTGGCCAGCTTCATCAGCCATCTTGTTTCAAAATGGCGGCCATTAAATTAAACAAAAATTATATTTAAAGTGAGGTGCAAAAAAATTAGAAATTGAAAAAAGTTTCTTTCTTAAGTATTTGACCTTGATATAAGCTTTCACGAGCATTTTTTGTTTGTCTTTATTTTATAAAATGGCTCATATATAGCAGTTTCAATTTCTAATGTGGGTGACATTTTGAAAAATCTTACTTTTTGCCTGAGACAACACTCGTATATATCAACCGATTCGGATGTGAGTGAGCATGTGCACAGCAATTACTAAGGTCTCGACCAAGTTCACTGGTTAGCCTCATCCACCATGTTGTCTTACAATGGCAGGAACTTTAAGAAATCGCCGAATTTGGCAGCCGAATATAAGTTACTGTAAATAAAAGTAGCTTGGATAAAGCTGACTAATTTCGCGAAATTCTCATTCATAATGATTTAGTATTGATAAAAAACAGTATTGAATCTCCTATATTCGGTTTCCACTAAATTGAACTTCGTGTGTTTGAATAATATAAGTTGGCTTTTTATAATAAGGAAAATGAAAGCTACCTCTTCCTCCCGGCACTGGCCGGAAGGACTTTTTAAGCATAATTTGAAAACTACTTGGACGAAAAATGTGAATTTCTATGTGAATGTCTGGTTTTCCATAAAGCAGAACTTAAAAAAAGCTAAATCCATAAAAAAAATTGTACATTGCAATTCATAACTATTTCGAATATTAATTTCATAATTCATAATTCATATCATAAAATTATAAAAATTACAAGTTCAACGTATTTATGTTTGGCATTTTAGTATTATTGCTACACAAAAAAATTAGCACATTTGGAGTATAATTTCAGGAGATATTAATCAATATATGAAAAAGTAATTTAACATTAGAAGTACTAAATTTTGAATGTTGATAATTCAAAAACTTATCATTCAAATGACTTGACTTTTGATGTCTAGGCATAGTTTGAACCGAAGATTTGAAATATCTTGTTAAAATTGGACTATTAAAAATATGCTATTGAAAAAAATGAAGATTGGGTTTATTTTACCCTAGGCTCCTAAGCAAATTTTATACACATCATTTATAAGTAGACTTTATTTCCAATCTTTTGGGACCAGTAATTTTTTTCTGCGATAATTTGTTGAGGAGTTAGTAGGATGTGTTTACTTTTTCTCCCCCACGACTGTACATCGATAGATACACTATATTGCCATTAATGACCGGCAACTTTCAATTTTAGACATTTTGTCGAATATTTAGAAATATACTTGACAGATTATTCTGGAATTTCAGTATTAAAAAGAACAGATATGACCTCATATTTAGCAATATCGATTTGATAAGGGGGCTAATTAGGGGCCAACAAAAAATTAAAGAAAAAAATAATACTTGGAATCACCCTGTAAAATAAAATGCACAAAATGATCTATCGCTACCGAATATAAGTAAACAGACATTGTACAATATGTGTATTCTTTTGTGTAAGAATAGCATGTATATTAATAGAGATATAGCGATTTATTTAAAAAAATTAAAAAATACTTGCATGTTTTTTGCTTATAACATGCAGGGTTTTTAACCAAATTTAACGCCGGTTTCAGACAAATTGACAAAATATAATAGAAACAATATAGTGCAATTGGAATATATTAAATATTTTAGGAAATATGAGCAGTTGTATGAAATAATTTTTATCTGCGCATGCGCGAACGAGAACAAGGATAATTTTACATAATTTAATAGTCAACTCTATGGAGCAATTTATTTTTAAAAATCTAGTCAAATATTGTAAAAATTCAGAAAGATATCGGCGTTAAAGTGAGCAAATTTTTAGTTTTTCTCTAAAAGCAGCTGAATGATAAGGGATTTTACACAAATTGTCATTTTTTATTAACTGACTTTCAGAAAAAAGTTAGTATTTAGTGAGTATTAACGAGTAGATTTGGAAAAAATGCTTCGATTTTCATACTTCTGTTGATCATGGTACAGGCTCGTTCTGGTGGTTATCCAAGAAGAACTAAAACATCAATAAAAAATTAAAAATTTAAAAAAAATTAATTTAAAATGACAATTTATGGAAAATCCCTTATCATTCAGCTGCTTTTAGAGAACAACTAAAAATTTGCTCACTCTAACGCCGATATCTTTCTGAATTTCTACGATATTTGACTGGATTTTTTTTTAATAAGTTGCTCCATAGAGTTGACTATTAAATTATGTAAAATGATCCTTGTTATCGTTCGCGCATGCGCAGATAAAAATTACTTCATACAGTTGCTCATATTTCCTAAAATATTTAATATATTTATATTCCAATTGCACTATATTGTTTCTATTATATTTTGTCAATTTGTCTGAAACCGGCGTTAAATTTGGTTGAAAACCCTGCATGTTATAAGCAAAAAACATGCAAGAATTTTTTAATTTTTTAAAATAAATCGCTATATCTCTATTAATATACATGCTATTCTTACAAAAAAGAATACACATATTGCACAATGTCTGTTTACTTATTTTCGGTAGCGATAGATCATTTAGTGCATTTTATTTTGCAGGGTGATCCCAAGTATTATTTTTTTTATTTTTATTTTTTGTTGGCCCCCTAATTGCCCCCTTATCAAATCGACATTGCTAAATATGAGGTCATACCTGTTCTTCTTAATCCTGAAATTCCAGAAGAATCTGTCATGTATATTTCTAAATATTCGACAAAATGCCTAAAATTGAAAGTTGCCGATCATTAATGGCAATATAGTGTACATTTGGAGATATGCTGAAAAGACAGAAAAACACACTTTATTCCAGCCTATCATAGCAGAGAATGCTACTAAATGCGAATTTCACTCTTTATTATTTTCTTTTAATAGCTTCAATAAGAATCCTGTTATTTTAACGAAATTTTAAATAAACTTACATTGCCCTCGCAAAACGAAAACGTATGGAAGAACGTAAACCTTTGATCACTGATTCCGCTTGTAATGCGAACTTTATTCTGAAATAAAGATCATCTACCTTAGCACGTTTTTATGAAGTTAGTGGTTACTTTGGCTATTTCTTGTGATATGGTTGTATTTTTCATAAATGAAGTTAAGTCTTCTGCACATTCCGTTTAAATATATTCATTATGTTTGAAGTTAAAAACAAAAATTTGTCGAGTGCTTGGAGTGAGACGCCCTGTATTTTGCATTTTCTAAATAAATTAACACCAGTTTCCTGTATACGAACTTTTTTGCTGTAGTTTATATACTCTTCGTTTTCTGAAAGATCATTTATTCCTTAACACACCATGCGTTTCCTCTAAAAACTCCTACGAACCAACCGCAGATGACAACTATGCCAAGGAAAGTGGTACCTCGACAAACGAAATAAACTGATCTCTAAAAATACGCCGTTTTTTTTACCTGAATCCACAAGAAGATTCTCCCCTCAAAAACACTCCAGGTGGTGCTAATTACTAATTTTTAACAATGTTCATATGAAATTTCTAACACCATTAATTAATCTAACAGAAACTGTTTGTTATCAGTTATTTATTGCTCTCAAACTGGAAATATTACCTGAAATTATACTTTTGCAGAAAACAAATAAGCGATGTAAGTTTTTAATCGTGCAAACAAACTTATTTTATACAGGAACAAAAATTTAGAAATTAAATGCCTGTATTTTATGTGCTTTATTTCAAATATAGATCAGAAATTGGTATAATTATCTTACAAGTAATAATCGATTAGTATCTGTCTCTTTTGCTAAAAAAAAAAAAAAAAATTAGAAACTACTTTTATGTTGCATATTTTATGAAAAAAATATTCAATTAAAACAAGAAATACAATAAATTTTTGAAACCAATGACTTTTTAATGCAGTCTATGACTAAGATGAACTATTAATTTTAAAATCACGATTTCAAAGATAATAGAGCTTTAAAATATGTAACTTTTCAACTTTTATCTCTCTTATAAGCTTAATAAATTTGCCAATTTTTGAAAATCAACAAGGTTTAAAAAATAAAATACCGAAAATGAGTCGCTAACCGTGGCATCTGTCTTTAAAAAGTCTCTTTTCATCAAGATGTCACAACATTTTTTGTATTTAAAGGCGTTATATATTTTTTCATTTAGAATGTAACGGTATTTAAAATACCATTCCGAAGGTAATCTGAAATATTGCAGACTGACGTCAGACATATAACAACATTTGAAACATATTTGGATTTGGAACCATGCTTATAAAATTATCTGTTTAATCACGATAAATATTGACACCTTGTATAAAAACTTGATATTATAATTACAGATTATTGTAAATTTAGAAAAGTTGTTTCATGAAACTTGTTTTAATAGTTAACAAATTATACGAACTTACAATCAAAACTTTGGTCAAAACATAAATCGTTAAACATGTAGCATAGTACTTTTTAAAAGATTTTCTGTGGTCGAATGTGTTTTGAAATTTTCGTGCGATCATAGCGTACTGAATTCTAACATCTGTGCGTGAATGACACATATTCTGTTATTTTGTTAAGCTTTGCAAAGTATGCGTGAATCTCCCGGAATCTTTTTGTCACCGATATTTCTAGCAATAATAGGATAATCAGATATATATCGCTTTTTAGTTGCTACATATACTGCAAAAGAATATGGGGTCCACGGATTTGGAACTCATTGTTCTCCAGGTGTTCAGTTAAAGCCGAGTTTCCCATTAGTTGATTTTGTATAGAATCCACGGCGTGTTATTTGCCTGCATCGTAAGAAGTTAAAATTCGGATTACAAATATAGGATTATTGAAATCCATGGGGATCCATTTCATACTGATATTCAAATGATTATAGTAACAATTTATAGTGAGTTAAAGCGAAAATTTCTTGCAGAAAGAACAGCGACGCTATTTTGATTTAGTAATTTAAACTTATTAAGGCTCTTAGAAACTGACTCCCCGCTAAGTCTTTAGCGAATTTGGGCTTATGTTTAATCGCTCATAGTTAAATAGATCCACTCCACTGTTTAGTCCCGTATTACTGCTTCAAATATGCTGTTGTGCTTTCTTTATGATCTACATCATGACAAACACAATTCCGAATGGATATATCTCAAATTTTGTCATAACGATTTATTTTAAATATTTCAATAAAAAGACATTAAAATCAGTCATTTAATAAAATTACTTAAAATACACGTTAATAGAACATTGTAAATGTTTTGAACTTTACCAAAGCCCATCATCAATAGAAAAAGCTATGGACTACCATAGCTAAATACAAGTAACTTACAATTGAAACTCGTATCCAGCGTTCATATCATAGATCATGAACCAATTTGCAGTACCAATTTTTTTTTGGTGGAATCAAACTAGTTTATTCAGCAAAATCAGAAATTTAATAAAATTACTTAAAGTACATGTTAAAAGAACATTGTAAATGTTTTGAACTTTACCAAAGCCTATCATCAATAGGAAAAACTATGGACTGACATAGCTAAATACAAGTAACTTACAATTGAAACTCACTACCAGGGTCCATATCCTGGATCATACGTCGCGGCAGTACCGAATATTCTGGTGGAACCAAACTAGTTTATTCAGGAAAATCAGACTTTTAATAAAATTACTTAAAACACACGTTAAAAGAACATTGTAATTGTTTTGAACTTTAACAAAGTCTATCATCAATACAAAAAACTATGGACTGCCATAGCTAAATACAAGTAACTTAGAATAGAAACTCGCATCCAGCGTCCATATCCTGGATCATACGTCGCAGCAGTACCGAGTATTCGGGAAGAATCAAACTAGTTTATACATTAAAATCAGACATTTAATAAAATTACTTAAAATACACGTTAAAAGAACATTGTAAATGTTTTGAACTTTACCAAAGCCCATCATTAATACAAAAAACCATGGCCTGCCATAGCTAAATACAAGTACCTTACAGTTGAAAGTCGCATCCAGCGTTCATATCCTGGATCATACGAGGCAGCAGTACTTATTATTCGTGTGGAATCAAACTACGGGGTGAGTACAAATGATGGACCCAATTTTAAAAAATCATATTTTTTGAAACTACTGCACATATTACAATAAGTGATAAATGAATTTAAAGAGAAAGAAACCAATTTTTTTTCAGTTACAAATGTTCGATGTGTGATCCTCTTGTTACACTGTATACACACAATTTGTAATCCAGTTAGTTCTAAACATTTTGTAGCATCAATCTGTCAAAGGTTCTGAGTGGTGCACAAATGCGTTCTTTAAGTTCTGGCAGTATTTTCGGCATTGGTGCTACATAAAAGAAATCACATGGTGTTATGTCTGGGGATCTTGGTATCCGTGTGATTAAGGGTAAATCACCATCACCCGCTGCAGGACAGCGTTGATTTTGCGTTTCAGCAGGATGGAGCCCCATCTCATTGGTCTTTGCAGGTGAGTAGTTTCTTGACGAGTAGCTTGCACACCGGTGAATGGAGCGTGAGGATTTGGAACGAACTGGATTAGAGATTTGGCGTATGGCGTGTAACAAGAGAGTCACATATCGATAATTTGTAACAACAACAACAAAAACTTGGTATATTTCTCTTAAATTCATATACTGCACATATTGTAATATGTGCAGTTGTTTCGAAAATATGATGTTTTTAATTAGAGTCCATCATTTGTACTCACCCTGTAGTTTACTCAGGTGTAATCCTTGTAATTTCCTAAATCAGATTTCATAAGTCATTTGCTCCTGGTTTACGAAATTACAAGGATCCCTCTTCAATGATTCTAGGTTGGTTCCACCCGAATGCTACTGCTGTGACGTATGATCCAGGTTTTGGAGGTGGACTTTATATACGTGTTTCAATTGTAAGGCCTAGATAAAGCTTGAAACTTTTACAATGTTCTTTTATCGTATATCTCATGTGATTTTATTAAAGATCTTATTTTAATGTATTTTATTTGTTCTTTACTCAGATGTAATATGATTTTATATTTTAAATTAAAATTGTTCATTGAAGTATGATCCATAGAAATTTCTCTGCTCAATTTAATTATACTTTAAAATTAGTCTTAATCTCTTGTTTATTCCTTATTTCGGAGTAGTATAATAATGTTGGTGTTTTAGGTAAAAAAAAAAAAAAAAAGATTTAAAATACTCTAAAAAATATATCGTGATTTATTGAAGCTTTAATAATAAAATAAATAAGTCACAAAACCTCAGTTGTCGAAAAACAGCGAGACCCAGTTTGACTTCCACGAAAATATATAGCCACTTTAATACTGCCTTATTTTATCTCACGTGATTTATTTTTAAAAATAAATTACCCCATATCTATTCTCCTGAATGGGGTTAACAGTGCTTAAAATTTACGCACGCATGAATAATCACCTTTTCAATACAGTCTGCAATCAGCTTCTTACAACCGTACAATTTGCTTGAGATTTATAAGTTCTCTAAAATGCAAAAATAATTCCGAAGTAAAGCTATTCATCTTAACACTGCGAAGAAAACTTCTTGACAAATTTTTCTTCTGTCAAATTTAAGAACATTCAAGTTTGAACTTTAGGTTATTTTGAATTACATCATTCATGCGATAACATTGTTTTAAAAATCAGTAGACATTACATACGTAGAATTTTTAAATAAATAATATTCTTTTTGTTTAAAATTGATCTCATTTGCTCGAGAAATAGAAGTATTTAGTTATGTAAACTCATATTTTATTTTTCGGAAAAAATGAAATCTTTCCAAGATTCATGTCATGAGTTTTTAGTTTTATTCTTTGTCAGTGTATGTGTGTAAGTAAAATATGATTCTACATAAAGTTTCATTTTGTTCTCTACAGAAAATTAAAAAGAGTGTGAGATTTTAAATTAATAAAAAAAAATCTTGTTTAATTTATTTTGTTATTATTTTATTATGTGATTTATGCCATCCTCATTTTTTAAATATCTATTTATATAAAATCCAAGTGTTTGTGTGTCCCTCACAATTCCGGTTGGACCACTTCATTGATCGTGGTCATCATTGCAATGTCGTAAATAAGGCAATTGTTCGACTTATTGAAATAATTTACGTTGTACCAAATTTTTTCATCTTCATTTTCTGTAAAACCTTCAAAAACTATATACAATTATAACGTTTTAAGTTCTAAAATTTAACAAAACCAGCTACCAACAATTGATTACCGATATAAACAAACCAAATTTTCAGAAATTGTGATCAATTTTACAAATGTAAACAATGTGTAGTGAGTCATTTATTTTTGAAAACTCACTGATAAAAAATTAAAAACTTTCGCGCATTGAATATTTTAACTCATGATGTAACGCGCGCTGCCCATTAAAAAAAAATCCCAGCCGGCCCGGCCTACAGGCAGAGGTAGATTTCGAAGTTTAGGGTTTTCGGGTCTTAAGGTTTTCGGGTATACTACTTTCACCAACAAAAACTACATCATGATTAGAGATAAACCAACTTTAATAATTTTATCTTACCGCTTTTGACGAGTTTTATTTCATTTTTATATAATAGCTGGTTTTATCAGAATCATGTTAAGGCGGTATTAAAAAAAATACATTTCCATGCTGAACAACTTGAAATTTTCCTTTTTAATAGAAAAATATGAAACTCGCTGACGGGATTTTTGAAGAGATTTATAAGCGACCTGTGTTTTTATTTTTCGTTCAATTAATTAAAACTTGATTTATAAACAATTATTTTCTCAGTAGAACAGTATTTTTGGTTTCTAACACAATCGCTTCGGTAAATTCTGTTCAAAATGTCCACTTTGACATCATTTTTTGAAACATATTCTGCCTCTATCTAAAAATCGATCATTACGGTACATTATATAGTTTCTGAATAAGAGAATCTACCAATTGGATGCGTTTGAGAACAAAAATGAATTTAAAAATGAGTCAGAAAATAAGCAGTTTGGACAATATTTTTCGTTTCTAACTCAATCGCTTCGGGAAATTCTGTTCAAAATGCCCACTTTGACATCATTTTTTGAAATATATTCTACCTCTATCAAAAAATCGATCATTACGGTGCATTATGTAGTTTCTGAATAAGAGAATCTACCAATTGGATGCGTTTGAGAGCAAAAATGAATTTAAAAATGAGTCAGAAAATAAGCAGTTTGGACAATATTTTTCGTTTCTAACTCAATCGCTTCGGAAAATTCTGTTCAAAATGACCACTTTGACATCCTTTTTTGAAATATATTCTGCCTCTATCAAAAAATCGATCATTAAGGTACATTATATAGTTTTTGAATAAGAGATTCTACCAATTGGATGCGTTTCGAGCAAAGATGAATTTAAAAATGAGTCAGAAAATAAGCAGTTTGGATTTGAATACACCCTTAATAAGATGATTTTTTCTTCAACCGCTATGTATTTTTAATTTATTTTTGCTGTAAGAATTGGTCCTATTAAAACTTGTCTGTATAAATGTTATAGACAATATTAAGAAGATATATGATAAATTCATGAAGATTTTATATCTTGTGAATCGACGGAGTTATGGATTTTTTTCTTCTTCAACCCCTCTTTTTGTTTTCGTTTTTATTTTTTTTGCGTTACGATTGGTCCTATCAAAAACTTGTGAATATAAAAGTTGTAGCTAATATTAAGGAGATTTATAATAAAATTAATTGGATTTGATATCTTGAGAATTGACAAAGTTATGAATTTTTTTCACCCAAAAACCCTATTTTTTGCGCCCCTTGAGTCCATTTTTAATTATATGAAAATTCTGTGATGCATAAATTTTCGGCCCTACTTTTAGAAGTTGTAAAAACTTTAATCTGATTTGATATGCATAAAAATTAAGGAGTTATGGGGGTTTTTCGGTTTTCACAAAACCCCTCCCTATTTCCATCCCCTTGGCCCGATTTTGCCCATTAACGAACTTGACCGAGATTTTATGCCCATTGATTTTATGTATCAGTTTGGAAGAGATTTGTGCTGAATTGTGGAAGTTATCGTGTCCAGAAGAAAGTGATATATATAGATAGATAGATATTCATATATAAAGTTTTTTACTGAAGGTGGTTTAGGGTTCTAGAGGTCATGATCGGTGTAGATCTGCAAAAAAATTTCAGAAATTCCAACATAGGAACGGTCCCAATAGGTAGTATTTCATACGAAATCTACCTAAAATAGACTCATCCGGCAATCAGGTGACTAGCTTGTGTGATCTTTGCCGAATAAGAAATGCAGTTAGTTAGTTGGAGTTCTGTTCTGTTTTGAGTTGTGCTAACATGTAGAAAGTTGTTCACGCTGCTATTATTTTGTGTATATGTGTTATGTGCCGTTCTATTTGTGATGTGCCGTCTTACCAAGATTAAATAAAAAATATTTAAAAAGTTATGTCCAAGAAGTTGATATTTTGAAATTATGTGAAATTTCTGTGTGAAGTTAATTTGAGGTAGCCCGACAATGTAGTTTTAAAATGCATTTGGCGTCATTCGCCTATGAACCAATGAAAATAGTTTTTAATTTAAGAGCACAGTCTTGGAAAACTGAACTTTATTTTCGGTTCTCTTATGTTATCCGGGGCAAATCTCGCAAATAACGGGTTTTTTCGCCAATAGTAGCTACATTTTCAAGTGTGTAATTCAGAAACAATTCTTTGAAGTTGAGATAAAATGTTATGGTTTTTTTTAGCTCACAGGCTATCAAAGCCTGAGAGCTTATGTGCCCGCCGGTTCTGTATGTACGTACGTATGTACGTACGTAACGCGATAACTCTTGATAGAAACATCCTATTTGCTTCAAATTTATTTTCTAGTTTCGTTCTGATAAGGCTCTTCTGATTAGTTTTGAGGGTTCATTGGTTAAGTATAAAGGGGAAAAGGGGGGCTAGTCCACACCCCCTTAATTTAGATAATTGGGTTTTTCATGCAGGATTATTCGATTTGCTCCGAAGTTGGTATACCGGTTTATTATGTTAAGGAGCTTCCCTGATTAGTTTTGAGAGTTCATTGGTTAAGGATAAAGGGGGAAAAGGGGGGCTAGTCAACACCTCTTAATTTAGATAAACGAGTTTTTCATACAGAATTATTCGATTTGCTCCAATTTGGTATACCGGTTTATTATGTTAAGGAGCTTCCCTCATTTGATTTGGAGGTTCATTGGTTAAGTATAAAAGGGGAAACGGGGGCTAATCAACCTTCACTTATTGTTTTGAGGGACATTATTCTTTAAAATAAGAGTATATTATACAATTAGTGCGAATAGCCTGTGAGCTCAATGCCATCAGTTTAGCTGGGCACTTTTCTTTTTTTTTTATTATCATTATTATTGTTGTGTATTTAATGAAATGAGTGAAAGTCATGTATTTTAATTGAATGCAATATACGTATTTTTAATGTTTGTATTTTAAATAAATATTATGCTTTTTAAATGAAATGGGTTAAATTTTTTATTTTAAGTGAAATTGATGCCATATGAATGATGTCAATGGGAACAATATTTGGCAATTTATCACATCGCCAAGCTAACATAATAGTACTCTATTTTCTGAGTATTAATGTAATAAATACAATCTTTAGTTTTTTGTTTCAGGTTTGTATGTTTAATTTATCTTTGAAAAATTGTAATTATTAATCCATTTTCCATTTTCCCCACCAAACTTAATTGCTTCCCAGCATCGCATAATTTTAAATTTTACACTGTAAGATAGGGAGGGTACACTTTCAAATGATAAATCTTTGAAAACTGTATTTCAATTTAATGATTTTTCATGATTTTTAAACGAAATAGCTCGATTGCGGAATAATAGTATATGGATATTTTTCAATTCCTACCATTAGTTCACACTCTCCCTATCTTGTTCCAATTTTCAATCGTTAATAAAACACTTATTATTCATCCACTCAAGTTCAAATACATTCTTTTTAAACTTGTAGTGGATGACACTTGATGTTAATACAGTTGATTCAAAAATTAATTCATTAATTAAGTTTAATTAATTAATTTTATTCAAAATTTCAATCCTTAACAAAATACTCATTATTCATCCACTCGAGTTCAAATACATTTTTTTAAACTTGTAGAGAATGACACTTGATGTTAATACAGTTTTTTTTAAATATTAATTCAATAATTAAATTTAATCAATTAATTTTAGTTTTATATGGCTGAAAAAATTTGTCTTATTCAAATTTTCAGTCGTTAACAAAATACTTATTATTCATCAACTAAAGTTGAAAAAAAAAACTTTTTAACTTGTACTGGATGATACTTGATGTTAATACAGTTTTTTAAAATATTAATTCATTAATTTAATTTTTTCTATGGGGGAAAAATAATTATCTTATTCAAATTTTCAATCGTTAATAAAATACTTATTATCCCATGTAAGTAGGAATTGACTTTTTTTCTTTCTTTTTTTAGGGTTCCGTACTTAAAAAGTAAAAACAGAACCATTATAAGATCACTCCTGTGTCTGTCTGTCACAGCCCTTTTACTCGTAAACTATGCAACGTGGAAAGTTCAAATTGGGGGAAGTAATAAAGATTATTGACCCACATATTTACAGTTTAATAAATATTCATAAATATATTAAGGAAAATATTGGAGGGGCTAATTAAGTTACTTGGAAAAAAATCTTTTCTTTGTATATCGTGTGAAAGCTTTCGTGACGCTGAAATCAAAAATATATTTCATTTAATTTTAGGTATTATATTTTCAAAGTTATGGGGGAAAATGTAGTACAAAAATATGTTTCCCCCCCATCTAATTACGAACCTATTGAAACTGAAATTGTGAAAAAATTAGAGGTAGTAGACATTAATTTAAACCTTGCAGGAAAATTATAGCGATTACTTTAGATCACATAGTTTTTGAGAAAATCGCTTTTTTCCGTTACACTCAAATTTCGATTTACGGGCTTCAGCAAAAGTGTTGAGCAGAAATGGAGATACCTATCGTAGCAGAAGTATAAAAGCATTGTCAATCATGAATTTCGAAAAAAGTCGTCGATAATTAGCCGAGATATTAATCCTTAAAGACACGGACGGTTTGGACATACATAAAGACAGGGACGGCGTAGTCATAGCTCCATCGGCTTTTAAAGTCTAGATAACAAATTTTAAGGATATATTTATGTAATGCAATGTCCAGTAGCAGTATAAAAGCAATAAACGTCAAATTGTTAAAAAGACTAATCTAATGAGAATTAATCACATAAATACTATGGGTTTCGCGACTAGTTTCCATTGAGTGGCTCTTTCAATACACCTACTGTGACTTTAAAGGTTAACAAAAAACCTATATGGAATAACAAATATACAGAATACCTATATTTGCTATTATTTAGGTTCCATATATCTTTGAACTTTCATGGTATATCCATTTATACTTTTCTAGTATACAGGGCGCAAAGGAAAGTCACTTTAACCTGAAAATACTTGGGTACAGAGAGGGCTACAGCTATGCAAGTGAGGTAATGGTATAGTAAAGTGACTACGCCCGACCCAAATTGTCTCACAGGGATAAAAAGTTAATATTCAGTATGTTCGAAAAGTTCGCCATTGCTCACGATACCCGTTTGTATTCGTGAGAGTAATTGTGCATGCACATTTCTCAGCATGGAACGTCTATTGCAAGCCTCTTCAATACGACTACATAGATTTAACCCTTTCAATATCGGTGGCTAGATGGTCTAGCCACCTAATTTTAATTCCAAAACTGACAAGTGGCACCAAGAATATTTTAATAAAATTTTGCTTTTCTAATGAAAGTGCAAATTAGCAGGTTTTTGTTTTCTAAGAAATTCGTTTGAATATTCTGGTGTCAATAAATTATTTCATTAGTTTACGAACATAATTCTTCTGGCCCTGAAAGGGTTATTCTAAAACTTTCAATACATTGGAAATTGAATCTTTACAGACATTACAGCACAGTACAGCATCACAATCTGCAAATGTGCACTGCTACATTTCCGGAATGTGAATAGGCTAAGTAGAATCGTCGCTCTTCGATTTCGGACATTTTTGGGTATGCAGGCGATGATTTATCTTATCCGTGTGAACCAAATGTCGTTTCGTACTAATTAATTGATGCTCTAAAAATTTCTAGTGGAAAATTTGCTCTACCTCTTTTCGTTTTTGATTTGCAATGGCTATCTTCAAAATTTCGCCACTACGGATGCTGTTGTCGTTTGCATTTGGTCGAGTGTAGTCACTTTACTGTACCGTTACCTCACTTGTATAGCTATAGCTCTCTCCGTTCGCAAGTATTTTCAAGTTAAAGGGACTTTTCTTTGCAACCTGTATACTATACAGCTATATCCAATCACACGTTGTATAGTTTTTACAAAGTCTTAGTATTCTTTTAGCAACGGTATTCTTTAAATAATACACTTACTAATTCATATATTATTGTACGGTACTCTCTGTGCGCGAGTAATACTCGAACTTGGCCGTTTATTTTTTTTAAATATATCTTGTTATCCATTATTTCAAAATTTAAGGAAAAACCATGAATTCTACCAACCGTACTAGGACGGGCGTTTACACTAGTCTATGAATAATAAGCTCATTACTATATGATTATTGCTGTTATTAATTTTTGAAATTGTGTTTTGAAATGGGTTATGTGTTTTCCAGTTTACTTATATATCTGCTAACACTTTAGTTTGCAATTAAGTTTTATATAGCTACACGGGAAATTTTGGAAATTGTATCATAAAATTTGCTTCGGGGTGATTTTTCTTGCTTTATGTTTTAACAAACTTTCTTTTATAGTTAAATTCAATTACCCTTTTTATGCTATTTTGCATGTACTTAGCAATTCTGTAAAGTTTGGAGATACATATAATTATCTCATCACCTCAGTCAGATTTTAACTTCCTGTATAAATTTATTTTGCGAAATATTAATGAATTTACATACTAGTAACATTTTCAGATAGTAATAATAAAACAAAACTATCTGTCTCTAAAATAGCAACATGGAAAATTGAGTAACATGTTTCATCCATTTTGCTTTGAATAAAATTAATGTAAGTTGTATACACGATATCCTATGCGTGCACAAATATGTAGCTTTGAAACTTTTAAATAAAAATTCTTAAGTTATGTACTTAGCAATTCTGTAAAGTTTGGAGATACATATAATTATCTCATCACCTCAGTCAGATTTTAACTTCCTGTATAAATTTATTTTGCGAAATATTAATGAATTTACATACTAGTAACATTTTCAGATAGTAATAATAAAACAAAACTATCTGTCTCTAAAATAGCAACATGGAAAATTGAGTAACATGTTTCATCCATTTTGCTTTGAATAAAATTAATGTAAGTTGTATACACGATATCCTATGCGTGCACAAATATGTAGCTTTGAAACTTTTAAATAAAAATTCTTAAGTTATGTATTTGGCTAATTTTCAAATGACAGAATGTGCACTTTAATGTTTTAAATCTATTTCATTTGTTAGCAGTACTTACACCTTGTAAAACTTTTCAAAAACAAAACGTTGTAAAAGAAGATAGTGAAAACGATGTATTTAATTATTACATGTATAAATTTATAATCATTTTAACATTTCTACCAGTTTTGTTTCTGTAGTTTTTTAAAAAGCGATGTTGAGAATCGAAAGGTGTTAGTATATTTTTATTATTTTACAAACAATAAAATTTTAATACTCTTTTTACAATATCTATAATGTTTTACAAACTTTTAAGTACTAATGAATGATAGTTAAAGTAAAAAGCTTAAAATATGAGATATTTTTTGTAAGTTTAAAACATTTTATAATACTTGTTGAATAGAAGTATGAAATAGCTTTTTATTGGTATCTTACAATAAAAAGAACCCAATGACCGTTGTGAATAAAAATTAAGCATATCATACTTTATATTTGTAAAAATCAACGGTAGGGAAGAGTTGCATATACTGTTCTGCTTGGCGCGGTTGGCAAAGGCATCCAAAATGGCGCTTATATTATAAACGTTATATTTGTATTATTTTTATATATTATATGTGCGTAATTATATATAAATAGATATATAAATACAAAAGTGTAAAAATTATTAGAATAATTGTGAAAATTTCATTAAATTCTTGTTATATTAAAGAAATAATCATTATTTTAAAAATATTGATGCATTTAATATTTAGTGTGCACCCCCCTGTTTTCTATTAAAGATTCGATATGTCTTTGTGTGAGTTTTTGTTTTTGGCAATTAATTTGTATTTCGTTGTAATAATGCCAAATTTGGATGAGTCTTTCAATCAGACCATACTTGTTTGTGATGTTGCATTTCTTTTCTTTTTAATTATAGAAAACACTTCCATTGCCTGAAAACATTTCAGATATGAACCCCATAGAGATTCTTTGGGCCACTGTAAAGAAAAAAAATAAAGAAAGGCAACATCACAAACAAGAATGGTCTGATAGAAAGACTCATCCAAATTTGGCAGCATGACAACGAAATACAAATTAATTGCCAAAAACTGATACAAAGTATGCCAAGACGTATCGAATCTTTAATAAGAAACATGGAGATGCACACTAAATATTAAATGTATCATATTTTTTAAATAATGTATTATTTTTTAACATAACAAGATTTTATTGTAAATTTCCCAATTATTCTAATAATTTTCACACATTTTTTTATATCAATACATCATATACTCGTGTACATATTTGAATAAATATCATATACTTTATTTCTAAAATTTTATATATTTCACATTTTATATAATTATTGTAAATGAGAAAATAAAATATAATATTATATTATAAAGGTTAATGTTATTTACATCTCAAAATATATAAGAATACACAAAAAATAGATTTTCATACTTTTTAAAAAGAACCCGGAAAATTATTAATATATATATATATATATATATATATATGTATGTATGCAAAATTATTTTTGTAAAATAAGAGCGACCCCACAAATGCTGAAGATCGCAACTAACACATTGAAATCTTTATGGCTAAAAAGAATTTGCCAAGAAAACCAGAACAGGATAAGGAACTCTTCTCCAACGGTAAGTGCGAAAGCAAACAGGCAACGCTGGTATAAAAGAGATATGATAACTCAATTGAAATAATGCATGTGTTGACTGAGCAAATATTGCAAAGGAAGTTAGTAAAAAAATTAACCTTTCATTGGAAGGACCTAAAATTTTTACACGAGGAGGCGCTTAACATATTTTTGAGAAGATTAGTAACGCTTTTAAAACTGCAAGATATTTCACAGCAGAAATAAGACATTATACGGTAATAATAATCATGTATGTAATTAAAAAGAAATGTTTTAATTACAGTAACATTTTAAGAACAATGTTCCGGAAAAACCACATGCGTCATAAAGTTTGCGACAATGCGGCCTCTGGGATGATAAAAAAATAACTGGATGCATGAAAATATTAAACGGGCAAAAAAATATTTAAGTAACGGTTGTGTAAAAAAAAAAAAAAAAAAAAAAAAAAAAAAAAAAAAAAAATGTGATTTTACTGAAAAATACTTAGTATCATTACAGATATTATAACCGTTATTAGAAAATCACCTGTAACCAATCGCTGTTAGTAATAATATGGTCATTCTGAAATTTTTGAGATACAACTAGGTTTTTAAAGTTATACTTACAAAATTTTAAGTGTGTTCAAAGTAATCTCCTCCAGCATCAATGCTCTTTTGTAGACGAATTTTCTACAGATTAAATGCCTCAAGCCATTCATTTCTTGGAATAGATGAAAAAAAAATGCATTTATAGCCACATCAATATCTTCTTCTGAATGAGAACGACGTCCACGTAAGTTCTTTTTTAGATTAAAGAATAACCAAAAGTCACACATAGGTGAATACGGAGGATGTTCTATCACTTTAATTCGTTTTTGTTTCAGAAACTCAACTTTTTAATCCGGCTGTATGTGAAGATGCATTGTCATGGTGAAGCATTAGTCCCCTAACATTCACTTCTTGTAGAATTTCTGGCAGACATTTAGTGGTATACCAGTTTGCTGTTACTGTCTTCTGTCCTTCCAACTTGATGGCTTTGACTAATCCAGTACTTCTGAAGAAAACGGCATACATCACTTTTTTCAGTGCGCGTTGTCTTTTCACCATTGTCGGCGTGGGATCATCTTCAAAGACTCATACTTTGCTTTCTTGACGTGTTGGAACGTTAAAAAACGGTATGTACGTTTCATCACCCGTTACAATTTTAGAAATGATGTAGTGGCCACCATCATTTAGCAATTTAAGAGTTTCTTTACTGATTTTGACACGCTCCTCTTTTTGGTGCTCAGTTAGATTATGGGGAACCCAACGGCAAACTACTTTTTTCATATTCAATTCTTCAATAATAATTTTGTGTATGGCTGCGGATCAAATGTTAAGTTACTTCTGTATCATTTGATAGGTACAGCTATTATCATCCATTAACATTTTTCGTATGCCAGACACATTATTCGGGATTACTGCCGACAGCGGCCTCCCTGTGTGTTCTTCATCCTGAAGTAAATTGCGACCTCTGCTAAATTATTTAAACCATCTGAATACAGTAGCATGAGTTGGAGGTTCATCACCAAATGCTAATTCCAACCATTGAACGCATTCTTTTTTATTTAATCCTGCTTTAAAATCGTAGTAAATCATAACGGGAAAATGTTCTCGCGTCAACTCTATTTTCTCTTCTGTTTAAAATTTATTCTACGCTAAACAAGTTGAAGTAAGTCAGTAAAAAATCGTCTGCTGTGTTAAAATACTTTGTATTTTAAAATTAAAACGTTATTTTTATTTTGTAAATTCTCGTCTGCGCGTATCTCAATAATTTCAGAGTAATCCTCGTATTACAAAGAAAATAGCTGTAACTGAATGCTTATTGCGTATGCATCCTTCTCTGTCCTTAAAATCTGTCATAAAATCTTAACCCCCACCTGAAACTTATTCTATCTAAAATGCACTTCGAAATTGTTTATTTTTCTGCAGCAAATAACTCAGAACATATTCAAACCATTCATTAAGCAAAGAAAATTCCAGTAAATAACTATATTAATCAAGCCATATTCTAATCCTGCATTAACCCTATAGAAAAACCCTAATAAAAACTTGAGTTTATTAATTGAAACTTAGAGGAATTAAATAGCATCAATACATTTAAGCTCAGTCCTATAAAAATATCAACACATAGCAGAATCAGCTTCATCATTTGTTGAGGAATATAAACATTTTCAACCAACACGACTATCCCAAATTCTATAGTTTCTTAAAATTATTCTACCTATTCTCTATTAATGAAATAACAATACTTTTTTAAATTTTATTTTACACTGTATATATTGTATACACTGTATACAGAATATGGTTTAATCATCTGTTCAGTTCACTCGTAAAATACACCATAAAAAAATAAATCTATACTAGTATGTATTATAAGTAAGTAAAGCTTATGTGTTTGTTTGTAGGGGTGATCTTTTTAACTACAGACACAATTTCAAAACTAATGGTGGCATAATGTTGGTGACCCTTTCTGCTCCAACATATCGTAAGCAGCTATATTGTACGCAGGGATTACAATCCAGAGATTCCGGGAATCCACTTTATTTTAAATTCCGAAAATGCCGGGATTTTTTGTGCCGAATCCCGGGATTTTCGGGATTGTAATTTTTTTATAATCAGGTGAGATTACAAAATATATTTATAGACTTTTGCTTTTGGAAAAATAAATAAATAATTTATATGAAATTTACATGTAATTGAAAAAGAATACATGTCTGAAGTATTTTTTACATATATTTCTAAGTGATTAAATGTTTTAACGTTGAATTCTTTTGACTTGCAAACAGATGCAACCCTCACAGCTACGAGTAATAGTCAGGAAAAATGAATTCATTTGTTTATTTCGATTTCGCTGGGTGTGTAAAAATATCTTTCACTTCGAAAGTCATTTTTGAATTAGAGTTTACTGATAAGCGTTGCATTTGTGTATCATAGTCATTATTATGTACTAAATTCTTTGCTTTTCATGCGTTTATACTTATTTTGCTTTAAAGATGTCTATTCAAAAGTATTCTGTAGCTAGAAAGAAGAATAATGATACATCCTATTTAACGTCAAAAGTTGGGGATCCCGAGATTGGATCTAAGCAATACCGAAATCTCGGGATTGGATCTAAGCAATACCGAAATCTCGGGATTGGATCTAAGCAATACCGAAATCCCGGGATTGTAAATTCGTCTCGGGATTGCAATCCTAATTGTATGCCTGCGGAACAACCTCCAAGGGTGTGCAGAGGCAAAACATTTTCTCAGTTTGCGATTTCAGTACTGTTTTGTGACTGGAAACTTCAAATTTCGTGTGGCGGTTACTTTTAAGAACGGTTTCATAAAAATTCCATATTTAAAATTGTGAAATGAGGGAAAAACTTTCGAAATTATAATTTTTCTCGCATTCTTTGTGTTAGAAACTTGAAAATTGACAGAGCTGTTGTTTCTGAAAATATCAAATGTAAGAGAGGGCAGGAATAAAAAAAGGTTCTGAAAATGCGATTTCTGTGACACTCTTGCGGCTAAAAACGAAATTTTGCGTGGTAGTTACTTTTAAGATGTTTATGTTCACAAAGTACGGTTAATGAAAAATCCGAAATTTAAATGAATTTAAATGGGTGAAATGCGAGGAATAGGTTATGTTTTATACTACGATCAATTTAGAATTGTTAGGACTTAACATGACTATTACTTTTTAGACGTAAATACCAAAAACTAAACGATTTCTAAAAAATTTGAAATGTAAAATGATGCAGGAGAAAAAAATTCTAAAGCTGCTATTCCTGTGAAACACATTCTAAACAGGTTCTACGTGTAAAATTACTATTTATTTGAATTATTACATTTATTTACTCAGAAACTTCAAATGTGTAGTAAAACTAGATTCACCCCTCCCCAAATAATCAAAAAACCTCATGCAACTTAAATGCAAACGCAACGGTATACAAGGCAGCTAGTGTATTACATATATATATATATTATATGTTTTTACTTTTAAACTAAATTTAAAAAAAACAAATTATCTGTATCGTAACATCTCAAGCATTTTTCAAAATAAATAGTTATGAATGATTATCTAGTCTTAAAACAAAAACATTCACTTTAGAAAATGATATGTATTTTCTAAAAATACGGCTATATGCATTCCCTGTTGGCATAAAAAATTACTTTTCTCTTTCCGCAACCCTATTAAGTAAAATTTTACATTTTCGCATTAAACAGGTCACGAATGTTGAACAAACTTGTTTATCTTGTAACATGTTTTAGTTGAAGAATATAAAGATTTATGACTGTTTAAATCTAAAGTGTTTCGGGGAATTGAAGATTAATTTTTAAAACATCCTTTTGCCGTAGAAAATCTTTTTTAAAATATAGCCACAACCCTACGATATAAGCATTATCTTTAAACGATCACACTTGTACACACACACACATATATATATATATATACATATATATATATATACACACACACACACAGGGTGGAATATGTTATCTATCGCCGAACATTAATTTCTCAACCGTTGGTCGTAGACGTATATTTTCAATTACATAAACGCTTCAAATGAGATAAATATTCATGTTGTGGAATTATTTAAAGTAAAAAGTCAATTTTATAAGAAATATGATATCTAACTTTTTATACGGTCCCTCAGTCCCTATAGTTACGTTTAGTAAAAGTTTACACATATCATAACAGACATAACACAAAAAGTTTGACATCTGTACTACAAAAATTGACACAGTTATTGAATTTCAAAGTTTGAGATTTTTGCACATGATTTTGTCTTTCACTGAGGGATCAGTTAAAAGATGAATTAAAGTAATTCGAGATCAAAATCAGGGCGCAAAGTTCTTTTTACGGCGAAACCACCTTTATCAAGTATCGCCAAATCGGGCAATCACCAAAGAGAGTTAATTCATCTAAAAATTTGAGCTAACTGTTATAGGTCGAACAACATTCAAACGACAAAGTAGGTGGAATATACAACCGGAAAATAAAACATACTCATTAAGGACTAGATAAATGGCAGCAGAATGCAAATGACCAGACGAGCTATAACGAGCTTGAAAATTTGGATTATGCAAATTACAATAGTACCGCAACCCCACACGTTCAGGATAAAACACGAGCCATCTAGCAGTGGACATGCTAGTGAGCGCTGAGATCGTGATGGCAAGTTACGCATATATGCAATATGCCGAAATGATACTTATTTATGATGAATATCAAAGGAATGACAAAGAGGCTGCGAGTGTTTAGTCAGAACGTTTCCATAAGGATCTACTTCCAATGCATGAAACTATCACTGATGCATTGCACCATCTTAGAGAGACCAGATCTGTTTCAGAATGAGCCAAAATAAATATACGGGCAAGGTATAATGTTCTGGTGACACAGAGGGGATGCTGGCATTCGCCCTTTTAATTGCACAACTGAGCACGGTGGTTATAAGCGAGGCATGTGGTCAACATGTCTGGCATTTATTACATGTATATGATGCACATCCATACCATCCGACACTGGTGCAAGCATTGATGCTGCATGACCATGCACGACGATTTGATTATTGTAATTTCATGCTCAACACCTTCAAGGAAAATCCGTCGTTCCTTTGTGTCATTCTGTGGACAGATAAGTCAATGTTTACACGGGATGGCACTGTGAAAATGCACAGTGTACATTACTGGTCTCTGGAAAACCTCCACATCGCCCGCACAGTATGGCACGTGTGGTGTGGTATATGGGGAGTACAGATTGTTGGACCCATCTTCTACGACGGTACCTTAACGGGCGATCGTTACCTGCATCTGCAACAAAAACGTGGTACATGACGGGTATGAAGAGCTGACTCTCCGACATGCATGCCGGGTGTGGATTGAACATGATGAGGCTCTCTCCGCATAAAACATCAAACGCCCAGGCGTATCTGGCCACCGAATTCGTTCAACAGATCCTTGGATGCGGTGGTCCGGTAGAGTGGTCACAGCGTTCACCGGACTTGACTCCCATGGACTTCTACTTCTGGAGTTACATCAAGGCATACGTCTATGTAACTGAGACCACTTCTCTGGTTTATCTGAAGCAGTACATCATTCTTGATTGTCGCACAGTTTGCACACCTGCTATTCTCTGACGTCTCCAGGACACAGTACTGTCACGCATTCAATTGTACATTGCCGTCAATAGAGAACATTTTAAGCAGTATCTGTAGTAGATTCCGGGCTTTTGATGCATTCATTTTTTATAATAGACCGTTTTCTGATATTATAGTAAATTGATATTTATTTTTCTTCTTAATTTCAATACAGTCACCTCTCACTTCTACGCGCTCGAAGAAATCGATTTAAAATTGCGCATAACTGAGAGTCGCGCATAACTCAGACGATGTTGAATGCAGTAATTCTTTATACTCTCTTACATACTATATTCTTTATACATACTTTTCCAAAATGAGTATAAAATTATGGGAAAGAAAAACATTTTTAAATATAAGAATAATGATTAATAACATTTTATAAAATAAAAGGTGTGTAATATTAAAATATGTACCGAAATTTCTAGCCTATTATCCGCAGATCAAACAATTATGTTTGGACCCAGAAAACGTATTTCATAAAATGTAACTTATTAAATCGCTGTAAATATTTTATTTCAATTATTAAATAAAATTTCTGTGTCAAAACATGATTGTTTGATCTGCGGATTAGAGGCCGGAAATTATGGTACTTAAAAATAAATACTAACACTTTCACTATAAAATTTAGTTTAAAAAAATACAATAAATGTAAAATTTCATTTTACATAGAGGAAGATATACTTACATTAAAAAAAGGCCACTTTGTCCTCTTTTATGAAGTCATCAATGCTAGTTTGTGTCAGTCATGATTAGTCATCAATGTTTAGGCCGAGTTTGTACATTAATCTTTTCTAATGCATTAAAGTGCGTGATTGTATTTTATGCTACATCAGCATTGAAGGTAACATCGCAAAGTTTTCCGGGCTTCTAAAGCAATAGCATTAGATGGGAAAATTACAGTATAAGTTTCATCATTATCATCATCTTCTCCTTCTTTTTCAGCTGTCACGTCATCAAAACAGATTCAGTATCTCTTATTGCCGTTGATGCTAAGTTTTCATCAGCATTGACGAAATCTTGAAAAGAAACAGAATCTTGGCTTATGCTGTTCCATTCTTCTTCGTCTATGTTAAAATAATTGCTGTTGTTTTCATTTTCCTGTAATGTAATAACTGAGCATCATTTGAAAGGGAAAAAAATCTGCTTTTCTAAAGCAGTTAGAAATTGTTGTGTCAATTACGTCATTCCAAGAGGAAGCCAACATATGCATATCATCCAGAATACAAATTTTCTTGAATTCCTTTTTCTGCTCTAGTGATATAAACATTCTTCGCACCAAATCCTTCCAATAATGAGCTTTAACTGACCTCATTATATCGAGATCTAATGACTTGACTCTGCTAATACAATTTTCAGGGAAAATATAACTTGTGTATGCGTCAGCAATGGGAGATCTCAAGGATGGGCGGGACACTGATCGATAAATAGCAGAACTTTTTTTTAGCCATCTTGATATCAAGTTCCTTCAAAAAGTCTAAAAAAAAATTCCGATGTCATCCAGGTTTTGGTACTACTTGCATAAGAGCATGGCAATTTCTTCACATTTTTTAAACACAGTGGTCTCTCGGATTTACCAATCACTATTGGCGGTAACTTTTCTGATCCGTCCGCATTGCAACGTAAAAGCACAGTCACACTTTCTTTGCTGTGTTTTCCACCATGACATGTTTTTCCCCTAAAATCCAGCATTTTGTTTGGCAAAAAACGATGAAAGAAACCTGTTTCATCACAGTTAAAAATGCTCTTAACCCCTTAATTCTCGCTCCCGTGATACTCACGGGCTGTGACGGGCTGTGTGTTTTATTCAGATTGTTGAATTCTCACCAGTTTTATAAAATAGTGTAATTGGATTTATTCTGGTATAGTTTTTCTTGCCATTATATAAGGTGAATATATCTTTTTCAAAAAAGTGGTGGCAATAAGCAATCTAAATTTTTAAACCGTAATTTAATGCGACCGTTAAGGGGTTAACATCGAAGTTTTAAATTAAATTTGCAAGATCTGCAATCCATTCATTAACAGTTGAATTTGAAATAGTTGTGCTTTCACTACTCAGACAATGATTTGTTAACTCCTTAAGTGTTTCACACACCATAAATTGAAAATATGGGCAAAACACCAGTCTTTTCTGTACTGAAATATTTGCCTTATACAGTCTAAACGTATCTGGTAATTAATGAAGAGAAATTTACAGTTAGAAATTAGTGGTATCAAAAAGCTTTCAGTAAGAAGCAAGTAAAGTCTTCTTGCATGAACCCATTTCGGGCAAAACTGTTAAGTGGTTAAACCGTGTCTTTTCTTAAGTTTTTCAAGGCATCCCCAAGAAGCCACAAATTTCGATTGCCATTTTTAATGATAAAGTGAGTGTCTTTTCTTTAAATAACTCATTGCTAAAGGGTAAATTAAAAGCTCTCATTTCTCTGAACTACTGAATTAAAGTGGTTTCTAAAATTTCAAATTTTCTATTCTGAAATCTTGTTCATTTCTTCGCTTGTGTAGAATATTCACTGTTCATATATTTAAACGTATCCTTGTTCTTTAAAATACCTCTGAGCTTTGATTCTGAAAAATTGAATTTTCGAGCTAAATTTATTTTTGGCAGTTTAGGATCATTTTATTATGCTGGTATAACTCCAATTTTGAACGAAATTGTTCACTTTCTTTTGCTCATTTTTATTGCAAAGAACAAAAATCCAGATGCTAACGTAAAGGCAAGGAGGGAAGGGAACACGCGCGTAGCTTGATAAAAATAAAAGAAAGAACAGAAGGAACCATTTGAACTGAGTGGAGGAAAAAAAGGAGTATTGTAATACCCTCTCCACCCTTTCAGGTGCTTTGCGGAACGGTCTTTTGACCTTGACACGGGCAGAAAATTCTTTATTGATAAAAAAAAAAATTTGCATTTAACTCAGAGTTTGTGATTTGCGCTATTATTTACGCATATAACTGAGAGAGACAATTCAGTGTGGCGCTTATAAGTGAGAGATCTATAGCAATACTTTCCTATTTCTCGTGGCAGGACCTTACGAAATTCGCGTATAACTGAGAGGCGCATAAATGAGAGGTGACTGTATTTCATTCTTTGCTTTGTATACGACCCCCAAAAGTCAGCTCAAATTTTTAGATGAAATAACGCTCCCGATGATTGCCCCGATTTGGCGATACCGGCTAAAGGTGGTTTCGCCGTAAAAAGGACATTGCACCAAGATTTTGATCTCGAATTACTTTAATTCATATTTTAACTGATCCTCAATGAAAGACAAATCATGTGCAAAAATCTCAAACTTTAAAATTTAATAACTGTGTCAATTTTTATAGTACAGGTGTCAACCTTTTTATGTTATATCTTTTATGATATGTGTAAACTTTTATTAAATATAACTATAGGGACTGGGGAACCGTATAAAAAGTTAGATTTCGTAATTTTTATAAAATTGATTTTTTACTTTAAATAATGCCACAACATGAATATTTACCTCAATTGAAACGTTTTCGTAATTGGAACTATATATCTACAACTAACGGTTGAGAAATTAAAGGTCGGCGGTAGATAACATATGTATAACCCTGTATATATATATATATAATCTCTGCCGATTTAGATATTTGTCATAAATTTATGAAATAATTTTGTTCCATCAATGAATTTTACACAATACACTTATTTAAGAAAAAGAATTTCTAAGAAGAAAGATTAATTAAAATTAATTTTTATATGTATTCAAAAAATACATTTGATTGATTTTCATTAAAGTAGTTTTGTTACCCTATAAAATTCCGTGTTTATATAAATTTTGTAAATATCGAAGACAAATCTTAATAAATAATAACAGTAATGTATTATGATAACACCATTTGAAAATTTTAATGTTTAAATGAGAAAACTTACGTTTTTCTAATGATAATTTACTTTTTTTAATGTCAGAGGACTCATGCAATCTACTGAAAGATGTAATGTTTTAAGTTATCTAAATCTGCTATTCGTAGCTATAGAACTCAAAATTACATGTATTATGTAATTAAAAGATGAATCATGTATCTTACTAAAACGTAAAAGAAAATATAAATGTTTTAAAATTAATTTTACGCAATAATCAAATTGCTGTAAAAAAGGAAATGTGTGGACAAATTTAAAAGTAAAACAAAGAACGCTAAAATTAATTATATTTTTATTTTTATGAAATGGTAAAACTAGGAATAACATATGCAAATTAATTAAAACATCTTAAACCTTTATCTACGGAATTATGAATCAAGAAATTGCTTCTCCTCAATAATTACATTCCTTAATATCTGAGGTCAAAATAAAGGGATTATAAAATAATAAAATTTAGATAAGTTTTTTCATTAAAACTAATTTAATAAGTCGGTATTTATGGCACTTTTTATAAAATATTAACAAAAATAATTACTTTATTTAATAAAAATCCTTTTATGGAAATCTCGCAACTCATATAAAAACAATGTAAATAAATTTATTGTGATCCTATCTGTAACTGAGAAGTGTTTTGAAGCTGCAAATTTTTCATATAACATTTTTTAATAAGAGAAAAGCTACATCTATGTAAATTGTTGAGAAACTTACCACGTTAAAAAAAATTTAGCTTCGAATGATTTGCTGTACTTTCTAAATGTGATCGAGAAATGTATTTTGTATGAAAATTAAAATCTATTTTTATTAATAGACGAGTTTTATAAATGTTATATAAAAGTTTATGTATTTATATTTTAAAGTACCGTCAGTGAATAAAGGGTTAATTTCTGGCTGTAAGTTTCGATTTTTTTTTTTTTTTTTTTTATTATGATCCGTCTGCTCGAAGAAACACTAATTGCTTTTAATGTTAAGTAAAAAAAAAATATTGAAAAGTAAAAATAAATAAATAAATAATTACACAATTTGAATTTTTTAAAGTCGTAATGGTTCTTAAAAAATTATTATCTTGAGTCGTGTTATGTTTAAAAAGTTATCAAAATATTAGACTTTATTCTTTATAACAGTTGTAAATTTCCAAGTAGGTGATAAAAATCTGGGCCAGGATTCGAACCAGGGATGTCTTGGCTGAAGCCGCCAATTCTGTACCAACTGAGCCATTGCGGTCGAATCTGGAGGATATTCTCTCAAATAACCTTTAACGATTACAGCATCTGGTTTAATAACTGAATCAGTTGAACAGAATAAATCGAAAGTTATTTATGGAACTGCAGTATACGCTGCATGTATATGCTATGATAGATTATTAGCCCCCGATATGCCATTTCTTTCTCCCAGCAAATAAAGTGTCGTCTCCGAAAATAACGTTCCGTTATATGAACCAGCCGTAAAACAAAGCAGATGTATCATCGTACTGTTAATACTGCAATACTCTACTGCAATTTTTTACGCTTCTAAGCATCGCACATTTTGGATATTTATACCTTCGTACTGGGGAAAAGGTACTTTTAAAAGCAATTTGTTTGAAACTGCATCAACTGAACCATTTATTTTTGAGATATTAATTTTTTTTTGCAGTTTTTAGGGCCATTTGTTTAATTTTGGCAACTCCATTACTCCAATTCTGTAGAAAGTAAAGAAAAAATAGTTGGAAAATAGCTATTATCTACAGTTGGCCCCACTTAATCGGGTAATGGATAATTGCATACCCCACTTATATACATAGAATGACGTGGAACAAAAACGCTCCCCATAAGGTTAATGTTAAATATACTCGTTTTTACCGCATAACAATCCCCGGTTAATTGCATAAATATCTTCAATCTAGTAATCTGCATTTTATGAATACCTGTTATAGTGATGAATTGGAAGAAGGTTGGTTGTATTGAGTTTTATGGCGCAAAATCCCTTTAGGGACATGCTGCGCCAAACAAAAAGCGAGTCAAGAAGAACTGATGAGATGAGATACAATGGAAATAAAAAAGCCATCTGGATGGGGTACCCATCCAGATGTAATCGTCAAACAAGGGTAAATAACAATGTAAAATAGAAATCCAGTGAAGCAAAGTAAATGGATGTTAAGCAAAGATGAGGCAAAGATAGCTGGATGAGGTTTCCATCCAGATGTCAAAAAGAGAGTCAAACTTATGAAGCATATAAAAACTAAATCTCAAAATAAAAACCAGCGTGTTTTAAAAAAAGTAAATAGTGCCCCATGAGGTGCCTCCCCAATGAGGTTTGTCAAGAGTGGTGAGGATGTGTTAAAATACCTTCTATATAAGTGACGGAGACCCGGACAGTCAGTTAAAACATGATGAATGGTGAGATGATCAAAATGACAATGTGGACACATGGGTGCATCCTCCCGAAGTAAAAGATGTTTGTGAGTGATTCTAGAATGTCCAATTCTCAGACGAGTCAGAAGAACATCTGTTTTCCTTGGATAACACGGAGGCCAAGTCATGATGGTAGGTTTGATGTGGTGCAGTTTATTATTGCATTCTAAATTCCAACTTTCTTGCCATTTATTATGAATAAAGTGTTTGATAAGTAGTTTAACGTCTGAGAATGGAACTTTATGGCACAACGGATTAAGAGCGCGCTTTGCTGCCTCATCCGCTTTCTCATTGCCAGGAATACCCATGTGTCCAGGTACCCAGCAAAATAAAATATTATAGCCACGTCTTGTCAATTTATTATAAAAATCAAGGATTGATGAGACATAAGGATGCTTTTTAAAAGATTTGATTGCGTCAATAGAGCTATTTGAGTCGGTATATATGATGAAGGAAGTGTTATGATGATGAGAAATGTGCAACAGGGCTCTCTCTATCGCGATAAGTTCAGCTGTAAACACAGAAGTAGACGAATGCAGCCGGTAGCTGAGAGAAGTATTTTCACAAAAAACACCGCAACCAACAATATCTCCAGTTTTGGAACCGTCTGTATAGATGTCAGTGTAACTATTGAAATTTGATCTATGTGCAGCAAATAATTGTTGGAAAATAATTGGAGCCAAGTTATTTTTATCATATCCTTTAAAAGGGTGGAGCAATGTAACATTAGGCGATTTCCAAGGAGGGTGTACATGATTTGCACATGGACTCACCTCGATATTACACAGAGGGCTATTATCAATAATGTTCCTAATTCTGACACCAAAAGATGGGATGCAAGATGGACGATGCTGATAAATCATATCGTTGTCTGTATTTAGAATGTATGAATGAAGAGGATGGCCAGGATGTGAAAGGATACGGTAATAAAGTTCTAAAGAAAGCTTTTCACGAATGTGGTGTAATGCTGGTTCATTGCAGTCAACATAAAGGCTTAAAACTGGAGAGGTACGAAATGCACCAGAGCAAACACGGAGTGCGCTATGATGCACAGTGTCAAGTTTTTTAAGAACAGAGTTACGTGCGGAACCATAGACCTGGCAGGCATAGTCAATTTTGGAACGGATCACGGCTCGATAGATTTCAAGGAGAGAAGTACGGTCTGCTCCCCAGGAAGTATTTGAAAGCACCTTTAGTAGGTTAAGCGATTTTTCACATTTTGTCCGTAATTGTAAAATATGTGATAAAAAGGTTAGCTTACTATCAAATTGGAGGCCGAGAAAACGGACACTGTCCACAACAGGAATCTGAGTTGGTCCAATAAAAATTTCAGGATCTGGATGCAGATCCCTACGTCTACAGAAGTGAACACAAGAAGTTTTGTCATGAGAAATTATAAATCCATTCTTATTAGTCCAATTAAGAATATGGGTGATTGCAATTTGCAACTGTCTTTCAATAAAACGAATATCCTGTCCCATACACATAATTCGGAAGTCGTCAACATATAAATCACCTTTCACAGAAGGGGGCAGTTGACTAAGAATGTCATTTATTTTTATAGCAAAGAGGGTGACACTCAGGACACTGCCCTGGGGTACACCCTCTTCTTGTACATAAAAACTAGAGAGTACCCCACCGATTCGGACTTGAAAAAGTCGAATGGCGAGGAAGTTCTTAATAAAAATAGGGAGATTCCCGCGAAAGCCTAGGTTAAAAAGATCACGAAGGATCCCGTATCGCCATGTTCTGTCGTAGGCTTTTGCCATGTCAAAAAATACTGACACCAAATGGTTGCGTTTTAGAAAGGCTGTCCGTATGTGATTTTCAAGATTAATCAGGTTATCGATAGTTGACCTACCTCGTCGAAACCCACTTTGAAACGCAGCAAGGCAATTGTTATTTTCTAAAATATGCACAAGACGACAATTGATCATTTTTTCAAGTAATTTGCAAAGACTGCTAGAGAGTGCGATTGGCCTGTAATTATTGGGATTGCTAGCATCTTTCCCTGGTTTAGGAAAAGGAATGATAATAGAGTTACACCAGGCTTGAGGAAAGACCTGTTCTATCCAAATTCTGTTATAAAATGCAAGTAAACTATTGAGAGAGGTTGTGCAGAGATGTTTAAGCATGGTATAGATGATGCCATCGTGACCTGGAGCTGATAGATGGCTATTTTGCAAACATTTTATTAGCTCTGAGAGAGTAAAAGGAAGATTGTAGTCATAAAAGTTACGGGAATTAAAATTGAGGTGGGTAGTTTCTGTTTGTCTTTTGTATGATAAAAAAGGTTCCGGGTATGAGTCTGAGGCAGAGTTAGATGCAAATGTATTTGCTATGGTTTCAGCAATATTCTTAGGAGAAGCTATTGTTTGTCCGTTATGATTTAAGATTGTGATGTGGTTTTCAGAATAAAGACACATACAATTTTTTACTTTTTTCCAGAGGACTTTACTAGAAGTATTTGGGTTAATATTAGATACATATTGAATCCAGGATTCACGTTGGCTTTTACGGCGCACTCTTCTAGCTTCAGCCTTTGCTTTTTTGTAGGCAAGATAGTTAGTGTTATTGGGATAACGTCGAAATATGCCCCAAGCTTTCTGTTGATATTTTTTTGCAGCTTGACAGTTACTGTTCCACCATGGCTTCCTGTGTCTCATTGTAGATGATGAGTTTGGTATGCTAACATCTGCGGCATTGATAATACACTGGGTGATATTATCAACTGCATCGTCTATGTCACCTTCTACCATATGATTTGTGATTTTAGCATGATTTGTGAAAGTTGGCCAATTGGCTCTGTCATAGTTATAGCGTTTAAAATAATTATTAGAATCTCTGATAGGAGTGTTCTGTGAAATGAAAGTGGGAAAATGGTCACTGCCGTGCAGGTCAGTTGAAATCCAGAAATTCCAATACGGATAGACAGACGGAGAGCAGATAGTGAGATCTATGGCATGAGAGGTGCGCGTTTGTTCATGAAAATATGTATGATCACCATTATTGAGTAGGCATAAGCCATTGTCAGAGATTAATTTTTCTATGATATCACCACGTTGATTAGTGTCTGAATTCCCCCACAACTGGCTATGAGCATTAAAATCCCCAACGATGATGAAAGGAGTAGGGAGTTGAAGAAGGAGATCATCAAGGAGTGCTGACTGAATAATTTGGTGTGGTGGTAAATAAATGGTACAGACTGTAATGAGACGTTTTATATGTACACGGACTGCAACGGCTTGTAAGTTTGTGTTTAGGTTAATATGAGTATGGGGTAAATTGCGAGAGATGAAAAGAGCCACTCCACCAGTGGCCCTATCACAACCAGTAAAATCTTTTCTGTATGTAGCATAGGTGCGCAGTTTTGCTTTGTCATTGGGTTTAAGATGGGTTTCTTGTAAAGCTAAACATAGTGTTTGATGGTCATGAAGAATACTTTGGATTTCGTCATATTTATTATGGTAGCCTCGACAGTTCCATGAAATAATATTAGTCATGAGTGAGTTTTTTTTAATAAATTTATCTGCACCCTATTATCCGGAGATAGTAGACATACTATCTCCATCGTTAAATTCTTCACCCGGTTCTGGATGAAGAGCAACGGCATCATCCTCCTCCATTTTTTCTTTCATTTTTGGATGGATTTCCTTTTTGGATGTTTTATTTTTTATCTTTTTGGCTGGATTTTCAGATGACACAGTGGTTTTAATTGTTGGTAGATTAAATTTTTCTGAATCAGATCTATGGTTTGTTTTTTGAATTCCTCTTTTGGTGGTATTTTGAGAGCCTCTCTTGGGAATATGAGATTGGGAAGATTTTGTAGAGGAATTTTGTGATGGTTTAGGAGGAACAGAGTTTGGTGACCTAGGAGGAAGAGAGTTTGGTGACTTAGGAGGAATAGATTTCGGTGGCTTAGGAAAGTCAGACTGCGTTGAACTATTTGTTTTACCAGAATAAGTAGACAGGTTGATTTCTTTTTGTTTTGGTTGGCAATTATTATCAGTGGGGAATTCGGTTTGGGTGGCAATGCTTTGATAAGTTTTATGGGCCGTTTTGGATAAAGCAGCAGCATATGAAACACCAACTCTAGGTGTCCTGGACTCAACTATTTTTCTGGCTTCTGGGTACGAAATGTTATCTTTTGTGCGTATGGTCTGTATCTCCCTTTCTCTTTTCCACTGTTCACACGATTTGGCGTAAGATGGATGATCTTTCTTTACAGTTGACACAACAAGGTGGAGCGTTGCATTGCGCACTTTCGTGGCCAACAGCACTGCACCGACCACATGTTTCCTTACCACGGCAATTTGTTTTTGAATGCCCAAAGCGTTGACAATTAAAGCAACGCAGTGGGTTTGGAATGTACGGTCTGACAGAACATGACAGATATCCAGCTTTTACATATTTGGGTAAGTTTGGTGAGTTAAAGGTGAGTATGATGTGCTTGGTAGGGATTTGTATTTGATTGGCTGGTATTTGTTCGTCTTTACGGTAAATTTTGATTCGTCTAGTTTCAATTACATTTTGTTCTTTTAGATTATCAACTATTTCAGTTTCTGTAACATACAGCAGGTCAGATTCAGATATCACCCCACGAGATGTGTTGAGGGTTCTATGTGAACTTACGGAGATCGGGATATTTGCAAAATTTGTACATTTTTTTAAACTAATGGATTGTTTGCCATTGTTTACTTCAATAAGAAGTTCACCAGATCGAATTTTTTTAATGGTTTTTGGTTCACCTATCAATCCTTGGATAGATTTGTTAATTAAGAAGGGAGAGGTCTTGTCGAAGCTGCCTTCTACCCTTTTAACAAGAAAGAATCTTTCAGCACATGTATCATCAGTTCTACCAGCCCAAGATTTGGTTTGGCTCTGATTTATATCTACTTGAAGGCCTGAGGCCGATGCAGTCAGTTTCTCCTTAGATATATTTTGAGGCGTAGCAGTCTCAAGTTGAGCATTGGATGAAATATGGGGTTGTGGGGCCTCCACATCGCTTGTCTTATTGTCTGATATTGTAGCCGTATTTGAGAGATAATGTTTAAAACGCCAGGCATCGGGTCTGGTCACCGACCCTTCTTCTTACCGTTTCTTTAGGCGCAGGTCTCAAAAGGGTGAAAACTATCAACAAACTTCCACGTTTTTCGAACGTTGGATTAAACTCGATAGCATCCCCAAACTCTAGTTCTTTCACAGTGGAACTCGGTTGTCGTAGGTAAGCCTTTACAGCTCTGTCCAACCTACATCGCCCTTACGTCGAAAGGACACCAGTCGCCCAGTGCATTCCTAACCACCGCCACACAAGTATGGCGCCCACCGATCACGGAACCGGAATTCGGAGATGCCCTGCACTCTGGGACTCGAGATCAGCCTAAAAAGGTAGAAACGAGGCGATGAGATTAAAAAACCTCAACACCCAGAGTGTCTCACGTGAAAATAAAAAAATCCACTATTGTAAAAAAAAAAAAAAAAAAGTAATGTGAGAGAGAACTTAGAAAAAAGGTGTATTTTTTGTCTTTTTTAAAACTTTTAAAACTTTTTTTTTTCCTTTTCTTTTTTTAAACAAAAGAACAAGAACAATGTTAGTAGAACAAATAACAATTTGAACAAAATGGTCAGTAAAAAACATGAACAAGAACAAAGAGGGATAAGAAACTAAAAAACGAAAATTAAAAAGTGTGAAACAAAGAAAAAAGGATAGACAACTAAAAAGAGAAGAAAACAGGAAAGGAGAAGATCGCTCGGGAACCCGGGGTCGCGAAACCCGTAAATACCTAAAGAAGGTATTCCCCTGAGGGGGATGAATTGGAAGAAAGAAAAGAATAACTTTTTTGTTGTTGTTGTAACAATGGTTTTGTTATATCTACGATCGAAGAACAGAAACCGTCGTGAAAGAAGACTTTATTATCTTAAGAGACTACTTCAGTCAAGTGAAAAGACCCGGTCGCTAATGCTAATCCTATGGAAGAAATTTATAAAAATATCTCGGTTGCATTTTAATATTTTAAAATGACTTTTTTTGCATTGGATAGCTGATATCGATCTGAACAAAGGCCGGTTTTTGCTTTTTCAATTTTCTTCACAGATATTTTTAATGAGGGCACTTTCATGAACCGGTTTCGAAACTGAAAGCATCCTCTTAAAAAAAATCTGCAATCGAAATCGAAAAAGTAAAAAACGGCCTGCATTCAGATCGATCTCAGCTATCCAATGCAAAAAAAAAAAAAAAAAAAAAAAAAAAAAAAAAAAAAAAAAAAAACATTTAAAAATATTAAAATGCAACCGAGATATCTTTATAAATTTCTTCCATTGGATTAGCATTAGCGAACGGGTGTTTTCACTTGACTGAAGTAGCTTCTTAATTCTAGGAAACGCATAGGAGTGTAGAATTTGGACAAATATGTTTTTCTTGTCTTTTAAAGCTTGTCGTACATACTGTGACTCAAGATGCTGGGGGTACTTTTTGGAAAATCCTGGAATCGGCGGAAATGACAATTGCGACGGTCAAGAGAATAAAGGAACAATATTTAGCGCCGGAAATTGAGAAATTCAGTGTCCGAGGTAAAAAAAAAAAAAAAATTCCCTAAAGGATTTTTTGTGTAGGCAACAAAAACAACAAAAAAAAAGTGATAAATTGACAAATAATTGAAAAATAAAATGAATTTATGCAGAATTTATTTATTTTCAAAGGTATGATTTAAGACAATTTTTTATTTTTATTTTACTTTCATTTTAATTTTACATAAATTATAATGAAAAATTAAAACATGTAACATAAATAGTGTAATAATACATTATATCTTAATCCATATATTGTTATATATAGAGTAATAATAAATTATTTAAAATTAATAATTAAAATCTAAAATATTAAAATTATTAATGGAAAGGTTTTTTTTAATTATTAGGTAAATAATGTCCAATAATATTTATCATATCTGTGGTATATAATCAAATGATAACGTATACTGATAACATTAATTGCTGTCCTCGCTTAAACGCATATCCCGCTTAAATGCATACAATTCAGCGGAACCAACTGTATGCAATTAAGTAGGGCCGACTGTATTTCTGTAGCCATTTTCCTATAAAAACTGGAAAAAATGCTTAATTAAAATACGTGCTATTTTGAAGAAATATAAATGAATGATTTCTGATAAAACATGGAGCTATTATAAATTATATTTAATTTAATTATCTATATTACAAACAAATGAAGGCATATGAATCATTTAATAGCCGATTTTTTTTTTTTGAGTTATTTGAATGACATCTGGTTTTTTTTGGATTTGTGTATTACTCATCGATAGTGACATCCTATGAATACTTTACTGTAGATGTTGTTTAAGACTGGATCGAAGTGAGGAATTCTTCAGAGGATACGAATGACGTCATTTTATATAAAATAAAAGCGTGTGTTTTAAGTCTTAAAATTGAAATATTATTTGTATTATCCATGTTTATATATATTTACATTTTTTTCCCTCGACGGTGACACTAAATTCTGAAAAAGCAGAATTCCTGTTTTCTAGTATTAAATAAATTTTTAACACAGTTATTCAATTGGTAAATAAATCATAACTGTTGTAAATTTTGAAGTGGGTGAAAAATGTCTAGTGCAGGATTCGAACCAGGGATATCTTGGCTGAAGCCGACAATACTCTACTGATGCTTTATTCTTTAGTTTACCTAAAAAAAGTTTACTTGTTAATAAAAGGAATGTTCTAATTAAAAACTTGTGTTATAAAACTTGCTTTAAACCTTTCTAAATAATTAAAAGCCGTACATGTTTTTGTGATAGATTTGTTAAATTTAATTGAAAATATGTATTTATTTTTAAAACTCATACACATATTATAAGAATGTTTACAAGACAAGGAAGCGACTTCTAATGTACATTCACGACTTACCATAAAAAGGATCAAATGATGCAACTATTGATTTAGATGTAGTGCTATTTATTTGCTATTGTTACAATAACATTGTTTAGAACGCTATGCTATTAGTGTAGTAAAAGATAACTCATTATCACTTATCTATTACTGCACTATAATTTGCAACAAGAGAAATATTGAAGATTCCAACACTATGTACAATCTTGAATTTGCACGAGTTTTAACGACGTTATACAAAATATATAACAGATTAAATGAAAGTCACATGATTCAGGAATGAATCTGTAAGAATTTGCTAGAAATTCCCAAGAGCGAATCAGAGAACTCAACAAATGTTATGCGCGTAGCTCAGTAAGCCCCATTGGTGAATTAATCGTGAAACAGTTTTATGCCGCATACTTTTGGTACTGAGCTTGAGGTCAGATGGCACTTAAGGCTGCATATAAACGCTTGTTTTGCCATCCTTCTACGTTTTTCCGGGAAATCTTTTGTTCTGGATCTTTCTGCGATTTATTCACAAAAGGATGGTGGGTATCAAGAATTGGTCAGAAGATAAGGAGCTCAACTCTACTTGACGTAAAGATTCCTATTTTGCAGGACATCAGTCCCTTTCCTTTAAAGTAATTAAAGATAAAAAACACCGCGTGGCCATAAGAAAAGACGCCGTTGAGCTCCGGCTTCGAAAAAAGAGCTCAAAGGCATCTATGGAAGAAACCTGTCTGTTCCGGTAGTGCATATATGATTAATGAATGAATATGTGAATGATATGTGATTAATGAATGAAAAATGATTAATGAATGAAAGATTAATGAATGAAAACAATGAAAATAAATAATAATAAAAAAAATAACAAATTGCAACGACCATTTGGAAAATGATTTTTTCAAAGACTAAAATTTAAGGCATAAAAAAGCGCACGGAGTTGATCATACATTACATGCACCATGAATTAAACATTAATAGTGTTATTACACGTAAAAATTGCAAGCGACAAAAATCGTCTGCGACCCGTCAGATTTTTTGAAACTTACGTATTATCCAAGCATTTCATTGGCTGCTCGGGAAAAGTCTTTTCCATTGTCAGATTTCCAAGAAATCTGACGACCCATTTTAAATGAAATGTCATTCTTAAACTTCTAAACATACCACAATATTACTTTTTACACCGTCGTATAGAAAAAAAAATGTACTTTTAAATGCAATTTGTTTGAAAGCTATATCTCAATTTGTTTCTGAGTTATTATTTTTTTGTAGTTTTTATTACTTTTTTGTCATAGTGGCAACAGAAGTATCCATCTCTGTTGAAAGTAAAGGGAAAATACAGATTACTGTATAGACCAATCAGAAAACGAATAAAATGCAGATTCAACCAATAGTACGCCTCAGATATGTTTTTGATTTCCAAACCTGACGAGGACAATGACCATTTTTCCAAATGGTTAATAAATATCAAACCTGTATTTAAAGAAGAAAAAAGGCCTCTAAAAACTTAACATATAAAACTGCGTAGCATGGGATTTTTCAATAACAGGATTTTAATCATAGCATTAAATTGCAATTAAATTTTAATGTGCAAATGGAAATTTAATTACAGAATTATGCTGCAAACTTAAAGGGACTTAGTTAGGTCCCTGCTCCCTGATTACTAAGCCTACGTCTGACTCGAAGAATACGCGTAAATCCGCCCCTAAAACGTGTAAATCCATCGAAAACAGGAAATCGGAAAAAATTTCGATTACAATACTTTTTTCTATTGATAGTAGGAGAGCTGTTGAACATTTTTGAGTAGGTATTTGAGGCACCCTGAAAATTTGCGCAACACTTCTTTTGTAATGCCTGAATACAAAATCGAATGTCTGGCTGAAGGATCGTGGCCCAAAAACTGTGCCAGACAAAAAATGGCATTTGACACGTGTCTGGCACAGTTTTTGTGCCGACTAAAGTGTCTGTCATTTTCAAAATATTTTTTTCTAAGCATAAATATTATTCAGTCTCAATCTCAGCGTGCCTCAAATACTTTTTTTGGGTAGTCAAAAAATGGCACTTGACACGTGTCTGGCACAGTTTTTGGGCCGACTAAAGTGTCTGTAGTTTACAAAATATTTTTTTCTAAGTATAAATATTATTCTGTCTCAATCTCAGCGTGCCTCAAATACCTTTTCTGGGTAGTCAAAAAAGGCACTTGACACGTGTCTGGCACAGTTTTTGGGCCACGATCCTTCAGCCAGACATTCGATTTTGTATTCAGCCATTACAAAAGAAGTGTTGCACAAATTTTCAGGGTGCCTCAAATACCTTCCCTAAAATGTTTAACAGCTCTTGGACTATGAAGATAGAAGAAAGTAAAAAGGATCAATACATCTTTCAAAGAAATTGCATATTGCAAGATTAACATATAAATAAATATATAAAAATAAAATGTTTTGCTTTACATAAATGAAAACACGTTTCCCTTCTTTTAAGACCGATAGGCAAAAATTAATAGAATTTATTTGATACTGTTAAGACCAATGAAATTATTTTTGAGGGATTTGAAAACCGTTAAATGTCTGTAGGTAAACTGTAGTATTTTACTTCTTATGATAAGCTGCAGTTAAAGGATAACTTTAGACGTTCAAAAGGAAAACAAATGCCTTAATTTATTTTATTCATTCAAAACTAAATAAATGTTCAAATATTGAAAATAGTCTTAAGCATACATAAAGAAAAGCCTCCCTAACACATGGTTCATTTGCGCTTGAATGGTTCGATCTTCAGCGAAAAGGTTTTACAGTAAAGTGAATAATTTACCAAATGCACGCTACTTTTCGGATTTTAATTGTTTTTGTGGTTAGAACTCAAAAAATTAAAAAAATAAAATCCATTCCTTTTTATCCGCTGTATTGGAATATAAATGAGAAACCAAATAATTTAAAGCAAATCGAGGAAGAATATAATTTTATTTCCTGCTTTATTTTTGCATGATTGAATTACAAAGAAATTTATAAGAGAGGAGGAAGTCATTATGATAAATTTTGGCAAAATATTTCTAAAATAGTTTTAGTAAAGAGCAATTTATATCTTGTATTTTCTACTTATTAACTTATTATTCTTTTATTTAAAGTTTTAAAACGTAAAAATTTTATAAAAATTAAATTGATGTAGTAATATAATTTTAAAGAGGGCAAGTCATGTTGTACCGCCGTTTCGGTCCCAAACTGGCATGTTGGAATTTTCTGTACTTGAAGAATGTGACATAATTTTGCAGCAGAGCTTTTAAATCGAGCTTTTTAATCGAAGGCCTTTAAAATTTAATATAATTTGAATAAAAGTGTTCGATAACTACAGACAATTATAACTCGAATCCAAATTTTTGCAGCCCACAATTTTCTTTATAAACGGGTGGCACTTTCGTGTTTTTAACCGAGGACCCCTATATTTTAGTATAGCGCCAATATAAGGCCCGAAAAACGCAAACACCTGTATTTTAAATCCAAATTGTCGCAACGCGCACACATTTCGTATGATAAGCCTAATCGTTTTAAGCGGGGTGTATGCGTATATTTTTATAGAAGCCACCCCATATTTTAGTATATCATAAATATAAGGTGCCGGCTAATTTAAAAACTTAAACGTTGAGCTTTAATTATCGTATGCAATTGCACATGCACATATTATATTGTATACAGTTTGGACACTATGAGATTAACAATGAACTAGAATCTACAAATATTTTTTCAAATCTTTATTTCAGCCTGTTATTTAATGACACTTCAATAAAAATAAAATATTTTGCTTTATTTACATGAAAACACGTTTCCCTTCTTTTAAGAAGATAGGCAAAATTTAATAGAATTTTTCGATACTGTTAAGGCCAATTAAATTATGCTTGAGGGGCTTGGAAACTGTTAAATGTCTGTATGTAAACTCAAGGATTTTATTTCTTATGATAAGCTGCACTTTAATGATAACTTTAAATGCTCAAAAGAAAGGAAAATGTTTGTAGTCTTAATTTGTTATTCATTGAAGAATAAATAAATGTTCAAAAACTAAAAATATTCTTAAGCATATACAAAGAAAAGACTTCGAAACACATGGTTCATTTGAACTTAAATGGTTGGATTTTCTCAGAGAAAATTTTACAGCAAAGAGAATAATTTAACAAACGCACACTAATTTTCGGATTTCAATTGTTTTTGTAAAATTCATTGCGTTTTTTCCGCTGTATTGGAATATAAATGAAAAAAGAAATGTTCTTTAAGCAAATCGAGCGAAAAAATAATTTTTCCCCCTGATTTATTTTTTAATGATTCAATTACAAAGAAATCTATAAGAGAGGAAGTCATTGGTGATAAAATTTTGCAATATACAGGATGTTTCTAAATGAATATCGGGGTTTTAACGGTTGGTAATATTTATTACATAAAACTTAAAATTATAATTAATACATAAAATGAAAGAGCAACTCAAATAGTTTTACCTACAAGATTGCATGCGCTCAATGTGCGTACCTTTCGACATATTCGTCAATTACATCAAATCGATAGCTCAGTTTTTCCCAAACGTTGATTAGTGTTTGTGGGGTAATTGTTGCAAAGGCAGCCGATATTTTCAAACTGATGATACCATCTACGGATGTTATTATCACTTGGGGAATCACATCTGAACTTAATCCGGAACGCACGTTGCACAGTAACAATAGATTCTTACTACAAAATGCTTTCCGTTGACTAGCCGCCAATTTTGCTACTAGCGATTTCTAACGGATGACGAAGAAACACTGAAGGCGCATGCGCATGCGTATGCACAGGTACCAACAACCAGTTTCAGTTGCTCTTTTATTTTATGTATTAAATATAATTTTAAGTTTTATATAATAGATACTACAAAGCGCTAAAACCCCGATATTCATTTAGAAATACCCAGTATTTATGAAACAGTTTTAGTAAAGATCAACTTATAGCTTGTATTTTGCAGGGCTGCGGAGTCGATGTGAAAAAGGGACGACTCCGACTCTTTCGCCCAAAAATATGCCGACTCCGATTCCGACTCCAACAACCCAGTCCTGCTTGTAACATGGACGACTCCAATCGGGAAATTTTAAGAGATCCAACACCTTCGCTCAAAAATAGGCCCGACTCCGACTCCGCAGCCGTGGATTTTGTACTCATTAAGTTATTATTCTTTCATTTAAAATTTAAAAACTGAAAAAATTGATCAAAATTTAAATGATCTGATCAAAGGGAGCAAGTCATTTCGGTCCTGCCATTTCCGACCCGACTTTTCGGCGTCCCTTCACCAGCATGCTGACATTTTGAACACGTAAAAAATGTTACATAATTTTTCAGGTGATATTGTCGAGCTTTTTTTTTTTTTTTTTTTTTTTTTTTTTTAATCGAAAGCCTTTAAATTTTAGTATAGTGTGAATATAACGGCTCGATGACTACAAACACTGAAAATTCGAATCCAAATTTTGGCAACCCACACAAATCTTTATAAAAGGGTGGGGGAATTATCTTTTTTTTTTTTTTTTTTACCTATGACACGTATATTCTAGTATAGCGCGATTATAACGTCCGTACACCACAAAAACTTGTAATTTACATCCAAATTTTTGCAGCCCACACAAATTTCGAAGAGTCTGAGTATTCTTTTTATAGAAGCCTCGCCATGTTTTAGTATATGATAAATATAAGATTCCGGCAATTTAAAAAAAAAATAAAAGTTCAGCTTTAATTATCATATGCAAATGCGTATGCATATGTTACAGTGTATATAGTTCGGACACTATGTGATTAACAATGAATAAAAATATATAAATTGCTTTACAATTCTTTATTTCAGCCTATTATTTAAACACACTTTAATAAAAATAAAATATTTTGTTTTATTTACATGAAAATACACTTCCCTTCTTTTAAGAATTATCTGCAAAATTTAATAGAATTTATTCGATACTGTTAAGACTAATTAAATTATTTTTGAGGGATTTGGAAACCGTTAAATGTCTGTAAGTAAACTTTAGAATTTTACTTCTCATAATAAGCTGCACTTTAACGATAAATTTAGACGTTCAAAAGAAAAGAAAATATATGTAGTCTTCATTTATTATTCATTCAAAACTGAATAAATGTTCAAATTCTCAAAATATTTTTAAGCATATATAAAGAAAAGCCTTCCTAACACATGGTTCATTTGCGCTCAAATGGTTCGATTTTTAGAGAGAAAATTTTACAGCAAAGGGAATAATTTACTAAATGCACGCTACTTTTTGGATTTCAAATGTTTTTGTGGTTAGAAGAAAAAAAAATTAAAATATAAAATCCATTGCGTTTTTTCCACTGTATTAGAATATAAATGAGAAAAGAACTGTTTTAAAGCAAATCGAGCGAGAAAATAATTTTATCTCCTCCTTTAATTTTTCATGATTCAATTACAAAGAAATATATAAGAGAAGAAGTCATTGATAATAATTTTTTGCAATATATTTATGAAACAGTTTTAGTAAAGATAAACTTATAGCTTGTATTCTGTACACATTAAGTTATTATTCTTTTATTTAAAATCTAAAACGTAAAAATTTGACCAAAATTAAATTGATATGTTTTGTAATTTTAAAGGGTCATTTCGGTCCGGTCATTTCCGACCGGACGTTTCGGTCCTTTCACCAGCATGCAGAAATTTTGAACGAGTGAAAAATTTTACATAATTTTACAGGTGACATTGTCGAGATTTTTAATCGAAAGACTTTAAATTTTAGTATAGTGTGAATATAAGGGATCGATAACTAAAAATACTGAAAACTCGAATCCAAATTTTGGCAACTCAGTCTAATCCTTATAAAAGGGTAAGGGTCATTATCTTTTTTTTTTTTTTTTTTTTAACCGATGACGCGTATATGTTAATATAGCGCAAATATAAGGTCCGTACACCACAAAAAACATGTAATTTAGATCCAAATTTTTCCAGAGCACGCAAATTGCGTATGATAAGCGTAATCGTTAAAAGCGAGCAGTCTGTGTATTTTTACTTTCTTTTATCTTCAATAGAAGAAAGTATCGAGATTTATATTCGAGATATATTGTAATCGAGTTTTCTTTCGACTTCCGGTTATGGACGGTTTCCCACGTTTTGGGGGCCAGAGATACCAAAAAAAACATGTTTATACAAAATGTCTGTCGCCATTGAACCACCGAAAAGTGTATGAAGTTATGCATAGGCTTTTTTTTAAGTTTTTGGCTATGGCAAGCAGGTCCTCCCTTAATTTGGAAAAAATCGGTCTGAAGGGGGCGTTCTAATAGCGATTTTTGTGCTTTTTTCAATATTGTAATATCGGAAAATGTATGAAGTTATGCATAGAAATGAACCAAATTTTTTGCGTATGTGTTTGGCCATGGCAAGAATGTCCTCCCTGAACTTGGAAAAATTTTGCCGGAAGGGGACGCTGTAATAGCGGTTTTGAGCTATTTTCATTATTGTACTACACTGATGTCCAAAATTAAGGACCAGTCACAAAATATTAATTTTTAAGTAAGCGAATACTCAAAAGGAAATAATGTAATTAAAATAATTACTATCCCTACAGCACAGCTACTCCATATAGCATCTCATTCATGTCAGACATGGTCAAAAGTGTCACAATCACTACGGTGAAACAAAAAAATAGGAAATTCCAGACGTCTCATTATGAGTCTCAAATGATCACTATATGTGACTCCACTGAGACGTCAATGTGACTGCTGCTTTGTGACGACTCACCAGGTGACTTTACAATGTAGTTACATTGTGACTCTCTTGTGACTGTCATTTAGATTCACTTTCAATGTCATCATGAACGTTCCAATATGATAAGTCACCAAATAATATCACATTATAGTCACATGGTGACTTTCCACAAAAGAGCATAATGGTGACTTTACAGTATTTACTCTGTCACCTGAAAGTCATCATGCGACTTTAATGTGACATTATTTGGTAACTTATCACAATGCAGTGTTCACGACGACTTTGAAATTGAGTCTACAGATGATAGTCACATGAGTGTCGCAATGTAACTACATTATAATGTCACATGGTGACCCGTCATAAATCAGCAGTCACAATGACGTCTCAGCGGAGTCACATATAGTGATCATTTGTGACTCATAATGAGATGTGTCGAATTTCCTATTTTTTTTGCTGCACCGTAGTGACTGTGACACTTGTGACCATCTATGACATGAATGAGATGTTATATGGACTAGCTGTGTTGTAGAGATAATAATTATTCGAATTATATTATTTCCTTTTGAGTATTCGCGTACTTGAAAATTAGCATTTTGTGATTGGTCCTTAATTTTGGACATGAGTGTATATAAAAGTGTTTCAAGTTGAATTCAACAGAATTTTTACTTTTTTCTACCTTCAATAGAAGAAAGAATTGTAATCGAAATTTTTTTTACTTCCGGTTTTCGACGGATTTACACATTTTAGGGGACAGTGATCCCAGAAAACATGTATATGGAAAATGCCTGTCTGTCCGTCTGTCTGTGCGTCTGTCGCCATCGTACCATCAAAAAGTGTATGAAGTTATGCATAGAATTGAACCAAATTTTTATTTTAAGTTTTTGGCTACGGCAAGCAGGTCCTCCCTGGATTTGGAAAAAAATTCGCGGGTAGGGTGCTGTATTACCGAATTTTGTGCGCTTTTAAATATTGTACCACTAAAAAGTGTATGAAGTTATGCATACAACTGAACCAAATTTTTATTTTAAGTTTTTGGAGATGGCAAGTAGGTCTTATCTGAATTTGGAAAAAATTCGCCGGTAGGGGCACTGTCATAGCGATTTTTGTGCGATTTTGAATATTGTACCATCGAAAAGTGTATGAAGTTATGCATAGAATTGAACTAATTTTTTTTTTTAAGTTTTTGGCTATAGCAAGCAAGGCCTCCCTTAATTTGGAAAAATTTGGCCGGAAGGGGGCGCCGTAATAGCGATTTTTGTGCCATTTTGAATATTGTACCATCGAAAAGTGTATAAAATTATGCATAGGATATAACCAAATTTTTTGAGTTCGTTTTTGGTCATGGCAGGAAGGTCCTCCCTGAATTTGGTAAAATTTTGCCGGAAGGTGGCCTGTCTGTACCATTTTCATTACTGTACCATCGAAAAGTGTACGAAGTTATGCATATTGTTCCGGCTAATTCTGTAAACAGCTAATTAGCCAGCGCAAGCTCTATTAGAACTGTCTACTTTTGAACTGAAATGAATTAATATTTTTGTTGATGTTAGAATTATTTAGATGTGATGTGTCGAATTTAACTTCATAGATTTTTATGTTCCGTTTTGTAATTAAATGTTTGTTTTGTGCCTTAAAGAATGTTGATTATTCGCAGAATTATATAACACTGAACCACCGTTGACGCCAGATTTGATTTGAAATGAATGTTTAGATTAAGTAGAAAAGAATTTGAAATTTGTGGTGCATCGCGCCGACAAGTCTAGATGGGAAAAGATTACTGCGTAATATTTTTGTTTTGTTTCGATTTGGAACTGGTGAGTGCTGATTTTTGTTATATTTTATTTCTTGAAAATGAACGAAAACAAGGAACGAAAAATGCGTGATACGCATCGAACGCTATTAAATAAATTATTTGAAGAAATTGAGCAGTATTTAGCTAGTAATGGAATATTCGTTAGAAAATTTAGAAGAATTAGTCAATAAGTTAAAGGTTAAATGTAAGACTATTAAGGATCATGATAACAACATTTTAAGCCTAATAAATACGAAAAATGTCGAAAAAGAAATCCTGAATATTGATGAATATAACCAGAAAATAATAAGTTACAGAAATAAATTAAACTTTAAAATTAAAAGTTTATCATCTTCTAATGCAGATATTACACATAGTAATAACATTGATTCAGTGCGAACATGTCATGCTGCTACTGAACTAAAAAGAGTAAAATTACCAAAGCTACAAATAAACCGATTTTTTGAGGAACAAGACAACGTTTTAGAATTTTGGAACCAGTTTGAGTTAGCGATAGATAAAAACCCAAGTCTAACAAAAATCGAAAAATTTACGTATTTGAAAAGTTTGGTTGCAGGAGCGGCTGCAAACACGATTAATGGTTTTGGATTAACTGAAAATAATTATGCGGCGGCCGTATTGCTTTTGAAACAAAGGTATGGTAGACATGACATGCTCGTACATGCTGACTTAAACAATTTATTAAATATGAAAGGTTTGAAAAGTTCTTCTGACACTGGTGGATTAAGAAATTTATACGATAAATGTCTAGTGCAAATTCGAAACTTAGAGTCGTTAGGTGTAAAACCTGATACATACAGTGGGCTATTTTGCCCAATTTTACTGAAGTTAATAACCCCAGATTTGACGTTAGGATTTAATAGAAATCTAAAAGACGGAGAAATGTGGGATATAGATAAACTTATGAGTTTTCTTAAAAATGAAGTTGAAAGTAGAGAACGGGTATCAACTATCCATGACTTAGATGGTAAGAAATCATTTTCTAATGATAATAAATTTGAATATAGACCAAAATTTACAGATAAACAATTGAAATATAAGCCGCGATATCAATTTTATACTAAAGGATATAAGCAAATAAGTGATCCAGCTACTGAATTAATGACTTCAGTAAATAAGAATTCGTGTTTATTTTGTAATAGTGTTGATCATAATAGTGAAATGTGTAAGTCTTTAACCATTGATCAGAAGAAAGAAATACTAAAAAAGCAGGGAAGATGCTTTTTGTGCTTACAGTGCAAACACAGAATTAAAGACTGTGACAATACCAAAATGTGCGATATTTGCGGTAAGAAACATAATAGGGCTATTTGCTTTCAATTTGAAAATGATTCTAAAATAAATGTTGGTATATATAGTGTGGTATCTATTTCCCATTGTGGTAACAATTCCACTAGTAATGTACAGAATGAAAATACGCATTGCAACATATTTTTGCAGACTTGTTCTGTTATAATAAAAGATCATAAAAATGATAATAATGAACCAGTTCGTGTTTTATTAGATAATGGTAGCATGAGAACATTTATAATTCGCGACATTTCACAAAAATTACAGTTGCCGGTTATTAGAAAAGAACTTTATGTGTTTAGGCTTTTGGAGCTGAAATGGCAAATGAGAAAACGTATAATGTAGTAAAGGTAAAACTTGTAAATAGAGAACATCCCTCTTTACACATTGAAGTTGAAGCTCTGGAAAAAGATCTAATTTCCGCTGCTTGCTTACCCACTCCTGATAAATACATTAGGAAAACTTACAATAAATTAAAAGGTTTACAACTTGCTGATAGTTATGAATGTACTACACTGTGAAAAAAAATCTGTAGTTCTACAGACGTAAAGTTACATGCTTACTAAACTTTCATCTGTAACTGTACAAAAAAGCTGCAAATCTACAAAACTAGTTTTTGTAAAGCTACAGAAATTTGTAACTTTACAAATGAATCTGCTAAAATTACAGTAATCTTACTAAAATTTTATCTGTAACCAGGGTTGCAGTTACATGAAAGGTTCTAGGCATCCCAGTTTCCTAAACAATTCTTAGTAACCTTACAGAGTTTTTGATTTTTGGCACGAAAATGTGTCTGTTACATGATTTTTTGTTGTAGCCGTTACATAAAATGTTCTAGGAATCCCAGTTTCCTAGAAAAACTTCAGTAACTTTACAGATTTTTTTTTACAGTGTAGTAAACAAATTGCAGTTTTAATCGCCACTGATAATTATTATAATTTTGTAACTGGTAGAATCAAAAGACTAAAGAATAATCTCGTAGCTACTGAAACCCTTTTTGGCTGGTGCTTACAGTGTTATACGGGGTCAGCCAATGAATTGTTCAGTATGAAAATTATCGTTGAAGAAAAGGATATATCCGATCAAATCACAAATTTTTGGCAGTTCGAAAGTTTAGGAATTGAATCCGAAACTCAAAATGTTAGTAATGTGGACGATGACATTATTACTGATTTTCAGTCTAATATTGTTTTTAAGGATAACCGGTATAAAGTGAAATTTGCATGGAACACAAATTTCAAAATGTCTCTTAATAACAATCGCGAAGTCGCATACAGAAGATTTTTGAAATTGAGAACGAGCATTCGAAATTACCCTTTGTTATTCTCAGAATATAAAGCTATTTTAGATAGTTATTTAGCAGACAATATTATCGAACCTGTTGACAATACATCTGATGTAAACTCATTTTACTTACCACATAGAGCAGTGATTCGTGAAGATAAGTCCACCACTAAAGTTCGCATTGTCTTTGACGGAAGTGCCCAAGCTAATGGTGAGCTGTCACTAAATGATTGTTTACATACGGGATTAAATCTCATTCCCGAATTGTTCAGCCTTTTAATCAAATTCAGAAACTTCCCCATAGCAATTACTGCAGACATTCAACAAGCTTTTTTTGCAGATAGAGATTGATGAACCAGATAGGGACTTCACCAGATTTTTCTGGGACGATGAACCATGAATTGATGTTCCAGGTAAGGAATTTAAAATATTCAGACTAAAGAGAGTGCTCTTCGGTGTGAAATCAAGCCCCTTTCTTCTGGCTGCTACCATCAAGCATCATCTACAAAGGTATGTAGAAACATTTCCTGAATCTTTTGAAATTTTAAATTCATCATTATATATAGATGAGTTTATAACAATTCAACCGAATCTTGATTACGCATTTAAAATTAGTATGGAAGCGTATGAAATATTTCAAGAAGCTAGTATGACTTTTAGAAAATGGAAAACCAACTCGCATGAACTGCTTGAGAAATGGAAAGAATATGATTTACATATTGATGAAATTTCTGATAACTTAAATCTCACTATTCAGACTTTGATACCTTCCAAGGTTTTAGGGGTTGCGTGGGACCCAAATAGTGACATGTTTTCATTTACGACTCAAAATCTAGAAAATTTCCTTACGAATAAACTTAGTACTAAACGTTATTTATTGCAAACTGTTGGCCGAATTTTTGACCCAATTGGAGTTATAAGTCCTTATACTATTACAATTAAATGTTTAATTCAAGAAATTTGGTGTTTAGGACTTGATTGGAGTGAAAACCTACCCAAACATCTAGACAATTTATGGGATGAATGGTTTGAAGAAATAAAAGAACTGAATTGTATTAGCATTCCCAGATATTATTTGGCTGATATTGCCCTTGATGAAGTTGATTATTTTGAGTTACATAGTTTTTCAGATGCTTCAAAGAAGGCATATGGTACGGTAGTGTACCTTAGAGCAGTGTTAAAGAATAAGAGCATTGTTACTAGTTTTGTGGCAGCAAAAAGTCGAGTCGCCCCTTTAAAAACTGTCTCTACACCTCATCTGGAACTTTTAGGAGCCCTTTTTTCTGCTAGACTTTGTAATAAAATTGCTAAAGAATTAGCTTTTCCTGCAACTTGCTACTTTTGGACCGAGTCTACTATTACTTTCTTTTGGATTAGAGGTGAGCTAGAAAGATTTAAAATGTTTGTCAGAAACCGGATAAAGGAAATCAGAAATCTTAGTGATCCATTAAATTGGTTTCACTGTCCTGGAAAAGATAATCCTGCCGATCTAGTTACTAGAGGTTTGAAAGTTTTAGAGTTGAAAAATAACCATCTTTGGTAGGCCAGCAGTGGTTAAAACAAGACAGATATCTTTGGCCAAAATTGGATATTACATTCGATAAATTAGATATTTCTGAAGTTAAAGATCAGTTAAAAGTAAAGAAAAATACTGTTGTAAAATCAACTATTGTAAATGAAAATCAGTTAAACATTGATATGATTAATCGATATTCTTCTTTTATGAAGTTAATAAGAATTGCTGCATGGTGTTTAAGATTTCTGAAAAACTGTAAATTGAAATCAGGAATTAGAAAATATGATTATTTAGATACTTCTGCGTTACAGAATGCGATCAAGAAGCTGATAAAGATTGTTCAAAATTCCGCATTTCAAACTGAAATTCGATGTTTAAAGGAAAAACGTCCTCTCCCAAATAACAGTAAGATTTTAAACTTAAATCTATTTCTAGATGCAGATGAACTGTTAAGGGTCGGTGGAAGACTGAAATTTTCTAATTTATCAGAATCTCAGAAACACCAAATACTTTTACCAAAGTCTCACTATTTTACTGAACTCTTAATTGATTATTACCATAAAAAATTCCTACATTCATGTACTCAGACAACTGTATCTTTATTGAGACAATTTTATTGGATACCATCTGGTCAAAGTCAAGTAAAAAAATTATAAATAGGTGTGTGACTTGTCTTCGAACAAAACACCAAACTCTTCAACAATTGATGGGTGACTTGCCCCGTGATAGAATCGTACCATCTAGACCGTTTGACAAAACAGGCGTTGATCTGGCAGGTCCTATTATAACAAAACCTAGTTTAAAACGTTCAAAGATAACCCTAAAATCATATATTGCTATATTCATTTGTTTTTCTACCAAATCCGTTAATCTAGAATTTGTTTCGGACTTGACCACAGAAGCATTTTTAGCCTGTTTGAGAAGATTCATTGCTCGAAGATCTAAACCCTGTGTCATATGGAGTGATAATGCCACAAATTTAAAGGGTACTTGTGCTCTTTTGAAATCCTTCTATCAGATTTGTGCTTCGGAAGAAATTTAGCGATTTAGTGCTGAAGAACAAATTCAATGGAATTTCATACATCCTGCATCCCCACATTTCGGCGGATTATGGGAATCAAATATAAAAATCATGAAGCGAATCCTCTTGAAAATAACTAAATCCTCTATCTTAAATTTTGAAGAGCTGTCAACACTTGTGACGCAAATTGAGGCAGTTATGAATTCACGTCCGCTGCCCCCTTGTCTGCAGATTTTAATGATCTACAACCACTCACACCTGGTCACTTCCTCATTGGAGGTCCTCTTTTGAATATTCCTAAAAATAATGCTATTTTTGATTCTTTAACTTTTTCTTCTAGGTGGACACTAGTTCAAAGATTAAAAATGCAATTCTGGAACCGCTGGAGCCGTGAATACTTAAATGAGCTGCAAGTCCGCAGTAAATTTAAAAAGTCCTCGCAAAATGTTAAAGTTAGACAGCTTGTGTTATTGAAAGAAGGAAATGACAAGTTTATAGATTGGAAACTAGCTCGAATTATGAAAACTTATAAAGGTGATCATGGACATGTCCGTGTAATTGATCTCAAGACCTCTACAGGTATGTTACGTCGAAATATCACCAGAGTAGTACCTTTGCCATTTTATGATGATGTTGGACAACCGTCCAACGCCGGGCGGGATGTTCCGGCTAATTCTGTAAACAACAAGTTAGCCAGCGCATGCTCTGTTAGAACTGTCTACTTTTGAACTGAAATGAATTAATATTTTTGTTGATGTTAGAATTCTTTAGATGTGATGTGTCGAATGTAACTTCATAGATTTTTATGTTCCGTTTTGTAATTAAATGTTTGTTTTGTGCCTTAAAGAATGTTGATTATTCGCAGAATTATATATCACTGAATCACCGTTGACGCCAGATTTGATTTGAAATGAATGTTTAGATTAAGTAGAAAAGAAATTGAATACATATAATTGAACCAAATTTTTCGTGTATGTTTCTGGCTATGGAACGCAAGTCCTCCCTGAACTTGAAAAAATTCCGCCGGAAGGGGGCGCTTTAATAGCGATGTTTGTGCCATTTTCATTATTGTACCATCGAAAAGTGTATGATGTTATGCATAGAATTGAACCAAATTTTTTGTGCATGTTTCTGGCTATGGAAAGCATGTCCTCCTTGAATTTGAAAAAAAATCTGCTGGAAGGGGGCGCTGTAATAGCGATGTTTGTGCCATTTTCTTTATTGTACCATCGAAAAGTGCGCATACACCAAAATTATGCATATAATTGATCCAAAATTTTTGTGCATGATTTTGGCTTTGGCCAACATGTCCTATTTGAATTTGGAAATATTGCGCAGTAAAGGGGTTCTGTGATAGCGATTTTTGTATACTTTTCTTGATTTTTTGTAGTTCTATTGTCCATCGGCGGCTCGCGCAGCGGCGGGAACTCGCTTCCAGCTATGCCAGCTATTCGCAAACAGCTGATAACTACAAAATTTGGAAAAACTATTAATTTTAACAAATATCGTGATATAGATAAACTCGTTTTTAGTCCTTTTAATTGACTAAAGCAGAAATTTAAGATGAAAATCAAAGTTGGTGTAGTATTGAACTAATAATATTGAAGTATTAACATGTGTAAATAGTTTGTGAAATATTAAGATGTATAATACAGAAGAAAGTTTTGGGATTGGCACATCCAACTAGTTTGTGGGTGTTTTTGGCTATGGCTAGCAAGTCCTGCTACGACTTGAAAATATTCCGCCTGAATGGGGCGCTGTAATAGCGTTGTCTGTACCATTTTTACTTTCTTCTATCTTCAATAGAAGAAAGTATTGTAATCGAAATTTTTCGACTTCCGGTTTTCAACGAATTTACACATTTTAATGGCCAGAGATACCCCAAAAACATGTTTATTTTATAAAAGCCTCGCCATATGTTAATATAGGATAAATATAAGGTTCCGACAATTTAAAAAATTTAAAAGTTGAGCTTTAATTATCATATGCAAATGCATATGCACTTGTCTTATTGTATATAGTTCGGACACTATGTGATTAACACTGAATAAAAGTCTAAGCTTTTTTACAAATCTTTATTTCAGCCTGTTATTTAAATACACTTTAATAAAAATAAAATATTTTGTTTTATTTACATGGAAATACACTTAACCTCTTTTAAGAACTATAGGCAAACTTTAATAGAATTTATTCGATACTGTAAAGGCCAATTAAATTATTTTTGAGGGATTTAGGAACTGGTAAATGTCTGTAAGTAAACTCTAGGATTTTACATCTCATGATAAGCTGCACTTTAACGATAAATTTAGACGTTCAAAAGAAAAGAAAATATCTGTAGTCTTAATTTAGTATTCATTCAAAACTAAATAAATGTTCAAAAACTCGAAATATTCTTAAACATATATAAAGAAAAGCCTTTGTAACACATGGTTCATTTGCGCTTAAATGGTTCTATTTTAGAAAAAAAAAATTTACAGTAAAAAGAATAATTTGCCAAATGCACGATACTTTTCGGATTTCAATTGTTTTTGTGGTTTGAAAAAAAAATTTGAAAGGTAAAATCCATTTCTTTTTTCCGCTGTATTGGAATATAAATGAGAAAAGAACTGTTTTAAAGCAAATCGAGGAAAAAAAAATAAATTTTCTCGTGATTTATTTTAGCATTATTCAATTTCAAAGAAATACATAAGAGAAAAAGTCATCGTCGATAAATTTTTGCAAAAAATTTCTGAAACACTTTTAGTGAAGAGCAATTTATATCTTGCATTGTGTATTCATTAGTTTATCATTATTATATTTTAAATTTAAAAACGCTAAAATTTTATAAAAATTAAGCTGATGTGTTATGTAATTTTAAAAGTATTTGACTTGGTCTGAAAATTGGAAATTTGAGTCCCAGTTACTTTTTGGAATTTTTAGGCAAATATTAATTCAATTTATCACATGACCTATTAAGACACATCTGAAACATATATTAAAAAATAATTTAGAATAAATTTGAAATTTAAAAACTATTTAAAAAAATTAAAACATAATAAATGTCATCAGAAAGGCATGTCCCTCCGTGCATGTTTTTCATTTACAATATAACAGCATCCCATAAGATGAAGAAAAAGAACACTATATAAAATGTTTGAATTAAATAAACGGTCAAGCGCGTATATTACTCGCATTTAGAGGGTTCCGTACAATAAATATATGAATTATTAACTGTATTAATAAAAAAATCGTTGCTGAAAGAATAATAAGACTTTTTAAAGTACTATAAACGTAGCGTTGGGTATAGCTGTACATACAAGAAAAGTATAAATGGCTAAATCATAAAAGTTAAAAGGGATATGAAGCTTAAATAATATCAAATATTGCTATTCTGTATAACTCTTTTTTTTTTTAAATCTTATCCTAATTTGTTTATAATGAACTTAATGCGGTACTGACAATAAAAATAGTGCATATTTAAACTTCATTAGGCATTTCATAAATCTAAGTTCAGCGTAGTAATAATGATTTCTTTTTTCAGTGTATTTAAAACAAAACACTTGTTCTAAGTTTAAACTTGGCATTGTGCTAAGGGTGCTTCATAAGCAGGTCTCAAAGTTGAAACGCCGCCTTGGTCAGTGCCGCGTTTTTTCAGATAGATTTTTAATGAGCTTTTTAAGACACGGGGGCGTATTGAAAGATCCACTCAATGCAAAGTTGTCGCTAATCCCATAGTATTTATGTGATTAATTATAATTAAATTGGTCTGTTTCTAGCAGTTTGACTTTTATTGCTTTTATACTGCTACTGAGCATTGCATTACACAAATATATCTTTAAAAGCCGATGGTACATGGAGTCTAGCGCCTCTGGCATTATGTATGGCCAAACCTTCCGTGTGTTTAAGGGTTAATATCTCGGCTAATTACCGACGATTTTTTTTCAAAAATCATTATGAACAATAACTTTATAGTTCTGCTACAATAGGCACCTCCAGTGCTCCTAAACACCTTTGCTGAAAGCCCGCAAATCAAAATTTATGTATAACAGAAAAATGCGCTTTTCTCAAAAACTATGTGACCAAGGTTAATCACTATAGTTTTCCTGTAAGTTTTAAATTAACGTCTACCACCTCAATTTTTTTCATAATTTTAGTTTTAGTAGATTCGGAAAAAAAAGGGGGGGGGGGCATTTTTTTGCACCACAATTTCGACGAAGCCTCTCAAAATATAATACCTAAAATTAAAATTAAAGAGGTTTTGAGTTCAGCGTTATTAAAGCTTTCACACGATACCCTAGAATATATAGAAAGAAAATATTTTTTTTTCAAATAACATAATTAGCCCCTCTACATTTTTATTTGTGAATGTTTAATAATCTGTAAATATGCGGGTCAACAGTCTTTATTACTTCCCCCAATTTGAACTTTTCATGTTCCATAGTTTACGCATAAAATGGCTGCGAGAGACAGACAGACAGAGGAGTGATGTTATAATGGTTCCATATTTACTTTTTAAGTACGGAACATTAAAAAAGGATGTATTTTTTACTATTTAAAAGAAAACTTAAAAAAATTAAGTTAAAAATAAATACAGCCCATGTCACTTCAGCTGTAGAGTTCCATATCCTGTTCCGTTTTTTGTTGGGAACTTTTAATAGCGATAGATGTTTGGATATGGTTGTTGCTTTCTAACTACTGACATGGATTTTATCTTCTTGATGTTACACCGAAGTGTTTAACCGTTATTTTAGCTAGTATGCCGCCAGAAATGCCAGTATGCAAATTTGAAATAACGCCTGTAGACAAACTTTAGCCTCGACCTAGGTAGCCTGTGTGACGTTTTACCTAAATTTTGCAAATTTAGCGATGTTCTGTGATAAAGAACAACAATTTGAATTTATATTATAATATATTATGTATTTACTGATAAAATTTGAATTGTTTCGCTGTATTTTTAATAAATCTCTCTATTCTAAAAAAAAGTAACTACCGCTGTCACCGCCGCCGCTGGAGGTTTTGAGTTTTTTGTGACCGGGGGTCTTTCTCCGTTAATAATAAGAAAAATATTGCATACAAAAATATGAAAATCGGCGGTATTATAGAAAAATGTTTGATAAACACGCTGATGCAGACAGTTTTCAAATCGAAGAATTATTTTAAGAGATATTTAAGGCTAAATTTGGACAAAGTCGTTCCATTAAAAAAGTTTTATAGGAGTAAAAACTATACATCGGAATTTAATCATTTTTAGATCATTTTATACGTTATAATTTCCCGGTGTGCAGATTGCATTTAGTTTTTAAATTTTACCCATCTTTTGAGCTTTTATTTCTATTTTAAATTCAAATTTTCGGCATTTCGAGAGATATTTTTTACTTATTTTAGAAAATTGTACTAATTTAACCTGTTGTCAACTTTATAAATAGCACAAACAATAATGTTTGCTTCAAATTAAAAATTTATTTACACGTGACTATTATAAACAGAAAAAAACCTTTCAATTTAGAATTAAATAATTACGTATAAAAAGCAGGAACTTATTGAAAATTACTTCATCTATAATTACACGTGAATTTTAACAGAGAAAGGATATTGTAAAATAATAAATTCATTAACATGCGTTAGAAGTCTTAAATAGGAGAAATTACATCACATTTACGTCACATTACAGTTACTACATAAAATGAACAGAAAATAATATTGCAAAACAGTTCAAATTTAGAAATTGTGCTAGACATTTATTTAATATTTTGAAAGGATCTTTTCAACTATTTTTGTTAGGAAAGCGCAAATAATATTTCATTTCTAACAAAAGTATTTTCACGTGAATATTAAAAAGAGAAAGAAAAGCTTGGTGAAAATTACGTGAGATTAAAGACAATACATTTAAAATGTATTTTATTTATTTATTTATTTATTGACCAACAAACATACGACTTGTGTGCTTGACATGAGAGCCCGCTTAAAATGTCTTATTTAAAAGAACTTTCTTTTCGCTTTGTTAAAAAATACCGGGAAACAAAGACTGTTTACTTAATTCATTTTATATGAGCTTATTTTGAAATGTTTAACTGATTTAATGCAATCAAAGAGGAAAATAGCCATTGTAACTTTTAACAGCAGCTGATTTTTCCTTAAAATTCCCCAATCAAAGAGAAATGAATAGAAACCCGTTTATAGAGAGATCTCCACTGTTTTTTAAATTATAATTCAATTCTTTCAAAACCTTTTTAAAGTCGATCAAATTAACGGGCTTTTAGAAACTGCGGTGTCTGAACGGGGGTTGGCGAGCGTAGTTCGTAGGGGGCCGAGCCCCCTAGTAAACATAAAAAAATTGCGATCCATAGAGCGTGATGTTAATATTTTGAAGTAAATACCGCCAGCAAACTCATTTTAATCTCGACTAGATCGCAGACAGACTTTAGATAATTTTCATATTGCTTACGGGAAAAATATAATTTACTTTTATTTTTCTTAAACGATATTTTTTTGTAGATGTATCGTTGTCTTTAATACATGATGTTACTTTAAGCTGTGACGTCATTTTTTGCATTTTTGGAATCCGTGATCTTGGAATTGCAAAACGCTTTTTATATGTGAAACATTGAACACAAACGAGATTTTACTTTTTTATCTGTGCCTTCAAAGACATTAAAAAACAAAAACGATTTATATAAAAAGTGTATATAATTTGATATTTTTATACCGACCTTTTCACGGTCCTCTTCAAAATTCCTGTTTATATGCGTCATATCTTTCCTGTGATTTGACACGTTATTTTCGGTATGTTTTTCGTTCACTTGTTAATTCTTTACAGTTTGTTATCACAAAGAAGCCTCTGAAGTTTGTTAAATATATTTATATTTTCCAAATACTTCTTAAAATGTTGAAGATCATGCTAAAATGTTGTTTTAGCATCGTATCAATTTTTTGAAAACGACGTATTATAAAAATTACTTCTATAATTATTAAAAAAAAAAATCCCTGCCAGCTCGGCCTACAGGCGGAGGTAGATTTCGAAGTTAAGTACTAAATTCCCCAACAAAACTTAAATCAAGATTAGAGATAAACCTAGCTTCTTCACTAAGAATGAGCTCTAGAGAGCTAATCTTTTGTGAAAATTATAATATACACGAATACACACACGCATGTATATGGAATAGGTTTAAAAATGGATACAGCAAATTCAAAGAACATTAAAGTGTTAACATATGTTAATATTTCCATAGTCAGGTTTTTATCATGTTTTAATACGTTTCTTCGAACTCACATGACGTTACATATTCACCTGCTGAGATCCATTATATTTCCAATATGATGCAATATACATATTTTTTTAATTCGTCAAACTATTTATTTTATTTTAAGTTTTCATGCAGAAATCATGCTCCTGAAAACTTACGATGTAATATTCAATTTTTTAAATTTTGAAATTGATTTTTCAGAACAAACATTCTTAAAATGCTTTAGCTAGTATTATATACAAGCAAAATATGTAAATGTTGTGCATATTTTAGGCAATATTAGGCGTATTTTCTGAAATGTCACCTCCATACGATTGTTGTAGCATGGAGGTGTGACATTTACCCATGGACGTGACATTTATTGATCAATTGATCGATTTTTTGATCGATTGAATGGAAGCTTCCTGTATCTTCCTCTTTTGTGACCTTGAAAAACCTCCCTTATAGGCTAAAAGTTTTCGGGCGTGTTTTTTCTTTTATTAAGTTTATTTAACGTAGCACATTTTTGCCATGTTGGAAATGGCGTTGAAACTTAGACCAAGAAATATTTTACATCTTTCTGATGCGTACTATGCGGAAACGTTTCAAAAACTTCTAGGAGAAGCGGGGAGTGATTTTTAGGTAGATTTCATTACAAAAAGCTACCTATTGCAGCCGTTCGGAGGAAAGCGATTTCAAAAAATTTTGGTATATTTTCATCGATCATGACCCCCAGACCCCGAAACCACCCTCCGTTCAAAATTGATATATATATATATATATATATATATGTATATATATATATATATATAACCATTAATTAAACATAACCTTCCACCGTCAAATATTATGAATTAAAGCTGTAAGTATTAAAAAAATAATAATAATATAAGAATTATTATGGAAGAAAAAGAAAAAAGGTGGACACCGACAAAAATTGAAAAGCTTATACATTGAATTACGTTATCAAGGGCACAGAATTCAATGATATAAGCAAAATGGTTGTTTTCTGTGGGAAAAATAAGCTAAAGCTAAAAGTTATTTTCCCCTGTGCCCAAACAACCATAAAATCAAGTGAATTCATTAAAAATGAAAGCAGAATAGAAACAAATAATATGAAATGGAAGAATCAATAAAACGTATTTAAAAATTTATAGGATATAAAATATAAATAATAAACACCATACCGATTAATATTTCAGTATTTTACAAAAATCCACGCGCACATGGCTGCCAGTATATCAAAAAGATTAAGGTGAATAAAACAGTTAAGAAATCACAGTAAATGATACCAAAGGATGCAGTTAATACATTTTGAAATAAAATTGAAATACCTTGTTAAACACATTTAATCTAATATAAAATAAATAGATATTAATTACATTATTTAAAATGCACTATTAAATTAATTAATAACAGTTTAACAATATCGTCAAAATTTAGCTAAAAATACCCCCTGGTGTATTAAATTATAACTGAAATGGAGCTAGAAAAATTAACAATTAGAGCTATCTTAAAGAGACAAATTTAATGCTGCCATCTAGTATTACTTCTATTAAACAACTAACGCAAGATAAATATTTGTAAGCATTTGAATGTAAATAGCTGTATAAATAATTGTAAGCATTTGAATGTAAATAACTGTATAAACAGCAAAACCAAACATATCCTTATATATAGAGAATTATAAACCGAATATAAACCACACAATGTATTTAAAAACTATTGTAAATAAAATTTAAAAGCATACAATATATTCTATTAGCTAACTTATTTAAACTAAACTAAGAAATAAATAATTCTAGAACATTCATAATATATAGCATATAGCTATATGCTATAAAACAAAATAAAATTCAGTAATAATTAATATAAATAATTATTAAATATAAAAATTATTTTTTATGAATTATATATCAGATATTTATAAAATGAACAGTAAATAAAAAACATGTGGAAGTAAATAGAAGGTTAAATGATACTTAAATACCCATTACTTAAAAAGCACAAATATAGAGTGTGGATTATCTTCAGACATCCATAAAAAACCATAAAGTATGAATGTGGGACATTAAAAAACATTAAACCGATAATAAATATTAAAAAGAATAGAGTAATAATAGTAAAAATCATTACCCAATTTTAATGCATACAGTATAACTATATTTATATTATACATACTTATATGTATATTATTCACTATAAGAATGGCATACTATTAGTAATTAATATGATATTGTCCTTAGTAAATTTAAAATTTAATAACAAATAATTGTAAATTAGATTAATCAATAATTAGGCTAATTATAATATTAATGAAATTCTCCAATTACATATAAAATATCAAATCAACATCCATATAAAATACGTAACAAAAACATAGTAATAATACAAGAGCCCCCATATTTTTTTATATATAATTAACCATTGCGTATTATCCAGACAACACCACCCTCCTCCGTACTCAAACATCTACCCACCCAACCAACCTATAATATTTTTTTAATATTATTTTACAATTTTTAATTTTTTATAGATATTTTTTTTTTATTTTATTATTTTTTTTGTAATTTTGTTTACGCATGTGTTAATTTGTTTTAATAGATCATGTAAGAAAAGTACTAATTGTATATTAATGAATATATGAATTTTTTTGGAAAACCATGATTTAATGCATCATAAATTAGTTTGGAAAACCATGATTTAATGCATCATAAATTAGTTTTTTAATATTATTGTTAATTAGAGGAGAAGAACATAAACATTTTATTCTATATAAATGATTAAGTATTATATTCCGAAATACAGAATGATGTAGACAAGATTTAAAATTTGTAAATGTATTAACTTTGAATTTAAATTCTTTACATTTGTCATATAAATCTGTGATTGTTTTATTGTCTTTGATTGTAATTTTAAGATCTAAGAAGTTAATTGTATTGTTAGATAAAAGGCTTTCCGTTAATTCCAAATTAGTGGGATAATCAACTGGAAATCGAGTAATTGCAGATTGATCAGTATCAATTAAAATGATGTCATCAATATAACGATATAAATGTAGATTATTATTAGTAAAATTACGTTCATAATGATATAAGTATAAGTCTGAGAGTAAACTGGAAGTACAACCGCCTTGTGGTATACCGACATGCTGTAAATATAAAGTATTATCTTGCAATATATAATTATTATAGATAATGAAGTTAGTTAAAGATTTAAAATATGCAATATCTATATTAGATGGTAATTCCAGTTTTTTATAATATTTTTTAAATAATGCATTTATCATTTTATGTAAATCTAATAGGTCTATATTATTAAAAAGATCTTTGAAGTCATATGTCGTTATATTATAAACACAATGAAGATTTTTTAAAATATTAACAAGTTGATAGCTATTTTTTATACAATGTGTATTATCATTATTTGTAGTAAGTACATATAATTGATTAAGAATTTTTAAGAGAAGTGTATTGGCTTTATTATTATATGTATTACAACCAATAGTAACAGTCCTAAATTTAATAGGAGTTTTATGAAATTTGGGAATAAGAACTAAATATGGATAATTAAAATTAGTAGATAAAATATTTAATAGTTTATAATAACTACGAATTTTACGATTATTTACAATTACAGTTTCATTAGTTTTTTGAAATGACTTATTAGAAGAAATAGAATTTGTAAGAAGTTGGTGATAATATGATTTACATATAATAGCATAATTGTTAGGAGATTTGTCTACATATGTAATAACGTAGTTTTTTTGTAATTTAGTAATTTGTTGGAAATAATGCTTTGTATTAATAGAAACCAAATCAGCAATATTATTTTTTAAAGCCATAGTTAATTTTTCAATTACTAATATCTTCCATTGATTAAAATATTCAATAGGCTTATTATAAGAGATAGAAATTTTATAAATAAAAATATCAATATCATATGTAAACTGTTTGATAATAGATTTAACATTAAATTTAGATGGAAGTCTATATTTAGTACCATAACCCATTAGTTGTTTCAATTTAAAATCATGAACAATATCAAGATTTCCAGTGATTATATGTCCATGATCATTGTTTATGTATATTTTTAGAGTGGGGTCTTTGCAGTTACACGGAAAATTACTTGCAGCAGATGTATTTTTTGAAAATGTATTGTAGTTAAAAATCTTTCTCCCAATTGTATTCGGATATTTAAAGGTTTTTGATATATGAAGATTATTGATAGGAAAAAAACAAATTTTTATCATTAATTATAGAATTGATATTAATTTTATTAAATATGTGATTTGAAAAAGTAATTATCATTTGAGTATTCATGTTCTGAATTTTGTGTTTTTTTTGTAAATTAATATTTAAAAGATTAACCCTACTCATAATAAGGTCAAAGTAAATATCAGAGAAATGTTTAGAGAAAGATTTACTTAGAAAGACATTTAAATGTTGTACAAGCTGTTTCTGTTTAATAGCAAATATGTTTTTTCGAATTAACAACCAGTTATAATTCTCTAAGTAATTTCGTTGAAGATCATTAATTTGTTTTGTGATAGATATTTGGAAACATATATATATATATATATATATATATATATATATATATATAATATATGTGGGTTTTAATGTGAGTACTGTATTGCTTAATCAAAACTAATGCTCTACAAACTGTGAATAGATATAAAAAGGTTTAATATATTACCAAACATACAGCTTAACATTCAAAATAGCATCGTACAACTTGCAAGAGCTTGCCTGAGCCTTGCTTTTTAAATTACCACCAACCGACACTATTGCTGACACTATATCTATAGAATAACCTCATCTCGCTCTGCAATTTTGAGTTCACCTTTTACGAGTCTCGCTTGAGATATCACGTTCATTTAACCATTGAGTCTTAACTTTTATTCCCATACATATATATATGTGTGTGTGTGTGTGTGTGTGTGTGTGTGTTGGTGTGTGTGTGCACTCTCCTACCCTCCCTTTTGAGTACCTAAAGTGGTTTAAACACCAACGTAAGGAGTAACCTATTGCAATTCGAGTAACTTTTGCCGGGTACTCGAAGTGTTTAAGCATACCATGACGTTCCTGAGGCATTTTTCTATGCATTGCACCACTTTTTTCGAAGTTACTCAGAAAAGCGTTATTCCACAGTCATTCATACACACCGTGTGTTATGTAAATTCTAAAATCTGTATAACACCATCTGGCGGTGTGTAAAAATGCAGCCTCAAACCCAGGGAGTTTCCTAACGATTACTCGGTAAAACGGCAATAGTCCAATAATGGCAACCCTTGTGTGTTTGGTTCCTTTGGTAATGCAGGTTTGCTATATAAGATTTTGCTCTCTATTTAGCGGTTACTCACTAAAGCGGCAATAATCCAAGAATGGCAATTCTTCTGTGTTTAGTTTCTTTAGTAATTCAGATTTGCTACGTAAGTTTTTCCTCTCCATTTAACTTCATTTTTGATAAAAGAATATCTGTCTATATAGTTTTTTTAAATATAGCGAAAAAAATCAAATTAGAAATTCACGATTTTATTAAACGTAGCTTTCGAGCGTGAATTTCTCACGAAATAAAGATCTGAAATAACTTAAAATTTTCAGTGAAAAAAAAAAAAAAAAGACCTAATATTAATAACGTTAATTTACAATATTTCAGTTAAATTCATTTTAAACATCCCCTCCCGGCGTCAGTCGGAACAATAGGTTATTTCGTGTTTTTTATTCTTTTAAAGATATAATGTTTCAGATTTAATAAAAATTAAACAAATTGGTGTTGTTCCTCTTAAATTCATTATTTTGTTAAGAAAGTTACTTTGAAGCAAAATTTTAAGTTTCCTTACCGATTGCAATTAAATGCATATGAGATAGCTACAGCAAATTTGTTAAGCAATTATTGAAATTACCGAATAAAAATACCCACTGTCTATAATATATTCCCTATTTCATACAAGGTCCGAACACAAATAATTCAATGAAAGCCATCAAAATTTCTAAATGTTTCGTCTAGTAAAATAAACAATTTTTATTGATATCAAAGGATTTTCACATAATCTAATAATGAGTTGGTGGATTGAAAATATAGTTCCTATAACTGTAAAGTCGTTCGAATTTTCAAATGACCATTATTTTCGAATTGAAATCCCCAAATTTCGTTCTAGTCTTTTTTTTTTTTTTTTTTTGGACGATCTTGTGACAACGCAAGGTTATATGATGATACTAAGCATCATATGATGATAGTAAGATACAATTGAAGAACTTAGTGGAAGAACATGTTAAGTAACAAAAATTACATTTAAAGAAATTTGAAAAAAAGTTTTTGCTGTAAATTTTAATGATTTATATTCTGTTTGATACCATGTGTTTAAAATATTAACAGGTATGGTACTAAACTCTCTCAGAATAACTTATTCATATTTAATTCTCAAATATTAAAAATGATTAATATTATTGACATTATTAAATATTGAAATATTAAATATTAATGTCTTAAATCCTCAAGACTAAATAGAATCTTAGTATTTTATCTTCACCATGTGATAGGATACCTCATAACGCTTTCATCCAAAAGATAATTTTTTTTTTTTTAGAAAATGTAGCATAACATGTTCATCCACTTAGCTCTTCAACTATGATACAAATGAGGCTCGAACACAAACCATTCAATGAATAACAATAAAATTTTTTAGTATGTCTGTCACCAAAGTAAACAACTCCCGATGATTATAATGAAATCGTTAGAAATTTGCCATATATATCTAAAAACTGAACATAAAGATTCTCTGACCATAATGTTTGTCATTTAGATTTTCAAAAGGTCGTTATTTTCAAACAAATTTCCGATTTTTTTTAATTAATGAACGCACCCAATATAATTTACTTTTAAAAAACGAAAACAAATATTTTTCTTTTCCGCCTGAGCAAATACAACTTGTATAGTTTAATAATTCCTGGTAGAGCAGAGGATCAAATAATTTGAGGGCCGATCTTCTGTCTATTCATAGAAATTGTTCATAAGTAGTATGTTTAAGTAACTATTACTAATCTTCATTACTAATCTTCATTTACATATACATAAATTTTATACTATGTAGTATTCACTGTAGTATTTGGGGTATATCAGTGGCGTACATAGGATTTTATTTCGGTGGGGGGGGGGGGGCTGATTTAAATTTCCCTAATGTTCTAAATCTTACAAAACACGTTGAACTGTGTTGTAAACAGAAATCATTTTTGGCAATAGGGCCGTGGCCAGAGAAGGGAAAGTGTGGTTCTGTTCCGAATAAAAAAAAAAAAAAAATACTCGCATGGCTTGAGGTTCCGTCAATTAGGACTTAAATATATCCCGATTTTTGACAAATGGTTCCCGAAAAAAATATCAATTTCGTTAATGTCTGATGACATTGAATTTTCGGAGAGAACGAGAAAATATAAAACAGGTGTGTCTTGCGGTTTATAAACGGACTCAGAATTTTTATAAAAGATATATATATATTTTTTTATTTTTATTTATTTATTTATTTATTTTTTGCTACGATTTTTATGCCATCCAACGTAAAATTTCATTCTCTTCCATAATCTGTCTTTATTTCTCAATTTCGACAGTTGGAAGCGAATATAATTAATTTTTTGGTAATTAATTCCAGAATTGCATTTATCGCACGGCAGGCTACGTAACACGGAAAGCAAAAAAGATACATTTTTACACTAGGGTTTGATAATCGCAGTACAATTTTTTTAGACTCCGGTACGGTATGCTATTTTTTTCTCCCAGCTTATTTTGTGTCCAAAAAAAAAAAACGTTACCTTACAGACGCTAGCTGTAAAACAAAGCATTACGATTAAATACTCTTTAGCAAATTTTTAAACTTCTAAGCATCGCACATTTTCACTTTTTATACCGCCGTATTGAAAAAAAAAAAGTTCTTTTAAATGCATTTTGTTTGAAAACTGTATCTCCATTTATTTTTGAAATATTAATTTTTTTGTAGTTTTTGGAGCCATTTGCTTAATATTGGCAACGGAAGTACTCCATTTCTGTAGAAAGTAAAGGAAAAATAGTTTAAAAGTAGTAATTTTGTTGCCAAGTATATTTTTGTTGCCATTTTCTCGTAACAACCGAAATAAAATGTAATTAAAATACGTGCTATTTTGAAAAAAATATAAACGAATGATTTCTGTTAAAACAATGGAGCTATTATATACTATATTTAAATGTAAGTATCTGTGAATCATTAGATAGCCGTTTTTTTTTGTTTTTTGTTTTTTTTTTTTTTTTCGATTTTCTTGAATGACGGAATCTTTTTGCTGCATTTGTGCATTATTTTGCGATAGTGATGTGCTATGCATGCTTTACTGCAGATGTTTAAGAGTAGATCGTAAATGTGGAATTCTTAAGCGGATGCGAATGACGTCATTTTACATAAAATAAAACGAGTGCTTTAAGTCTTAAAATTGAAGTATGTTTTGTACTGCAGTAGAGACCCGCTTAACCGAATTATTTTCTTCTGGTGGACTGGTGGCTTCTATTATTATGAAACAGCCATTATAAATGAAGTGTTAGGTGAAGATGAAAGAGCAGCCGTAAAAAAAATTATGGCCATCCCCCCCCCCATTAACACCCATTAACCGCTCATTTTAACCCCCTTTCTGACCAGAAAATTATCATAATAATAGAAGCCGTCAGTCCATCAGAAGAAAATGAAGTAATGGAAATGCCGGGGGCGACACTAAATTCTGAAAAAGCAGAATTCCTGTTCTCTAGTTTAACTTTTGATTTTACAAATTTCGTTCTTTCGCATCTGAATGTTATTTTATGCGCTGATTCATAAAATCTAAATTTTTAAAAAATCGGACTACAATTTTCCGATTTATGAAAAAATCGATTTTTAAACTTATAAAAGAGATGCTTTTTCGCACAGACAATTGATGGGAATTTGTTCAAATTGAAAACTGAAGAACCGATCGCTTTTAAACTTGGCATAGTTTATAACACATAATAAGCATTTTATAAATTTAAGGTAAGTTTAATTTTTGTTGAGGGAAGGGGGGGGGGGGCAAACGAGGGCTCCGTTGAAAACCGCCTCCTCCCTCGAGTAGTATACCTACTGATAGGTTGTTTAAAGGAGTTTCGTTCAGATACAGTTTTGTTATGAATAGAGTGCGCTCCCTAGTGTTGGAATGTGGAACTAACAGAACGCGATTTTGCGAAAATTAGGAAACCTAACACGGCGATCTGTTTTAAACTTTAAGATAGTTTATAATACATGATTAAAAAAAATTATCAAAAAGAATGACTCGTCACATTTCGGTGGGGAAAGAGGGTCGCAAACAAAATTAGGAAATATAACAAGGCGATCTGTTTGAAACTTTAAGATACTTTAGGGAGGGTTTACCATAATTTAGAAGGGGTTCCATGGCAATAAATGTACTAGGCGTTTTGAAAGGAATATTAAGCGAAACCATCTGGGTCAATCTTTGATCACACTTACCCATTTGTTTCCTATATGAAGACATGTGGGGCATTTTCCCAGATACCGCAGATTTAAACGGCCCGAAAATTTCTCATGTTTCATATGAATAAGGAACTAATTCGGGAGGGAGCTGTAACCCCATTAGCCCTATTCCAGCTATTTAGTTATACTGTTGTACCACTGTGCACTATAGTACAATTTTTTATCGCAGGCGCTTGTCCTTCACACTCGTCCTTTGCCACAGAGATAAGGAGTCTCTTCCACCCTCTCTCGCAGTACACGAACTTCCCGCCCTCATCTCGAGTCACAAACGTTTCGGTACAGGAATGCTTGTATTTCGAATCACCTTTCACCATTATAGATAATCTTATTTTATGGAGACTCTAATTTTAAAAAACAACTTTTTAACAATTATCAATAAAAACAAATTCAATTCTAAAAGCCTATATATTATTGTATAACTTAAATGTGAATACAAGAACTAAAAAAAAAGGTGCGAATTTTCGATTTTTAACACTCATTTAATACGAAATAATCATTCATATAGTTTTTAGTTTTTTTCTTCGCTATTTTGCGACCGTTGTCTTTTTTCCGAAACTAGTGGATGATTTTCACTTATCGCAGATATCTATTATTTGTTTTCTCTGTTTTAAAATATCATAATAGCCGTTAAAAAACCCCCCAAAAAATCATTTACAAAATTTTTTGTAACGGTTTTGGACAGCATGATGCAAAATATAAACCACATTATTGAATAATTACCTTTCTAAGGGAACCTAACACACATTTACGCAAGGTTAAAAAAGAACCATCTATAACTCCGAACTATTAGGCTGACGAGCACGTTTTGGATTAAACCCACACTTTCCGTCTACCAGCTTTGATAGAAAAACGTCTCGGATATTGGTGGAACCCACACTGTTAAAAATTTGCAACATTCTGGCAGGTCATTTGACAGTTTTTTTCCGAAAACAGTTACACAACCGTAATTTTAACACTATTCTGACCATATTATTGGGCATTTTATGGTCAGAATATAGTTAAATTATGGTTATGAAACCGTTTTTTCAAAAAACGGTCAAATGACCTGCCAGAATGCTGCAAAATTTTTAACAGTGCATTCAGTCGTTAGAAAAAGTCGCAAAATTCTAAGTCGGGAAAAAAAAACTCAAGATTTCTAAAATGGTCGAGAAAAGAAAAACCCGCAAAACTTGACAATCGGTAGAAGGTTAAAATAACAAAGTACAGTATTTTAAATCAAAATTTTGCTCACAAAAAAGGGGTGGAGGCGTGGAATAAATTGAATTATTCTAAGGATTGCATGCTTATTTAAGTGCATGAGTTAAATTTTCACTAGGTAAATGTTCACAACAATTTTATATATGTAAGAATATAAATAACTGCTTGAATAGGTCAGAAATTAGTCAGTTTTGAATTTGATAGAGCCTTAAGTGTCGTGTCTAATGACACGACTATTTTAGGCAACTATTTTAGGCAACATAATGCTAAATTCGTACGATTATTTTAAAGAAATTTAAAGAAATAGTGGCTCAATGATAATAATTATCTAAGAGATTAAAATGTTGGAGGATTACAGAAATTTTCAAAATAAGAAACTTACACTCTAAAATTGGAAGGAGTGAAAAATTCACTCTTTGAAAGCAAGCACAGGGGATAAGATTGGAATAAAATATTTTAGTATATTTCTGTCAGTCATCTAATTTAATTCATATGTAAAACTTCGATTGAATTTTTCCTTAAAATTTCAATTATAGTGTTGCAAACTACGAATTAAATAAATGTTGCCAGTAAAGTATTTTATTGAAATCTTTACTACGCTTGCATCTATTTTCATTGCATGCTCTAAAAGGTATGATTCTTTTAAAATGCCCAAAAAAGCAACATAAAAAATAATACACTCCATAAAAATTGAACATTCTCCATACTAAATGAACATTCACTAGTATGAAAGAGTGACAATTCACTCCACCAGGGGTGAAAAAACACACTCCTTTAGTTGGTTGTGTTTATGACAGCCAATTAACAACACAAGGGATATAGACCCTAAGCGGGGGCGGGGGGGGGGGTGCCCTCCTTGAAGATCTTTCTAAGGGAACCTGACCCGTATTTACGCTTGGAAAACCAAGGTTCGAAGAAAACCCCGAAAACTCCGAACGATTAAGCCGACGGGCCTGATTGGGATCGAACCTAGCCCTTCCCGTCTACCAACTTCGAGAGCAGAACTTCTCGGCCACTCGCACTCCTTTAGGAACAGTGAATAGTCACTCCTCCGAAAGAGTGATTATTCACCCCTGTTTAGAGAGAATATTCACTTTCACGGACTGAGTATTCTTTCAGAGAGTCAAAAATTTCACTTTTACTTAGAGTGAACAGTCACTCTAAAGAGGGACATAACTGGATGTAACAAAAGCACCACTATAGGCAACTTTCTTACATATAATTACCGGGCGCGACTGTGGAGGAAAGAGAAAAAAAAAAAAAAAAAAAAAATCTGTTCCATTTTTTATTTTGCAGTAAAAATAAAATATTGATTTCTGTAAATTCTCCGCGTCACAGCACGTAGCTAATCTTAAACATTACAAGGATGTTTTCATTTATGCACTCTAAAAAATAAATATGCAAATTTACACATAAAATCAGGTAAATCGATGATACAAAAACGATTTGTCTATATATGTAAAGTGGTGCGTAAATTGACAAATCGCACGCCTAATGTGTAAATTTCAAAATAAGCGTTTGAATGTGTAATTTGCTTATGACACTAAATGTGTAAAAAAATTTTATCACTCTTGAAATACACACTTGAATGTGTAAATGGACAGGATCGACTCAAAGACAAAACATTTCTAGTAATAAAAGATACAAAAACAGCAAATTAGTTATTTTATAAGTTAGTAATAACATTATTTAATATTTTGTGATAATTATGTAAGCCTACTTTAAGTACGGCAGATATTTACATTTATTAAAATGATTAATAACTGCATTTAATATTAAATTGTTAATGCCTTTTAAATTAATCAATTAATTATCAAACAATTAATTTTCTAGTTAGAACATTAAACATTTTATGTTTTGATTAATAAACTTATAATTAATATAATTACATAAATAATAAAAACTGCAAATAAGTAATTTCATCAGTTTACACAAATAACAAATCAATCAATTATCATGGCAAGATTTTTTGCATTTCAACTTCTAAAAATTACTGTTAATACCACAAATCAAAACTTAAAGCATGTATGTGCATGCTAATCAGATTAAATACAACCATTAATTTGACACAATGCCATTCCTATATTATCCCTTATACAGTGGTGGACATAATTATAAGACACCTACTGAATTTGAGATACAGTGAAAGAAAAGATTCAGAGCTTAAAAATGCTTTATCAAATACGACAAAAACATAAATTTATTCTGTTATCACACGTAATTGTTTTACAGAAATGATATTTTTATAGAGTTTAATAAAAAAAAAAAATTAAAAATACCATGGACAAAATTATAAGACACCAAACTTTTTTTTTTTCCAAATGTAGTGGTCAACATAATTAGCAGACACTAATGGTTTAAAAGAAAATCCTCTAACATGGTTATTCAATATTTGGTGGAGCCGCCATTGTTTTTTATAACATGTAAGATGCGATTCGGCCTCGAATCTATCATTTCTAACTAAATATCGCAAGACAGTTCTTCCCAAGCACATTTTATAGCAATCTTTAGGTTTTCGACACATGTAAACTGCCTCCCATTTCGGTAAACCTCACGAGCTAAGATCCCCCACAAGTTTTCGATGGGATTTAAGTCTGGGGAGCGAGAAGGCCACGGAAGAACATTGATACTTTGCTCTGAAAGCCCCATTCTTGTTACGTGCGATGTATGAATCGACGCGTTATCGTGCTGGAAAGTGTAGTTTTTGCCACAAAGAAGTTCACCGTATATGGCTAGTTGATCTTTAAGAAGATTCTTATACTTTTCGGAGTTCATTCTTGAATGCACAAAAACGATATCAGTTTTCCCTTGAGCCGAAAAACCAGCCCAAACCATTACTGAGCCTCCACCCATTTGGCGGCTCATTTGTACATCAGGAGACTTACATAAATCATGCCAATAATAATGAAACCCTTCAGGACTTTCCAGGTTAAACATTTTTTTTTCATCAGAAAATAACACAGAGTATCATTTGGAGGGAGATGCCATAGTTTGTTTAGCGAAGTTTAAACGGTCCATTTTGTGCCGCCTTGGAAGCGGTGTTTTTTTCTTCAATTTTTTAAATTTCACATAGGAAGCATTATGCAACACCCTGCGAATGGTTCTCTTTGAACAATTCAGTTTCAAAGCATTTTTAATGCCTGTAGTGGTCATCTTATTCTGTGTGGCGAGCGAAATCACTTGGCGTCTGCCTCTCGAGGATAAGCAAGGAGTACGTCCAGATCTTTTAATCACCGATCCATTAATTCCTTTTTTCAAAACATTTGAAATTGCACATCTAGAGCGTTTAATTACTTTTGAAATATTATTAACGGAAGCACCAGTTCCATTTAATCTCCAAATTTCGTGAATTTCACTTTCTTTTAATTCTGTACCTCGTGGCATGTTTGTAAATGTGTGAAGGCTGTTATCGTCTGCTTTAGTTAACTTCTGACGTCATAACAGCGTGCAGAAAATTTGCATATTGCACATTATTTTCGAAAAAAAGCAGGTGTTTTAATTAAAATGTTAGGGTGTCTTATAGTTTTGTCCATGGTATTTTTAACTTTTTTTATTAAACACTATAAAAATATCGTTTCTGTAAAACAATTACGTGTGATAACAGAATAAATTTATGTTTTTGTCGTATTTGATAAAGCATTTTCAAGCCCTGAATCTTTTCTTTCACTGTATGTAAAATTAGGTATGTGTCTTATAATTATGTCCAACACTGTATTCCCCCCTCTTAATTTTTTCGGGCTTAAACTCTACCCCTCGTTATCGCAAGACCAGGGTTTCAACTGGTGAAGGTCAAGGAAAGGCAAGCGTCTCTGTCAGCGAAAACAAGAATAATATGGGACTTAAATAGTATGTTGTAGTTGAATGATAGGAGGAACAATTGCAAATTTCTCTCAAGCAGAATGGTTAACAAATCAGAACTTTTTCTTTTTCATTTTCGACATTTTTTGAAGGGAGGAGCATGTAACCCCAACAGTCTCCTTCCCAATTTTTGAGTATGCTGTAGTGTCAACGTGGACTTATAAGGACTAACGAGAATTGCTAATCCTCTGCATAACAGAAAACTAAGTTACAAATTTATCTATCAAACAAAACAACAAAAAAAAAAAATCAGTACCTTTTTCATTTTATTTTCGGCTATTTAGAGAGGAGAGCTGTAACCCATTAGTTCCTAAAAACCTCTTTGGGCAACTGTGCACTGATAAGATTTAAGAGAAGAGGGTGGCTGTTCCGTTGAATGATAGGAGGAAAAAAATTACAAATGTCTCTCATCTCAAACAGAAAGAAAAGAAATCAGCACATTTTTCATTTCGCTTTCCACTATTTCGAAAGAGGGCATGTAACCCCATCAGACCCCTTCCCCTCGTTGGGTATACTGTGGTATAACTGTGCTCTGATATGGACTAATCAGAATGGCTAGTTTGTTGTATTGCAGAAAACAAAGTTACAAACTTACCTCAAACAAAAAGAAAAAAGAGCGTTTTTTTATATCATTTTCGACTGTTTTGGGAGGAGGCTGTTACTCCATTAGCCCCTTTCACTTCTTTGGGTATAATGTGATGTGATTTTGCACTAATATGGAACGGAACTGAAGAGAGCGGCTAGTTTGTTGAATGATAAGGGGGGAAACATCTCAAACAGAAAGAAAAAAAGCACTATTTTTTCATTTCATTTTCACTATTTAGGGAGGAAGGGACTGTAACCCCATCACCCCCCTCCCCTTCTTTCGGTATGCTGTGATGTCAATGTGGACTAACAAGGAGCTAACGAGAATTACTATTTCGTTGTATGATAGAAGAAAAAATTTTAGATTTATCTAAAAAAGCAAGAATTTCAGAAAACAAAATTACAAATCTACTTCAAACAAAAAGAGAAAAATCAGCATTTTTTTCATTTTATTGTCGGCTATTTTGAGAGGTGTATATAACCTCATTAGGCCCTTTCACCTCTTTGAGTATAATATGATGTCACTGTGCACTAATATGAAACTAAAGGGTAGAGAGCAGCTAGTCTGCTGATTGATAGGGGAGAAAATGCAAATTTATTTCAAACAACAACAACAACAAAAACAGCACTTTTTACATTTCATTTTTGATTATTTTGAGAGGGGGCAGCAATTCTATTAGCCACACTTCTACCTTTTTGGGTATAATGTTGTGTCACTGGGCACCAATTTGGAACTAAAGGGAAGGGAGCGACTTGTCTGTTGAATGAAGGGGGATAAAATACAAATTTATCTCAAACAGAAAGAAAAAAAAATCAGCATTTTTTTCATTTCATTTTAGACTATTTCGAAAGGAGGGGGCTATAATTCCATCAGCCCCCTCCCCATCTTTGGGTATGCTGTGATGTCAATGTGGAGTAATATGGGGTTAACGAGAGAATGGCTATTTCGCTGTATGAAAGAAGAAAAAAAATTTCAGATTTATCTAAATAAGTAAGGAAGAAACACTTTTTTAATTTAATTTTCGACTATTTTGGGAGGAGAGGGACTGTAACCCCATCATCCCCCTTTCTCTTCATTGGTGACAATGTGGACTAAAATGTGTCTAATGAGAATGGCTAGTCCACTGTATGACAGAAAAAAGTTAATTTGTTTTCCAAAAAAGAAGCAGCAAAAAAATCCGCCCTTTTTTCATATCACTTTCGAAAATTTCGGGGGGGGGGGGGGGGTCGCTGCAGTACCACCAGCCTTTCCTTGGGTATGCCCATTGGATATAACAACAAAGATAGTCACAATTTTAAGAAAATATCTAGTGGAAAAACAAATAGGAAACTAATAGAAAAATTGATAGATTGGTTTATGGGATAAAGGTTTGCAAACTTCACCTTTGTTTATCTATGTATGTCATAAAATGTCTAAAAGAACCCCCCTCCCCTCCCTTACGCATTGATCATCATAAGTTGTTTTAACTTGCCTCGTTAAGAGGAAAACTTCAATTATTTCACTTGAAAACAATGTACTACTATGTTTACAGAATAAAATTGTAATCATTATTTTTTTTATGAGGTACCTCATTCTGTTTTTTTTTTTTTTTTTTGGGGGGGGGGGGGGGGGCATGAGCTAAGGAGAGGAAACGCTCTTCCTTAATATTTGAAAGTATTTTTGGTGAAAGAGAATATTGGTAACTTTTGGCTAATTTTATTCATTTTGACACCCTAATTCCTGCCATGGTGAACCCGATCGAATGAGGTGGCTCTGCATGCCCATGCATTAGTCAGGCTCATACCGATAACTCTTCAGGCTCCTGTCCCTGCCGGCGAAGACACTTAGGAGCTAATGCTAATCCTATGGGGAGGGATTTTTCTAATATCTCGTTTGCATTTCGACATTTTAATTTTTTTTTTTTTTTTTTTTTTTTTTTTTTTTGCATTGAATAGCCGAGGTCCGTCTCTACATCCCACCTTTTTTACTTTTCTGATTTTGGTCGCAGGTATTTTTTATAAAGTTACTTTCACTTTCAAAACCGGTTCTGAAAATAAAAGCGTCAATCTAAGAAATATCTGCAATCAAAATCGAAAAAGTAAAAAAGGTGTGATGTAGAGATAGACCTCGGCTATACAATGCAAAAAAAAAAAAAAAAAAAAAGCTCATGAGTATCTTCGCCGGCAGGGACAAGAGCCTTAAGAACTATTTTCTAAAGCCATGTATATTATCAGCAGAATTTATAAACATGCAATAAAAATGAGTATGGCTAATATTAAAAACGAATATAATACATAAAAATGCACTTTTAGTTATGTAAGTATCGCTTATAAAAAGTAATGAAATCTAATTACTGTCTAATGCTTTAAATGAGTTACTTGTAACATCTTTTAGTGTATCCTTGTAAATTATTTATAAATACTAGACACTCTACATTTTACAGAAAACATGTTGTAGTACACCTCAGCAACGGGATGTGATTAAAGCACTGCCCAACTGGACGTTGCCCTATGGTCTCTGACATTCGGGGATCTGAAATTTAGTATGTAACGTTAATAAAGCTGATACTTTAAATCTATTTTATTCTAATGTTAATCTAACTAATCAGGGAAGCGCCTTATCAGAATGAACATATTTACAAAATTTGCAGCAAATCGGATAATTCTGCATAAAAAATACATTTATCTAAATTAAGGGGGTGATTATTCCCCTCCCTCCTTTATACTTAACCAATGAATCCCCAAAACTAATCTGGGAAGCGCGTTATCAGAATGAACCTTTTTACAAAATTTGAAGCAAATCGGATATTTATATCAAGAGTTATCTCTTTACGTCCATACGTACATACATACAGAAAATGCGGGCACATTAGCTCTCAGGCTTTGATAGCCTGTGAGCTAAAAACGAAAGGAAATTCGTCAACAGCCTTCCACAGTCTGAGCATTCCCTCCTCAATATATATATATATTTGGCATTTTTCCTCATCTGGTGTTTTTCACCACTGTTCTTTTATTTTGATACAAAGACTTACGAAAGGGCTTCATTATGAAACCTTGGAGAAAAATTGTTTTAGATATGTGTGCTTTAAATTGCGTCGATTTTTTACATATCATAGCCCGAAACTTTCTGTCATGTTTTCAGACTAATTTTTAAATATAAAAGCATTCTACTTGTGGACATAGTTATGACAGTAATTTGTAATAGATCAGTTTATCATTTTTCCACAAATGAATCACTTCTTTAGTTACAAACGATTGTAGTCTTCGGACGACACTTTTTCCTTTTCTGTATTGTCGTCTACGAAAATCGGTCAAAGGCGAGATCAAATTAAATCCTACATTTTATGCAGCGAAATGTGCATAAGAACGCATTTTACCTAAAAAAGATTATTCTTCATTTATATACTACTAGCAGGCTTTGCCCGTTACGCTGATTAGTTTCGCCATACTAACTTTGAAACAAATGAAAAATTTCTGTGAATTTGACCATGTGTTTTAAAGTAATATGGAACGTTATCTCTCTTTCTTTATTGCTGTAAACGATACGAACGGCATTGCGTTATTATATTTTCTAATGTGTTAGGTAAAATTTGTGCTGTTCAGGACCGACTCCTTTTGTTGATCAATTATTGTAGGATTTATATAGAATGATACGCAAAATGTTAAAAACTCCCCTAAAAATTACTTAATTAGCAGTGCAAGTCCCATCAAAATCCATTTAGCAGAATTCACGTTACCAACATCCGGAACAAAATTTCCAGTTGCATTATATATATATATATATATATATATATATATATATATATAGTATATATTATAAATCCCAAATCTTTCACCAGATGCAATGATTTTCTGTCAAATAAGCTGAGGTTACTCAAAGATGCAATATTTTACCAATTCCTACACACAGATCTTTTAGTTACTCGATGAAACAATCTTCTGCCGTGTGTTACGCAGCAATATAAGTTACTCGATGACATGGTATTTTACCAATTACTATTCACAACTATCTCAATTACTCGGTAATGCGATCTTCTGTCGATTTATACACACAGTGATCTAGTAAGTTACTCAATAGTACTTTTTTTCTGATTCCTACACACACTATCTAAGGTACTCGATAACGCAATCTTCTACCGTCCGTATCTACCTGCCGCCGTTCTGCCACTACAGCAATTTAAGTTACTCGGCGATACGGTATTTTGCAAATTACCACACACAACTATCTCATTTATTCGATAATGCGATCTTCTGCCCGTTTCTACACAGAATGTAAAAGGTACTCGTTGGTACCGTATTTTTCTAATTCCTATACACAACTATCTCAGTTACTCGATAATGCGACCTTCTGCCCATCTATAACATAAAGCCATGTAAGTTACTCGATGATAGGATATTTTACCAATTCTTACACTCGACTATTCGTTTACTCGATAATGCGATCTTCTGCTCTTCTGTTCACACACTAAGGAAAGTTACTCGATAATACTGTATTTTATCTAGTCATAGTAGCACTGTGATAATATAATACAAAGGAAAAGATGAAGTGAGAAGAGGTGGGACTCGCAAGAATTCGGCCAATTGTTTTGTAAAGTTTTTGCATGGTCTGCAGACCTACGTCGATTAATGTTTAAAATCGAAATTAAAAGATATAGCAAATATGAACTATATATATAACCGATATGTATTTAACCCTCTAGTGCATGATTTTTTATTTTTCCTTTAAAAAATATATTTGATTCCTTAATGGACGTACATTAAAGGAAAAATACTAAAAAAAGTATAACTCTAATATTTTTCCGTATTTTGGATTTTTTTTAAATAGTTGCCAAATGGCAAAACCATGCATTAAGCGTATTCTAAGCATATTCCACGATATTTCTCTGGTCTTTTTTCTATTAATTGTCAGGTGGCATTTTGCAGCACGGGGTCCTGTTTCTACTTATTATTCCAAGGCACGAAATTACTTTTGATTTTTAAAGTGTCATTATGTTCACTAATGTTTAATATCAAAATACAGTTCCTGATTTACAGGTTCAACAACTGGATGAGTTAGTCTAGCATTGACTCAAACACTAACCTCCATGTCATGTCCAGCTGGCAGACTGGTTGTGTTTTTTTCGCAATAAATAGCAAAATTGTACGCAAATCTTGATACTCCTGCGAAAAATAATTTAAAAACACATTTATGCGAGTTTTTTTAGGAGTGGGGGTGGGGGTATACTGCTTCATATGGTGACGAGTCTTTGGTGCACTTATTTGCTCATAAACACAGAGAGATTTTTTGATGGAAATGGATAAGAATTTCCATTCTGGGTGCCTACTATTGGTCTCAACTTGAATAACTTATCTTCCCCATTAGACAATGTATTATCGTTCAGATGGGAAAATTGTCGTATACCGTATACTTTCAAATGTATACATGGTCATAGTGCGACTACCTGGTGATACACCAGTGACAGGGTTCAAAGAATCTTGTGACTTTAAAGTTTCCCACGCTACTCAAGGTACAAATCCTTAGATACTTTTTTATATCTGTCAAGAATATATTGAGTGGCTTTTGAACATGTTTTAGAACACAATAGAGTCTTGCTTGTTGAGAGATACGCTCGAAATGTACTGGGTGGAAAAATACAAAAAATATTTATATGGTGCTTTTAATGATAAAACACTTTCAAAGAGAGAAACATCTCCAATAATGTTTATCCAAGAAGGATCTGGCTGAAGAGTTTGAAGCTTTCACTTTTTCTGTTTACGTTTACCTGGCTGCTTTTGTTTTGATGTAGATGGAATATTCACTATCCCAAACGTTTGCATCAAAATTCTAGCAAATTTCATTAGCTGATTTATCTGCTCGTAAATCACAATCAGTCTTATCATAAGCGTCTGAACCGTTTTTGAACAGAGAGTTTGGATCAAAAGGTGGATCGTCATCGCTGTCATTGTAAGAAATGTCACTTTCACTAGACATAACAATCCAAATTTCTTCTGTTAATATTTTATTTAGTATCTTTACTTTAAAAAATATGCTGAACATGATGAGGCTCTATCAGAACAAATTTTTTGATGAAAAAAATAGACAAAAAGCAAGAAGAAACAATCAACAAATTCATTATGAACGGAATACTAAAAATGTAAATAAAAGTGGAACTCAATTCATGGTGTTGCCAAATGGCAACATATTCGCATACATACAATATTTGTGTGCAAAAAACTTTACTTAATATTATTTAAAATCAATTTTAAAAGCATATTCTTTTGAAAAAGATTTTTTTCAAATGAAATTTTGCATTTTAAATATTTTTTATTTGTGTTAGAAATCCATCTATGGCGAGGAAAATTGATTGCTTCAAAAGTTCCTTTTTATTTGTAACTGATAAACAACTATTATCACCTATGGTATTTTTAATGTACTAAACCTAAGTATAGGGTCAAAATGAATACATAAAGCACAAATTTATCAAGAGGCAACGGTAAATAAACGATAAGGAGAGAATATGTAATTTGTTGCCAATTGGCAACAGTATGCACTAGAGGGTTAAAATAATTTAATTGTTGGTCGTAGTTTAAGCGGGGTTTACCTCTAGAAGACTTAAAAAATCTGTTTTTAGGTTGTTTTTTTTTTTTTTCGTTAGAATAGGAATAAAAATTTGTGTTCCGAAATTTTTGCTTGTTATTTATTATTATTTGAAGGACATTGCATTTTTTTTTTTAATCAAAAATTGATGACGGGAATTGAGTTGAGTAGGTGATGCGCGTCGTGCACTTGCAACTGGGCGGGATCCGATAGATTACCTGAGACGTCTGCAGTCAATTTTTGTTAAAGATTATAAAAATAGATATAATTGTCTGGGGCTTCAAGTATTTTGAGGTCAAGAAATCTAAAATAACAAAATGGTGGCCATTTGAAAAAAGTCTCTTTTTGGTCCCATTTTTCGCACCTTTCGTGATTTTAAATTAAATGTTTTTTTTTTCTTCTTTTTTTGTACAAAAATGGCTGAAAGTGGTTCAAGCCCCATTAAATTATGTCCTCTTTAATTAAAAAAAAATGCAAGATCTCTTAAATAGATTTTGCGTTCTGATCACGCCCAGTTTGAAAAAAGTCATTTTACATAAAATCCGTTTTTAGTGCTCCAAGACAATAAAAGCCTACGGACGCGTTGCGCTAAAGCACAAAATAACTACGAAAGGTCCTCCAATTCGGCCAAATAATTTTACAAGGGTGCTACAGACAAGGGGGCTACAGACTATAGGGAATAAAAAAAAGGGAAAAAAATCGATTTTTTCAACCGAAAAAAAGCAAGTACCCTCTTAAGGTAAAATGTATAACAATAAAATTAAGCTATTTTATAAAGTTAAATGAGACCGTAAATACCAGTGCATAAAATATTTTCATTATAAGCACTGTCCTTTTGATATTTTTCTCATTATATCGCATAAAAATATTTTACTTCTTTGACAGTCTGGTATAGTGTATATGTTATCAGATTTAACATACTTTCAGTTTTATGCCCGCTAATGGGAAAATCTCTTAGGATATACATAATTAAGTAACAAACTTTAGGTTTTTTCATAACAGTCAATGCGTTACATATATTTTGAATCTAATGGCTACTTAGTAAAATTTAAAATATTCAACTATTCATTTTGTTTTGTTTTTTCATCTGTAATAAATATAAATGATGTGTTCAAATTTTTGCGCATTGTTCCAAAATATAATTCGTGAAGCAGTATTGTCTTGAAGACTTGTATGTTTAGTAAGCAGGATAATGTATATTTTGGAAGTATCCCCCCCCCCTCCCCTCCCCAATATACTTGATGTTTTCACTTTTGTGTTTGTTGAAAAGTATTATTAGTAAGATTAAGCGAATAATTTGGAATTATATAAAAGTAGTAAATCGACTTGCCATGTGATATACTCAATTTCCATATAAAGGCAAATATATTTAATAATAATAATAATAAAGTACAAGTTCAACTGAATATTTTTGAGTTTTGTTTTTCTGTAGTTCATCTACAAACAGTTCTTATCCATTTCACTTTCATTTTACATCTCCCACACAAAATTTCTATTCAAGTTTAGGATTTCGTGGTTGCATGCGTTAATTTTCCTCAAAATACTGAAACTTTTAACGAAGCCTTAATCTGATTTTAACTGTTGAAATTAAAGTCAGGAAAAAATTACGCTATTTTAACGAAATCGTACTGAAAATTTTAATTTTATGCATCGAAAAAAGCTTTTCCTATTAATTTTGATGCTATTTTGGACTTCAAAAACTATTCGGGCAAATACCCATGTAACCATTAAAAGAAACATTGAGTTCGATTATGAATGGGTTGGGTTGATTTTTGACGGCCGATTATTTACACGAGGATGTAGGCCCGGCGGAAAAAGTGCCCACTGTGGGGTCTTTCTAAGGGAACTTAATCCTTATTTACTGATGGAAAATCCACGGCTCGAAGAAAACCACTAAAAATCCGAATGATTAGGACGACGGGCGCGATTGGATTCGAACCCAGCATCTCCCGTCTACCAGCTTCGAGAGCAGAATCTCTCGGCCACTGGTGGGGCGAGTTCGATTAGAAACAATGAAAATATTTTAAAAAAATTATGATGCATTGTAAAATGTTTTATTAGTAATATATACATATATATATATATATATATATATATATATATATATATATATATATATTTATTTATTTATTTATTTATTTATTTATTTTACAAAAATCGTTAAATTCCGATGATTTCTGAAGTTCCGTAGGAACCCTTATATACCCGGAAATAAAATTTCAGGTCTTCGAAAATTTCTAATATCGAAGCGGATGGTGGTTGAAGCCAACACGTAAATAGGCTAATGTGCTCGAACAAGAGTTTCTGCCTTCACTTCTATAAATTAATGTTAGAGTAGGCAGTGTTGCCAACCTCGAGTGCAAAATTTATGGGTTTGCAAGTTCAAAATCATCGTATTTTTAACAAATTATTGTACATTATACTTCTTTATCGGATCGGAACCGCTTTTTCCCGACCTGTGGATTTGCGCTATACACACACACACACACACATATATATATATATATTTATTTATAGTGAATCGGATTTTAGTCGGGTCGAGTTGAAGTAACTTTTTTCATGAAGGTTGGATTAACTTTCATTGTTTTGGGGTTCAGATTGAAACGATTTTCAAAATAATGGCCAAAATATTTTTTCATCTATATACAAACTAAGCTATATATTAAAACATCCACAACCGACATTCTCGAAAATCAGACAACTTTATATATTGAACACTCTTTCAATTCCTAATGTTTATAAATTTGCATTCTTTTATCTTTAAAAAGTGAACACATCCCAATGTACTCTAATGTAACATGTATGTGTGTGTATAAACTATCACAAATATTTTATAGACATTGGTATTGATTTTCGTGATTTCCGCCATTACTGATATTATTTTTACGTAAACCTGACAAGCCCACCACGTACTCCCAGGTGTACGCGTACCCTAGTATGGGCACCTCGAGAGTCCCTCACTTCCAAATTTGCTCTCCGCGGGCACTTTTCTAAATTTTGCGGACATCATTCATTCCTGAGGGGCAAATTTGAGGGGAGGGGCTTGGTAGGGGCATAGCATGAATGAGTGGTCACAGGCCTTTCCAACAATATGCAACATGTGGGATCGGTGAAAGTTGGAAAATGCCCCCCCCCCCCCTTTTTTGTGTACTATTACGACTTCTGAAATACATCCTACCCCCTCTCATTCAAATACCGGTTGCACAAATGTGTTACTGTGCACACTAACTATATAGAAAAGAACTCATAAAATGTAGCAATTTCATAAATTTCACACAATTATTGCTATGTGAGGGTAAAAACTTACTGATCCACCCTCGTATAACATTTTTGAGATTTTTAAATCTCCAATACATGGAATATGGATTAACGATATTAATGATAACTGAACCATTTACATACAAATAACGATTCATTAAAAAGACAAATATCGCAGCTAACACGCTTCTTTAATAATAAAGATTATAAAAGTAAAACAAAAAACCTAAAATAACTACTTTTAATCAGGACTCCACGTACGAGACAATTTCTACCACGTCGACGTAAAAATTCATGTTTTGTGGAAGTTCAGTCGGGCCGGGCAGGCTCAGGCTGAAATATTAAGTTTTGTGCCTGGCTAGGCCATTAATATTTTTATGTGATCCGGGCCGGGAACGAACTAAGCTTTTAACTTCTATACCATGCCAGTCGAACTATTTCTGTGTGTCGTACCGGGCCTGAGTTTGACCCATGCAAACCTCTAACATATTTCGAAAGCACGTTTAATGTAAAATCTATGTGCTACTAATTTATTAATTCTTACACTTCAGTGAAAAAAATTTAATTGTGTGTGTTACACATTTTAATTATCTTGTTTTAATGAAAATGCCCTATTTCTAATGAAAAAAGTAATTTTTTCCCTCTTTTATTTTATTGTAATTATTTCATTCCCTCCCCCCCTTTCAATCCAATTATTAACTTTCTTTTTTGTCTTTCAATGAAAAAAGAAATTGCAAAGAATAACAAAGCAGCATTTCCGGTATTCCATGACATTTTTGGCTAAATTTCGTCATTTGCCGATTAAACGCCAAAAACAGGAACTTGTAATTTCAGATGAGATGAACAGCGTTCATTCAAAGATCAAATTTATGACTTTTCGGGGGCAACTTTTCAGGGATGGACTGAACGCACATTAAGACCAACTGCACTCGTCGTCAGAGAGACAGATATCATCGCCACCTCCATCGTTTTATATATAAGTAGAGATCGACCAAAAATACGTTTTCGTTTTCGGCTGAAAACCAGAGTTTCGGCGAAAATGATCTCGAAAATTCGGCCAGACCGAAACTATCTGTACTATTCCAAAAATCTCGTGTCTTTCTTCAGAAATTTTCAACATGACTCATTGATTTCAGATTCATTAGCTCAAATGAGACACTCTTTATTTATTGCTATGAAGTTCATTGATTATAATTATCAGTCATGACGGACTCTAGACGTGAGTACAAATTATGAAACAAGCAATGCATGTATGACAGAACTTTGAAGACGCTTTTCACGAGCTCATTTAAAGCTGAAGCCTTAATAGTAATAGACAACTTTTAGTTTGAAAACACAGAAGTGTTTCAAATACTACTTGAGAAAGTTCTAGTATAACAGATGATCATTTATTTATAAAAGATATATCGAGATATGTGTACCTCAAACATTTTTTAATGAAATTCGTATAATTAGAAAATCATTATGTGTCGTTGATGAATTAATGGCACATTATTATAATTAAAAATGAAAAGTTTCGGCCAGGGGCACAGATAGTCAACTTGGATAAAATGTGTAATTGATTAATAATTATGTATGCTTAATAAACACGCATAATTAATGAATAATTATATACAGCGTGACAGTTATTGAACTATATGAAATTAAACCGTCGTAACTTCTGAACGGTTTGCATGATGATGTTCAAACTCCGTGGTTGGCCGCAGGACATAATGGGTTAAACTTGCGAGTTAAACTTGCGAGTTTAATTTTTCTTACCATTTTTCCACAACTTTCTATTTTCTTCTAAATTTTTACTTATAATATATTTGCATAGTACCCACAGGACATTCAAATAAGAAATAATAACAATGTAGTATTTTTAGTACAAAATTTTGGCATAACATTGCCTTAAAGGGGTGCTAAATTAGGGACGGTAAGGTAAAAAAAGGGACAGTAAGGAAAATTACCACCTATTTTATGCAAATCATGTTAAGACTAAGTGGTAGCCACAATGTTCATTGATTTTTAAAAAGAGTTATTTACATTGGATTAAATAATAATAAAAAAAATAATTTACCTCGAAAAGTGCAGGAATAAACCTTGGGGACGGTAAGACTACCAATAAAGCCACGATCTTGATATTGATATTTAAATGCTGATTTAAATTCTGCAGTAAATTTCCTGTCAAAGAATTTTAGGCATTCTTTCTCTAGCATACTTCTGCATGAGAAAAAACTTTAAAAAAAATTCTGTGGCTGCATCTGAGGTGATTTTCTGTATAATTTTAGAAGAGGGAGTATAAAAAATCTAAAACCCAGGGAGAAAGTTTAAAAACTAATAACAATCCTAAAAATGTGTGCAGGTTAATTTTTTGCTACATATTTATATAAAACAATAGTTTCAGTTTCGGAAAAAAGTTACATCGAATTATTTTTATTGAAACAATTTTATACAGACAGCTCCAAACTTAAAAATCAGCATCAGGGACACGGGACGGTATAGGAGTTTTCCTGGGATCTGGACCCCCAACATCGTCGAAAACTTATTTATCTCGTTTATATTGTTATGCAATCATGCAATGGGATGTCCCCCAGTATATGAAATTAAGGAAAAAAAAAAAAAAAAAAACACAAGAACATGCACTAAAATAAAAATTATTATTCTGGGACATAAAAGTCAAAAGATTGTCAGAATGCCCCATATATATTTTGAATCTGACGGCTACTTACTAAAATTTAAAATATTCAACAATTCTTTTTATTATTATTATCTGTAATAAATATAAATGCTGTGTTCAAATTTCTGGACATTGTTACAAAATATAATTCGTGAAGCAGTATTGTTCTGATTAAGACTTATATAGTTTATATAGTTTAGTAAGTAGGACAATATATGTTTCGGAAGAAATTCCTCCCTCCTCCCCTCCCCAATATATTTGATGTTTCAATTTTGTGTTTTGTTGAAAAGTATTATGAGTAAGATTCAGCGAATAATTTAAAATTATAAAAAATAAAAAAAATTTTAAATCGTCCTGCCATATGATATACTCAACTTCCATGTAAAGGCAAATATCTTTAATAATAATAATAATAATAATAATAAAGTACAAGTTCAACTGAATATTTTTGAGTTTGTTTTTCTACAGTTCAGCTACAAGCAGTTCTTATCCATTTCATTTGACATTTCCCATACAAATTTTCTATTCAGGTTTAGGATTTCGTGGTTGTATGTGTTAATTTTTTTCTCAAAATACTGCAACGTTTTACGAAGCCTTAATCTGACTTTAATTGTTGAAACTAAAGTCAGGAAAAAATTACGATCAGATAGATGTATGATTATTTTAATTATAAATAAAAAATTATAACAATGATAATTTTAGATTTATGCTAAAGTTTATGAGAACGAAACATTGTAAACAAACACACTCACATAACACACACACATATATATATTATATACATATGGATAAGAGATTCATTTATAAATTAGCAAACGCTGAAAACTTGCCTAAAAAATTTCTTGTTAAATTACTTATGTATGCAATGGTTACATGTGCTATATATATGGAATACTTTTATAGTATGAAATATATATAACTTTATTTCTTCATTAAAAATCTATAAAATTAGGAATCAAAGTAAATTTTGCCTATTCTAACTCAAAATTTAAAATTATAATATTTAAATAAGCGAAGAAAACGCATTTTTAATTCAAAAAATATCATTTTTTTTCTTACTTTATTTAATGCTAATCATGTGTAATTTATACATTTATTAAATTTAAAATAATTTTATTTACTTTGTATCTTACCCAGAAAAAACAAATTAAAATTGAGGATTTTAACTACAGAGTTTTTCCCGCAGTGACAGCAAGCACCCCAAAACGAACAAGAATGCACTATCCCTCTCCCACAGACGATTTCTTTCTTCTAAGAAGTAGCCTATATTAGATCCATGTGTTCCTAATGAAGTAAGGAACTCAAGCCTCTGGATTTCGATAACTAGTGTAAAACAGGTTTTACAGTAATAAGAGTATGAGTATGAGAGCTTGTGTAGGTAGAGCCGAAAAGTGAATAATGTGCTACTTACTAACTATGTGCTAACTACGTTTTATTTCTGTTTTAAAAGATTTTGCTCCATATAGGAAATTGTTTTACAGATAAAAATAGCATAACAGAAAACAATGCCCTACCATCCTTCCTTTCTTTAATAAAGCATTTAAAAAATTCTCAGTAAACTGTCAAAATTAAGTATTCATGTTTAAATTATAAAACTTTTGTCCCAAATTTCTCTTTTACTGCCTTTCCTTTGCCCTTTTTTATTTTGAAAAAAAAAAAAAAAAAAAAAACTGAAAAGCCTTTATAATATAAAATATATATATATACTGAATATAATTATTTTTATGCATCCATGACCACTCCTTTTAAAGGTTTAAAACATTTTTTAATATAACTCCTCGTAAATTGTTTAAATTCTGTGATCAAAATCTTAAAATTTTATCTATATTTTACTGAAAGATAGAAGATATTCTTTTCTCACTACTCTGAAAGACCAGTCAAAAAATACATATTTCTATCACTTCCTTTTTTATTCTGAAAAACCAAGCTGTGAAAAACCTTTATAAAAATTAAAAAAAAAAAAAAAAAAATTACTGAATATAATTCTTTTTAATGCATCCATGACCACTCCTTTAAAAGGGGAAAAAAAAAAAAACATTTTTTTAAAAATATAACTCCTCATAATTTTTTTTAATTTTGTGATCTAGATATGAAAAATTTATCGATATTTTACTGAAAGATAGAATATATTCCTTCCTCCCTACTTTGAAAGACCAGCCAAAAATGCATATTTCTATCACTTCCTTTTTATTCTAAAAAACCAAGCTGGGAAAAACATTTATAATAAAAACAAAACAATACTGAATATAATTCTTTATATAATGTATCCATGACCACTTCTTTTAAAGAAATAAAACATTTTTTTATGTATATAACTCCTCGTAAATTGTTTAAATTCTGTGATTCAAATCTGAAAAAATTGTCTATATTTTACTGAAAGATAGAAGATATTCCTAACTCCCCACTCTAAAAAACCAGTCAAAAAATATATATTTCTATCCCTCCCTTTTTTATTCTGAAAAACCTTTATAAGTAAATGAAATACTGAATATAATTCTTTTTAATGCGTCCATGACCACTCCTTTTAAAAGAATAAAACATTTTTTTTTTTAATACAACTCCTCGTAAATTGTTTAAATTCTATGATCCAAATATGAAAATTTTATCGATATTTTACTGAAATATAGAATATATTCTTCCCTTCCTACTCTAAAAGATCAGTCAAAAAATATATATTTCTATCACTTCCTTTTTAAATTCTGAAAACTAAGCTGTGAAAAAACTTTATAATTAAATAAAATACTGACTATAATTCTTTTTAATGCATCCATGACCACTCTTTTTAAAGGAATAAAAGATTCTTTTTAAATACAACTCCTCGTAAATTGTTTAAATTCTGTGATCCAAATATGAAAAATTTATCTATTTTTAACTGTAAGATTAGATATCCTTCCTCCCTACTCTGAAAGACCAATCAAAAAATACATATTTCTATCACTTCCTTTTTTATTCTGAAAGAACAATCTGTGAAAACCTTTATAATTAAAAAATTCTGAATATAATTCTTTTTAATGCATCCATGACAACTTCTCTTAACCACCTCACTGACAAGCCCGTGTTAATGCGTTCACTAAGCTCCAGGTTTCACTGCAATACAAGCAGTATTTAATGTAATATAATTCAATTGATTTAATGTATTTTTAATACATTGAACAATGATTAATACTTCCAAGGATTGCATTTATATTCGTTGTTAAGTTTTTTTTTTTTTTTTTTTTTTTTTATAAAATGTTTAAAGAATCTTTTCTTTAAGCAATTAAAACAAAATTCAGAAAAAACAACATTACAATTTTGCCCTTTTCCAAGACAGTCGGAGGTTGTTTTTTTTTTTTTTTCTTTTTTTTAAATATAACTCCTCATAAATTGTTTTAATTCTGCGATCCAAATCTGAAAAAATTATCCATATTTTACTGAAATATAGAAAATATTCTTCCCTCTCTACTCTAAAAGACCAATCAAAAAAATATATATTTCTATCACTTCCTTTTTAAATTCTGAAATACCAAGCTGTGAAAAACCTTTACAATTAAATAAAATACTGAATATAATTCTTTTTAATGCATCCACTCCTTTTAAAGGAATAAAATCTTTTTTTTAAATACAACTCCTCGTAAATTGTTTAAATTATGTGATTCAAATATGAATAATTTATCTATATTTAACTGAAAGATAGAAGATATTCCTTACTCCCTACTCTGAAAGACCAGTTAAAAAATATATATTTCTATCACTTCCTTTTTTATTCTAAAAAAGCAAACTGTGAAAACCTTTATAATAAAAAATAAAAAAAAAATTCTGAATATAATTCCTTTTAATGCATCCATGACCACTCCTTTTAAGGGAATAAAACATTTTTTTAAATATAACTCCTCATAAATTGTTTAAATTCTGTGATCCAAATCTGAAAAATTTATCTATATTTTACTGAAAGATAGAAGATATTCCTAACTTCCTACTGTAAAAGACCAGCCAAAAAATATATATTTCTATCACTTCCTTTTTTATTCTGAAAATCCAAGCTGTGAAAAACCTTTATAATTAAATAAAATACTGAATTTAATTCTTTTTAAAGATTCCATGACCACTCCTTTTAAATGAATGAATCATTGTTTTTAAATATAAATCCTCGTAAATTGTTTAAATTCTGTGATTCAAATATGAATAATTTATCTATATTTAACTGAAAGATAGAAGATATTTCTTACTCCCTACTCTGAAAGACCAGTCAAAAAATATATATTTCTATCACTTCCTTTTTTATTCTAAAAAAGCAAACTGTGAAAACCTTTATAATAAAAAAAAAAAAAAAAAAAAAAAAAAAAAAAAAAAAAAAAAAAAATTCTGAATGTAATTCCTTTTAATGCATCCATGACCACTCCTTTTAAGGGAATAAAACATTTTTTTTTTAATATAACTCCTCATAAATTGTTTAAATTCTGTGATCCAAATCTGAAAAATTTATCTATATTTTACTGAAAGATAGAAGATATTCCTAACTTCCTACTCTAAAAGACCAGCCAAAAAATATATATTTCTATCACTTCCTTTTTTATTCTGAATTTCCAAGTTGTGAAAAACCTTTATAATTAAATAAAATACTGAATTTCATTCTTTTTAAAGATTCCATGACCACTCCTTTTAAATGAATAAAACGTTTTTAAATATAACTCCTCGTAAATTGTTTAAATTCTGTTATCAAAATCTGAAAAGTTTATATATGTTATAAATCTATGTGCTAAAGAATAAAAATTCTTAAAAGACGCTCGTCGCGAAGGGGTTAAATGCGCAATTTTTGAAGCTATTTTGATAAAACAATTAGGTAGCGAGAGAGTTAAAAAAGTCAAAAAGGAAAATATCCAACAGAGGAAGATGATAAATTTGTGCCTTTTGCATGATTGCTTTCTCTGTTGACAAGAATGGGGGAGGGGATTCTGAGTTAAATGTTAAGAATGCAATGCAATATGTGGGCTGATAGGAACTATACCGACGCAGAGAGTGATATTATGTTTTTGATTTTTTCAGAAAAATAATTCTCATTTCAATCAGCAAGCTTTTTTTTTTTTTGTTTTACCCGTTAAAAAACAAAATTAGAAACTAATGGGAAGACGACTGTGAGAGATAGTCGTAAAGAATTTTAGAAATTTGACAAAAATGCTTATTTATTAAAAATTGCGTATTTTTTCTGTGCATAAAAAATATTACTAATCAATACAATTTATTAAAATAATATTGTTATTGCTTAATAATTGTCATTAGCTCTATTTGAGTGATCTTTTGGAAAAGAAAACTTAGGTAGCCGGTATTTAGACCCCATTTTAAAAACTCAAAGTTTGAAGAGTTTCGAAATTTTGCTTGTTATAAACAGAAAACGCCTTTTAAACTGATTTTTTTTTTCTCTAAGCAGATGTAAAACATGCCAAGGTACCCTGCTGTCACTTTTTATTTTATTAATTTTGAAAATTGTATGATCTAGACTGAAAATAAAAGTGGTAGCCGGTATTTGGACCTTTTCCTCTACATATTGGGCCATAAGCGATTGGTGTATCATGACTACTTTCCTCTGACTGTAGTGTACATAAAAGTAGTATAAAATGCTAATATTTGATATACTTTTCCCGAAAGACTATTTCCCTTTATAGAGCAGTGGAAAACGATATCCAATTTCATAATTTTTAAGAAAGAACACATACCAATTCCATACGTCCTAGATTAAAATTTACTTCGTAAACATATCAGAAGAAATCATGTTGTTGAGCAGGGATTTTTTTTTTTTTTTTTCAGATAAAATTACTCTTGAAATTTATCATAAATAATTTTTTACTATTGTATTTTCTTTATTTATATTAGACTAGAATTTTAATAAGATACTACCATCTTTAATATTAGTCTGAATTAGTGCTTAATTTTTGAAATGATTATTTTAAATATTTATTTTAAACTGCTAGAAATATGACATAAAGAAAGTAAAAACAGACAAAGTTTAAAGAAAATTTGTTTAACATTTTTATATGTCGCTTTAGTAACTTTATTAAATTTATTTGGTTTATTAATGCACATTTTTTAGATATGAATTTTATTTAAAAATTGATATGAAAGTGTAATTTAATTAATACACCGATAGTTTTTTCCTTTTATCGGAGAATGTTTCCAGTTTCCTGTTCCCCGGATTGTCTTCTACAAATGGTGTCTAAGGTAATATTAAAAATATCGCTAATGATTTATGAAAAGAAATATCTTAGTGTAAGACTCTATTTCAGTCTGTATACTTATACTTTAAAATATTCAAAATGCTAGATATTTAAGTTTGCAATTCATTTAATTTTTCGCGTGAATTAGGAAGATGCAATATGTTCTTTCACATCGAAAGACAGATTTTATGTTAAATGTTAATTGTGTTAATTAATAGAAGTAGTATAGTATAAAACAATACAGCTTTTCAATGTACTTCTGTGATATTCTGAGAAGCAAAACCAAACGAAATTATAGCCATTTTAACCTAAAGTGTGTGTATGTAGAAAAAAAAAAAAAAAAAAAAAGATGTGCGAGTGATATGATTAAAACCTGCATCTAATATGATCCTACGCCAAGTAGCAGAAAGTTCTAGTTGTGTCTGCGACAGTGATTTAGTGAGATGAAAATTATTTGCATGAGTAGCATGCTTCAGTTTTATTATGTACATTATAAGCATTAAAATAAATTCGGTTTATATGGATTAATATTGTAAAAATACAACTATATTTCAATTATAATATAATCCACATGAGTAAAAAGCAAAACTAATATTTTATTTAAAAAAATAGATAATAATAAATGTAAAGTGGTTCTTTAAGGTCGGAGTTAAATCTAAACTTATTTAAAATTATGTTGAAGTATTATATAAATTTATTGAAAATAATCTTACTTTGTCTAATCAGCGAAATCCACAGAAGAAATAAAGACAATGACTTTAAAGAAAAAAAAATCACGATTTATATGCATGTATAATGACAAATATGTTGCTGTAGTGTTGACTCTAGAAAGCGCCACCGCACTGAAAAAGTGCAATTTTTTCACCTCTTTTCCTTCTCCCTCCCCCCCCCCCCCCCTTCGAAATAACCACTGGAGTATGCCTCCCATTTTTACGATTTTACATGCAAAGGACATACATGTGAGAGAGATGACAAATATATTAAATATTTTTACAAATGATGTAATTTTATTTTTTTATTTATTTATAATATTATATATATATATATATATAGGTATATTTAATTTGTAGTTTGCAAAATGATTTTTGCAAAATGTATTTGGTTACATTAATTCGTATTGAATTATTAGAACAAAAAACATTGCTTTTTGTTCCTTTTATTTTTAATAGACATTGTATTAAACAAGGGCATCGTTAAAAGTCTGTTTTTAGGCTTTAAATGGCATTGGAGTACAGATCATTCCAGTCTGGCATTCTTATGACACTACTAATAGCCCGTGAATTTAATGGTTCTTTACTAACGTGGAAAAAAATGTTAACGTTACCCGTAATTTTACTGAGTTATTTAGCTATTTTTCCCGGTGCTCTTCCCCTCTTGATCTTTTTTTCTAGTGATCAGTCTCCCTCTAAAAAAGTATTGAATTAAAATCCTCTGTGTTGCATATATATATATATATGAATGTATACAAATTATTTCATTATTCTAGCACAATGCTCATATAAAAATATCATAATTAATGTGAATGATTTAAGAACAAATAAAATATATCGAGTATATTAAAAAAATCATAGTTTTTTTTTTTTTTTTTTTTTTTCAATTTTTCATCTATTTTTTAGTTTACACTTCACTTTTATGCGGAAATACATGTACAATACACTTATCAAATGTATCTTTCTGCACATTATAGCATAGTTAAAGTGCAAGGCGGTGTTACTAAAACAAATTTCAATCAAATGATATTTGCAAATACATATAAACTTATGTTATAAGCCCATAAAATGACATATGCTGATAAATACAAGTATGACAGTCTTTCGGATATAAATGTGATAGTTTTTTTTTTATGAAGTTTCCATACAAATTTAACTCGGAATAATATAAATAGCTGTCACTCTTTCTGTAGAAAAAACGACGTGCCGTTTTGAATTTTACTGCAGACAACCAGGGCCGTGCGAAGTGGGGGGCGAAGGGGGCAGCCGCCACGGGCGCGGAATTTGAGGGGGCGCCAAATTTATATTACAAACCTCTTGTTTTCTTTTTTTTTGTAAAAAAAAATTGTATACTTACATATTGGAAATTTTTTTCCTAATAGAAGTACGTATATTTTTCGTTTCAAAGTTATTGCATTGTCTCCCCCCCCCCCCCCCCCGCAACACACACAGAAATAAAAATTTATGAATAAAGACTTATTTCTTTTCAAAACTTGTCTTGGATCTTTGTCTTAATCTCTTTTGTTAACCTTCTGTTTTCTGAGTCTGTGCTTGTGACTAAAACATATACTCTCAAAATAGCATGGAGTTTCTTTCTTGGAATATAAAAGGGTTCTAAACTATGTTATACTGTACTATTAGATGCATTTTTGCTACACCCATTTTCCATATTATCTTTGCCAAAATATAAGTGCAATTTTCTCTTATGTCATTTAATTTTTTGAAATTTATAAATTAAAATTAAACATAATGTTTCAAAATAAACGGGAAATATGTATTCAGTAAAATTTGTTTCTGTTCCTACACTTTTTAATATTGTGACACCTGTCACAAAGAAAAGTTGGGGGGAGGTGGCGCTAAATTGAAACTTTGCCCCGGGCGCAGTTTTCTCTTCGCACGCTGCTGCAGACAACATACTGATAACGTCAAAGATTAGCCTTTTACTATTGATAAACTGGTTAAAGAAGAAGGTAGGAATGCTTTTCAAATGCCATGTTACTTGACATACGACTTTCGTCCATCTGTGGGCAGTTACTATTCACACACGCTATAATTAGCAAAGGAAGAGAAAGGTATCTCAAGCAAGTGTTGAGGGGACATATTTTTCAAATTCGAAGTGCAATCTACTATAAAATGTATAAAAAACAAGATAGAATCATACACTTTATCTCAATTTTATTCCTTTAATTGTTTGTTTTCTTATTTTTTCCCTTTTCTTTCTTTCTTTCTTCTTCTCTTTTTTTTTTTTTTTTCTTTTTTTTATCAGTGTTCATTATGATATCATAAACATAAACGTCACAGTCATACAAATGAGTTAGAATGCGTAATATATATATATATATATAAGTAATTGGAAATAGATGATGAATTGTAGTTATATAGTGGTTATATATATATAACTATATGTATATATGTAAGACTATACATTAATATTTTAAGTGCCTTAGTAAAATATGTTATTTAAATGTTATAAATACATAAATAAGCAGAAATTCAAAATTCTGCTTCTTTTTGTTATATAAATTTAAAACGTTTCTATCATAACATTATTATTAGGAAGGGTACATAATATGGGGAATGCACTGTTGAAAACCTATTCCCATGAATATTAATAGGTTAATATTATACGATAGTAATGCATTTCTCTCCCCTTAATCTTTGCAGCAACAACAAAAAATTATTTTGGACACGAAAAATGTCATAAATGGAATTCTTTTATGTTAAAATAATACATACATACATACATACATAAATATGTACGTGATTTCTGGAGATTATTGACTATTCATTTCACATATTTGAATAATCCCGTTTTTGTGGTTGAATCAATTGAAGAACTCCGATGATAAAGGTGGTATGTGGCAAAATAAAGGAAAATCAGTTAATCATATTATTAAAGTTAATCAATTGTCCTCTACCATCTATTAAAGAGAGATTTTAATTGATAAAGGAAGCATTTGGCAATAAACATAAGTAGATGTATGTAAATTTGCAGCTCATTTTCAAAAAATGATGATTGCATATCCTATCACCTTTATCATGTGATTTCTAGTCTTACTCTAACATGCAGTTCCTTTTTTAATTATAGACTAAGAGAAAAAAATAATGATTATTTACGAACATGTTTTAATTCTTATTTATAATAAACTTTTACGAAAGATCATTTCTTGCTTCAATTCGAATTCCATGAATCTAGGTATAGGGATAAGAGAAAACGGATTTTAGGTGAAATGAACAAACAACGTAAATAAAAGACTCTTTTTCTAATTCTTGTGAACTTGTTGGGTAGCCGCCATGCACATCAGACAAAAAATTATAGTGGTTCGATGAATACAGTGCATTTTCTACTGATTTTCGAATATTTAATAATCACATAAAAAATCACAACCCCCCCCCCCCCCCTACACACACACACACATACACAAACTAGAAAAATGCCTCACAGCTACGACCAGTATTGTCAGAATTTGAAGATAAATCGAGCTTTATAAAACAAGTTGCAAGCATATATCTATCGTACTACATTTCATTGCATTAAAAAAATCACTTAAAAGAAAATCCAACATTTTTTTATATTTTTATTAGGGGATCTAACCGGAGATTGAGGGTTACAGAACATTGGTAAAATCTTACATTTTAACTGTAATAGATTTCTTACAATCAATAAAATTTTAGATCGCACACTAACGACTCCAAAAATAATTTTACATAAAAAATATCAAAATGTGTTCAAATAAAGTTTTGAAATTTATTAAAAGCAATACTTTTGCATTAGCACCAAACAAGATGTTAATATTCGAAGCAATCGATAAGTATTTTGTTAATTACAGCAACCTTTTTTATGATAATTTCAGTGGTTTTAGCGAGTAGTTAGATTACTCGTTTATTAAATTTGTGTTACATTTATATCATTTATACTATTTTTTATTTATTTATAAAGTTTCAATTTCTGGTTTCAGTTTTTGGAATACTGCCCGGAAATGAAAGCTAGACTATTTATATTGTTTCGTCTGTAAATGGGTTAAACTTTCTTAGTCGGAAAGAACAGCACAATTCTTTTATAGCAATGTACTTTATATATATAATTCCCTTGGTCATATTTCATTAAAAAAAATCTGAACAATTTCAAAGAAAAAGAAATGCTTTCGACGTGTATATAATCTATAAATAGATTAACAAATTTTGCTAAAAAGCTGCCTAAAGTCAAGCTTAAAGCATATTTGGAAGAAAAAATATTATAATTCAACAAACTTAAAAAATATAACAATTAAACAAAATATTAAGAATGTTAATTGTGTTTCCGTTTATTTGTATTTCTTCTTTTTACTAAAATATCTAAATGAAATGCATTGCAATACTGTCGGAATTTTGAAATTGAAAATATTAATTTAATATACTAAAAAATAGACCAAATGATTTTATTATTGGAATTATAAATTATTTTAGTTATAATTGCGCCATGCCGTGTCGTGTCAGTTTTCGAGCGCACAATATTATTTTTCGCTTGCGCTGTTCTCTTTTCTGAGTGCGCCGTTCTATTTTTGATAGCTCTGTCATATTTTTATTTTCTAAAATAAACAAGTACTGCATCTATTCTTAATTTTATTACAATTTTAATTGCTATTTTCTTTTTTTAAATTCTTACTAATAAATTATTGCACCTATTTATTTTTCTGTTTTGTACACTGAAAAAAAAAAGGTATAGATACATGTTTAAAGTATGTTTATAACTCTAATTACATAAAAAGAATGCAAATTATATGAAACAATTATTAGGATTCTTAAAATCGCCCCCCCCTCCCCCCTCCAGAAAAAAAAGGTTTTCAAACATGTAAGTTTAATATTTTGTTACTTTCAATATAGTTTTAGTTTATTTTGGTACAATTTCTGTTTATCAATAAGAAACATTTATTTACAAATAGTTGAAATAAAAAAAAAAAAAATCATTTTAAAAATATCATAGAAATGATACTGAAATGTTACAAACTATTTTTAACCAGAAATATATTTATTATCATTTGGCATTTAGAAGAAAGTATCTTTTTACGATGTCATAAAAAATTTGCTAACATTGAAACATTGTTTATGCATCTTTTATAATTCTTTTAAAATGCATATTTCTGTTTAAATTATATATATATATATATTTAATTGTTTGAGATTGAATCGACAAAAAATTCTTCTTTGACTTGTGAAAGAGTCCTTTCATATCTAATCCACTTTCTCTCTATCTGAAAATATGATTAATACTTGTGAAATATTCTATAGCATGACCCACTGTTCTCTTGACCTAGGTCACCGTATATAGTAGGGTAAGAATGCGTAATCTACGAACGCATAGTATCATTGTATGATCATGTGCATTTAAAAAAGCTTGCAAATATTTCCTGAGAAATGGTGGAAAATAAAAAGGAATTTCCGTGCATAGAACGGTATATTCAGATATTCAGTGCCTAATTTAGTAATTTAGGGTTCAAAGCACGAAAACTTCAGTGAGCTCATACACACAGCTCCTATATGACTTATTTCTATTGACTGATATATCCTTATATAATATATAAATAAAATCAGAGAATTTACTACTTGGAGGTTCTCACATTAAACAAGTAAATCAAGAATTTACGCACAAGACTGCCCAATTTATACAGACATGAATTGTGGATATCCACTAAATCTTCAGTCCCTTTTTTAACATTTCCCGTATTTCATGAATTTCATAGAAATTTTCATGCACAGGCACAAACGTATGCATTTATGAACTTTTTCCAATCGTATTTATCTCAATATCTAATGTCAGGAGAAACCACAAGATTTTGGGAGACTGCAATTTTTATACTTCTTTTATACATCTTTTAAATATTTTTTAAGATGCGTTCGTAATTACATAAATATGTAGCACCTATAATCGTCATCTGTTTCGTCCGTCTGACCGCATATAACAGTGCAGAAACTACACAACCGAATGGTTAAAAATTAAATATGTATAATCATTGCAAAATTGTGTCGAGTCATTTCAAATTTTATGAAAACCGAATCAAAAATTAAAAATATATTAATAAAAGTTTTCTTCATTTTATTAAATCCTATCATAAGTAATTAATTCCATGATATCCCCTGATAGGTCATGATTCAATGTTGCCATGGTGATTACGTCAGATTTTAGATGAAATCATATCATTTACGTATTATTGCCTCTAATGTATATAATACATGTTATATTCGTGTATTTTTGCATAAGAGTGCAACAGCTATTGAATCAAAATCTGAATGTTTATAAAACTAGCTATAGTACGTCATTTTCCACATTTGACGTACAATTTCCGACTTTCTTTTCTGCTAATTTTGTAATTCGTTATCGCAATAACGCATGAACCCTGGATACAAACACTGTTTGGGTCTCTTTTCTTATGTTGTGTAGTATTTGAAACTTTTATGGTTCTACTAGAATGGTGCAATTTAAACTTTGTACCGCCCTATTTACGAAGCTAATTTTATTCAGAAATGCACTAAATTTGCATTTATATTTTACTCAAGTTTCAGAAAATGGAATTTTATTTCAAATTTTTCGATTAAAAATATTCTTAAAATTGGTAAAGATTTTCAATATAGAGCAGTGAAGAAAAATATGTTTTCGCTTAAGAATTAATTTTAATTAAGGATGTATATGTATAAGTTATAGAAAAACACTGATAAGTTCCATGGCACAAGAAATAGTACTATTTAAAAATTATACGCGTTTAGATGTAAAAATGTCTTAGTGAAGATGCAAAAAGGCGCGAGTTGCCAATTGCAGTGCAAAAAGGAAAAAAAAAAATATGGGAACACGCTTATATAACTTTTAATTGCATGTATGATTGGAGATTTTTTAGACGTAATTTTCATGATGTAGCATTAACCCATAAGTCGCGTTATACTTTTCTTGGGCATTAAGAGGTATATAAGCACGGGAGTTTCTGGAACACAGTAGCGCTGATTAAGAGTTAACTATCTTGTTATTGTACGATATAAAAGTATGTAAACAATGAAACAAAACAGCTAATTTCTTTCAATTCTGCCAACTGACCCCCCCCCCCCCCCTAAGCTTATGGGATCATGGACGAATGTCCCGTTTGCCCATTCATAATACTGGCCCTGTGTACGCTTAAATCACAGTTTAATTGTTCTACCTTATGTTGATAGGGTTAAAAGTGCGACATAATAAATTAATACTATTTGCTTTTACATTGCGGTTACTTGAAAATAGTAATGAATTTATATTTCGCTTAAAATCTATTCGAAATTCCTTGATCAATTGTAATAATTTCGCAAATTTTACCTTGTACTGTACGTGTAAAAAAGTTTTTACCACGCTAATTTTCCACAGAATTAAAAAAAAAAAAAAAAAAAAAAAAAAAAAAAAAAAAAAAAACAGTTACTAAAAATTGTGAGTTTCAGAAACACCTTTTTTTTTTTTTTTCATTTTCTTTTACCCGAAAAAGCTTTTTGGCCCACGCTCTTGGAAACTGCAGTATTAATAGGTATATAGTAAAACATTGATGTATTTTAATTCATATCGCTTTTTCCTCCTTGTTTATATATTAGATATATATCTGATTATATATGTGTGGACAGCTGATTTAAGCGATATTTAACGCGTTTTTTATGACAGATAATTACTGTTATATATATTATTAATCATAAATCATCAGTTGTGTGGAATCTGAATTAAAATGCGTTGAACTTTTATGATTGTGTTGAAAATATTTCGAGATTTTAAATGAAAAATAAAATGATAAATGCATACATATACAAAATTGCTGACGTTGGCTATTAAATAAAATAAAAAAGTTACGTAAAATTATTACTATTATTTTAAAATCTGAGTAATTATAGTAAAAATTATATGCATTTTATAAAAAATAAAGGGTTATGATTCCAATTTTATTTTTCTTTCCTTAAAATTATTTCGAAGAATATCTTCTGTAAAGGAAGAAAAAAGGCAAAATATTATTTTCTCCTGACCAAAACCCTTTTAAAAAAATATGTCTTCGGGCTAAAACTAACCGCTTTGAGTTCTACTTCTACTCTTGCCTAGAGCGATTTCGCACGATACGACATCTGGTCGTGGTCACTCACACTGGGTGGTAAGTGATAAAAAATGCCAGACTTACATTTTCGTAGAAATTGGGTAGGAAACGTAGTAGTAATGATAACAACTGTATCCTTTCTCCGTATTTCAGATAGGGGAAAAGTTTTAATAACATTCAATGTATTGTATTATGAGTTAATGCATTAATGATTTTGTTATGTATTAACGTTTTTCTCTCGCAAAGAATGCACATATTCTATTGCAGTACGTATAATTGATTTCAGAATACGCTTCTTTTTTTAAAAAATATGCACCAATAGCAATTGTAAATGTTGATTTTATAACATTATGAAATTTAAGCAAATAATTAAAATTAGACTTAAACTTTCATAATAAACGTCTGATATATAATATATATATATATATTATAAAGCATTTAACTTTAAAAAACGCGATTTTTCTAATGAAAAAAAAAAAATGAAACCTCTTAAATATATTTTTATTTGCAAATTAAAAAATATTTTTAATATAATTTCTTATCTCAAAAATGCCATATGAGCTCGTATTTTGTAGGTAAATAATCCAATGTTACACTTTTAAAAGCATCAGTATTAACCCGACGATGTTTATTTGGTCTATACCAGAAAAATAAAATTAAACAATAAAAAGTTTAATTAGCACGTTGTTTTAATAACACATATATGGGTGATATTAAAAAATGAAATTCTGAAATAACTCCAAATTTGATTTTAGGATAGAAGATTTTAATCGTAATTTTATAATATTGAGTAATGACACAAACACCTTTAAAATTTAACAATATAGAGTGATAAAAAAATAAGATCTGACAAACTTTAAGAAATGGTAGACCACATCATAACAAACTATTTTTTCTATAGGAAGCCAATGTCGAATATCATTTTCTTTTGTCAAAAATACAAGGTGTTTCTCTCCCAGCACCACAGCAAAAAAAAAAAAAAAAAAAAAGTAAATATTTCGGATTGACTATCGGTCAGGAATGTTCATATGGGGTCGAAAATTTTATTCTGTTGGTTCTATATTTTTCATTTGGGGGGGGGGGGGGGGGTCGATATTTTATTAAGTCTCTCAACTGCTCTGCTCAACAAGCGCAAACCGTTTTGACACATTTACAAATTCATTTTTTAATAGAAAGATATACAATTGGATGGCCTGACTATGGAAGCGATTTGGAATCAAACTGTGTTTTCTGGGTGTTTTTTTTTTTTTAATAAATAAATTACCTGTTGAGTTATAAGCAATTTTGATCACGTAACAAAGACGTTTTTCTCCCTTCACTGACTGATTTTTCTGCTTTCTTTGGGAACTTCGGTTCAAAACGTCCACTTTGACACTAATTTGTGAAAGAATTATCACGTTTTCAAAAAAAAAAAAAAAAAAAAACGGAAAAAACTGTTCGATTACATAGTTTCTGATCAACAAAACTTGCTAGGTTTCATGCATTTCCGAACAAAAATGAATTAAAACTTATGTCATAAAGTTGCCCTTTTGGATTTGAGAACAACCTTAAGACTTAACAATGATGGTATTGCATTGAGCATTTCAAATATCTTAAAGTTAAAATTCTTTATAGAAATCTAAATAAGCATTTTAAATAAACTTTGATAATTAATGCTTAATGAAACCGATCTCATTCATACTAACAAAAACAACTGGGAGGGCTACTTCATTCACACGAAAAGACCCGCTCGCTACTGCTAATACAATGAAAGAAATTTATAAAGATATCTTATTTGCATTTCAATATTTTTTAAATGATTTTTTTTTTTTTTTAGATACCTGAGATCGATCTGTACAAAGGCCGTTTTTTATTTTTTATTTTAATTTAAATTTTTATTTTTTTATGAGGATGCTTTCATTTTCAAAACCGGTTCCGAAAATGAAAGTGTCCTCAATAAAAATACCTGTAAACAAAATCGAAAAAGTAAAAAACTGTCTTTGTGCAGATCGATCTCAGCTATCCAAAAAAAAAAAAAAAAAAAAAAAAATCTAAAAATATAGAAATGCAAACGAGATATCTTTATAAATTTAACTCATAGGATTAGCATTAGCGAGCGGGTCTTTTCGCTTGACTGAAGTAGCCTCTTAATGCATCAGTTCCATTTCTGATAATCCTTTTATTTCTGAATTTTTTACTGAGACTATGATAAAGCTGAAAATATTCTTACAATTTTTCTTTCAAAGAAAATAAATAAGCCCTTTAATTGTATTAATAAAAATAATACTAAATTAAAAGGTCGTATTCCTTTATCATAATGTTTTGCTTTATCTGTTACACATATTTAAACATTCGTTAGATAATCGATGCATCTCGACAAGAACAAGAAAAAACTATCGATTTTCTAATATTTATTTTTAAAGTTGAAATTTATCTGAATATACGAGTACAATGAAATCATGTATTATTTTAATAAAAAGTTTCTTGATAATAAGAATTCTCATTGTGAGTTGCTGTTTTAGTTGGATTCGAAAATCCACTACAAAAAACAATTTTTGTATAGGAAACAAACGTCGAAAAACATTTTCTTCTGAGAAAAATACAGGGTGTCTCATTCCAGATTAAACACAAATTTTATCAAATGTTTAACACTGAATGAACCATATTACAGTAAAATTTCATCAGACTCGTCTTGCTATTGTGTGAAATATAAATATAAAACACGAATTTGTGGAAGTTGTTGCCCTTATCTACCTCCAAACAGTATTGAACTACATGCTCCATAATTGGAAATGTAGTTCACATGCATACGGTGTCACTGACCGAATTACAGCTCACTTCCAGAATATTTTTTAGTGTTATTGCATTTCACATATAAAATATAAATCAGACAAAAAATTCTAAAAATCTTTATTAGTCAGTTTTCCCGTTCATTCAGGCATAGACACTCGCGAGCTAATATTAAAGCTTCGGAAGTTTTTTTTCAAATATTTCGTGTGCATTTTTACTTATTTATTTATTATTAAATTAAGATTAGTCTTAAACTTTTCAAATCAAAAATATTAGAAAACTCATTTTATAAAAGATTGAGTTTTTATACATAATAATAAATATTGCAGCTTAAGATTTATAGTATTTTGTGATATTTTAACCACAAGAATTGTTTTAAGCATTATATACATTCAAGCGTGAATTTCCTGAACACATTTTAAAGTAGGGGAGACCGGGGCTAGTAGGCGCAGTTTTCAGTTATTGATTTTTATTAATTTTTTGTTTAAGTTTTTTATGAAACTTTAACTGTACTTTTAAAGAACAGGCATTGGACTATAAATACCTAGAGTTTTGAGTTTGTAGCTTTTGTAGTTTATGTTTAGCGGAAACCTAAAGTAAAAGGAAAGTTGTGCGCCAACCTATCCCGTCACGGGGCAAGTTGCCTATACCTATGGGGTAAGTTGGCACACGTTTTATAAAAATTTAAATAAGACACGCAGTTAAGATAAATTAATTCCATTATTACCAGTAAGTTTAAACAAAGGCGTTATCGCCGTTCAATGTAAATTCTAAATTATACAGACATAAAAATAATGAATGAAACATTAACAATGAGTAACTTCTATCCTACTCGATGTCATAATCAGAGTTACAGTTGTCACAAATAAAAAAACGAGTTTCTCCGTTTGGGCAAGTCTCGTGTGCCCAAAATCTGGCATTGCAACCACTTTTCTCGGTGTTTTCTGTTTTTCAAGCTACCTGCACACACCAGACATCGAGCCAACTTGCCCCGTGTTCAACGCGCTTACTAGCCCCTTAATGAATTTCTTCACAAAAGGGACACGTAACCATCTAAGCATAAATAATCCTAGTAAATCATATATGGGGTAGGTACAGCTAATCATACACTAAGAAAAATTGCACAAGTTAAATAGCAATTATTAAGGTAAGCATTAGAAATTAGAAAAATAATGAAGCAACAAAAAATTAGTTATGAATGCAAAAAACAGAAAAATCGTAATAAATGTCCACTGAACGTAGGTAACGCTGAAAAACTACAATGAGGATTGTAAAAAGCAAGAAGAAAGGTACTCTGTGACTGGATGCGTAATCTATCCACAAACAGCCGATTTATAATTACTGTGCCTACTTACCCCTGTAGCCAACTAGCCCCGCTCTCCCCTATATAGAGAGAACGCGATTTTCTTAGTTTTTTTTTTCACTAAGAAACGTTTTAAATACATTTTTAATTATAAAAAAAAATCTCTTAATATGATTTCGTATCTGAGAAATGACCTCGTATTATGTTGGTATCATCGATAATAAACTAACGATATTTACTTTTCTACACCAGAAAAAAAATAATTAAGTAATAAAAAGTTTTAATGTGTCTTAACAGCTTAGAGCTTATACAAGTCACACAGAGAAACTCGAAAGAAAATGTTAAACCTATGGGAGAAACTTAAGCAGAAATCTTTAAGAGGTCTATATATATATATATTTAACTTTCTTTTTCTTTTGGGATATCTGAGGTCGATATCTATTTTTGTGCTTTTGTACTTTTTCAATTTTTTTTCTTTTTTATGAGGACAGTTTAATTTTCACAGCCGGCTCTAACCACTTCCAAAACTAAATGTATCCGCATAAAAAAAAAAAAAAAAAACTGTGACTCAAATTGGAAAAGTACAAAGGCATAACGCGATATCATATCAACTTCGGGTTTCCTTAAAAAAAAATGAAAATATTGAAATGCGATTGAGAAATCTGTAATGAACGTTCCGATAGGATTAACATTAGTTTGGGCGCTTCTTTTCGTGACTTACGTAAGCTCTTAATCCCATTTTGCAACACATAAATGGTTTTAAAAAAAAAGAAATTATGAAAGACAAATAATTTCAAATTTGATTCTAGTATAGGAAGTTTCGTCCGTAATTTTCTCATGTTAATGAATAATGACATAAACGCCTTTAGAATTTAGCAAGACGTAGTGATTAAAAAAAATAAAAGAAAAATGCAGGAATATAATTAACAATGCCGGTGAAGACTACCCTAAATGACGGCTCCTGGTGCGGGGACACTAACCTGTCCGCCACACTTCAGCGGCATTGCGTCCGTCCAGAAAAAAACCCAGATTGTACGCATAACTTTAACTATAAGTACATATCATGGTAAAATTTAACCAGGAATGACTTGCATTGTGTAAAATGTAAATATAAACTTTGAAGTTGTGAATGTTCTGTTAGTGGACGTCGTGCCAATAAATAACTCCCACAAACATTGAAGTAGTAGCTTTGTGTTGGAAAATGTAATTCGAAATACACATAATGTCACTGACAGAATGACTTTTCACTTCCAGAATGTTTTGGTATCGCCATGACGTTTTTCACAAAGGAAGATAAATTTAAAAAAAAAATCTAAACTCACTACTTTCAAAGTTATAAACAAAATTTTATTTGGATTAAAGTGATTTTATTTTATACGACACTAGGTTCCTATAAGACAATTGCTTGTTGTATTGTACTAAGTTTGTCTCATCTTTTTTGAATCAATCTATTCTTTTAAAGCGAAAAGTTCTGATACTGCAAGATATGAGCTAGCAGGTCAGCGCACGTGCCCTCCTTCCACCCACCGAAGGTTGTGAAATTTTTTTACGCCACATAAGAAGCTCACCCTTCTATACTTAACTCACCGAATTAAGCAAATTAAACAAGCAACTGTGAACAAAAGATCTGGCTAAAAATCATTCTGTTAGAGATAATGACATATATTTTACTAATTTAAAAACAAAAGAATATTTTTTTACAAAAGTTACTTTATTTATTTTTTTTTTATAGACGACATAATTTAAATAATATTAATCAGTGGTTAATTACTACAGATTAAAGTTTGTCAATTATTTATTATTTGTCAATTAAAAATATTCACCAATTACTTGGAGTTATCCACGTACCAATAGTGTCAATTAAGTACTATTTTAATTAAATCTAAGCGAATTATTAAGCATGATTGTATTTACATCATAATACTTTCGTCTCCATTAAAAATATATTTTCGAAAAATTTTCATCAACCAGCAAATCCCCCCCGCCCTCCCCCCACACCGTATGAAACATCCTTTCATGTCGCATAAAAAAATTACATCATTCTACAATTATTGCTCCGAATTAAACAAGCAACTGTATTCAAAAGACTTACCTAAAGAATTTGTTACAGCCAGTGATACATATTTTAATATTTTAAACAAAATTTAATATTTGTTCACAAAATTTATTAAAAAAAGAGTAAATTTTCTTTTAAAGACGGCATTAATAAAATAGTATTAATCAATCATTTACTAACTGCAGTCAATTAGTCAATTATTTACTACTTGTCAATAATAATCATCAATTACTATCCATAACTAACAATAGCGTCAATTAAGTACTATTTTAATTAACAATAGCAAATGATTAAGCATGAACTTCTCGAAACCATAACGATTTCATCCCTATATCCTTTCGAAAAATTGTCATTGTACTTCAAACGCTTCAATAACATTATACACTTTGTCAGGCAATTCATTGAATAATAGAGTAACCACCCAGGACATCTTAGTTCGAGATTAAGTTACTCGGGTTGAGTGTGTAAAATTTCAAAACGAGTAACACCCGAGTTACTCTAAATAATGATACTTTGCTCCCACAAACTTTTCTTTCTAAAAAATACAAATTTAATTCGAATGAAATATTTTTGGTGTTCATATGTATATTTTGCATATCTTAACATTCTATAACAATATTTAAATGATATTCATAAAATGTCGGTGGGTATTCCAAACGTCGGTAAAAAGTTTAGTTATTGACGAGGGCGGGTAGGACGGTATTGGTGTGTGTGTGTGTGTTGGTGTACCTATCTAGTTATCTATATATATCCCTTTTTACGGGCACGATAACTTCCGTAATTCTGCACAAATCTCTTCCAAACTGATATATAAAATCAAAGGGCATAAAATCTCGTTCAAGTTCGTTAATGGGCAAAATCAGGAAAGGGGATGGAAATAGGGAGGGGTTTTGTGAAAGTAGAAAAAAAACCCATAACTTCGTAATTGTTATACATATCAAATCAGTTTAAAGTTTTTATTACTTCTAAAAATAGGGCCAAAAATTTATGTATCACAGATTTTTGATCAAATTAAAAATGGGCTCAAGGGGCGCAAAAAAGAGGGTTTTAGGGAGATAAAAATTCATAGCTTCGTTAATTCTCAAGATATCAAATCCAATTAAATTTATTATAAATGCTCTTAATATTATCTACAACATTTATATTGACCAGTTTTTGATACGATCAATTAGTACCGCAAAAAAATTAAAAACGAAAAAAAAAAAAAAAAAAAAAAATGGGAAGGGTTGAAGCAGAAAAGAATCTATAACTTCGTCAATTCCCAAGATATAAAATCCGCATAAATTTGTTATATATCTTCTTAATATTATCTATAACATTTATATTGACAAGTTTTTGATAGGACCAATTCTTACAGCAAAAACAAATAAAAAATACATAACGGTTGAAGAAAAAAAATCATCGTATTACGTTCGTATTCATATCATCTCATTTTTAAATTCATTTTTGCTCTCAAATGCATTCAATTGGTAGGTTTTCTTATTCAGAAACTATACCGTGATGGCCGACTGTTTATAGAGGCAGAATATATTTCAAAAAATGATGTCAAAGTGGGTATTTTTAACCGAATTTCCCGAAGCAATGGTGTTGGAAACGAAAAATAGTGTCCTACTGAGAAAATAATTGTTTATTAATCAAGTTTTAATTAATTGAAAGAAAAATAAAAGCACAGGTCGCTTATAAATCTCCTCAAAAATCACGTCAGCAAGTTTTATGTTTTTTCTTTTAAAAATGGATCTGAAAACATGCTAGAAAATTTTGGGTTGTTGAGCATGGTAAAGTATTTTTTTTTAATACCGCCCTAACATGCTTCTGATAAAACCAGCTCTTATATAAAAATGAAATAAAATCTCGTCAAAAGCGGTCAGATAAAATTGTTAAAGTGGGATTATCTCTAATCATGATTTAGTTTTTGTTGTTGAAATTAGCACTTAACTTCGAAATCTACCTGCGCCTGTAGGTCGAGCCGACAGGAATTTTTTTATTTCTTATAGAAACTACAATTCTATTTTAGGGTAAATTCATATTAATAATTATATACGGTATAATATACATTAACCTACAGGTTTATATGAATATCGAAACTCAATTTTAAATAAAATAATTTAAACCAATCGAAATCATGATTTTTTTTATAAAAAAATTTAAAAGCTTGTTGGAAACACAACTTGTAAACAACATTTGAATTTTCAGATTTGTTTGAATTACCAAACTGAAAATCCCACTTAATTTCAGAACAAGCCAGTTGTATATATCTTTTATATATCTATGCGAATACGTACAAGCATAAAGATTTATTTTAATATTAAATGTTGGTGATTATCAAGAAAAGTTTTTTTTAAATTTTGTTATTAATTGCAAGTAATATACGCAAATGACCGGTTTTTCTCAAACATTTTGACTCCTTTGCATATCGATTTAATTTGTTGTGAACTGAACTGGTCAGTGCTACATAAAAATAAGATTTAAATGGGTTTTTTTCTTGTTTCAGCAGCTTTTATCCGAATAGCTCAATCTAGGAAATGTGATTCATTAAGAGATCTCGTAATATCCGCGATCGTTTTCATGCTTCTTACCTTAGCAGCGCAAATGGACTAAACGTTATTAGACTGGTTATAAATCTGGCCACAGGCGGTAGATTCCAAATTTATGCTTTCTAAAATGACTTACGTCACTTTACAAACAGTTGAAATTGCGAATTTTTTAAGGCGTTCTGTAGATAAAGTAAATTCTATCAATTATTTCTGCGAAATTAAGTGAAATAAATGTATAAAAACAAATGAAATAATTATCTCAAAATATATTTTTTAAAAAAAGTTTCTTTACAACATAAATAGAAAAGCGAAAATAATTGCTTCCAAAAGTTCAATAGGTCACAGAGGACGTATTTATGTCAAGACTCCATCCTCTCAGTGATACTAAATGTTAGCTGAACTGTCGGTGAAAATGATGTCATATTCACGCAACAGTCAAAACACATTTTAGTTTTATAAGTGAAATAACTCCTTTTTTTTAATATTTAAGTATGATGTACTTTTCAGTAGAGTGTAGAACTCCGATTCGGATAGATCAAGCATTTATTCAAATACGTATAAAAGACGTATATTTAAGTATTAAAAAGAAAGAAAAAGAGAGACTTTGTACAGTAAAAAAAAAAAAAAATAAATAAATTAAAAAAAAAATTGTCATTTATACAATAGAGATTTTTAATTGAATGCGATGATATCACTGGTAATCGGCATCAATTTTTAAAATGAAAATTATTCATCTTCCGCAGTTGGTGTACACATCGGAGTAATTGGAAACAAATGTGGCGGATTTCGGCAACAACATGGTATGTTTGACAGGAAATGCAAAAGCACACAAACACCAAAACCTTCCGTCTCTATAGTTTGCTACAGAAGACGTTTCAGTAATTACAAATAAAGCGAGTCTTTTCAGCTCAGTTGGAAAAACAGGATGATTTCTTTGTTTTTTAACACTTTCCAACTAAGTTGAAAAGTGTTTATGACTTCGGTTTGTCTGTTCGTCTGGCCGTCTGTACGCGCTCTAACTCTTGTAAATATACTTGGATTGCCCTGAAATTTTTGAATGTTATTGAAGTTTACCATAGCACGATCCCTATTTCAAATGAAGTTTGTAGCATGTTTAGTTCATCTACAGGGACACTCAAAAGTATTCCGTTAAAAAGTATTCCATTAAAAAGTATTCCTATAAATACTACATTGTTATTATTTCTTATTTGAATGTTCAGTGGGTACTAAGCAAATTCATTATAAAAAAAAAATAGAGGAAAATAAAAAGTTGGAGAGGTAAAACGATGTGGAAAATTAAACTCGCATGTTTAACTTAAACCTCAGTTAAATAAAAAAAAATCGAGGCATCTGACCATTTTTCTTTATTTTGAATCCTTAAAGCATTCGTCTATAAGTTTAAAATGTTATTTTATTAAGTTTAATTTCACCAGATTTATCCCTGAAAATTAAAATTTTGTGAGAATGCCTCGTATATAAAATGAAGTGATTGCTGTTTCTACAGAAATCCTCATAAAAAGCCCAAATATTATTATAAAATGATTTTACTCGACAATCCTCTTTCACAAAAGAATATTTTTATGATAATGAAACAATGTCTTACTTTCGATTAATTTTTGAAAATGTTTATAGAAGTTCTATATATTAACTGAGAATATTAACTTAATATTTAAATATGCAAAGAAATTTAAAGCAGTAGTTACTTATTTAGTTTTCTTTTAGATAATGTTAGAATAAACATCATGTTCCATCAGATGAGGATAGGTTAAATTTAAGTTAATCGTTATCAGTTATTTATTTATCTTTGACAGTTATTATGTATTTAACAGTTAGTTACAAAAAAAAAAAAACCCTAAAATTCAATTTATAGAATATTAGAAGAAAAATTCAAAGCAGAATATTTGATAATAATTGTTCAGCAAATATAGGTATATGTGTTACATATCTCAAAATAATTAATGCAGATGTGAAATAAAGTTATACATTTATAAAAATAGAACTTTTTGCAAATTTATTTAAGTAGAAAGGGAAATAAAGGAAATCAGTTACTAAGATAAGATCTTTCGTCTTAAATCCTTCAGGTCACAAAAAAAATGCGGTTAACTTTCTTTTTTCGCCATTCTTACATGCCGTTTTTTATAAGTGAAATGATAATTATAAATTAACTTTTTTCACTGAAAATTAAAATATTAATACTGAAAAAAATTCAAAGGTATTAAAACGGGGACATCTAAGTGGTACTATTACAAATATTTCTTTGAATTTGTTTAGGAATATAGGTATTCTTTGACTATTATTATTAATCAAGTTTGTCGTAGTTTTTAAAAAAAATTCTGATTTTTATGCAGAAATATTTCTAGTAAAACAGCATTAATGTTAAATAGACGTAAATATTAAAATATTTTGTCAATATTTTTAAAATGCATCCGACTAGGCCACGAACTTTAAACATAAATAGAACAAAGATTACAAATAGGTTAAATACCAGGATTATATTGAATTTGTACATATGATTTTTTACTATCCAATGTTTCGCATGATGAACACTTACTTTACATCTGGGTATGTGGATTTCTTTATACCCTCCAAACATCCCAAAGGCTGGATGGAATTTAATTAATGGGGTCTCTATAGATTCATCTTAACCCTCCGATGGTTATAGGCTAGATTTTGTTTTTATAAATTCAAAATGGCGGGTATAAAATACAAAATGGCGGTAGAGACGAAAAAAAATTACGCACCCTATTGAGTAGCATATCATTGGATAGGTCTTTCAAAATGGAGACGATGTTTCATTGAGTATTTTGCAGTCAGAACTCCGTTTAAATATTACACAACCTGGAATTTGTGTAGGTAGGATCTCTATATTCACTGCAACTCTAACCGACATAGCCATCTATAGGCCTCATCAAAACAGTGTTTATAGATAGGAACTAACAATTAAACACAACTTGAAAGTCATCAATACAAGTAAATAAAAAAAAGGCAAGTAATGTAAAAAAAATAGTTTCACATTGGTGACAAATAATTAGCTCGCTTGTTACGCAGTCGGGTTTTTTTGATTTTTTAAATTTAATATTTTTATTATTAAATAGTAATTAAAACATGATAATTGCATTTATTTTAGAACTTTCTAATCATTCTTTAAATCATAGTTATATGTGAAATTAACTATACTGATTACTCATATTCCTTAGATTGCAATTAATGCTGAACATATTAAAGGGGTATTTGAGTTCTAGAAATGCTTTAAATTCTACGATAATTACATTTTACTGTCAATCGAATGATGATTAATTAAGCAGCATTCTCCCGAATGTTTTATTTCCTTTTCAGTGGAAATTCAAATGGTTTCCATTAATTGTCCATATGAAAACACTTCACGCATTCATAAGGATTTAATTGTTGAAGTCTAAGTTATTAGTTGCTTAGATACTGAAATTTAATTACATCACATTAACTTTAATATTACACTCGACATTACATCTGGCTAAAATGCAAACATAATTATATTTTCTACATTTATATTTGACAATATGAAAGTTTGTTCCCATACTAGCTGTCACCTGTGACTTCGTTCGCGTAATATGTTAAAAAGAATAGATTTACTAATTAACCAAAATTTTCATTTTTAATACTTAAAAATGTATATAATTAACTAATTCTTTATAACGTGATATACACTGTTAAACCTTTCAAGGGAAAAGCACGTCTATTCGTAAAATGCTGAAATGATTGATTGATACTAGGATTTTTAAACATATTTATTTGAAATTAAGTAAAAACATTTACTCACGTACATAATAAAAGGAAATTTTAAACTTAAAACTACACTATGTGCAAAATAGTTAAAAGATGACAAAACATATTTAAAAAGATGTTAAATTACTTTAATACTTCTTAGTACTTTCAGCTATAAACATAGCCTTCGTCAGAGAATACAAAAATACTGTTAATAACGTCTTATTTTCAAATTGCACGTAGATGATGTCGAAAGGAGTGAAAGCCATTTTAACTTTTTAAAAATGAATTTAGCATTCTATTTATTTATTTGCTGATGTAAAGGAAAATTTTAATTTCAGAATTCTGGTGCCTATGTGGCACATGGAAGGTACATCACAAGAATTATTAAAACACTTAACACAACTTTATGGTACATGAAAAGAAAGAAATAATATGAATTGATTAATATTTTGTTTAATTACTTGCCCTTATGGGAATTTTAAAACTATCATATATTTATAGGGCATGCAATAACAGCAAACAGAATGGATAACATTGGAATAAAATATTTTAGTTTATTTCTGTCAGTAATCTAATTTAATTCATATGTAAATATAACTGAATATTTCTTTAAAAGTTCAATTTGTATTAGAAACTATAAATTAAATAAATATTGCTAATAAAGTATTTTATTCCAATATTTGCCACGCTTGTACCTATTTTCATTGCATGCTGTAAAAGATGTGATTCTTTTAAAATGCCCATAAAAGCAAAATAAAAAAAGAATTGATTCCATAAAAAATGAACTTCACTCCTATGAAGGAGTGACTATTCACTAAAACTAGGGGTGAAAAAACGCACTCCTTTAGCAAGAGTGAATAGTCACTCCTCCTAAAGAGTGATTATCCTCCACTGTTTAGTGTGAGTATTCACTTCCCAGGAGTGACTAATCACTCTTTCAGAATGTCAAAAATTTCACTTTTGCTCAGAGTGGATAGTCATTCTAAAGAGGTTGGGCATATTTTGTCTCTGCAATAGCGTGACTATTCACACCTATTTATTTTGAGTGTAAGGATAAACAAGTAATATAAAAATTTTGTTTTTAAAGTCAATTCCTACTTAGGCCACCAAAGAAAAATTTAATATATTCAAGCTAATATGAGTTTTTGTTGCATTAAAATATCTCAATTTGTTGATTTTCTATAAGCAAGTAGGTTTACAATGGAACTCTATGGGAATTTGGCGAAATATTACAGATATCGCCAAGTTGGCGTCACTTTTGGCGACTCATTTTGACCGCCAAATATGGCGATATATCGCCAAGTTGGCGACAAACTTGGCGGTATTTGGCGACAGAACAGCCCCCCCCCCCCCTATGGTAACCCTTATTGAAAATACTTTCATTGAAATTCAATAACCAATGGTGGCCATTTCGTTTCCCATGCAAAAGTAAAATTAATTAATTAAATTTTAATTAATTAATTAATATTTGAAAAAACTTTATTAACATCAATTGTCATCCAGTACAAGTTTAAAAAAAATTATTTCAACCTGATAGGATGAATAATGAGTATTTTATTAACGATTGAAAATTTGTACAAGATAAATATATAAATATATAAATAAATATAGGGAGAGTGTGAGCTAATAGTAGGAATTGAAAAATATATAAATATATAAATAAATATAGGGAGAGTCTGAGCTAATAGTAGGAATTGAAAAAAAAATAAGTTGTCCAAAAATGAACCACCGCTCTTCAAATGACTAAACATTTTTAGCGCACTATCCTGTCATTTGAACGTTTTTATAGTTAACTGTTACTTAATGGTCATTTTAATCAATTAAAACCATAATATATTCGATTATGTTGTCATAATACTTTTATAATATACTCAATTAACCGTTATTTACTAAAACATTTGAATTACTGTACAATTTGATGGAGATTTTTGACAGTGTAGTATACAACGTTCTGACATTTCTATTCATCTTATATGTATTTTTACTTTCTTCTACCCAAGAAAAAAGTATTGTATTCGTGAAAAAAATCGACTTTCGGTTTACGACGGATTTTTACGTTTTATAAGGTCATGAACACGATTGGACTGTTTTTAGAAAATGTCTATCTGTGAGTCTGTGTTCACCAGGTACAAATTTTTTGGCGCTTTGTCGCAAGAACTAATAGACGGAATTTAACAAAACTTTAGATTCAGTTACACCTTGATATAAATTGGTGCTGATTAGTTTTTAATGCAAATCGCACAACACGTGGTGCTTCTATGCTGTATTTTTCACAATTTATGCAATAGCTCTATCTCAAGATCTAAAGCGCGGATTTTCATCAAACTTCTGATTCAGGCTTACCTTGATATGAATTGGTGCCTGTTAGGTTTTGGTATAAATCGCCAAATGGGGGTGCTGGTATGCTGCATTTTTCACGATTTCCTCAATCTCTGTATCTCAAGAACTAATGCACGGATTTTCATCAATCTTCAGATTCAGATAGACGTTAACATAAGTTGTTGCTAATTAGGTTTTGGTATAAATCATCAAACAAGTGGCACTGCTATGCTGCATTTTTCAGGATTTATGCAATTTTAGCGAAAGTCATATCTCAAGAACTAATGCACGAAATTTCATCAAACTTCATATTCTGTAATACTTTAACATAATTTGGCGCTGATTAGATGTTCGTCTAACTCATATAACAAGTGGCGCTGCTATGCTGAATTTTTCATGGTTTTCACGAGAGCTTTATCTCAAAAACTAATACACGGAATTTAATAAAACTTCACATTATGTTACACTTTGACATAAACAGATCTTTATTAAACTTGGAACTGTACACCTCGACAAGTATCACTTATATGTTCTTTGGGTTGGTAATTTTGGTTGCAGACATCTAAAAGTGTGAGTGCCAAAATTCAATGATTTGTTTGAAAGATGCGATGCTTATGTCTCCTTTGTAAATGCACACAATTCATTGAGTCTATACTTTTAGAATCCTCATGATAGGCATATATTGCCCTTTACTATTGGTATTGAGCGGATTTTGGGGAATTTCAAAGTATAAACATGTATGTAATAGAAGAAGGTTTTTGGAGTGGCACATCGACTACTTCATAACAACGTGTATTATAATCACTTATAAACAGATTAAGCTAAATAATGCTATAAAAAGTGATAAAATATCTTTATTTAGATTGACGAACGTTTCATCGCACAAACGGCGACATTTTCAAAATCATTCATGATAGAAATATTTTCACAAAATTGAAAAGACAAGAACTTGGTTGTTAGACAATGTCACGAGACATCATGCATAATGAAAATCAGTGTAAACATAAAATAAAAGGAAATTGGATATTTGTGAGCGTTTATTTACCATCCATTATCCGTGAATCAATAATGATATTTTTACGCAACGAGACTCTTCGCAGTGATTCAGTGTCCCTTGATTCACATAAAACTTGGAAAGAGATGCTATGCAATTTTAGTAACAATAGTAAAAATTAATCCACGTTCACAAACATCAATTTAAGTTTATTGCAAAAATTGACCCCAAATTCGACACCTCTTTTTGATTGTATTATTATTCTCAAATTTGTACTACGTCATTCGTGGAAAGCCCATGCAGATGCGATTGTTTTTCGCAAACTTACAAGCATTTGAATTTTGTAAAAACGCAATTTTTCGGCCTTTTAATATACTTTAAATCTATTTTTCTGAAAACTGATTTTTCAACGTTTTTATATTATATATTTGAAATGCTACATGCATATTCATTTTTGATCAAAATTGACGAAATTGATAAGGAAGAATGTTGATATTGTTTACAACGAAACTGTGCATGCATTTTAAATCCGACTTCATTAAGATAATTAAATTTAATTTTTTAACTTATTAAAAGGCGAAATTTTGATAAAAACCGATATAGAATTCAGAAAAAAATCTCAGAAACATTAACTATTCAAGGGATTAAAAAATCGTTGTACAGATTTGTTTTAAATAAAGTTTTAACTGATGAATATGCAAAATCGAGGAAATATCCCATAAACTAAAACGCATGGAGCATTTTGAAATTTCGTTTTAAAATTTAATTTCTTTTTTAAAACTTAAAATTATAATAAGATTGGAAGTTTCTTTTAAGATATTCTATATACTAATGATGAAATGTATATTTCAACTCAATTTCATATCTCTATGATGAAAATTAAAAAAAAAAAAAAAAAAAAAAAAACTTTGTTAAACTTTGTTGTCCACCGTCAAGTAAATCGTTGTAAAACGAAATTCATTTTTATTTGCAACTCACACATTTTGTTCCGTTGAAATCATGAAAAATTTGCTTTTTATGCATTCAGAGAGATAGACAGAAAATAAATACAAATACATTTTCACTTTAGTGAATAAGAATTCTTAGAAAACGCATTTTCTAAGAATAATAAACAGTAGATAATAAATATAGACAATAAATAGCTTATATTGTAGAATTAAAATGATAACAAATCACCAGTTCTGCTGCTTTTTAGCTCACAGGCCATTAAAGCCTGAGAGCTAATGTGCTCGCAGTTATGTACGTAACGCGATAACTCTTGATAGAAATATCCGATTTATTTCATATTTTGGATATAGGTTCATTCTGGTATGGAGCTTCTCTACTTATGTTAAATGTAAATTTCAAAAAGGGCGAAAAATGTCCGGACCAGGATTCGAACCAGGGATCTCCTGGCTGAAGCCGCCAGTGCTCTGCCATCTGAGCTATCCCGGACGAATCTGGTGGATCTTTTTCACCCAGCAAACCTTAATGATTATAGCATCTGGTCTGCAACTCCAGAAATAGCTGGATGCGAAATTACACTCGACTAATTTTAACACAATTATTCTAATTGGTAAATAAATCATATTAGATGTAAATCCTTGGTTCGAATCCTGATCCGGACATTTTTCGCCAAGTTTGAAATTTATATCTAATATGATTTATTTACCAATAAGAATAATTGTGTTAATATTAATCTAGTGCTTCTCTACTTAGTATTGGTGGTTCATTGGTTAAGTATACAGAGGGGGGGGACGTGGGGCGAAACCCCGTTAATTTAGATAAATTAGTTTTTAATGCAGAATTATCCGAATTGCTTCAATTTTCGTATACCTGTTTATTCTGATAAGGCGCTTCCTGATTAGATTTGGAAGTGCATTGATAAAATAAAAAGGGTAGGAGTGTGGCTAATCCACATTTATTTTGATAAATGGGTTTTTCATGCAGAATTATCCGAATTGCTTCAAATTTGGTATACCTGTTTATTCTGATAAGGCGTTTTTCTGATTAGATTTGGAGGTTCATTGGTTAAGTATAAAGGTGAGAATTGGGGGAGCTAATCTCCCCCCCCCCTTTATTTAGCTAGATGTTTTTTTTTTTCGATTTCTTTAGTTTTCGAAGGCATTATTCTTTGAAATAAGAGAATAGTTTACAATTATTGTGAATAGCCTGTGAGCTCAATGCCATCAGTTTAACTGGACATTTTTCTTTTTTTTTAGATATATTCCGTTCTTTACTAAATACATTTTCAGCAACTACGACATTAAGAGAAAATTCCATTAATTTCTTGCTAAGTAGTATTTCCTAGTTCTTGTTATTTTTAGGAACACTAATTGACAGCCTGTTAAATGTCCTGTTTTATCAATATATGTCGTCAATAGAAAACTTGTTATAAAAGAGACAAGAGAAAACAACTTTTCTTGGATAACTGAAGACAACCATAGTTAATTGGGGTAAAGTATTCGAATCTAAATAAAGGGAATAGTATATTGATTCGTTTTCTTCTTGTATTTTATAAGTAACTCCTTTTTATGAAAAAGGAATATTTTAATACAACAGAAGTAGTTAAATCATGTATTTTTTTTTTTGAAGTATTAAGTATATTATCTATATATTTATAAAAAAAGGCTGTTTTTTTTTTTTTTATTAATCTCGTTTGAGCTTTCTACTGAACAAATTTTAATAATTTTTGTTTGAACAAATTTTAATATTTTTGTTGTTGAAAGCTGTTCAATTGCAGATGTGCACAATCTAACATTTTCTTTTATTATCATTATTATTTATTTATATTTTTATGGTACCGTACTTAAAGTAAAAACGGAACCATTATAAAATCACTCCTGTGTCTGTCTGTCCGTCTGTCACAATCATATTACTCGTAAACTATGGAAGATGGAAAGTTCAAATTGTGCGAAGTAATAAAGATCATTGACCCATATATTCACAGATTATTAAGCATTCACAAATATATTTAGGGAAAAATGTAGATGGGGATATTAAGTTACTTGAAAAATTAATATTTTCTTTGTATATCGTGTGGCGTATCGTGTGAAAGCTTTCGTAACGCTAAACTCAAAAATACATTTATTTTAATTTTAGGTATCATATTTTCAGAGATATAGTTAAAAATGTAGTGCAAAAATATATCCCCCTCCCCGTCTATTACCGAATCTACTGAAACTAAAATTATGAAAAAATTAGAGGTAGTAAACATTAATTTAAACCTTGCAGGAAAATTATAGAAATTACCCTAGGTCGCTTAGTTTTTGAGAAAAGCCCATTTTTCTATTATACACAAATTTCGATTAGCGGGCATTGAGTAAAGGTGTCGAGGAGCGATGTTGGTAGCTATCGTATAGGAAGTATAAAAGCATTGTTGTTAATGATTTTCGAAAAAAATCGCCCGTAATTAAACGATATATTAACCGTTAAAGACACGGACGGTTTGGACGTACATAATGATAGGGACGGCGTACTCTATGTACCATCGGCTTTTATAGCCTAGATACAACTTTTAATGATATATTTGTCCCCGTAGCAATTAGGATAAAGAAATAAACGTCAAATTGTTAAAAAAAGGAATTAGAATTAATCACATAAATACTGCGGAATTCGCGACTAGTTTGCATTGAGTGGATCTCTCAATACGCCTCCCGTGTCTTTAAATGTCAATTAAGAACCTATCTGGAAAAACGTGGTACGGGCAAAGGCAGAGTTGCAACTTCGCGACCTCCTTTCGAAACGCGCTTAGTACGACGCCAAGTTTAAACTTTGAACAAGGGTTTGTTTTAGATACACTTTAAAAATAAAAGATTATTAGTACGCTGAATTTAGTTTTATGAAATGCCAAATGAAGTTTAAATATGCAAGTTTTCTTATTGTCAGTACCGAATTAAGTTAATCATAAACAGATTAAGACAAGATTTAAAAAAAGAGCTATACAGAATAGCAATATTTGATACTTTTTAGGCTCTTTGATATTTTATGGTATACCCATTCATACTTTTCTAAAATAAACAGCTGTACCCAACCCTACGTTGTACATTTTTTTACAAAGTCTTATTAGTCTTTGGGGCCGTTCAAGCATTACGTAAGCATATTTTAGTCATTTTTTACCCCTCCCTCCCCCTTATAAGGAAAAATAAACAAATACTAGACCCCCCCCCCTTTGCTTACGTAAGATTTTATGGCATTCTAACATCAGCACTATTTGCCATAAAAAATTACAGTTAGCGATAAATTGCATTATTAATCCAGCAAATTTACATAAACAGACACATAGGGGTTGTGGTATTAAAGGAAAAAAAATCGGTTTAATATATTGTTACTTATGGCATTAAACAATTCATAGAATACAAAATATTTTTTATATATTATTATTTATCGCATTGAACAACAACAAAAAAACCTTTAACAAATACCCCGGCACATAACTAAAAATTTTAACAAGAATCATAGGAATATTATGTGTTTGACGTTCACATTTCTAGTATGGTGTCCAAGATCTTTGAATCCATGTTTCTGCAGTGTCTATTACAGTCGAACCTCGTTAATGCGAACACTCAAGAGAAACATTTTTGTTCGTGATAAAAGTAGTTCGTGTTATCCGAACCTAAATATATTACATACAACTGGATGGGACAATCGGAAACAGTTCGTGCTAAAAGTGATTCGCGTTAAGAGTGTTCGTGTTAACGAGGTTTGACTGTATTAAGTTTTCAATGCAGTGGTGAGCTGGAATGATCCTCGTTGCCAGCCCTTGTTTACTCCATATCTTTTTCCTCAAGTCGTTCAACATCCGCAGAACGCTCATCTAAATCATGCTCTTTTGATTTTTGTTGTTAAACTATAGTTGCTTCGTTGTCTAATGCTTACGTAAGAATTTTCGTGACCCCCCTCTCCCCCTTGTCAGCAAAAATAAACAATCACTGAACCCCCCCTCCCCCACTTACCGCTTACGTAATACTTGAACGATCCCTTTTAAATAACACAATTAATTAACATATTTATTGTACGGAACTCTCTGAGCGCGAGTAATAATCGCACTTCACCGTTTATTATATTTATATTTTAATTTTAAACGTTTTTTCATTATTTTTTTTCAAAATGGTGGCAATCGGATTATTTCCATTGTTGGAGGGAATTGAGAAATATTGGGGTTTATTTATATTTAACTAGCCGCCCTTAGCGACCAGTTTGGTCTCCGTTAGATGTGTGCTAAGCATTGTACCATGTTACTTTTATCCAAAATTTAATTTACTTTCTCAATATTTCGCCAAATTAGAAGTTTCTAGTAGAAAAATCATGAACTCCGTATTTTTATGGGTACTACTTGGTTATTCCGTCGACCAAAAATATATCGCCAAACTGTAAGATTAAAAATCAATAAGGGTTGATCGTAAATGTCATATTCACTTGTTTTTAAGCAAGTTACACGTGTTTACGTCATAAAGTTATTTTTATTTCGACGTTTTATTTGTATTTTTATTAATGTTATACTAATTAATTTGTTCTTTCGCTATCTAAAATAAAAATTATGTCAATTTGTAGAATTTGGCGAGTGGTTTGGCGATTTATATAATTTGGCGAAAGGGTCGACGGTATAACTAAGTAGTACCTTTTTATGCTAGCCAGGCGCAAGTGATAAATCATCAAACATTGTCTTTCCAATCGTATTTTTTCATATTTCATTAAATTCATCTAAAATATAATAATTTCACTCATTTTATTTAAAATACATAATTTTAATTTGAAATACATGACTTTCACTTTTTCTTTCCCTTTTTTAAGAAAAAGAAAAGGAAAATAATAAATAATACCAAAAACCATGACTTTCAATTTCAATATCAAAGCATTGTTTTAATTTACCACGCGAAAAATAAAAAAATGTAAAAAAGGCTCACCTGGCATATAAAAAGCGAAGCGGTCAGATCGAAACTATTGATGACAGTCACATGACTTAGGCTATTATTATAGAGATGATTAAATTCTTAGTAATGCCATTTTTGCATTACATTTGAACAAAAAATGACTTAATGCTTTAAAAAACACACAATTTCTTTCATAAAGCCGTAATATTTCAACTACAAAAAATGATGTCATATTTAAGAGAAAACGATCATTTTATTTGTTAAAAAGAAATATTTCACCTTGAACACGTCGAAAAGTCATAAATTTTTGGAATTTTTACATGCAGGTACTGAGATTAGAACCTGAAATCACGAGTGGTAATTTTCACTTGGAAAGCTTTAGTAGCTGAAAAAGTTGACTTCAAGCCTGGAAATACATTTATTAATAACCTATTGAGCGCTATTTTTTTTTAATGTTTAATGTGGATATGAGATGGTGAAAATGAATTGATTATGTTTAGATTTAAAGGGAAAAAATTCTATGCTTATGTCAAATTGAAATAATCTGTGCTGATTTTTTGTTCCGTAATACCAACCATAAGAACCTCAATTTGTAACTTCATAATAATTGCTTATCTTGATTATATGTTACGTGCTACATATACAAATAAAGTTTAAATTTTCAATAATTTTAAGACTTGAAGTTCATCAAAATGGCATTTTGTTAACATTAGGTTAAAATGTGTGTATGGAGAGGAATTAGACTAACCAGTGTAAGATTGTTCATTTTTGTAATTATTTTTGTAGGTGTATTTTAAATTTAATACAACATTTCCTTTATAAACCTTTACTTTAGTCGAAATTCAACAGGTTCCACCTCACATTTTCTTATTCATATATATATATATATATATATATATTTATTTATTTATTTATTTATATTTGTTTTCTGCATTGATAAATGTTTTAAACATTTTTCATATCTTTGAATAAATAAGTTGCTGTACACTCAAGTTTATTAGAAAATTGAATTCTGAAATAATAAGAAACAGAAAGTACTTTTGTAAAAGAACAAAAGATTTTGAAGATAATATTTAATATAATAATTTAAAGTTAAAGCTAAAAGCAAACTTTGTGTATATTCTGCTCTTCTCTACAAAATATTCAAATGATTATTTTTTTATTATCTCATTTCATAATTACTATTTTAAATAAATAACGATTTCTTGCTCAGATGTTGTATTCAAGGTATGGTAAAAGCAAACTTTGCGCATATTCTGCACTTTTCTACAAAATATTTAAATGATTACTTATTTATGATTTTCATTTCACAATTACCATTTTTTAATAAATAGCGATTTCTTGTTCAAATGATGTACTCAAGGTAGGGAAAAAGTAAACTTTGTGAAAATTCTGCTCTTCTCTGCAAAATATCCAAAAGATTAATTATTCATGATCCCCATTTCATAATTAGTATTTTAAATAAATAGTGACTTCTTTTTCAGATGATGTACTGAAGGTAAGGCAAAAGTAAACTTTGTGTGTATCCGCTCTTCTCTGCAAAATATCCAAATGATTAATTATGCATGATCCCAATTTCATAATTACTGTTTTGATTAAATGGTGATTTCTTGTTCTGATGATGTATACAAGGTGGAACAAAAGTTAACTTAGTGTATACTCTGCTCTTCTCTCCAAAATATTTAAATGGATACTTATTTTTGATTCCCATTTCATAATTACTATTTGAAATAAAGAACGATTCCTTATTCAGATGATGTCTTTAAGGTAGGAGTTTTAACTCAAAATTCAAATGATTAATTATTCATGATCCCAATTTCATAATTATTGTTTATATTAAATGGCGATTTCTTGTTCAGATGATGTATACAAGGTGTTAAAAAGTTAACTTTGTGTATTTTCTGCTCTTCTCTACAAAATATTTAAATGATTATTTATTTTTTATTCCCATTTCATAATTACTATTTGAAATAAAGAACGATTCCTTATTCAGATGTTGTGTTTAAAGTAGGAGTTTTAACTCTAAATTCCAATCTTTATTTAAATTCTCCTTCCCTTTTAGCTGTCATGAATATTAGTGGTTTTTGTTAACAAGGTTATAAAACACTTCACTATTTACAATCAAGCACTGCCGATGAAATAAAAACTGTTGTTTGATAATGAGACGGAAAAGAAGTGTTATATTTAAGCGCAGTGATTTTTAATAAAGATTTAAAATTGTAGTTTTTTTTTATTATTCAACTTCAGAACTTTATTATGATACCATAAAATGCGTTTTTGGGCATTATACTACTGGGCTTTGTAATTATTTACAAAGGTTTCAGGTTGCGTACATGAATTGGAGTGCTAGAATCAATTGCTGCGGTACACATTTTATTATAAAGCAACGAAGTAATGCCTGTTACTACTTTGTTTCATGCCGTCCAAAAAGTCTCTGATGCAATTGTTCTGAGAGTAAAGTCACAGTTCCTTCTCAAAGCCGGAAGTAAGGTTGAGTTTTTTTTAATATTAAACTTACTGCAGTAAACAAATAAAAGTGTGTTTTTTTTTTTTTTTTTTTTTTTTTTTTTTAATAAAAGTATTTATAATTACTTCTAGAATGGAGTACACTGTAAAAAAAATCTGCAAAGTTACTAAATCTTTTCTAGGAAACTGGGATTCCCAGAACTTTTTATGTAACGTCAACAACAAAATTTCATGTGACAGATACACTTTTGCACAGTAAATCAAAAAATCTTTAAGGTTACTAAATTTTTTTTAGAAAATTGGGATGCCTAGAACTTTTTATGTAACTGCAATCTGGGTTACAGATAAAATTTTAGTAATATTACTGTAACTTTAGTATATTCTTTTGTAAAGCTACAGATTTCTGTAGCTTTTACAAAAACTTGTTTTGTATATTTACATCTTTTTTTGTAAAGCGTACAGATAAAATTTAGTAAGAGTACAGATTTCTGTGACTTTACTTTTGTAGAATTACAGATTTTTTTTTTTTTTTTTTTTTTTTTTACAGTGTACTTGTAGGTTATAAACAACATTTTTTTTTTCATTATCTGACTACAAGAAGTCACCAAAAGCCTCAAAAGTGATGAAATAGTAACTTCACAATCTCCAAAGGACACATCTAAGATTTGAAGAAAATAAATTTAATCGTAGAAGTTACCTGCTACTTTTCAAATGTCCGCCCTGACAATGAACGCGTGAATTGTAAATTTATGAAGGATGTCTAAATTAGGAACCTCTTTCATAATTCTAAGATGCGGATTACTTCTGATTTTACTTACTGCACTGTAAAAAAAATCTATAAAGTTACTGATAATTTTCTAGGAAGCTGTTTACCAAGAACTTTTTATGTAACCGCAACAAAAAAAAAATTCATGTAACTGATTCATGTTTACATTATAAAACAAAAATCTCTAAGGTTAGTAAGAATTTTTTAGGAAACTGGGATTCCTAGAATGTTTTATGTTACCGCAATAAAAAAAATCATGTAATTATCCCCGGCTTACAGATAAAACTTTAGTAAGCATACAGACTTTATAAAACTAGTTTTCTCCTTTTACTAACTAACCAAACTACTAATAACTAGTAGTAAATTCAAACTTGTCATCTTTTTATTAACAGTGTACAGATAAAATTTTACTAAGTATACAGATTTCTGTAGCTTTACATCTGTAAACTTACATCTTTTTTTTTTGACGGTGTAAGGAGGAAGGACAATTTCGTCTGTTCAATCACGGTAGTAGATTCTTTTCGTATTTAACAAAGTTGCTTCAATTTTTTTTTTTTTTTTTTTTTTTAATTAGGAATTTTGCTTAGGAATACGATATTGGGACAATTTCCATACTGCAAATTTCAGACAGGCTCTGAAAAAATGTAATATTAATTTCGCAAAATTTTAGCTATGACAATGAAAGGAATGTCACTAAGAAAAAAGATGTCACTAAGTTAAGAAATTAGTTAATAAATGTTTATTTATCGACAGTCTTTCTGAAACATATTAATTACTACATTTGTGACAACCCCTTCCGCGTAATTCTCTGAAAGTAGGTCATGACACAGATTTTACTAAAAGCATAACAATTCATTAGTAACAATAAGCAGGAAACTATCCATAGAGCACGGAGCGGGTGGATTTTGTGCAATAAGTCCACTTTAAATAAGACTGAGAAATAAAATTCCTTTCCCCAAACTAATTAAATTTAACAGACTTAACCCGGCTCCAAATGACCTCTCCTTTCATTCTACAGAAACACAAGCGATTCAGTTTTGCAGTGAAAAAAAAGGCAAACCCGTGAATTTCAATTACCCTTTATTCGTCATAGAAAGCTCAACTTCTATCAAATTGGGGAATACTAACAGCCTAAGCCTTTCAACAGGCCGGAAACAAACAACCGGAAACGCCGCTTGAAATCAGAACTAACTCAATTTTCGCGAGGCAACTAACAAACCCGAATGCAAGAAATAAATTCGTCGATTACCTATCGCAATATACAGGGTGATTAAAAAAAAAGTTTACAAAATGACTTGGAAAATCAGGCAAACAGCATGGATAAAAAATCACGTAAGAACATAGGGTCGCAAACCACTTATTTAGCCGCAAATACAGGGTTTTTCACCGTAACTGAACCTGGGTTGACGGCAATAATTTCGAGAAAAATAAAGACATTTTAATGAAAATGCAAAGATATTTATTTGTGTGAAATACATACACTGCAAATAAGGGCGTCTTAAATTCAGACACATATGTGACTGAAAAAGTAATTCAAACACTTAAGTGTCTGAATATGGAATTTCAGACATCATAGGTGTCTGAAATTAAGACACTTAAGTGTCTTACTATATGATCATGGTATAAACACTGTAAACTGAAATGTCTGAAATTCAGACACATAAGTGTCTGAAACTGGAGTGTTCAATTTTCAGACATTTTAAAGTGTCTTATTTTTTAAGACAGGTGTATGCGTCTGAATTTAAGATATTTCAAACGTCTGAATCGCATCCATTTTTGACCAATCTGGAAGTTCGGTAATAGGCAGTCAATTTTTCACTTTTTTTTGTAAGCTTTATACAGTATAAAAAAATCCGTTAAAATATGGAAATTATACTGGCAATTTACGTATTTTAATGCAAATTTTCTTTCTTAAATTCCAGAAAATTTTCCATTTTTTGCATATTTCTGTATTTAAAATTTTCCATTTAAAAGGTAAAATATACTCTTTCAAGGACAAATCCATATATTTCGCAATCAGCATTTTCTAAACCCATGTATATTAGACATGATTTATTTATTTATATTCAAACCAGTGCATTGGTTGCATTCAAACCAGTGCATTGGGGGGGGGGGGGAGCTAAGAAGGCTGAATCCCCTCCCAGACTAGACTAGATATTGTTATTTTTTTAATTATGAAAGAATATTATTATTATTTTTAATAGGTTTAAAAATAGGAATTTTTGAAAAGATATTAATTTTGTCACACAATTTTTTTTCTCTTTTATAAATTTTATAATGAAATTCGAAATTATAGCATGTTTGAAATTTACTTAATTATGAATTAAAGACACAGTGTAACCTCTTGTTCACTTTAACCTTCATAATATTTTGCTAATTTAATAATAAAACTTTAAATTGTTTGATTGCAAACACACTTTAAAATTATCCAAATACAGAAACACACCAAAAAAATCGCAAAAATTAAGATATATTTTAGCACAGTATTTCATTATTTAACATCTTAAAAGCATTCAGAATTACACCCACTAAAACTTTTCAGAGCTGCCTCTGGCTGGTTACGACTTATCAGTGTTGAATTCAGGGGGTGGCCCGGGGGAGAGAAATTTCCCTCGGAGCAAAGAGATGTCCCTCCGGAAAATTTGAGATTTTGTGTTTTCAATGGTCAAAAAGTGCAATCCCCCCCCCCCACCGGAGTCTCAGAAATCCCTCCCGAAGAAATGTGTCTGAATTCAAGCTCCAGTCAGCAGAAAAATAAAAGTCAGGACCTGATCTGGCATGTCCCATCAAATCAAATGAGAGAAAGACCGGGCCAGATCTGAGCACATATACTCCTCTAAAATATGCCTCTTTAAATCGCAATCCTGGATAGAAAATGTCAAGTTTAATTACGAAAATTTCCCAAGAGAAAAATGACTTGAATACACCAAATTCAGTAGCGCCATCTAGTTTGAGTCGAACGTATTATTATTAGTGGAACATATTCTTATTAGAACGTGTTTTTGAAAAGTCGAACGTATTTTTTTTTTTTTTTTTTTTTTTTTTTTTTTTTTTTTTTTTTTTTTGATTTATGGAATATTTCTGAAAATTCTTACTATGTAACTTTTTAGCTAATGATTCAGTATCGATCTACTCCAGGTATGATTTCACCGTGATTTCAGGATTTCACCGTGGGAAAATTAGTTTCATCAAAAAATTTTACGCTGTATTTTGATCGAGGGAAAAAAGGAAGACAAAAAATTTGTCCGTAAACCAATGATTTTTATTATTTTTGCAGAAAAATTATACATAATATTTATAACTGAGAAATTTTGTTCAGAATATTTAGCATATAGGAGGAAGTAATGAGTCCAATTTCAAAAATGTTACCATATCATTCACTGATCAAACGAAAAAAAAAAGAAGAAATAATCAAAGAAAACAGAACACTATATTCCTTCACACACTTTCATATACACATACCTTCGCATTAAAATTAAACACAGGCTTTTGGCAATAAGAAATGCATTTATTTTTGAATGAAAAATTGATTTTATTTTTAAAGGTTGTCCTCCCCCCCCCCCACACACACACAACTGAAACGGGACAAGACCGAATTAAATATGTATATATATAATATATATATATACATACGCACTGTTAAAACATTTTAAATATTTTAATATTTCAAAAATAACGTGTCTTCTGATAAACAACAATATTTGTGTTCTGAAAATTTCTTCGATAGAAGTAAAAAAAATTTCTACTGGTTCTACATCGCATGAAATTAAAAAGCAAAATATTCAAAATTCTAGAGAGAAGATGTGTGAAATCTTTCAAAATTATAAGCAGATTGACAAAATATTTACAGTTTCCGTAAAATAAATTGGGAGTCACAAATAACTAACAATATTTGAACTTTCCAGCTGTGGAGGCGTGGCCGAGACGGATTATCGCATAGTCTACGGACCATAAGATCGTGAGTTCGTATCCCGCGATGGGTAAGTGTAATATTGCTGATGTTGTAAAATGAATTAGATGAGTGAATCATGTAAAATCTCTGAGACCTACTGAAATGTGGGTGAAATGTCCCTTCCTTGAGAGCATAATTTTTATTTTTTAAATATAGAAATTTCCAAAAAAAATTTAAATATTTCTGGTAATTGAAGAAAATTTCCACTAAAATAAGTAAATTGTACTGGCGTTTTGATTGGCGGTACAGTTTTTATATTTTAAAGGATTTTTTTTTTCTGTGTATTAAGGCTTACCGAAAAAAAGGTGGAAAAATGCTTTTGCAGAGAAATTAAAGGTGGTCAAACATGGATGCAATTCAGACGTTTGAAGTGTCTTAAATTTAGACACATACAAGCGTCTTAAAAATTTAGACACTTTAAAATGTCTGAAAATTGAACACTCCGTTTCAGACACTTATGTGTCTGAATTTCAGACATTTCAGTTTACAGTGTATCGTTATTGTTTTGTGTGAAATGTGATAACATCACGAAAAGATACGGAAAAACATGTTGCTCAAGCAATCGATGATACCTTATGGATTGATCATCACAGTCCAAAATGTGAGGCGTCAAGTGCATACTGCTAGCTCGTATAATACAAACTTCTACAACTTTTATTTGCTGTTATCTCATTTACAACAACGGTGAGATTGTCTGGGGATCTGGGGGCGATTGATTGTCTTCAAAACTTGTGTAATAAGTCAAAAATAAAAATAAAACTTAATTTAAATATAAAGCTCATATTTAAATTTAAATTTAAATTTAAATCTATATATATACTTGTAAATTCAGAAATAAATATTTAAATGATAAGTTTAAAAATATATGATAATAAGAGAAAAAAATTTTGCACGCATGATAAAATCTGAAAATATGCATATAAAGAGAAAAATTTGGTGAAAATAAATACATAATAGAGTTACTTTATACTAAAACCAGAACATTTGTATAAAATTGTGAAAAATTAAAAAATTAACAAAAAATTAAAATTTTTCATTTTTTGAAAAAATATTTTCAAAGTACAAAAAAAGAAAAAAGATAAAATTTTACGTTTGTTTGGTTTTAAGTTGTAGATAATGCAGAAATGAATATGTGGTAAAAATTTCTTTTGATTACTATACATAGTGATTTAGTAACACTGTGCGCAGTATCAAAATTCATCATTTGGAATAAACGAAACGCAAAGTTTAATTACCCTATGTAGTCTTAATATGTAGTTGGTTGATTGTTGACGGCCGATTATCTACACTAGGGATATAGACCCGAGGGGAGGAGTGCCCTCCGCGGGGGTCTTTCTAAGGGAACCTAACCCGTATTTACGCATGGGAATTCATGGCTCGAAGAAAACCACGAACGATTAGGCCGACAGGCGGGATTGGGATCGAACCCAGCACCTCCCGTCCACAGCTTCGAGGGCAGAACCTCTCAGCCACAGGTCTTAATATGTAGTCATAATAAAACTGCCATAATTAGTAAACTAATGGGAATTTTTTAATGCGTTTTTTTGCATATTGTTCAGAAGTGATTACGGAATCAAAATATGTATTTAATATAATTCGAAAATTTTGACGGTGTAAAGGTATCCTACCCCCTTAAATGTTTTATTATAATATACTTCAGTTTTCTGAAAGTTATTACCGTAAACCCAATTAATGTAGAATGAAACACCCTGTATTTGTGACTGAATAAGTGGTTTGTTCCTATGTGATTTTTCAGTCTTGTTTTATGCCTGATTTACCATGTCATTTTGTAAACTTTTTTTTAAATCACCCTGTATATATAGCTACTACACAATCACTGTAACCTAATTAACTTATCATTCTAAAATTAACCGCGAAAAGGAGATTCCCGGAGTACTTTACGAAATTTAAAGAAGCGATAGAATAGATCTAATTTACAAACAAATGTTGGGAGTCAGAACACCACGATCGAACTTAAAATCTCAAAACGTATTTGTCAACTAGAGTACTCTTAAAAGATAATCTAATCGGTCTGTCACACATTAAACGTTATTTTCTATCAAAAAAATTTTTCTACAAATTACCACTTTCTTTTTAGCTTTTTAACATATTAGTTGAATGAAATTTCTCATAAGTTCCAAAGAAATACTCCTTATTAGTTAAAATGTATTTTAGTTATGGATTACCACATTGGGAAAATAAGTAATAGGAAACAAAGAGATTAACATGGTTCCAGTTTTATATAAAAAATATGCGTAAAAATTAAAAGTTTAAACAATATTAAATTTTCTGAAAAAAAGATGCGGGATTGAAATTTTTTCATAATTTTTAAAAAAAAATTATTTAGTATTTTAAACTATAGGAACGAGTATACAAACATCTAACTTTTCAGGACATTGTGACTATTACAGATTATTGAAACTTTTTCTAGCAAGAGCTTTGGAATTTAAATTTACGAACACATTATTACATATACGAACACATAAATTTTATAACTCTTTCACGTTTGAAATTGCCACGTTGCTCAGTTTACGAGAAAAATGGCACGGACAGACGTACAGACAGACACACGAATGATCGTATAATCGTACCGTTTTTACTTTTTAAGTGCGTAAACCTAAAAAGGATAAAATAAACTTTCAAATAGAGAAGCTACAAACATATCAGTATGGATATACCGTAACGGTTGCTTCTTCTACTTCTTCTTTCCTAGAACTAAGTATTTTCACCATTTGCTTTTAGAGTGTTTCTCAAAATTAATCAATGTGAAATGTCCGGTTTTCAACAGATTATACGGCTGTGTACTACTTTCCCATATATTATTTCTTGAAATTAAAATTCATTAAATACCTCTAAGCAATTTATGTGGGATTACACTTCTCGCATTCGTTGCATTTTAACCCTTTCGCGGACGGTGTCCTTAAAAATGTAGGCCTAATTTAAGTTTACTGGGACAAAGAAAATTTAATTAAAATTTCTCTTTTATAAAGTACGTGAAAATAAGCAAGTTTTTATTTTCTAATAAATTCGTTTATAAATTCCGGTGTCAATCTCTCATTTCATCATTTCTCAAACAGAATTACTCCGCGCCGGAAAGGGTTAATGTAAATGTTGGATATTCAAAAGAAATGTATATTTTACGTTTTATTTTATAATTTATTCAAAAATAATTTTCATTTCAGTAAATAGATTCCTTTTTTGTAAAAAGGAAAGCCTGAGGTAATACAAGGTTCATTTATTGTTAAGCGTTTCGATTTCCGATGGGAAATTTTCTGGCTAAAAGGGATAATTTACGAAATACGTGCAATTTCTCTTACTCAGTGGTTTTGTTTTGTATAGTGAAAAAAAAAGGTAAGTAAACTTATGTTTAAATCTTTTGGATAGGAATTTAAAGAAAAAAAGTAATATTTTAAAGCTATTTGTTTTAAAAAATTATCTTCGGAATCTTTTTTTTTTTTTTTGGGGGGGGGGGGGAGATTTGTTTTTCTCGCTTGAATAAATTCCAAAAAAATGTACAATAAAAATAATCAATTTTAGCAATGTAGTGAAAATTCTTAAAGTTATTTCAATAGAAAGTGACGTAAAAATAAAAGATTAAGAAAATAATATATCTTGCTAAAAATAATAAGTAATAAGTTTAGACCTTAAAACTAAATTAATAGTACAAACATGAAAAGTAAAATAATTTTTCAGGTTGTATACAGCAAAAGAAAACGCGAAAACTGTAAATGAGTTTTAAAGTTATCCATTTAAAGTTAGATATGATTAAATTCATAGTTCTTTTTTACTAAGAAAAACAATTAAATAATTGAAAGTTTATCAATACACACAAGAATTACTTTAATACATATATATTTTTTAAATATGCCAAAGTACATATATATTTTTATAAATATTTATAATAAGCTCCTGCCGATTGAGTTTTATGTTTTAATAAAAAAATTAAAATATTGATTTTTTATGCTAGTAGCGCCCCTGTTGGAAATTTGAATACCTAAAACGGAATTTTTATGTTTTTTCATGTGACATATATACTTCAGGTTAAAAGTAGTCAAGGTAATTTAAAATCAACATTATTTAACTTCTCATAGTGAGAAATATAAGGGACTTTCAAAAAGAAACGAGCCTGAATCTGGAATGTGCAAACCGGTGACAGAATGGTAATATTGTACAAAAGCACGGAAGTCCACATGCCCACCGCTAGAGGGTCACGAGTGCAAGTCACGTGATTACAAAGCTAGCAGAAGTATGCGTCAGTCGTCCAACGCTCATTCGAGTTGTAAGCGACTGGAGATGTGTCTTGGTATCATCACTTCGAATCGGAATCGAAACAACAAAGTCTCCATAGGAAAAATCGAGGATCACCACCACCAAGAAAATCCAAAGCCATCCACACAAGTGCAGTGTAAAGAAATGATCTTATATGTTTTCAGATGATGGGGGAAGAAGTCTTCCTAAAGAAAAACTGGAAACACCCAGGTGCATAGAAAGACTAGTAGACATTTTTCTCATGCTCTAGGATATTGTAAGTGATGATGGATTAGCACTTAGGACGTAGCACGCCCTGATAAAGGACATGAGATACGCTAAGGGTTCGGAGTATAGACCACCCTGTTTAGGTCTCGCAAAGGAATTCGCTAATGCCTAAAGGCATTGACTAAGATGGATGTTGGAAGTTTTCTCACGGGATCTGGGAAAGTGACCACTTTTTCGGAGAAAAAGAGAGGAGGGGATCAGTTTGGAGTCGGCAACTGGAGTGTGCGTTTGCTCGCACGAACGAGGGGAAAACAGATCTTTTCCCGGGCTGAAGGCACGAGAGGTGCCGAGAAAATTGAGCGAAGTGCTCGGAACTTGTGTAGGACGGCGAGAGACCTTCCTGTAAAAGCCACCCGACCAATGAGCTCGCTGCTGAATGAGATGTTCTAGAGTAAACTGTTTTACCAATTTGAATCTACAAGGACTCAGTGTTTTATATAATCATATAAGTCAACGACCTACGCGTTTAATTTATTATTTTTGTTGTGATCTACTTAATCAAGATTTTAAAATAAAACTTTTGATTAATTTTCCATGGTAGAGAGTTTGTTCCTCATAGCTACCGTTCAATTAAACTGACCGAGGAGCAATTCTTAACAGCAGGAAAGGTTATGCTGACGTTCTTCTTTCACCAAGACGGTCCCCTTCTGATAGAATTCCTGCAGCACGGGATAACAGGGAATGCCCAGCATTACTCGCAATCCTTGACCACCCTACGCCGAGCTATCAAATCAAAACGACCAGGCAAGCTCACCCGTGGGGTCATTCTGCTCCACGACCATGCAAAGCCTCATACGACCAACATGATTATGGCACTCGTGCAGAAATTCAAGTGGGAGGTTCTCTGTCACCCTCCATACAGTCCACACCTCTCACCCTGCGATTACGCCATTTTTGGTCCCCTAAAAAAGGCTCTGAGGGGCAAACGATTCCCTTCGTAGGACGACGTCAAGCTGTACGTGCGGAACTGGTTCAGATCCCACCCCCAGGAATTTTACGAGACAGCCATTCACCACCTTGTGTCTCAGTGCGACAGGTGCCTCAACAGCCAGGGCCAATACTTCTGAAATACATGTACTAGTTTCTGTTCCTAGGCCTCCGGCTCGTTACTTTTTGAACGCTCCTAAAATAATAACAAAATTTAAGTTGAAGTGGGCTCTTTTGTTTTTTACTTTGTAACGGTCAAGATAAAAATAAATAGTACAGACTCAACACAATTTACTTTAGAAATTTCTAGCGATGGCTGACGAGAAATACTCTATCTACATTTAAATAAAGTTCATTTTTTTTATTTTACTGCATAAATACATTTACAGAGATTACTCTGAATTTAACTCATTTTATAAAAGAAACAAATATTTTAAAGATGGAAATGAATAGAATTTAGCGATTGATTACATTAAATCCCTGTCAGCGAAATATGTAGAATTGTACTTCTTCTGTGGTACGTTGCATTTCAATGGAAAAATTTTATTCATGTATTTAAATGTAACATGTATGCCAGTCTTAAAGTATAATTCATTCAAAAATAAAGAAATATTTAAGGGCCTTAAATAAATTGCATTTGGCAAAAAATAATGCCTGGGGTAATACAAGATCCATTTATTGTTAAGTTATTCGATTTTCGATGGACAAATTTTGCGATGAAAGGGATAATTTACGGAAAACATGCCATTTTCCTTTTCTCGGTGGTTTTGTTCTATATAGGGAGAAAAGATAAATTTATTTTTAATTTCTTTACAATAGAACTTAAAATAAAATATTATTTTAAAGTAATTTTATTAAAAAATATGTTGTCTTAATAATTTTTTTCATGATTTGTTTTGTTTGCTTGAATAAAATATAAGATATATATATATACATATAGTAGAAATACTTATTGTAAGTAATGTAATTAACTTTCTTAAAAGTATTAAAAAAATTAATTACATTACATGCTGTTGATTTCATTATATCCCTGTAAGCGAAATATGTAGAACTGTACTTCATCTCTAGCAAAAGAAAACCACGCTGCATTTTCACGTTGCCGTCACATTGCATTTGGATGGAAAATTTTACTCATTACGTTCAAATGAAACGAGTACGCTATGTCTTAAAGTATAAATCATTCGAAAGTAAAGAAATATTTAAGGGCCTTAAATAAATTTCATTTGGTAAAAAATAATGCCTGGGGTAATACAAGATCCATTTATTCTGAAGCTATTCGATTTTCGATGGGAAAAGTTTGCAAAAAAATTGATAATTTAGGGAAAACTTGTAATTTTTATTTTATCAGTGGTTATGTTCGATAGATGGAGAAAAGTTAAATAAACTTAGGTTTTATTCCCATAGAATGGAATTTAAAGAAAAAGTAGTATTTTAAAGCAATTTTATTAATAAATATGTTGTCTGAATTATTTTATTTTCATGATTTATTTTACTTGTTTCAATAAATTATAAAGAAATATATTGATAACAGAAATAATTTTTTTTTAATATTGTAATTAAATTTCTTAAATTTATTTCAATAAAAAAAATTTTAAAAGAAAAAATTAATAATATAGTATATCAACGTAAAAATAATAACTAGTAAGTTAAATGTAATATAATTAGTACTTAAAAATAAATTAATATTAAAAACATAAAATGTAAAATTCTTATTTTAGTTGAATAAAGTAAAAGATAGCGCGATAAATGCAACTGAAAGCGAAAAAAAGAAATTTATTTATTATTAAATTCATAATTGCTTTTACTTAAAAAAATAATTAAATAATTAAAAAGTAATGAATAAACAGAAGCAGTAATTTTCTATATGTTTTTTAAATATGCCGAAGTGTCTTTGATACTTAATATATTGAAGAATAACTTACTAATAAATAATTTTCTTTTGTCCAGAAAATATTTTTATGTGAAACATTTAGTGTAACGTGCCTCTATTTCGTCCCCTCTCCTAATTTCTTCCACCTTAACTTCTCCGCTTCTGTGAAAGCGGCGCCACTTATGACGCAAGGCACAGGGGACGGAAGGTAAAGGGGGTCAGTGTTGAAAGTTTCGTTCGCCAGGACGCATACATAAATTAGAGTTTTTATTAATTCGTTAGTAGAACGTTATATACTGTACTGTAAGTATTTATTCCTTATTCATTGCATGTATTTTACGTTGGTAAGATGCTGACAGTAGCATACATTGAGTTTTGGGACGATCAGTTCATCTTACGGGAACTGAGGCTCCGCCATATTGGGAAGTAGCGTGGTCCCAATTTCGTCCCCCTTGCAGTTCTTATTTTCGTCCTGGGGACGAAATTAGGAATGCTTTTTCAAGACATTTTTTTCAATTTTTTTCCTCATATTTGGATGTCTAATGTTTCGTTATCTTATTCTTCCACAGATAATTAGTACATTTCTTTGTGCTTTACTTTAAGGTAAATTAAACTGCTTACTAATTTAGAAATAAATTTTGATTTAGTTATAAGTTAAGCCTCGGCGTATTGGATTTTTTGGGGGGACGAAATTGGGACCATTTTTTTTCTTTCGCATTTTTTAGATAATTTTGAAATAACAATTTTTCGCATTGTTAATTTTTTTTTGTTCGATATTTGCTTATGATTCTATGTGCGTGTGTAGTTTGTCTATGTAAAATACAAATTTGGTAGATTTTCACTGAAAATTACAAGGGCCTAAAAGTGACTGGGGGACGATAATAGGGCATCTTACCCTACGCTTAAGAACTTGACAAACTCGTTTACTTACGTTTTCGAGCTACGTTTATACAAATTGCGAATAGAATTTATACTATTCTACATTTTAATCCTTATAACAGGATATCATTCTAAATATAGTGTTAGTTCCTCGCATTTTTATTAATAAATGTGTATTTATAAAAAGTCAAATATCCGCTCTTGTCTAACCTGTGTGACAAAACCACCAGAATAAGTTAACATTACAGGAAAGGAAAATGCGTAGTATTTATTTTAAAGTGAAACAATATCTTAAAGCGCACATAAATTAACGTCTGAATTCATTTTTATTAACGGTACATATAGTCTGTCTTAATATAAAAGCGTGTATCAATATGTTTTTGCCCTCAAATAGAAATAATTGAGTGAAATTTATGAAATTGCTACATTTTATGAGTCCTTTTCTATACAGTCAGTGTGCACAGTAACACATTTGTGCAACCGGTATTTCAAAGAGAGGGGGAAGGGTGTATTCCAGGAGGCACGATAGTAGATCCAAAGGGAGGCATTTTTCTAAATTTTACTGACCCCCCACATGTGACATATTGTTGGAAAGGCCTGTGACCACGTATTCATGCTAAGCACCTCCCGAGCCCCTTCGCCCCAAATTTGGCCTCCTGGGCCACTTTTCTAAATTTTCCGGACATATCATGTCCCCCGGGAGGCAAGGCTCGGGAGGTGCAAAGCATGAATACGCTGTCACAGGCCTTTCCAACAATCTGTCACATGTGAGGATCGTCAAATTTAGAAAAATGGCCCCCTTTGGGTCTATTATCGCACCTCCTGAAATACATCCTTTCCCCTCTCTTTGAAATAACTTTTGCAGAAATGTGTTACTGTGCACAGTGACTATATAGAAAAAGGACTCGTACAATGTAGCAATTTCATAAATTTCACTCAATTATTTCTATGTGAAGTCAAAACCGTATTGATACACCTGCGTATGTACCTTTAATAAAAATGAATTCAGACGTTAATTTAGGTGTGCTTTAATATATGCTGTGGATCGATGGGATATTTATTTATTCATCGTCATCATTTTCCGTCATCATGTGCGGAGTGATTGCTGGCCGATTAGGTTCCCCTACATGATTTAATAGTGGGAAATTGCTGGGCTAGGATTTCAGCCAGGTTAGCTGAGTGCTTAAAGGAACAGCACGCTACGCTCTGGAGCCAGGTTTATGTCCCGGCCCTGGCGAATTAACACTCCCATTGGGCTATTGTATTAATTGTATTAAGCCTGTCTTAATATATACGCCTTTAAGAAACAACTAGCGGGCATGACCGAGCTAAGCTCGGTCAAAATTAGCTTTGTCTTCAATTCGATATTTCATTCTCATTGTATAATACTTGCAGTTTAGATAAAATTGACATGATCCTAAGCCATCCTAACCAAAATTTTTCGAACACACGACCTAACCAATGCACTTCTAGAACCGGAAAACGATAGAATACAAAATTTAGTCAAAATCGCTAAAGTCATTTTATACATAAAATTAGCTCGACCCACGGTAACCCAAAAAGGACATACTAATCTAAATTTATCGAACATCTGACCTATCCCAATAGTCCTCTTGTGCTAGAAAACGGCGTAATAAGAAATTTTGTCAAAATCGTTTGAGCCATTTTTTAGATAAAATTAGCTAAACCTTGACCCATAGTGACCGAAATTGACTGGTTAATCGAATTTTCTTGAACATGCGACATAGACCAATGGTCTTCTCGTGCCCGGAAACAGTATAATACAAAATTTTGTCAAAATTGTTTCAGCCTTTTTATAATATACAATTAGCTTCGCCCACAGTGACCCAAAAATGACCCACTAATCGAATTTCTCCAAACATGTTACTCAGTTCAATGGTATTCTCATGCTCAGAAACGATATAAGGCAAAATTTTGCCACCATGTTTTGAGCCGCTATTTTAGATCCACTTAGATTGACCCACTGTGACCCCAAAATGACACACTAAATGAATTTTCTCTAATATGTGACTTAGTCCAAAGGTCTTCTCATGAACAGAAACTGTATAACACAAAATTTTGAAAAAATCGTTTGAGTCGTTTTCTTAGATACAAATAGCTTGACCCACAGTGACGCAAAAATGACTCACTAATCCATTTTTATCGAACATGTGACTTAGCCCAATGGTAATCTCATGCACGGAAACGGTATATTACGGAATTTTGTCAAAATGTTTCGGGCCTTTTTTTAGATGCAATTAGCTTGACCCTGACCCATTGTGACCCAAAATGATCCACTAATCAAATTTTCTTGAACATGCGACCAAGCCTAATCGTATTCTCGCTCCCTTAAACAATAAAATACAAAATTTCGTCAAAATCTTTAGAGCCGTGTTCTAGATAAACTTTGCTTGACCCACAGTGACCCAAAAATGACCCTCTAATCGAATTTTCTCTAATATGTGACTTAGCCCGTTTGTCTTCTCGTAATTTAAAACAACAGAATAAAAAATTTAGTCAAAATCGTTAGAGCCGTTTTTTAGATAAAATTGGCTTGACCCATAGGGACTCAAAAATGACCCACTAATCGAAATTTCTCGAACATGTGACATAGCCCAAAAGCTTTCTCGTGCCAAAAAAACGGTTGGATATAAAATATAGTGAAAATCGATTGAGCCGTTTCTTAGATATAATTAGCTTGATCTTGACCTATTTGACCCAAAACGACCCACTAATCGATGTTTATCGTACATGTGACTTAGTCCAATAGTTATCTCATCCCCAGAAATGATGTATTACAAAATTTTGTCGAAATGTTTTGGGCCTATTTTTTTTTAATTTAATTAGCTTGACCCTGAACCATTGTGACCCAAAATGACCCACTAATCGAATTTTCTTGAACATGCGATCAAGCCAATGGTATTCTCGTGCGCGAAAACGATAGAATACAAAATTTCGTCAAAATCGTCTTTAATATTCAACAATTTCAAGCGTAATTTCACTGCTGAAAAGCAGTTGAAAAATTAATTAAAATTGGTTTATGTTATTTTCCAGAAACACTTCGTATAAGTAATGGGCAACCCAACTGCCCATTTTTTTCAAATAACATTTCTGGATTGCTTCTGGATTTAACTCACTAAGCTAAAATAAATAAAACAGTACAACTGCATGTTATATAGATAGAGTGAAAATGAAAAAAAAAAAAAAAAAATAGAAAACAATACCGCATATGTGGTTTAACTAATTTTAAATCTTAGACATAAATATATAATTATTAAATGCAAACCCATTAAAACATAAATAATATTAAGGCACATATTTGTTAAAAACAAATTTGTTCTAAAAATAATATAGCATATAAAAAATATTAGCGGAACAAGATAGAATATTATATTTATAGCCACTTACTCTTTTACGATTATCTTTTTCTTTTAATTTATAATCCTTTAAATGGGAGAAAAAAAACTTTTTATGTCCAACTAGGATGTTCCAGATAATTGATTAATTTCTTTTTTCATTTAAATTAACCAAGCTCACATAGAATCCCTAGTTTTAGACTAAAGATTTAGAATTAATATGTAGTCTTATAAGGGTACCACCAAACATGATGCTCACCAATTTTTATGAATTCAAAGTATATTGTAGAGCTCTTATCCCTAATTATTCTAGTGAAAGTATTTCTTCAAATGGGTCTTACAAGAAGAGGGCCAACCTGGGAGAGGGCTCCTGAAAAATATGTTTTTACAAAATTTCTGTCTGTGAGTTTCTGACTGTTTGTCTCTATGTATATGACACAAATTTTGTGGGCGCTCTATCTCAAGAACTAATCCATGGAATTTAATAAAAATTTATATTCTGTTAGTCCCTGATATAAACTGGTGCTTATTACATTTTGGTGCTAATCGCCGAACAGGTTGGCGGTGCCATGCGGCGTTTTCACGATTTCCGTAATACCTCTATCTCAAGAACTAATGCACTGATTTTTATCAAACTTCATATTCAGTTAGTCCTTGATATGAGTTGGTGTTGATTACGTTTTGATGTAAATATCCCAACAGATGGCGCTGCTATGCTGCATTTATCAGGATTTACACTATTTTATCCGTAGTCATATCTCAAGGACTAATGTAGGGATTTTCATATCTTTAGAGTCCTCATAATGGACCTAGATTGTCATTTATTTTTGGTACTGTGATAGCAAATTGTATTAATATGTAAGAGATAGAATAATGTGATGGAATTGGCACATCAGTTTTTTTTAAGTGAATTATAAATAATGTATTGCAAATAAACAGGAAAAAAATATTTATTTATGTTTACTGAATTATTTTAAGCAAAATTTTGCAGATTTTGATATCAATAATCAAATAATAGATTTACCTGATACTTATTCATGCAAAAATTACTGGAGCTGAAACGCCAATCACATTAATGGTAAAAATTCTTTTACAACAAATCACTTATAAAGTCACTTAAAAAAATCATTTCAATTGCACTAAAAAACATTTACTTTACTTTATTCCTAATCTCGAACAGAACCACCAAGCTAAGAAAAACGGCGTGTTTTTCGTAAATTATCCAGTTGAAGGAGAATTTTTCCTATTGGAAATCGAACACTTTAAAACAAATAAGCCATGTAATATTGCAGGCTTACTTTTTTACAAGATTTAATATATTTACAACACTAAAATGCTTTTTTCTTTTTGAATGAATTGTAAAATAAGTCTTAAAAGACATATTTCATTTGAATGTCTAACCTTTCCATTTAAATGCACTCTGACCAGATAAGTGAAATCCAAGGAATTTCCTCGCTTCGATTTAATGTATTTTAAATCCAAAACAATAATTTACGATTCTTAAACTTTTTTGTTTTGCTTTTTAAATAAAACTAATTATAATGCAGTAATATCTGGAAACGTTTGCGGAAAAATAATAAGGTATATATTTCTAATTTGAAAGTTTTTTCTGCTTATAAAAGTCATGTCAAATAAATTTTTAATTTGAATGAAATATTATTCTTTGCGCGGTTTTTACAACAGGCAACAATTTAAAGTAATAACCTTTTATAAAATATGTAAAACAAAGTCTCTTAAATTGCTGAAAATGTGAATTTAAAATAGAAATAAATCCTCCAAAAATGAGTCAAATTAAAAAAATGAATGCAGGCTGCAGCCCGGGAACTTCAAATGTATATGTTTAGAAAATATTATTAAATTCGTGTGTATAGGGTTTGCACCTATAAAACTTTTTAATGGAACGATTTTGAGCGATTTTAACACTAAATATCTCTTTAAATAATTCTTCGATTTAAAAGCTGTCTGCCTCAGCGTGTTTATCAAACATTTCTCAATAATACCTCCGATTTCATATTTTTGTATGCAGCGCTTTTCTTAACGAGAAAAGACTCCCGTTGACAAAAAATGCATTGACAGCGGCGGTGGCAGAGTTTGTTACTTTTTTTTTTAGAATAGAGAGAATGTCATTTGTAACGTTTTTAAGTCTCTGTGATTTCTTACATAATTTTAATCTGACATCATAGACATCATTTGAAATTATCATCATTGCAAATTACTACATGATATTTTTTCTAATATATATACACACACACACACACATATATATATATATATATACAGTGGAACCCGGTTAAGACGCGTTTCAAGGGAGTGGACAAAAGTCGCGTATTAAGCGGGATCGCGTATTAAACGGGATTTGTATCATGTTGCAGAAACTGGTCTTATTTACACATTTAATCGTCTAAATGAACTTTTGAGCTTTCGTTTATATGTTTACGGTCGAAAATTGTGTCTTTTACATATGTTTAGTTTAAAATTAAATTGTATTCAACTTTAACTCCTTGTTTCTTTTTATATGACTGAATGGAATAAAAAAGGAAAATAAATGTGGATTCCAACCTGGTTTTGTTGTCGATTTGTACTTTGCAATCAAAAATAAAACAACAAAAATAATTTTCCTACTAGACTAAAAATTTTTTAACAAAAAGAATAAAACATTAAAACTTTGAAGCACAACCCATTTTTATAAATCAAATTTAGTACTTGTATTAATAAGTACCATTATAATTAACCCTTCTTTTTAATATAAGAAGAACCTATTTTTAATTTTTATTAATCTTCGTGTACATAATATTGTTAGCATAACAAAAAGTAAAGAAAACATAAAAGAATTATCCAATCGCAGTCTTATTTATTTAATCTTTACGAGTTTCATTTTTTGTTGCCTATAACATGCATTATAAAACATAGTAGTGATATAACGTACATTTAAAAGCTCACTAACAACAGACATGATTATTTCTAACCATAATAATTTTTATGATGTATCTGAGTAACCTGAATTCGTCTATATCTCTCTTACTACTGTAAAAAAAAATACACGAAGCGAGAGGCAAAGAATGTTAGAAGGCGGAATCAAAGAAGAATTGCAGTTTTACTAATTTAGCGAAGCTTTGTTTTATTCAGACATCTACAACTATTTCTGTTTAGTAATTTTTGCATTAATTAATCTGTTATTAATTAAAGTAAATAATACTATTCGAAAACAGTGTTTTTTTATCTGAATAAAAATAATCCGCAAAATTGCCAACACTTGAGAAGAGAGACGGAATTCGCATCTTGATCAATGAATCCGCGTCTTAAGCGTGATTATTTTCCCTCAAAGGACCAAAAATTTATCGCGTATTAAGCGGGATCGCGTAATAACCATTCGCGTATTAAACGTGATATTTTTACATTAGTCTTATGAGCGATATTCAAGGGATCGGAAAAAATCCTCGTATTAAGCGGGATCGCGTATTAACCGTGAGCGTCTTAACCGGGTTCGACTGTATATATATAACCATTAATTAAACATTACTGACCACCAACAAAAATTGTGATAGTATGAATAAATTTACAACAATACAGTGTCCTCAAACACACTTAATGGATACCAAAAATATAATATACAAGCTGCTATGTATAAAATAAAGTCCCTTGTACTATATAACAAGAATTAATAAGGAAGAAAAAAAGAATATGGATTTCGATAAAAATAATTAAAAAGCTTGTATATTGAATTACGTTAAAAAGAGTACATAATTCATTTATATAAGCAAAATTAGTCGTTTTATGTGAGAAAAAAAGCTAAAAGATGAATTTTTTTTTCTCCTGTACTCTAACGACCAATATAACCAAAAGAATAGTTTCAAATGAAAACAGAATAATATTAAATGTTATGAAATGGAAAAAGCAATACAACCTTTTAAATATTTAATTTATAGCAAGGAAAAATAGTAATATTACACAAAATACCTAATAAAATCCCAGTTATTTTATCCAAATACACACCACCACATGGTATCCAAAAGTTCGATAAGTTTAAGGTTATTTTTACAGTTAAGCTAACACAGATTTTAAAACCTCATGGATACAGTTAATCTATTTTGAAATACCGTGATAGATGCAATTAAAAGAATATAAATAGAAATAGAAAATAATTACATAATAAGTAAAATACCTATTAACTCTTTTAATTTTTTTATATTTCTTAACTAAAGTAAAAAATACCAAAACTATTCGTTTACATTATCGCAAATAGCCAGCATTTAGCTTCACCATGTGTTAAAAATTGATATTATTACGCTAATCGAAGCATCAGACAGAATCCAATTTAAATTTTGGTGCTGCCATGTATGATATTAACTTGAAACGATTATGAACAAAATGTCATAAGAATAAGCTATTATAAGCTAATACTATCATAATATATCAACTGCTATATCCCAACAAATTCTAATATAAAAATACCATATTATATTTCATTATTCAAATAAATATTAAATAAATACAAATGTTAATAGAACGATTACCATATATTCTACTACCATACACAATTAATCTATGCGCAAAATTTAAATAATTTTAAAACAATAATAAAATAATATAGCAATATGCTATAACACTAAATAAATTATATATAATAAAAAATAATAAAAGAAATACTTTTAAATCGAAAAAATAATTAACTAATAAAATGAACAGGAAGGGGAAAAAATGGATGTTGATATAATTATGTCAAAATCTACACTTCCCAATTGCCTAATGATAACAAGTAAATTGTATGGTTTATTTTCATATTAACCATAAAAAGCTAAAGAATATGAATTTGGGATTAACATTCACATATAACCGATAATTATTCATTTTATACTAAGTTCAAAATTAAACAATATTAAAAAGTATAGAGGAATAATAAAAAACTAATAACCCAATTTTAATACAAACTGTAATAACATTAGTTATATCAAATAAACTTATTGTGCATATTATTCTCCATAAAGATGGTATATTATTAGAAATTAATATGATATTGTCCCGCGAAGACTAAAAATTAAAAACAAGTTAATTGTAGCTTGATTAAATATTAAGCTAAATAAATTCAATATGAATGGAAATAAAAATTTAACGTCACCATATATATATAAAATATCGAATCAACCTCCATATAAAAAGTGTACTAGCAATGTAGTTATAATTCAAATGCCCCATCAGTTTTTTTTAAATAAATTAACCATTCCGTATTATCCAGACAACAACACCCTCCTCCGTACTCTAACATCTACCCACCCAACCGTCCGTATAATAATTTTTTATTATTTTACAACTTTTTATTTTTTTTATAAATATTTTCTTATTTTATAAGTTTTTTTTTTTGTAATTTTGTTTACGCATGTGTTAATTTGTTTTTTAAAAAGATGATGCATATATATATACATATATATATATATATACATATATTTCTCTAAAATTGTTTGATTTTAGGTGAAAAATACTCGGTACAAAAAATTTATCACATAATTTAATTTCCACCTCAATTTCCTTTAAAATATTTTTCTTTTAAATTATAATCCAATGAAGCTAAAGAAATGTTTCTTTGATTATATTGCAAGCATAGAACAAAATCATTGCAACAAGAGAATAGTGCGATTTTCGTAAATTATTAATTTTTACAGAATTTTTTTATAGAAAATCTCATCGCTCAACCATAAATGAACACCATGTATCATTATAGGATTTTTAAAAGATGAAATATATTTACGGCACCTACATGTTTCTTTATTTTTGAATGAGTTACATATTAAGACTTAAAAATGAATTCCATTTGAATATCTACATTTTCCATTACAATACAGCTTAACAGAGAAGTAAAGCCCAAAGAATTTGCTTGCAAATATTTAATTGATTTTGAACACAGAAAGTAATTTATAGATTTTAAATGTAATTGTATAAAATAGAATCTAATAGAGTTGTGGAACAGTTCGCATTATAACTTTGGGGATATTAGGAATTATATAATCCTACGTGGAAAAAAAAAATATTTTCTGGAGAAAAGGAAATTATTTAATTTTTCGTTAGTTATTATTGAATATATTAACAAAACAACAAACACACTTCAACTTTTGATATAAATTTATGTAAAAAAAATAATGCATCTATAAAGCACGAACTTCGACGCAGTACACTGTAAAAAAAATCTATAAGGTTAATAAGAATTTTCTAGGAAATTGGGATGCCTAGAACTTCTTATGCAACTGCAGCAAAAAGATATCATGTAATTATCCCGGGTTACCGATAAAATTTTAGTAAGCATATATATTTCTTCAGCTTTACAAATCTAGTTTTGCAGACTTACATGTTTTTTCTTTACAGTGTACAGATAAAGTATTAGTAAAGAAACAGATTTCTGAAGTTTTTACAAAAACTAGTTTTGTAGATTTACATACATTTTTTTTTACAGTGTAAGGGTTTACTCGTAGCTTAACATCACATTTATTTTAAACAACACGCGCAATGCACAAATTTATACGTACTTACACTTAGACATTTCACACCAATAATGCAGAGATTTTAATACACTACTATTTTAATGCTAGTACACTGTAAAAAAAAAGAAAAAAATATATGTGAAGTTACTAAAATTTTTCTAGGAAACTGGAAAAATTTTAGTAACTTCACAGATTTTTTTTTTTTTTTTTTTTTTTTTTTTTTTTTTTTTTTAACAGTGTATAGATGAATCACTTATTTGTCGACCGTTGGATGCGACCTTCCTTCTCGGAAACTAAATCATAATAATTCATCTCGGTAACTAAATCATTGCACCCTCTGGAAAAGTGCAGAGTACTGCAGAAGTAAATGACCATTAAAATTTTATTTTATGATAAACTTTAAATTTCTATATTAAAAATTATCTTTTTAAATAAAATAAAGTATGATTTAATTCAAAAATAATTTTCTTTCTTCTCTCTCAGTCACAAATATTGCGTTGTCTTCTGTTTATACAATTGAAATAATTATTTTAATTTTCATGTTTTAAATATTAAATTACTTTTACGCCCAAATAATTTTAAGAATTTTCACTACATTATTAAAAATAGCTATTTCTATTATGTATATATTTCTTTACAATTTAATCAAGCGAGAAAGAAAAATTGTGTCAAAAATATAATTCAGACGACATATTTCTTAAACAAATTGCTGCAAAATACAATTTTTCCTTTAAATTCAAATCTTAGGGAATTAAACATAAGTTTATTTAACTTTTCTCCCCATATCTAAGAAAATCACTCAGAAAAGAAAAATGACATGTATTCCAAAAATAATCCCTTTTAGAGAAAAATTTTCCCATCGAAAATAGTATAGCTTCAAAATAAATGGATCTTGTTTTACCCCAGGCATTATTTTTTACAAAATCGAATTTATTTAAGGCAGTTAAATATTTCTTTATTTTTGAATGCATTATACTCTAAGACTTAACATTGTTTCATTTGAATGTATGAATAAAATTTTCCATTGAAATGCAACGTACCAGAGAAGAAGTACAATCCTACATATTTTGCTTACAGGAATATAATTCGGTCAATAGCTAATGTCTATTTATTTCCATAATCAATTTTCAAAATTTAAGTTATTTTATAAGATGAGTTTAAATTCAGAGTAATCTTCGTAAATGTCTTTATACAGTAAAACACAAAAAATCAACTTTATTTAAACATAGTTAGAGTATTTTTCATTAGTGGTCACTAGAAACGAAAAAAGAGAAAAAAAAACATTTCAATTTAAATTGGGTTAATATATTTATCACTATGGGGCGTAAAGAAAGTTGAGTTTAAATTAACTAATCAACTTTTAACTGGAAGTATGGATGCCACATGAAAAAACATAAAAAAATTCATTTTACAATTTTAGGTATGTAGTGCTCCTAAATAGTCCGCGAACTGAACACCAATATTTTTTAACAGAAAATTTCATGATAGACTGCATTTGCGCTAGAATTAACCTCCAGCAGTTATTCCTGCCCAATTTGAAAGTAAAATATAAAATGAAAAATTTTCTAAAAATATATTGGTGTTCAGTGGGCGGACCATTTGGGACATTTGGGTATGCAAGTTTCCACCAGGGCGCGACCAGTGAAAAAAAAAAAAAAAGGTCAAGTGCAAGTATTACTCGCGCACAGAGAGTTCCGTAAAATAAATATATGACTTAGTAATTGTATTATTAAAAAAACCTTTGCTAAAAGAATACTAAGACTTTGTAAAAATAACTATACAACGTAGGGTTAGGTATAACTGTATATACTAGAAAACTATAAATGGATATACCATGAAGTGTTCAAAGAGGAATGAAACTAATAATATCAAATATAGCTATTCTGTATAACTCATTTTTTAATGTTATACTAATCTGTTTATAATGAACTTACTTCAGTACTGACAATAAAAGCAGTGCATAATTAAACTTCATTTGGCATTTCATAAAACTAAATTCAGCGTAGTAATAATCGTTCTTTCTACATATCAATTTAGCTAAAACAAAACCTTTTTTCAAAGTTTAAATTTGGCATTGTGCTAAGTGCGCTTCGAAAGGAAGTCGCAAAGATGCAACGCCGCCTTGGTCCCTGCAGCTTTTTTTCGAGATAGATTATGGATTAACATTTAAAATCACTCAAAGCGTATTGAGAGATCCACTCAAAGCAAACTAGTGGCGAAACCCATAGTATTTATGTGATTCCTTTTAATTAAATTAGCCTGTTTTTAACAATTTGACGTTTATTGATTTTATACTTCTACTGGGCATTGCATTACACATATATATCATTAAATGTTATTAACCGGGCTTTAAAAGCCGATGGTACATAGCGTACGTTACCCCTGTGATTATGTATGTCCAAACTGCTCGTAACTTTAAGGGTTAATATCTCGGTTAATTACAAACTTTTTTTTTTTTCGAAAACCATTATCAATAACGCTTTTATTCTTCTGCTACGATAGATACTACGAGCGCTGTTCGGAACTTTTGCTGATGTCCGTATATCAAAATATATGTGTAACGGCACAATGTGATTTTTCTCAAAAACTATGTGACCCAGGGTAATCGCTATAATTTCCCTGCAAGATTTAAATTAACGTTTACTACCTCTAATTTTTTCATAATTTTAGTTTCAGTAGATTCGGAATTAGATGGGGGGAGGGGATATTTTTGCGCTTCATTTCCGACGATATCTTTGAAAATATTAAAAGAAATGTTTTTTTTTTTTTTTTTTTTTTTTTTTGGGGGGGGGGGGGGGGGTTCAGCGTTACGAAAGCTTTCACACGATACCCCACACAATATACAAAGAAAAAAGGAGTATTTTTTTTTTCAAGTAACTTAATTAACCCATCTAAATTTTTACTAAATATATTTATGAATGTTTAATAATTTTAAAATATGTGGGTCAATAGTCTGTATTACTTCCCCCAATTTGGACTTTCCACGTTCCATAGTTTACAAGAAAAATGTCTATGAGAGACAAATAGACACAGGAGTGATCTTATAATGGTTCCGTTTTTACTTTTTAAGTACGGAACCCTAAAAATCTCATCATTTAATCTTATACTATAATGCGAGCAAAAATTGTGTGTGTATGTGTGTGTGTGTAAATTTTATCTTAAAAACGGCTCTAACGATTTTGACGAAATTTTGTATTTGACCATTTTCGGGCACGGTAAAACCATTGGGCTAGGTCACGTGTTCGAAAAAATTCGATTAGTGAGTCAGTTTGGGTCATAATGGGTCAAGGTCAAACTAATTATATCTAAAAAAATCTCAATCGATTTTGACTAAATTTTATATCCAATCGTTTTTCGGCACAAGAAAACTATTGGGCTATGTCAGATGTTCGTGAAATTTTTATTAGTGGGTCATTTTTGGCTCACTATGTGTCAAGCGAATTTTATCTAAAAAACGGCTGTAACGATTTTGACTAAATTTTGTATTTTGTCGTTTTCAATTACGAGAAATCCAATGGGGTATTTCACATATTAGAGAAAATTTGATTAGGGGGTCATTTTTGGGTCACTGTGGGTCAGCAAAGTTTATCTAGAAAACGGTTCTAACGATTTTGACGAAATTTTGTATTCTATCGTTTTTGCGCACGAGAATACCATTGGGCTTGATCGCATGTTCAAGAAAATTCTATTAGTGGGTCATTTTGGGTCACAATGGTGCAGGGTCAAGCTAATTGAGTAAAAAAAAATGCTCAAAACATTTCGACAAAATTTTGTAATATACCGTTTCCGGGGATGAGATAACTATTGGACTAAGTCACATGTACTTAATCACATGTACGAGAAAAATCGATTAGTGGGTCATTTTGGGTCAAATGGGTCAAGGTCAAGCTAATTATATCTAAAAAACGGCTCAATCGATTTTGACTAAATTTTATATCCAACCGTTTTTTGGCACGAGAAAGCTATTGGGCTAGGTCACTTGTTCAGGAAATTTCGATTAATGGGTCATTTTTGAGTCTCTATGGGTCAAGTCGATTTTATCTAAAAAACGGCTCTAACGATTTTGAATAAATTTTGTATTCTGTCGTTTTCGATTACGAGAAGACCAATGAGCTAAGCCACATAATAGAGAAAATTCGATTAGAGTGTCATTTTTGGGTCACTGTGGGTCAAGCAAAGTTTATGTAGAAAACGGCTCTAACGATTTTGACGAAATTTTGTATTTTATCGTTTTTGGGCGCGAGAATACCATTGGGCTTGGTCGCATGTTCAAGAAAATTTGATTAGTGGATCATTTTGGGTCACAATGGGTCAGGTTCAAACTAAATGAATCTAAAAAAAGGCCCAAAACATTTTGACAAAATTCCGCAATATACCGTTTCCGGGCATGAGATGACCATTGGGCTAAGTCACATGCTCGAGAAAAATCGATTAGTGAGTCATTTTTGGGTCACTGTGGGCCAAGCTATTTGTATCTAAGAAAACGACTCAAGCGATTTTTTCAAAATTTTGTATTGCACAGTTTCTGATCATGAGAAGACATTTGGACTAATTCACATATTAGAGAAAATTCAATTAGGGGGTCATTTTTGGGTCACTGTGGGTCAAGCTAGTGTATCTAAAATAACGGCTCAAAACATGGTGGCAAAATTTTGCCTTATATCGTTTCTGAGCATGAGAATACCATTGAACTGAGTCACATGTTTGGGAAAATTTGATTAGTGGGTCATTTTTGGGTCACTGTGGGCCAAGCTAATTGTATCTTATAAAAAGACTGAAACAATTTTGACAAAATTTTGTATTATACTGTTTCCGGGCACGAGAAGACCATTTGCCTAAGTCGCATGCTCAAGAAAATTCGATTAACCAGTCAATTTGGGACACTATGGGTCAAGGTTTAGCTAATTTTATCTAAAACATGGCTCAAACGATTTTGACAAAATTTCTTACTACACCGTTTCCTAGCACGAGAAGACCATTGGGATAGGTCAGATGTTCGATAAATTTAGATTAGTATGTCCTTTTTGGGTTACCGTGGGTCGAGCTAATTTTATGTATAAAATGACTTTAGCGATTTTGACTAAATTTTGTATTCTCTCGTTTTCGGGTTCGAGAAGTGCATTGGTTAGGTCGTGTGTTCGAAAAATTTTGGATAGTGGGTCCTTATGGCTTAGGATCATGTCAATTTTATCTAAACAGCAAGAATTATACATTGGGAATGAAATATCGAATTGAACACAAGGCTAATTTTGACCGAGCTTAGCTCGGTCATGCCCAATAGTTATTTTTTTTTTTTTTTTTACCAAAACAGAAAAATCACTCGGCAAGAGCTCTTATTATAAATATGTATTTTTAGAAATCAAAAACAAATCGTAATAATTAATTTAAAATACCAAAAATAATATGCACGGGAAAGCTGGATGAAACCGTAATGTTCGAGTAAAAATTGTAAAAACCAGTTTAACTCTTTTTCAGCACCACTCTAGAATCTAAAGTTTGAAATATTTAATACTGAGCAGGAAGAAGAAACAGCCATTACGGTATCATCATACTGATGTTTATACAATATCTCTGTTCGAAAGTTTATTTTATCATTTTAAGGGTTACGTACTTAAAAAGTGAAAACGGGACACACCATACTATGATCCATGTGTCTATCGAATAAAACGGCTCTGACAGACGAATAGTCTGTCAGAGCCGTTTTTCTCGAAAACAATTTAACGTGGAAATTTCAGACTTGTAAGAGTTACACTGGTTTCCAAAAATTAAGGAAAAACAACAAAAGTAGCGATTACTCAAAATGTTACAAGTAGATTTTAATAAAACTGAGACACAATGTACAACGCATAGTAAGGTATGAAATAACATTAAAAGAAATTACCAGACGATTGTGGTGTTTAAGAAATTAATACAATTATAAATTAAACAAAATAAATGTCTCTGTTTGGTATAAGAAAAGTACCTTTAATATGGAGTATGATCACCCCTAGAAGCAATACAGCACCTACAGCGAAGTGTGATACTGTCACTTATGCCATCGGTAAGTTCGCTGGGAAGTACTGGCCATTGATTTTGTAAAGCAGTTGTGAGCGTGGCAAGAGTCTGAGGAGGGGTGTTGAGAGCAGAGACACATCTTCCTAAAGCATCCCAAAGATGCTCGATGGGATTGAAGTCCAGTGATGGCGCTGGTTATTCCATGCGCTGAATTTTTTGATGCTGAAGATAATCTTCTACGATGTGAACCCTGTGCGGCCTAGCGTTATCGCCCTGTAACAGGAAATCATTACCTATTGCACCGGCATAAGGGTGCAGATAACCATTAAGAATGTTATCTCTATAGACATGAGCATTCACAGTTTCACGCGGAAAGACATGGAGGTCTGTACGTCCGCCCAAAGAGATACTATCCGAAACACAGAGGCTGCCTCCTCCATACGAATCTCTTTTAAGAATGTTTGATGAATGATAGCGTGTTTCCTGTTCTCTCCTAATTAAACAATGCCTACAATCGCTTTGGAGGCTAAACTGGAACTCATTTGTGACGAGAACATGCCTCCATTGATCAGTCGTCCAGTGTACATGTTGACGTGCCCACCTTAAACGTTCCCTCCGGAGACATGGAGTCAGCGGCACATAAATATCTGGTTGCATCGCGTAAAGACCACCTTCATGAAGCTTTCTATGCACAGTAGACGTTGATACCAACTTTCCAGTGGCTGCAGCAAGGACGGATTTAAGATGAGAGTCTGGTCTATTCCTTCGTACACATAACCGCAAATATCGGTCATCGGTGCTTGTCGTAACTCTTGCTCGTCCTTTGCTGAATCTTCTGGAGACCAAACCAGTGGTTTTAAATTGTTGCCAAAGCTTATAAGCAACAGAAGGACTCACATTTAGCCATCTGGCCACCTCTGTCTGACTTTGGCCTACATCCAATCTTCCAATAGCTTTATATCGCAGTTATGCGGACAAATGATATACCTCGAGGTCATACTAATGAATTGGCTATCTCAGTTTTCTTATCTTATAATCACAGCGACACTAGCAGCCGTACTCTCTAGCATGCATTTTTATGCACCGCACAGATGACGTAATCCGATTGCAGCGCCACTAATTTGCATTTTGTAATTTTAATCAGCATCTTTTAGTTAACAACATATCCAAATTTCATACGGATAGGTTAATTTTTGAATGAGTTATCACTCTTTTTGTGATTTTTCCTGAATTTTTGGAAACCAGTGTATAAAGGCTATGTATTCGTATGTGTAATAATGTGTTAGTAAATTTAAATTCTAAAACTATTGCTAGAAAATGTTTCAATACTCTGCAATAATGAAAATGTCCTGAAAAGTTTCTATAATCTATAGTTTTACATGCAAAATAAAATTTTGAAAGTTATGAAAAATGTTGAAGCACACATAATTTTTTCAGAAAATTTAGGATTGCTTAAAGTTTTTATTTATACACATATTTTCGGTATAACACTAGAACCATGCTAATATTTTCCCACTCTATTATTTATTTTTGCAATGTACTAATCTATAGTTAAAAGACATTTTTACTAATACCAAGTATTACCTTCGAACTTATAAGAAATTGTATTTAACTAATAGGTTAAAAGAAAAAAAAAAGTAATTATTTGCAGTAAAACTTTTTGCTAGAATATGACGTTTTATATGTGACAGAGTGCATAAGTCCTTTTTTAAGAGTACTCTAGTTGACAAGTACGCTTTGAGATTTTAAGTGCGATCGTGTGTTCTGACTTCTGAAATTTGTTTGTACATGAGTTCTATTTTGTCACTTCTTTAAATTTCGTAACGTATCCCGGAAGTTTTCTTTCAATGTTTGCCAGTTTTCGAAATTCTTTGTATTTTTCAATGAATCATGAGTTAAGATTTAATATGTATATTTCATTTGAATTACATGTGATTTTCCTATTGACATTTGTGTTAAAACCGGATATCTGAAGTGAGATAAAAAAGCATATAAAAAACAATTATTGAAGAGCCCATATAAAATGTTTGAAGAAAAGAAAAAGAAAACTACGTGTATAAGATTGATTATAATTCTATAAACAGATAAAGACGTGAACTTCTGCAACTTTCCAAATTCTAATGAAAATAAAAGGGATTTCGTCGATTAATAATATCGTTTCACTAACAATTCCAATATTAATTGATTTTTTGAGATAAAAATTAAAATTAAATATATTGTTTCTTCATAAAAAAAATTTTGTACGTTTTCGTTTCTTGTAAATTTAACATATTCTTGTAGTTTTAACATACAAAAGGGAAAAGGCATAATAATCACAATGAAAATAATCATTATAGGTAAAGGCACAATTTAAATAATCATTTATTAATGAAAATGTGATGAACTACTCATGAACTAATCAAGTAATAAAGATTAAATTAACAATATTTTCTGAAAAAAGGAAAATCATTTCTTTTTTTGCAAGTTATTATTCATAATATTAAGAAACACACATTTCAAAATATTTAATATATATATATGTATTAAAGTAATTCATGTCTTTATTAATTAATTTTTAAGTACTTAATTGTTCTTTTAAGGAAAATAAACTATGAATTTAATCATAAATAATTTTATTTTTTTTTTGTCTTGTTTGCAATTTTCGCGTTATTTTTTGCTTTATAAAACTAGAGGAATCATTTCACTTTTCATATTTTTACTATTAATTTACTTTACTCTCTAATCTACAATCTACCTTATTACTTATTGTTTTTATGTTAATATATTATTTTCTGCAACATTCATTTTTACTCCCCTGTTTTATTGAAATCATTTTAAGAATTTTTTCCTAGATGACAAAAAATACTTATTTCTATAAACCCCATATTAATTTAGAATTTTTTCTTGCTAGAAAAACAAATCAAGCTAGAAAAATGATTCGGATGATATATTTCTGCAACAAATAGCTTTTATATTTTACTTTTTCCTTTAAATTCAAATCTAAAAATAGAAAATAATTTTCAATCTTCATTGCGTACGGGATTTATTTTGAAATAATAAGAATACATTTCCACTAAAATATATAAATAATTCAGTATTTGTTAGTTTATCCAACTCCTTCTTTCTTTATATCAAACAAAACCACCAAGATAAGAGACATTACATGCACTTCGTAAATTATCAACCTTAGAGAGAAATTTTCCTATCGAAAATCGAAACGCTTTACAATAAATGAACTTTGTATTACTTCTGGCTTTCCTTAAAAAAAAAAAAAAAAAAAAAAAAAAAAAAAAAAAAAAAAAAGGAATGAACTTACTGAACTTAAATGTTTCTTTATTTTTGAATGATTTATAAAATATGACTTAACATATGTATTTCATTTGAATACCCAAATTTTCCAATCACATGTAAAACGTGCCAGTGAAGTATAATCCCGCTTAAATTGTTTACATGTATTTAATGAATTTTAATCACAAGAAATGACATATACGAAAAACTAGGATAAAACAGTATAGTCGAGTGAAAGTTTTTTCACTTTGAGCAGCAATTTAGAAACTAATAGTTGAAAAACTTAATCTAGGTAAAAGACGAAGAAGCAAACGTTACGGTATAAATGCTGACATTTATTTTAGTTTCTGTGTTTGAAAGTTTATTTTATATGTATGGGTTTTTTTTGTTTCTAGTTTTTATAATTCTTAAATATCGACACATTTAAAATAATTAAAACTATTTTTATTATTGTATGTAGAATAATTAAAAACGTTTTGTTTCCCACAATGTAACTGCTTCTGGCAGTTATAGGGGATTTCCTTTGCAACTTTCATAATATTGTGTTAAAATCGGATACCCGAGGTGGAATGAAAAAATATATAGCGAACTATAACTGAAAATCGAGCGAAAAAGCGAGCGAAAATATAATATTATGTCGCTAAGACCTTAACAAATTAACATACTCATACTTAAATATAATTAGAGAAAAAAAAAGATACATAAGATAAATTAGATTAAAAAAAAAAAAATCCTGTAAAATTTAAAAGACATTTCGTCGCAAACTTCAAACTCTACCCCAAATCGTGGTTTCAAAAATAATTTTCAATCTTCATTGCGTACGGGATTTATTTTGAAATACTAAGAATACATTTGCAATAAAAAATATAAATAATTCAGCATTTGTCTCCGTCTAAATTTCCACAAAGAAAATAAAACTTCATACATAAATAAATAAATTAAATTGAATTAAATAAACCTCGAAATTAATTTTTTTCACTGCAATAAACAAACAAACATAACAATCATAATAAAGTGCTAATAATGAGCTAGAAGCAGCCTGGAGTCGTTCGTGGTTAAGTGGTAATAAAAGCGAGCGAAAAAAAAAAGTAAAATAAAAAAAAATGTGTGCATAAGGAGGATTAAGACTTTTATAAACAGAAAGAGAAGTGAATTTTTGCAACTTCACAAATTTTAAAGAAAATAATTGTGTTTTATAGTTCAATATTAAAACATTTTACGTATAATTGTAATATCATTAATTTAGTTCTGAGTTAAATTTCTGAATTAAAATGTATTGTTTCTTAAAGGCATGTATATTAAGACAGACTTGAACACAATTAATACAATAGCCCAATAGGAGTGAAAAATTAGACAGGGCAAGGACATGAACCTGGCTCCACAGGGTACCGTGCCTTTAACCACTGAGCTAACATGGCTGATATCCTAGTCCAGCAATTCCCCTCTAATAAACCATATAGGGGAACCTCATCGGCCGGCAATCACACAGCACGTGATGACGGAAAATACGATGAATAAATTAATATCCCATCGATCCGTAGCATATATTAAAGCACAGCTAAATTAACGTCTGAATTCATTTTTATTAAAGGTACATACAAGGGTGTATCAATACGTTTTTTCCTTCACATAGAAATAATTGAATGAAATTTATAAAATTGCAACATTGTATGAGTCCTTTTCTATATAGCCACCGTGCACAGTAACACATTTCTGCAAACGGTATTTCAAAGAAAGGAGAAAGGATGTATTTCAGGAGGCGCGAAAATAAACCCAAAGGGGGCCATTTTTCTCACTTTGGCCGCCCCCCACATGTGACATATTGTTGGAAAGCCCTTTGACAACGTATTCATGATTTGCACCTCCGGAGACTTGCCCCCCGGGGGGCATGAATGTTGCCCGCAAAATTGAGAAAAGTGCCTCCGGAGGCCAAATTTGGGGGGGGGGGAAGAGGTTCGGGAGGTGCTTAGCATTAATAAGTGGTCACAAGCCTTTCCAACATTATATCACATGTGGGGGTCAGTAAAAGTTAGAAAAATAACCCCCTTTGGTTATTTTGCGCCTCTTGGAATACACCCTTCCCCCTCTCTTTGAAATACCGGTTGCCCAAATGTGTTACTGTGCACATTGACTATATAGAAAAGGACTCATAAAATGTAGCAATTTCATAAATTTCACTCAATTATTTCTATGTGAGGGCAACAACCTATTGATACACTCTTTTATATTAAGACGGACAATATGTACCGTTAATGAAAGTGAATTCAGAAGTTAATTTATGTGCACTTTAATATATTATTTCTCTTTAAAATAAATACTACGCATTTTCCTTTCCTGCTATGTTAACTTATTCTGGTGGTTTTGTTACACAGGTTGGATAAGACCGGATATTTGACTTTTTATATATGCACATTAATTAATAAAAATGCAATGAACTAACACCATATTTAGAATGATATCTTGTTATAAGGATTAAAATGTAGAATAGTTTAAATTCTATTGGAAATTCGTAAAAACGTAAGTACCCAAATTTGTCAAGTTCTTAAGCGTAGGGTAGGGGGCCCTATTATCGTCCCCCAGTCACTTTTAGGTCATTGAAAGTTGTAATTTTATGAGAAAATCTACCAAATTTGGAATTTGCATAGACTAACTACCTACGCACATAGAAACATAGGTAAATATCGTACAAAAAAAAATAACAATGCGAAGAATTGTTTTTTCAAAAGTATCTAAAAAAGACAAAAAAAAAAAGGTAAAAAAAAAAAATGGTCCCAATTTTGTCCCCCATTCCCCCACCCCCCCCCAAAAAAAAAAAAAATCTAATACGCCGAGGCTTAACTTATAACTATATCAAAATTTATTTCTAAATGAGTAAGCAATTTAATTTACATTATAGTAAGACACAAAGAAATGTACTAATTATCAGTGGAAGAATAACATAACGAAACATTAGCCATCCAAATATGAGGGAAAAAAATTAAAAAAAAGTGTCTTGAAAAAGCATTCCTAATTTCGTCTCGGGAAAAAATAAGAACTGCAAAGGAGACGAAATTGGGACCACGCTACTTCCCAATATGGCGGAGCCTCAGTTCCCGTAAGATGAACTGAGCGTCCTAAAACTCGCTGTATGCTACTGTCAGCACCTTACCAACGTAAAATACATGCAATGAATAAGAAATAAATATTTACAGTACAGTAAATAACGTTCTACAAACGACTTAATAAAAACTCAGGTTTTCTAAAAATAGGAAATTCGCCGTCTTTATTTTATGTATGCGTCCTGGCGAACGAAACTTTCAACACTGACCCCTTTTACATTCCATCCCCTGTGCCTTGCATCATAAGTGGCGCCGCTTTCAGAGAAGCGGAGAAGTTAAGTGGGACGAAATTAGGAGAGGGGACGAAATAAGGGCACTTTACCCTAAATGTTTCACATAAAAATATTTTCTGGACAAAAGAACATTATTTATTAGTAAGTTATTCTTCAATATATTAAGTACCAATAATTATTTTTTTAAGTAACAGCAATTAGGAATTTAATAATAAATAAATTTCTTTTTTCGCTTTCAGTTGCAATTATCGCGTTGTATTTTACTTTGTATAATTATAATAAGTATTTTACATTTTATGTTTTTAATATTAATTTACTTTTAATTACTAATTATATCACATTTAACTTACTAGTTATTATATTTAAGTTGATATACTATTTTATTAATTGTTCCTTTTTAATTTTCTTTTTATTGAAATATTTTTAAGAAAGTTCATTATAATACTAAAAAAATTATTTCTGTTATCAATATATTTCTTTATAATTTATTGAAGCAAGTAAAATAAATCGTGAAAATAAAATGATTCAGACTACATATTTCTTAATAAAATTGCTTTAACATACTACTTTTTCTTTAAATTACATTCTATGGGAATAAAACATAAGTTTATTTCACTTTTCTCTATATATCGAACAAAACCACTGAGAAAAGAAAAATTACAAGTTTTCCCTAAATTATCCCTTTTATTGAAACTTTTCCCATCGAAAATCGAATAGCTTCACAATAAATGGATCTTGTATTACCCCAGGCATTATTGTTTACCAAATGGAATTTATTTAAGGCCCTTAAATATTTCTTCACTTTCGAATGAATTATGCTTTAAGACTTAGCGTACTCGTTTCATTTGAACGTAATGAATAAAATTTTTCATCCAAATGCAATGTGACAGCAACGTGAAAATGCAACGTGGTTTTCTTTTGCCAGAGATGAAGTACAATTCTACATATTTCGCTTACAGGGTTATAATGTAATCAACAACATGTAATGTATTTAAATTTTTTAAATACTTTTAAGAAAGTTAATTACATTTTTTACAATAACCATTTCTACTATATATATATATTTCTTATATTTTATTCAAGCAAACAAAACAAATCATGAAAGAAAAATTATTAAGACAACATATCTTTTAATAAATTACTTTAAAATAATACTTTTTCTTTAAGTTCTATTCTAAAGGAATTAAAAATAAATTTATCTTTTCTCTCTATATCGAACAAAACCACCGAGAAAAGGAAAATGGCATGTGTTCCGTAAATTATCCCTTTCATCGCAAAATTTTTCCATGGAAAATCGAATAGCTTCACAATAAATGGATCTTGTATTACCCCAGGCATTATTTTTTACCAAATGCAATTTTTTTAAGGTCCTTAAATGTTTCTTTATTTTTGAATGAATTATTCTTTAAGACTGGCATACATGTTTCATTTAAATCCATGAATAAATTTTTTTATTGAAATGCAACGTACCAGAGAAGAAGTGCAATCCTGCATATTTCGCTTATATGGATTTAATGTAACCAATCGCTAAATTCTATTAATTTCCATATTTATAATTTAAAATTTTGTTTCTTTCATAAAACGAGTTTAAATTCCGAGTAATCACTGTAAATGTATTTATACTGTAAAACATAAAAAATCAACTTTATTTAAATGTAGATAGAGTATTTCTCGTCAGCCATCGCTAGAAACGCAAAAGTAAATTGTGTTGAATCAGTACTATTTATTTCTATCTTGACCATTACAATGTTACCGTTACAAAAAAAAAAAAAAAAAAAAAAAAAAAAAGAACCCACCTAAACTTAAATTTTGTTATTATATTTCTCGCTATGAGAAGTTAAATAATGTTGATTTTAAATTACCTTGCCTACTTTTAACCTGAAGTATGGATGTCACGTGAAAAAACATAAAACTTCCGTTTTAGGTATTCAAATTTCCAACAATGGCTCTACTAGCATAAAAAAATGCATATTTTAAATTATTTATTAAAACATAAAACTCACTCGGCAGGAGCTTATTATAAATATTTATAAATATATATATGTACTTTGGTATATTTAAAATATATATATGTATTAAAGTAATTCTTCTGAGTATTGATAAACTTTCAATTATTTAATTATTTTTCTTAGTAAAAAAAAACTATGAATTTAATCATATATAACTTTAAATGGATAACTTTAGAACTCGTTTACAGTTTTCAAGTTTTCTTTTGCTGTATACAACTTGAAAAATCATTTTACTTTTCATGTTTGCACTATTAATTTACTTTTAAGCTCTAAACTTATTATTTTTATCATGATATATTATTTTCTTAATATTTTATTTTTACGTCACTTTCTATTGAAATAATTTTAAGAATGTTCACTACATTGCTAAAATTGATTATTTCTATTATCTGTACATTTCTTTGGCATTTATTCAAGCAAGAAAAACAAATCGTTCAAAAAAAAAAAAAAAAAAAAAAAAAAAAAAAAAAAAAGATTCCGATGATAAATTTTTTAAACAAATAGCTTTAAAATATTATTTTTTTCTTTAAATTCCTATCCAAAAGATTTAAACATAAGTTTACCTAACTTTTTTTTCCCCACTATCCAAAACAAAACCACTGAGTAAGAGAAATTGCACGTATTTCGTAAATTATCCCTTTTAACCAGAAAATTTCCCATCGGAAATCTAAACGCTTAACAATAAATGAACCTTGTATTACCCCAGACATTCTTTTTTACAAAAAGGAATCTATTTACTGAAATGAAAATTATTTTAAAAATTAATTATAAAATAAAACGTAAAATATATATTTGTTTTGAATGTACAAAATTTCCACTAACCCTTTCCGGCTTGGAGTAATTCTGTTTGAAAAACGATGAAATGACAGGGTGACACCGGAATTTATAAGCGAATTTATTAGAAAATAAAAACTTGCTTATTTTCACGTACTTTATAAAAGAGAAATTTTAATTAAATTTTCTTTGTCCCAGTAAACTTAAATTAGGCCTACATTTTTAAGGACACCGTCCGCGAAAGGGTTAAAATGCAACGAATGCGAGAAGTGTAATCCCACATAAATTGCTTAGAGGTATTTAAGAAATTTTAATTTCTGGAAATAATATATGGGAAAGTAGTATACAGCTGTATAGTCCGTTGAAAACAGAATATTTCCCTTTGACTAATTTTGAGAAGCATTCTAAAAGCAAATGGTTAAAATACTTAGTTCTAGAAAAGTAGAAGTAGAAGAAGCAACCGTTACGGTATCTCCATACTGATATGTATGTAGTGTCTGTATTTGAAAGTTTATTTTATCATTTTTAGGGTTACGTACTTAAAAATAAAAGTTGAATAAAAGCTACAATTTTAAATCTTTATTAAATAATACTGCGCTTAAATATAACACTTATTTTCCGTTTCATTATCAAACAACAGTTAGTTTTATTCGTCATTTCATCAGCAGTGCTCGATTATAAATACTGAAGTGTTTTAAATGCTTGATAAAAATGCCACTAATATTCACCACAGCTAAAAGGGAAGGAGAATTTAGATTACAGATGGAATTTGGTTTAAAAACTCCAACCTTAACGACATCATCTGCATAAGGAATCGTTCTTTATTTCAAATAGTAATTATGAAGTGGGAATAAAAAATAAGTAATCATTTAAATATTTTGTAGAGAAGAGCACAATATATATTAAGTTAACTATTGCTCCACCTTGTATGCATTATCTGAACAAGAACTCGCCATTTAATCAAAACAGTAATTATGAAATTGGTATCATGAATAAGTAATCATTTGAATATTTTGTAGATAAAAGCAGAATATACACAAAGTTTGCTTTTTGTAACCCTTGAATACATTATCCGAACAAGAAATCGCTATTTATTTAAAATAGTAATTATGAAAAGGGGATCATGAATACTTAATCTTTTGAATATTTTGCAGAGAAGAGCAGAAAATGCACAAAGTTTTCTTTCACCCTACCTTGAGTACATCATCATAAATAGAAATCCCTATTTATTTAAATAGTAATTATGAAAATGTGATCATGAATACTTAATCATTTGAATTTTTTGAGGAGAAGAGCAGAATATGCTCAAAGATTACTTTTGCCCTACCTTGAGTACATCATCTGAAAAAGAAATCACTATTTATTTAAAATAGTAATTATGAAAAGGGAATCATGAATACTTAATCATTTGAATATTTTGCAGAGAAGAACAGAATATGCACGAAGTTTACTTTTTCCCTACCTTGAGTACATCATCTGAACAAGAAATCGCTAATTTTTAAGAAATGGGAATTGTGGAAGGGGAATCATAAATAAGTAATCATTTAAATGTTTTGTAGAAAACTGCAGAATGTACGTAAAGTTTACTTTTGCCCACTTTGAGTAAATAATCTAAACAAGAAATCTTTAATTATTTAAAACAGCAATTAGGAAATGAGGATCATGAATAAGTAATCATTTCAATATTTTGTAGAGAAGAGCAGAATATACACAAAGTTTGCTTTTCCTCTACCTTGAATACATCATCTGAGCAAGAAATCGCTATTTTTTTAAAATAGTGATTGTGACATGTGGATAATAAATAAGTAATCATCCGAGTACTTTGTAGAGAAGAGCAGAATATACACAAAGTTTACTTTTTCGCAATCTTCCGAACAAGAAATCGCTATTTATTTAAAATGGTACTTATGAAATGGGGGTTATGAATAGGTAATCATTTGAATATTATGTAGAGAAGAGAATAATAGACACAAATTTTACTATTACCCACTATGAAATGGGGATCATGAATAATTAATCATTTGACTATTTTGAAGAGAAGAGCAGAATATGCACGAAGTTTACTTTTGTCCTACCTTGAGTACATCATCTGAACAAGAAATCGCTATTTATTAAACAAGTTGGAAATTGCTCGTCAAACGTGGCAAATGAGGTGCGTTCGTACTATAACTAGTTTTATAATTATTTTTTGCACCCCATATTGTACTGAATGTATATTTTTTTGCGCTTCATAAGTGCATAGTCTGTAACATCATTAAAATGCACTTACAATAATTTTTTCCCCATTCCCCGTAATGTAACGGAAAACTTTTGACTGTCCCTGTAATTAAACTATACATTCGATTTTCATAAAATTTCAAATGGCTCGACAAAACTTTGCAGCAATTATATATTTAAAATTTCAGACCATTCGGAAGGCTGTAAAATCATTAAAATGCATTTGCAATAATTTTTTCCCATTGGTCATAATGTAACGGAAAACTTTTGGGTGTCCCTGTAATTAAACTATACATCCGATTTTCATAAAATTGAAAATGGCTCGACAAAATTTTGCAGCAATTATATATTAAAAATTTCAGATCATTCGGAAGTCTGTAACATCATTAAAATTCACTTGCAATAATTTTTCCCATTGGCCGTAATGTAAAGAAAAATTTTTGACTGTCCCTGTAATTGAACTATACATCCGATTTTCATAAAATTGGAAATGGCTCGACAAAATTTTGCAGCAATTATATATTAAAAATTTCAGATCATTCGGTCGGGTAGTTTTTGCTCTGTTATATGCGGACGGACAGACAGACGGACGGACAGACAGACGGACGGACAGACGCACGGACAGACGGACAGACAGACGGACTGAACGACGACTATAGGTGCTACGTATTTATATAATTACGAACGCACCTAAAAATGGTAATTGTGAAATGGGAATCATAAATAAGTAATCATTTCAATATTTTGTAGAGAAGAGCAGAATATACGCAAAGTTTGCTTTTCCTCTACCTTGAATATATCATCTGATCAAGAAATCGCCATTTATTTAAAATAGTAATTATGGCATGGTGATAATAAATAAGTAATCGTTTGAATATTTTCTAGAGAAGAGCAGAATATATACTAAGTTTGCTTTTAGCTTTAGATTTAAATTATTATATTAAATATTAAATATTCTCTTCAAAATCTTTTATTTTTTTATAACAGTACTTTCTGTTTCTTTTTATTCCAGAATTGAATTTTCTGATAAATTTGAGTATAGTACAACTTATTTTTCAAAAATATGAAAAATGTTTAAAACATATATCAATGCACAAAGCAAAGATGAAATATAACTATATGAATAAGAACATACTACACAATTAATATTTCTAAAAATAAATGTGATTAAGTACTTGATTTAACTACTTCAGTTGTATTAAAATAATCCTTATTCATAAAAAAAAGTTCCTCTTTATAAAATGCGAACGAATGAATATAGTATATTCCCTTTGTTTAGATTCGAATACTTTTCCCCAATTAACAACGGTTGTCTTCAGTTATCCAAGAAAAGTTGTTTTTTCTAGTCTTTCTTACAAGTTTTCTATCGACAACATATATTGAAAAAACAGAACATTTAACAGGCTGTCAATTAGCGTTGCTAAAATTAACAGAATTAGGAAATACTTAGCAAGAACTTAATGGAATTTTGTCTTAATGTCGTAGTTGCTGAAAATTTGTTTAGTAAAGAACGGAATATAGCTAAACAATAAAGAAAAAAATTATACGTCAAGCATAGATTATGAAGCACTTTCCAACACATTCACTATAATGTAACGAAACTTTCTTGTTTAATAATTTAAAATATTATATCTAATTTACACGTATGGAAACACATAACGCATTTGAAAAACAAATTACAGCTTTTCCCACCTACAATCGGAAAATTATCCGAATTCTTTGAGCAGCCCTGTATATGATATATAGGTTTGTATCTATTAACTACATGCATACAAAAATTCAGTTCGGTTAGAAAACACATGTACTTCAGTTGAAAATATCCCTTCAGCCATTTCCGCTAATAAGGAGAATGGTACGTGAATTCTTTTGTGCAGCCCTGTATACGAGGTATAGAATTTATATTAAATGAGTAACATGCAAAAAAATAGTTTAATTTAAAAGCACACACCGAAATTGAAAACGCACTTCTAGCAATTATTGCTTAAAGACAAGAAGGTACTGTAACCGACTTCTTTCCCGTGTCCCCGTATATGAACGACAAATGCTATGAATGCCCTTTTCTATCGCAACTATCTTGTAGTTTCAGTGATTTATATCAGATTCAATACATTTTAAATCGCGTAATGTCATTAAAAAACTCCCCAAACGACTTTCCCCACATACCATAATATAATGGAATTATTTTCAGTGCCCCTGTAAATGAACTATTAATGCTACACAGTTCGTATGCAATACTGAACATGCCATGGTAAGCACCATTAACATTTGCATGAAAATCCGGAATGAGCATGGACAGACGGACAGACAAGCCGAAACCATAAACACTTTTCAACTTTGTTGCAAAGTGTTAAAAATCAGCAGAACTGGTGATTTGTTATCACTTTTTTTTTTTTTTTTTTTTTTTTTTTTTTTTTTAAGAAAATTCTGCGATATAAGCTATTTATTATCTACAGTGGCGGTCAAAAGTTTCCGGCCAGTTAGTTTTTTTATTTGTTTGATAGAACATTTTAGCGAAGAAGAAGCTCAATTGCTCCAAAAGTTAGGAATAAGCAAATTACCTCTGACCACGTGATCATTTTGATTGGTTACTTAAGATACTTGATGCAAAGGGGAGGAATTCAAAATTCGCGCGTGCAAAAGTTTCCGGCCATTCGTCATTCATTAGTTTTTGCTATCGCTAAAGTGTTTTTTTGGCCATGTTTGTTAAATAATCAAGGTGAATAATGTATTTGAAATTCAAAAATGAAAAGTTTAACAATTTATTGTTCCTAAATGAGCGATTTGATTGTCGCTAAAGGGATAATCCTCTCGTGAGATTGCGGCAAAGTTGTCGATCGGAAAATTTGCTGTAAACGACATTTTTAAAAAATATAAAGGTGGTCATAGCCTTCGGAACTTGCCATGGTCCGGGGGACTCCAGAAAACGATTATTCTTGTGGGGAGAATTATCAGAAGAAAAGCAGTTGATGACCCGCGTAAAAATGCCGCTGCAATTCCACGCCATTTATGGTGTTAAAAGCGATTTATGGTGTTATGGTTATTGCTGAAACAAGTCTATCTACAGTGTCAAGACGCTTATGTGATGTAGAACTTTATGGAATAGTTGGTGCTATAAATCTTTTCATAAGTAAAAAAATTCAGAGGGCCCGACTGGCGTTTGCTAAGGAATACAAAGACTGGACAAGTGAAAACTGGAAAAAAGTAGTATTTTCAGATGAATCGACGTTCAATCTTTTTGTGAGTGATAAAAAACATTGCAACCGACAACCTAAAAACAAAAGATAAGTTGCGAGATATATTATTCCTACAATGAAGCACGACGGATGACCCGTTATGCTGTGGCGAGCATTTTCTGGAAAATGCGCTTGTCCGTTATTTGAAATCCGCGGCAAGATGAATAGTGCAATGCATAAGGATATCTTGCAAGATCATTTGCTGCCTTATTGGAGGAAAAGTTGTGATCGCAACTATTTGTTTCATCATGATAACGACCAAAAGCATACATCCAAGCTCATCAAGCAGTGGCTTCCGCACAAAAAACTTCGCTTTTGAAATGGACAGCCCAATCATCCGATCTGAATATAATAGAAAATTTTTGAAACTAACTTGAAAACGTGTGTGGAATTATAAATATTCAAATTTAGCAGCATTTTCACAAAATTTGCAAGAACCGTGGACAAAATTTAACATTGATGATCTACAACTGTTCATTGAATCGATGCCACGTTGCTGCGCCGCAGTACTTATTGCTAAATGTATGAATACAAAATACTGATTGTAAATGTTGTTGATCACTGTTATTTCCTTTTATAACACCAACACGTGTACCTTCCTTAAAATCAAGTGAATGTGATATTTACGATAAAAAATTATTGGCATTTAATCTTATAGTTTGGCGACAGATTTTAGATATAACAGGCCACAGATTGTGAATCAAACGCGAAACAACCATTGGAAGTCTTAGCAGCAACTGATTCTGCCTTAAATTTTTGCAATCAAAGAGAATTGAATGGAAACCAGTTTACAGGGAGATCACTACAGGTTTTTAAAGTTTAATTCAATCTTCTCTAATCTTTTTAAAAGCGATCGGATTAGCGTGCTTTTAGATTCTGCAGTGTCTGAACGGGGGTTGACGAGCGTAGCTTGCAGGGGGCAGAGCCCCCTAGTATATGTATGAACTTCCCTTTACAAACACCATTATTTCTCCTCTAGTAGTGAGTGATATTTCTCTATTTTACTTGATTTTTTTCAATTATGTTTTCAAAAATATATTACTACTTGGATTTAAAATTTATTAAACATCTTTACGCAAATTCTCCAGAAGCTTGCCTCTCCGGTAAATTGAATTTTAATGGAGAACTTACACATTTAAATGGTGAGTTATGTCTTATGTCTTATCGTGTTATGTCTTAGTATATAATTCATTTAAAAATAAACAAACATTTAAGTCAGGTGAATAAATTCCAGATCTCAAGGAAAGTGTGTAGTAATATAAGGTTAATTTATGATAAAAAGTTGACATGATCAATAGAAAAATATCGCCTTATAAAATATAACTTACGAAATATAATCATTTCCCTTACCTCAGTGGTCTTGTTATATATTTAGGATAAAAGTTTTTTAAAAAAAAAGTAGTTATTCAATTACATTAGAGTTGGAAAAATTTATGTTTTCAAGAAATTTGAGGAGGAAAATAAAATTTTAAATTTATCGTTTTGTTTGAGTCAACTCCAAAAGCGCAAAATATTAAAAAAATTTCGAAAGTTATGTGTAATTAAATCAAAACATATCAAAATATTATGGAAATTATAAAAAGAAAAACAAATCTTTAAAATTTTTGAAGAAATGGAATAAGGTTTTTCTATTTTTATTAGTGAAAAGTATTAAATGGCATTTTTTTTTTCCAAAAGGAAAATAAAATTATTCTCTTGAAAAAAAAAAATCATTGCATCTTTGCTGATTTGCAAAAAAGAAAATAATAATACATTTTTTTCTTCCAAGAACCCGACTTTTTCTCCCTCAAACTTTTCCAGATATTGCTGAACTGTAATGACTTTCATTAAAAAAAATTTTAAGAATTACAAATTATTGTTTTTTATTTAAATTACATTAAATCGCTGCGAGCAAATTCCTTGGGGTTTAGTTGACTAGTTAGCTGCATTTTAATGGAAAATTTAGAAATTAAAAGGAAATATGTCATTTTAAGTATTAGTTTGCATTTCATTCAAAAAGAAAGAAACAGTTAAAGCTTCGTAAATATATTAGATCTTGTAAAAAAGTAAGCCTGCAGTATTACATGGTTTATTTGTTTTAAAGCGTTTCGATTTTCAATAGGAAAATTTCTTCCTGTAATGGATAATTTGGAAAGTACACGCCATTTTTCTCAGCCTGGTGGTTTTGTTTTAGAGGTTAGGAATAAAGTAATGTGAACTTTTTTCACTGAAACAAAAATGGTTTTTACAAGTAACATTTTAAAGTAATTTGTTGCAAAAGACATTTCACGATTAATGTGATTGATGTTTCAACTCGCGTTATTTTTGCATGAGTAAAATGCCAAAAGAGTGAAATCATCGATGCTCAAATGTGCAAAATTTTCCTTAAAATATTTTAGTAAAGAAAAATAAATAGTTATTTTTCCTGCTTAGATGGCAATATACAGGGTGACCCAAAAGTAGGTACATAGTTACATCTATGTAATGCTCGATTCCCGCTTGATGTGTAGTGTATCCTTCTGGGTAATATATCGTTAGTTTTCTTTTCAACACGGAACTAAGTTTATTTATAAGAATCCAGAAGACAGTACATATATTCGACGAGGACAGGACGATAATACACACAGAAGTATTTACATATAAGTTTTTCGGTTTGAGTGCGCCACACTACTTCTATTTATAATGTACGCACAAACTACTCCTTCACTATACTATTAAATTACTTCATTTTCTCGTGCCCGTAGCACCCCTAAAGATTTTTATAACCAACTTTTGGTTTCTTACAAAAACCCCGCCGCGCTCACAGGCCGGCATAAACAATACCTCTACCTTCCACACTGAAAAACAGTATCTCACCTTCCTCCCCGCGACCACGTATCACATGACAATAGCGCCAGCACAGACTCTGAAGAAAAGTTCTCCAGACATCAAAATCTACTTAACTGATAGTGGTGCCACGACTGCAAGTACGGCCCGGCTCCGCGGAATTGTTCTTTCAACAGGACGGGGCCTCACCGCATTATTCTTTGGCGATCCGTGAATACCTGATTGAGGCATTCCGCATCATTGGATTGGGCGAAGGTGGAGCATTGGGTGGCCGCCAAGTACCCCAGACTTAAGTCCAGTGGATGTCTTCTTCTGGGGAGTAGTAAAGGATAAGGTTTATTCCAGAAAATCCGTCACAGTACGGCAGTTGAAAAATTTCATCGATGATGCGTTTAATGAAATTCGTTATAACCGGTATTTGTGTCGTACTGTGTGTGAGAGTGACGGGAACAGGTTACAGGAATAACATCAATGCCGAAGGTGGATATTTTGAGCACCTTCTGGATTAAATGTGTAACTATATATGTAATTAAACCTGTATTAAACATGCATTAAAAGTATTGCTGTATAAGTAACTGTATACCTATTTTTGGGCCATCCTATATTGTTCATAATTCACTCAAAAGTAGAGCATGTTTTAAGTGGCGTAAATATATTCCAACCTGTCAGGTTTCTGACGATAATGAGCGTGTGACTGATTAAGGTTACTGCTAGTTAATATTATTTTATTTTATTCATTGTATTTTGTATGTAAATCTCTTTCTTCGTGCTTGGGTTAGAGAAATATTTTTTTTCTTATCTTTGGGATTGGAACGAGGTATTATATGTAATACTATATGAACAGGTAGTACATATAGTCGTCATCCAGTCCGTCCGTCTGTCTGTCCATCTGTCCGCATATAACAAAACAAAAACTTCCCAACCCAATGGTTTTAAATTTAATATATAATATATTTAATATATAATTATATATATATATATATATTTAATGTATAATTATATATATATATATACTTAATATTTAATATATAATTATATATATATATATATACTTAATATTTAATATATAATATATTTAATATAAAATCTTTGCAGAATTTGGTCGACTAATTTCAAATTTTATGAAAATCAAATCAAAACTTAAAAAGTCCTTCCGGTCAGTGCCGGGAGGAAGAGGTAGCTTTCATATTCCTTATTTTTAAAAAGCCAACTTATATTATTCAAACACACGAAGCTCAATTAAGTGGAAGCCGAATGTAGGAAATTCAATACTAATTTTTATCAATACTAAATCATTATGAATGAGAATTTCGCGAAATTAGTCAGCTTTATCCAAGCTGCTTTTATTTAAAGTCACTTATATTTGGCTGCCAAATTCGGCGATTTCTTAAAATGCCTGCCATTTTAAGACAACATGGTGGATGAGGCTAACCAGTGAACTTGGTCGAGACCTTAGGAATTGCTGTGCACATGCTCACTCATATCGGAATCGGTTGATATATACGAGTGCTGTCGCAAGGCAAAAAATCAGGTTTTTCAAAATGTCACCCACTTTAAAAATTGAAACTGCTATATCTGAGCCATTTTTTAAGATAAAGACAAACAAAAAATGCTCCTGAATCCTTATATCAAGGTCAAATACTTAAGAAAGAAACCTTTTTCAATTTCTAATTTTTTTACACCTCACTTTAAATATAATTTTTTTTTAATTTAATGGCCACCATTTTGAAACAAGATGGCTGACGAAGCTGGCCAGCGAACTTGGTCGAGATATTGATGTATACTATCCACATGCCTTCTTCCATCGAAATAGGCGAATACGTGTGGTATCGCGTGACAAATACAAGATCGTTTCAAAGTGTTAGCCATGATAGAAATTCAAAGTGCTATAATTCAACCACTTTTTAAGATATAAACAAAAGAACAAATTTTCAGAAACAAAAACTGCTCCAGAATCTTTGTATCAAGGCGAAACACATAAAAAAAATCTTTTTCATTTTCCAATTTTTTAATACCTCATTTTAAATTTTAAATTACATTTTTTTTTTTAAATGGCAACCCTTTTGAAACAAGATGGCGAATGAAGCTGGCCAACGAACTCGGTCGAGACATTGGTATGTACTATGTACAAACCAAGTTACATTCAAATCGTGTCATAAATACGCCTGTTATCGCGTGACAAAAATCAGGTCGTTTTAAAATGTCAGCCACAATAGAAATTCAAAATGTTATAACTCAGCCATTTTTTTAGATGTAGACGAAACAAAACCTGTTCCGGAATCTTTGTATTAAGGTCAAACACATACAAAAAAAATCTTTTTCATTTTCCAATTTTTTGGTATCTCATTTTAAATTTAATTTTTTTTTATTTTTAAATGGCCACCATTTTGAAACAAGATGGCGAATGAAGCTGGTCAACGATCTCGGTTGAGTTATTTGTATGTACTATGTATAAACGAAGTTACATCCAAATCGGTTCATAAATACGCCTTTTATCGCGTGACAAAATTCAGGACGTTTCAAAATGTCAGCTTCGCTAGAAATTCAAAATACTATAACTCAGCCATTTTTTAAGATATAGACGAAACAAAAACTGCTACGGAGTCTTTGTATAAAGGCCAAATACATAAGAAAAAAATATTTTTCCATTTTCAATTTTTTGGTACCACATTTCAAATATTAAATTTTTAAAATTTTTTTAAATGGCCGCCATTTTGAAACAAAATGGCGGATGAAGCTGGCCAACGAACTCGGTCGAGACATTGGTATGTACTATGTACACACCGAATTACATCCAAATCTGTTCATAAATACGAGAGTTACATTGCGATATAGGTCAGATATATATATATATATATAAATTTTGAACGGAGGGTGGTTTCGGGGTCTGGGGGTCATGATCGATGAAAATATACCAAAATTTTTTGAAATCGCTTTCCTCCGAACGGCTGCAATAGGTAGCTTTTTGTAAAGAAAGCTACCTAAAATATACTAAAAAATGTTTTCTTCATTGTGTTATATCCTATTATATTTAATTAATTTAATGATATCCTATGACAGGTAAGGATTCTAGGTTGCCATGCTATTTACGTCCTGTTTAAGGTGGAATCATATTATTTCCGTATTACTGAATTTACAAAGGGTACTAGGAAAGTTTTGCAATATGATGAACCAAAAAATCGCAGGTGACTGCTTGTGGCTGCGTGTTGACATAGGTTCATACTTATGCACCTGCACGTAACCACAAGTCTGTAGGCTCAGTTTTTCATTAGCTGTGATCGTGTGAAGTTCTTCCAGTGGTGTCCTGGCCACGAAGTGAGATAAGGGCAGTTTCGCGGTGTAACTTCGCGCGTAGTTTAAACATAAACCAATGTTTATAAGAAATGACTCTTGCACTTGGTGATGATTGTTCACATCGTATGATTATACACAGATGGTACAGAGAATTCCAAAGAGGAAATTTCTCCCTGGAGGACACTGAAAGAGGGGGAAGGCCTCGAACGTCAATTACGGAGGAAAACATTACTACTGTGAAGAATATGCTTGACGAAGAGAGACGAATAACTTACAAGCATATAGAGGATACCTTGGGCCTAAATGCACCTGCAATTCATTCAATTCTGCATGATCATTTGCACATCAAGAAACTGTGTTGTCTCTGGGTGCCACATAGACTGGCTGAGGAGCAGATGACACGAAATGTGACTTGGTGCTGGGAGATGCTAAAAATGTTTGTTAAAAGATAATCTCGGTATGTGAACACCATCATGACAGGCGACAAAACCTGGCTATACTATTAAAATGTGCCGATGAAGTCTCAAAACAAAATTTGGGTCTTTGATGATGAGGACACACCGCTAGCTGTCAGAAAATCTCGATCTGCCAAAAAGAAAATGATAGCTGTATTTTTCAAATCGAGTGGAATTGTTGAGTGTGTCGTTTTGGACGCACAGAAGACAGTTACTGCTAAGTGGTACAATGAACAGCGCCTACCTAAAGTCATTGAATCTAAGAAGAATCTGTGACCAAAGTCAAGAATGAACAAATGGTTCCTCCATCATGACAAAACTCCAGCTCACCGGAACAAAGCCTGCACTGAATATTTGGACACTACAGGACTGAAACTTCTTGAACACCCTCCTTACAGTCCAAATCTTGCCCCCTGCGACTTCGTACTGTCCCCGCATGTGAAACTGAAGCAGAAAGAGATTAGGTTTTCCGGTGATGAGGCACTTCTGAGGGCTTGGGACAATGAGTGTTCCTTACTCCCAAGTGAAACTTGGCAGAGCTGGTTTAAGGACTGGTTTCGGAGTTTGGAGAACTGTATTGCTTGTAACGGAAATTACTTTGAAAAAGTTTGATAAATAAATCCGTATTGCAAAACTTTCCTGGTACCCTTTGTAAAATATATAATCTTAATAAATTTTGAATTCATGCATTTTTGCATAAGAGCGCAACAGCTATTGTATCAAGATTTGAATATTTATAAAAATATTTATAATACGAACGTATCTCATTTACTACGTTTGAGTACAATTTTTGACTTGTTTATTCGATATAATATTTTGACAATTTTTTAACACTTTAGGATTTTTAATGTTATTGCGCAATAAATTAATTCAAATAAAGCTTTTGCTAAAAAATCGTTGTAGAATATTATTTTTTTTATCCAATACAGTGCAATTCAACAGATGTTTATTTTTCTTTTTTCTAACCTCAAACAAAATTTGTATAATAAAAGACTTTTTTAGAGTATTTGTCGATACGATCGTGATTATCGCGCAAAATCCAGTCAATCACTTGTAAAGACTTTGAATAACCGCTGTATTGTTGATAGGCAGCTGCCACCGATATAAATGGGTCAAATCGGACACTGTGAGAAAAATAATACCTTATTCAGTTAACATTAAAAAATAAATTATTCACAAATTATTTGCATGAAAAATTATTTAAAATTATAGGCTTGGTTACAGCCAACCCTGCCCAATACTAAGTTATACGTAGAAATAATGTCTAAGTATTGGGTAATATTATTAAACTACGTTATTGCCTCCTCACTTTACCATACTCAGCAAGACTTATTGGAGAACCGCACAAGTATCTCCTCTTATATACACATTTCTTCCCACAGGAGTCAAACTTTTCTCAGAAAAACTTCGACCGCCACTTCACGGCTCAAACCTCCAGCCTCTACACACGAGACTTCAGGCAAGACCACAAAACATACTCTCTCATCTTCTACTTCTAGAGATAAACACGTAGGGTCCTTCCCTGTAAAATCGAGGAATCGCCTTATCTCTCACTGCACTTCACTTCCTCGCTCAGTCATTCACTAGCATTTCCCAACCACTTTCTTTTACTCATTTTATCTATTTTCTTTGTTGTCAATATTCTCGTACACTAAAGGAATGAGTGTATTTCGTTTATTTTAATAGAATAAGATTATGTACTACCTATTTATATAATTAAGAACGCACCTAAAACTTTTCATCAGATTGCAAAACTTATTACATAAATATTATTAATTTTCCAGCCTTCTTAATGTAAAATGCTCTATAAATACTCGCAACATATAATAATATTTTTCCTGCAGTGAAATAAAATGTATTTTTCTTCTTAAGACTGAGAAACCATAAATAAATAAATATATTTTTATAAATCCCAGTATTTGTCCTTTTGTACTGAGTAATATTGCCCAATTAAAATGGATATTTGCAAGAAAATTATATTTAAAAAATTATATATATATTTTTTTCTATTTAAAATCCATTAAATCTCTTTTCTCAAGTTCTCCAAAAGCTTGCTTTTCATGTAACCTGCATTTTAATGGAAAATTTAGACATTTGAATGAAATATGTATTTTATGTCTTAGTTTGTAACTCGCTCTAAAATAAAGAAATATTTAAGTGCCGTAAATATATTCCATTTTGTGAACAAGAAAGCCTGAGGTAATACAAGGTTCATTTATTATGAAGCTTTTCGATTTTCGATTGGCAAATTTCTTCCTAAACGGGATAGTTTATGGAGTACACGCAATTTCTTTTGCCTCAGTTGTTTTATTTGAAGCTAGAATAAAAAATTAAAACAAACATTTCTTTCTTTCCAATGGATTAGAACAATTGTAACATTTAAAGCAATTTGTGAAAGAAAATAATTTAACCTATAAAATATATATATCCTATTTATTTTCTGGCTCGAGGATTATTTTCTTACACCAATGAATTGTAGAAAAAATATATTAGGATTATTTTTTTGTAATTATTTGTACAATTCGTAAAATTATTTTAGGAATAAATTTAATTTTAGGAGGCCACCATTTTTTAAAAAAAAGATGGCGGATGAAGCAAAACTTTCGTCATGTACACATTCTCATTAATATACGAATTGGTTCATAAAAAAGGTGTTATCGAATGATAAAAATCATTATATATCGAAATTTGAACGGGGTTTGATTTGGGAGTTTCGAGCCATGATCAATAAAAATATATCAAAATTTCCCTAAATGCATTTCTCCAGAGTGCTGCAATATGTAACTTTTTACTTTTAGGTAACTTCAATTACAAAAAGTAAGAAGCTACTTGCAGTCCTCTGGAGGTAAACAATTCTGGAAATATTCGGTGTATTTTCACCCCTCGACAGGGCACCAAATCCACCACGTTTCCAAATGCGTATATATATACTAGCAAACCCCGCGGCTTTGCTCGCGTAATATTCGAAATATGCCAAGTGATATTTATATGTCTAATTTTTATTAAAAGGTACTAACTAAATTTTTATTTTATTAAAAGGTCAGTATTCATTTCAGTATTCATTTGAAGATTTGAATTTTTTAGAAACCATTTTCTTACATCTTAAAATTAACCATCATGTCAAATTCCAAGTCCTACCACCTCTCTCAACATAACGGGCTATGTTGAAACAGGAACTGTCACCATTAATTTGCCAACATTAATTTTGAAATCGGTTTGTTATTTCCTAATATTCCACAGAAACGGAATTTAAAAAGTTTTTAAAGCCCTCTTTTAGAACGTTTGTTGTTACTGTGAATCCCAGGTGGTAGAATAACCGACATAAAATATAGCCTGTGTAGGATCAGAGACTGTTACCATTGATTCGCATTGATTACTTTTATAACCGGTTTATATTCCCTGAAATTGCATAGAATCGTAATTTAGAACTTTTTTAGAATGCTTTTCGCACCTCCCCTTCGCTTCACCCCTTTTTAATTCGAATTTATTTTCGACGTTCCTTCGAGGGCATTTATATTTTATAAGTAACTACCATGTTATATTTAAAGATTCTAGGATTTTCAGTATCACAGAAATCGCAATGTAGAAAGTTTTTAGCTCCTGCAACCCTCTGGTGGTAGTGGAACAGATATAAAATATAGCTTATGTTCGAGCAGGTTCTATCACCAAAATTTGTCATCATTATTTTTTTAATCGGTTTGGTAATTTATAAGTTTGCTTAAAAATTGTAATTTAAAACGCTTTTCACTCACTTCATTTTTTTAAATTTGGAATTTTCTTTCGACTGTTCTTAGAAAGCAGTTGCATCTTGTAAGTAAATACCATGCCATACTTCAAAGTGTTTGACCCCTCAGTTGTGCAAAAAACGCAAATTAGAACATGTTTTGCTTTTGCAACCCTCAGATGGTAGTGACAGCAACATAAAATATATCCTATGTTATACCAGGGACTGTCACCATTGATTTGCAACCATTACTTTTGAAATAGCTTTGGCATTTCTTTAGATTGAGTAGAAATCGCAATTGAGAACGTTTTTAGGACGCTTTTCGCGCATTTTCACCCCTTTTTAAATTTCCAATTTTTTCGAAACTGTTCTTAAAGATCATTTATATCTAATAAATATGTACCTAGCGCAATTTTAAGTTGATAACCCCTACCGATCACAAAAATCGAAATTTAAAACGCTTTTTTTGCTCCTGCAACGTCTTGGTGATAGTGATACCGACATAAAATAGCGTCTATGTTAGAGCAGGGGCTGTCAGCATCAATTTCCTACCATTACGTTTGAAATCAGATTAATTCTTCCTGAGATATTGCCGACAAATCGGCATTTAGAACGCTTTAGAACGTTTTTCCCGCATTTTGCTCCTGCATCTCCTCTGAGGTAGTGGAAACAGATATTAAATATAGCCTATCTTGGAGCAAGGTCTGTCACCATCATTTTTGCACCATTATATTTGAAATCGGTTCAGTACTTCCTGAGACTGCATAGAAATCGCAATTTAGAAAGTTTTTTACAACGCTTTTTGCGCATTTTGACCCCCTGTTAAATTTCGATTTTTTTAGGAAATGTCCTTAGAGATCATTGATATCTTATAATTAACTACCATTCCAAATTTCACGATTCTAGGCCCTTCCGTAACGCAAAAGCCGCAATTCAGAACGATTTTCTCCTGTACCCACTTTGGGGTACTGGCACCGACATAAAACATCGCATATGTTGGAGCAAGAGTTGTCACCATCATTTTGACGTCATTATTTTTTAGATCGGTTTGGTATTTCCTGAGATTTAAATTTCGAACTGTTTAAGAACTGTTCTTAGGAATACTTTATATCTACTAAGTAGCTAATATTTCAAATTTCATATTTCTAGGCCCTTCGGTAACGCAAAAATCGCATTTTTAGAACGTTTTTGGCTCCTGCACCACCTTTCGGGTAGTGGTACCGACATAAAACATAGCCTATGTTGGAGCAAGGGTTGTCACCGTCATTTTGACACCCTTATTTTGACACCATTATTTTTTAAATCGGTTTGGTATTTCCTCAGATTGTGTAGAAACCACCATTTAAAACGTTTTTTAGAACGATTTTCGCGCATTTTCACCCCTTTCAAATTTCGAATTGTTTAAGAACTGTTCTTAGAAATCCTTTATATCTAATAAGTAGCTAATATTTCAAATTTCATATTCCTAGGCCCTTCAGTAACACGTAAATCGCATTTTTAGAACGTTTTTTGCTCCTGCACCCCCTTTGGGGTAGTGACACCGACATAAAACATAGCCTATCTTGGAGCAAGCGTTGTCACCATCATTTTCACACCAATATTTTTTAGATCGGTTTGGTATTTCCTGAGATTGTTTAGAAATTACCATTTAGAACGTTTTTAGAACGCTTTTTGTGCATTTTCACCCCTTTTAAATTTCGAAATGTTTAAGAACTTTTCTTAGACATCATTTATATCTTATAAGTAACTAATATTCAAAATTTCATATTTCTAGGCCCTTCAGTAACGCTAAAATCGCATTTTTAGAACGTTTTTTGCTCCTGCACCCCTTTGGAGTAGTGACACCGACATAAAACATAGCCTATCTTGGAGCAAGCGTTGTCACCATCATTTTCATACCAATATTTTTTAAATCGGTTTGGTATTTCCTGAGATTGGGTAGAAACTACCATTTAGAACGTTTTTTAGAACGCTTTTTGTGCATTTTCAATCCTTTTAAATTTCAAATTGTTTAAGAACTGTTCTTGGACATCATTTATATCTTATGTTTAACTAATATTCAAAATTTCATATTTCTAGGCCCTTCCGTAACGCTAAAATCGCATTTTTAGAACCTTTTTTTGCTCCTATACACCCCCTTCGGGATAGTGGCACCGACATAAGATATAGACTATGTTCTACGTTGGACTAACACCATCATTTGGATACCATTATTTTGGAATTGGTTCGGTAGTTCCAGAGCTTACCTCCGACAAATAAACAATTTTTTCCTCTTTATAATAGGAAGTATAGATGTGTGTGTGTGTGATTTTTATCATACGCTAGCACGATACGCTATTTATTCTCCCACATAGATGTGAATGACCATGTGTAATAGGTCTTACAAAGGTCTCGACCGAGTTCATTGGCCAACTTCCTTCAACATCTTATTTCAAATGGCTTCCGTTCAAGGGCAGTGCTTCGTTTATGCACCACTTAAATTAAACCTCTAAATGCCACATTGGCACCAGAAATTTTGAATGAAAAATTTCCTTTTACTAATTACGTGAAGAAAAGCTTTTACATATTTACAAAATAAGTTGCTTGTAAATCCTGGCTTGTAAATCCTAGCGTCATTCAATCTTTTCAGCATTTTGCGAGTAGAAGAACTTTGTTTCTGAAAGGGTTAAAGCTTTCAAATGAAAAGAAAAGTGAAAAAAAAAGTAGAAATCCCAAAAACTTTCAGTCTTAAGTTTTATTCTTCTACATAAGGATTTTGGAACTTTTTTTTTTACCTCTATCTTAAAAAATAGCTGAGGTATAGCGATTTGAAATTGTAGAGTGGCTGGCATTTTGAAACAAAGACAGTAGATTAAAAGCAAAGGATTCTTCCACAAACGAGTTTAATTTATGTGATTTACTGAACTTGGTTACTCTGAAATTTTCTTTCAATGTTGTAATCATTATTTCAACTCTCAAAAGCTTTAAACTACATAGTCATACCCACCTGTATCAATTACTTTGGTGTACCATCTGCCTTAGTTAGATACTGGCGAAACGTCGCCAAAGTTGGCGACAACAATAAGTCGCCATAAATGAAGCCCGCTTTGCAATAGCTGACAAGTTTTTTTTTTAATAATTATTCCCTTTCGAATTCAATAGCGACAAAAACTAGTAAAATCGTGTTGCGAACGTTTGACTTTCAAGTGATTGAGTAAAATAAGTTTGAATTTCAAAAACTAGAATAGTGAAGCTAGCTTTTCTCAAAATACAGCCCGGAAGGCCTTTTTTTAATGGACGGTACCAAATACATTCTTTCATATAATACAATATACTTCTTTTTAGCCCCCGGTACGGTATGCTATTTCTTTCTCCCAGCTTATTTTGTGTACAAAAAATAACGTTACCTTGCAGAAGCTAGCAATAAACAAAGCAGATATATCATTGTACAATTAAATACTATATAGCATTTTTTAAATTTTCTAAGCATCGCACATTTTCAATTTTTATATCGTCGTATTGGGGAAAAAAGTACTTTTAAATGCAATTTGTTTGAAAACTGTATCTCCATTGATTTTTGAAATATTAATTTTTTTGTAGTTTTTAGCACGATTTGTTTCATTTTGGCAACTCAAGTACTCCATTTATAATAGAAAGTAAAGGGAAAAAATAGTTGAAAAATAGAAATTATATCTTTTTATTGCCATTTTCTCATAACAACCGAAAGAAAATGTAATTAAAATACGTACTATTTTGAAAAAATATAAACGAATAATTTCTATAAAAACATGGAGCTATAATAAACTATATTTAATTTTAAGTTATCCATATTAATGTTACAAAAAAATGAAGGCCTATGAATCATTAGATAGACTTTTTTTGTCGAGTTTCTTTAAGGACGGCATCTTTTTGCTGCATTTATGTATTATTTTACGATAGTGGCATCCTATGCATGCTTTACTGTAGATGTTTGAGAGTGGATCGTAAATGCGGAATTCTTAAGCAGATGCGAATGACGTCATTTTACATAAAATAAAAGCGTGTGTTTTATGTCTTAAAATTGAAATATGTTTTGTGCTATTTATATATACATATATTTGTTTTCATCGGGGGTGACACTAAATTCTGAAAAAGGAGTTTTGCTGTTTTCTAGGGTTTTTTTTTTACTTTTAAGAGTTCAACATTAAAAATACCTTTATTAATTTTTAAAAACAGCATGTGTTTGCAATAGTTTGTGAATTATTTCTAATGTATTATAATTAATCCGTATCTATACACTTTGCTAAATAGCTAAATGGAATTCCTTAGATTGCAACTAATGCATAACAATGTAAAGAGGATTTGGAATCACGGGAATGCTTTGAATTTTATGATAATTACACTTGGCTGTCAGCTGGATGAATTTATGAAATGGTAGGATGGTGAAAATATAATTTAATGTTGCATGGAAATTAAAGTAGATATTAAAATCTTCGCCGCATTTACTAGAGTAAACTGTTGTACGCATTTCTTGCAGAAGTTATTCATTCCTTATAAACAGATCTTTTATTATAGCATAGACAACTATTAGGGGAGAGTACCCGAATTTGGAACACTTCACTTATTTTCGGGTGTAACTCACTTAATTTTTTGTATATCTGTAAAACATCATTACACGAGGTCAATCTATTCATCTACTAACTAAATAAATCTTTAGATCAATTTCTTTTTGAAAATTTTAAATTTTATTTTAATTTGAAAAATTTGTCAAAAGTGGTCCAAATTCAGCAACTGGTCGCCTAAGTTTGACTCCCAGTCTTTGTTGTTTTAATGACTAGGGAATATAACTAATTTTATTAAAAGAAAAGTTTACAATTAATGAAACAATCAAACAAAATAACAGAACTGAAAAAACAGAACTGAAATATAATGAAATCAAATATCTGAAATTAAGAGTAACTATTTTAAATCAAAATGTATTCAAAATATAAATGAAAGTTATCAGTAAATAAGAATATAAATTATGGAACTACTAACTGTCAGTTACTTGGATATCATGTAAGGAGTTATGCAAATCTTAGACATGAATTTCGTTTACTGATTTTTTTTTTCCAACACACATAACTTGGAACCGTATTTGGCAATCTGAACACTGAATCATTTCTGTTATTTTATTTGCCTTACAAAGTAGGCAAAACCAATCCATCACTGTCTAGATTTTTCTTTTTAGATTCTCAATTATTAGACAATATTTTTGCAAGAGAAGTTTTCTTTATATTACGCTTGTAGTTCTTCCCTTCCACAATTTTATTTCCAATTGCATTATGACTATTTTCTAAAACTTGATGTTCCAATTGCTTTTGTGCTGCAAGAGCTTTCTTTTGCTCGTTTTTTTTTTTAATTTCAAGGTTTACTTTATATGGCGATGATGTTAACACAACTGTTTTATGGCGCCCTCTGCACTTTGATTTAACTGAATTTAGTAAAGGGGATAACATTTCTAATGATTGTTTGGCTTTTGGAGGGGATTTGTAGCTGCAGCCTTCTTGCAGGTCAATTTCTTCACAACTTACTCTCCCATTTTTGTTTCCTATATATATAACAGCTTTTGCTGCCACGGCTGTTTTTCTTCCAGACAGTTTCTTGGTGTCGTTTTCAACATTATATTAAAAAAGTGTTTAAAAAATTTGCTGTATTGAAAAAAAAAACTCTACGATTAAAAAATCGCAAACATTACATATTCAAACAGTTTTGAATTCAGCCACTCCACCCCCCCCCCCCCCCCCCCCCCCCGCCGGATCCTTGAAATAACCACTCCTTCCGGAAAGTTCGAGTTTTTATGCGTTTTAATAGCAAAAAGAAGTGTAATTCCACTCTCCGGAACTCCCCCCCCCCCCCCCCCCTCTTCACGGAATCGCAAATATCCTCCAGGTGGAAAATGTTTGAAATCAACTCTGTAAAACAAATACGCCGTAGGAATAAAGAATTCAAAGAAAATAAATACAAATACATACAAGATAAAAGAAATTGCAAACAAAATTTATTGTATAAACATGTAAAAATATTTTTATGTTTATATAGACCGAAATCGTTTAAAAAAAAAAAAAGAAAGAAACCTTGTATGTGGATAGTAATCTATTATAAAATAATAATAATAAAAAAATAGTTTACAAAGTGTACCGCCCTCGAAATTCATTAATTACTTTTCAAATTTATAGTCGTATATCTGGTCCAATTTAAGCAACTTAAATTGGCCCAATTAAAGCAACTGCGCCATTTTTAAAAACAGATAATCTCAAGACTAAGAACAAAAACGAAATCAAACAAATCCGCGTGAAAAGTATGCGCAATAAAAAGATGAATTTAGATATGTTTATGAAAACATAACAACTTACCTTAGTTTTAAGGTATTCACTTGCGTTTAGTAGGAAAAAATTAGATCAAAACAGCTAATTTTATGTTTTTGTAAATTGACTGAAAACAGCACGTGGTAGGCGGGTGCTTCTTCTAATCATAAATGACGTCATTCTGATAAGTAGGATTCTAATGGCAGATGGCGTCTCTTCCTGTAACTGACGGTAGAATGGCAACGGTCCAATTAAAGCGGCGGACCAAATATGGCTGCTATCCCCTATGGAATTAATCTTCCATTAAATTTGTTAGAGAAAAGCGTTTTGATAAATTTCTCAAAAAAAAAAAAAAATATTAAATATCTAGTACATTGTAAAAAAAATATCTGTAATTCTACAGATGTGAAGTTAGACAAATCTGTATGCTTACTAAACCTTTATCTGGGCACTGTAAAAAAAGAAAAAAAAATGTAGGTATACAAAACAAGTTTTGTAAAACTACAGAAATCTGTAGCTTTACAAAAGAATCTAGTAAAATTACAGCAATCTTACTAAAATTTTATCTTTAATCCGGGTTGCGGTTACATAAAATGGTCTAGGAATCCGATTTTCCTAAAAAAGTCTTAGTCAATTTACAGATTTTTCTACTTACGGTTCAAAAGTGTATTTGTTACATAGGTTTTTGTTGTTGCCGTTACATAAAAAGTTCTAGGAATCCGGGTTTCCTAGAAAACTTTTAGTAACTTTACAGATTTTTCTTTACAGTGTAAAATACGCTGCGTTTCTAACATTAAATTTCTAATTTACACTGATAAAGAAATGCATATTTTTCTAAATCTACGAAAATATAATACAACCGCGAACGAAAATAAACAATAACATCATCCGAATTGCTAACGATACCGAAAAAAGATTTTATCTTTTGAAACTCCAGACCTCAATGTATTTTCGATACTTAACGAAGTATTTGTAAAAATAAAGGTTTTTTTCGGTGATTTTCGGAATCATTTGCGAGAAAATTTTGTAGTGTATTAATCAGTTTTCTTAAAACGGAGTATCGGTATTTAGTATTTATAAATCTCATTTAAACATTTTCAGTTATATAATTGAATTTAAACATTCAAAAGTAACAAAATATATTAATTTTATTGCTAATAATAATTCTGTTAAATGATCATATTTGTTGAAGATGAAAATGTTTAATTCAGAATTGATGGTTTCCAAAAAATCTATGTTGCGAAAACTGCTTAGGAGGAAGTAGCCATATTTGGGCCGCTGCAATTTAAATACTGAATAATACCTATATAAATACTGAAAAAGACGTCATCTACCGCTGAAATCCTACTTATCAGAATAACGTCATTTATAATTAGAAAAAGCACCCTCCTTCCAAGTGTTGCTTTCAGACAATTTTTAAAAACCTAAAGTTAGCTGTTTGATATAATTTTTTCGTATTAAACGTAAGAGAATACTTTAAAACTAATTTAAATTGTTATGTTTTCATATACATATCTAAATTCATCTGTTTACTGGGCGTATTTTTCACGCGGATTTCTTTGCTTTCGTTTTTGTTCTTAGACGTGAGATTATCGTTTGAAAAAATGGCGCAGTTGCTTTAAATGGACCAATTTGAATTGCTTAATGTGGAGCAGATATACGATCACATATTTGAAATAAACGTCGTCATATAGAGTAAAACATAAAATGAAAAACCAAAAAAAAAAAAAAAAAAAAAAAAAAACGACATAAAAGAAGCTCTCAAAAAAGCAGTTGGACCATCAAGTTTGAATAAAATAGTAGTAATTCAATTGGAAAGAAAATGATGGAAGTGAAGAACTACACAGATAATGTAAAGGAAATTTCTGATGCAAAAAAGGTCTAATGATTCAGAATCTAAAAGGAAAAATCAACACAGTGATGATTGGTTTTACCTAATTTTTAAGAAAAATGAAATAGGAGAAATGATTCAGTATTCAGATTGCCAAATATGATTAAATGTGGTGTGCGCTGGAAAAGAAATTAACAAAAGGAACTCATGTGTAAGCCTTGCATCACTTCTTTCATGATATTCAAGTAACTGGCAATTAGTTCCATAATTTTTTTCTTAATTACTTATAACTTTGATTTACATTTTGAAGAAATTTTGATTTTAAATAATTACTCTTATTTTTAGACATTTGATTTCATTAGGTATATTTCATTGCAGTTGTTTTGTTTGATTGTTTTATTAATCGCAAACTTTCATTTTAATAAAATTCGTCATATTTCCCTACTCACTAAAACAGCCTAATATTGCTTGGTCCAATTTAGGAGATTGGAGTACAACTTAGGCGACTTGTCGTTGAATTTTGACCACTTTTGACACTTGTTTCAAATTAAAATAAAACTTAAGATTTTCAAAAATAAGTGGTTCAAAAGATTTACTTCGTTAGTAGATAAATAGGTTGACCACCTGTAGTGATATTTTGAAGATATTCCAAAGATGAAGTAAGTTACTCCAGATAATATGTGAAGTGGTCCAAATTAAAATTGCTACTGTCCTTTAATACCCTTTAAAAACTAGTCAAAAATTTGGAATTAGTGGCAGTAAAAGAAACACTGTTTTTTAAAGGATTTATTAAATCTCGAAGATATTTTGGTTTGTGTGGCTTCTAAAGTTTACGAATGCTTTTCAGGAATTGTGGGTATACAATAATTCTATAAAACTATAAATATAATATAAATAAAATATATAAATGTAATATATAAATATAATATATAAATATAATACAATACCATGAAATAGATGTTATGGTTATGTTTTAAAATTTCTCATGAATGATTCGTATATATTTTGTATCGCTGAATCCGAAAATGGCCTTCATTTTTCGCCATCACGTCAGGAGTTTTCGGAAATTGATAATTTTATAAATTTTAAGAAGTCGAAATATTGCGGAAGTCTGACACAACAAGTAAAAATTAAATTTAAAAAATCAAAAAACCCGACTGCGTAAAAAGCGAACTAATTAATTATTTCTCATCAATTTGAAACTAATTTTTTATATTACTTAACTATTTTTTTTTATTTACTTGTATTTATGATTTTTAAGTTGTGTTTAATTGTTAGTTACTATCTATAAACACTGTTTTGATGAGGCCTATAGATGCCTATGATGGTTAGAGTCGCAGTAAAGCTAGAGATCCTACCTACACAACTTCCAGGTTGCGTAATATTTAAACGGAGCTTCTGACTGTAAAATTGTCAATGAAACATCGTCTTCATTTTGAAAGACCTTTCCAATGATATACCACTCAATACGGCTCGTAATTTTTTTGTCTCTACAGCCATTTTGTATTTATAAAACCAAAACCTAGCCTATAACCATCGGACGGTTAAGACGAATCGATAGAGGCCTGATTCATTAAAATCCATCCAGCCGTGGGGATGTTTCGAGGGTATAAAGAAATTCACATACCTAGATATGCGTGAAACACATAACCCTTTTTGGCAGTCGGGTAATAAAAGACGTAAAAAACTCTTTTTTCATAATAATTTATTCATCTCCTTGCTTATAGTATACATTTTTACAGCTAAACATGTAAAATACTGTGCATTTAAAAATCCTTACAATTGTATTCCATGTATGGAAGATTCTTTGGACCTCTTATGCTTTACCTCGCCGTTTTCCTTTTATGTTCTCTATGTGGTTTTTACCGGTGTAACATCCAGCAATAGTCCGCCACCATCTTCACCCATTTCAGAGGTCTCAAAACTTTTAAAACTTCAAAATTTTTCAAAAATTTTATTTTTTTATTTATTTATTAGTTTTTAAACTCCTACCTATTCTGAATATTTTAATATAATTATTTCCTAGAAATTGCCATTAGAACAGAAGTTATGGCTTTTAGATATATACCCGCACAATAGCTGAAGCGGCATTTCCGAAACTTTGACGTCTTTTTCTTCAAATGACATTATTGGGCATAACGAGCACGATACCTCAAAACACTTCTGAATATTTTTTAAAGAAATTTTCAAAATTTCAGTTTCGTGTTAGTCTGTATAAACTGAATCAAAAATTTCATTTTTATTGTTCAAAAAAATATTTTTTGGTGTGATTATACTGTTGAAATTTTCAAAATTTTATATTAACTAAATACAACTTTGTATGAAAAATATAAATATAATTTAAATGCAAATTTCTTTAGATGCAAGGTAATTATTATAATCTGAAGTATAATTATGCACAATATTTCATTCTAGTGGCAAAATTTATTTTGTTATCATACGCGTAAACTATTATACCAATTTTCTGCTCGTCAAATGTCGGATAGTTTCGAGCCCCCTATAACTGCTAATTCTGCATCTTGCAATTTTTTAAATACATGAAATGAAAGAACATACTTCTATCTTTCATCCCAATTAAAATTGTGTTTTAGGTAGCTTTCATTACAAAAAGCTACCTATTGCCGCCGTTCGGAGGAAAGCGATTTGAAAAAAATTTGTTATATTTTCATCTATCATGACCCCCAGACCCCGAAACCACCCTCCGTTCAAATGTTGATATATATATAACCTTTAATTAAACATTACTGACCACCATCAATAATTGTATCTTTGTCACACTGTAACTCCCGTATTTAAGAACCGATTTGGATGTAACTCCGTGTGTACATAGTACGTACCAATGTCTCGACCGACTTCGTTGGACAGCTTCATCCGACATCTTGTTTCAAAATGGCGGCTATTTAAAAATCTTTAAAAAATTCAAAATTTGAAATGTGGTACCAAAAAATTTAAAATTAAAAATATTTGTTTCTTATGTGTTTGATCTTGATACAAAGATTCCGGAGCAGGCTTTGTTTCGTCTATATCTTAAATAATGGCTGAGTTATAGTACTTTGAATTTCTGGCGTGTCTGACATTTTGAAACGACCTGATTTTTGTCACGCGGTAACAGGCGTATTTATGAACCGATTTGGATGTACCTTGGTGTGTATATAGTACATATCAATGTCTCGACCGAGTTCGTTCGTCAGCTTCATCCGCCATCTTGTTTCAAAATGGCGGCCATTTAAAAAAAATGTTTAAATTTAAATTTAAAATGTGGTACCAAAAATTTAGAAAATAAAAAATATTTTTCTTTTATTTGTTTGACCTTAATACAAAGATTCCGGAGTAGTTTTTGTTTCGTCTATATCTTAAAAAAATGATCGAGTTATAGCACTTTGAATTTCTAGCATGGCTGACATTTTGAAACGATCTGATATTTGTCACGCGATAACGCGCGTATTTATTAATCTATTTCGATGTAAGAAGGCATGTGGATAGTATATAGCAATTTCTCGACCAAGTTCGCTGGCCTGCTTCATCCGCCATTTTATTTGAAAATGGCGGCCATAAAATAAATATATATATATATATATATATTTAAAGTAAGGTGCAAAAAAATTAGAAATTAAAAAGGTTTCTTTCTTAAGTATTTGACCTTGATATAAGGATTCCGGAACATTTTTTGTGTTTTCTTTATCTTAAAAAAATGGCTCAGATACAGCAGTTTGAATTTCTAAAATCTCGACCAAGTTCACTGGTTAGCCTCATCCACCATGTTGTCTTAAAATGGCAGGCACTTTAAGAAATTTCCGAATTTAGCAGCCAAATATAAGTTACTTTAAATAAAAGCAGCTTGGATAAAGCTGACTAATTTCGCGAAATTCTGATTCATAATGATTTAATATTGATAAAAATTAGTATTGAATCTTCTATACTCGGTTTCCACTAAATTGAGCTTCGTGTGTTTGAATAACATAAGATGGCTTTTTAAAAATAAGGAATATGAAAGCTCTTCAACCATTTTTTAAGATATAGACGAAACAAAAACTGCTCCGGAATCTTTGTATCATGTCAAACACATTAAAAAAAATCTTTTCATTTTCCAATTTTTTGATACTTCATTTTAAATTTAAATTTAATATTTTTTTAAATGGCTACCCTTTTGAAACTAGATGGCGAATGAAGCTGGCCAACGAACTCGGTCGAGACATTGGCATGTACTATGTACAAACCAAGTTACATCCAAATTGGTTCATAAATACGACTGTTATCGCGTGACAAAAATCAGGTCGTTTCAAAATGTCAGCCACAATAGAAATTCAAAATGCTATAACTCAGCCATTTTTTTAGATATAGTTGAAACAAAAACTGTTCCGGAATTTTTGTATTAAGGTCAAACACATACAAAAAAATCTTTTTCAATTTCTAATTTCTTGGTACCTCATTTTTAATTTTAATTAAAAATTTTATTTTAAATGGCCGCCATTTTGAAACAAGACGGCGGATGAAGATGGCGAACGAACTCGGTCGAGACCTTGGTATGTACTATGTATACACCAAGGTACATCCGAATCGGTTCATAAATACGCCTCTTATCGCGTGACAAAAATCAGGTCGTTTCAAAATGTCAGCCACAATAGAAATTCAAAATGCTATAACTCAGTCATTTTTTTAGATATAGACAAAACAAAAACCGTTCCGGAATCTTTGTATTAAGGTCAAACAGATACAAAAAAATCTTTTTCAAATTCTAATTTCTTGGTACCTCATTTTAAATTTTAATTATTTTATTTAAATGGCCGCCATTTTGAAACAATATGGCGGATGAAGATGGCGAACGAACTCGGTCGAGACATTGATATGTACTATATACAAACCAAGGTACATCCAAATTGGTTCATAAATACGCCTGTTATCGCGTGACAAAAATCAGGTCGTTTCAAAATGTCAGCCACAATAGAAATTCAAAATGCTATAACTCAGCCATTTTTTTTAGATATAGTTGAAACAAAAACTGTTCCGGAATCTTTGTATTAAGGTCAAACACATACAAAAAAAATCTTTTTCAATTTCTAATTTCTTGGTACCTCATTTTTAATTTTAATTAAAAATTTTATTTTAAATGGCCGCCATTTTGAAACAAGACGGCTGATGAAGATGGCGAACGAACTCGGTCGAGACCAAGGTACATCCGAATCGGTTCATAAATACGCCTCTTATCGCGTGACAAAAATCAGGTCGTTTCAAAATGTCAGCCACAATAGAAATTCAAAATGCTATAACTCAGCCATTTTTTTAGATATAGACGAAACAAAAACCGTTCCGGAATCTTTGTATTAAGGTCAAAAAGATACAAATAAATCTTTTTCAAATTCTAATTTCTTGGTACCTCATTTTAAATTTTAATTATTTTATTTAAATGGCCGCCATTTTGAGACAATATGGCGGATGAAGATGGCGAACGAACACGGTCGAGAGATTGATATGTACTATATGCACACCAAGGTACATCCAAATCGGTTCATAAATACGCCTGTTATCGCGTGACAAAAATCAGGTCGTTTCAAAATGTCAGCCACGCTAGAAATTCAAAGTGCTATAACTCAGGCATTTTTTAAGATATAAACGAAACTGCTCCGGAATCTTTGTATCAAGGTCAAACACATAAGAAAAAGTATCTTTTAATTTTCAATTTTTTGGTACCACATTTCAAATTTATTTTTTTTTAATTTAAATGGCCGCCATTTTGAAACAAGATGGCGGATGAAGCTGGCCAACGAACTCGGCCGAGACATTTGTATGTACTATGTATACACAAAGGTACATCGAAATTCCTGTTATCGCGTGTCAAAAATCAGGTCGTTTCAAAATGTCAGCCACGCTAGAAATTCAAAGTGCTATAACTCAGCCATTTTTTAAGATATAAACGAAACAAAAACTGCTCCGGAATCTTTGTATCAAGCTCAAACACTTAAAAAAAATACTTTTTTAATTTTCAATTTTTTGGTACCACATGTCAAATTTTAAATTTAAAAAAAACTTGAATGGCCGTTATTTTGAAACAAGATGGCGGATGAAGCTTTCCAACGAACTCGGTCGAGACATTGGTATGTACTATGTATACACGAAGTTACATCCAAATCGGTTCATATATACGAGAGTTACAGTGTGACAAAGATCATATATATATATATATATATCAACATTTGAACGGAGGGTGGTTTCGGGGTCTGGGGGTCATGATCGATGAAAATATACCAAAATTTTTTGAAATCGCTTTCCTCCGAACGGCTGCAATATGTAGCTTTTTGTAATGAAAGCTACCTAAAATGAAGGTATTTTCGGATTCCGCGCTAAAAAAATACATAAAAATCAATTATCAAAAGTTAAAAACACAACCATGTCAGGCTTGTGCAATTAAAGTTATTATTCAAACACGACTTTAACAGGTATGCACTCGAACTATTCAAACATTTAAGCATAAAAAAGGCATTCTTTAAAAATTTGGAAAATTCAGCCGGTGGTATCTGGTTTCCGGAGAACTCTAAAAAAAGGGTCCCCGTGGTGGTCAGGATAACTAACTCCTAATTGCTTTATCTGAAATTAAAAAAAAAAAAAAAAAAAAAAAAAAAAACATTTTTTTCTTTCAGTCGATAAATATAGCTCGTAATGAAACGAAGAATTTAAACAAGAATACTAGAAAACAGGATTTCTGCTTTTTCAAAATTTAGTGTCGCCACCGATGAAAAGAAAAAGTATATATAAATAGTGCAAGACATATTTCAATTTTAAGACTTAAAGCCCTCTCTTTTATTTTATGTAAAAAGACGTCATTCGCATCCGTCATTCGCATCGTATTTAACCTTGAAAACCTTGATAAAGATAATGACTTGTTGAGTGATTCATAGACATTAAACTGATTTATTATTATTATTATGATATTGCTATTACAATTATTATTACTGATTTATTATCTTATAATGTAAATATTTTTTCATTCTGAAAATGTAGTTGTTCAAGAGAAGAGGGTTGAAAAAAGCTCTCTCTTTTTCACAATTTAAAAGAAAGTGAATTAAATAGCTTAAAGTGTTACCACTGCTTATTCATTTGATATAATAGTCTACAATTTTTTCTCAAAGGAGGTTATAAAAAGTGGTTGATTAAAATTATGACAACTAACACATTACATTGGGAAACCACTATATTGGATTACACAAAATGTGGATTTACACCGAAATAAAAAGTATCCTGAAGAACGGGTAAGTCCCAATTTTATCTAACTTACTCACGCCTTTTTTCATTGGGATTTAAATACTAACAAGATTATGATTACTGATCACTGAATAAAAATAAATAAATTAAATAGCCTCCACTGAAATCTGAAATATCAGATATTTGATAAATAAACTTTTAAACTTTCAAACAGAAAAGTTGGAAGAACTTTTTACGGTAACACGTAAGTAATCAAAAGTTAAGAAAATGGCAGCTTCTAAAGATAATTTAGCAATTGAAAAACTTACAGCTACAAACTACTCAATTTGGAAATTCAAGGCCGAAATGATGTTAACTAAAGAAGACTTATTTCATGTAATTACGGAAGAACCGCCTAATCCAATTACGGACGCTTGGTCCAAAAGTGATAAGAAAGCCCGTGCTCTAATTAATCTAACAATTGATGATAGTGAGATTACTCATGTTAAAAATTTACAGACAGCCAGACAAACTTGGCAAGCTTTGCGTGAAATCCATGAGCGACATAATTTGTCTAGCAAACTTTATCTCTTAAGAAAACTTTACGGGATTAAATTAGCGGAAGGTGGCAACGTTGTTAATCATATTACAAAAATAATGGAATTAGTAGATAAATTAGCGGCCATAGGAAAAGTTATAAATAATAACCACATTTCTGCACTGTTATTATGCTCCCTACCCCAATCTTATGATACTCTTATTACTGCTCTTGAATCAAGAGAAGAAAATCAACTCACACCATCATTTATTAAGTCTAAACTTATTGACAAATATAACCGACGATATGATAATAATGAGAGAACAGAAAATCCTGCCAGAGCATTTAAAGCACAGAAAAATTACAACAACAAAACAAGTTATAAATACTGCTCCAATTGTCGGATGAGAAACCATTATACCCAGGAATGTTGGCATAATAAAGCCAAAACACAAAATACACCACGAAATCAACACATTAGACCAAACAAAAAACATTACTCTACATCACTAGTTTTTCAAAAGAGTGAAAACAATTTTAGAAGTGAACAAACACCAGAATCAAACCGTAGGTACAGTCACTCTGAAAATGAAAACAATACATGGAGGGCGAGCGAAAATAAAAATTACGCCTTTATAACACAAGGAATAGAAAACAAAACATTTATATTAGACAGTGGCAGCTCAAGCCATATTATGTGTTCAGAATCAATGTTTACAGAAATAAAATCACGCGAAAAAACAAATGTAACCATCGCAAACGGAAAAAAACTTATCAGTTACGGGTCAGGTGACGTAAATATAAACACGCAAACATCAGACAACAAAGTTCATGAAATAACACTTAAAAATGTATTACTAGTACCTGAAATCGAAACAAATTTATTATCGGTTAGCAAAGCGACGCAAAATGGATGTGAAATTATATTCAGAAATGATAGATGTATGTTCAAACTTAACGGAGAAATATGCTTAGAAGCGCGAAAAGTAAATAACCTATACGAAGTTCAGTTGGCATTCCAAAGCTATGCAAACATAGCACAAAGCTGCAACAACAAAAATTGCCTAGAATTATGGCATCGTAGGTTAGGACATAGAAATCTAACATCAATTAAAGAAATTACCCAACAGGAATTAGCTACAGGAATCCAAATAAACAACTGTAAGCATAACATAGATTGCGAACCGTGCATTCAGGCAAAATTAACTGATGAACCCTATCCGAAAATTGCAGAGTATAGAGCAACTAAAAGGCTCCAGCTCATTCACTCCGACGTGTGCGGATCTTTTCAAACACCGACAATAGGGGGGAAATCATACTTTTTGACTTTTATTGATGACTACTCACGATTTACGATCATATACCTATTGCCTAGAAAAAGTGAAGTTTACGAAAAACTTAAAGAATTCATCGCGTTAATTAACAACAAATTTGGAGAAAAACCGAAAGCAATTAGAACAGATAACGGAGGGGAATTCACATCAGATGAAATAGAAAATTACCTCAGAGCTAATGGGATAAAACATCAACACACAGTTCCATATTGCGCAAGCCAGAACGGTGTGGCAGAGAGGAAAACAGATCGTTAGTTGAAATGGCAAGGACAATGTTAAGTGAATCAAATTTACCATTAAAGTTCTGGGGGGAAGCAATTTGCACAGCAAATCATTTGCAAAACAGACTACCGACAAAAGCAAATGAAAAGACGCCATACGAGTTATGGACAAACAGACAGCCAAACTTAAGTTACGTTAGGGTATTTGGCTGCAAAGCCTTCGCATATATCAGTAAAGCCAGAAGACAAAAATTAGACGATAAAGCTATAGAGGGAATTTTCGTCGGATATGATAATGAATCCAAAGGATATAGAATATATGTAGGAGGAAATGAAATAAAGATCGCGAGAACCGTTAAATTTCTCGAAAACAAATTTAAATATAGAAACGAGAAAGTAGAAAGCAAACCAAAACAAGATGAAAATCGGGTTAACGAAAATTTTGTAGAAATAGAAATTTCAAATAGCAATGAGACACCATCCACGTCCAATCAACCAGTAGCAGAACTTAGACGATCAGAAAGAATTAATAAAGGTGTACCTCCTGATAGGTTAATATACATGGTTAAGAACGAAAACGCTACTGAACCAAAAAATTATGAGGAAATCGAAAACATGGAAAATTTTAAGGATAAACAAAATTGGATAGATGCAATGAAAAGCGAAATGAACTCCCTTATGAAAAACAAAACTTGGTCAATTGTAGAACCTCCACCAAATAGGAGAATAATAGGTTGCAAATGGACCTACAAACTAAAACGCGACAACACAGGAAAAATCCAAAAATATAAAGCACGTTTAGTTGCAAAAGGATATTCACAAAAATTCGGGGAGGATTATGATGAAACCTATGCACCAGTCGTGTCATATACAACAATAAGAGCATTATTAATAACGGCATTGCATCAAAATTTAAATGTAAAACATATTGATATTAACACCGCGTTCTTACATGGAGAGCTTGAGGAGGAGATATATATGTCACAACCAGAAGGTTTCGCTAAACCAAATGAGGAAAATAAAGTATGTAGGCTAAACAAAGCCATATACGGACTTAAACAAGCCGCGAGAGCGTGGCATAATAAAATCACAGAAACACTAAAAAAGATGAATTTCAGTCAGAGCAAATTTGACGCATGCCTTTTTACGCGAAAAAGGGGCGATAACACAACATACATAATAACATACGTAGACGACATTTTAATTGCTGGAAAAGACAAAATAATAGAGGAAGTAATCGCGAGCTTAAATAAAGAATACGAGCTAAAAGATTTAGGTGACATCAGTAACTACCTATCTATGAACATTAAAAAAGTAAATAAAAGCTACATGATAAATCAAACTCAGAAAATAGAAGAATTAATCAATAAATTTAATTTGCAAGACGCAAAACCGTGTAGCACACCCATGGAAACAAATTACACACGCTTTAATGATGAAGATAACATTTTACCAAACAATACATATTACAGACAAGCCATAGGAGCACTTCTATATCTAGCAACTATAAGCAGACCTGACATCTGTGCAGCAGTAAACATTCTTAGCAGAAGAAATGAATCACGAAGAATGAAAGACTGGAATGCAGTAAAGAGAGTGATAAGATATTTAAAGACTACAAAAAATTATAGTCTAGTTCTGAGCGGAGAAAAGAAACCGATACTTGAAGTTTATGCGGATGCAGATTGGGGAGGAGATGTAGATTCACGAAAATCAACGAGTGGGAACCTATACATGTTAGGAAGAAATCCAATACAATGGTCGACCAAGAAACAATCCTGCATTGCATTATCATCGGCAGAGGCCGAGTATGTGTCAGCAGCAAATGCAGCAATTGAAATAAAGTGGCTAGTCAATCTACTGGAAGAATTAAACCTAAAGCAAACCTTACCTATAGACCTATATGAAGACAACCAGTCCACGATCAAGATGATAGAATCAGAAAAGCACTCAAGTAAGACTAAACATATTGAAATTAGGTTCCACCTGATAAAACAACTAAAGCAAGAAGGGACTATCAACCTAAAGTACTGCCCAACCAAATTGATGATGGCAGACCTGTTTACGAAACCAGTTCCCAAACCTGTTTTTCAAACCCATAGAAGAAACTTAAATTTGTGTGAGAATGAAACTTCAGAAATTAAGGAGGAGTTGATGGATATAAATCAAGCTAATTAGCCGTGATAAGGATAATTTCCTCAGTTACATAAATAATGCGTCATATCAACTCAGCCATAAATCTTTTCAAATGTGAAAGATGTATTTAACCTTGAAAACCTTGATAAAGATAATGACTTGTTGAGTGACTCATAGACATTAAACTGATTTATTATTATTATTATGATATTGCTATTACAATTATTATTACTGATTTATTATCTTATAATGTAAATATTTTTTCATTCTGAAAATGTAGTTGTTCAAGAGAAGAGGGTTGAAAAAAGCTCTCTTTTTCACAATTTAAAAGAAAGTGAATTAAATAGCTTAAAGTGTTACCACTGCTTATTCATTTGATATAATAGTCTACAATTTTTTCTCAAAGGAGGTTATAAAAAGTGGTTGATTAAAATTATGACAACTAACACATTACATTGGGAAACCACTATATTGGATTACACAAAATGTGGATTTACACCGAAATAAAAAGTATCCTGAAGAACGGGTAAGTCCCAATTTTATCTAACTTACTCACGCCTTTTTTCATTGGGATTTAAATACTAACACAAATTGCATTTAAAAGTACTTTTTTTTTCAAATACGAGGGGATAAAAATTGAAAATGTGCGATGCTTAGAAGTTTCAAAAATTGCTATAGTGTATTTAGCCGTTCTGCTTTGTTTTACGTCTGGCTTCTGTAAGGTAACGTTATTTTTTGGAGAAGACACAAAATAATCTGGGAGAAAGAAATAGCATACCGTATCGGGGGCTAATAAAAATTGAAGTTTGAATTTTTGTCAAAGTTGTATGCATAAGAGTACAATTTTTTGTACAATATACACTACCTTTAGCCTTGTAAAATAAGGTCTAATTGAAAAAAAAAAAAATTCGTTCAATCACTAGTCAATCCTATTTTGAAGAAGTTTGTAAAATTTCAATAAGATCGGTGCATTAGTTTTCGAAAAATCATGTCCACCGAGTTCAAATATAGTGTTTTTAGAAAAAAGCGGTATACCTGCGTCGCTTCCGATCTTTCGAGCCTAATGAGGGGGATTTTCAAAGGCTCTCTCTCGATGTTTACTCCGATTGAATTGAAAGTTTGAAAAATAATCTAGACATATTATACTATTAGATAAATAAATAAATAAATGGGTTTTTAAAATTTCAAACCCACGTAACACCCCTTAATTTCACAGCACTACTATACATACTCTAGAAGAAATTGTTTTAAATACAGAGTCAGAATTCAGTATAATAGATGCATTTAGTTCTTATGTCAATTTTTTCAATCAAGATCATTATATTAGAACATTAACGGGGCATTCTCGCATACTTTTCACTTTTAAGTGCCTGAATAATAATTTTTATTTTAGTACATAATATTGTTTTTTTTTTTTTTTTTTTTTTTTTTGTTATTGTAATTTTTTTCTGAAACTTTTCTGGAACTATTGTTTTATATAAATAAGTAGCAAAAAAATTAACCTGCACACATTTTTACAGTTGTTGATATTTTTTTAACTCTGTCCCTGGATTTTAGACTCCTTTCCGTCCCTCTTGCTCAAATTAATTACACAGAAAATCACTTCAGATGCAGCCACATAATTGTTTTTAAACTTTTTTCTCATGCAGAAGTATGCTAGAGAAAGAATGGCTGAAATTCTTTGACAGGAAATTTACTAAAGAATTTAAATTAGCGTTTAAATATCAATTCCAAGCATCGTGGTTTTATTGGTAGTTTTAGCGTCCCCAAGGTTTATTCCTGTACTTTTCAAGAAATATATATATTTTTTAATTTAATGCAATGTAAATAACTGTTTTTAAAAATTAATTAATATTGTGGCTATGACTTAGTCTTGACATGATTACATGATTTGCCTAAAAAAGGTGGTAATTTTCCTAACCGTCCCCATTTTTTCTTTCCGTCCCTCCCTTAAAACCCCTTTAAAACAATGTTATACCAAAATTTTGTACTAAAAATACTACATTGTTATTATTTCTTATCTTAATGTTCTGCGGGTACCATGCAAATTCGTTATAAGTAAAAATTTAGAAGAAAATAAAAAGTTAGAGAAGTAAAACGGTAAGGAAAATTAAACTCGCAAGTTTAACTTAAACCTCAGTTGAATAAAACAATCTTCGCTGCTGATCATTTTTTCTTTATTTTGAATCATTAAGGAATTCGTCTATAAGTGTAAAGTGTTATTTTACTTAGTTTAATTTCACCAGATTTTTATTCCTGAAAGATAAAACTTTGTGAAAATGCCTCTAACTAATTATCTCATATAAATAAACAATTAATAGCAAGAAGCTTGCGAAACTCAACACAAATTGCGTTTGTAAACATTTTAATGAGAGTGTAATTAACTATTTTGTAAATAATTCATTAAAAGCTAATAAAAATGTTTACGAATATTTAACGAAAAGTGTGTTAAATTAATTTATCCATCTAAAGAAAATTGTTGTTCAGCTATTATCAATATCTAAACCTGCTCTATTTAATGGTCGTTACGCATGGAATCTAGACCAGAAGAGAGTTTTGAAATATGTTATCCTTTATTTGTTTTCATATTAACTTCCCGGTTAATGCATTTAAATAATAATGTTTCGATAGCCTTAGACTTGTATTTGGAAATAAAAAGTTTAAAAACAAGTTTTATTTTTAAATAAAAGTTACCTAATTTTTTTAAGGGGGCACAGGACCTTTGATTTTTTGAAACGGTCAAAATCGTCGCTTTTTTCAAAGTACCAAAACACAAATAATATGCAGTTAAGATCTTTTTTTTTTCTTTTCTGCCTAAAAAATATATCCTACGTTATCCTGAAAAACTAATTTTGTGTATACAAAATTAATATTTAAGATTTAAATGTAAAAATGCATTTCACTAATACGTGAATTAAAATCACTAATTGCTGCGCGCAAGATAAAAATCTAAATTATGCATATGGAAAATAATTTTTGAACAAATGAAATCATAACACACCTCTTTTTAAATTAAAACCAAAATATATACAAAAAGGTTTCTTTAAAATTTAATTTTAGCACAAAATATAAAAAAATACAAAAATTTCAATTTTTTTTTTTTCAAGTTTTTCACGTGAATAAACTTAAATAACCAAAATATGTGAATATTTTGGGTTTAGTATGAAGACTATTAAGAAATGCATTATTTGGCTAATTTTTTAAAGCTGTAGTTTATATAGTTTGACAGTAAAAGCGCGCGCAAACTCCAAACTTACTAATCTGAGAAAACGCCTTTTAAAGTTTCAATATTAACGGACTTTATTTGTACTCACCATCTGTAAATGACTAAAACTCTAGAAATAATGCAGATTTTTGAACGCGGTTTTTTCCATATTGTTGAGAATTTTTTCAAAATTCAGAATAGAACAAGATCCGAAAACTAATTTTTTGAAAGTTTAAAGGTTCTGTGCCCACTTAAGAAAGGGATCCGACCCGGCTTCCAGAGCTATAGAAAGTAAAGCGGTGCACAGAGCATAAGTAAAAACCTTTTCTTTTATCATTGAAATATGCAAATGTTTATTTACATTTAATATACATGGTTAATCTAAATCATTCATTTGTTTCAAAGGATTGGTGATTTACATGTATACGACGTACAAAGACGGGTGATACATGAAAAGATATTTACACTTACCAACTTTCTGGCACATACTACAAATGTTCAGTATGTGCGACCTTAGTCACCCTACACACATCCCAACGGTAATTCAGTTCTGTCCGTACGACACGATCAATAGCATGTTTCTGTGAGTGTCTGTCACAACAGCAGTGATGCGTTCCTGCAAGCGAGCCAAGAGGCGGGGATGTAGTGTATGTATCTTGTCATGTATCAGCAATCTTTGTAGTTCTTATACATCTCAATACACAGTGTTTTGAAACCCGAAATTTTTAGGCAAACCATGTATATATTTTTTAAGATCGCCCGCTAACAGCACTATTAAGAATTTTTGTGAAAACAAATTATGGATTAAAAAAACTACAATTTTTTTAAAAGAAGTATTATTACACATTAGCCATGTGCTGGGAATTAATAGCCGAAGAAATCTCCAAAGATTTCGCTATTTACAGCAGCCTTATTTATTCTGATTATTTTAGAGTTAAAGCGCATATTTGGATTACATATCTGTTAAATTTGTCTTTCATTTTTTTTTTACTTTACTTATTTATTTATTGATGAAGTGCTAATTTCGTTACGGTACGCTGGACAGAAAAGCATTGTTGTAGCGTTGAAGTAGTTATATTAAGTATAAATACATCAAATAATAAATACATTTTTCCTTAAGTATAAATGTGCTAATTTTCCCAAAATCAGCTGCACGCTATAGAGATAGATTAAAAAAAAAAAAAAAAAAAAGCCTGAAAATTATTTTACACAAAAAATAACTAAATTGAGGTACAGTTTTCAAACAGATGGCAGTTGTCAAACGTTTTCCTCCTATTCAGCTATTCAAAAATTGAAATTTTACGATGATTAAAGAGTATAGAAATGAAGTATAAATCGAAATTTATTGGACAATCTGTGCCACAGTTCATATGAAGGCTGCATTACTCACGGACGGACATGTTTTCATATTACATTACAGCTATCATTGCTAGAATTATATGGTCTGCCCATTAAGGACACCTTCTACATTAGGAGACAAAAAAAAAAAAAAAAAAAAAAAAAAAAAAAAAAAAACACTTTTTATGATTTTTTTGTAAGAGAACTGCATGATGGATCTTTTTTGAAATTTTAACAGTACAGTTTACTGTACATATCTTTATGTATACACAAGGAATTTTTTATTAGATTTTGTTGCTTCTACTCTAAGTTATAAACAAATATGTTCAACCACGTTTTTTGACACGGTGGGCAAGATTTAACAACAACAAAAAAAAAAACCTACTCAATGGACCATCTTGATTTTTTTTAATTAAAGCTTATTTAATTGCCTTCTATATGAATTGAAGCTTTTACTAAAATTATTTTTTAAAAAAGTTATTAACAAATAAGAACGAATTTTTTTAACAAAGAAACATTTTTTTTTTTTTTTTTTAGTCAGCCATTACATAACTTTTTTTTAAAATAAATTTATGGGTTCCTTTAATTTAAGTAGAAGCTATGAAGTTTATGAAAAAAAATATTTTTGTGTTTCAGATAATTCTACAAGGCGTTATCATGCCCACCGTCCAGACGAAAATTTCCAAAGCAGTTGAACATATTTGTTTATAACATAGAGTAGAAGCAACAGAATCTAATAAAAAAATTCTTTTGTATACTTTAGAATATGTACAATAATCTGTTAAAATTTCAAAAAGATCCATCATGCAGCTTTCTTACAAGAAAATCATAAAAAGTGATTTTTTTGGTCTCCTAATGTAGAAGGTCCCCTTAAGTAATGAGACTGAATTTCTCCCGTCGAGCAGCAGGCCAAAGTACAGATTCTAGCAGAAGTTAGTTGGCTGATATCCTTTGTATCGCACGGATCACTCATTAAGCAGACACATGTTTGAAAGTAGTGATAGGTTTTCAAAATGAAGTAGACTGTCGAGCTATAAAGTTTTGTGTAAAACTAAACAAATTGGCTGCTGAGAGGCTTCCCATGTTATAAGAAGCCTACGGTAAGGATTCTTTGTCCAAGTTTCAAGTGTTTAGGTGGCACAAAGCCAAAGACGGAAGAGAGGACATCGATAACGAAAAACGCGCACGACGTCCATCAAGTTGTCGAACTTCAGACAATATGGCTAAAATGTAGGTGCTTTTGGTCTCTGATCATCGTATGAGCGTCCGAATGATTGCGGAGACGTTCGGACTTACAAAATCATCATTGTGCATCAAACTGACACGGAAGAACTTCAAATACGGAAAATTTGTGGCAAGCTGGTTTTTCAAATTGACCCAGTTCCTAGCAAAACACAGCATCGCAACGCTGTCCAACCAGCGTATAGCCTCAATCTGTCGTCGTCCGACTTTCTTCTATTCCCTTGGTTAAAATCCAGCTTTAAATGTCATCGTTTTGACAATCTGGAAAACATGCAGAAAAACGTAACGCGCGTTCTGAACAGTTTTCCAGTTAAAGACTTCCATGCGGGCATAAATGGGTGGCAGAGTTGTTGACAACGGTGTATTAATGCAGAAGGAGACTATTTTGAAGAATAATAAGTGTTTGTAAAATTATCTTCAAATAAATGAATTTTAAGGAATCAGTCTTATTACTTACTGGACAGACCCGGTATGTTTGTTTGACACTATCCTTGCCTCTATACCTGTGCTTACACTCTTTTCTCTGAGTACGTATAAACTATAAAATTGTTTAATTTTGTATACGACCTACTTTTGCAATTATTTGTATATAATATATTGATTTTTGGCAGCTCTTGTACACTTGCTAGGCTTTGTGCAATGATTTCAGCTAGTGCGGAGAGCAGACGTTGCATGGAAACGATTCATCTAGGAAATGACACGCTGATTGAACAATTGATTTCTAGTTCCCAGTGCGAAAGAGAAATGGTGTTTCAAGAACAGATTATTATGCACTTTCCAACATTTCCAGAATACAGTAACGAAACTTCCAATTTTAATAAATTAAACAATATATCTTGATGAGCAAATTTAGAAAAACGCATACTATATTTAAAAACAAAATTTCAGCAATTACCGTACATAGTTGTAAATGCACTTGAATTATTTAGGACAGCTCTGAATGTAATTTATATATTTGCATATTTACTACATAATGCTCTAAAATTTAGTTCCGTTAAAAAACGTGTAAGTCTGTTAAAAAGTACCCTTCAGCTATTTTCACCGATAGATGACAATGTACTGTTTTTTTTAAGCATTTGGAAAAATGGTTATTGTCCTCGGTCAGGCTAGGAAATCAAAAACATATCTGAAGCGTTTTATTAATTGAATCCCTCATTTTAATCGTTTTCTGTTTGGTCTATGCAGTAATCTGTATTTTCCTTTTACTTTCAACAGAGATGGATACTTCTGTTGTCACTATGACAAAAAAGTAATAAAAACTACAAAAAAAAATTAATAACTCAGAAACAAATTGAGATACAGCTGTCAAACAAATTGCATTTAAAAGTACATTTTTTTCTCTATACGAAAGTGTAAAAAGTAATATTGTGGAATGTTTAGAAGTTTAAAAATGAAATTTCATTTAAAATTGGTCCAGGAATATTAATGTTTAATTCATGGCGTACGTAATGTATCACCAGCTCTGTAGAAGTTAAAAAATTTACAGTACCGAAAAATGTAATCCATGGCGTACGTAATGTATGATCAATTCCGTGCGATTTTTTATGTCTTAAATTTTATTCTTTGAAAAAATCATTTTCCAAATGGTCATTGTAATTTGTTAAATTGCATATTTTTATTGTTTTTCTTTCTCTTTTGTACAACACAATCTGCGTTATGCACAGATTTTTGTCAACCACAGATGTTATCTCAGAAAGTTTTATCAGAAAGTCGTGCATTCACATTTTTTCTTAAATTTTCGTAAGTTACGTATTATATGGCTATATACTTCGATGTCAGTAAATGGCAGTAACTGTGACATAATTTTATAATTTTTTATCAGCGATTTTGATTAATTATATTCCCATTTGAATTGTAAGAGTTTCTGGTATACCGTCAGCCTTGCTTCGATCTTATAAGTTAGTTCTTAGTATTCATCATCTTTATATTCAACTATATTAAATCTTTATTAAATCTTTATTAACTTTATTATATCTTTATATTCATATATTAAAATACTTTACAAAATAAACATGACGTTGACATAGGAAATTGATCAAATATATTTGAACATTAACCCTTCGTATGACCGCGTTGCATATTGATACATACATAAAATAGTTGTTACTTAAACATTGAGCATTAAAAAGCGATTTTCCTTATTGCTGCTATCTTCCAGCACAGAAGTTAATATAAATTGTTAATATAATTCTCAACATATGACAGTACAGAGTTTATTTTCCATTCCAAGGTTTTATTTATCGTTTGAGTAGCTTTGAATCGTTTTTGCTAAAATGTTTTTAGTAAATTTTGCAAAAATTAGAAACGATAGAGACGTCCAAAATTATTTTTTTACAAAGGTAAGTTTGTATACTTAATAATTGTTGATTAGAAAATTGACAATATTTATTTTTTGTAATTTTCTGTTTATTGCAGGTGTGTAAAAAAGTACATTTTAGTCATTTTTTTTTTTTTTTTTTTTTTTTTTTTTTCACATGATTAATAAATGATGTATTCTAACATCTAAGTAAATATTTTTCAAATCGGACTGGTTGAGCGACAAAGAGTTAAGTAGTTGTGAAAATGAAATTTAATGTACACGCATTACAGATAGGATATATAATTTCATATTATGAATATTATGAATAAAAGAGATACTTTAAATGTAACAAATTGTAAGTTGTAACTGTTAAAGATTAATTAACATATAGCTGAATATTTGAAGAAAGTATTATTAGATAATCATATTATACTAGAAGAGAGAAAAAAAGATCTTTTACTGCTTTTCGATATACTGTTTTTCTTTATTAAGAAAAAATCCTCAATAAAAAAAGACATAAGATAAAGTTTCGTTATTTCTTTTTTACTTCCTGAGTTTTTTTTTCTTTGTAGCTGAGATAATTGAGAACATGTTAAGTATCTGTTTTCTTCAATAAAACCCGTGGAAAAAGAACGTTTTGAAATAAAGAGCAAACTTTTTTTTAAAGGTGAGTCTACTAGCCTTGCTAAAAGAAAATATATTCTAATCAAGAGAAAGCTATTTTTTCATTTATTATTCCTCTGTATCAGAAATAGAAACTATGAAATGAAGAATTTTTAAACTCTGTTATTTAAATATTGCTGCATTCATTCGTTATTGTTTCTTTTGACATTGTGTACATAGGATTTTTTTTTCAAGTATTTTATATTTCTTAAAAAATGAAGTATGTAAGAGAATTGTTTCAGACACTGAAAATAATGACAAATAAAAATATTTGTATGAAGAACAAAATATTGGATAGGATATTTAGCTTGTAATATGAGAAAAGTAATTCAAATAATTATTGAAAAATGTTATTGAAATTGTTTTCTACGTACATATTTTAGCACTTTATATATAGATACCCGTATTACTTAATTTCCTACTCTTATTTATGGGATCATTCTCAGGAAAATGTATAAAATAGCAAAAAAAAAAAAAATTGATTTCATGGAATTTTGTAAAAAATCTTTAAAATTGCATATATGTTTTATTTTATCCTTAATAAATAATATGATGTGAGGGGTAAAATTTTCTATTTTATTTTTCACAATTTTTTTTTATTTTTTTTTTAATTTTTACATGGCCACGGAGACCACGAGGGGGACACTTACATTTCAAAAATTTAAATGAAGACGTAACAGAGTAATTACTGGGAGTAGATGGTACATATTTACTTTTATAATTAAAGTGTTAGAGGTCATTCAACCAGAAAAAAACAAAATTGACTCAAAAATTTGTTTGAAAGTTTTGAATTTAGAGAAAGTAATTTCATAAGAAACAATGCGCATGAGTATTTGATTACTTTTCTAACTTTCTCTTTGTATTTAAAACCTCTTTATAATGCACACAATGTTTGATAAACGAAAAATAAAATAAACAATATCAGTAAAAATGAAAACACCAAAAACACGGAGGGATATACAACGGACAGTAATTTTTCCCTATCATCTCTAAATTTTGATACATAAACATCGTTTGTTTGGCGAACCAACATTTGATATTTTGTAAACCCTAATTCATATCATGCTTATTATTTAAATAATGAAACAGAAAACGTTAAAAAAACATAGTCTAATTTTAATTTATTGAATATTTTAGAAGAATGAATAAAACAGTAAAATTACAGCAACACTTTATTGGCTCAAATAACACATTTTCTTCAAAATAATAAAAAGAAACCAAAATGGAAAATAAAATTAGTTTAGGAAGCTTTTTTTCTGGTATATTATAGAATGCACTTTATCTGGACAGTTCCTTTGTCAATACCAGCAGTAATCAGATATTATATATATATATATATATACAGGTGGTTATCAAAATAATGGAAACACCCTAGATTTTGAAGGAATTCTTTATTAATATGGCGTAGGACCACCTTTGGCATGTAATACAGCTTGGATTCGCCTGGGAATCGAATCATACAAATTCTGAATAGTGTTTAGAGGAATATTGTACCATTCTTCATGGAGATATTGTGAAAGTTCCGTGAGAGATGCCGGTGGAGGATATCGATTCCGGATTGAAAGCTCTAAAATAGACCACAACGGTTCGATTATGTTGAGGTCTGGGGACTGTGCGGGCCAAGGTAGATGTTCCAACTCATCCTCATGTTCATCAAACCATGATTGGACAACTCTGGCTGCATGAATAGGGGCATTATCATCCTGGAAAATTCCATCTCCTGCACCAAACAAAATTTGCATCATGGGATGGACTTGGTCAGCTAAAACTTCTCTATACTTCTCCCCAGTGATCCTTCCTTTCAGGGTTACGATTCGACCAGCAGAAAACCATGACACGGCTGCCCATACCATGACCGATCCACCTCCATGCTTGACAGTTGGACGGAGGCAATCAGGATCATACGCTTGTGCAGGTGTTCTCCAGACATGTACTCGTCCTGTTGTGGGGAACAATGTGAAAGGTGATTCGTCTGACCATATAACAGTCTTCCACTTATCAATCGACCAGGTTTTGTGGTTGTGGCACCACTCTACACGACGTTTGGCATTAGCATCTGTGACAAGTGGCTTGGGAATTGCTGTTCTGCCGTAAATGTTCTCTTTATGAAGGTATCTCCGAACTGTAATTGTTGATACTGGAGAATCCAGATGCTGATTTATCTCTGCGGTCACTTTGGCTGCAGTTGTTTTCTTTTTAGACATTACAATCCGCTTCAATACTCGTCGGTCTCTTTCACTCAGCTTCTCCTTCCGTCCACTATTTTGCTTTGCTGAGCTTGTCTTTCCGCGCTGTGTGTATGCTGTCATGACTTTAGACACCGTACCTCTAGAAACGCCTATAAGCTGGGATGTTTCGGTCACCGTTGCTCCAGCTAGTCGGGCTTCTACAATTTGGCCTCTTTGAAAATCTGTGAGGTCTGACATTTTACGCTTCTGACAAAAAAATCAAAACGTAGACATCTCTTCTAGAGCTCTCTCATACTACCTAATACATGTACTTTTTATATTTAAAAAAATCTGGTAGCTAAGATTATATTTTAACGCTTACGAAGGGAATTCTTAAATATCCCTTTCATTCACAAGTGTTTCCATTATTTTGATAACCATCTGTATATATATTATATATATCGCACTTTTCATTGTAGCGATTTTCCATTTTGTTATGTCTTGGAGAAATCTTTCAACTTGGTCTTCGCTCGTATCACCCAAATGTTATACAAAACTTTCCAATTGGCTTTGTAAGTAATTAACTTTTATGATCTATAACCAAGTTCCCTGAAATTAATAATGTTGTTGTTTACTAGATTAGCAAAGTTTAAAACTTTGCTGTTTTCCAGAAAATTTCTGAAAACCAGGGAGAATGACTTCCACGCATACCCGTCACCCTCACTCATAGAATCTACAAAGGAATCGAATCGGCCAGGTTTGTTTATGAGCTGTTTTATTCTAGAAAGATTAAAAACTACATCTTTTATAATAATTAAGGACTTTGAGTTGTAAAATTGATCTAAACAAAATAGAAGTTACTGCCCAACGTATTCTTTAATCATATACGAGGGTGTATCAATTGGTTTTTGCCCTCACATAGAAATAATTGAGTGAAATTTATGAAATTGCTACATTGCATTAATCCTTTTCTATATAGTCACCGTGCACAGTAACACATTTCTGCAAACGGTATTTTAAACAGAGGGGGGAAGATGTATTCCAGAAGTATAGTAGAGCCAAAGGGGTGCACTTTTCTAACTTTTGCTGACCCCCACATGTGACATATTGTTGGAAAGGTATGTGACCACTTATCCATGCTATGCACCTCCCGCACCCCTCCCCTAAATTTACCCCCCCCCCGGAGGGCACTTTCTTGAATTTTGCGGACATTATTCATGCCCCCGGGGAACAAATTTCGGAGGGAGGGGCTCGGGAGTGCATAACATGAATAAGTGGTCACAGTCTTTTCCAACAAGATGTCACATGTGGTGGGCGGCAAAAATTAGAAAAATGGCCGCCTTTGGATCTACTAACGCCCTTCCTGGAATACATCTCCCGCCCTTCCTTCTCTTTGAAATACAGTTTGCAGAAATCTGTTACTGTGCACGGTGTTTATATAGAAAATGAATAATGCAATATAGTAATTTCATAAATTTCACTCAATTATTTCTATGTGAGGGCAAAAGCTTATTGATACACCATCGTATTTAATGATGATGAAAAAGTGAAAATGCATGAAAAAAACAAAATTCAACGTTTCGGTTTAATCTTCAAGAGTAAAATCTTCCAAAAACAGAATTCGGCAGAATCTACATGCTACAATGTCTAAAATTATATTTAAACTCTGAATATAATTCTGGACGATGTAGCAAGTAGATTGTTCAGCCGATTTCTGTTTTTGGAAAGTTTACTCTTGAAGATGGTTTTGAAGATTAAGCCGAAACGTTGGGTTTTATTTTATTCATGCGTTTTTATTTTTACATCATCTATACATCATCTTTAAAGTATACGTTGGATAGCGACATCTATTTTATTTAGTCACCATGTTTTTTTTTTGTTTTTTTTTTTGTTTTTTTTGCACTTATCCCATACATATTTCTCCATACATGTAACACAATAACACAAGGATGATTAACACAACTTCTTCGTCGGGGAAACCATCCCCTCAATAACACGTAAAACAGTTATAGAGTATAATTCGCCCCGTATCGTAATTATCCGCGTAGAATTCACAAGTGAGTCTGCAGACCGCGCTAATGCAGTGAATAACCGTCTCGCAACTACCCAAGTGACAGTGTAAGGAATGAACTTTTATGATCATATCTCTCGCCCGCAAGAAAAGTGACACATCTCGCAAAAAAATTAATTTGCGTTTTATTCCACTAATAGGTCTGTCATTGGCGTGTTTAGCTACACAAAAAGTTTCATAAGTGTAGTTACACATAAAATCATTTTATTACGCTATATGTCCATTTCTGACCTTAGAAGAGGGAGGGGATTGCCTGCGAGGTAAAATTATCAGACCCTCTAAACCTTATCCCACGTCTTCATTCTTAAGTGTTTTGAGATTTTATACACGTTATTATTCCTACATGCAGAGATAAGTACTATAATTTCATGTTACACTAAAATCACTCAATTTTCGGTTTTGATTGTGTTGTGAAATTTATTTTTGACGAGATGAGTCAATTTTCTTGCGGGTGAGTGATATTACAACCAAAGATTCCGGGATTCCGAAATTAATAAGCTTAATTTTTTGGTAGTTGAGCATACTTTAGAGCTTTTTGGTTATTCGGAAAATTTCTGACAATCAGTATGAATGACGCCCATGCAATTAATTCACTCATATTGTACAATCTACAAGGAATGAAACTTCCAGGGCCATTTACGAGCTGTCTGAGCCGTTACAGATTCAAGCTTTCAGATTTCCTATACTTATCCCAGACATTTTTCTTTCTATATACCCCCAAGTTTGTCATCTAGATCAAGAGTTTGTGTTTCACCATGAGATCAATGTTTCACCATGCCTAGCTTTATATGCAATGGAAACAAGATGGTTTTCGAAGTCAGTTCTAACATTCCAGGCATAAAACAGAATTTTTGCTGTTCTTGTTGTTCGACACATCAATTGTTTTAATAAAATATATAAAATTACCTTAGATATTCTGAAGTTGGATGTACCAATCCCAAAACTTTCTTCTATCTTATACATCTTAATAATTCAAAAACTAGTTACACATGTCAATATTTCAATATTATTAGTTCAATACTATACCAACTTTGATTTTCATCTTAAATTTCTGCTTAAGTCAATTAAATGGACTAAAAACGAGTTAATCTACATCATGATGTTTGTTAAAATTAATATTATTTCAATATTCTGTTGTTATCAACTGCTTGCAAATAGCCGGCTTAGCAGGAAACGAGTTCCAGCCGCTGAACGAGCCGCTGATGGACAATAGAACTACGAAAAATCAAGAAAAGTATACAAAAATCGCTATCACAGAGCCCTCTTTACCGCGCAATATTTCCAAATTCAAAGAGGACCTGTTGGCCAAAGCCAAAGACATGCACACAAAATTTTGTTTTATTCTAAGCATAATTTATACAGTTTTCTATGGTACAATAAAGAAAATGGCACAAACATGGCTATTAAAGCGCCCCCTTCCGGCAGATTTTTTTCAAACTCAGGGAGGATTTGCTTGCCATAGCTAGAAACATACATAAAAAATTTGTTTCAATTCTATTCATAACTCCATTCAATTTTTGATGGTACAATAATGAAAGTGGCACAAAGATCGCAATTAGAGCTCTCCTATCTGGCGGGATTTTTTCAAGTTCAGGGACGACTTGCTTGCCATAGTCAGAAACATACACAAAAAATTTGGTTCATTCTATGCATAACTTCATACACTTTTCGATGGTACAATATTCAAAATCGCTGTTACAGCTCCCCGTACAGGCGAATTTTTTTCCACATTCAGGAAGGACCTGCTTGCCATAGCCAAAAACTTAAAATAAAAATTTGGTTCAATTCTATACATAACTTCATACACTTTTCGATGGTACAATATTCAAAATCGCACAAAAATCGCTATTACAGCGCCCACTACCGGCGATTTTTTCCAAATTCAGGGAGGACCTGCTTGCCATAGCCAAAAACTTCAAATAAAAATTTGGTTCAATTCTATGCATAACTTCATGCACTTTTTGACGGTACAATAGCGACAGACAGACGAACACACGGACAGACAGACATTTTCTATAAACATGTTTTTTGGGATCTCTGACCCCTAAAACGTGTAAATCCGTCGAAAACCGGAAGTCGAAAAAAAATTTCGATTACAATACTTTTTTCTATTGAAGATAGAAGAAAGTAAAAATTGTGCATGAAATTTAATTTATATTTATTCTTTTATTTTGTTGCTATATTATTTTTAAACATGTTAGATAAATTATTAAAAACCACATATTTACACTTTTTTAAGATTTTCCATAATAATTAATAGGCAGAATATGAGAAAAATATCGACGCAATAATCTGACGACGTTTCACTAAAAAAAAAAAAAAAAAAAAAAAAAAAAAAATCTTGACATGGAAAAAAATTATTCAAGGATTAAATTTAAAATTATGTTTGATTTCTTAATTTCTCCCTTATTTATATATATATTTTTACAAGCAGATATTCGAATCATTTTAATTAGCAGAAAATCTTAATTTTTTTTCCATTAATGAAGTCCTTTTTAGATGCAAGGAAAATGCTTTTTAATTAATTTAAATTAATAAAAATGACAAAATTCAAATCAGGAAGAAGATTTTGTATTTTAATAATCCTCTTGAGGTATTAAAAATAACTTCTTCTTTTTTTTATATATCTGCACTAAAACAGACTGAAGCTTAAAAAAATAAGATAGATGAGAAAATGAATTGGAAAAATGAGAGAGAGTAAAATGTGTTCCGAATATTTACTTGAAGTAATTACATGTTTAACAAGTTAGTAAATATTGCACAAAAAAGTAATTCTTTATACTTAAGCTCTGAGCTTTGAAGTAAAAGTGTTATTTATTTTTTATGTGTAAAAACATATTACTTGATAAAATTTTTCATTTTTTTAATTTTACAAATAAAGTAAATACTCTTTTTTCTTATGTTATTAGACACATTACTGAAGCGTTGACAAATTTTTAATGATAATCAACAATTACGATCTTAAATTTGGTTATTATTTTCATGAGTTTTTGTAATTATATAAAAAATAATCATTCCTATGCGAATAAGACATCCGAAAGTTCTTTATGTTTGCTTTTTATCTGAATATTTACATAGCATATGCCAGTGAAAGATTTAAAGGAAAGTAAACATAAATTTGGAATGCATGTACAATTTAAAAAAATCCCCGCCGGCTCGGCCTACAGGCGTAGGTAGATTTCGAAGTTAAGTGCTAAGTTCAACAACAAAAACTGAATCATGATGAGAGAAGAACGCACTTTAACAATTTTATCTGGCCACTTTTGACGAGTTTTTATTTCATTTTTATATAAGAGATAGCTTTATCAGAATCATGTTAAGGAGGTATTAAAAAAAAATACTTTTCCATGCTCAACAACTCGTAATTTTCTGACGCATTTTCAAATTCATTTAAAAAATATATATATATATGAAACTTGCTGACTTGATTTTTGAAGAGATTTATAAGCGACATGTATTTTTATTTTTCGTGCAATTAATTAAAACTTGATTTATAAACAATTATTTTCTCAGTTGGACAATATTTTTCGTTTCCAATACAATCGCTTCGGGAAAGTCGGTTCAAAATGCTCACTTTGACATCATTTTCTGAAATATATTCTGGCTCTATCAAAAATTCGACGATTACGGTGCATTATATAGTTTATAAGAGATATAGTTTATATTTAATAAGAGAATCTACCAATTGGATGCGTTTGAGAGTTAAAATGAATTTAAAAATAAGTCAGAAAATGAGCAGTTTCGATCTGAATACACCCTTAAAACGATGATTTTTTAGTTCAACCGTTATGCATTTTTAATTTGTTTTTACTGTAAGAATTGGTCTTATCAAAAACTTGTAAATATATATGTTGTAGATAATATTAAGAAGATACATAATAAATTCATCCGGATTTTATATCTCGTGAATTGACGAAGTTATGGATTTCTTTCTTCTTCAACCCCCTTTTTGTTTTCGATTTTAACACTTTCCAACAGAGTTCAAAAGGGCTTATGACTTCGGTTTGTCTGTCCGTCTGTCAGCGCTCTAACTCCCGTAAATATACTCAGATCGTTCTGAAATTTTTGGATGTTAGTGACCTGTACCATAGCACGAACCCTATTTCAAATGAAGTTTGTAGTATGCTTATTTCACTTACAGGGGCAGTCAAAAGTTTTCCGTTACATTACGACCTATGGGAAAAAATCGTTTAAAATGATTTTTAATGATGTTACATGCTTTCAAACATAACAAAATTGATATGCATTTATCAAGTGCACTAAAATAAACGTTCTATAGAATATGCAGTGCAAAGAATAGTTATTATTCATTTACAGGGCCACACAAGAGAATCCCGTTACATAATAATATAGGGTGGGGGGAATTTTTTCCGGCGTATTTTAATTATGTTAAATTATTTCATGTATAGTGAAATTGATATGCGTCGATGCGGTTTACTATAACTTATTTCATGTATAGTACGAAGTGCATAGCATTTACAGGGACACACAAAAGTTTTTAGATACTATATTGTATCCGAAGTATTGTACAGTAGCGATGATTGCTGGAAATGCATTTTTAATTATGTTATGTGCTTTTATGTTTCACTATATTTGTGCATTGTATATGGTGTGTATAAATGCTGTAATTCATATACAGGGCTATTCAAAAGAATTCGAAATGGTTACTGCGTATGATTGCAAATTGCTTAAAGGTGGTTTTTAAATGAGTTATGCATTTTTACGCTGAACTGCATTTGCTTTACTAAGAAATGTTTGTAGAACATAGATAAAATGATACACAGTAAACTCTGTCTAAGGCGGAATCGATCGGGACTGAGAAAACTTTCCGTGATAGATAATATTCCGGCTTATACAAGAAAGCCACCCCCCTCTCCACACACACACACACCAAAAAAAAAAAAAAAAAAAAAAGAATCCGTTGAAAATGAAGATTTTTCATTGATTTTCCTGACACGAAAATCGGTTGAAAAGTGAAATTCGGAATGATCTTTTGTCTTTATAGATAAATGAGAACGCTATTCAAGTGTCTTAGTACTGCTGTAATACATGCGAACTGGAAATTTACACACACACAAAAAACCCCAATAAACTTTGAGAATGTGACAAAACTCTATAACTTTTAATTTGAATAGAACCTTAAAGTATAATATATTGTACTTTCGAAAACATATATTTTGATAAATGTTCATTCGACAAGAAATATTAACTTTTAAATGCAATTTTGCATATGAAAAAAAAAGTCATAAGCGTAAATTCCTTAAAATTTAATCTGTTTTTCTTTTGAATTAACTTTTTCAAAGGGTTACGGAATTTAACTAACATGCTCGTCATTGAGTATTTGACTTATCAGTTTTAAAGTTTAATAAACAAAATGCCTTTCATTTAAAAATATTCTTTTTTTCCGCCTTATGCAAGATTTTGGTTTCGGTGGGACCTTAAAATCCGTTCCGTTTCCGCGTTAGACAGATTCCGCCTTATGCAACATGAATTAATGTAATTTTCTATGGGTTCGCTGGGACTTGGAAAATTTTCCTCGGTAGACAGATTTCCGTCTTATACAGAGTCCGCCTTAGACAGAATTTACTGTACATGGTGACGCAAAGAATTGGATACATGGCCGTCTATAAATGATAATTTCTGGAAATGTGATTACAGTAATTTTAAGAGTGTTTTACTTTGAATTAAACTTTAGCTAAATAGTGGCGTGTAATAAAGGTACTAGGTTAACTACACACTGTAAACTTAAATGTCTGAAATTCAGACATTTAAGTGTCTGAAACGCAGTGTTCAATTTTCAGACGTTTTAAAATGTCTTAAAATTTTCAGACACTTCTTGCGTCTGAATTTCAGACACTTAAGTGTCTGAAACACGAGTGTTCAATTTTAAGACGTTTTAAAGTGTCTTAAATTTTTCAGACACTTCTTACGTCTGAATTTCAGACATTTCAAATGTCTTAATTGCGGCCATCTTTGAGCCTTTTTTTTTTAGCCAATATGAAGCCATCTTTGACCATTTTCTTTCTAAACCATATACGCAGCCATGTTTGACCACATTGAATATTTTTTTTATAAATGGGAATAATTTGTTGCCATACAGCAGAGCTGATTGCAGCTTGGGAAAACTGGGATGCTTCTCTGCCCCCTGATTTTAGGGTACCCCAAATTGGGTATGAAATTTTCATAAAGCTGATATTTTAAATCAGTTTTGACCTTATGAGGATTGTAATCAGTATTTTGTAGTTTTAGAATAGGATAATATATATATTTTTTTTCACCTAAATATGTATTTATGTGTTATCATATATGCCCTACGGCATCAAAAATGTTTATTACTTTTAGTGAGAACGTCAAATTGCTTCTAGTCCAAAGACCTAGTATTCATTCACCCCCTCCCCCCATTGCCTCCATATACTGTTACATAAAAAAAAAAAAAAAAAAAAAAAAAAAAAAAAAAAAAAAAAGCCTATTCGATGCCGTCAAATACATATTTGGATAAATATATCATTTTCTTTAGCCTAATCATGTTCTAAAAGTGCAAAATATTTATTAAAATAAGTGTAAGATCAAAACGAATTTAAAATATCAGCTTTATGGAAATTTCGTACCAAATTTAGGGGCCCGTAAAACTAAAGGCCCATAGAAACAGCCCAGTTTGCCCATGCTGCAGTCAGCTCTGCTTTATGGTAACAAATTACTCCCAAATATAAAAAATGATTCACTCCTTCAGAAAGAATCCCATCCCTGCTATGTTGTGCAATTTTTTCCCATTTAAATAAGATATTCCCAGTAAATTAGTTTAAGCATTTTTATTTCTGTGGTAAATAAAATCTAACACTGGATTCCCCCAAATTTACAGTATATGAGTATTATATTGTAATATTTATTAATCAATATTTATTATTAACCAATATTATGAATTTCTAGAGTAGAATAAGGTTAAAAACAAAATATATTTTTCTTCATACAGTAAAACCTCTCAATAGCGGGCACCTCGGAATCGTGGAATTTGTCCGACGTTCGGAGGTGTCTGCTTTTCTGAGGTATAAGTGTATAAAAATTTTGCATATTTTCAATAAAAAAATCTGTTTCCTACATAGTGGTGTCCTTTATTTAGGATTGTCCGTTATGGAGATTTTACTGCAAAGCCTTCATACGAACAGTTATCTTTAGCGAGCACTCACCTTTATCAATATACAGTAAAACCTCCCTAAAGCGACCACTTCCGTTCCAATAAAAATTGGTCGCTCCGAAAGGTGGTCTCTTAATGGAGGTCGAATTTAATTGTTGAAAAAATGTAACAATTAATGTTACTAAAATTATATTTTTCAAATTAAGAAAACATATGAAAATTTAAGTATCAAAACAAAAGTTAATTACATAAGTTAATTACTGCAGAGTTTAAAAAATGAATACATTGATGTTTGCTTTGCTTTTATGGTTTATCTACTATAAATTTTATTCCCAAGTCCTTTCAAAATTCAATAAATAAATGCAATTTTTTTTTTTTTTTTTTTTTTTTTTTTTTTTTTTGTCTGGAACGAATTTTGACGATTTCATTACTTTATCTATTCCTTTGAGAGTTTCCTAACAGAATAGGGCAGGGGAGTTTATGGACCGTCATCCTTAATGTGTCATCAGAGTTAAATTCATTGCCTAAAAAGGAACAAAGGGGTTTAAACACTTAAAAGTTACCGGAATAAATAAAAATTCTGAACTTAGTTTAGAAGTTTGATAAATAATGCGCTCTCCGGAATTATTATTCTAATAAAACCTTTTTCAAGCGACCCGGAAAAAACGGAATTTGTTTCATTTTCGTCAAAGAAATGGGTCCCTTATGGAGGGAGTTCAACTGGGGTGGTCTCTGAATAGAGGTAAAATTAGTATTGAGCCTATGGGAATAAATTTCGTACCATGAAAAAATGGTCGTTCAGGGGGTGGTCGCACAGGGAGGTTTCCCTGTATGTATATTTACCTCATAAAAGCTAACACAATCGAACAGCAGACAGATTCAGCGTTCTGAAGGTGCCCGCGATTAAGAGTTTTACTGTATTTAAAATTTTTTGTACTTAACTTTTAATCTTATTCTACTTTTTAGTTCAAAATACTGATTATAACCAATATACAATGTCGAAACACATTTAACGTATAAGCTTTAAAAAAATTGCATATCGAATTTGGGGAACAAAAATCGTAGGTGGGGGGGACATGTCAAAGTTTACCCTTGCTTTAATCAAGTCCTTCTAGAAAAATTCCAACTCTGCATTGTGATTCAGTAAATATAGAATAATTCAGCTTTAAGTACAAAATCCAGTTATGCTTAAGTACATATAGTATAAAATTCTATTTTTTTACTGATATTCATTTTAAATTTCAGATTTCTTTTTTACTAAAAATAATCAAAAAATCAATATTATAATTGATTTCAAATGAAATATAGCTGTATATATTTACCGTATTTTTACAATTATGTTAACAGCACATAATTACATTAATTTAAGAATTTACAAATAATCATTATGACTAATACAGAGATAAGGCGAGAACATTTTCTAAATAGTTAAATAAGAAGATTTATTGAAAACGCCAACGAAATTTTCTCCGCTTTACGTCTACAGATTTCAGACCATTTCTGATGAGTCGTCAAATTGTGGTGTGAATCACCGGGCTTGAAAATGAAAACATCTGAAGTTGACTACTTTCATTATAGGAAATAGAGTATTTCTAAAATGCTCGGAAACAACAAAAGTATATAGCAGAAAGGGAAAACAGATTTCATGACCGGATTTGAGTTTTATCAGTCAAAACAGTTTAATCTAATAAATAAAGACAAGTAATTCGCTGTATGTATGGGGGAATTAATGATATGGGTAAATGGAAGGATTTTCGAACTATATTCTTTTAAATAACTTAAAATTTATCACGGTGTATAAAATCTGAGACGCAAGAAAACGTCATCAGGCATGAAAAGCATACATAATAAATAAAAATTAAATAAGGATGTTTACTATAAAGAGTTGGGAATTTCAGTACATATCACATATTAAACATATGGGAAATGTAAAACCGATGTGAACGTTACAAATGCTGTCGCATTAAATGCTTATAAAAATATTGTATACATAAATAAAACCCATATAAAAGGTACTCTTGTGTAATAATTACTCTAAGAAAACGCTGTTAAGATAGCCTTGATGGTAATTAAGAAATTGTGAGCCGATCAACAGGTGCTGTCACTGTTATTTTTAAAGTAATGGCGTGCGAGTAGACAGAGAAAGAAGGCTTAGGATGGTGTATCTCAATAGATTCAGTAACAACTAATACACCATGCAGACTTGCCAAAACTTATTTTAAGGATAACATCGGATGTAAAATAATACAGAAACATGATTGCAGATGATTTGAATAGTAGAAATTTAAATATTAGCAAGATAAAATTTTAACATGGAAATCCAATAGGCAAAATGCTTTAAACAAATTTTGGCATAACTCAGGAACTAATAAAGCTATAGACTCGTGTGAGGTCTCTATTTAAAGAGAAAACATTCGCAGAGAGTTTTCAATACATAGTGAAGGGTCCACTTACCTGGAAAAAGGTGTGGTTATTCCAAAATCACTTCCACCCAGGCGACGTCCGGATTGGAGGCTACGTTAGTATCCGTGAGTTAGCACATTTTGATATTAAAAGAAAAATCCCTTTGCACATCCGGCTAGCTCTGTTTAAAGAATGGAATATTTCCATCCTAAAAACATAGCCCGCCAGACAACAGTTCTCTTTACCTGCTTTGACGAGACGAAGAACACTATATTATTGTTATTGCTTGACACCTTCCATTAATATGGAATATCACTATGTCGATACGGATTAAATCCTGGAACTTCACATTCCGAGAAAACCGAATCAAGTCAAAATAAATTATTAGTTAAAATGTACGCGTAGATAAAACAAACGCTCAGTTTGAATTACAAACGAACATCCAATTCGAACGAAAGGCATCTAAAACGCATGCGCAACTAGAGTGCCGCCTGGTGGTTAATGCGGAACGGAGTTACAAAGTGTCTTAAAAGTAGACACTTGCAGATTTTTAAGACACCTTTCTCAGTTCGTTTACACCATGATCATAGTAAGACACTTATATGTTTTAAATTAAGACATCTATCATGACTGAATTTTCAGATTCAGATACTTAAGTGTCTGAAATACCTTTTCAGTCACATATGTGTCTTAATTTAAGACGCCTCTATTTGCAGTGCAGAGTTGTACAAAAGTATACAAGTATGTTTCCATCTATTAGTATAAATTTCTGAAAGAGAAATTTCAACCTGCTATGTGTTTTCTTTCTAAACTAAATTTCCCCTTTATATAGTATATATATCAACGTACAGATCAAATACAGGGCTTTTCAAAAAAATTGGAATACATATTTGATATGGACGGCAACTGCTGAAACCAGTTCTTCGAATGTTTTATGCGCTTTCTAAAATGTTTACTTTGTTCTCTTATATACCTTATTCCCCTAAATAACGAAGTTTTGTTAAAGCATTCAGGAAATTTTGGAAAGTGTTTCATAATCTATGCTTAACGCATGATTTTTCTTACTTGATAATTTTTTTGCGGTACGAATTGATCCTATAAAAAACTTGTCAGTACTTGCAGATAATATTAAGAAGATTTATAATAAATTTAATTGGAATTTATATTTTGAGAATTGAAGAAGTTACGAATTTTTTTCTCCTTAAAACCCTATTTTTTGCGCCCATTTTTAATTTTATCAAAAGTCTATGATACATAAATACCACAGATAATTTTTAACGGATTTGATATGTAAAACAATTAAGAAGTTAATTTTTTTTTCGGTTTTCACAAAACTCCTCCCTATTTCCATCCCCTTGATCCGATTTTGCCCATTAACGAACTTGATCGAGATATTATGACCCTTGATTTTATGTATCACTTTGGAATAGATTTGGTCAGAATTACGGAAGTTATCGTGTCCATAAAAAAGTGATATATATATATATATCTGTACCTTGAAACAAAAAGGGCCAATGTCTGTTTTTCTCAAATGGCAGGAAACCCAATTTAAGTTTAAGGAAATTTAAAAATCTTGCTACGATTTCTGTACAATTATTTTTCAAAGTTGTACTTTTCAATTCAGTAATGTTTTTCTCACTACAATCTAATGTTACATTGATTTAGTTTTTTTTTCTTTTTTACATTTTAAATTGGCCATTTTTACATTAACAGTAAGTAACATTAGCCTCGAAAAAATATTTTGTTTTCAATGATCTGATATTGGGAGGACTTTGGCCCTTTCAACAATTACTTTATATCGCATCCTGAATTCATTCGTGCATTTAACTCAAATTTCTCAATTTTGAACATTGGCCCTTTTTGTTCCAAGGTACAGATATATAGATAGATAAAGTTTTTTACTGGTGATTTTGGGTTCTAGGGGTCATTATAGGTGTAGATCTGCAAAACGTTTTGAAATTCCAACATAGAGGAGATGTAATAGGTAGTATTTCATACGAAATCTACCTAAAATAAATTCAGATGATATTTATTATTTAAGTAGCCGACACTGGGTATTTTATTTCTCCTATGTTAAGCGAAACGGTTTTTTTTTTTTTTTTTTTTGGTGTTGTTGTAATTAAAGAAACTATCGGAAATATCTTTATTTTATTAAATTTATCTCTGCATAATTTATCTTTGTATCTATAAGTCAGAGTAAATCGATTTTAGAATAATTTGTTTTACGACTAAATTTAGCTGTAATTTTAAGCCATTGTGAAAACTTTTGAAATTGTTTAACAGAAAGTCGTTTTTAATTATCTTTGTGATTAAATTTATGTCGCACAAAGATAATTAAAATTAATTTAATTGTGTATATGTATTTATGTCATGTCACAATATTTATAAGCACACACACACACACATATATATATACATATATATATATATATATATATATATATATATATATATAACCATTAATTAAACATAACCTACCAATTGCTGTAGTTAAAGCTGTAAGTATAAAAAATTTTTTATTAATTTATGATAAGAATTACTATGGAAGAAAAATAAGAAAGTGGACACCGACAAATAATGGAAAAGCTTATATATTGAATTACGTTGTCAAGGGCACAGAATTCAATGATATAAGCAAAATGGTTGTTTTCTGTGAGAAAAATAAGCTAAAGCTAAAAATTATTTTCCCCTATGCCCAAACAACCATTAAAATCTAGTGAATTGATTAAAAATGAAAACAGAATAGAAACAAATAATATGAAATGGAAAAATCAATAAAACCTATTTAAATATTTATAGGATATAAAATAGAAATAATAAACACCATACCTATTAATATTTCAGTATTTTAGAATAAATCCACGCGCACATGGCACCCAAAATATCGTAAAGATTAAGGTGAATAAAACAGTTAAGAAATCACAGTAATTGATACCATAGGATGCAGTTAATACATTTTGAAATAAATGTTAAATAACTTTTAATATAATATAAAATAAAATAAATAGAAAGTAATTACATATTTAAAATGCACTATAAAATTAATAGAAAGTAATTATATATTTAAAATGCACTATTAAATTAATTAAAAACTGTTTAACAATATCGTCAAAATTTAGCTAGAAATTCCCCCTGGAGTTATATATATATATATATATATATATATATATATATATATATATATATATATATATATATATATATATATATATATATATTACAAAATTTAAATTTTTGCGCCAAATTTAAAGTATTTTATGTAAATTTTCCTTTTTCAGTAATATTCCGTATATTATACCGGCTTATTAAATTAAAACCCAAGTCTATTAATCTCTAAGATCTTAATTCATATTTATTCCAAATTGCGTAAATCTAAAAATGGCTCGATTATTTATATTTCTTTAATAAAACTTTTATTATTTAAATTCCTATTAAATTCCGCTATTAAATCCCGGTATATCATATTCCCCTTAAATCTTTATTTAACTGCTAAAATATTATTCTGTCTTAAAGAAAAAACCTACTTATTTCAATTTATTCTTTTATTTAAAATATCCAGGTGTAATTAAAATATTTCAAAGATTAAAACTTCGCAGACATAAATTCATTTCTTTTATCGTCTGAAGAGGGAAAAAGGGGTTATTTTTGCATAATCTCGACTACAGATTTTAACATTTGTTTATGCTTTAGATAGCTGGTGCGAGGATATAAGAATTTTCTAGAACAATCTTTTCAGCAGAGTATAAATACGAATGGCGGGAACCAGAAAAAAGCATATGGCATATAGCAGATGGGCTGTGAGCTTAGAAGCTTTTTCGGTTTTTAGCATGTAGAGGTGAACGTGGTGGATTGCAGTCGTAGCAAACTGGATATTCAATGTGATTGCTCGATGGAGGTAGTAAAATGTTGGATGAATACTGTTTATTATGTGAGTAGAATGAGGAAGCAACGGTATCGTAATGGGTGATAGAAGTTAGATGTTAACGGATTAAAGAATAGAGCGCAGTCAAGAGATGGAGTGTTTTTAAAACTAATTGTGAGATGAGAATAGAATTTATTCTTTTTACCATGGCAGGAGTGAGCATCTTCCCTAGATTCAATCGTGAGTGTGGAAATAAAGTGAATAATGTTTCAAGCGACTGCCTTATGTTAATTCTTCATTTTTCTTTATTATTTTAAACCCAGTCGGCTGCCACCTGTGTTGTGTAGGAATGGAAACCCTCATCTTTTTTTTTGGACAATACCAACTACTTGCCGTCAAAATGTCACAGAGTAAAGAAAAGTCCGACAGGATTTAGAAGTGACGGCAATAAAAACGAGTGTGTCTCCAAAATTACAAATGTGTAGTGGTACTGGTACACGATAGCTTATGAGATTTACTAAAGATCAGTGCCGGAAAGTTAAAAAGTTACATGGCTAATGTGAATAGCAATGTATAGTGCTGGTGATTGTGAGACAAGATGACTGGAGTGAGTTCTTTTCAAAATATTTTTACACCTCTTATATTATTATTTTTGTTATTGTTTGTTATTTATTGAGATTTATTTATTATTAAGTATGAGAATTATTTATTTATTTATTATTAAGTATGAGAATTATTTATTTATTTATTATTAAAGTCTGAAAGAGTACTTAATCTATTATGAAAAATAGAACTCTATTGGTTTAAATGTTGTTAAGGTCAGGTTGTATTAAAGAGAATAGAAGTGCTTCTTTTATTTTAATGAATACTGATATAATGGCTGAACCAAAATTAGTCAATTTTGATCCTAGTACTGGAATGGAAATCCAGGCTTGGTTAAATTATTATGATGATATCAGTACTAGGGAAAATAAAGATTTAGAGTGGAAATTTAAATCTATTCCACAGTATTTAAAGGGTGAAGCACTAAAAGTCTATATCAATGATTGTGTTAATTGTACTAGTTATGAACAGATTTCAAAAATCTTGATAGAAAAATTCATTGAACTAAATGTTCCAAATTTTTCTGATTTCTCAACTCTAAAATTAGATAAATTAGATAATTTAGAAAATTATTTTCACAAAAAGGTAGGAATTGGGAGAAACTCCATCTTTGTGAGGCTCTTCTAATACAAGGGTTGACAGATGGATTAAAACCAGAATATAGAAATAATATTAATGTAAACCCTCCAAATAGTACCACTGAATGGTACCGGCTTGTTAAGCAATTTGTTGAAGTTTCCACTCCTCAAATTTCAAGCCAAACAGTAAATCAACAACCAGTTAGACAAAATTTTCAACAATGTCAACCACCTAGGCCTTGGACTCAACCAAGTAGACCTAATTTTCAGCCAAATAGGCCCAATAATGCACCTAGGAATTGGATTCCACAAAGACAGTATCAAAATCAGGGGTCTAGAAATTTTCAAAATAATTACCTTCAGAAACCATATCCTTCTAGACCATGTAGAATATGTACAAATAAAGGTGTAAATAATGCATATCATTGGAAACAAGAGTGTTTATTTAGAAATGATGCAACATCCTCTGATACTCTTCCTAGTAATTCACCACCTACTATTCCTAATATTTGACAACTAATTGTGTATGGATGTACCAATAGTTATAATTTACCATGTATAGTGGACACTGGATCAGTGGTGACCATCCCCCCCAAACCCAATGACGCAAATTCCCCCCCCAAAAAATCTTCATACATTAACACTGAGTCCCCCCTAAACATAAAATCAATTGTAAAATATATTCTTATTATTAAATTATTTAATAATAGTATTCTTACGTACTGTCATACAAACATGAAATAAAAGTTTTAACAGCGTAATAAATAATAAAAGATACATTTTTTATTATTAGCAATCTGATTGTTTTCACATTTATAAGTCCTGACTGACAAGCCCGTGTTCACTATATACGTTTTAATAAATAAAGCTACTTTTTTGTGAAAATAAATATTTACTAACAAGTATTTAAAATAAAAATCTTTTAAATTATTACAAAATAAATCTTAAATACAAAAATTGCATATCGTTTTAAGAAAACTAAAATATTAAAGACGAGTCGTTTATATCAAACGCATATCAAATACATTTGCATGTACATACGCCCTTGTTTAAGATTAAATCTTAACGCTTAAGATTTCCCAATCATTTTTTTATACTATCTAGTCATACAGTTTAATCTCACCCTCCCAAAAAAATTTTCTAAATCACCCCCCACCCTAAAATAAACTGTGGATTGAAGCGTTTATTTCAGTACAAGTGTTGCTTTATACTGCTTTAACAACATATAATATACTCTTATACAAGTACCGATTCTTATAAAATGGCAGACATTATACCATTAAAACATAGTCCTATATCTATTGTAAGCCCCTGTATTCTGTATAGGTATGTTTTTCTTTCACACTATAATTTTTCAGTCTTATTACCTAGTAATTAATCCTCCTTTCCCTCCCAAAAAATTCTAATTTTTCTATAAATTTCTCCCTTCCCCCTAAAATAATTCGTGGACCAATAAAAAAATCGTAATCGGTAAAAAACACAATCTATATAGTCATCAATTACTTCCGAGAACCTACAATCGAGATGTTCTACAATCGTTTATTAAAACCATTGTTTTTATATGTTTATAAAGCAGTATTTAGTAAATACATGGTAACTGAAAAGAGATGGATTTAAAAAACAACAAACCGAAGGAAGGCTATAATGGAGCCATAATAGTGGAAAAGTCATGTAACGGCGTTCTTTGGTTGCAAAAAGTTGAAAAGTCGCGAGTAGGTATGAAACGGTAAAAGGAGTTTAAGTATCAATAATTAGAATTTTTCGACAATTAGCAGCAAATTGGCCAAAGAAATAAGAATAAAAAGCACCGTAGTGGCAAAAACATGAACTGAAAGGATGGTAAATAGTATCAATATTTTTTATTGATGTTTTTACGTCATTTGAAATCAGTTCTATGATTTCCCCTTTATTAGAAGACCATCTACTGAAATGCGTTAAACAATCCCCCTGGGGGGAAAATAGGGGAGGAGCAATAAATGCATAATATGAATAAGTGGTCATAAGGCTTTCCAACGATATATCACATGAGGGGTGTCGGCTAAATTTAGAAAAGTGATCCCCGCGGGGTCAAAGGGAAGAATGGCGCGGGAGTTATGTACATGAAGTAATAGTCACAGAGCTTTCCAATGATATATCATATGAGGGGGTGACGGCAAAAGATAGAAAAGTGCCCCCGGGATTCCAACTATTGCGCGCCCCGGAATACACCCTCCCCCCTTTCTTTGAAATTATAAATTAATTCATCTGAGGGTTCCGTAACAAAATCCGATCTAAAATGATAAAAACGCTACGATTTCAAAAATTTCGAAAAACGCCTCACCCGGGAAGCCAAATTGGGGAAGGGGGAAGAAAGATTCATAATATGAAAGAGTGGTCCGAAAACTTTCCGATGACATATCACATGACGGGTCCAAAAAGTTTGAAATTTACCCCTCACACATGGGTTCACTCTTTCTTCCCATAATACACCCCGGAAATCACGCAACCCTCACTTTTAAATTTTTATATTTAATAAATAATATTTACCGGAGGGCTCCATCAAAAAAAACACACTTAAAATTATATTTCTTGTAGAAATCGCAACGATTTAAAAAATTCACCCCCTTACTGCTTCCCCCTCCCGAAATTTACTCCAGGAGGAGAAAGGTTCATAATATGAAAGAGTGGTCAATGGGCTTTCCGATGATAAGTCACAGGAGGGGTTCGGTAAAAGTTTGAAAATTAATCCCCCGTCGGTCCATTCTCGCGCCTTCCAGAATTCACTCACCTTCCTTTTCTGAAATTTTATATTTGATAAATAACATTTGTCTGAGGGCCCCAGGTATGGAACTGCTTGACAGAGCTAAAGTAAGAGAAACATTGAAAATTCGGGGCAAAATGACACTAAATTCAACAGTAACTATTGAAATTAGGACTATACAGAACTGAATAAATAAACCACTATACCTCCTAACCCATATCGGTTAATAACAAAAAGACATTGGATAAGCAAATGCACTCCTTCGAGAAACTATGACTTAAACCTGAAATGCGGTAAGTTGACTCTGAAAGCTTCATTTCTCTCTTTCTCTGGCATTTCCGCAAATTTCATCTCGATGATTTTTCACCGGCATCTCGACTTTTGACTTTCCGATTATTCCTCTCGTGCTTTTCAACATTTCGTATGTTGGCCGAGAATGAGAAATCAATTTTCTTCGCTTCTCGATTAGTGTCTTTTCATAGGTTGCAGAGAACGAGAATTCAATTTCTCGTTCTCGGTAGAGAAGAGATGTGAGAAGATTTATCGAGACGAGATAGAGAAAGAGGCATGACAATGAGCTGTGAAACGAAGCCCTAATATTCAAAGTTGCTCTTATTTTAGCCCTATCAAGCTGTCACATACCTGGAACCCTCTGATAAATACTATTTATTAAATATAAAAATTTCAAAGAGGAGGGTGCGGAGGGGATGAACAAATTTTTAAAACCGTAGTGATTTCTACAATAAATATAATTTTAGATGTGTTTTTTTGATGGAGTCCTCCGGTAGATATTATTTATTAAATATAAAAAATTAAAAGTGGGGCATGCGTGAATTCCGGGCCGAAAGAGTGAACAAACCGAGGGGGGGGGGGAGGATTTTCAACCTTTTTTAAGCCCTTCATGTGATATATCATTGGAAAGCCCTCGGATTACTCTTTCATATTATGAGACTTTCTTCTCCCCTTCCCAATTTGGCCCCAGTTTTTGAACTTTTTTGCGTTTTTATCATTTTAATTCGAATTTTTTAAGGAGTTTTCCGAAAAATATTACTTATAATATATGAAATTTCAAAAAGGGGGGCTGGATTCCTGGGGGGTTGCGATAGTTGGACCCCGGGGGGGGGAGCACTTTCCTAATTTTTGCCGACACCCCTCATGTGATATATCATTAGAAAGTTTTACGATCACTTATTCATATTAAGCACCTACCGTGCCCCTTTCCTCCCTTTGACACCCAGGGTGGCACTTTTCTAAATTAACCAAGACCCCTCATGTGACATATTGTATGAAAAGACTGTGACCACTTATTCATGTTATGCACCTCCCGCGCCCCTCCCCCACCACTTTGCCCTCACGGTGGGGTGGGTATTTTTATAAATTTAGCTCGAGACCTTTCATGTGACATTTGGTTGGAAAGGCCTGTGACCACTTACTGATGTTATGCACCTCCGGTGTCCCTCCCCTCACTTTGCCCCCACGGGAGGCACTTCTCGAAATTTAGCTGAGACCCCTCATGTGACGTATTGTTTGATAGGACTGTGACCACTTACTCCTGTTATGCACCTCCCGCGCCCCTTTCCCCCCACTTTGTCACCCCGGTGTGCATTTTTATAAATTTAGCTCAAGACCCCTCATGTGACATTTGGTTGGAAAGGCTTGTGACCACTTATTGATGTTATACCCCTCCGATGACCCTTACTCCATTTTGCCCTCCCGGGGGCCCTTTTCTAAATTTTGCCTATAACCCTCATGTGATATATCGTTGGAAGTCCCTGCGACCACTTATTCATATTATGCAGCTCCTGTGCCCGCCATTTGACCCCTCCCCCAAAGGATCTGGTCCGAGGTTCGTTCGGTTCGAGATTTTTTTTGTTTACAAGATTTTGCAGTGTGTGCACACCTTGCCTTCTATACGGTGCCGTATGCATCGGGGACCCAGTTTGAGATTTCATATTACAAGATTACGTATAAATTAGAGGCCCTGATTAAAGAAGGGGCGCACTAGCAGGCGTAGCCAACTAGTCCTTATTAACCCGACTCATTCCAGCTTTCCCACAGACGATTCTTGATAAAATCGAATCGGGTATGGTATAAAAGCAATTGGCAAACTGGAGTCATTGAGGAAAATTTTGCACAATCAAAAAATATCGAGATGTCCATACAATCGATAAAATCTATAAAAACATCTCGTTTTCGCCCATCACTAGCTGGAAGTCTTTTTCTCTGTACAGGTTGTTTACCTTATACTGTTTTAATGACACACAATACTACTCTTCTAACATCACTAAAATATATTGTACTTAAATCCTAGTTTTCTGAAAGTCGTCAAGTAATTTTAGCGTTGTCTCTTCCTCTGAAATGTTTATTTTGTTGTTATTTCTTATCATACCCATCAAGAATGTATTTTTGCACTCGGACTGTACCATTCGACCCTGTCAAACAATATAATAAATTACTTAAGACGCTTCTGGAAAGCTATTCCTTTTATCACGTCTTGCGGTCCTAATTGCCTTTCAGAATGTGTTAAACATTTTCCCACCTGTATACCAAGTATTTTTTTTTATTCCCGCACTTTCAAAGATATTAAGATGCAAAATCGATTCTTATTGCCCTTGTCTAGAATTTAAAGAATGAAAAAAAAATGACCATTTCTGGAAATTGAATGTTGAAAAGAAGTTAAAAGTGATATTAAAAAAATCAAAAATTTTTTTAATAGTGAAAAAAAAAGGAAATAGTAATAAGATTTTAAAAATCCCCCCCCCCCCCCCAAAAATGTACTTTTTCTCTAAATTCCCCCCCAAAAATAAATTTTATGACGCATTTTGCGTCACCAAACCCCTCTCTGGGCACCCCTGCACTGGATCCACTACGGCAATATTACCCCTCAAATTTGTTAAAGAACTAAATGCTAAAATTGAAACTATACCTACAGTTATTATTGGTCAGGCAAAAGGGATGTTAAAATTAAATCAAAAATGTAAAATTTCTCTAAAAGTGGGTAAAATTACCAAATGTGTTAACTTTTTAGTGTGTAATACTAATTTGGAGTATGCTATTTTGGGTTTAAGGGAATGTTCTAAATTTAATTTAACTATAGATTGTAGAAATTGTACTGTAAAACAAGGAAGGAAAATTATAAATAAGAGTATATCCATACATAATGAGAAATCTCTTCATTTTCATACTGTAGATATGAATAAAGTGCAACAAGAGAATGATTTGGTAACAATTGATTGTGATGAGAATTTGAATTTATATAATGATGATAGTGTAATAACAACTAATGATAGTAGTGAAACTTTGAATTTATGTAAGAATGATAACGAATTACCATCTAGTTGTGAAAATTATATGACTACTCAGGACTTTTTTGAGAATGATAGAAATGATTGTAATGTGCAACCGGATTATGGAAAGTTCGTAATTCCCCAAAATGTTTGCGCAGTATTTTTAATTCTAATTCTTTAGATTTTTTATTTTTCTCTTCCTCAAATAGTTTTCAACATTACCAGGTATGACCTTGGGGCGCCACGAGGATATTACTTGTTTTTGGGATTTTTTGAGATTAAGTAGACAATCTACGCAGGCATAGGATGTGTATTTGATTTTGGGAATTTTCAGATTGATGTTGAAAAAAAAAAAATAATAATAATATTTTTAATTCTATATCCAGTTTATATCAAAATAAACTATATTTATTTTATTCTATTGTCTTTACCAATTGTTTACAAAAATAGTAAAAATTGATAATATTATTATAATTATATAAACATAGAAAATTGATAATTGTGATGAGATTTTGTAGTGATTGTGTAGCAAGGGAAAATTAAGTATATAAACAAATTATCTTTTATTCCTATTTATTTTCTTTATTTTACCATTCTAAGTTTATCAAATGCACGTCTATTCATAAGAGTATCAGAGAGATAAATTATTGTAAAGAAATACTGGTTGAGAGTCCACTTTCTAAATATTTAGAGTTAAATTTATTTGGACTTTGGAATTATTATTATTATTTTTTTTAATGTTTCGGCTGGCAAAAATACTTTCTTATATAAGTAAAAAACAAGAAAATTATTAATTGCTATGTATTATTTTTATCCTCAACCATTATTTTCCGTGTCAATAAGTAAACAATCTGTGATATTTTCTTAGAATATAATATTGTTATTAAGTATTATTATTGCTATTATTCAAGTATACTGTTGAGAATTTTATTATTATGGTTATGAATTGAAAGTATTATATTATTTATTGAAAGATTCATTATTTATTAAAGAAAAAGAGAACATAACTTATAAGTGAAAAGTTATGATATTTACTAAAACAAGTGAGAAGTTGTAAAAGATGGTGTATCCCAATTAGAATGGGAAAATGAGCTCAAAAAAGTAGTTGATAAACAAGCGTTAAAAGGTAGTTGAATAACTACTAGGAATTTGTTTATTAAAATAAAACTACTATTGTGATGACAAATAGTATTTAAACATAATGTAAAGAGTTTAACAGGCAGAGTAGTCAAACAAATTTAGTAAAAAATATTTATTGCAGCCGAACTTTTTACTTAAGGACTGTATCACTATTTTTGCTAAAGGACTGTTATGATCTACGAACTGATTAAGCCAATAGAACTTAAAATTCTACTTGAAGTAAATAAAGTGTTAAACATTACTTGATTGGAAATATGTTTGTGATAAGAGAAATGGAAATACACTAAATTTCCATAAGGTAAAAGAATTTGTTGTTATTTATTACTATAGTTTTATTATTTCTTATTATTTAGTTCTTATTGTATTTATACTTATTCTTTATTTATTAGTGTGTTTATATTTTCCTATGCACTTACAAATGGTAAGTGATGTTGTAACCATTATTTGTATTCTTTTACAGGGGAAATGCTCTCAGCTAAATTTAAATGCTCTTAGTATTTTTCCTTTCTCTTGCATTGCTAAATTTTACTTTTCCATCTCTCTGCTGACGTCTCTAAAATTTTCAATATTCAAAAATCAACTTCCAAATTTATTACAAGTCTGTTGTCTGAAATTGTAGTTAATTAACCACAAATTTCATACAAAGTCTTTGGGGAGGGGGGATAATATTACAAAATTTAAATTTTTGCGCCAAATTTAAAGTATTTTATGTAAATTTTCCTTTTTCAGTAATATTCCGTATATTATACCGGCTTATTAAATTAAAACCCAAGTCTATTAATCTCTAAGATCTTAATTCATATTTATTCCAAATTGCGTAAATCTAAAAATGGCTCGATTATTTATATTTCTTTAATAAAACTTTTATTATTTAAATTCCTATTAAATTCCGCTATTAAATCCCGGTATATCATATTCCCCTTAAATCTTTATTTAACTGCTAAAATATTATTCTGTCTTAAAGAAAAAACCTACTTATTTCAATTTATTCTTTTATTTAAAATATCCAGGTGTAATTAAAATATTTCAAAGATTAAAACTTCGCAGACATAAATTCATTTCTTTTATCGTCTGAAGAGGGAAAAAGGGGTTATTTTTGCATAATCTCGACTACAGATTTTAACATTTGTTTATGCTTTAGATAGCTGGTGCGAGGATATAAGAATTTTCTAGAACAATCTTTTCAGCAGAGTATAAATACGAATGGCGGGAACCAGAAAAAAGCATATGGCATATAGCAGATGGGCTGTGAGCTTAGAAGCTTTTTCGGTTTTTAGCATGTAGAGGTGAACGTGGTGGATTGCAGTCGTAGCAAACTGGATATTCAATGTGATTGCTCGATGGAGGTAGTAAAATGTTGGATGAATACTGTTTATTATGTGAGTAGAATGAGGAAGCAACGGTATCGTAATGGGTGATAGATGTTAGATATTAACGGATTAAAGACTAGAACGCAATCAAGATATGGGAGTGTTTTTAAACTAATTGTGACAGGAAGAATAGACTTTATTCTTTTTACCATGGAAGCAGAGAGCATCTTCCCTAGATTTAATCGAGAGTGTGGAAATAAAGTGAATAATGTTCCAAGCGACTGCCTTATGTTAATTCTTCATTTCTCTTTAGTATTTTAAAACCAATCGGCTGCTACCTGTGTTGTGTAGGAATGGAAACCCTCATTTTTTTTTCGACAATACAAACTACTTGCCGTCAAAACGTCACACACACACACACACACACATATATATATATATATATATATATATACACACACACACACATATATATATATATATATATATATATATATATATATATACACACACATATATATTATATATGTATGTGTGTGTGTGCGTGTGTTTACACGGGAGCAGCCGTGCACAGTGCTATTGCTGTATTTCGCCTCGCAACTTCCCGTGTTAAATTAAAAATGCTGGGTGGAAATTTAGGCTAAAATGTTATTGATATCTGGTTTCAAAATCTTATTGTTGAAATTAAGTTTTAATAAAAGTTTATCTGAAATCCATTTTATAATGAAATATATATGCCATATATTATAGTCAAACACTCTATCTGGGAGAGGTCAGAAAGTTATTTCACAAATACTAGCAAAAGCCATGCTTTGTTTGAATTCACAAAACATTATTTAATAAGAGAAATATTTGAAAGTCACACTATTTTTGTATATCATTCTTGCATCTTTATTAAGCAAAAACGTTATTTTATGTTTTGGTCCATTTTAATTTTAGAAATGTAAATTCAGCCAAATAACTAAGAATTTCATCGGAATTTTTTATTTATGATTTAAGACTGGCATAAATAAAAATATTTTCGAAGTAAAATTTTACAAAATATTTATATAACGATTTTAACAATTAATTTTATTTGTTTACAGTTCTTTTGTTGCCAATTTACAAAAAAATCATAATTCTTTTAAAATGCATAAGTATCGACTGCGTAAATGATTTCACATAATAAGAATAAATTTGTGTATTGAAATTCTTAACACTGAAAAATACTTTTATAACTGAATGTAAATAATTGAATTTTCACATATTTTAATTCATTAAAAATATGCAATAATTTTCATAAAAAAAAGGTATTTTAATAATTTCACAAAAGAAATCGTAACTCCATGATTTATTTTTACCTCTGAAAATATACGTGTTTCATTTTTTATTTGCAAAAATGCGTCCCTAATGGAAAAACATGTAAAATAAATTAAAATAATAAATTTTTAACGTTATCCTGTAAAAAAAAAAAAAAAAAAAAAAAAAATAATAATAATATTGTGCAAACCTACAGATCATATTTTTATTTTATGTTTAATTTCAAGTCAAAATACTGAATAGTATTTTTGTAAAGTGTACGACAAAATGTAATTTGTGTAGCCTAGTAGAGGATTCGCTTCGCTCATCCTAATAATCACGAGAAATATCTATTGAAAGTTAAAATGTAATTTTTAAACTGTCTTGGTGATGATCGATATTGGTGGCCAAACGTAATCATAAGATCATATTCAATTTTTTACCGGACTGCCAAGAAGGTTTATGTGTTTCACGCGTATGTGGGTATGGGGATTTCTTTATAGGCTTCATGAAAACAGTGCTTATAGATAAGAACTAACAATGAAACACAACTTAAAATTCATCAATACAAGTCAATTAAAAAAATAGGTAAGTACTATAAAAAATAGTTTCACATTGATGAGAAATAATTAATTAGTTCGCTTTTTACTCCGTCGGGTTTTTTGAATTTTTGAATTTAATTTTTACTTGTTGTCAAGTCCTTTTAGTTTTTTGGACCTATCTGTTTTTCTTGTGTTAAAACAATTGAAGATGTGAAAGAATTGTTCATTAAAGTGAAAACATTTTAAAAAGATATCTTTACTATCAAAGAAAACTAAATTGGTTAGGTCTTTCGAAATTAGTGCTGTGTAAAAATTTTAGAGTATTGATGAAAAGCAGAATAGGCGACTTTTTTACGAAATTTGTTTCGGGTTCATGTTTTTACTTAATTTTTTTCGGTCTTCGGAACTGTTTAAAAAGCCTGAAAGTCTTTAATGATTTGCATAAATTTATGTAAAATGGATGTAGCTACTGTAACTAAACTGTTTGTGTCGAAAGTACCATTAAACATACTTTTATTTGTGAAAATATAAATTGATTTCGGGTGTACAGTTACAATTGGGTTTTCATGTCCTTTTCTGAATTAAGAATGGTCTAATAAATACCTCATTTTTTTGTCACAGCATTTTACAATGGTGTCTTGTAATTACCGTAGTCGGTGTTCAGATCAGCTCCTTAAACACACCCACAAATAGTTGTCTGGAAATTATCTTTTGGGTGTCTGAAAATTACCCCAAAGAACGGGGTAATTTTCAGACTGAACGTTATTAAATTTTATTTGTTATTATTAATCATAATTATTTTAACCCTCCGCGCGTCTTGAGGGCTTTCCTGCATTTTTATAAAAATGCTTATAAAAATAATCTGAATGTAAATTTTCTTTCCATGTTTGTTTCTAAAATACACTTCATACATCTTTATTTGATATTACATTTTAAAATGCAATTCTGTTTAAAATATTTTGTTCTACAATAAATTTAAATTGTTTTTAAGAAACGGAAAAATACGTCAAAACCGCTCAGATTGATAAAATGCTGAAGAAGAATCATCAGGCATGTGATGAGTTTATCAAGAAAAAGTACAAAAAAATGGCCATCGATTCAAGAATAAGTTCTGTTTTGTCTGGAAATTATCCCAGGCTACCCTAATTCAACTTTTAAGCTGTAAAATAAATCGTTTGTATAGTTCCTTTTTTAAAAAAATGTGATTATTACTGAAACTGTTACAAAATCTGAAAATAAATATGAAAAGCCTGATTTTTCACCCTAAAGAAGTAGTACTCATGCATTTTACAACATAGAGCAATAGATTAATTTTTAAAACGCATTTAGCCAAAAATTATAATGGGAGACAAAAAGCGGTGAGATTTATTCCACGTTGTAGTAACGTAATGGACGAGAATACTTTCTGCACGCTAGTAACACTCGGACTTGGCCGATTATTGATAACTATTTTCTTGAAAATTGGTCGAGATAAAAAAGATTTTTTTGTCTTATGATTTAAGCTCCAAAATTTTTATCTTTCCTTACAGCACTATCGGAAGATTTGAATGGATTTTTTTGAAACAATAAAAATTAAACACATAAGTTATTTTTGAACAATGGAATGCAGTTATTTTAAATCATAGACAACGCTATATTTTGTTAAAAATTTAGACTTTTATGTTAAATATTTATCTTAAATCTCAATATATTATCCATTTAAGATTAGAAAAATGTTTCCATACCCCAAAGTTTCTCCTTACATGAATAAAACCGTGGAATAATACAACGTTCATTTATAATTTAACATTTCTATATTTAAAGACAAAAATCTTAAATTAATTCTTTCCATTTATTTTCCAAATGCACTCTATTTTTATTCATTCTGAAGTTTTATTTTTAGTTAAGAGTATAAAATATAATAAAAATTTGTTTAATTCTATTTAATTGAAATCGGCAACAATTATTTATTTATATATTATTACTTTTTGATTGAAAATTTTTCGAAATACCTATAAGAAATAAAGATATTCATTTAAATTCAAAAAAGGATTTCTGAATAGAACAATCATAAAATTTTAATGGATTTAACTTGAAACAGTAACATTTAAAATTATAAATATTTTTTGGATTCTAAAGTCCTTAAAATAAGCAGACTTACGTATTTTACTTCTTACATTAGGCAGAAATTTAATGGAATATTTAGACATTCAAATGAAACATTCATCTTAAATCTTAATTTACGATCCGTCTAAGATTACAAAAATGTTTCATTTTTTCCCAAACGCCTTCTTACATGTTTAAAAGATTACAGCAACATACGGTTCGGTTACACTTTAGCGTTCCAATATTTAAAGGAATCATCTTTGTATAAAAGAAGTAAAATACCAAATGCACTTTGTATCTCATCTTCCGCTGATTTTCTCTTCGTTTAGGATCTAAAATAAGATAAATATTTGTTTAATTCAACTACTGGAATAAAATTTGCCTTATAAAAATATTTTTGTCATGTTTTGTTCAATACACTTTTAATGAATTATTTGCAAAATATGTGTAAAATATAATTTAGTTGAATTCGAATGAGGATTATATTGATATAAAAAACTGACTTTTTACTTGGTTCTACCTTTACAAGAAGAATGTATTTGATTTCGTGAAAGATTTCCGCTTCCGGTTTTTGGCGGATTTACACGTTTATGAATGTCCTGAATATAATTTGACCAATTTTACAAAATATCTACCAGTGTGTCTGTCTATGTGACAAAACTTTTTAGAGATCTCTATCTGAAGAAATTTAATAGTTTGATAACATTTTAGATTCAGTTTGTCCTTGATATAATTTGTTAGTCATTACTTTTTGGTATAATTCCTTTAGAATACCTTATTTAAAAAAATACTGAAAATTTTCTCCTCTTATAGCAGGATACCTTTAAATGGAAAAATTAAACGTCTAAATGAAAGATTTATCTTAAATCTCAATTAGGATACATTTAATGTAAAAAAAAAAAAAAAAAAAAAAAACATGTTAAATGCTCGAAAGATTCACCTTGTGTTTGCAAAACTAAGGAGGGATACACTGTTAGATTATGCTTCAACATTTTGATCTTTATAGTTAAACATTTCAGGAACAAAAAGGAAAAATCAATAAATGGACGCTATTTCACTTTGATTTCAGTCATCTTTGAAACAAAAATAAGATTAAAGTTCCCTCGATTCTACTGGATTGAAAATTATGGGTTAAAATAAATTTTCCACTATTTTTTTCAATAGTTTTTGGATGCTAAATTTGAAAAACATATACAAGAGTTAAACGTATTTAGTTTAATTCCGAATTTGATTATAATATGATATGGAAAAAAGAATTAACTATATTTTAATATAAATTAAGCTCTAACGTTTCTCCATTTTTTAAATGAATAATGAAAAATATTATTTGAACTTGTTCGAAACAATATACTTTTTAAATTCTTGAGTTTTTTTCCCACTTTCCAACATAGTTGAAAAGTTTTTATTAATTCGGTTTGTCTGTCCCTCTGTCACCCCGCGCTTTGACTCTTGTAAATATACCCGGATTTTCATGCAATTGATATACGTTAATGATGTATATCAAGGCATGTTTGGTATTGAGTAGGAAGTGTATAGCATTATTAGTTCATTTAGAGGGGCATTTAAAAAATCCTGTTACATTATGGTCAAACGCTATTTCAAATGTATTGAAATTTAAATAAATCACTGAACTTCACTACGAACTGATTACTATAGAATAAATAGGGCATTCATAGCATTTATCGTTCATTTACAGGGGCACACAAAACAAACCGAATACAGTATTTTCTTTGAGCATTAATTGCTGGAAGTGCGTTTTCAATTTCGGTAAGCGCTTTTAAATTTAATTAATTGTACACATACTATTCTTCGAGTAGAATTTCTAAACTCCGGCTGCACATAATAATTCACGTACCATTCTTCTTATTCGCGGAAATTGCTAGAGAGAAATTTTCAACTGTGGTATGTATTTCCTAACTGAATTAAACATTTGCATGCATGTAGTTTATAAACACAAATCTATATATCATATACAGGGCTGCTCAAAGATAACAGTTAATTCTCCGACTATTGACGGGAATTGCTGAAATTGGGTTCTTAAACGTGTTATGCGTTTCCAAATGATTCAATTAGACATCCTATTCAAACTTATTAAATGATGAAGTTTTGTTCCATTATTCTGAACGTGTTGGAAAGAGATTCATAATACATGCTTAATGGATGCTTTTTTCCTTTCTTGTTTTATTTTAAAATCCGTTATGTAAGCAAAGCCTCAAGTATTTTATTTCTTACATTTGGCTAAATTTTAATAAAAATTTTAAACATTTAATGGAAACATAATTATTTAGTCGGAATTTACGATTCATTTAAAGACACAAAAAGTTTAGTGTCTTCAAGATCCTTTTCATATTTATAAAATGGTACAGTGATACAACGTTTGTTTAAGCTTAAGCATTTTGGATTTTAACGCTAAAATCTTCAAGTAAAAACAGTAATTTACCAAATGCACGCTATTTTTGTTCCCATACTGATTTTATTCATGTTAAAGAACAAAAAAAAATAAAATAAATAAATAAATAAAGTACAAATATACCTTTAATTCCAATGTATTAAATTTTCTTTTACACTTTGTTCAATATTTTTAAATGTATAATTTTACAAATATGTATGATATGTAATTTTATCTAGTTAAATTTAAACTGGAATTATCAAATGATATCAGAAAAAGCTTTTTTTTTTTTTTTTTTAAATAATTGTTGCCTTCTTATGTATTTTCCTCTCTGTATAGAGTAATCAAAAAGATTTTATTTGAAACATCAGCATTTTAAATCTATAAGCTATTTTTTGACTTTGTAAATGTGTAAATCTTAAGTCTGTTCTGTTTAGCAACGTGTTGTGTTTTAAGGCAAAAGTGGAACATTAATCTTATCTCTCAGTTCATAATCCATTTAGGATTTAAAAAGTCTTTTAGCGATACAAAGTTTACTTTCACATGCATAAAAGCATAGAGTAATACAAGCTATGTTTATAGTTATAAATTTCTACTTTCAAAGGAAAACTGTTCACGTAAAAGGGGTAATTTACCAAATGCACCCTATTTTACGTCCCAAACAGAATTTAATCACGTTTAAGAACAAAAATGCTATAAACATTTATTTTATTCCAAAAGAGTAAAAACTGTGGGGTACAATTAATTTTTCGGCATTTAATGCAGTATTCTGCAAAATATAGGAAGATATAAAGTTATGTGTTTAAATTCAAAGCAGAATTATAAAATTATATTCAAATGAAACATAAATATTTAGTCTGAATTCATGATCTTTTCCTGCATACAAAAAGTTTACAGTGTCTTAAAAATCATTCTTATATCTATAAAATGGTACAGTGATACAACAATTATTTAAGCTTAAGCATTTTGGCTTTTAACGCGAAAATCTTCAAGTAAGTAAAAACAGTAATTTACTAAATGTACGTTACTTTTTCTTTCTATACGAATTTTATTCATGTCAAAGGAAAAAAAATAATAGAAATGTTTCTTTAATTCCACTGCATTCAATGTTCTTTTATATTTTGTTCAATATTTGTTTATGAATAATTTTCCAAATATATGTGGTACATAATTTTATCTAGTTAAATTGCAAATGGGACTACCAAATGACATCAGAAAAAAGCTTATTTTTTAAATAATTGTTGCCTTCTAATACATTTTCCCATCTTTATAGAGCAATCAAAAAGGATCTTATTTGAAATAGCAAAATTTTAAATATGTAAGTTATTTTTTGACTTTATAATCATATGTAAAGTCTTAAGTATTTTTCTTTTAAAAAGCGGGTTGCATTTTAATGCAAAATTTAGATATTTAAGTGAAACATTCATCTTATCTCTCTATTCATGATTCGTTAAAGATTTCAAAATCTTTTAGAGATCCGAAGTTTATTCTTACATACATAAAAGTATGGAGTAATACAAGGCATGTTTACACTTAAACATTTCTATTTTCAAAAGAAAACTATTCACGTATAAGCTCTTATTTACCGAAAGCACGCTACTTTTCTTCCCAAACGGAACAATCACGTTTAAGAACAAAAATGCTATAAACATTTGTTAAATTCCAGAATATTAAAATTTGTGGTGTACAATTAATTATTCCATATTTTTTGCAATATTCTGCAAAAAATAAAAAGATGTAATGTTATGTATTTAAATTCAAAGCATAATTATAAAATTTTATTCAAATGAAACATTCATGATCCATTTAAGAATACAAAAATTTTAGTGTTTTTAAGATATTTCTTGTATTTATAAAATGGGCCAGTGATACAACGGTTGTTTAAGCTTAAGCATTTCGGCTTTTAACGCGAAAATCTTTACGTAAAAAAAGCAATTTTCTAAGTGCGTGCTACCTTTTCTTCTATACTGGTTTTTGTCATGTTTAAAAATACATATATAAATATATTTCTTTAATTCCATTGCATTAAATTTATTTTTATATTTTGTTCAATATATTTTAATGCATAATTTTCCAAATATATGCGACACATAACGTTATTTAGTTGAATTGGAAATGGGATTACCAAATGATATCAGATAAAAGCTGTTCTTTTAAAATAATTTTTGCCTCCTAATATATTTCCTTGCTTTATAGAGCAATCGAAAAGGATTTTATTTGAAGCTGCAAAATTTTAAATCTATAAGTTATTTTTTGAGTTTCCAATCGCATGTAAAGCCTTAAGTATTTTCCTGTTAAACAGCGGGTTGCGTTTTAATGCAAAATTGAGATAATTAAGTGAAACATTCATCTTATCTCTCAATGCATAATCCATTAAAGATTTTAAAATCTTTTACAGATCCAAAGTTTATTCTTACATGCATAAAAGCATGAAGTAATATAAGACATGTTTATACTTAAACAATTCTATTTTCAAAGGAAAACTATTCAAGTAAAAGGAGTAATTTACCAAATGCACGCTATTTTCTTCACTCATAGAATTTAATCACGTTTAAAAACATAAATGCTATAAACATTTGCTTTATTCCACAAGAATAAAATTTGCGAGGCACAGTTAATTTTTTGATATTTTATGCAAAATTGTTTAAAATGCAACAAGATATAAAGTTATGTATTTAAAATCAAAGGAGAACTATAAAATTATGTAAGAAAAAATACCTCTTTAATGCTTCCTAACTATTTTAACATGTTCACGCCGGCGCCGATATTCATGTTTTTTGCTATGAGACGGCGCTGGAATTCATATTTCGCTTTATCTGGCGGCGCAGTACTGTCTCTTATCCAGACACTGTATGTAATGACCCGCCCCTCTCATATTAGGTATCTTTCATTACAAAAAGCTACCTATTGCAGCCGTCCGGAGGAAAGCGATTTCAAAAATTTTTGGTATAGTTTCACCGATCATGAACCCCAGACCCCGAAACTACCCTCCGCTCACAAGTTGATATATATATATATATCTGATCTTTGTCACATCGTAACTCTCGTATTTATGAACCGATTTGGATGTAATTTAGTGTATATATAGTGCATACCAATGCCTCAACCAAGTTCGTTGGCCAGCTTCATCCGCCATCTTGTTTCAAAATGGCGGCCATTTACAATTTTTTTAAAAATTTTAAATTTGAAATGTGTTACCGAAAAATTGAAAATTAAAAAAAAAATCATGACGTGTTTGACCTTGATACAAAGATTCCGGAGCACTTTTTGTTTCGTCTATATCTTAAAAAATGGCTGAGTTATAGCACTTTGAATTTCTAGCTTGGCTGACATTTTGAAACAACCTGATTTTTGCCACGCGATAACAGGCGTATTTATGAACCGATTTCGATGTACCTTCGTGTATACATAATACGTACCAATGTCTCGACCGAGTCATTGGCCAGCTTCATCCGCCATCTTTTTTCAAAATGGCGGCCTTTTAAATTAAAAAAAAAATTAAATTTTGAAATGTGTTACCAAAAAATTGAAAATTGAAAAATATTTTTTACTTCTATGTTTGACCTTGATACAAAGATTCCAGAGCAGTTTTTGTTTTGTCTTTATCTTAAAAAATGGCTGAGTTATAGTACTTTGAATTTCTAGCGTGGCTGTCATTTTGAAACGACCTGATTTTTGTCACGCGATAACAGGCGTATTTATGAACCGATTTAGATGTACCTTGGTGTAGCATAATACGCACCAATGTATCGACCGAGTTCTTTCTCCAGCTTCATCCACCATCTTGTTTCAAAATGGCGGCCATTTAAATTTTTTTTTAATTTTTAAAATTTAAAATGAAGTACGAAAAAGTAGGAAAATGAAAAATATACTTTTTTATATGTGTTTGACCTTAATACAGAGATTCCGGAACAGTTTTTGTTTCGTCTATATCTAAAAAAATGACTGAGTTATAGCATTTGGAATTTCAATTGTGGCTGACATTTTGAAACGACCTGATTTTTGTCACGCGATAATAGGCGTATTTATGAACCGATTTGGATGTAACTTGGTGTGTACATAGTACATACCAATGTCTCAACCAAGTTCGTTAGTCAGCTTCATTCGCCATCTCGTTTCAAAAAGGCTGTCATTTAAAAAAATAATAATTTTAAATTTTAAATGAGTTGTCAAAAAATTGAAAAATGAAAAAGATTTTTTTTATGTGTTTGACTGTGATACAAAGATTTTGAAGCAGCTTTTGTTTCGTATATATCTTAGAGAATGGTTGAATTATAGCACTTTGTATTTCTGGCATGGCTGACATTTTGAAACTATCTCATATTTGTCACGTGATAACACGCGTATTTATTAACCCATTTCGGTGTAAGAAGGCATGTGAATAGTATATCGTAATGTCTCGACCAAGTTCGCTGGCCAGCTTCATCAGCCATCTTGTTTCAAATTGGAGGCCATTAAATTAAAAATATAAATATATTTAAATTGAGGTGCAAAAAAATTAGAAACTGAAAAAGATTTCTTTCTTAAGTATTTGACCCTGATATAAGGATTCCGGATCATTTTTTGTTTTGTCTTTATCTTAAAAAAATGGCTCAGATATGGCAGTTTGAATTTCTATTGTGGGTGACATTTTGAAAAATCTGATTTTCTGCCTAGAACAGCACTTGTATATATCAACCGATTACGATGTGAGTGAGCATGTGCACAGGAATTACTAAGGTCTCGATCAAGTTCACTAGTTAGCCTCATCCACCACGTTGTCTTAAAATGGCAGAGATCAAGACTTCAAGATATCGCCGAATTTGGCAACCAAATATAAGTTACTTTAAATAAAAGCAACTTCGATAAAGCTGACTAATTTCGCGAAATTCTCATTCATAAGGATTTAGTATTGATAAAAATTAGTATTGAATCTTCTATAATCGGTGTCCACTAAATTGATCTTCGTGTGTTTGAATAATATAAGCTTGCTTTTTAAAAATAAGGAATATGAAAGATACCTCTTCCTCCCGGCACTGGCCGGAACGACTTTTATGAATTGAACTCGAATATAACAAGCAGAGTTGATTGTGAAAGTCTGAAAGTTCGTAAGGTGTAAGCAGATTACTTAGAAACATGATTTTATTGACTACTAGGGGGCTCTGCCCCATGCAAGCTACGCTCGCCAACCCCACGTTCAGACACCGCAGAATCTAAAAATACGCTAATTTGATCGGTTTTAAAAACATTAGAGAAGATTGAATTATACTGAAAAAAGCTGTGCAGATCCCCTGTAAACGGGTTTCCATTCAGTTCCCTTTGACTGCAAAAATTTAAGGCCGAATCAGTTGCTGTTAAGACATCCAATGGCTGTTTTCGTGTTTGATTAAAGAGGATCAGTTAAACATTTGAAAATAAGCTAAAATAAAATGAATTAAGTGTACAGAGTCTTTTTCCCATGGTATTTTAAAACAATTTCTATAACAATAGCCTAAGTCATGTGACTGTCTTCAGTAGTTCCGGCGAACCACTTCGCTTTTTATATCCCAGGTGCTATTTTGGTACTTTAATGTTAGCCAGGTACAGGTTATAAGTCGCCAAATATTATTCTATCGCCATCATTTCATCTATATTATAATACTCCAAGTCATGCAACTGCCATAAATAAATACGCTCTGATCCCTTCGCTTATCATATGAAAGTTTGGCCCAGATATCATATACAGCCCAGTATTGGCGCGATTTTTTTCCGGCGCTAATTTAGGGAAAACATCAACAGTATAAAGAACAACATCCGGCTTACCAAATCAAGCAAAATAACGATACTATGGAGCCAGTTATGTACCCGTTGCGTATATGACATTGGCGTCAGAAAAATTCGCGGCAATATGGGTCCGTATATGACATCTGTGCCGAAAGTTTTCCATTTTGATTAAAAAATCAAATTTCTTTTTCGAATAAAACTACATAAAAGTTGCCATGTTCGCAAAGAATTCTTGGTATTGTTACGCTAGCCGGGTGCAAATCTCGCCAATAGCTTTTTTTCAACTCGCCAGTTAGCAATTTTTTTTTATTTTTCGGGTGGTAAATTTAAACATTGTTTTGAAGTTGAAATTAAATGTCATGCTTTTTACATAATTTAATATTTGGCCAGATGTCATACACGCACCGGGTATGGTTTTTTTTTTTTAACGAAAATTTGGCAAAAACCTCGTTTTCGAATACCAGTTACATATGTATTTTTGGTACTACTTAGTTATACCGTCGACCAACAGTCTATCACCAAAGTATAAGAATAAATGTCAATAATGCTTTATCGTAAATGTCACATTCAGTTGACTTTAAGCAAATTACGCGTCTTTACGTCATCAAGTGACTTTTATTTCGACGTTTTAGTTGTATATTTATTAATGTTATACTATTTTATTTGTTCTTTCGTTATTTAAAATAAAAATTATGTCAATTTGTATAATTTGGCGAGTGGTTTGGCGATTTATATAATTTGGCGTAATGGGTCGACGGAATAACTACTAAATAGTAACGTATTTTTTAATCATTTTCTATTATTTTTAAAAGAAAATAACCAAAAAAATAATTAACTATAGAACAAAACAATTTATGTAATAAAAAAAAATGAAGTAAATAAACATTTATTATTAAATAAACAACAATAGCCGGGTTACCATGTCAACCAAAATAATGCCATTTTGGCGCCAATTAGGTACCCGGTGCGTATATGACATCTGTGCCTAATATTTTTCTTTTCCTTTCGTTTAAAAAGAAAGAAAGAAGTGAAAGCCGTTTATTTTAAATGTTTCAGTTTGTATTAAATAAAATGATAATGAAATACAAATTGAATTATGAATAAAAGTAACATGATACATTTCTTAGCATACATTTAAGGGAGGCCAAACTTCTCACCAAATTAGTTTAAAATAGTAACCTTTTCTAAATTCTGAAAAAAAAAAAAAATATCTGTTATGTTTAAAATTTGAGTTGCCATCATTAGAGAAAAGTATATAAAATTAGAAAAAAAATTAATATTTCGAAAACTGATTCGAATTTCAAAATTCTAATACCAGTTTTGAGATCTGCGGATCAATATGGATTTTTGGTGTTAATTTCATCGCAAAATATTCCGTATTTTAGGAGAAATCGCCGTGAAACATAATCAGTTGTTTAATCAGCCGTTTCATAGAATCGTTACATAAATTCGTTTCAATTCAGTCGTTTCATAATATCCGTTTCATTAGGATTTTTTATATATAGGGTAGATATATGTGCGAATTTAATATAAAATGCCTTGCAATCTAAAAAAAAAAATATGGACAACATGATATAATTGCATTTCTGTAACGTAGAAGCCACTCCCTTAGTGAATCATATTTTTGAATGAAAACGAGAATTCTCGTTCCCCGTCGTGAATGTATTAAGTTTATAATAAATATTGTTTTTAGTACTCAATTTTCGAATATTCAAGTGTGACCCACCTGTAGTGCACGCCGCCTATAGCATAGTCGAGTGTGATCCACCTGCAGTACACGCCTTCTATGGAACACTCGAGTGTGACCCACCGGTGATGCATGCCGTCTGATCTGACAGTCGATCGGGATCCGCCGGTGATGCATGACGGCGTGAACGTGTTAATGATATTTCACAATTTTAAACATACTGAATCTGATATTCACCCCTGAACTGTAACACAATGTTATAACTATAGAACGTGGCGAGCATAGAATTTATCGTTTATTTACAGGGACACACAAAAGAATTTGGCTACAGAAGAAAATGAACAATAATTGATTTATTGAAGACTACAAACAGTGGTTGCTAGATGTGTCTTTTCAATTGTGGTATACGTTTTTTAAATGTACGTATTTTTTAAATATTACTTGGTGAGCAGGAAATCTATAAATTATGTACAGGTTCTGCACAATATTTTTCAGAAACATCCGCTGATTGGTGGAAATTGCCTAGTGGAAAATTTCAACTGTGGAATACGTTTAACTGAACTAACATCTAGAGTACTATGTAGCATACGTAAATATCTATAGATCATATATAGGGCTGCACAAAATAATCGTTTATTCTCTCCATTATTCATGGTAATAGCAAAAACTGGGTTTTCAAATGCATTATGCGTTTTCCAAATAGTTCATTTAGAACATCATCTTCCACATTAGTAAACTTTGAAGTTTTGTTACAGTATTCTGTATGTGTTGGAAATAATTTCAGTGTGTAGGGTGGCAAACCACATATTTATTCACAAATACAGGGTGTTTCATCTTAACTCAATTTGGGTTGACGGTCATAACTTTCAGAAAAGTGAAGTACAGACGTGTGAAAATTATTAGAATATTTGTGAAATTTACATTAAAAACTTGTTATATTAAAGAAATATTTAAAATATGTTGATACATTTAATATTTAGTGTGCATCCTCTTGTTTTTTTATTAAAGAAATGGTGGCATACTTATCTTGGCATACTTTGAATTAGATTTTGCAATTAATTTGTTCTTCGTTGTCATGATACCAAATTTGGATGAGTCTTTCTATCAGACCAGTCTTGTTTGTGATGTTGCATTTCTTTAATTTTTTTCTTTACAATGGCCCAAAGGTTTTCTATGGGGTTCATATCTGGACTGTTTCCAGGCCATGGAAGTGTTTTCTTTAATTGAATTAAAGAAATGCAACATCACAAACAATAATGTTCTGATAGAAAAATTCATCCAAATTTGGCATCATGACAAAGAAATACAAATTAATTTCGAAAAGCTCATACAAAGTATGCCAAGACGTATTGAATCTTTAATAAAAAACAAGAGGATGCACATTAAATATTAAATGTATCAGTATTTTTTAAATGTATTATTTATTCAATATAACAAGATCTTAATGTAAATTTCACAATTATTCTAATAATTTTCACACGTCTGTATATTATAATGCAACATTTAACAGCCATTCTCGCCTTTGTTGTAAATGTGATAACACCAAACAAGAGTCATAGAAGTTTGCATTATACGCTCCAGCAGTATGCATTTGAAGCCCCCACATTTTGGACTGTGATTATCAATTATTACGGTATCATCAATTGCTTGAGCAACATGTTTTTCCAGGCCTTTTCGCGGTGTTATCACATTTCACACAAAACCAGGTACATATGAAAAAGCAGAAAACCAACGTTTAAAGATGCACAAATAATACAGGAAACGCAGCAAACAGCTGTTTCGAATCTACTAGAGAGATTCTTCTTCAGTGCAAGATAGGGAAAAGGAACAGTGTGCTAAAAAAAGCAATACTGAGCAAAATGACAGAGATGCGCGGCTTATGTACTCGATGCGGGTAGCGAATGCGCGAAAAACAACCAATGCAGGGGAAATCATTGAGTGGACATCTACTGGAGAACGAGGGGAAAAGAATCCAAAAAAGGAGAAATTAAATTAATGCTTTTCAAATACTTAGAAAAACAGGATTACTAGATAAGTCATTGACTAAAGAGTGAGAATTTTTAATGATGTGGTAAGCTTCCCTCAAATCAAGATCAAGGTTAGAAGAACAATTTTGGATAATGATGGCTGAGGAAAAATTGAACCTATGTTGAAAAGACCAGCAATGTTGAGTAATAGAAGAACGTTTAAGCTCCTGATTTTTAACATAACCTTCATGCTCTTTTAAACGAAATCTAAGAACACGTTATTTGCTATTTTTTAAGGTACATTTGCATTAAGGTACCGTTGCATTTACATTAAATTGTTTTTATTTTTCTCGAAACTATTACCATCAACCCGGGTTCAGTTAGGATGAAAAACCCTGGATTTGTGACTAAATAAGTGGTTTGCGACACTATGTTCCTATGTGATTTTTTTTATCCTTGTTGAATGTCTGATTTGCCATGTCGTTTTGTAACCTTTTTATGAATCACCCTGTACATAAAACGTAGGAATGCGAGATCAATCTTTATTATAAAGTGAAGATATACCGCCCCCTATATTTTTAGCGCTGTGCATTGCTCCATGTGTCAGAAATTATTATATGGGTATGACCCAAAGGAAATGTAGTATTAGATGTAAAGAGAATGTTATCAAGACTTAATGAAAAAGAGAATACCAACATTCTTTTTAATGAAAGTAAATTGATTTATAAATGTGATTTTTATTTACAACTATTTATAAGAGAATCGATTGAAATATATATAAGAGGTTCATAAGTACGTACCGTTGTCATTTCGTATTCCGAATATTTGGGTAGTATGGATGAAAATTTTTGTGAAATGGACTATAGATGAGCAACGGGCACTGTTAAAAATATAGGGGGCGTTATATCTTCATTTTATAATAAAGACTGATATCGCATTCCAGTGTTTTATGTATATTGTACTTGTGATTTTTATTTATTTCGATGATGATTGAGTGGATCAACTGAAACATGTCATTTTAATATTTAAATGTTATTATTTATATCTGATGTCTTTTTAGCAATTAAATTATTTTTAGTATATAATTTGATGCTTGTTTTGAATAGATATTTTATCAAGGTTATTGTATTATAACACACTTTGATTTGTGAGAGTTTACAACAAATGCTTAAAGCTTAAATATTAATCTGTTCACTTCTAGATTTTGTGAATCAAACATTTTTTTTCAGGCAAGCATAGTATAAGAAATAATAATATTATTAATACTATTTTATGTAAAATTATTCATCGATATTGTTATTAAAATTTTCTTTTGATGTAATTAATTAATATTTATAAATATTAATCAGAATGTAATAAAACATTTAAATATGTAACTATATCTCTTTACATTATAGCAAACGTAGAACAATGTAAAGATTTTCTGGAATAATACAGAAGCGTTGAATCTTGTGATAATTAAAGTCTGATGTCAACCATGTAATTAATAATTCAATTGTATGACTCAGGATGTTAGATATGATTTTGAGTAGAATGGCCGCTTTTAGGTTCTTCATACTAAAACCTTTCAAGCATATTAAGGATGCAGCAGTTGTTTTAATTATTAACTGCTTAAATTTTGCGAATTCAATTATTATGAAATTGATATTTCCTATACATTGCTTTATGACATAAAAGTTGCATTGTATTTAACTGTATATTATTAATTTATATCAATGTGTTTATTATACTTAAATATACATAGTATAAGCTTATATTATAGTGTTTTTATTTTTTATTTTTTTGTTTTAAAATTAAATTAAACCATTTTTACTAATTAAATTTTATCTAAAATGAAATTTAATCTTACATGTGTTATTTTATCAAATGCATTTTTACAAAAGCTATACAGGGATATATAAAAAGTTTCTTTATTAAAAGTCTAGTTGACTTTTATTGACGATTAAATATGAACTAAATTTATAATGATGAGGGATATTTTTTAGAAAAATCAAATGTTTGTTTTTATCAACTAACGACGGGCAAGAAGCAAAATGTAAGTATGTTTAGATTTATTCTTATATCTTCAGTTTTTATACTGAATGTGTAGAGAATTTTTTAAAATAAGAAGCCATATCTTGATTTTTTAAGTATTTATTTTCACATTCACCACACAAACAAGACAGTTACAAAACATGACGCCTATCAATGTTCTATTTTAGAACTAGATTAAAAAATGCCGATGTTTTAAAATCCATGGCCTGTTCATTAAGTAATGAAACTGAATTTTTCGCGCCAAGAAGGCCAAAGGGACGGAGTTTGCGGGTTATACGTGCGTTGGGGACTGTCAGCTACAGATTCTAGTGGGCGTCAGTTGGCCTTGAGCCTTTTGAGCGCACAGATTGCTCGTGAAGCAAAGGAGAGCCATCATAAAAGAATCTTCAAAAAACTCTTTTCTAAGTGCTCGAGAATTGGCTGTTGATGTCGCTTCAACGTCGGGAACAATAGTCACACCACAATCAATTAGAAATATTCATCATGATGCAAATATTCGAGGAAGAGCCCCTCGAAAAAAATCATTTATTAGTGAAACAAATAGGGTGAAAAGACCTGAATTTGCAAAAGCTTATGTCAGCAAAACACTAGAGTTTTGGAAAACTGTTATTTTTTCCGATGAAAGCAAGTTCAATATTTTTGGCTCAGATGATAAGAAAACTGCATGGAGAAAGCCAAATACTTCTCTTCAAATTAAAAACTTGAAACCAACTGTAAAACATGGCGGTGGTCATGTAATGATTTGGCGATGCATGTCTTTTAACGGAGTTGGCGAAATGACCTTTATTGAAGGCAATATGAAAGCTAAACAATATATTAATATATTGCGAGATCATTTATCTAATAGTGCTCTGAAATTAGGAATTCCTAATTCATATTATTTCCAACAGGATAACGATCCGAAACACACTGCATATATTACGAGTTTATGGTTGCTTTATAATAAAAAAAATCAATTGAAAACGCCACCACAACCACCAGACCTCAATCCGATTGAAAATTTATGGCATATTTTGGATGTGAAAATAAGGAAAAAGAAAATTTCTAACAAATCAGAACTTAAGAAAGCTCTTAGGGAAGAATGCCTACAAATCAGCAGTGAAACATGTCACAAATTAATAGAATCAATGCCCAGACGATTACAAGCTGTAATTGAAGCAAATGACATGCATACTAAATATTAGCACTGTTTTTAACTTATAAATAATTCCCCCAGTTCTATTTTTATTCCTAGTGTGCAAATATTTTTTTGGCAGTACAAATGCTACTTTTTTTATGTTTTCATACTTTAAATATAATTATTAAGTCAGATATTAAATATGTTTATTTGTTTTGTAAAAGTGTTGGTATTTTTAATTCTTAGTTGCTTTTTATTTATTTATACATATGCTACAACAAATTTACCTGGTGTGCAAATACTTTTTTTGCTCACTGTAGGTGGCACAAAGCTTTCAAAGATGGAAGAGAGGACATCGATGGTGAACAACGCACGCACTGGCCGTACATCAAGTTCTTGAACTTCAGACAATGTGTCTAAAATACACTATATGGCCAAAGGTGGCCGGTCACTTGCGATTTTTGACTATATATTTTTAATTTAAATACATTTTTAGATTTAAACTATTTGGCAATATTATTACTTGGCCATTTTAAATATGACGTAATTCCCCGCATTTACTGATTTTAATGCCTATAATGAATTTATTAGTTTAAAGTTTTCCTTCTCTTTTAATAGTCATAGTACATACAATTTTTATGACGTAATTTTCAATACTTTCCTGCTTTTAACGTGTAATAATTTAGTTATGAAGCTTTTTGGTAGATTTCGTAATAAATACTACCTATTGCAGTCGCTACCATGGTGCGACTTTTGAAAAATTTCTTCATAACTTTTTATTATAGAGCTCCAGGAACCCAAAACAACCCCCACCTAAAAAGTTTATATATATATATATGTGTGTGTGTATGTATGTATGTATTAAATTTTGTCTTCACGATCAAAGTCACAATTATGCACGGATCGTCTTCAAACTCGACAAACACATTGAGATGGCTAATATCTGGGCGGGGATTGCAAATAAGAAAAAACGGCTAAAGGCAGTAGAAATTGGGGATGATTAAAAATTTTGAATGCATGATTCTTAACATGATTCTGATAAAACCAGCTCTTACACAACAATGACAGGAAAAAATAAACATTTTTCATTATAGCAGTTGCCAACAATTTAAAAGAAAACAATAAAATTCTCACCACAACAATTACTTTTCTATGCAAGATTTTCAAGTGAAAAATTAAATTAAATAGTTTGACGAATTGAAAAAAAAAATTGAATATTACGTCATAAGTTTTCTAGAGCAAGATTTCCGCATGAAAACTCAAAGTGAAATAAATAGTTTGACAAATTAAAGATATATATATATATATATATATATATTGCGTCTTATTGGAAATATAATCGACCTTAGCAGGTGAATATGTAACGTGATGTGAGTTTGAAGAAACGTATTAAAACATGATAAAAACCCGACTATAGAAATATTAACGTATTTTAACACTTTGGGGTTCTCTGAATTTGCTTTATCCATTTTTAAACATATTCCATATGTATTAGGGTGGAGCGTAAAAATGTTTTTTTTTTTAAATTATTTTCCCACTACGCGGAAAAGTTGTGGAATGGTCTCAGAAATATACTCAAAAATTTTTTAAATAATCAATAAATATCTTCCGGTTCCAGTTTAAGGTCTAAGTATGCAATTTTAACCAAAAATGTTGTAAATTTTCATATTTCAGTAATATTTTTAACTCCCAACTTTTTCTTCGCGCTAGCGCGGAAAAGTTGAAAGAATATATGAGGAACATAAGTCCAAAATTTTAGAGCAGTTAATAAATATCTTCCGGTTCCAGTTTGGGGTCAAAATATGGAAAATTAGCCGAAAATGATGTAAATTTTCACATTTTAGTGATTTTTTTAATTTCCCATTTTCTATTCCCGCTAACACGGAAAAGTTGAAAAAATATACAAGAAAGATAGGTGCAAAATTTTAGAATAATCAATAAATATCTTCCGGTTCCCCTTAGGGGTCTAAATATGAGAAATAATGCAAAAGTGGAGAAAATTTAGGGGTCGAAATATAGAAAAAATGGAAAACTTTTTTGCATAAAAATTTATTTATGGAAACTTTAAAGATTTCTTTTTGCATAATTAGACATTCGTAAATAATAATTAGGAACATTAAACAATAAATCTTATTATTCACGAAATACACAAACTTTGTATAGCTAAGTGTATTTAGAGTTCCAGAATAAAAGTTGCAAATATGCATTAAATGTATTTCATTCACTTGTTTCTATATTTTTCACTTTATACTGGCTTTTGGTTTTAAACGATAGCATGGCTCGCAATGACTCCATTCTGGACATGATGTAGCCATCACGCTTTTTCTCTCAGATGACTGCAAGGGAAGCTTCTGTTGTCAGTTTCACTCCTCTTTCAACACATTGTGGAACGGAAAGTTTGTTTCCCAATGGCGATACCGGATATTCGCCAGATTTTATCAGTTGCTTTATGTGTTCGTTCGACAAGGGAGTCGTATATGGAGGTTCCGGTAGTTGTCAATTCTGCCAGTTTATTAGATCCACGTAACATTTAACTTTAAAGTTAAGTGCAGGAATTTGGAAGATACGAACTCCTGCTCTCGATTTTCCCCTTGCTTTCAAAATCCTAAGTTCTCACACATTCCGGTTTGTGTCAACAAGCATTGCAAGGATTATTTCTTCAGGGTGACCAAAATAACCATTTCTCTGGGTGACGCAATCCACAACTAGCTTCAGATCATCTGTAAGATGACGTGATGTTTGAATTGTTTTCCAAAAATTTCGTGCTCCATCTGTGCAATAGGCGATTTGATTGTGAACCACGCAGGTGCGTAAACTTTTATGATAAACTGATTCAATGATAAACTCATAATCAAATCGCATGCCAATTGCACAGATGAAGCACGAAATCTTTGGAAAACAATTCAAGCTTCACGTTATCTTGCAGATGATCTGGTGCAAGTTGTGGATCGCGTCACCCAGAGAAATGGTTATTTTGGTCAGCCTGAATCAATAATAATCATTGCAATGCTTGTCAAACCAAACCAGAATGTGTGAGAACTTGAGCTGCGTAGGATTTCGAAAACAAGGGAAAAAACGAGAGTAGGATTCGTGTATTCCAAATTCCTGTCTTTAACTTTAAAGCTAAATCTTACGTGGATCTCATAGACTGCCAGAATTATCAACTAACAGAACCTCCGATTACTACTCACTTGTCGAACGAACACATGAAGAAAGGTTTAAAGCTTCCATAAATAAATTTGTATGCAAGTGTTTTCCGTTTTTTTTTTATATTTCGACCCCTAAATTTTCTTCTCTTTTGCATAATTTTTCCTATTTAGACCCCAAAGGAAAAACGAAATATATTTATTGATTATTCTAAAAGTTTGCACTTATTATTCTTGTATATTTTCCCAACTTTTCCGTGCTAGCGGAAATAGAAAATCGAAAATTTAAAAAATCACATGAAAATTTACATCATTTTCGGATAATTTACCATATTTAGACCCCAAACTGGAACCGGAAGATATTTATTTTACTGCTCTAAACTTTTGGACTTATGTTTCTTATATATTCTTTCAACTTTTCCGCGCTAGCGCGAAGGAAAAGTTGGAAGTTAAAGATTTTACTGAAATGTGAAAATTTACAACATTTTTGGCTAAAATTGCATACTTAGACCCTAAACTGGAACCGGAAGATATTTATAGATTATTTAAAAAAAAATTGTATTTGCATTTGTCGTCGCATGCTGTATAGCACCTCGGGGCCCAGGGTCAAAAAAACAGAGATGGGCACTGTCGGCCCAGATCCTTCATGGATTGTATAGCCACAGAGTTTAGTTTTTTAGTTTAAAAAAAAAAATTGAGTATATTTCTTAGACCATTCCACAACTTTTCCGCGCTAGCGGAAAAAGAATTTCGAAAAAACGATTTTTACGCTCCGCCCTAATATACATGTGTGTGTATATTAGAATTTTCACAAAAAGTTTAGCTCCCTAGAGCTCATTCTTAGTGAAGAAACTGTGTTTATCTCTAATATTGATTTCAGTCTTGTTGGTGAATCTAGTACTTAACTTCGAAATCTACCTCCACCTGTAGGCCGAGACAGCAGGGATTTTTCTGTTTTAAATAGTCACGTGTAAATAGATTTTTTATCGTAAGGAGATATTATTTTTTGCACTTTTTCTATGATTGGCAGCAATTTGAAATAATAACCTTTCTAAAATATGCAAAAAGTATTTCTTGAAACGATGAAAATTTAATTAAACTAAATTAAAAATTATTATTTATTTAATAATATTATTATTATTAATATTTAATGAATTATTTTTTCAAATTTTCCTGAAAAACATAATTTAATCGCAATATTGCCTTCAATACTGATTGAAATAAAAGAAAATTTCAATTTTAATTCAAAAATGGCGAAAGAGAAGAAATCTAATTATCCCTATCGTTATCCGTTTTATCCCCCTTTTCGCAAAAATGGATTAATTTGGTTTGCATCATTAAAATAGTTTAATTCAAATTAGAAAAAAAGTAATATTTCGAAAACTAATTCAAATTTTGGAATTCTAATGCAGTTTCGAGAGCTGTGGATCAATACGGATTTTTGGTGTTAATTTCACCGCATAATACTCAGTATTTTAGAAGAAATAGCCATGAAACAGAATCAGCCATTTAATCAGTCGCTTCATATAAACGTTTCATAAATTTCTTTCATTAGGATTTTATATATATATATATACAGGGTGCATAGGAAAATCCCTTTAAGTTGAAAATACTTGCGAACGGAGAGAGCTACAGCTATGTAAGTGAGGTAACAGCATAGTAAAGCGACTATGCCCGACATAATGCAATCGACAGCAGTGCCCCTGGTGGCGAAATTTGGAAGATAGACATTGCAAATCGCAAACGAAAAGAGATAGAGCAAAATTTCCAATTAGAAAGTTTTAGAGCATCAATTAATTAGTACGAAACGATACTTGGTTTACACGGATAAGATAAAATTGTCGCCGGTATACCCAAAAATGTCCGAAATCGATACGCGACGATTCTACTCTGCATATTCACATTTCGGAATTTAGCAGTGCGCAATCGCAGATTGTGACGTTGTATGGTACTGTAACGTCTGTAATATTTTAATTCCCAGGGCATTTACAATTTTAGTTTAACCCATTAAAGAAGAGCATCTTTTACACTTCTTTTAATTATTGGACACCAGTTTTTTCCACATTGTAATTTTGTTCCATTAAATCGCTCAAAATTTGAGATTAGATAATGTGAAAATTTCCAAACTAATATACTGGTATTCAAATTTAAATGTTTTGTTCACCTTACATGGCAAGTTTTCCTGATAACCGGCTTTAATGTGTTAAAAGGTGTTGTCACTCGCTTAATACAAATAGCCTAATCTCATAGCATAAGCTTATCGATGGCAAACGATAATTTTTATCCGAATTCGCAAGCGCTTTTATTCTAAAACTTTTATTTTCTGTGTTGTGACAATCTTAATCATTGCCTATCGACGAGTTGAAAATACGTGTCCTTTTTTGAGAATGACAAAGTGACTGGAATTCTGAATGATCCTAAATGAATTAGATCCTACAAAAGGTACATTTCCAGGGTTCGTGCGGGTCCTGGAATTGCCAAACCAGAAAATTCTTCAATACCAGTATTTTGTTATAGGTAATCTCTCCTGAAATAAGGCTAAATTTCGCGCGTTTGAACTTGATTTATTTTTTATATGAAAATACTGATATTTTGCCTTGAAAATAACGGTACCGGTACGAACCCTGATTTCTTAGTGTATTAAAAATAATCTTTTCTTGTAGTTTGAAGTTAGAATTTTGGAAGTGTATGATAATGGCGAACTTCACTGATTTCGAATATTGCGAGATGGTACTTATTTACGGCGAATGCGAACGAAATGCGACGCATGCTGCACGGGAGTATGCCGTTCGTTTTCCAGCTGGGCTACATCCAAGTGCAGTTTCCATCGCCAATGTAGTGCAACGTCTCAGAAAGACAGGAAGCACTAGGAATCGTCCGCGTTCTGGCAGACCAGTGAGTGCAGGTATGCGTATTGCGCCAGAGAGTATTTTGGCATATGCACTAATCTATCCACACAGCAGTACAAAAGATATCAGTATGGCTTGTGGCTTAACACGGGGCCGAGTATGGAAAATACTGCGTGATGAACATGCACATCCCTATCCTATCACTCTGCAGCAAGCACTGTTGCCACGGGATAATGAGCGTCGATTTGATTGGTGCAAATGGGCGTTGATTAATGTTGAAGGTAACTCAGATTTTTTGTCCAATATTCTTTGGTCGGATGAGAGCAGCTTCAACGTACTGGAGTACCAAACCGACATAATGCCCACTGCTGGGCGCTGGAAAATCCCTCGTGGGGACTACCAACCAGACACCAAATGCGCTGGTCCATTAACGTATGGTGCGGTATTTGGAAGGATCGCTTACTGGGGCCTGTGTTCTACGAGGGTACATTAAACGGACAGAGGTACCTCCAACTATTACAGAATATCATACCTGACTTTGTAGATGATATTCCCCATTCCGCATTACGGGACTTGTGGTTCCAACATGACGGTGCCCCTACACACCAGCCAGCTGCAGTGCGAAGTTTTCTCAAAGATTGTTTTGGACAACAAATTACCGGGTATGGTGGTAGTGTTGAATGGCCTCCACGATCGCCGTACCTCACTCCATTGGATTTCTTCCTGTGGGGTTACATAAAAGATCAGGTTTATGCAACTCCACGTACAAGTCTGCTGCACCTAAGTCGTCGTATTGAAGATGCTTGCAATAGTGTGACACCTTCCATGCTGAGAAATGTGCATGCAGAATTACTCTCACGAATACAAACGTGTATCGTGAACAATGGCGAACTTTTCGAACATACTGAACATTAACATTTTATCACTGTGAGACATTTTGTCTTTATTGCTTTTTTGTGTGATGTTATCAAAATGTATTGACGTAAGTACTCATTTATACAATAAATTGTGCCTATTTCTTCATATTTCTGGCTATTCCCTTCAAACGTTTACACAAAATGAAGTACATCGTTTTGGGACATTTTTGGGTATACCGGCGACAATTCATCGTATCCGTGTAAACCAATTGTCGTTTAGTACTAATTAATTGATGCTCTAAAACTTTCTAATTGGAAATTGTTCTCTATCTCTTTTTGTTTTCGATTTGCAATGGCTATCTTCCAAATTTCGCCACCAGGGGCGCTGCTGTCGATTGCATTATGTCGGGCATAGTCGCTTTACTATACCTTTACCTCACTTACATAGCTGTAGCTCTCTCTCCGTTCGCAAGTATTTTCAGGTTAAAGGGACTTTCCTATGCACCCTGTGTATATTAGACATTAAAACGTAATTTTGGATATTTCTGTCTGATAGAATGAACCTAGCTGAACACATTTACAAAGGTTCAGACTATAATTCAAATGAACATTATCTTTTGGAAGCTGAATTGCCAGAACATACAGAGTCACATCGGAAAATCCTGGCCCAGTTGTCCGGCATAACTGTTTTTTTTTTTTTTTTTTTTTTTTTTTTTTTTTTTTTTTTTTTTTACAAAGATATATGTTTAATTCAAAGCCATAAAACTTCTTTGTGATATTTAATTTAAATCTTTACTACAATTCTACCTTAAATAAACAAAGCATTCTGAAACAAGACATTTCGTATTTGTATCATCCGTAGATGTATTATGTTTTTCAAAATTATTAAGAAAATTACTCCTTAAGTCTTTATAAAATAAAATGAATTATGCACAGATTATTGAGAAGATGCAGACCTATATAAATCATAAAAGCGGCTAAGACTTGTACGCCTGTGGTAATACTGTGGCGTGTAGGAGAAAAGCGTGTTTGCTTATATTTTTTAAACTTAAAAATGACGGTATGACTTATTGGTTGCTTCCAAATTTTTTTTCTATTCCATTCATTTAAGCCCAAATTCAGGCGCAAGTTATTATCATGAACTGTTGATATTTGTATAAAACACTTTTGTTAATTTTGTAATGATTTTTTTTTTTTTTTTTTTTTTTTTTTTTTTTTTTGCTTTAAATGTTACCGTTTCCGATATAGTGAACTTTGTATATTCGCAAGTTTTGTTTTTTTTTTAATATATAAAATACTAATTATTCGCCTTCGAACTAATACCTTCCAAATAATAATTCTAAAAATTTTGAATTATTAAGTTTCCCAACTAATTTGTGCCGGTCCTATATTCACTTATAAATATCATATACATTCGTATGTAAGTGTAACCACATAATATTTTTTACGTTTTATTATTATATTTCGATTTAACTGCTTATCAGTTTATTAATAAAAGTTATTTCACGTAAGACTGATGACTTTTATGCAGTTTTTTTTTAAATACGTATTGCTTAAATAAAATCTATGAATAATCGTCTTTATTTCACAAAATTTTGAAATTAGCAAATAATGTTACATTCACACATTTGCAGGGCAACGTGAAGGTATATTTCAATTTCCACATTAGCTTTGGGTCTTATGATAATTAAAGTTTGTTGTCATCCGTATAGTTGATAATTAAATTTTATGGTTCAGAAAGTCTGATTTAACCTCAAATAGAAATTGAAAGGGCTCCCTTAAGTTGTTAATATTAAAATATTTCAAGCATAATAAGGATACAGAAGTTGTTTTAGTTATTATCAGCTTATATATTAAAAATTTAATTGTATGACAATTGAAATTTCCTATAAGTGTAAGCCGAACCACTCATATTTTAAGGTAATTTGGGAAGACTTGTACGCCTGAGGATACTACAATCTCGTGTTGGAGACCGGCGGGTTTCTTTATGTTTTCGAGTTTAGAAATGGCGGTATGGAGTATTGGTAGTCTCGATGGTTTTGTTATTTAGTTTTTGTAAGCCACCGGTGCATGCGCAACTAATTATTATGATGCATGAAGCTTGTAATGAGGGAGCTTCAGTTAAGAAAAAAAGTATTATATTTTGTGTTTAAATATTATATATTCTTTGTTTTCTGTCTATAAATTAAATATAGTCGGGCCTCGTTATCCCGACACCCGGTTATTACGTCACTCCGCTTATCACGTCAGTTAATCAAAGTACCGATTTTCTGCATATGATTTAATGTAAATAAACTACGGATTTTACCTGGTTGAAGAAAGTCTTAGCCGAAATTTTCACAAAAGTGTCTAAAATACCCATTGAGATAAATAAGAAATTTTAATTCAATCCTTTATCTGAATAAATGGCGCTTTCTTGTGATTACATGAAGTTTTTCATCTGACTAAAACCGAAGCATTGAATTACAATGAAACGATCTGAAATTATTTGACATCTGTTTCTGAAACAACGAATGTTGATTACAATTCATTGTATAATATTGAAAAAATAATTATAGAAAGCACATCTAGGGACAAGCAAACCTTAATACATCAATATTTCATGCAACAATAAACAAACGTCATCATAAATCTGATTTTTATTCTTTTGAATTTTGTTTTGTGTTTATTTTGTTTAATAATAATGTTCTACTGTTTAAAACTACAAGAACAGTTATGAATTTAAAATTGTCTTAAACTAATTAAAAATACAGCTTTTTAGAAACACATTTTCCTCCAACTCCGGTTACCACGATATTCTGTTTATGACGACACTTTTTTCTGGGCATTAGAGTGTCGGGATAACGAGGATCGACTGTATATCTTTGTTCAAGAACTGATATCGTTAATTCATACTCCTCGACACAAGCCAAAACTAACAGACAATTATTTATCAAAATGTATGAAAATTTTGGTTTGAATTTAATTGATTAATTTATATAAATATTAATTTACAAATAACAAAATATTTATTTTGTAATAAAAATAGTGAAAATTTATAGCGACGATTTACAAAAAAAAAAAAAAAAAAAAAAAAAATGTAAGGAATACAAGACTACAGAGTCATTATATCTTATGATAATTAAAGTTTATCGCGATCCGATAAATTAATAACTGATTTGTGTAGCACAGAATGTTTGATTTCATCTTAAATAGATTTGTCCATTGCTCATTTTTTGTCGTTCACACTAAAAATTACAAGCATATTAAGGTTTCAACTGTTGTTTAGAATGTTAACAGTTCATTCATTTGTAATTTTACTATAAGGACATTAATATATTACATGGATTTTTTTTAGTTGTACTCCAGTTAAATATATATTACATAAAATATTTATATTATTTTGTTTCTTATAATTCTGTTTTATTATATTTAACAGTATATTATATTAAAGATTTATATTATTGTCTTTATATTTAAGTTTCATATTTAATGAAAATCATGTATATTTATATAATTTTATCTAAAATTTCATTTGAGCGCAACTAAACCCAAACTTAATCAGGTAAGCGCCTTATGTGAATGAACTTAGAATTTTTTTTTAAGCAAATCGTATATTTCTATCAAGATTTATCGCGCTACGTACAAACATACGTACATACATACATACAGAACCTAAGGGCATATAAGATTTCAGGCTGTAATAGACTGTGAGCAAAAAATTACAAGATCTTCTGAAGAATTCTCCTTACTGTCCGTGGGAAACGTTGAAATTATTTAATTAATATATCCCTAATGTGCATATACTATTGCTTGTATCACTTTTACAGTTACATATTCAACTATCCTTTAATTTATAATTGTTTTAAAGTCTTTGACAAGAAAAATAAAGATAAAAGTGCCTAGTTAAAGGGGTGACATTGAGCTCACAGGCTGTTCACACTAATGTTATATTATGCTCTTATTTCAAAGGATAATACCCCTGGAAAAATAAGGAAATCGACAAAAAAATTAGATAAATTGAGGGAGGGGGGTTAGCTCCCCCATTTACCGCCTTTATACGTAACGAATGAACCTCCAAATCTAACCAAGGAAGCGCCTTATCACAGTAAACCGGTATACCAAATTTCAAGCAAATCGAATAATTCTGCATGAAAACCCGTTTATCTAAATTAAGGGAGGGATTATTCCCCGTTCTCTACTTTATACTTAACCAGTGAATTCTCAAAACTAATCAGAAAAGCGCTTTATCAGAATGAACATATATCCAAAATTTGAAGCAAATCGGAGATTTCTATGCAGAGTTATCGCGTTATGTACATACATACGTGCATACGGAATCTGCGGGCACATTAGCTCCCAGGCTCTGATAGCCTGTGAGCTAAAAAAAATTATGTCACATATCGTTAAGTCATACATGACAATTATAATATACAGTGCATTGCGTTGAATTTAACACTTAGCTACAGAGATAAGTGTATAAAACATGTGCAGTTGACAAGCAATCCGTGTGGGATATTCAGTTACAGAATATAATCAACATTCGTATATACGAAGTGTGCCAAATTCGTATGACTAATAGCTGTGCAGCACAAAGCCTCCTGTATCGATAACCGCGTCTAAATCTGTAGTATTCCAATTGGTATGGTCGTGACCTTTATTTGTTTCGGACACTGTTTTAGTGTTTTACCAGGAAAATGTTGAGTGTTTTAGAACAGCAACGAAATAACGTGAAATTTCATTTTAAACTTGGAAAATCAGCCACTAAAACTCATCATTTGTTAAGAGAAGTGTACGGTAATGAATGTTCACCATGTGCACGTGTTTTGGAGTGTTTTAAGTGTTTCCATGTTGGCCAAGAACACATTGAAAATTATGTTCGCCCGCGTCACCCTTCCATGTCAACAGCAGAGACAATTTTCGACATTCATGAGATTGTGTACCTTCACCGGGTTTCTGAAGGTCAAACTATTAATCGAAATTACTGCCTTGAAGTCCTTGCTCAAATCCAGGATAAAAAAAAAAAAAAAAAAAAAAAAAAAAAAAAAAAAAAAACAGTAAAAATTAAATTAAAAAAAAAACAGACTGCGTAAAAAGCGAACTAATTAATTATTTCTCATCAATCTGAAACTTTTTTTATATTACTTCCCTATTGTTTTTATTTACTTGTATTGATTACTTTATGTTGTGTTTAATTTTTAGTTCCTATCTATAAATACGGTTTTGATGAGGCTTATAGATGTCTATGAAGGTTAGAGTTGCAGTAAAGCTAGAGATCCTACTTACACAACTTCCAGGTTGCGTAATATTTAAACGGAGCTTCTGACTGTAAAATAGTCAATGGAACATCATCTTCATTTTGAAAGACATATCAAATGATATGCCACTCAATAGGGTGCGTAAAAACTTTTTATCGTCTCTATCGCCATTTTGTATTTTACGTCCGCCATTTTGAATTTATAAAACAAAACCTAGCCTATAACCATCGGACGGTTAAGACGAATCAATAGACACCTCATTCATTAAAATACGAGGGTATAAAGAAATCCACTTACCCAGACACGCGTGAAACACATAACCCTTCTTCGCAATCGGGTAAAAAGACACAAATTGTGGAAGAAAAAGTCATAGGTGCTTCATCAGAAAACGCATCGGCTCACATTTGTTAAGACATTGCTAGCCAATTGACCAACCCAATGTTGGGCTTTTTCGCCTGACCTGGCAGCATGTAACTTTTATCTGTTCCCTAAGGTCAAATCTGCATTAAAAAAGAACCATAGTTCAGACCGTTGAAGCTGAGAAAGAAAAAACGGCACGTGTCATGAAAGAGCTCGCAGAAGAAGACCTCCAGCAAAATTTCAAACAATGGAAAATTCGCATGGAGCGGTGTAGGGATAAAGGGGGGGGGGGGGTCGGTGTTTATTGAAGGGTATAATAACTAAAGTTGTATAAATGTAAAATAAAATTTTTTACAGCATTAGTCTTGTTATTTAATAGCCAAACCTCGTATTTTAATAATTAAATTTAAATGCAAATTCTGTTCATTTTTTTCAATAGAAACCGAGATATGGCTATAACATTTACCATCACTCCTTCTCTTGTGAGCAAAGAGAAAATTGAAGCAAAATAAGTTTTAACAAACAATTTAGGAATTAAATTGTATGAAAATATTGCTATCAGGGAGATGTGAGAAATACAGCATAGCAGCAATTTCTCTTGGGCGATAGTCATTCAAACCTAATTGACATCAAGTTAAGCCAAGATCTAACACAATATTAACTTTTATGAAATTCTTTGCATTATTTCATAAAATGAAACGTTTACAAAATTAATGTACCATATATATATAAATACAAATGCACACAGAAATATTTTCAAAATGTACTCAAATGGTGTGCAAGATATCCCAAAACGTTCGAAAACACTGATAAACGAGAGTCGAAATTTTTTTCATTTCCAATGCTTCCTTCTTATGTATAAAATGGGAAAGTAAAATCTTTTTACTTTATGAAGATTTATTTAATGCCTTTTTTTTTCTATTTTAACAGCACGGAATTTGCTACTTATCAGAAGAAAATGTTTCGATCACATGCCCATATATATAGTTTGTATCTCTTTTTTGCAATTTTTCCATTAAATAAATCTCATTATAAAAGGATTACTGTTTCCGGAATTGCTTAGATAAGTATAATATCTATATTTTCAAATAAATATATATTCTACTTCTTCCACGAAGCAGTGTGATTGTATTTTTTAGAAATATATAATGATCTATCAATTTCATTTTACATTTAATCCTTTTTATTTGGAAAATTTGATTACGTTATTTAGAAAATATGCTAAAAGAAGACAAATATGCGACAAAATTCTGTTTGTTCTAAAATATAAATGTAAGATTGATTATTTTTAGTAATTTTTATAAAATATTTTAAAATTATGTATTTCTAAATTTACATTAATTAAAAAAATACTTTTATTTGAGACGTTAAAACATTATTTTCTTTTGAAGTAACTGCGGTGATAAGCACTCTATAAGATACGCCCGTCATTCTCCGTCTAAAAGCATGCAAATTTTTTCTATTTTTTTTAAATACTAGGGGGCGCTGCCCCCTACGAGCTATGCTCGTCAACCCCCGTTCTGACACCGCAGACTCTAAAAGCACGCTAATTTGATCGGCTTAAAAAATTTTTCGGAAGATTGAATTATAAGTTTAAAAACAGTGGCGATCTCCCTATAAACGGGTTTCTATTCATTTCTCTTTGATTGGGGAATTTTAAAGCCAAATCAGCGGCTGTTAAATAATACAATGGCTGTTTCCGTCTTTGATTAAATAAAATCAGTTGACATTTCAAAATAAGCTAATATAAAATGAATTAAATAAACAGAGTCTTTGCCTCACGGTATTTTTTAGCAAAGCGAAAAGAAAGTTTTTTTAATGACATTTTAAACGTATCGTTTTTAATCTGACGTAATTTTCACTAAACTTTTCTTTCTCCTTTTACTATTCACGAGAACATAATTTTGTTAGAAATGAAATATTATTTGCGCTATCCTAATAAAAATAGTTGAAAATATCATCTTAAAGTATTACATAAATATCTCGCGCAATTTTTAAATTTAAACTGTTTTTGCAATATTATTTTTTGTTCATTTTACGTAATGTGTAATGTGACGTAAATATGACGTAATTTCTCCTATTTAAGACTTCTAAGGCATGTTAGTGAGTTTATTATTTTACAACATTCTTCCACTTTTAAAATTCATGTGTAATATGGTTTTTATGGTAATTTTCAATGAGTTCCTGCTTTTTGTATTTTCTTGTTTATAATAGTCACATGTAAAATAAATTTTTAGTCTGAAGCAAACATTATTGCTATCGCTTTTTATACAGTTGGCAACAGGTTAAATTAGTACAATTTTCTAAAATAAGTAAAAAAATATCTCTCGAAATGCTGAAAATTTGAATTTAAAATAGAAATAAAACCTCAAAAAATGAGTCAAATTAATAAACTGAGTGCAGTCTGCACACTGGGAAATTCTGACGCATAAAATGATCTAAAAATGATTAAATTCCGATGTACAGTTTTTGCTCCTATAAAACTTTTTAATGGAACGATTTTGTCCAAATTTAGCATTAAATATCTCTTTAAATATTTCTTCGATTTAAAAACTGTCTGCATCAGCGTGTTTATCAAACATTTCTCTATAATTCCACCGATTTTCATATTTTTGTATGCAATATTTTGCTTAATATTAATGAAGAAAGACGCCCGGTCACAAAAAATTCAAAACCGGCGGCGGCGGCGGCGGCGGCGGTGACAGCGGTAGTTACTTTCTTTTAGAATAGAGAGATTACTCGATTACTGAAGATTGAATGATATTATCACAAGCGGTGGCTATCTTTTTTAACAGGGTTCAAATCAATTAGCCTGCGGAATTTTTCATTTTCCCAGGCCTCATCCACCGATGTCACGAAACTTTCGACTGTTTTGAGTATTGATTAAACTAGAAAACAGGAATTTTGCTTTTTCAGAATTTAGCGTCTCACCCGATGAAAAAAAAAATATATATATATGTATATAAATGTAGATAATGCAAAACATATTTCAGTTTTAAGACTTAAGATACACGCTTTTATTTTTTTTAAGAGACGTCATTCGCATCCTCTGAAGACTTCCTCATCTACGATCCAGTTTTAAACAACATCTACAGTAAAGTATTCTTATGACATAACTATCGCTAAATAATAAACAAATAAAAAAAAACAGATGCCGTCACTCAAAAAACTCGGGGAAAAAAATCGGCTGTCTAATGATCCTTCATTTGTTTGTAATATAGATAATTAAACTAAATTCAGTTTATAAAAGCTCCATGTTTTGTCAGAAATCCTTCATTTATGTTTTTTTCTTTAAATAGCACGTATTTTAATAACATTTTTTCCAGTTGCTATGGAAATATGGCAACAGAAAGATATTACTATTTTCCAATAATTTTTTCATTACTTTCTACAGAAATGGAGTACTTGAGTTGCCAAAATTAAACAAATGACGCTAAAAACTAAAAAAAAATTAATATCTCCTAAATAAATTGAGATGCAGTTTTCAAGCAATCTGCATTAAAAAGTACTTTTTTTCCTATACGACGGTATAAAAATTGAAAATGTGCGATGCTTAGAAGTGAAAAAAATTGCAGAATATTATTTAACAGTACAGAGGTACATCTGCTTTGTTTTACGGCTGGCTTGTACAAAGGAACATTATTTTTTGGAGACGACATTTTAATACTTGGAAAAAAGAAATACCATACCGGGGGCTAATAAGATCTAAGGACCATTTGAAAATCAATTTTTACAAAATGTTAATGTAAAAAAATATCGCTTCCTACAGAACTTTTGTACTAACATCTAGAAGAAAATTTTTCTGTTTGACGCTAAAGAGATCCTTTTAAATGTACTGTTCCAAATATGACGCAATTTTCACCTGTTTAATGCTTTTTTCAAATTTTTTTTTTTTTTTTTTTTTTAAGTTTTCTTCTTCTTTTAATATTGTCGTGTAAATATATTTTTAAATCTTAAAATGTTTGGAAACATTATTATTTATCATCTTTTAATCGGAATTAAACCGAAGAAGTAATAAAAATAAAAAAGTTTGCCACAAGTCCAAACCAAAATCAGGTTACCAAACTCGTTGCTGATTTTCGCGGCTGTTAACTCCAGTCATGTGCGGGGAATACGAAAGTGTCCTTTTAGTGCGTCTCAAAAATTTATTTTAATACATTATTCCTAACATTCATACTAGGGGGCTCTGAGCCTTACGAGCTGCACAGCCCCGACATGCTAAATAAACTGTCAAGTGCGCGTGTTACTCGAGCTCAGAGGTTTTGTAATAAATATATGAATATATTTATTATATATATACAATTATATATTTATTAATACCATATTTATAATATTTAACTGTATTATTAAAAAAATCTTTGCTAAAAAAGTCAGATTTTGTAAAAAACTATGCAATTTAGGATTGAGTATAACTGTATATAGTAGAAAAGTAAATAGTTTTTGCTCTGTTATATGCGGGTGGACAGACGGACCGAACGACGACTACAGGTGCTACGTATTTATATAATTACGAACGCACCAAATAAGATTATGTGCAAAACTATAGTACGTAGGGTTTGGTACAGCTGTATATATACTAGACAATTATGCATGGGTATACCATAAAAGTTCAAAGACATATGAAGCCTAAATAATATCAAATAATGCTATTCTGTATAACTGATTTTTTAATCTTATCCTAATCTGTTTATGATGAACTTAATTCGGTACTAACAATAAAAGTAGTGCATATTGAACTTCATTTGGTCCTTCATAAAACTAAATTAAGCGTAGTAATAATTTTTCTTTTTACAGTGTAGCCAAAACAGAACCCTTATTCAAAGTTTAAACTTGGAATTGCGCTAAGCGTGCTTCGAAAGGAGGTCGCAAAGTTTAAACTCCGCCTTAGTCCGTGCCGCATTTTTACAGATAGGTTTTAACTAACTTTTAAAGACAAGGGAGGCGTATTGAGAGATCCACTCAATGCAAACTAGTCGCGAATCCCATGGTACTGATGTGATTAATTCTAATTAATTTAGTCTTTTTGTAACAATTTGACGTTTATTGCTTTTATACAGCAACTGGGCATTGCATTACTCAAATATATCATTAAAAGTTGTTATCTTGGCTTTCAAAGCCGATGTACATAGAGTACGCCGCACCTCTCATTATTGTATGTCCAAACCGTCCGTGTCTTTAAGGGTTAATATCTCTGCTAAATGACCGATGATTTCTTTCGAAAATCATTATCAACAATGCTTTTATACTTTTGCTACGATGGGTACCTCCGGCTGTCCTCAGCAGATTTGCTGAATGCCCGCAAGTCGAAATTTGTCTGTAACAGAAAAATGTGCTTTTCTTTCAAAACTATGTGACCTAGGGTAATCGCAATAATTTTCCTGCAAGGTTTAAATTAGCGTCTACTACCTCTAATTTTTTTTCATAATTTTAGTTTCAGTAGATTCGGAAATAGATTGTGAGGGGGAATATATTTTTGCAGTACATTTTCGACGATATCTCTGAATATGTAATACCTAAAATTAAAAGAAATGTATTTTTGAGTTCAGCGTTACAAAAGAATTCACACCATACACATACACAAAAAAAGATTTTTTGTTCTAGTAACTTAATTAACCTCTCTACATTTTCCTAAATATATTTGTGAATGTTTAATTATCTGTAAATATTTGATTCAATAGTCTTTATTTCTTCCCCCAATTTAATCTTTCCACGTCTCATACACTGTAAAAAAAATCTGTAAAGTTACTAAAGTTTTTTAGGAAACTGGGATTCCTAGAACTTTTTATGTAACGGCAACAACAAAAATTCATGTAACAGACACATTTTCGCGCCCAAAAATCAAACAATCTGTATGGTTACTAAGAATGTTTTAGGAAACTGGGATGCCTAGAACTTATCATGTAACTGCAGCAAGTGTTACAGATAAAATTTTAGTAAGGTTACTTTAATTTTAGCAGATTAATTTGTAAAGTTACAGATTTCTGTAGCTTTACAAAAACTAGTTTTGTATATTTGCAGCTTTTTTTGTACAGTTACAGATGAAAGATTAGTAAGCATGTAACTTTACATCTGTTGAACTACAGATTTTTTTTTACAGAGTAGTTTACGAGTAAAATGGCTGTGACAGACAAACACAGGAGTGATCATTATGGTTCCGTTTTCACTTTTTAAATATGGAACTGTAAAGAGCACACCAATTCACCCTGTTTTAAGACGATTATCAATTACGGATGATTAAAAGATAATATCACGATCAGTGATGATCATCTGAAAACGGGTTGCTGTTCATTTCACTTTAATTGATGTTTTCTTCGGCTCCCAAGAACGCATCCACCACTGTCGCACATTTGAAATTTATATAAGTTCTTTTATTGATATTTATATTAAGTAACATTCATTTCATACGATGTGTACACGCTGACTCTAAGCTCATTTTCTAAATATAACATGAATGACAAGTTTGAAGTTAAAACGTTTTCGTTAAATCCGATTTTTTCAAATTCATAGTAAGTTTCTGTAATAAAGCGACTCTATACCACATTTATTATAAATTATCATGTGTCTCAATTTCAAAGGTAAGCATTATACAGAATAAAATTAATATCTCAGAATCTATCAAATTTCTGTAGAATTCCGGGCCTTTAAAGAATTTCACTATTATTTGCATTGTTCTGATCAAGAATTCAATGATATTTCAGTTAGCAATTTAGATTCACAAGAATGACTCTAACAATTTCATTCAACTATTCAAAACGGCTGAACGATTTATTGCAAGATTCCCTATGTATACATATTCAACTGATGCGTGTAAGAATTCATTAAGAATTCGAATTATGTCAACGCATTAGAACTATACATTGATTACAAAATAGAATTTTAAATCTAAACTGTGTCCATTTGTGATCATTTAAGAGGACCGTGGACCTTTATTTGATCAAAAATTGATATTTCTTTTTGTGTGTATTAGTATTCTCTAATTTGTACCACGTCATTCGTGGAAAGCGCCGCATGCAAGTGCGATTAATTACGCAAAGTTACAAGTGGTTTAATTTTGTTCGCAAACAATTTTTTGGCCTTTTAATATACTTTAAATCTGTTTTTCTCAACACTGATGTTTCGGCTTTTTTAAATTTTTGAAATGCTTCTTGCTAATTAATTTTTCATCAAAATTTATGAAACTGATAAGGAAGAATCTTGATGTTGTTTTAAAAGAAACGGTGCATGCATTTTAGTATTCGGCTTCATCAAAACAATTAAATTTGATTTGTAACTTATAAGGCAGGATTTTGATGAAAATCGATATGGAATTCGAATAACATCTTTAAAAAATTAACTATTAACAGGATTAAAAAATAGATACACAGATTTGTTTGTAAGAGAGTTTTACTTTATTAAAATCCAAAATAGAGGAAATATCTAAAAAATTAAGAGCATTTTAAAATTTCGTTTTAAAAATTTAAATTTTTAAAAAGATCTTAAAATTACGATAAGATTGGAAAATTCATTTCAGGTGTTCTATATACTTAATGGTGAAATGTATATTTGTACAAAATTTTAAATCTCTATTATGAAAAATAAAAGAATTTTTTTTCAAACGTCCACTGTCCCCTTAACTTACAATTATACTTTTTACGTACATTGATATAAATAAAATGTCTACGGGTCAATATCTGAAAACTGGACAATTTCACTTTAGAATTTTTATTATTTTTTTTTTATTAATGTACCCACTTCCAAATACAACTATATACTATGATAGATGTTTTGTCATTTGAATGCTGTAGTGTTTTGAGATCAATGATGTGTATTTTATGCGTAGGGTAAAATTTTGTGGAAGAAAGTGTCTGTTAACACCATAATCAGTGTCTAATAATGGGGACTGAAGTGATGTTTTTGTCTTAAAAGCTGCACAGTCATTTTATTCAATCATTTTGAACACATGTAAATGATTAAATATTCCATGTGACATTTGTATGTTACATAAATAAAGTTGCAATAAGTTTTTTTTTTTTTTTATAGATAAAAAATTAAATATGGGGACGTGAATGATGCTATAAAAAAATACTCATCCCTTTTCAGAACAAAAACTAAATATTTCAAAAATGAAACAATGAGAAGAACAATTTACCTTCATCCATGGTGTATAGTTGAACTATAGTTGCTGTTGCAATGGAAATAATTCTGCCAGCGCCACCTAGCATCTGTTAACCTAAATGTGTGGTTAGAGGAACTGAGATGATGGTCAACCTCAGGGACAAATATATTCACTACAGTATTTTACAATCTATACGAGTAAAGAGCATTATATTTTCCTTTATATATATAGGTATAACTATATAACAGCAAAAGTTAATAATATTTATAGAAATGTTTACAGCATACATTTAATATTGGATTTTTGTACCTAGGGACAGGGACTGAAATGATGATTTCGTTTGTTTAAAACTTAAAATTAATTATTTATCCGTCATCATATGTCCTTTTATCATTGGCAATTGTTATAACAAATGTTACAATATATTACATTTTTCAGTTTTTGGTTTTAGTATAATTAATGGAATATTATTGGCAGTGGACGCAAATTGTCCAATTTTCAGATATTGACCCCTACATTTCACGAGTTACAGTCAGACCCGGTTAAGACGCTCATGGTTAATATGCGATCTCGCTTAATTCGCGGATGTTTCCCGGCTTGTTTAAATTGCCCCTAAGTGTAATGTAAAAATACCATGTTTAATACGCGATCGGTTATTACGCGTTCTCGATTAATACGTGATAGATTGGGACCTTTGAACGGAAAAAAAATCACGCTTAAGACTGGAATTCATAGATCAAAATGTTAATTGCTTCTCCCTTCTTCAGTGTTGCCAATTTAGAGGAGTTTTATTCAGATAAAAAGCACTGTTTTCGAATATAAATATTAGCTATATTTAATAACAGATTAATTAAGGTGAACATTACAAATCGGAAATAGTGGTAGATAGTTAAATGAAAAAAGAAACCCCGTTAAATTGGAAAAACTGCAATTGTTTTTTGATTCTTTGTAAGCCTCCAGTACGGTATGCTATTTCTTTCTCCCAGCTTATTTTGTGTCCAAAAAATAACGTTATCTTACAGAAGCTAGCCGTAAAACAAAGCATTACGATTGAATCCTCTTTAGCAATTTTTTAAACTTATAAACGTCGCGCATTTTCAGTTTTTATACCGTCGTACTGAAAAAAAAGTTCTTTTAAATGCATTTTGTTTGAAAACTGTATCTTCATTTATTTTTGAAATATTAATTTTTTTGGAGTTTTTGGAGCCAATTGCTTAATGTTGGCAACGAAAGTACTCCATTTCTGTAGAAAGTACAGGAAAAATAGTTTTAAAATAGTAATTATATATTTTTGTTGCCATTTTCTCGTAACATCTGAAAGAAAATGTAATTAAAATACGTGCTATTTTGAAAAAAATATATAAAAGAATGATTTCTGTTAAAACAATGGAGCTATTATATACTATATTTAATTGTAAATATCTATGAATCATTAGATAGACCTTTTTTTTTCGATTTTCTTGAATGACGGAATCTTTTTGCTCCATTTATGCATTATTTCGCGATAGTGATGTGCTATGCATGCTTTACTGTAGATGTTTAAGAGATTGATCGTAAATGTGGAATTCTTAAGCGGATGCGAATGACGTCATTTTACATAAAATAAAACGTGTGATTTAAGTCTTAAAATTGAAATATGTTTTGTACTGCAGTAGAGTCCCGCTTAACCGAGTTATTTTCTTCTGATGGACTGGTGGGTTCTATTATTATGAAACAGTTATTAAAAATGAAATGTTAGGTGAAGATGAAAGAGCAGCCGTAAAAAAAAATATGGCCATTTTTTCCCCCTCATTCTGACCAGAAAATCAGAGTTCATATTTTTATATTTAGTATATTTTTACGTTCATATTTTTATATTTAGTATATTTTTACGGCTGCTCTTTCGTCTTCACCTAATATTTCATTTATAAAGGCTGTTTCATAATAATAGAAGACATCAGTCCATCAGAAGAAAATGAAGTAATGGAAATGCCGGGGGCAACACTAAATTCTGAAAAAGTAGAATTCCTGTTCTCTAGTCTAAACATTTCTTTGTCTCTCGCATATTGTAGTAGAGAGTGAAAGACTTATTCAGGATGCTCAGATGTGTCATAAAAATTATTATAATTGGAGGTGACTATACCTGTTGTTAGTGACGTTTAAAATGTACGTTATATCATTACAATGTTTTATCATGCATGTTATAGACAAAGAAAAAAAAAAAAAAGGGAAAATCGTAAAAATTAAACAATTACGACTGCGTTTGTTTCTTTTTATCCTTTTTAGATTTTGTTTACTTTTTGCTATGCTAACAATATTTTTTTACACAAAGATTAACAAGGATAGTTATTCTTTTTATATTAAAACTGAAAGGCATTTTACAGTTCTAAATATGATTATATAAACTGGTTTAAATATTTTTCCTTTGCGTTAAAAAAATGAGTCTAGCAGGATTTTTTTGTATTTATTTTATTTTTGTTTGTAACTTATTAATTGATAATAAAGCCATATTTGAATCCATATTTATTTTAAATTATTCCTATCGGCCCTGTAAAAAGAAACAATGAGTTAAAGAGGACTCCGATTAAATTTTAATCTAACTTACATAAAGGACACAACTTTCGTCAGTATACTTATAATTGGAAGCTCTGAAGTTCTTTTAAACAATTGAATGTTTAAATAAACCCAGTTTCCCCAACGTTATACAAATCACGTTTAATACGCGATCCCGTTTAATACGCGTCTTAACTGGGTTTGACTGTATTTATGTACGTTTAAAACGTAAATTTAAATGCATTAATGTGTTTCCCCAACGTTATACAAATCCCGTTTAATACGCGACTTTTGTCGACTTCCGTGAAACGCGTCTTAACTGGGTTTGACTGTATTTATGCACGTTTAAAACAAAAATTTAAATGCATTAATGTGTTTCCCCAACGTTATACAAATGCCGTTTAATACGCGACTTTTCTCGACTTCCGTGAAACGCGTCTTAACTGAGTTTGACTGTATTTATGTACGTTTAAAACGTAAATTTAAATGCATTAAAGTGTTTCCCCAAGGTTATACAAATCCCGTTTAATACGCGACTTTTGTTGACTTCCGTGAAACGCGTCTTAACTGAGTTTGACTGTATAAATGTACGTTTAAAACGTAAATTTAAATGCAGTAATGTGTTTCCCCAGCGTTATACAAATCCCGTTTAATACGCGATCCCGTTTAATACGCGACTTTTGTCGACTTCCGTGAAACGCGTCTTAACTGGGTTTGACTGTATTTATGCACGTTTAAACCATAAATTTAAATGCATTAATGTGTTTCCCCAACGTTATACAAATCCCGTTTAATACGCGACTTTTGTCGACTTCCGTGAAACGCGTCTTAACTGGGTTTGATTGTATTTATGTACGTTTAAAACGTAAATTTTAATGCAGTAATGTGTTTCCTCAACTTTATACAAATCCCGTTTAATACGCGATCCCGTTTAATACGCGACTTTTGTCGACTTCCGTGAAACGCGTCTTAACTGGGTTTGACTGTATTTATGTACGTTTAAAACGTAAATTTAAATGCATTAATGTGTTTCCCCAACGTTATACAAATCCCGTTTAATACGCGACATTTGTCGACTTCCGTGAAACGCGTCTTAACTGGGTTTGACTGTATTTATGTACATTTAAAACGTAAATTTAAATGCATTAATGTGTTTCCCCAATGTTATACAAATCCCGTTTAATACGCGACTTTTGTCGACTTCCGTGAAACGCGTCTTAACTGGGTTTGACTGTATTTATGTACATTTAAACGTAAATTTAAATGCATTAATGTGTTTCCCCAACGTTATACAAATCCCGTTTAATACGCGACTTTTGTCGACTTCCGTGAAACGCGTCTTAACTGGGTTTGCCTGTATTTATGCACGTTTAAAACGTAAATTTAAATGCATTAATGTGTTTCCCCAACGTTATACAAATCCCGTTTAATACGCGACTTTTGTCGACTTCCGTGAAACGCGTCTTAACTGGGTTTGACTGTATTTATGTACATTTAAACGTAAATTTAAATGCATTAATGTGTTTCCCCAACGTTATACAAATCCCGTTTAATACGCGACTTTTGTCGACTTCCGTGAAACGCGTCTTAACTGGGTTTGACTGTATTTATGTACGTTTAAAACGTAAATTTAAATGCATTAATGTGTTTCCTCAACTTTATACAAATCCCGTTTAATACGCGATCCCGTTTAATACGCGACTTTTGTCGACTTCCGTGAAACGCGTCTTAACTGGGTTTGACTGTATTTATGTACGTTTAAAACGTAAATTTAAATGCATTAATGTGTTTCCCCAACGTTATACAAATCCCGTTTAATACGCGACATTTGTCGACTTCCGTGAAACGCGTCTTAACTGGGTTTGGCGGTATTTATGTACGTTTAAAACGTAAATTTAAATGTATTAATGTGTTTCCCCAACGTTATACAAATCCCGTTTAATACGCGATCCCGTTTAATACGCGACTTTTGTCGACTTCCGTGAAACGCGTCTTAACTGGGTTTGACTGTATTTAGGTACGTTTAAAACGTAAATTTAAATGCATTAATGTGTTATGCACAATTTAGAAATTTGCTATTTTTATAGAATTAATCGTCTACTAACACAAAATGAGCGGTGTCGCAGCAATAAGAAAGAAAAACTAAATACGAATGAAACTTTACTTGCGAATACACTGTATGGCCAAAGGTGACCGGTCACTTGCAATTTTAGACGTTTTGCTAAATATCTAGAAAAATATATGAGGAATTAACCTGAAACTGCAGGTGTGTAAACAATATAGTATAGTTCATAAATTTCCGCGAATATTTTTTCCTAAAACCCCATAGGGGGCCGTCAACAAATTGAAAAAGAAATCGAATATCTTTTGTGTAACCCTGTAAAAACTAATGCAGCAAAAGCATTCAAACTCGAGATTATTAATAAGTGTCTTATTGTAATATACTGTGTTCATTTTTATGAGGATAGCATGTATACTCGTAGAGAAATTAAGGTTTTTATAAAAACGGTCCCAAATTTCGCCAAGTTTTCTGCTTATAATTTTCAGAGTTCTTAATATAACAAAAAAGTTCTTTTCAGAAAATATGGCAAACAACATTGTACAGAATACCCTGCAATCAAAATGAAAAAATAATAAAAATTGTATGAAAAATGAGCAGGTTTACTAAATAATGATTCACTGCGCATGCTCGAACGTAATCAAAATATAATTTGCATAATGTGTTTGCTAAATGTGTAGAGCAACTTTTGTGCAAGCCTCAAAAACATAGTTTGAAAAGTCTGATAATAATCGTTTATAGAATAAGCTCAAAATCTGTTATTCCCAAAAGGAAGCAAAAAGATGAGGGGCTGTATCCAAATACAGTAGTACGTGCAATATTATGTATGCGACATTGGCACTAATCAATGGATATATGGATACAATCCCTCATCTTTTTGCTTCATTTTGGGAACAACGGATTTTGATCTTATTCTATAAACGATTATTATCAGACTTTTCAAACTATGTTTTTTGAGACTTTTACAAAAGTTGCTCTATACATTTAGCTAACAAATTATGCACATTATATTTTGATTGCATTCGCGCATGCGCAGTGAAAGATTTTTTAATAAATCTGCTCTCATTTTTCATCCAATTCTTATTATTTTTTAATTCTGATTACAAAGTATTATGAACAATATTATTCGTGATATTTTCTGAAATGAACTTTACTTTATACTAAGAACTCTGCAAATTATAAGCAAAAAAATTGGGAAAATTTGGCACTGTTTTTATAAAAACCTTAATTTCTTTACGAGTATACATGCTATCCTCATAAAAATGAACACACTATATTCCAATAAGTCACTTAATAATAATCTCGAGTTTGAACATTTTTGCTACATTAGGTTTTACAGGGTTATCCAAAAGATATTCGTTCTTTTTCAATTTGTTGACGGTCCCCTATGGGGTTTCGGGAAATAATCTTCGCGGAAATATATGACCTATACTATACTGTTTACACACTTGCAGTTTTAGGTTAATTCCTTATGTATTTTTCTAGATATTTAACAAAACGTCTAAAATCGCAAGTGACCGGTCACCTTAGGTCATATAGTGTATATAGTTTTAATCCATTCATGCCTGAATTTTTGTTTTCTAAAATTTGTAGGTAAAATCACTTTAAAATATTGCAATATGAACTAGCAAAGTACGGGAAAAAAATACGCTAAACTATTTTTGCATTTATTTGATAAAATATAAACGTACTAAATATGGGAATATCCATATGTGGAAAAATGCATAATTATATGGTTTGTTTAAATTTATATAAATTAAACATTTAAGTGGTATATTATGTACTATAATTAGTATTTTTATGACTATTAAAAATATATTTATTTATTTACAGAGATTAATAACATTATAAGTATTATTAATAATAAATTAAGAATAATCGTATTTTGGGTTAAAAAACAATTTATTTCAAAATCCTCTTAAAAAGGACTTTACATAAATAACTGCCCCCTAAATGTTTAATAGAAATATGTTCCCATTTGCGCCTAGCGCCCTATATTTTGTACTTTATAAACATGCATAGAAAATAGGATTGAACATACAATTTCGTAATAAAAAAAATACGTGTTTAAAAGATTATGACTTATTTATTTGGATCCTTGATAGAAAAATAACAAATAAACTTACTTTTTACGTTTCGCTATCCTCAAAAATGGAAAATCTATAAACACCGGAAAAAGGCCTTCACTTAAACACATAAATATCAGTCTTATGCTCTCATCTCTCGGTAATATATAAAGACTTTTATTGTCAATTACTTCATACAATTTTTTTGGTCAAAGAAGAAGAAAATTTTAAACATTTATTAAAATTCGAAACATCCCAAAAATGAGACGCTAGGCATAAGTGTGTTAAATGTTAGAAAGTACATAGATTTGACATATTTAATATATCACTGATTTTAAACACAGTAATATGTCTTCTGAAATTATTGTTTATATATTTTCATTCAAAAACATTGTATTTTTTAATAATACGTGATTTACAAGACATTCGGGGTTTCTTCATAAGATTATTAGTTTTAACAAAATGGAAAATTCATTCAACTTAGTTTATATAAGAATGAAACGGATGTGTTAAGGGTGTTGCATATCCGCATACCTACCATGTTAAATTAGTGTAACTTTTCTCAGAAACTACCAAAGATATTCACTTGAAATTTTTTATAGTAAATAATGCCTAATAAAGGGTAGTCAAATTTGTAAACAGATATTCTTTACTTACTAACCGCCCTTGGTGACCAGTTTGGTCTCCCTTAAATTGTATCTTTGGGAAAGCCTGTAAGCATTGTACCATGTTACTTTTATTCATAATTTAATTTACTTGGGCTCCCTTAAATATAATTAATATAATCCCTTAAGATAATATTAGTTTTTGTTGCATTAAAATATCTCAATTTGTTGATTTTCTGTAAGCAATGGAAGTCTTTGAATTTGGCGAAATACTAGAGATATCGCTAAGTTGGCGTCGCTTTTGACGACTCAGTTTGATCGCAAAATTTGACGATATATATCCTCAAATTGGTGACAAACATGGCGACATTTGGAGACGAAACAGTGTCACCCCTATGGTAACTCCCTTATAGGTATGGAGATGCCTTAAATGCTGTTCAATAACTAATGAGAAACGTTTCATTTGGGCGTTGCCATTAAACAATTAACAAGTAATCGCGATTTCTGTGCCACATACGATTTCGCAATATACATATTGATTGTCGTAGAAACAAAAGCAATTTACCATTCGAAAAGAAGGGGGGAGATAAAGGATTCAATATATATATATATATATAACTATTTTTATGAAGAATTTGTCTTTTGACTGCCCTTAACATAAAATTTTGTCATGTAAAATTTACAAACTGCTGTTTTTTAGAGTGCTGTAAAATTTTTCATGTCTGGGGAAAATCGTGTTGCTAATGGCTGCTTGCTGCCCGTAACAGAAATAATTTGATTTTTATTTCACTTGTTGCTTGAATTCGATTTCACACCATCGGTGTTTGAAAAATTATATAATAAAATGCAGGAAAAATCACATCATATTTTTTTTACAGTGTTACTCTTGCATGTATAAATTCAATTACGCAACAGGAAATGTTTTATTGGAAATTGATAGCAACCTGAAAACAAATATTCCTGTTTGAGAAAACTGATTATAAAACACTAAAAAAAAAAAAAAAAAAATCCTTCCGCACAGGTAGATTTAGAAGTTAAGTACTAATTTCACCAACAAAAACTAAATCAAGATTAGAGATTAACCTTGTTTAACAATTTATCTGGCCGCTTCTGATGAGTTTTTAATTTCATTTTTCTGTAAGAGCTGGTTTTTAGAATCATGTTTATACAATAATTTTTTCTTTAACCCCTATTTTTATTTATTTATTTATTGTAGTTATTTATTTATTTTACTGTAAGTATTGGCCCTATAAAAACTAGTGAATATAAAAGTTGTAGATAATATTAAGAAAATTTCTAATAAATTTAAATCGATTTAATATCTTGAGAATTGACGAAGTAATGAATCTGTTCTTCTTAAAACTCTGGTTTTCTTTTTTTTTTTTCGTTCCTTGAGCCCAAAATTTTCGTCCTTTTTCTGTAAGTAATAATAACACCGTACAACAATGGTTTTGTCCTAGAGCTAAAATTAGTTGATTTTAGATCAGTTTTTGGCGCTGATTCCGAATATGCTTTACGTTTATCTCTAGGTGATTCAGGTTTTGAGAAATCTGCATATTTAAATTTATGCAAATTTAAGCTTTTTTGTGCTATTTTGTGCAAATTTTATGTACAATATATGTCACATCTAATTTCGTTTTCTAGATAAGGACTACTTGACTATTTGCTTCAGATAAATGTCACGATTTGCATATTCTTAACATTTATTTATCAGTTATGAAGCCTAATTTGCATATTTTTCAGTGGTGTAATGTCCACATCACTATCAATTTTAAAATAGTTGCCACAGAATTGACGTAATTTTTTTTCTAGACGAGATTTTTATGCTGATTTCAAATCTGCAGTCTGTTTTCTTATGTCATGTCCAGTTTTTGAGTAAGATGAATTCCTACTTTTGCAAGGCATTAACACAGGTTTGATATAAGATGCTTTTTAGGGGTGTGTAATTCATTGCAAGAAGGTGAACAGGGTCAGATTCATATCAGAGACATAAACAAAAATTTATATAATCGAAAAAAAAAAATAAGTAGTAGAATCGATCCTAACTAGCTGAAGTTTATCATACAAAGTATCATAAAAAGCTATTTCTGGCTTTTTTGACCAAAAACTAAAATTTCACTTTTTTCAAAAACTAGACGTGATAAAAGAAAACAGATACAAGATTTGAAATCAGCTCAAAAAACTGGTTTAGAAAAATATTAGCGTACTCGTGCGGCAGAAATATTTGAACGTCAAGAAACATTATTAGAAAAACATAAAAAATATGCAAATTAGGTACAATATTTCACAGTCACATGTTAGTATAATCTCAGAAACAACGTTTTTGTGAAGTAAATTAGGTAGTAATCATAACATAAAACAAAAAACCCTGTCTGATATTGCTTTATACCTTAAATTTGGAAATAATTGCGTAAAATTTACTAAATCTGCATAAATTGAAATATGCAAACATCTTTCAGACTTGACGTACTGGAGTAAACCTAAAACTAGATTCGGAATCAGCACACAAAGCCGCATAAAAACAACTAATTTCTGTTTTAGGACAGAGCAAAAGTTCAAATTTGTTGACCAGTGTAACTTTAAACTGATTTCATATACAAGGTGGCCATAATTAAACTGACAGTACTCAGAGTGTTCTGTAACGCGATCTAATTGATTTAATGAGGCCAAATTTTGTAAGAAGATTAAACATGTTAGGGGATGAAGGATTCCGCGAAAAAAAATTTTTAGTTCCAAAATCACTTATAGGGCAATATGTGGCGCTGTGTGACAGAAAAAAAAAGCGTTTAAAAAAAGCAGAATCAATACTAAAATCGTTAAGTGTGTTAAATAAAAGGCAATTTTATTTCAGTAATGATTCTGCATTTTTAAAACTCTCTTTTCCCTTAAACAGCGCCAGATATTCCCCTAGTGGTGACTTTTGGAACTAATTTTGTTTCGCGGAAACCTTCGTCCCCCATCTTGTTTAATCTTCTTACAAAATTTGGCGTCATTTTGTCAATTAGATCGCGCAGCAGAACACCGTGAGTACTGTCAGTTTAATTATGGCCACCTTGTATATTACAATTAAGAAGTTATTGGTTGTTTTCTGTTTTCACAACCCCCCCCCCTGTTTCCACCCCCTTGGTCTGATTTTGCCCATTAGTGAACTTGGCCGAGATTTTTTGTCCCTTGATTTTATGCATCAGTTTGGCGGATATTTTTGTGCAGAATTATGAAAGTTATCGTGTACATAAAAAAGTGATATAGATAGATAAATAGATAGATGATAAATAAACAAATATATAGATTCATTGAAAGATAAAGTTTTGAACTGGGGGGTGTTTTGGGGGTTATAGGGGTCATAATCGGCGTACATCATCAAAAATGTTTCAGAAATTTCAATAGGGGAGAATGTAATACGTAGTATTTCTTACGAAATCTACCGAAAACTACTTTGGTGCGTTTATAATATCAGTTGTGGTAAAATAAGCATTGTTTTTATAAGCGCTTCTTAAAATGTAGAAAATGTTTCTGGTTTTTCAAAAGACAAAAAATACTTATTGTAATCGTGGATAACTCGGAAGGCATTATTGTATATTTTCGTACGTAATTACATTATGCTTCGTCGATTAATGGATATTTGCTTTGTTTTTAAAAGCGTAATTAAAATGAGGTAATCAAAGTGCTAATAATTTACTTAAGTAATATTGTTATTGATATACAAAAAAAGACATTTGTCTACAGTATTATAAACTAAGGAAAATAAATTTAACGATGATTATTTTAGGTAGCTTTCATTACAAAAGCTACCTATTGCAGCCGTTCGGAGGAAAGTGATTTCAAAAAATTTTGGTATATTTTCATCGATCATGACCCCTCAGACCCCGAAACCACCCTCCGTTCAAAATTTATATATATATATATATATATATATGACATTTGTCACACTGTAACTCTCGTATTTATGAACCGATTTGAATGTAATTCGGTGTGTACATAGTACATACCAATGTCTCGACCGAGTTTGTTGGTCAGCTTCATCCGCCATCTTGTTTAAAAATGGCGGCCATTTAAATTTTTAAGAAAAATTTAAATTTGAAATGTGGTACCAAAAAATTGAAAACTGAAAAAATATTTTTTTTCTTATATGTTTGACCTTGATAAAAAGATTCGGGAGCAGTTTTTGTTTCGTCTATATCTTAAAAAGGTGGCTGAATTATAGCATTTTGAATTTCTAGCGTGGCTGACATTTTGAAACGTCCTGATTTTTGTCACGTGATAACAGGCGTATTTATGAACCGATTTGGATGTACCTGGGTGTGTACAGAGTACATACAAATATCTCGACCGAGTTCGTTGGCCAGCTTCATCCGCCATCTTGTTTCAAAATGGCGGCAATTAAAAAAAATTTAAAAAATTAAAATTTAAAATGAGGTACCAAAAAATTGGAAAATGAAAAAGATTTTTTTAGCATGTGTTGCACCTTAATACAAAGATTCCGGATCAGTTTTTGTTTCGTCTATATCTAAAAAAATAGCTGAGTTACAGCATTTTGAATTTCTATTGTGGCTGACATTTTAAAACGACCTGATTTTGTCACGCGATAACAGGCGTATTTATAAACCGATTTGGATGTAACTTGGTCTGTACATAGTACATACCAATGTCTCGACCGAGTTCTTTGGCCAGCTTCATTCGCCATCTGGTTTCAAAAGGGTTGCCATTAAAAAAATTAAATTTAAAATTTAAAATAAGGTATTAAAAAATTAGAAAATGAAAAAGATTTTTTTTGTGTTTGGCCTTGATACAAAGATTCCGGAGCAGTTTTTGTTTCTGAAAATTTGTTCTTTTGTTTATATTTTAAAAAATGGTTGAATTATAGCACTTTGAATTTCTAGCATGGCTAACATTTTGAAACGATCTTGTATTTGTCATGCGATAACAAACGTATTCGCCTATTTTGATGTAAGAAGTCATGTGGATAGTATACATCAATATCTGGACCAAGTTCGCTGGCCAGATTCATCAGCCATATTGTTTCAAAATGGCGGCCATTAAATTAAAAAAAATTATATTTAAAGTGAGGTGTAAAAAAATTAGAAATTGAAAAAGGTTTCTTTCTTAAGTATTTGACCTTGATATAAGGAATCGGGAGCATTTTTTGTTTGATTTATCTTAAAAAATGGGTCAGATATAGCAGTTTCAATTTCTAATGTGGTTGACATTTTGAAAAATCTAATTTTTTGCCTGCGACAGCACTTGTATATATCAACTGATTCCGACGTGAGTGAGCATGTACACAGCAATTACTAAGGTCTCTATCAAGTTCCACTGATTAGCCTCATCCACTATGTTGTCTTAAAATGTCAGGCACTTTAAGAAATCGCCGAATTTGGCAGCCAAATATAAGTTACTTTAAATTAAAGCAGTTTGGACAAAGCTGACTAATTTCGCTCAATTCTCATTCATAATGATTTAGTATTGATAAAAATTAGTATTGAATCTCCTATATTCGGTTTCCACTAAATTGAGATTCGAGTGTTTGAATAATATTATTTGGCTTTTTTAAAATAAGGAATATGAAAGCAACCTCTTCCTCCCGGCACTGGCCGGAAGGACTTTTTTATCATGTTACGGCTTGCTTCCACAAAAGCTACATAATTTATAGCATCTCTTTTTATTCATTTGATACATTAATTACGTTTCTAAAAAGAAAATGTATAAAAAATTTATTTATACGCATTTTACATTAAAAAGAACTATTTTTGTTTTATGCATTTTCTTTTTACATTTACAATAAAACATGTTCATAAGTATGATTAAAAGAACAAAATGAAAAGTATATTTTTCTATTCAATTTGTCATTGATTTTACTTCTATTCATGATCGTGATATTTGCATAATGTTTTCTAATCAAAAGAGTAATTGTGCAGTAATTGCTTTTCGGATTAGGTAAGGAGAAAATAAATTATATAGAGAAACGACATTTTCAATGTTTTTCGTTTTTATTATTTAAGGTATCATTTAATTTTGGTTTGTCACAGGACACTTTAATAATGAATTTTGCTGTTCCTTAATTAATTTTTAAAGATACTTTAAGATTATTATTTTTATTTGTAAAAATAAATATAATAATAAATACAACGCGGCAGTTTTAATTAGTGCAACAAAAAAGGCAGCAGATAGCTTTTTATGTTTTGCCAATGTTGTATAATTTATGAAAACATTGAATACCTTTCTGAAAACATATAAAGACGTGAGTTTCAAAATTCGGCTTATCTAGAAAATCAGACCTTAGGAAATCGCGAAAAACCTTTAACTGCGCCCATTGGTTTTTATTGTAAACCAAGTTTTTACAATGCCAGAAATACAGGATTTTTTTGCGGGTTGTAGCGTATTTTCGGTACAGGTTTACCAATTGAATGGATTGATAGAAAAAACACGATTTTTTAAGTTTTAGATAAAGCGATTTTTGAAACTTGGGTCCACATAAGTAAATATATATAAGAATAAGGAATTAAATTAAAATAAATTTAAATAATAGAAAAAAAGAAATTGTGAAAACGGTTTTTTTTTTTGTATTTCTTATACAAAAAGTAATACAGGATAAAATTTATTATTGTAAAAATCTACATATTTTGTAGAATCTTTTAGCATAAAAATTAAAGGAAATAATACAAAAATTAAAATAATACTTGGAAAAAAATCTAAATATTAGAATAACCATTTACCTGGTACAAACTATTAGAATAATGCATTGTAAGTAAAACGTATTTTTTTATTTAAAGAGAAATAGTTATTCTTTAATATTTTGTAGTACCTTTACATCTTATAACAGCACGAACTTGCTTTGCCAAGCTAGCTACAAGTGGTTCACAATGTATTCTGCTTAGATATGACCATGTCGACTTTATGCAGGAAAGAATCTTAACCTTGTTCTTTGGTTCAACATTTTGCAGTCTTTTCTTCATTATTCCGGACAAATTCTCTATTGGGTTTAAATCCGATGAATTAAGTGGTCAGGGAAGTACGTTAATTTGGTGTTTCTTATGCCAGTTCTTGGTGAACATTGACACGTGTGAAACTGCTAAATCATGTTGGAAAATAAAACCATCACCACAAAGATCGTTCGACGATGGTACATGAAATTATCAAGGATTTTTTTATATATCGCAGAATTAACCCTTTCGTTAACGATACATACTCTTCCAGGACCATTTGCAGTTATGCAAGCCCATACCATTACACCGACTGCAAATTTCACTGATCGTTTCATGCAGTCCTTTTCTCATGCTTCTTGCTTCATTCGCCATACACGAACACATTGATCACCATATGTTACGCAAAACAAACTCTCATCACTAAACAATATTTTTTTCCGATCCTCCAGACCCCATAAAATCCAATTTTTGCACTACTTCACTCTTTCCGTTTTCAGTTTAATAGTCATGACGGGCTTTATCTTAGGTGCACAAGATTAAAATCAAAGTTTACGGAGGCGTCTTATTGTTGTGAATTTACTCACATCAGCACCGTGTTCATTCCACTTTCGACGCAAATATCTTACACTTCTAAACCATTTTTAGGTAGCTTTCATTACAAAAAGCTACCTATTGCAGCCGTTCGGAGGAAAGCGATTTCAAAAAATTTTGGTATATTTTCATCGATCATGACCCCCAGACCCCGAAACCAACCTCCGTTCAAAATTGATATATATATATATCTGACGTATGTCACACTGTAACTCACGTATTTATGAACCGATTTGGATGTAATTCGGTGTTTACATAGTACACACCAATGTCTCGACCGCGTTCGTTGGCCAGCTTCATCCGCCATTTTGTTTCAAAATAGCGGCCATTTAAAATTTTTTTAAAAATTTAAAATTTGAAATGTGGTACCAAAAAATTGAAAATGGAAAAATATTTTTTTCTTATGTATTTGACCTTTATACAAAGACTCCGGAGCAATTTTTGTTTCGTCTATATCTTAAAAAATGGCTGAGTTACAGCATTTTGAATTTCTAGCGTGGCTGACATTTTGAAACGTCCTGAAATTTGTCACGCGATAAAAGGCGCATTTATGAACCGATTTGGATGTAACTTCGTTTATACATAGTACATACCAATGTCTCGACCGAGTTCGTTGGCCAGCATCATCCGCCATCTTGTTTAAAAATGGCGGCCATTTAAATTTTTAAGAAAAATTTAAATTTGAAATGTGGTACCAAAAATTGAAAATTGAAAAAATATTTTTTTCTTATGTGTTTGACCTTGATAAAAAGATTCGGGAGCAGTTTTTGTTTCGTCTATATCTTAAAAAATGGCTGAGTTATAGCATTTTGAATTTCTAGCGTGGCTGACATTTTGAAGTGTCCTGATTTTTGTCACGTGATAACAGATGTATTTATGAACCGATTTGGATGTAATTCGGTGTGTACATAGTACACACCAATGTCTCGACCGAGTTCGTTGGCCAGCTTCATCTGCCATCTTGTTTCAAAATGGCGGCCATTTAAAAAAAAATTTTAAAAATTTAAAATTTAAAATGAGATACCAAAAAATTGGAAAATGAAAAAGATTTTCTTCGTGTGTGTTTGACCTTAATACAGAGATTCCGGAACAGGTTTTGTTTTGTCTATATCTAAAAAAATGGCTGAGTTATAGCATTTTGAATTTCTATTGTGGCTGACATTTTAAAACGACCTGATTTTTGTCACGCGATAACAGGCGTATTTATGAACCGATTTGGATGTAACTTGATCTGTACATAGTACATACCAATGTCTCGACCGAGTTCGTTGATCAGTTTCATTCGCCATCTTGTTTCAAAAGGGTTGCCATTTAAAAAAAAAGCAATTTAAAATTTAAAATAAAGTATTAAAAAATTGGAAAATGAAAAAAAAAAATTGTGTGTTTGGCCTTGATGCAAAGATTCTGGAGCAGTTTTTGTTTCTGAAAATTTGTTCTTTTGTTTATATCTTAAAAAATATTGAATTATAGCACTTTAAATTTCTAGCATGGCTAACACTTTGAAACGATCTTGTATTTGTCACGCGATAACACACGTATTCGCCTATTTCGGTGGAAGAAGGCATGTGGATAGTATACATCAATATCTCAACCAAGTTCATTGGCCAGCTTCATCAGCCATCTTGTTTCAAAATGGCGGCCATTAAATTAAATATATTATATTTAAAGTCAGGTGCAAAAAAAAAAAAAAAAATTGAAATTGAAAAAGGTTTCTTTCATAAGTATTTGACCTTGATATAAGCATTCACGAGCATTTTTTGTTTGTTTTTATCTTAAAAAATGGCTCAGATATAGCAGTTTCAATTTCTAATGTGGGTGACATTTTGAAAAACTTATTTTTTGCCTGCGACAGCACTCGTATATATCAACCGATTCCGATGTGAGTGAGCATGTGCACAGCCATTACTAAGGTCTCGACCAAGTTCACTGATTAGCCTCAACCACCATGTTGTCTTAAAATGGCAGGAACTTTAAGAAATCGCCGAATTTGGCAGCCAAATATAAGTTAGTTTAAATAAAAGCAGCTTGGATAAAGCTGACTAATTTCGCGAAATTCTCATTCATAATGATTTAGTATTGATGAAAATTAATATTGAATCTCCTATATTCGGTTTCCACTAAATTGAGCTTCGTGTGTTTGAATAATATAAGTTGGCTTTTTTAAAATAAGGAAAATGAAAGCTACCTCTTCCTCCCGGCACTGGCCGGAAGGACTTCTTTAGAAATACTCTTTAGTTATCTGTCTCTTTTGCTCTATATCATTATATCGCTAAGTAGTTTTTGGCTTTCGGGCGCTATTCAAAATTTTCTTTTTAAAATGCTCGTCGTTTAAATATCGCTTCATTGCCCTACCGACACTTGATTGAGAACATTTTAAGTAACTGCCGATATATTGCTGATTACGACCTTCTTTATGTAAATCAATAATACGATGCTTTGTGAACTCCGTTATGTCGGACGAAGACCCATGTTTCACCCAAAATGAAAATAATGATGATGCAAAGCAATTTTATTACTTAAGGAGAAGTCCCTCAGAAGCTAATTTTATGCTTAATTTATTGAACATTCTGAACCAATCAGGAAAATTCATTGCCAATTTTTTAAACCACCTATTTTAGTATTCTAATATTTTGAATAATGAAAATAATTTTACAAAAATACAATATTCACTAAAAATTTAACCTTTTACAGTTTTGATTTTCTTTTATAACATGCAAATTTATTAAAGCATCAACCGTCGTTTTTTTTTCAATTGTACTACATTGAAATAAAGCTAAATGCAATTCCAAATATAAATGAAACGAATTATTCATTTTTTTTTTTTTTTTTTTTTTTTTTTTTTTTACTTGGAGCAGTATAAGCGCATTATAACGTACTACGGAGCATTTCGAACTTCAGTTCTATATTTCTATGAGAGTGGTACATTGTAAAAAAATGTTGTACTTATAATTGCACTTAATTTTGTAATTTTTTAAGCATCGATGCTTGGAAATCGAATTCAAGAAACGATGTTGTGAAAGCGAATTCAAATTTTGTAATTTTTCAAGCACCGATGCTTAGAAATCGAATTCAAGAAAGGATGTTGTGAAAGCGAATTCAAGCAACAAGTGAAGTAAAAATCGAATTATCTCATTCACATGCACCACAGAGCCAATAGCAATGCGACGTTACTCGGACTTGAGAAACTTTACAGCACTCTTAAACACAGCATCTCCTAACAGCCACTGTGTTGGCAGTCGGGTTGCCAGCAACTTTTGTTGAAAAAGACAGTGGTTTTTCCTGAACTTTTTGTTGTAATTTTTCAAGCACCGATGTTGCGAAATCAATTTCAAGCACCGATGATGTGAATGCGAATTCAAGCAACAGGTGAAGTGAAAATGGAATTATTTCTGTGACGTGCTCCACTCAGCGAATAGCAACGCGACTTCAGCAGACTTGAAAATTTTCACAGCATTGTTAAAGAAAGCAGCCCCTGTGCCTTTTACAGCAACTGTGCTGACAGTCGGGGTGCTTAAAAAATACAGTTTTTTTTTTTTTTTTTTTTTTTTTTTTACAGTATATTGTTTCAAAGCTCTTGTCGTGACGATCAAGAAATGTATAAAAACCATACTCCTGATTTCAATAGTTCACGAACATTCGCAGTGAAAAATATTAAAAAAAAGAATTCGATGAAAAGATCTGAAAACTGTTTTAAGAATTAGTGGGCAAATAAATCGAATTGCAAGTACAGTGCGATTAGTAGCGACAACTAACTGCTTGCCTGCAGTGCTTCAAGTTCTTCGCCGTTTATGTCTGGTGTTGGAAACATTTATATTTTCAACACTTTTTGTAAAATAAAATTGTCATGATTGATTGATTATAACACAAAATTCCTGTCTTCTTTAGCTTTTGAAGGCATCTCGAGTTGTTTCCCCCTTCTGTAGTTCTCTTTTTCCAAAAGAGAAATGGACCCATATCTCGTGAACTATTGGATTAGGAGTAAAGTGGCAATGCATTTCTTGATCCTTGAGGCAATAAATTTCGAACGATACCGCACTCTTCAAAATCCAGAACTGATAGTTGGGGATGTTTCTAGTTAGTATTAATTTTGTAACTGTCATTTTCTATTGTATTTATATAAATGTTTTAATTGCAAACATTTATTAAGTGTTGACTTAAATGTATTTTAATAATTCACTTCAAAACTCTGATATCACAATTCCTTTTTATCTTTCAAAAGTAATGTAGGTTATAATATCTAATGTGAAATCCTTTCATGCCTTTTTTTTAAATACCGATTACATTCTTGATAGTTATTCATCCACTCGCCGAAATTACTTGATATGGCATCGAAAACAAAATGTATTCTCTGTAATAAAACAGGCGTTTAGATAAAAGTTTTAAAAAACTGTCTCGCTTTTAGCAATGTCTTTTATCTCTTGCGTAATTTCACGATATAATACGTTATTTATTGGAGACCAAAAGATCTACACATTTTTGAAAGTCAAATCAATTTCAAAGTTGTATTTCAAAACCCCTTTACATTATTGAGGATTTTTGTTGTCCTTAGGAATGTGTAACACAATTTGTATGTCAGCCATAAAAAGTTACATTTTATAGGTTATACATCACTTTTAATCTCGAATAGTTTCAATTTTTACATAATATAATCGAAAATAATATGCACTTTCAAAGGAATTTATTGGAAAACTGTAACTCAACTGAATTTTTGAATATCTAAATTATTTCCCAAGCATCAGTCTGTTTTAAATTTTTTATCAACAATGATTAATTCTTTATTACAAAAAAGTTAAGTAGTTAGAGGCAGATTTACTGCCATTCGCAATTGATTTCCCAGAACAAATTAAAACAAACAAATAACAACAAAAATAATTAATCATAAAATAAGATTAACATCAAGTTGACACTTGTGACCAAAATTAAAAGTGTAAACGTAAAATCTGACTTCTGTGCATTACAATGTGAATTTAGAAAAATTCCTTTTATAGTTCTTTATAAATTTTTCATCTAAATATGTAAACGAAAAGTCCAATTTTTAAGCATTAAAATGTGAATTTAGATAATTCCTTTTATAGTTTCTTATGAATTTTTGAACTAAATATGTAAACGAAAGGTCTTATTTTTAAGCATTAAAATGTTAATTTAGAAATATTCCTTTTACAGATCCTTATAAATTTTTCAACTATACGTGTAAACCAAAAGCATTAAAATGAGAATTTAGGAAAATTCCTTTTATAGTTCCTTATAAATTGTCTTCCTACTTATTATTTTTATTTTTAACTTTTTATTTTAAATAATGAAACATAATTTCCTAAGGTGAAACATGATTTCCTAAATTGTGTCAGTGCCCGATAGAATCTGAACAGAGTTTCCAAGTAGACTGCATTGTTTTTTTTGTTTTTTTTTTGGCACAGTATCACTCTAAAGGGTACGAATGACGATTTTTTTATTAACTCAAGTTTTATGTTCACCTAATGCAGAACATAAATGAGATTTTTTTAAAAGTGTAGCTTAATTAGTAATATTTAAAACTTAGCATATTTCAATAACCACGCATACAAAGCCTCAAGTATTTTTAATCAAATATATATATACTTCTGTGGATAAACAACATCTAATATAAAGGAATTCAGAACAACAAGATTAGTTATTTTCTATGATGTTTCGCCTACAGGTGTAATTCGTAATTAAACATGGAATTCCATAAATCCAGTGATCAATCTATGTTCCCTCAAAGAGCATCCTTTGGCACAATTCAACATCTAAAGTAATTTTACACTCGAAAACATTTGTAAAGTTATTATTTGAACCACACTTATAACTTATGAATTACGAAAGTGATTGTTCATTAATGAACATTTTCTACTTATACATTAATCAAAATTTGAATTCGCTATATTGTAATATGTATTTATAGCTTTGTATTTTATGATGACTGAAGGATAAAACTGTACTTTTGCAAAAAGTTCGGAATTCAGACAAAAAAACTGTATGAGGCACTTTGTTAGAATTCCTTATAATAAATGCCTTTTCATATACAGTAACCTCTCATTTATACGACTCTCTCGGTTATACGCCGAATTCTCTTGGTCCTGTTCAGCTTTATGGGAAATAATGCTAAACTTCTTTAAGTTATACATCTGCTTCTTTCACTTATACGACGTATTAAACGGTTCAGGTGATTTTACATTTCTAACTCAAGAATTCATTTTTATAATCTTTAAAGTACAAAATCATTCACGTTTTCATACCTTTATCCTTTCCCTATTGTTAAAGTTTTTATCAATAATGAAGACATGAGCAAGGACGATGACGAAAATGAGAGAAGTGTTTCTGGTGCTGTAATGTTTCAGAAACAAGTGCTGCTTTAAATACATTAAAGAATTATATTCATGAAAATGATTATTCCCAAAATAGCTTAAAAGCTTTATTAGACTTCGAAAAGGATATTTTCTCTTTCCGTTGACGAGAGAGACAAACTAATATCACTTCATTTTTTGAGAAAATCTGATTTGTAAATCTTAATCTTTAAAATAAACATAGTGGTAAGTGAACTATTTTGTGAACTTATATTTTTTTTTTGTTTTATTTTTATATATTTGATAAATTTTGTTAAAATATGTTCTTAGTACTCCAAAAGTATTGTATTTAATGTAGGTAAAATAATTAACACATATAAAGTTTGAAGCATGTATAATAAAGGTGTCTCTCACTTATACGACTCTCTCAGTTATAGGGGAAGGTGGGGCAAAATCGGGTACCATAAATGTTTGTTGTTCTCAAATGCAGTCAAATGGGAAAACAAAATATGAACTACGTTTTTAATATTAAATGAACCTTTGGCTATAATAAAACATATTCTTTTCGATGAAAAATAAAATTGATTATATAAAAAAAAGCTTTTTTTTTCAGACATATGCAAAAACCCGGTTTTACCCCACTGGTTGGGTAAAACCGGGTATCCATTTAAAACTCCTAAAAAACTCATTTTTGTCAAAAAGTTCTTGTTTAATGTAATAAATAAACACATTTTTGTTATTTATAACAAAACAAAATTGCACATGTGCTCTTCCATGTGTCAAAAATAAATCTGTGGCAAATTTTCTACATTGCATATACCTACCTATTTTACACTGGAAGTCTAAGAGATATTTCAACTGCTAAAGTCACAAGTAATTTTTGTCATCATGTTCTTCTTCATACTACATGCTACATGTGACCTTCTGTGGATTTCAAACATTGTATCCAACCTTTTTTGGATTTTAAATTGGAGTAAAATTCATTGCAAAACATTCAGACTTCATTATCTTCTTCATCTTCTTAGGATTTCTCCTTTACCTTTTGTTTGTTACTTTTTCTGTTGATTCTTAATTTTTTTTTTTTTTTTTAATGAATCTCCCGTTTTCGTTCTGCATGATGTTTGGCTTCTTTCTCCTGTTTTTAGCTCTAATTTATAAGGCGAGGAAGTCAAAATAATAGTTTTCCCATTCTTTTGCCGGCTCTTTTCACAACCTAAAGTCTTTCTGGGGAGGGGGTAATAACATTTAAGGAGAAATTGGAAATGTAGATTGCTGTTATACACAATCTGAGATATCGATGGAAAAGGCTAGATGTTGTTAACTGCTGGATGTGTGATGTCAACACTTTTAAATGGGAAGGATAAGCTTCATTATACTGCGATGTTTCAGAACTATTTATTTCTGCAGTTATTCCAGCCTATGGCTGTGTAGACCAAGGAGTGTTATCACTAACTTTTATGTGTCTATCTCTCATTTCCGAAGTAGAAAAAAAGATGGTCTGGAAGAACATCGCTGTTGTAGGTGAAAATTAATGTTTTCTCAAACAGTCTGATTGGATTAATTGCAATTGCTGCTCTGAAAAATGCAGCTTTTAGTAAATTTTCAATTTTGCAAATTCTTACAGATTGCCCAGGATTAGAAAGAAACCGCTTCCTCACCTCTTGTTTGTAGTATGAGTTTAGAGGTGCCATGAATGATACATCGAGGGGTTAACAGTACTTAACAGCATTAAATTGCAATTTACAGCTTCATGCTAATTTATTAACTAACCTAAAAAAATCCTTCCTCGAGTGTAGGACAGAACCGGGTATACACGGTTTTGATCCACTCTTAAGTACAGTTTTAACCCAACATGACGCAGAGTTAAAAACATGGCAACATTACTCTCATTCCTATAGTGGAAGAGCAATGAATGTGTGAAAAGGCTTGAAGGAAAGCAAATAATTTGAAACAGCCCTTACCAATATTTAATATGCTGATAAACAGTTAATATATGCGTAAAACATACAATCAAGCAAAACAATTTTTAAGAGTAATTCAAACAAACTTCTTCACGCAAAAAATAACCGCAGACAGTAGGATTTCGTGCAGCTAAAATGCTGTAATGATGTTCGAGAAGCAATTCCTCGTGTTGGCCGATAGACAAAAGTTCAAATCAAGGAGGAACATGCGCTACCCGGTTATGCCCGCCTACCCGTTTTGTACAACTCTCTTCTAAGACTTTTTTTCTACGGTCACCTGAAAGTTGTATCAGTGAGAGGTCACTGTATTGTGTAATGTCGTTTTAAATTAAGTTAAAACGGCTTGTGATAGTTAATATAATTTGCCATATACCGAGTGTTCTAAAAAGGTTTCGCTGATTTTAAAATTTAATAACTCGCAAACGGTGACAGATATTTAAAAAATTCTTGCAGGAGTTTTTTACTGTGATTCTACAATTTGTTTCAAATTACAAACAATAGATGACGCTGCAAACAATAGGCGATAAATTCAAGCGGAATGTTTTTGCCTTTCTCTTCTTCCATGCCAAAAAAAGGAGATTAAAATGTATTGAAGGGATGCCGAAGTACCAAAAATCGGGTATGGATTTAGCGCATATTGCTCGCAGTGCCATCTGTTGTTTGTAATTCAAACTAAATTCGAGAATCACAGTAAAACACTCTTGACATCATATATAACACTCCTGCAAGAATTTTTTAAATATCTGTCACCAAGTTATTGAATTTTAAAATCAGCCAGTCCTATTTGGGGCACCCAGTATATGCATAGTAAAGAGCGTCTGTATGTCGCTGCTGCCATTGTTGTGAAATGACATAGATGCATGTTTTGTGTCATGTGAATAATAGTCTTCATTTCTTGCTACAACGCTCGAAACAAATTCGTAAATTGAAAGATTTTTCCGTTCATTATATTTCAATAAAGCACACAAATTTTCGCATTTTTTCGCTCATTTTCTTCCAAATCAAAGAAAATTCCCCGTAATCTAACGTAAAAATCAACGTTCCGGCACATGTGCTGCCTAGTACTTTTTCATACTAGAAACTTAATTTTTACGCGTGTCCTTTTTCTTCAAAATACGAAAAAATCCGAAATATATGATGAAAATCTCCTGACATACTCCCGCCAAAAGATGGGAATTTCTTAATTTAGAAGATTTTTCTCCTCTATCATAGTCTATTTCGGTAACTTGTTGGCTGTAATTTTTACGTTTTTAGGAGAATTTTCTGTTATGTAGAAATTAATTTGTGTTACGCAGAGATGTATTTTAACTTATTATTTAACACGTTCACCACCGGTGGGCCACGCTCGACTGTCCCATCAGGCGGCGTGCACCGCCGGTGGGTCATGCTTGACTGTCGCATCAGGCGGCGTGCATAATCGGTGGGTCACACTCGACAGTTTCATAGAAGCTGTGTACTACAGGTGTGTCACACTCGACTATGCTATATACGGAGTGCACTACAGGTGGGTCACATTTGAATATTCAAAAATTCAGTAGTAAAAACAATTTATTTTTATAAACTTAATACATTCACGACGGGAAACGAGAATTCTCGTTTTCATTCAAAAAATATCATTGACTAAGGGCGTGGCTTCTACCTTACAGAAATGCATTTATATCATTTTATCCATATTTCATTAGATTGTAAGACATTTTATATTCAATTCGTGCATATGTAGTCAATAAACTCATGTCTCTAAGTAATTTGCTTACTTCTTACGAACTTTCAGACATTCGTAATCAACTCTGTTATATTCGAGTTCAGTTCAATAAATATGAGAGGGGTGGATCATTACATACAGTGTCTGAATAAGCGACAGCACCGCGCCGCCAGATGAAGCGAAATATGAATTCGTGCGCCTTCACACAGCGAAAAACAGTAATATCGGCGCCTGCGTCAACGTGTTAAAACATACTACACCGTGTCCCAAAAGTTTAGACAATCAATAAAATTTGCATTAGCATAAAAAGTAATAAGGTGCAATTAAAATTCGTGAGATAGGTAATAAATAAAAGCAGTTTTGATGATATACACATATAATTTATGATCAAAGGTTTGAAATTATAAAATATACATTAAACTATATAACAATGTGCTGTCCCAAAAATTTAGGCAAAATACAGCATTTCTGCTGTACTTCTGCAATACTGTTTTCTTTTACATTTTTATTCACAGAATAAAACATTTTTATTTGCGACTGCTTCTATGAATGCAGAAATTTTTTTCTCTTTAATTGAAATATTATCTGCTGTATATTTAGCATAATAATTTATTGAAATTTTTTTATGGAATCAAATGGGTTCAATGTATTGTTTTGCTTGTGATAAAAGAAATTTCCTGGATGTTCTGATAAAAATGCCCGTTCTAAAGAAATTTCTAAAGATGAAATTATTAAGATTTTACATTTAAAAGCGCAAGGACAAAATACCGTACAAATATCGAGAAGAATACAGAGATCCTTGAGCAGTATTTATAGAGTTTTGAGATCAGGTGGAACATGTAATACTATAAAGCGAGTCGGAAGACCAAAGAAAACAATGTTACATGATAATAGAAAGTTATTAAAACTGGCTTCAGTTGATAATTTATCTGTGGGTGAAATTGCATCAATTTCCAAAATTTCAAAAATCACTGTACACAGAAGAATTAAAGCTTCAACAAATATTGCCTACAGGAGAATGAAAGAAAAACCTTGCTTAAATCAGAGACATAAAGTGGCACGTCTAAAGTGGGCTAGAAGGCATATGTCATACTGTAAAAAATGGATTTCTATCCTCTTCAGTGATGAAAAGAAATGGAATTTAGACGGTCCTGATGTCATAAATTTTACTGGCATGATCTAAGAAAAGAACCCAAGAACTGCTTCAGCAGGCAACAAGGCGAGGATCAGTAATGATTTGGGGAGGGTTTTCTTTCAACAGGCAAACATTTCTACGATTTATGTGACAGACAAATGAAATTAGAGGATTGTCAGAATATTTTACGTACAAATTTACTGCCAATTATGGATTTGCTAGCAGGAATGGAAAGTGTTTTCCAATAAGATGGGGCATCCATCCATATCTCCACATCATCGAAAACACGGTTTAGGCAAAACAATATCGCACTATTCCCTATTTAGCACTTAGTCCAGATTTGAATTCCATGAAGAGCATATAGGGGAACATATCTCTTAAAATATATGACAATGGAAAGCAATATACAAGTGTAAATGACTTAAAAATTGCAATTGACAAAGCGTGGTAAGAAGTACTTCCTTCTGTAATGCAATCCTTAGTTAATTCTATGGAACAACGTGTATTTGATATTATAAAGTGTCGTGGCAATACAATTAAATATTAAAAGTAAGTTTTTAGTTACTTTTATAAATGTAAAAACAACAAAAAATTACAGATGTCTATACTTTTGGGACAGCACATTTTTATATAATTTAATGTATATTTTATAATATCAAACCTATGATCATAATTTATATGTGCATATCAACAAAACTGCTTTTATTTATTACCTATCTCACGAATTTTAATTGTACCTTATTACTTTTTATATTAATGCAAATTTTATTGATTGTCTAAACTTTTGGGACACGGTGTATTGTAATTTAACTCAAATAACAAAACTTGCATAAATTTACACGTACAGTTTACAATAATATTATAATTATATTAATGTAAGAGTTTTCTGTTTTAGTTGGTGCTAGTAAACTTTTTTCCAGCAGTCTATTTAGTATAGGCCACAAGTTTCCTAAAGATCGTTGGCGCTATTTTTAAGATCTTCCGTAATCGTTTGCTGAAGAATGATCAAAGCTACTAGTGGAAAGTACGATAATTAATCATTAAGGGGGCTGGTCACTCTGCTTCGGAATTACCCTGTGTAATGTTAAGTCTATGGACTTTTGATGCATTCGCACATTTAATATCTCTTCTCGGGAAATTCATATTTTTAAAATATTTTTTCTGTGTACTCTTCTTAAAGGATGTCTCTTTTTTTCTTAGTTTTCAAAATATTTCTAAAATCGATGCTGAATTTAATATTTTATGTGTTAAAAGCGGAAGAACTGTGGGTAAGATTTTAACACTTCATATAAAAGTATGTCTATACTTTAAAAATATTTTGAGAACTAAGAAAAAAAGAGACATCTTTTAGCAAGTGCACAAAAACAATAGAAGTTAAAAATATTAATTTCCCGAGGAGATATTTTAAATATACCAATGCATCAAATGCCCATAGACTTTGCATTAATGAGGGATAATAGGAAGCTGAGTGACCAGCTGCCTTAACACACACACACAAAAAAACTTTAAACCTAATAAAACGAAACTTTTCGAAATTGGGACATACTTGTTTTTCTCTTATTTGAAGTAAATCGATTTTAAGTCTTTTGTGCATGACAAAATATCTAATTAATAAACTAATAAATATTTATAAAAATAGTTTAAAATTAATGAAAAATAACTGAAATTAAACAGATCATTTTACGAACTTATTATTATTATAATTGAAAAAGTTTATGAAACTATCGAAATAAACTGCTTTTAAAAATTATTTTTAATAGTTAACTTCTGTAAGAAAAAAAAGTAATTTAATGTAAAGAGCAAATTACTTTGACAAACTCAAACTTTAGAAATTTTTTATTTTAACAATTCGAAACAACTGATTTTTTAATGATTAGTATACAAAATAAAAGTATTATTATTATTTTTTTATAAACCAAATTTCTCGAAAGAAAAATGCAGTAATGAGTTTTGAAAATAAAAGTATTCAAAAAGTCTTTTTTTATATATTCATAAAAGAAAACACTCGTATTAACAAATATGTTAGATGTAAATTGTGTTTGCGTGACAAAATCTGTGGAAAAGTTTAAACTGTAAAACATTGAAAAATTGGAAAAAAAAAATCATTAAGTCTGAAAAGTATAACCCAAAGACTTACAATAATCATTAAATAATGAAAATACATTTAATCATTTTTCTTTTATTTCCCATCATTTTAAAGCGTAATTACTCACGCGATATTTATCGGGAAAAATTATTTAAAGAACTGACGTTTTATTTTAGGGTAAAAAAAAAAAAAAAAAAACTATGTTTAAACTGTGCTGAAAAGGGTTATGTTTTGGTTTTTCTTTTATTTTGAAGGCATGCATTCTTTACAGCATATATCAATATAGTTCAAAAATTATTTTCTCTCATAGTTAATACATTCTGATTGTAAGCAAATAAATAAATAGAATGCTAAATTCATCTTTAAATTTTTGTCATCAATCTTTGTATTCTCAACATCATCTTTGTATCTTTTAATTCCCCGACGAAGACTATGTGTATAGTTGAAAGTACTAAGGGTATTAAAGTAATTTAACAACTTTTAAAATATTTTTCATCTTTTAAGTAATTTAAACATAGCATAATGATTGTATTCTACGTTTTTCATTTCTTTGTTATTTATTAAAGACCTTTCAATTTGTTTTAGAACATAGTACTTACATGGAGAATTATATGTTTTGACGCCAAATGGACGATAAAGGGATTGCAATGTCTCTATTGTTTACGTAGGGTTACTCGGCTCCTGGGCTCATCTCTCGCTCGCTCTCTACGAGGTGGTGTGTGTTGAAAGAATGTTATTAAGAACAACGTTTCGTTTTTACTGTAAATAAAATATATCATAGTGAATTATAGCTGTAAATGTGTGTCTTCTAATAAAAAAGAAGAGAGAAAATGATATCCCGTGGATTCAATGAGTAAGTGCCAATTGATTTATTTTAAGATAGCGTTAGTCAATTTAGAAATCCACTGGACGAGAACCGGTCGCCGCAACTTAGCGTCTGTCGGTATAAATATAAATATAACTGAAAACTTAATTATGATAAAATAATCAATATCAACTTTATGGAATTGTAAATCTATCCAGTTTATGTCAATTCAATTGAGAGGTTCACAACCACAGTAGACCATGTTCCATTATGAAAAAAAAAAAAAAAAAAAAAAAAAAAAAAAAAAAAAAACGTGATAACCTATTTAGAAGGTGCATAAACCACTTCTACATTATCCACTCCTACAGTGCACTGTAAAAAAATCCGAGGAGTTTTCCTGTAGGAATCGGAAAAATAGTTGCTCTTATCGTACCGGAAAATTTTCCGACCCAGCTCGGAATAAAATCCGTTAAAAAAGGGAAACATTCATTAAAACGGTATTTTTGGGATTTTATTCCGATTTTACGGATTTTATTCCGAGCTGGGTCGGAAAAATTTCCGGTACGATAAGGGCAACTATTTTTCCGATTCCTACAGGAAAGCTAGTCGGATTTTTTTTTTCAGTGTGAACCAAGTCTGTTTCCACACACTTTCTCACACATGTCATCTGTTGACAGACTTCATTTAGTGTGGGAGTGATAAAAGAGATTTGATGCATCTTCTAAATGGACTATCTCATTTTCTTTTCAAAATGGACTTGGTCTACTACACTGTAAAAAAAAAAAAAAAAATACTGCCAGTTATCCGGCAAGAATCGGAAAAATAGTTGCCCTTATCGTACCAGAATAATTTCCAACCCAGCTCGGAATAAAATCTGTAAAATCGGAATAAAATCCGTAAAATACCGTTTTACTGACTATTTCCTTATTTTTACGGATTTTATTCCAAGCTGGGACGGAAATTATTCCGATACGATAAGGGCAACTATTTTTCCGATTCCTACCGGAAAACTGGTAGTATTTTGTTTTACAGTGTATACACTGCAAATAGAAGCGTCTTAAATGTAGACACATATGTGACTGAAAAACAATTTTAGACACTTAAGTGTCTTAATCTGAAAATTCAGACATTATAGATGTCTTAATTTAAGATACATAAGTGTCTTACTATGACCATGGTGTAAACGAACTGAGAATAATGTCTAAAATATCCGCAAACGTCTTATTTTAAGACACTTCATTGCTTTAAACGTGTCTTAATTTTGATTCTTCCGACGCAATAACCACCAGGGAGCACTAGCACTCCCAGTTGCGCATGCGTTTTAGATGTCTTCGTTCGAAGTGGTATACGTTGTAATTCAAACAAAGTTTGTTTTTATGTACGCGTGTATTTTAATTCGTTTTTTGCGAAATGTGAAGTACTGTGATTTTAATTCGTATTAACTTGGATTATTTATTTATTGAATACATACATCTGACCTGTGTGCTCGACATCAAATGTCTCTTAGAAGCTGTCGTCGATACAAGGGCGGGATAGACACAGAACAGAAGTAGGCGACGGTTGAAGATTACACCCGGAAATTCTACAAAGCGTGTGCAATGGGCTTAGTGTTAACTCGTATCAATTTATATCAATAATATTGTGTTATTCATTTTCGTCCTGTCGAAGCTGGCAAAAAAAAAAGAAACTTTTGTCTGGCGGGTCCTGTTTTTAGGATGAAACATCTCATTCTTTAAATATGGCTAGTCGGATGTATTATGGGATTACCTTTTAAACTGATGAAAGTCTTTCTCCCTCACTGTGGTTGTGGTAGTTTTTAAAATTTCAAATCGAGGAATATTTCTTACCTCTTGCAAACAGCGATTGAAGTAAGTGTTATAATTTCTTTATAGTACTAAAATTATTGTCTTTTATGATTTTATTTATTGTACTAAACAAAATCTTACATGAAATTTAATTAGTTTTGAATGTTTTTGAAAAAAAAAAAACCCACTAATTCTAGAAGTATATATTTTTAAATTTATGACGTTGTCTTTTATTACAAATTATGTATTATTTATTCTCATCTTTTTTCTCAAATTTAAAGTAATAACATCACTAAAAAACAGACATATTTAAAAGTTGAGTTCATTCTCTTGTTTTGTTTTGTTTTCAATATGGCAGTTCTTAGTTTCAATTTCAATGGCTAATGCTTATCTCATACTCGACCACAAGGAAATAGAAAAAAAAAAAACTTTGAAAGATCTCCTAAAGTTTTCTTACTTCCTAGCTAGGGATTACAATCCCGGATTGAGATCCCGGGATCCCGCTTTAATTTTAACCCCGAAAATCCCGGAATTTTTACTGGAAAATTCCGGGATTTCCGGGATTGCCTTTTTTTTTTTTTTCCATTGAACAATATTCAGCTGAAATTAAAAAATATATTTATAAACTTTCGCTTTTGGAAAAAAAAAATCAATTGATTTTCATGAAATTTATATATAATTGAAAATGAATGTTTATCTCAAGTATTTCTTAGATATATTTCTAAATCTATTAAATCTTTTAATGTGTGAAAACTTTTGATTTGGAAACATAGAAATACAAGTAAGCCAGTCAGGAAAAAGGAAATCATTTGTTTATTTAGATTTCTCTGCATGCGTGGATTCGAAGGTCATTTTCCAATTAGACTTTACTGATAAGCATCGCAAGTTTGTATCATAGTGATATCATGTGCTAACTTTTTTTTTTGGCTTTATTTTGCTTTAAAGATGTCTTGTTTAGTACCTCATAGGAATGATAACAATAAGCCCATGTGGCAATATAAATTTTTAAAAAATCTAATTTTTAAATGATAAGGATTTTTATTTTTTTCGGGGAGGGGGGGGGGGGTGGGATTTGCATGAAATTTTCGTAAAGTTGATACCTTAAATCTTGCACTGATTATAATGAAAGTTTTGAACTTTTAGAGTAAGACAAGATTAAAAAACACAAAATATAAATAAACAAAATACCGAAGTAATTTTTTCTCAATATTAACCCTTTGCACTCGAGGACTCCGGAGCGGAGCCATTTAAAATTTGTCTTCAAACTCGAGGTCTCCGCTACGGAGACAATGCAAATAATTTTGTGATACCATGTAATCTTGGCTTTTCTAGACAGGTATCACAAAATTATTTGCATTGTCTCCGTAGCGGAGCCCTCGAGTTTGAAGTCAAATTTTAAATGGCTCCGCTCCGGAGCCCTCGAGTGCAAAGGGTAAAGTAGAATATTTATTTATTTATTCATAGTTAAATAGCTGTTGTGATTATCATCTGATATATATGTAAAATTGCCTATGTGGCAATATAAATTTTTAAAAAATCTATTTTTAAATTATATGAAGTAGAGTAGGACAAGATTATAAGAAATATATATATTTATCCATGTACTTAAAAGCCCTCAATAGCCCTTGCCGCTGAATTTGTCCGATAATCGGAGATGTCTGCTTTTGTGAGGTAAAAATATACAAATATGTATGCCATGCGGATTAAAAAAGTATTCGCTAAATAGATGTTTCAGAATAGCTATTCGGGAATGTCCATTAACCTCCACAACGGATACTCCCGAATACCGGACATCTCAATTAAGATAACAATAATGCAGGGTTGCATTTTTTGTAAAAGAACTTCTTGATTAAAGAATGGGCATACTGGGCCGTGCCCCGCCCCCCTACGATTTTAGTGCCCACAAATTTGATGTGCAATATTTGTAAAGTTTATATTTTAAATCTGTTTCAAAATTCCACTGATTATAATCAATATTTTGAACTTTTAAAGTAAAATAAGATTAAAAATAAAACAAATTAAAAAAATCTAATATTTAGATAAATATTTTTTGTTTTAATCTTGTTCTACTCCTGAAGTTCAAAATATTGATTATAATCAGTAAAATGTCGTAAAAGATTTAAATTATCAGCTTAACAAAAATTGCGTACCAAAATTGGGAGCACCAGAAAAATCAGGTTGTAGGGGGGGGGGGGGGGCAGGACCCCAGCCATATATTTTTCCAGGATTCAACGTGGTCAAACATGGCTATGTATGATGCTTACAAAAAAAAAATAAATGGATGCTATTAAGACGTTTGAAGTGTCTAAAATTCAGACACGAAAAGTGTCTGAAAAAATTCAGACATTTTAAAATGTCTGAAAACTGAACACTCCGTTTCAGATACTTAAGTGTTTGAATTTCAGACATTTTAATTTACAGTGTAGTTGTCAGAAGGTACTTCGCAGTTTTGCTTATTGCTGGAAATAGTAAATCTTGGTTTTAATAAGCTTTATTATTAGGTGAGTTCGTAATTGTATAATTATGTAGCACCCATAGCCATTGTGTGGTTCGTCCGTCTTCCTATCCGTCTGTCCGCATATAACAGCGCAAAAACTACCCAACCGAATAATTTGAAATTTAATATACATAATCACTGAAGAATTTTGTTGAATCATTTCAAATTTTATAAAAATCGAATCAAAACTTAAAAAGATATTAATAAAAGTCTTCTTCATTCTATTAAATCCTATCCTAAGTAATTAATACAATGGTATCCCGTGATAGGTAACGATTCTAGGTTGCCATGCCTATAATACCCTATATAAGATGGGGTCTTATTATTTCCATATTACTGAATTTAGTATATAGATTCGTAATAAATTTTCTATTCATCATTTTTGCATAAGAATGCAACAAATATTGCACCAACATCTGAATATTTATAAAACTAGTTACAGTACGAAGGCACCACATTTGCCACTTCTGACGTACAATTTTCGACTTGTTTTAACATTTGTATCTTGATCGGTTTGCTGTTTGAACTGACATTATTTTGAAAATAATTGTTGGTATCATTTGAAAATTTCTGATAGAATGAATGTGACGTAAGTTATTTAAATTCAATTAATTTTTTTTTTTACTCTTCAACTAAGCAGAAAATAAAATACAGTGAAATTTAATTGTAGCGAGCCTGGTATATGGCGAACCCTCGTTTTTAGCGAACCAGATATAAAGTTCCATTTTATTGAGTATACTTTACAATACCATTTTTAATGGACACGAACTCATCTATAATGGATATAGCGGACCCTTTCTTATAGCGTCCTCGACCTTTGTCTATTTTTCCAAAAATAATGCACATTTATTCTTAAAATTATAAGAAAAAATCAATTACCATTTATGCAAATATATAACAATTTAACACCTTGTAATAATATACTATATTTAATTGCTAAAATGCGTAAAATAAAATTTTTAAAACAGTAAAAATAGTTTTATTCAACTGTTCACATGTTTCGACTCCGCCCGAGTCAATTTCAAAACAAAATAATAAAAATATTCTAAAATAATTGCACGGTATATGAAATGCTATCATTAAAATTTTCACTTAGTTTTTAATATTAGTCAAGTTATTTATTATTTTTTATTTTACTTAGATGTTCATTTTTATTTTCTTAAGCATTGGGTAACTTGAGCCATGGTTTTGGTAAGTTCTTTGATTCTTTTTGATTCTGTGACTTTAGATATTTTATTCACAAAAATCCAATCTTTTACTATTCAATATTTACCACTTTACTATTCAATATTTACCAATTTTTTTTTTTTTTTTTTTTTGAGAAATTAAAATACAGTCTTTCAATATCTGCTTAGTAGCCGAACCACACACGAACTTTAAGAATATCATCTGCACTTAAATTGACCGAATTAATTTTGAGAATTACGGCGGTGTGTATGAAATAACATTTATTAGAGTTGGCGGATCAAAAAACTATATATTTGCATGACTAGCTGCATAACTATATTTGCATGACTAGCAGGAAATTTAAGAATAGAAAAAAAGGAGCATGTAGCTAAAATTAAATATAACAGAAAAACCACAGACCTCGCAAGATTATATCAAGACGAAACTATCCAAATAAATTTCAATGAAAGTAAAATAATTTGTCCCTCCTATCTATACTATCCACCCACTAAAAGAGAAACCATACAGATTGTAACACTCAAAAAATCAATATGTAACGATGTAGCATCATTCAACTTACCAAAACTATGACTCGAGTTACTCAATGGTTACGTAAGAAAAATCTAATTAAAATTTAAAAATAGCATACATAATATGAAGGAATATGTGGAAAATTGAATGACGGCGTTTCATACACGGTGAAATTTCAGAATATAACTATTTATTTGTTCAATTCCTACTATTAGTTCACACTCCCCCTATACTTATTTATTTATATATATCGTTAAAGTTTTCAGTCGTTAATAAAATACTTTTCATTCATCTTATCAAATTGAAATAAATTTTTTTAAACTTGAACTGGATCATAATTGATGTTACTACAGTATTTTCAAATATTAATTCATTAATTAAATTTTAATTAATTAATTTTAGTTCTACATGGGAGACAAAATGGCGGCCATTGGTTATTGAACAGCATTTAATGCATCTTCATTCATACTTATAAGGGGGTTACCATATGAGGGACCCTGTTCTGTCACCAAATACCGCCAAGTTTCTCGCCAACTTGGCGATATATTCCCTAATTTCACGACCAAAATGAGTTGTCAAATATGACGCCAACTTGGCGATATCGCTAATATTTCGCCAAATTCCCATAGACTTTCATTATAAACCTACTTGCTCATAGAAAATCAACAAAATGAGATATTTTAATGCAAAAAAACTAATATTAGCTTAAGGGATTATATTCAATTTTTCTTTGATGACCTAAGTAGGAACTGACTTAAAAAAAAATATATATATATATATATATATATTACTTGTTTTGCATGTAACACGGGTAGAGTCGAAACATGTAAACAGTTGAATAAACCTATAATTACTGTTTTTTAAATTTTAATTTAAACCTTTTATCAATTAAAATTAGTACATCGCTCACCATGTGTAAAATATCCGCATTGAGAAAATTCTCTTACCAACACATGATGTTGATTAGTATTTATTTTAATTATTCATTCCATTTGATATTAATTTTATTTTAATTATTTTTTTATTAAATATTAATTTACTATACATTCTTTTCCATTTGAATGAACTATTTCTACTTTAAAGTACTTTTTTCCTACTATTCCCCATTTCAAAATTCCACTATTTTACGCCTAGTATTGCAGATTCTCTTTATTAAAATCACTCCATTTTGGATAGTCTTTTTCTTTCACATACACAATTTTTATTTTTCCGGGCCGTATTCTAAAATTTTCCTACTTTTTCAGGTTCTTTTAGACTTTCTTTTACACTCGAGTAATAAGCGTCTTTGGTTTCATCGATTGGCTGGGAATTCAGTTCAATATAGCTTTCAGACTTTGCACTCTATGTTCGCGTCGTTGACATAAAACACAATGCACGCTTTCAGAGTTTCCCTAGTTTTGCGCCCTGTAAAAAAAATCTGTATATTACATCAAAAGGTGCTGGCACCCCGTCTGCCAACACAGTTGCTGTAATATTTACTGCTTCTATCTTTAAGAGTGCTGTAAAATTTCTCAACTCTGGGAAAAGTCACGTTGTTATTGGCTGTGTGGCGCACGTGACAGAAAGAATTCTATTTTTACCCGACTGAAAAGAAGGGTTATGTTTTTCACGGGTATCTGGGTATGTGGATTTCTTTATACCCTCGAAACATCCCAACGGCTGCAAGGATTTTAATGAATGAGGTCTTTATCGATTCGTCTTAATGACCCGGTGGTTATAGGCTTGGTTTTGTTTTTATAAATTCAAAATGGCGGCCGTAAAATACAAAATGGCGGTAGAGACGAACAAAAAATTACGCACCCTATTGAGTGACATATCATTGGATAGGTCTTTCAAAATGAAGACGATGTTTCTTTGACTATTTTACTGTCGGAAGCTCCATTAAAATATTATACAATCTGGAAGTTGTGCATGTATTGTGGATCTCTAGCTTTACTGCAACTCTAACTATCATAGACATCTATAGACCTCATCAAAGCAGTGTTTATAGATAGGAACTAACAATTAAACACAACTTAAAAGTCATCAATACAAGTAAATAAAAAAAAGGTAAGTAATATAAACAAGTAATATAAAAAAAAATATTTTAAGTCAATTCCTACTTAGGTCAATAGGAGAATTTTTTTCTTCCTTTCTTCTTTCTTCTTGAGCGGCGCTTAAAATGCCTTGATCAAGCAGAGGGCTCTCTCGGTTTTAAAATACCTTGATCAACAAGAGGGCTCTCTCGATTATTGAAAATTAATTAATTTAATTTAATTAAGGAATTAATATTTGAAAAAATTGTATTAACATCAAGTGTCATCCACTACAAGTTTAAAAAAAAATTATTTGACCTTGATTGGATGAATAATAAGTATTTTATTAACGATTGAAAATTTGAACGAGATATATATAGCGAGAGTGTGAGCTAATAGTAGGAATTGAAAAAAAATAGTTTCACATTTATGAGAAATAATTAATTAGTTCGCTTTTTACGCAGACGGGTTTTTTGATTTTTTAAATTTAAATGTTTATTACTTCACTTGTTGCTTGAATTCTCTTTCAAAGCGTCAGTGCTTGAATTCAAATTCGCAGCATCAGTGTTTGAAAAATTACAACATAAAGTGAAGGAAAAGTTACAATGTTTCTTTTACAGTGTTGCGTTCTCAGTCTTTTTCTACTTTTCCAAAAATAACGCACTTTTTTCTTCAAAGTACTGGGAAAAAAAACATTACCAATTACCATTTTAAAATTTTCTACAATGACAAAATGCTCTTACCAACCCGTGATAATTTTGATTCCGCTTTCTCGAAATGAGTTACACATCAAAGGTCTCGGAAGGGTAAGACAAACAAAAATGGCAGAAATTCTTTTGACTGAAAGGTATGCGATATTATCTGCCCTTAATGACAGAAGCATTTAATATAAATTTCGACGCATATAGGGTAAAATGCCCATATTTCGTCTCCTTTACTAATTTAGTCTCCGTTTACTTCTCCGCTTCTGCGAAAGTGGCGATACTTATGATGCGAGGCACAGAGGATGGAAGGTAAAAGGGGTCAGTATTTAAAGTTTCGTTCGCCAAGACGCATACATAGATTAAAGACGCCGAATTTCCTATTTTTAGAAGACATGAGTTCATTTGTAGAACGCTATTTAATGTACCGTAATATTTATTTGTTATTCATAGCATGTATTTTACGTAGGTAAGATGCTTACAGTAGAATACAGTGCGTTTTAGGTCGCTCAGTTCATCTTACGGGAACTGAATCTCCGCCATAATGTGAAGTTGCGTGGTCCCAATTTCGTCCCCCTTGCAGCTCTTATTTTCGTCCCGGGGACGAAATTAGGAATGCTTTTTAATGACAATTTTTTCCTCATGTTTGCATGGCTACTGTTTCGTTGTTATTCTTACACTGATAATTAGTACATTTGTTTGTGCCTTAATTTAATATAAATTATGTAAATTAATTTACTTACTCATTTGGAAATAAATTTTAATTTTGCTATAAGTTAAGCCTCGGCGTATTGATTTTTTTTTGAGGGGGAGGGGGGGGCATTGGGACCATTTTTTAGGTAGATTTCGTATGAAATACTACCTATTGGCGTCGTTCCTGTGTTGGAATTTCTGTAAAAATTTTTGCAGATCTACACCGATCATGACCCCTAGAGCCCAAAACCACCCTCAGTAAAAAACTTTATCTATCTATCTATCTATCTATCTATGTATGTATGTATCTATCTATATATATCACTTTCTTCTGGACACGATAACTTCCACAATTCTGCACCAATCTCTTCCAAACTGATACATAAAATCAAGGTGCATAAAATCTCGGTCAAGTTCGTTAATGGGCAAAATCGGACCAAGGGGATGGAAATAGGGAGGGGTTTTGTGAAAACCGAACCCCCCCCCCCCATAACTTCTTAATTTTTGTACATATCGAATCAGTTTAAAGTTTTTATTACTTCTAAAAATAGGGCCAAAACTTTATGTATCACACATTTTTCATAAAGTTAAAAATGGGCTCAAGGGTCGCAAAAAATAGGGTTTTTTGGGGAAAAAAATTCATAACTTCGTCAATTCTCAAGATATCAAATCCAATTAATTTTATCATGAATCTCCTTAACATTATCTAGAACTATTATATTCACAAGTTTTTGATAGGACCAATTCGTACCGAAAAAAAAAAAATAAATAAAAACGAAAACAAAAAGGGCGTTTGAAGGAAGAAAAAAATTCATAATTTCGTCAATTCTCAAGATATCAAATCCAATTAATTTTATCATGAATCTCCTTAACATTATCTACAACTTTTATGTTCACAAGTTTTTGATAGGACCAATTCGTACCGCAAAAAAAAAAAAATTAAAAACGAAAAGAAATGGGCGTTTGAAGAAGAAAAAAATCCATAACTCCGTCAATTCAAAAGATATAAAATCCCCATGAATTTATCATATATCTTCTTAATATTTTCTACAACATCTATGTAGACAAGTTTTGGATAGGACCAATTCTTACAGCAAAAACAAATTAAAAATACATAGCGGTTGAAAAAAAAAATCATCGTAAGGGTGTATTCAAATCCAAACTGCTTATTTTCTGACTCATTTTACAATCCATTTTTACTCTCAAAGGCTTCCAATTGGTACTTTTCTTACTCAGAAACTATATAATGTACTGTAATGGTCTTTTTTTTTTATAGAGGCAGTATTTTAAAACATGCTGTCAAAGTGGACCTTTTGAACCGAATTTCCCGAAGCGGATTGTGTTGGAAAAATCATCGTATTAAGGGAGTATTCAAATCCAAACTGCTTATTTTCTGACTCATTTTTAAATTCATTTTTGCTCTCAAACGCATCCAATTGGTAGATTCGCTTATTCAGAAACTGTATAATGTACCGTAATGATCAATTTTGACAGAGGCAAAATATATTTCAAAAAATGATGTCAAAGTGGGCATTTTGAACGGAATTTCTCGAAGAGATTGTGTTAGAAACGAAAAACATTGTCTTACTGAGAAAATAATTGTTTATATATCAAGTTTTAATTAATTAAACGAAAATTAAAAACACAGGTTGCTTATAAATCTCTTCAAAAATCACGTCAACAAGTTTCATGTTTTTCCTATTAAAAATGAATCTGGAGTTATGCCAGAAAATTTAGAGTTGTTGAGCATGGAAAAGTATTTTTTTTAATACCGCCCTAACATGATTGTGATAAAACCAGTTATTATATAAAAATGGAATAAAAACTCGTCAAAAGCGGCCAGATAAAATTGTTAAAGTGGGCTTATCTCTAATAATAATGATATAGTTTTTGTTTGTGAAATTAGTATACTTAACTTCGACATCTACCTCCGCCTGTAGGCCGGGCCGGCAGGGATTTTTTATTTTCTATTGCACTTTTTAGATACTTTTGCAAAAACAATTTTTTGCATTGTTAAAATTTTATTGTAAGGTATTGTTTGCCTATGTTTCTATGTGCGTGGGTTGAAAATTACAACATTTAGGGCCTAAAAGTGACTGGGGGGACGAAATATGGACACTTTACCCTATTAAAAAAATCAAATTAAATTGTGTAAAATTATTTAATACCTCTAAATCATTCATTAACATTCATATTTAAAGCATTTAGATCTTTACCTATTCTAAAAAGTCCTAAATACCTTATAACGACCCTCGGATATACCGAACCAATTATGATTGTTCGACCAGGTTCGTTATAAGCGGACTCGACTGTATATTAACAAAAACCTATATAAAAATATCTGTTCTTTTGTATCTAGGCAGAAAATCGGTATTTAAAGCGATAATGAATCAATTTCACAAATAAGCAAAAAATGATAATTGTTTTTACTTGCTTATTTTCATTAACTCAAAAAAATGTTCGTTAGAAGAAAAAAATCTTTAAAAGAAAAAAAAAAGCTCACAATAAAGATATTACTTTATTAATTTTATTTTTTGCGAAATAAATTAGTTTTTTTTAATAAATTTTACATGATACTTTCCCTTGAGCTTAAAATTAGAGAAAATTGTACTGTTTTTTTAATATAAAAAATTTGAAACAATGTGTATATTTTTATAAGTTTTTATTTTAAAATAATAGATACACATCTTTTTATTTAAAACTTTTCCCTTATAAAACATTTTTTAATTTACGAAAGAAATTAATTGCATTACTTTTCCCATAGGATACGAAAATTTTGGAGATAACTTTGCAAAATCATGAAATTTTTTGTGAATGAAATTAAGTGTTTCTTGTATAACATAGCAATTAATAAATTATAAAAGTTAAATATTTTATCAGGAGAGAATTTCTTTTAATCTCATCCTTTAAAAGTAAATTTAAAATAAATATTAGGGAAAAAAATTAATTTCAGTTTTTTTTTTTCATCAAAGAACAATTTCACGCGTTTTTTTTTTTTTTTTTTTTTTTTTTTTTTTTTTAACCTTTTACTTCATTTTCTTCTTTTCAATTAATATGTTTATATATTATATAGACATATTACCGGTAATATTTCATAATTCTATAAATCAATACGGGTATGAATTACAACAGGTTCTGATGAAATGCAGGTCTTATGAAAAACAGTTTTGGAGGGTTATAAAAAAAAACTTTTTTCAATGATATATGTTAATGATATGAAAATTTAACAACAGAGAACTCAAAGAGGGAGCTTAAAACTTATTAAATTAAAGTTTTCCGAATATTGGGCTGTTACATTAAAATATCTCTTAAATATTTTTGTACTTTCAAAGCCTAACAGGCTTTCAGTATATGGTAATAGTATTGCAAATGTGAAAGTTTGAGTCAATTCAACGTTAAAACGGCTGACTTGATGACTTAGTATCATTCTATATAAATCGACTTTAACCCAGAAATGAACATAGGCTATGTTTTATTTATTTTATTCAAATATCTCTTTAATAATTCAAAAGTTCATTATTTTCATAGATAATCAATTGCCGTTTTCCCTATAAAATTTAGAAGTTTTCTTTATCGTTATCAAGACAATCAAAACCCGAAACATTAATTTCGCCGCAGCAATTAATTTTCAATTGAATGATATTCACGCGGAATAGGAAATAAAAAAATTCAGAATTTTAAAAGTTGAATATGACGTCATACTGGAAATTTAAAGTTTTCTAAATAACACAACGTGCATGAATATGCGTAAGTACGGAATGCAGACAAAAATGACGTCATATATGGAAAATAAAACGGATACGCTTTGATGTTGAAATAAAATGCTCTTGCATTATGGAATTTATTCTTGTTATTTAAAGAAAATTATTATCAGTACTTGACGGTTTATCATCTGCGCCCGGCTAAAATAAAGTTTTCATTTTTAATTGAAAAATTGAGAAATAGTTTTAACAATGTTTAAAAAGAAAATGGATAGTAAGTGTCAATAATATACACCGTAAAATTATCCATGTAGAAAATGACGACATGGATAGCGGGAAATATTTATTTTCATTCTTAAAAACTAAAAAAAAAAAAATAACTAGATTACTTGAATAAAACAATTTTTGACGTGTGTTAATTCTTAATGCCGCCTCATTTCAGATATTAGGAATGAAAATTACTTTATTTTTTAAAGAAAGTTGCATTTTCGTTCATAAAACCTAAAGGTTTAATGTAATTGCGTCAAAGTAAAATTATATTCACTCTGACAGTATCGAAGTTTAAGCTCGGGAGTTCGTAATATATTGGAGAAATGTTTGTAGATCGTAGTTTGGAAACCGGATTTTAATTCCGCATTGTTTTACCTTTAAAGTTTTAAAAATCCTTTGACATTTTTAAAGATCATTTTTTTAGATATTTTTGTTATATTGGATTTTTGTAAAGTCTTACAGGATGCAGTGAATTCATATACAAATTTCACGCTAAATTCACATAAAAACATTATTGTAATAGAATTCTCCGAGAATTGTTTTTATTTTTTCGTATTAGGAAAAGAGATTAGTCGATTTTGACGATTTTACTTGGTTCTCCTTTTTTCATTGGATGCAATTTCATTTTCGAAATTTTTATATTATTTGGCACAAAATTTCACTTTTACATCATTGATTTATGCACTGTAAAAAAAATACTGCCAGTTTTCCGGTAGGAATCGGAAAATAGTTGCCCTTATCGTACCGGAATAATTTCCGATCCAGCTCGGAATAAAATCCGTAAAAATAAGGAAATAGTCAGTAAAACGGTATTAACGGATTTTATTCGGATTTTACGGATTTTACTCCGAGCTGGGTTGGAAATTATTCCGGTACGATAAGGGCAACTATTTTTCATATTCCTACCGGAAAACTGGCAGTAATTTTTCTACAGTGTGTGAAGAGCCCGACAAGTAAGAAATTTCGTACTATCTCCTATAAAATATGATAAAGTGTTGGTTAATTATATATGTATTTAATTATCGGGTGTGAAACGTTTTGTTTAATTAATGCAGTTATCTTACACTGTAAAAAAAAAAAATCCGACCAGTTTTCCAGTAGGAATCGAAAAAATAGTTGCCCTTATCGTACCGGAAACTTTTCCGACCCAATTCGAAATAAAATCCGTAAAAGAAAGGAAATAGTCAATAAAACGGTATTTTACGGATTTTATTCCGATTTTACGCGTTTTATCCCGAGCTGGGTCGGAAATTTTTCCGGTACGATAAGAGCAACTATTTTTCCGATTCCTACAGGAAAACTGGTAGTATTTTTTTACAGTGTATATGTAATAAAAGTAAAGTATACCAGCGCGCATTGTCTTAACGTGTGTATACCATAAAACTAAGTTTTATTGCAGCAAGTGTCGCAAGTATAGTAATCCTTGGAAAATATTGGAAAAAAAAAAAAAACCATGGTGGCGAATGGTTTCTTACATAAGGGCAACGAACCATTTTATTGGTTAATTTTTGTTTTAAATTAAATTGTATAAATTATGATTTTTGAATCAATTGTATTATCTGTAATTTTAATTCTGTTTGATTTGAAGCTGTAGAAAGCACGCTATAGTCCTCTGAAATGAGTCACTTATTCGTTAACCCTGTATACTATTAGTCCAAGAGCAGTTAAACATTTTAGGGAATATATTTGAGGCACCCTGAAAATTTGTGCAACACTTCTTTTGTAATGGCTGAATACAAAATCGAATGTCTGGCTGAAGGATCGTGGCCCAAAAACTGTGCCAGACACGTGTCAAGTGCCAGTTTTGACTACCCAAAAAAGGTATTTGAGGGACGCTGAGATTGAGACAGAATAATATTTATACTTAGAAAAAAATATTTTGAAAATGACAGACACTTTAGTCGGCACAAAATCTGTGCCAGACACGTGTCAAGTGCCATTTTGCCAAAAATGGCACGTGTGCCAAAAATGACACATTTTTGGCAAAATGGCACTTGACACGTGTCTGGCACAGATTTTGGGCCGACTAAAGTGTCTGTCATTTTCAAAATATTTTTTTCTAAACATAAATATTATTCTGCCTCAATCTCAGCGTGTCTCAAATACCTTTTTTGGGTAGTCAAAAAATGTCACTTGACAAGTGTCTGGCACAGTTTTTGGGTCGACTAAAGTGTCTGTCGTTTTCAAAATATTTTTTTCTAAGTATAAATATTATTCTGTCTCAATCTCAGCGTGCCTCAAATACCTTTTTTGGGTAGTCAAAAAATGGCACTTGACACGTGTCTGGCACAGTTTTTGGGCCACGATCCTTCAGCCAGACATTCCATTTTGTATTCAGGCATTACAAAAGAAGTGCTGCACAAATTTTCAGGGTGCCTCAAATGCCTACTCAAAAATGTTCAACAGCTCTCCTACTATATGTAGGATTCAGAAGTTTTACTTTTTATGTTGTCATGTCTTTCTTTTACTGAAATAATAAAAATAAAAAAAGAAACAGTGGCACTCCGGGAGTGCCAATTGAAGTGAAAACTTCAACAATTACGTGTGTGTTCTTTTAATCGTCAGGAAATGTTTTATTGTGCAGGAAATACTTTTAAATGTAGTGTTTTTTTATTCATTATTGTAAACTATTACTACCAAAATTATATTACAATTTTCATAGCAACATAATTTAACTGTAAATTACATATAAATAAATATTAATAATTTGTAATATATATTATTATATTAAATTATATTATTAAATTATACATGTACATATAAATAAACAAATTTTCGTACAAAAATTCCCGTATTGCATTTAAAGATTTATCCGGTGAAATGTGGCCGCCCCTCCGGGTGGTTCCGACCCGACCCCTTGAGTGGGGGAGGTGACCGGAAGCTCGGCAGAGTTCGTTGTGTACGAATGCGAGGGGGCCGTATGGGGACGATTCGCCACCTCCTCGAGAGGCTCATCTCCGACAGGCGTTGAGCCCGGTGGCCACGGTTAACGGACGTTGTGCATGGGTGCGTAGGTCCCTCGGGATCCGCGACAAGGAACGTACCCCCGGCACCCAGGTTCTCTGGGCAAGCCGGATAGCGACGCTCCATAGGTCGATCCCGGTGCCGGTCTAAGGGCCGGACGGTGTCGCTGGGCAAAGACTAGCTAAGGCGATAGGACCCCATCCACCTATTGACTAAGAGGGAGCCTGAAGTATGAGTGGGGGCTTTGTAGTGGAAAGTCCTCGGTGCTCGCTAGTGACGACGGGGCTCGCGGGAACGCCATGCAGGGACTCCCGGGGCAACCGAAGGGCGAGGGTTTCGGACAGCGCCCAGGTTACTTTATGACTTGGGTGGCTCATCCCTCTGAGGACCTCAGCTGGAGCAGTTGGGAGCCGACCCTTTGGGTGGTGGGGTTTGGCGGTGCCCCCGTTGACCTAGGAGCGGTCGCGTGGGGAGGCCAGTATGGTTCTGGTTGCTCCACGTCGTGCCGTGCCCCATGGGAGGGGGTCGGCCGGCAGGTCCACCATCGAACACTACTCCCGCAGGGAAACGGGCCGGAGGCTCGCCGGTAACGCGGCGGCTCATCGTGCCTTGGGTGAACTCTTGGTCCGATCCAGGTCCTCCGTGTCTATGCGGTACCGGAGTTTGCCTCGCCTGGTGATGAGGACCTAGAGGTGTCTCCACCTAATTTTCGAACGCACTAACAAAGGTAGCGGTCGGTCACTGCACGGGGTCAGGGGCCTACGGGCCTGGGTACCCTCGACGGCCGTGAGGTAAGGTAGTGGCGGGCGGTCTTCTGTCGGCCTCCGCTGGCTTCTCTGTCCTAGGATGGAGTCGAGTCGGTGGGGGCTGGCGGGACTCCGTTCCGTCCGACCCCCTAGCGCGGCGGAGTCTATTCCGTCTAGGTGGAGCTTTCCGTGCCCACCTGGGGTCGCTAACGGCACCTAGTCTGGGCCAACTGGTTCCCGGCGTGATCCGCGAGGGGTTCCGTCGGTTGAGCCGGGTGGTTTGGGCGAAAAGCCAGGAGCTGGGTCGCTTTACGGCCGGAGGGATTTTCCCCGTCCTCCCTGGTTTTCAAGCTAGGGGCCCTTCATTAACTTTCCTATCGGCTGGCCCACAAAAATGTCTCTGCCGGAAAATGGTATCTGATCTTGGGGGCCTGTCCGTAAATTAAATTCGGGTCGGGAAGCCTCGGTTCAATCCGTGAGCCCAGCGTCTCTATAGGCGTCTGGTTCCTGCGATGGCTTGCGGGGTCTACCGGCTCGAGTAACCAAGTTTAGGGACCACTTGGTTTTTCTAGCTGGGTGGTGAGAACTATCGCATCGATTGTTCACCAACTTAGGAATAGTCGGAGTGACGTGCGCTGGGCAGTGCGTCGACCTGACCGGAGTTTGCGTGGGGTTCCGCTCTGTTGGAGCTTGTCTGGCGGCGACCTTCGGGACGCGCCGCGGGGCTTGTTTCGCGGGTGGTTCCTTGTGTCGACAAATGGGCCTGAAAAGGGCCTGGGACCGGAAGATGAACCCCTCATCTTATCCGGTGAAATATAAACGGCAACCATTACAATTCAATACTATCCAAATATTGACATCCATACTCCAATTCAATACTATCTAAAAGTATTTTTATTAATGAATACAATACCACAATTATATTACGCTTGGCGCGCTAGTGTCTACGTGCCAAAATGTTAGCATGTCGGTCACGTAACACTGTCTCCAAATCAGTGGTTTTTCTCCATCTCAAAAAAAGCTCAACGCGCCTAAAGAAGTTTTCGAAAACTGATAATGTGTGTGTGTGTGTTCCTGTGTGAACGCCGGGAGAAAAAGTGAGTTTTAGCTTCGTTCTTCTTTTGCGGATTGAGCTGAAGAGGGAAAAGTTGCTGTCATTCACCGCTTGGCGCGCTAGTGTCTATGTGCCAAAATGCTAGCATGTCGGTTACGTAACAGTGCCTCCAAATCAGTGGTTTTTCTCCATCTCAAAAAAAGCTCAATGCGCCTAAAGAAGTTTTCACTTCAAAATGGAATTCTGAATTAATGCCGCTTCAGTGAGATTATTTACATGGCTTCCACCTTGCGTCCATTCATTTTTAAGACTGCATAATGAATGTTGTCAGTATCCTTAAAGTATTTTGATAACTTTATTGACCAAAAAACTTCATTATTTTCGAAATAATGATATATATTTGAATTAATAGGTTTGTTAACACTTTCCAATGTTTCAGGAAAATGCTTATGACTATTCTCACGTGTTTTTCAACACAAAATTATGAATGGTTTTTATCTTTACACTTCTATAAATACGTTTTAGCTTAAATCGTTTGGAAATTAGCAAATTGAAATCCCTTGGTATATGAATCTATCTGTGTATATATGTATAATGCCGACGGCTTCATAACAGTACCATTTGAAATATTATAATTTAAACGAAATTAGGATTGTATATTTATCTTTCAAGCATCCTGCACTGTAAAAATATATGACCAGTTTTCCTGTAGAAATCGGCAAAATAGTTGCCCTTATCGTACCAGAAAATTTTCCGACCCATCTCGGAATAAAATCCGTAAAAAAAAAGGAAATAGTCATTAAAACGGTATTTTACGGATTTTATTCCGAGTTGGGTCGGAAATTTTCCCGGTACGATAAGGGCAACTATTTTTTCGATTCCTACAGGAAACTGGTAGTATTTTTTTTACAGTGTGGATGAGTTCGCACTCCTCTTGTAGTTCGTATTTAGGCATATGCAAAAGAATAATTTAGTTCAGTGATTAATTCCTAAAAGCATATACGGATATCAATTGTTCTATTTGTATATTTCCACAAGGAATATTTGCGATAAGATATTTAATTTGTTGAGGAGAATGACTTTGTTGATCCTGTAGTAGATGTTTTTCATTCAAAAAACTTAAATTTTATAAAATTAAATACTCAGGTGTATAAAACAGTAAGGTTAAAATATTTAAAATTTAGATTACATCTTTTTATTAGGCGCCACACCCCGTTCAAACACTGCAGTCTCTAAAAGCACGCTAATTTGATCGGCTTTAAAAGATTTTGGAAGATTGAATTATAATTAAAAAAACAAAGGCGATCTCCCTATAAACGGTTTTCTATTCATTTCTCTTTGATTGGGGAAGTTTACGGAAAAATCAGCTGCTGTTAAAAGATACAATGGCATTTCAAAATCATCTAATATAAAATGAATTAAGTAAACAGAGTCTTTTCTCCCGGTATTTTTTAACAAAGGGAAAAGAAAGTCCTTTTAAATAAGACATTTTAAATATATCGTTTTTAATCTGACGTAATTTTCACCAAACTTTTCTTTCCCTTTTTAATATTCACGTGAAAATACTTTTATTAGAAATGAAATATTATTTGCGCTGTCCAAAAAAAAAAACAAAATAGTTGAAAAGTTCATCTCAAAATATCTAGTAAATGTCTCGCGCTATTTTTAAATATATTATTTTAAAAATATTAATTTTTGTTCATTTTACGTAATAAGTGTAATGTGACGTAAATGTGATGTAATTTCTCCTATTTAAGACTTCTACAGCATGTTAATGAATTTCACGTGTAATTATAGATGAAGTAATTCTTAATAAGTTCCTGCTTTTTATACGTAATTATTTAATTCTAATTTGAAAGTTTTATTTTCTGTTTATAATAGTCACGTGTAAATAATTTTTTTATTTGAAGCAAACATTATTTTTTCCGTTGTTTATACAGTTGGCAACAGGTTAAATTAGTACAATTTTCTGAAATAAGTAAAAAATATCTCTCGAAATGCTGAAAATTTGAATTTAAAATAGAAATGAAACCTCGAAAAATGAGTCAAATTAAAAAAATTAATTAATTCTGCACACCGGGAAATTATAACGTATAAAATGATCTAAAAATTATTAAATTCCGATGTATAGTTTTTGCTCCTATAAAACTTTTTTAGTGGAACGATTTTGTCCAACTTTAGCATTAAATATCTCTTAAAATAATTCTTCGATTTGAAAACTGTCTGCATCAGCGTGTTTATCAAACATTTCTGTATAATACTGCCGATTTTCATATTTTTGTATGCATTATTTTTTTAATATTAACGAAGAAAGACCCCCGGTCACAAAAAATTCAAAACTGGCGGCGGCGGCGGTGACAGCGGTAGTTGATTTTAAAATAAAGTTGATTTAAAAACTCATTAATAATAAAATAAAGTACCCCAAAACATCAGGATATTCCCTGCCGTTTTAAAACTTGATTAAAAAACTTAAAGTAATCACAAAATTGAAGTATAAAAAATATTTTATATTTACTTACCAAAATATTCCCATAAATAGTATGTAACTTTAAAAGGGAGAGCGATGGTATTTTACACACGTGAGCCAAACCATGAAAAACTTGCAAAATATCATGCACGTGACATTTACATAAATACCTGTATCTATTAACATATAAGTTCATAAAATATAAATTATGCATTAAAAATCACAAAAAATCCTTGATTTTCATACTGGCATAGTTGTTTTAATTTCAGGATACAATAGTCTTTCTAAAACAGCAGTCATGCGTAGAAAAGCTATCACACACGTGATATCATGGAACTATTAATAAAGAGGAACTGACATATTCTTAAAATATTGATGCTTCAACTGTAACCGCTTTCGCAGTTTTCACCGGAGGTAATCACCTCCGGTGAAAACTGCCAGCAGTAAATTTATATAGAAATTTTCTCCGTATTTAAAGGCATTATTAATTTAAAATTTCAGTTATAAATAATGGCAGAAACATATTTTCAATTTTACTGGTGTAAGTTTACTTTTGCGGTAGTCAGACCCTTTGTTTCCGCCATAGTGTGACAACCGGTGAAACAAACTCACTGTTTTACCAGTCAAACTGACACCAGAAAAACTAATAGAAGTTTTATCCTATTTGTGAGAAAATATATAAATGAATAAGGCGCTTAAATAAGGCAAAATTTTCTATTCAATTTTACTGGTGGGAAGTTTGCCCCGGCGGTATCCAGAAACTGTAGATTCGATTTAGAATAAGCAGCCGCCATCTTGTGACAATCTCCTCAGTTACTTCACTCGCAACTGGTAGACAGTACTACACCAAATGTCCCCTTCTCTTAATTCATAACTCCATTCGTGGTATGGAAAGGCATTTTAAGGGGACGAGGGACCTTAAAAATATTTTTTTTATTTTTTGTAAATTTCACCTTAAATATTACTGAAAGGTACATTATATGCATTATGGCATGCATTTATTACAAAAAAAAAATTTTTTTAAGTCATTTTTGAGAAAAAAGTGGAATTTTACGCGTTGTTTTAGAAATCTCCGAAATGCCCCATGCGCGTTCCATATCAATGAAAATCTCCAATATTTTTTATAAAAGTTTGGATTATATATATAAATAATTCTGTGCATCGAATTTTATATATTTGAATATAAAAGTGTTAAAAAAAAAAAAAAAAATCAAAATTTTTGAAATTTTTTTGAAAAAATTTTGAAATTTTTAATTTTTTTTTTAACCTTTATATTCAAATATATAAAATTCGATGCACAGAATTATTTATATATATAAACCAAACTTTTATAAAAATTTTGGGGATTTTCATTGATTTGGAATGCGCATGGGGCATTTCGAAGATATCTAAGAAGACGCGTAAAACTCCGTTTTTTTCTCAAAAATAATTAATTTTTTTTTTTTTTGATAAATGCTTGTCATAATGCATATAATGTACCCCTGAATAATATTTAAAGTCAAAATTTCAAAAAATAAAGAATTGATTTTTAAGGTTTTTTAAGGTCCCTCGTCCCTTTAATAGGTTTGAAAATCTGCACATTTTTACCCTTGACCTAAGCATTCTGTCCGTTTTTAAAAAGTTTAAAAATCTCTACATTTTAAACACCAGGTCTAAGTAATCTGTCCGTTTTGGGCGTTTCCATGAAAAACGAAAAAAATGTCTTGCGCGTGACACTTACTTAAATACGTATATCTATTAACTTTTAAATTGTTAAAATATAAACTATCCATTAAAATTGAAAATACCTTAGATTTTCATAATCACATAGTTGTTTTAATTTGAGGATATAACAACATTGTTAAACAAGTTGGAAATCGCTCGTCAAACGTGGCAAATGAAGTGCGTTCGTACTATAACTAGTTTTATAAATATATTTTGCACGGCATATTGTACTCAATGTATATTTTATAGCACTTCATTAGTGCATACCAATTTCATTCTGTCCGAAAGGCTGTAACATCATTAAAATGCACTCGGAATAATTTTTCCCCATTGGCCGTCATGTAACGGAAAACTTTTAACTGTTCCTTTAATTAAACTATACATCCGATTTTCATAAAATTTGAAATGACTCAACAAAATTTTACAGCAATTATATATTTAAAATTTCAGACCATTCGGAAGGCTGTAACATCATTAAAATGCACTTGCAATATTTTTTTTTCCATTGGCCGTAATGTAACGGAACACTTTTCACTGTGACTGTAATTAAACTATAATCCGATTTTCATAAAATTTGAAATGACTCAACAAACTTATGCAACAATTATATATTTTAAATTTGAAACAATTCGGTTGGTTAGTTTTTGCGCTGTTATATGCTGACGGACAGACATACAGACAGACGGACGGTCAGACAGACGGACTGAACGACGACTATAGGTGCTTCGTATTTATATAATTACGAACGCACCTAAAATCAGTAATATGCAGAAAAGCACGCATAGAATATTCTATGTGTGGTGTTTTAAACTCTTAACAGCCGAAAATTCTCACTAACGGGACATTACACATTTACGACGACATTTCTTTTATTTTTTTAGAAACACTTTATAGGAAAACCTTTTTTTTTTTGCTAAAATTTTGGGATTGGACAAGGCGCAATTTTCTGTGGAAAAATACTAGTCATGAAATTCAAGGATTTCGTACACTCTATAAGGCAAAATCCCTGAATAGGAACACCAGTATTCTATTGCCTTATCTAATCTCAAGATTCCGAGAATTATATATTGCACACACAAAAAAAAAAAAAAAAAATGCCAGAAAAGTGGTGCCAAAATATTAAAACAAGTGTTATTGATGCATACAGCGGAAGTGTGTGTCCCCATAACGGGCCTTTTAATCATTAAGGATTAAAAGACATGAGCCACTGACTTACAATGTTAAAACACATAAATTCAACTTGAATAAAACTCAACACGACAGTTTTAAGCATACCAGAGAACCTTTTCAAGAATGCAAAAAAATAAACATGGGAAATTAAAATATATATATATATACATATATATATAAAGGGTTCAGGGAAACGCTCGGCTATAACCCGGAGTACTGACTGATGACCTGACCAAAATTTCAGAGCTTAGTGGAAGAACATGTTATGATACATTTTCTCAAAGATTGTTTTAAACTAAAATTTTAATTAGTATTGAATATTGAAGGCAATGTCCTTTAATACTAATATTTTAATATTTAATAATTTAAATTGTGAAAGTAATCTATCTATCTATCTATCTATATATATATATTTCTCTTGCGTGGCCATAAAATATGACAGAATTTGTATCTTTCCGTTTCGTAACAACCGCAGGAACACAATTAATTTGCCTTATTTCATTCCACCAAACAGAAGAGTGATTTCATCACTTAAACTCGCGTCATATTTAAAAGAAAAAATTTCATGGATTTCATAAAATGTAAACATATTAAAACGATTCCGTTTGATTATGCACTAATCGCGTAAGAGCAGAACACAGATTATTTATTGAGAAATAATATGAAGTAATTTGTGTAAATAAAATGACAGTGAATAATCTTTTATAGTAAGCAACTTGGAAAATGAAATGATTCCTTTGAAGATAATGGCGTCATTCGGAAAACAAAAGATGCAGTTTCATCCGTGAATTAAATTATTTTACTATAACTTTATCAGTGATGACGTCATATTCCTGATCTTTATTCCTTCGCATACATAGACTGGACGCTTGCTATTTATTTAAAGATCCTTTGTATACACAAAATAAAATATTTCTGAAAAATACATAATTTCCAATTAATTAAAATGAATAATTAATAAAACTCAGGAATTTTATAACAATTGCTTAAATGATGCTTTAACCCTCTCGCTGTGTAAGTAATTGTTCGCGATGAGCGTCTTTTACAGAATTTTTAATCGTTTACCACCAGTTCTTTAAAGCAGAAATTTTTGACTATTGCAATCGGGGAAAATATCCTGATTAAATCAGACAAAGTTTCTCTCTATTCTAGAAAAAAAAGCAACTACTGCTGTCACCGCCGCCGCCGGTTTTGAATTTTTTCTGGCCGGAGGTCTTTCTTCGTTAATATTAAGAAAAATAATGCATACAAAAATATGAAAATCAGTGGTTTTATACAGAAATGTTTGATAAACACGCTGATGCAGACAGTTTTCAAATCGAAGAATTATTTTAAGAGATATTTAATGCTAAAGTTGGACAAAATCGTTCCACTAAAAAAGTTTTATAGGAGCAAAAACTATTCATGGGAATTTATTCATTTTTAGATCATTTTATACGTTTGAAGTTCCTGGTGTGCAGACTCTATTTCTTTTTTTTTTAATTTGACACAATTTTTGAGGTTTTATTTCTATTTTAAATTCAAATTTTCAGCATTTCTAGAGATATTTTTTACATTATTTTAGAAAACTATGGGGCTCGGCCCCCTACGAGCTACGCTCGCCAACCCCCGACCAGACACCGCAGACTCTAAATGCACGCTAATTTGATCGGCTTTAAAAAGATTACGAATGATTGAATTATAATTTAAAAAATAGTGGCAATCTCCCTATAAACGGATTTCTATTCATTTCTCTTTGATTGGGTAATTCTAACGCCAAATCCGCTGCGGTACTACTTGATTATCCCGTCGACCAATTTCGCCAAATTATACAAATTGACATAATTTTTATTTTAAATAACGAAAGAACAAATAAATTATTACAACATTAATAAAAATACAAATAAAACGTCGAAATAAAAATAACTTGATGATGTAGACACGTGTAGCAACATTTCAAAATAAGCTAATATAAAAGGAATTAAGTAAACAGAGTCTTTGTCTCCTGGTATTTTTTAACAAAGCGAAAGGAAAGTTATTTTAAATGAGACATTTTAAATTAATCGTTTTTAATCTGACGTAATTTTTACCAAGCTATTCTTTCTCTTTTAAATATTCACGTAATAATACTTTTGTTAGAAATGAAATATTATTTGCGCTTTCCTAACAAAAATAGTTGAAAAGATCCTCTCAAAATATCAAATAAATATCTAGCGCAATTTCTAAATTTAAACTGTTTTGCAATATTATTTTGTGTTCATTTTATGTAATAACTATAATGTGACGTAAATATGACGTAATTTCTCCTAAGACTTCTAACGCATGTTAATGAATTTATTATTTTACAATATCCTTTCTCTTTTAAAATTCACGTGTATACATTTTATGACATAATTTTTAATAAGTTTCTGCTTTTTGTACATAATTATTTAATTCTAATTTCAAATGATTTTTTTCAGTTTATAATAGTCACGTGTAAATAAATTTTTAATTTGAAACAAACATTATTATTTGCGCTGTTTATAGAATAACTTTAAAGAATAGCTTAAAGAATAGCTTGGTCAAAATTACGTCAGATTAAAAACGATTAATTTAAAAAGTCTCATTTAAAAGAACTTTCTTTTCGCTTTGTTAAAAAAACCAGGAGACAAAGACTCTGTTTACATAATTCCTTTTATATTGGCTTATTTTGAAATGTTGTTACACGTGTCTACGTCATCAAGTTACTTTTATTTCGACGTTTTATTTGTATTTTTATTAATGTTGTACTAATTTATTTGTTCTTTCGTTATTTAAAATAAAAATTGTCAATTTGTATAATTTGGCGAGTGGTTTGGCGATTTATATAATTTGGCGAATTAGGTCGACGGGATAATCAAGTAGTACCTCAGCGGATTTGGCGTTAAAACTCCCCAATCAAAGAGAAATGAATAGAAATCCGTTTATAGGGCGATCGCCACTGTTTTTTAAATTATAATTCAATTTTTCGAAATCTTTTTAAAGCCGATCAAATTAGCGTGCATTTAGAGTCTGCCGTGTCTGGACGGGGGTTGGCGAGCGTAGCTCGTAGGGGGCCGAGCCCCTAGTTTGCTAAAAAATAACTGGTGGGAAGAACCAAATAGTATTAATTTGACGGGAAAATGCATGCCCGAGCCATGCTCGGGCTACTCAGTGAGAGGGTTAATCTAGGAAGTGATGCACAGTTCTGATAAGAAAATGATGTTAGATTTGAAAGAAAGGATTCATTCTCATATGAACTCCAAGAGTATTATGGCACAATGTAGAAAAGTTTCAAATAAACAATTGATTTCTAGGAAAGTTTTCCATACTGTGAAGGAGTTACCTCCCGGAAAAAAGTGCAGAAAAACCAAGAAATGCACAGTTTGTTAGGAACTGCCAATGACTTATTAAGCTTTAGAGTCCATATAAAACTGAAATATTTTAGCACTATTTTGTCAATATGACGTCATATTCACTGGCCTGTACATCTAATTCAGCAAATTAAACTTCAGATCAGGAGCTATTTTTAAGCTTAGTACGATCTTTTGGCAGATGTAAGAATAGCAATGTCCATTGTTTCGTTTTACGGTCACGTGGTGTATTCAGAAAATCAGCTTTTCGACACATCAGAAAACGTGTTGTTAACTTGCCAAGTGCCTGAGGGATATTGTATTTTTGACGTCGAACGAACTTTAGATAGTGTTTGTTGATTTATATTGAACTCTCTTCGTATTAGGCAATGTTTTTCCAAGAGTTTTTCGAAATAAATTTAAGCCGTTCTGTACAATATTATACGCAATAAGTTTTAAATTAAATATGTTCCAAGGTACTTTTTTTTCAGTTGATTATTTTACATTTCAAAAAATGGTAAAGATCATAATATTATAGTGATTTATGCCTATTGGTAGCACCAACTAAGTGCATTTTTAATTGTCATTAAACGAAGTTTTCAATTACTGATTTTTTACCTTAATGTGTTTTGAAATTTCCACAAGTTAAAAGGATTTGTGACAGTTCTCATTATGGATAGAGTTACTACAAAAAGTGTCGAGCAAGCGAAGAGAGCTGGGGGCGCGTAGCGGTCCCAATGTGAATTGTATCGCAATTCACGTGGGTTGGTGAGCGTTAGTGAGCAGGGGACAGAGCCCCCTAGTTATTAGGAATTATCTCTAACCAGTAAATTACAATGAAGTGATTCATAAGAGAGTGATATATTTACTGACTAGCAGGCTGAATCAGCTGCGCTGGAGCACTTTTCAAATAAACCTTCAATCAAACGAAATGGAAAATCCGACACTGTATTTTAAATTAATCTGGACCTTCGCCTGGAAGGTCCTTCCGCATTTTCTGAAAACGCATCGGACGCCATTGAGATACTATATTATCTGATGCGTTAGACGAAATACGGGCAATTCAGGAGCAACTATTTATTACATATGTAGAGTATGGGAGGGAAATACGGCCATTACGATCATATCACCACACTACTAAAAAAGAGAGAATTACAATGACTGCAGAGATTGACCATTTAATTTAAAGAATGTTCGGGTTATTCACTTTCGTTTGTTAGTTCTTTTACTCCGGGCTTCTCAGCTTGGTACTTTGTGCGGATCTGATAACATAAATACAATCTCTCTCTACGTTACATTATATTTGGTAATATACGTCTTCTTTTGTCAGGTTTTTTCTACAGTTTCTTATCTTCGATTTCCAGTAGAGTAAATACAATCAAAACAGTATTTAACTTTTATATTTTAAAATATGTGAATCATGTAAAAGTGGATATTTAAAACGGAATTGTGTGAATAAAATTAAAATAATGTCATTTTAACTGCCATTCCTTTTTACATACCAGTTTTAATCATGCAACTATCAACCTAGGAAAATAACCTCGATAACTAATTCAAATAGAAAACTAAACCTCTAGTTTTCAATCAATAAAATCATCCCAATCATCCATAATAGGATTCACAACCAAGTTTGATGTGCAACGTTAGAAATGTTCGTAAAGGTATGGCTAAAAATGTACCAGAGTTAGCTACAAAACAGAGTTAATTATATTCCAAACTACATTCCATTAAATAATGTCAAATTGCTGTTGATTGAATTTTAGATCTTTCACTATCAAAACTTTTTGCAAATGATAAATATAGTTAGTTATGCAAAATTTTTAGTTGTGATCTTTTTTGGCAAACCGAAGATTTTTTTCGCCTTTCTCTAATGAGCGTAATAAGATGGAGAAATAAACATGCTTTTATTTTCAAGATATCATTATTCATCAGTTTGTTGCCTAAATAAATCTAAAAACGTTAATTTGTGACTATGATCAGCTGCTCGGGCTGTGCATCAGCCAAAATTTCTTTATAATGATTGAAATTTTATTTGACTCTGAGGTACTTTTTTTAAAAACCTATGGTAAATGAACAAATATTGTTCCATTGGCCACCTTTGGCATTTAAAAGTTTTTTTTTTAATACACTAGGGGGCTTGACCCCCTACGAGCTACGCTCGCCAACCCCCGTCCAGACAACGCAGACTCTAAATGCACGCTAATTTGATCGGCTTTAAAAAGATTTCGAAAGATTGAATTATAATTAAAAAAATTGTGGCGATCTCCCTATAAACGGATTTCATTCATTTCTCTTTGATTGGGGAATTTTAACGTCAAATCCGCTGCGGTACTACTTGATTATCCCGTCGACCAATTTCGCCAAATTATTCAAATTGACATAATTTTTATTTTAAATAACGAAAGAACAAATAAATTAGTACAACATTAATAAAAATTCAAATAAAACGTCGAAATCAAAATAACTTGATGACGTAGACACGTGTAACAACATTTCAAAATAAGCTAATATAAAAGGAATTAAGTAAACAGAGTCTTTGTCTCCTGGTATTTTTTAACAAAGCGAAAAGAAAGTTCTTTTAAATGAGACATTTTAAATTAATCGTTTTTAATCTGACGTAATTTTGACCAAGCTATTCTTTCTCTTTTGAATATTCACGTGAAAATACTTTTGTTAGAAATGAAATATTATAGGCGCTTTCCTAACAAAAATAGTTGAAAAGATCTCTCAAAATATCAAATAAATGTCTAGCACAATTTCTAAATTTAAACAGTTTTGCAATATTATTTTGTATTCATTTTATGTAATAACTGCAATGTGACGTAAATATGACGTAATTTGTCCTATTTAAGACTTCTAACGCATGTTAATGAATTTATTATTTTACAATATCCTTTCTCTTTTAAAATTCACGTGTATAATTTTTATGACGTAATTTTCAATAAGTTTCTACTTTTTATACGCAAATATTTAATTTTAATTTGAAAGTATCTTTTCTATTTATAATAGTCACGTGTAAATAAATTTTGAATTTGAAGCAAACATTATTGTTTCCGTTGTTTATACAGTTGGCAACAGGTTAAATTAGTACAATTTTTTAAAATAAGTAAAAATATCTCTCGAAATGCTGAAAATTTGAATTTAAAATAGAAATAAAACCTCGAAAAATGAGTCAAATTAAAAAAAATAATGAATTCTGCACACCGGGAAATTATAACGTATAAAATGATCTAAAAATTATAAAATTTCGATGTATAGTTTTTGCTCCTATAAAACTTTTTTAGTGAAACGATTTTGTCTAAATTTAGCATTAAATATCTCTTAAAATAATTCTTCGATTTGAAAACTGTCTGCATCCGCGTGTTTATCAAACATTTCTGTATAATACTACCGATTTTCATATTTTTGTATGCATTATTTGTTTTTTAATATTAACGAAGAAAGACCTCCGGTCACAAAAAATTCAAAACCGGCGGCGGCGGCGGCGGCGGCGGCGGTGGCGGTGACAGCGGTAGTTACTTTTTTTTAGAATAAGAGATTCAAAGTAATGCTTTTTTAGTGATCGTAAAATAAACCTAAAATTTGTCACTACGATCAGCTGCTCGGGCTGTGCATCACCCAAAATTTTATAATGATCGAAATTTTAATTGAATTTGAGGTTTTGTTTTTTTTTTAAAGACCTAGCTTAAATGAACAAATATTGTTCCATTGGCTACCTTTGGCATTTGAAATTTTTTTTCTTGTTCATTCAAATTAATGCTTTTTTAGTGATAGTAAAATAACTGCACATGAAAAATATCTATTAGTAAATCTTCTTTTGTCCGTTTGCTCCATAATAAGAAAACATAAATTTACTAATCGCTAATTACTAAAAGTACAAATTTCGCGTCATCTTCTGAAATCGGATTTACCGTCCACGGTTCCTTTCAAATATAAACGAATCTTCCAACACTATACAGTAAATTCGCCAATTGTAAGGTAGCTGATTATGGAAGATGCATCGAACATCTTTTTATAACATTTCTAAAAGAATGGAAGATATGAAAAAAAAAAAAAAAAAAAAAAAAAAAAAAGAAATGACAAACGGAATGGAATATCGAAAAGTGATTTCAGAAAGCAATTTTATTGCAAAATGTCTTTTTTCGTGATAGAAATAACGCATAATTGCCTACGTTTTCTTAAGAATAGTCTTTACTACCTAACATTGCAAACACTGAACGTTTGTATAAGAGAAATTGGCAATTTTTTATTTAAACTAGGGGGCTCGGCCCGCTACGAGCTACGCTCGCCAACCCCGTCCAGACACCGTAGACTCTAAATGCACGCTAATTTGATCGGCTTTAAAAAGATTTCGAAAGACTGAATTACAATTTAAAAAACAGTGGCGATCTCTCTATAAACGGATTTTTATTCCTTTCTCTTTGATTGGGGAATTTTAACGCCAAATCCGTTGCGGTACTACTTGATTATCCCGTTGACCAATTTCGCCAAATTATATAAATCGCCAAACCACTCGTCAAATTATACAAATTGACATAATTTTTATTTTAAATAACGAAAAAACAAATAAATTAGTACAACATTAATAAAAATACAAATAAAACGTCGAAATAAAAATAACTTGATGACGTAGACACGTGTAACAACATTTCAAAATAAGCTAATATAAAAGGAATTAAGTAAACAGAGTCTTTGTCTCCTGGTATTTTTTAACAAAGTGAAAAGAAAGTTCTTTTAAATGAGACATTTTAAATTAATCGTTTTTAATCTGACGTAATTTTGACCAAACTATTCTTTCTCTTTTTAATATTCACGTGAAAATACCTGTGTTAGAAATTAAATATTATTTGCGCTTTCCTAACAAAAATAGTTGAAAAGTATCCTCTTAAAATATCAAATAAATGTCTAGCGCAATTTCTAAATTTAAACCGTTTTGCAATGTTATTTTGTGTTCATTTTATGTAATAACTGTAATGTGACGTAAATATGACGTAATTTGTCCTATTTAAGACTTCTAACGCATGTTAATAAATTTATTGCTTTACAAATTCCTTTCTCTCTTAAAATTCACGTGTAATTATAGTTTTTATGACATAATTTTTAATAAGTTCCTGCTTTTTGTACATAATTATTTAATTCTAATTCCAAATGTTTTTTTCTCTTTATAATAGTCACGTGTAAATAAATTTTTAATTTATTTACATGTATAATTATTTTTTTTTTGAAGCAAACATTATTGCTTCCGCTGTTTATACAGTTGGCAACAGTTTAAATTAATATCACTTTCTAAAATCTGTTAAAAATATCTCTAGAAATGCTGAAAATCTGAATTTAAAATAGAAATAAAACCTCAAAAAATTTGTCAAAATAAAAAAAATAATGCAATCTGCACTCCGGCAAATTCTAACGCATAAAATGATCTAAAAATGATTAAATTCCTATGAACAGTTTTTGCTCCTATAAAACTTTTTTAGTGGAACGATTTTGTCCAACTTTAGCATTAAATATCTCTTAAAATATTTCTTCGATCTGAAAACTGTCTGCATCAGCATGTTTATCAAATATTTCTGTATAATACTACCGATTTTCATATTTTTGTATGCATTATTTTTCTTAATATTAACGAAGAAAGACCTGCGGTCACAAAAAATTCAAAACCGGCGGCGGCGGCGGCGGTGACAGCGGTAGTTACTTTTTTTTAGAATAGAGAGAAAAAGAATGGACAATATTAGCTAATCTGGCTTCGAGGTTATAAAAGTCACAAATTTGGGGAATATATACCGACATGCTTTCGCAATAAAGTATGATGAGAAAATTTTTAAATGTCTAAAATTAAATTATTTTACATTATGTATGTGCGTGTGTGGGAGACATTTATACTTAAATTAAAATATTTGACTCCATTTTTAAAATATTAATTGCTATTTATATATTGTACATTTGAATTTTAAAAAATACTCAAAAAATGCTTTCGTACACTTGCAAAATCACCTTTATTATAAATATCGCTTGAACCCAATTCGCGCTTACGTCTTTTTGGCTTAAAATCAAATTGTTTCGCGACAAAAGTGAACTCAAAAATGAAAAATAAACATATAACATGTAAATCATAAGTACCATCATTTTTACAATTACATCTGCTAGTTTCGTCTGTGAGTCAAATGATGGAAGAGTTAGAAATAAAAAAGAACAAATCAAAAACAAAATTGTTACCACAAGGAAGGTCTCCTTAAAGAGTATACTCAAATTATTTTAAAAAGAAAAATGCTTTTAAAACTACTCATGTATGTAGTAAAACATCAGTCAAATTTGACGGCGGAATCTCAGTAAAAATCTGAAAAAAATCTATATATATTCGAGTATTTGGCGCAAAAAAGACGAACGTTCGACGCTATTTGGCTAGCCAACAAATTTCCATCCCAAATGCAAGATATTTAAATGCATTTGAAAATTGCTTGTTAAATAAGTGTTTATATGCCTAAAACTCAATGAATTTAAACTTAAACGAAGTATTAGCGTATTATTTTTTATCTTTAAGCGTATATGATATAAAAAAAATCGTGTTGCAGTAGTTATTTAATTTTACATGGCTTCACCGGTTGGAAAAGTTTTAAGGATACTATTTTATTATTCATTCAACCAATTTCGTCAAATTATATAAATTGCCAAACTATTCGCCAAAATATATAAATTGCCAAACTACTCGCCAAATTATACAAATTGACAAAATTTTTATTTTAAACAACGAAACAATAAATAAATTTTTAAACATTAATAAAATTACAAATAGAAGTGAAATTAAAAATCACTTGATGACGCAACAAACACGTGTACCGCGTTTAATGTCAAGTGAATGTAAAATTTACGATCAGTTATTCTTGGCATTTAATCTTATAGTTTGGCGATAGTTATTTTGTCGACGGGATAATCAAGTAGTACCGTTTTAAGTTTATTTTAAAAGTAGCTGGCTAATTAAAAATGCTACCATTAAACATTTTGTATTAAATACTTGTTTCCATGGCAACAACAACCTTCATTTCTTGTTTCTGATTCTAACAATATCGAAGTCAAATTGCCAATGTCCCGAATCGGACATTAATTTTGAATTTGGAAAAAAATTAATAAACTGAAATTTTGTTTTAACCCGTATAATTACGATAGTAAAATTTTAATATATACACATAT